>OY776277.1:109795437-111140437 GCA_963675445.1 Linnaemya vulpina | reverse complement strand
CAACATATTCTTTTGTACAATTAAAACATAATAAATATTTGAAAAACGTCGCCCGTAACTTATTGCGATCTGCTAAAATCTTGCTAAAATTTCTCTTAAGTTTTTCTTTGTTTTGTAGTGTTTTAGTTTGATTGAAATTCGAGTGAAAAGTGCTAAAAACGCAATCGAGGAGTATTTAAATTTGGAATTTCTATTATGCAGACAGTTATCAAGTAAGTTTTTAATCATATAGGTTTATTGTACACACACACACACACACTCACATGGCTTTGTACATATGAATATGTGTGTGTGTGTGTTATGGCAGTAAGTTTAATTGTTATTGTTGGCATTAAGTAACTTGTTTATAGAGATGAAATTTAAATTATTATACCTGCGAATCATGGCAATTAATTACAATTTGGCTATCAACTGAAGCGGGTTGTTTTTAATAAACAATTTTCAACAATTATATCATTGATATTGTAAATTTTTTTTTCGTTAGTGCCTATTAAAAATTTAATAGGAAATGATATTAAATAATAATTTTGGATAATCATGCCATGAATTATCCCCAGGGGGAACGTATTTGGAATAGGATTTAAATGATTTTTATTTATGATATAAATAAATATAATCGAATATTTTCAACTCAGCCTATTTTGAAAGTTCTTGTCTAACAGAAGATTTATATTATTCGCTCATAATCGTGTATGTTAATTGTTTCTGCGCACAGATAATCTAACCACTTTGGGCATGGCTAGCACATATTCTTTCTCTACTTATCTCTTTGCATATGGCCTCGTTTTCATAGGAGATATTGTGTGGATGTAATTTACTACTCTTAGCCATTTGTCGAGCTGGTATGTGCTCCTCGGCTAATGTTTGTTGTATTCGCATAAAACTTTTAGCCAGAATAGATAAAAGAGAAAATATGTATGTATTCGAGGGTTAATTACAAAACATAACGTTGTAGCGGACAAAAGATAGTAGGCTTTTCGAAGGACTAACCGTTGTTCGATTAATCGATTAATTTTAATGATGTAAAATTGCATAAAACTTTTAGCCAGAATAGATAAAAGAGAAAATATGTACGTACTCGAGGGTTAATTACAGAACATAACGTTGTAGCGGACAAAAGATAGTAGGCTTTTCGAAGGACTAACCGTTGTTCGATTAATCGATTAATTTTAATGATGTAAAATTGCATAAAACTTTTAGCCAGAATAGATAAAAGAGAAAATATGTACGTACTCGAGGGTTAATTACAGAACATAACGTTGTAGCGGACAAAAGATAGTAGGCTTTTCGAAGGACTAACCGTTGTTCGATTAATCGATTAATTTGAATGATGTAAAATTGCATAAACATTTTAGTCAGAATAGATAAAAGAAAAAATATGTACGTACCCGAGGGTTAATTACAAAACATAACGTTGTAGCGGACAAAAGAGAGTAGGCTCTTCGAAGGACTAACCGTTGTTCGATTAATCGATTAATTTGAATGATGTAAAATTGCTTATTTTTAGCCAACGAATAATTCGAATAATATGTGCCGATTAATCGAAAATCTGCTGTGTTCTCTTGTTGTTTGTTTTGCCCTTTGCTGAAGGCACGTGTGTCCATTGAGCCGTGAGCGCGATTATTTGTTGTATGTTCTCTTTTTGTGTTGTGGGCCACCAGTACCGAACTATTTGGGGTTCGACTGGAAGTAGTTTCGGATACAGGGTCTGACCGGACACTTTATTCTGGAACCGGGCCTGTCAGGAGCCCCTGAAATTTTGTTTCTCGCCTGGCAGTAGTGCGCCTGTTTGGGGACTTTTGTGGTGGCTGTGGCTTGGACCCAAATCTATGGTAGGAGTTTTAGGGAAACTCCGCTTCTAACCAAATACATGGCCTCGAATTGGTACTCATACACAACAGTCGTTGGTAGACGCATTGTATTCACCCGTTGTTAAGAGCACTGTCAGGCGGGAATGTAACGTAATTAATTTGTAAAAGAGAAGAGAAAGAGTTATGCTCTAACGCTTTGCTTTCAATCTCTCCAACGTCAACAATAAGTGAAAGAGCTTTTTCTGAATCAAGTTTCCTTTTACTACTTTTATTAATAAAATTTTGATTTTAAAAAATAAAACTAGACAAAATTATTGGATTATTATTCGATTAAAATTTTACCTCGATGAATTATCGAAACAAAAAAAATAAAAGAAATCGTTTGAAATATAAATATTTAAACATTTTAAAAGATAATTCTAGAAGATTAGCCTAAAGTTTCATGCCAGTTTTTATATAAAAACTTTATGTTGAATTATTCTACTTCTTTTAATAAAGTTTTTATTTTAAAAGTTACATTTTTTTCAAACTTTTAAGAAGCTAAATCGAATGAAAATCATTCGATTAACTGAATTAATTTTTTCAATCAAACTCTTAACTCGTATAATTATTCACGCGATTAACCGGTTAATACCGATTAATTGAATACCCAAATATATATTCTATCTAAGATGGAAAGTTTGCGCATTTATTGCTGATATTCCAAATCGAATACAAGTTTATTCCATTTAGATTTGTATGCCAACTACTATGCCACTTTTTCAACGGTTCAAATAAATTGTTTGGGAATCACAATCGCAGTATATTTTTATGTTTTTTTTTTTTCATTTACTGTCTGGTATACAGTGTCACCAGATAAACCCTAAAATCTTATCTCTGTTTTGAATGTAATTTTGGCCCTGAACGATATCTAGTGACATCATAAGTGAGGCAGTTTATTTACAATTGTAATAAAGATTGATTAAAATAATTAATATAACCTGCTGTCTTTCTATGCTGTTATTTTTATGAGGAAAACACTTTGCCGTCTTTATCATATTAATTTAATTTGCGGTTGTTATCTGTTATTTTCACGCTATAAAATTTGATAGAAAATTTGTTGGGCCAAATAACGTTTAACTTGTTGCATTAATTAAACAAAAAAACCCAAAATAACAGTGAGTAGAAGAAATGAACGCTTTAACCTGCTATTCGAATGCATGTAAAGAAGGGTGACTCAGTAAGAATGAACTTTTTAAATATAGTTCTGATTTAAAATTATTTTTATTGAAAACAAAGAGGCTCACGAAAAAGGCACACACAACCATGGAAAGCTCGGAAAATCATCGAAAACGATATATGTTTCCACTAGTGCACACCATGACATAAATGAGAACTAGTTGACTTTGGCTACCGCGAAACGAATTCATATTGTGAGATGAATAAACTCAACTTATTACGACTTTCTCTCGCCATGACGAACGAAGAATTAATAAAAGCATGACGAACGAAGAATTAATAAATTATGCCAGCAAGAAAATTACTAATTTTTATAAAAATTCTTTGCTGCTACCGAAATCTTTAACTCCACTTTACGCCTGCTAAGACGCAAACAATTCGGGTTTAACATCAACTAACTTGTTACGCAAGACGCTTGTATTCAAATTTCAGATTTATGATTAAAAAAAAAAAATAATAATAATAAACAAATACAACAAAGACAGCACAAAATTTAACAAGAAGCAAAAATATTTATTAACTTGTTGGCAAATTCAAAATGAAAAAGAATTTTTTTCAATATAATTAATAATTATATTAAAAAACTTCTTGAGAGTAAAAAATTTTGTGTGACACATTAAAACGCCTCAATTAAAGATTTAGTGACCTCAAAGAAAAAAAAAAAAACTGCTTAGCCATAAAATCAAAAATGGCAATTAAAAAGCTCAAGCAAAACTTGCGACTTGCTTTAGAATTGATTCCAATAAACCGAAGCAATTAAAAAATTTAAACAATTAATTGTCACACAAACACGTCTGAGCAACAATTAACGCTCGCGTAATAGTTGTAAATTTTCTTTTTATATTCTTTTTTCTAGTCTAAAATTCAAATTAAAATTTAATTTGTTAAACAACTTAACGTGGACCAGTAATAACTGTATATTATGTAATACGTACATAATATACAGTTTTAAATACATAAACAATTTATTTAGTTAAAAAAAAATAATAATAATAATAAAAGTAAATAAGATAAAGAAGGTAAACTGTTAATACAATTATTATGTAGAGGTGTTGGAGAGCTGGCAAAAATATGTATTTCAATCGACTGGCTGTGCACGGCTTCTCAAAACAGACAGTGCTACCAACTTTAAAACAGCTACAAAAGTGGTGCTTGCGGTGCCGTTGGAATAGGAAAAATAGCTGAACCACTCCCCCATTAAATGACGTTTGTAGTTGGCATACAGAAATATCGTGAGATAAGAGTATCGTGTTATCCACCACGTAGTGCTGAAAATATATGTACATACATTTGCGTTAACTTTAGGGCGCACTATGGGTTCATGCACCCACTTAATTTGGGTGAAAACTATTTTTCGTTTCAGGTTTCACTAGCTTTCAGATTCTTGTGGTTCAATTACTAAATATTTTTACTAAAATACTAAATATCTTTAAGAATTGTCATACTGCTGATATTTTTAAAAAATTTTTGAGGGAATAATTAAAACGTCGCAATAAATCTTTTTGAAGAAAACATTTCAAAGAAATTTTTGAGTATAAGCGACAGTCATTCCCAGATCCAGGGGAGGGCGAAATAGTATAACAATTTCTTAATATTTCTTCTAATGACTTCTGTGAAAAATGTTTGCTTGTCACGCACAGACGAAACATCGCTTTGTATGAATGCAGTCATATACTCGTATAAAAAGAAGTGGCAATCGCATCGCGGAATAGTTACAGTCATAAAGAAGACGAAGTAAAACACAGCAAATTTAATTTTGCTCAATAATTTCAGTATTAAAAATTTAGAAGCAGGAATTCCATGTTATTTGAAATAAATTTCATTTGGAAGTTGTTAAATCATCAATGATTTAGTCAATTTAACCTTAATAAAAAAAAAAGAAAAAAACTCAAGGAAACAAAGAAATTCTTTTTGCTTAGGCGTGGCACTGCCCATTTTTCTAATAACAACATTTCATTGATAGCACAGCTGAATGTATGCCAAATTTCATAAGATTAAGTTAAGCAATGGCGCATCAAAAGGTAGGATTTCTTTGAATGGGCGTGGCACATCCCATTTTTCTTATCATAATATGGCATATACATATAGCCGAGCTTATTTTGTTTGGCGAATTTTGAAAGATTAAGTTAAGTGGTTGTGCATGTAAAGCAAGCACTCCTTTGAATGGGCGTGGCACATCCCATTTTTCTTATCATAAAATTTTATTTGAAGCGGTGTTTAAGGTGTGTACCAAATTTCATAAGATCCGATTAAGTCGATGTATAGTACATATAAGAAAAGATTCCCTTAAATGGGCGTGGCACTACGTTTGTTTTCCAATCAAAATACCTACTGTGCTCATGACGGGATTATATGTGTACGTGTGTTAAGTTCCATACGGTTTGATTGAGCAGAAGTAGCTTAAAAATCATATGTACATATGCTTGGAGTGGGCGTAACACTGCCCACTTTTCTAGTTCTTATGTTAAGTGGTGGCGGGTAGCGAATATTTCTACGAAGTTTCAAAAGAATGTATAAAGAACTACACCCTAAAATAGTTTTAGTCGAAGTAGGTGGTTATCATGTGTCCCACAGTGCAAATGTAGTAGCGCTATTTTGGCATCGGTACTGATGTTATTATAACTAACACAAACCTATTTGATAATGTTGAATATGCAACTGCGATCTAGTTAATGTTCGATAAAAATAATTAAACGATAATAATAATAATAATAATAATAATAATAATAATAATAATAATAATAATAATAATAATAATAATAATAATAATAATAATAACAACAATAATAATAATAATAATAATAATAATAATAATAATAATAATAATAATAATAATAATAATAATAATAATTAAGAAGGTTTCATATGCTTTGAGACTATTAATACTAACTTACTTGTATTACAGTGTTCTATCAAATTTGTTTTTAACTTTCAAATTTGCTTCTAAATTCCATTTCCGATTTCCCTTTACCTTTATAAATATATTTTCCTAAGTAATTGTGTTGCTTTTATAATTATAGCATAAGAAACAAGCTATCAAATCACATCTATCAAATATTTGACCAAATAAACGTAACAAACTTTTTTCTAATGCATCGTATGCTTGTGTATTGAATATTTTTACTACACAGACACAGGCCCGCTTTAAAAAAATCTTTCTAAAACTAAAAATTTGAACCAAAAATTATGGATTAGGCTTATTTCGTCAAATATTGGATGTGAACGTAGCTTTAGGCTTATTTTTTTCTCTTACAAAGTTGAAATATATATTTTATTAAGCTCTCATGTACAGTGTATACATATCTATGCATGTGTATGTGTACGTATGTATTTCATTTAAAAGTCTTGAATCAATATTTATTGTATTACACGGCTTTAAAATACGAGCATCGTTTGTTTCTTTTATTGTGGCTTTTTTTTATCTTAAAACTAGTTTCGGAAGATTTTGGCTTATGATTGTACCAACCCATACACACACACACACACACACACATATATGTTTGTTAGTGATTTCTTGAGCTTGCTTTTATATTTTGAAATTTTAACAATAAAGTCGCCTATTGAAATTGAAATTTCGAATATCTACAGCAAACTTGTTATTTCGCCTTAATACAAACATGAGTTCGTTGCCTATGGATGTGTGTGTGCATGTATTTTCATACAAATACTCAAGACAACAGAATCTGAAGTCAAGAGATATTACAACACAAGTGTACATACCCGTATGTCTATGGATTCGTGTAGCTAAAAACTGTTGCCTTTTTAACACCAAAAGGTTCAACGTACAACGTATGACTGTGTGCACCACATACATGCATACTATGCTTGTGTGCATGCATGTAAATACGTGCATTATGTGTACCGCTTTGCCACACTTTTATTATTCTTCAAACCGTGTTGAATTGTTGCATGTCGATTTTAAGTGGAAAAACTTAATGCATTAAAATGTTTATATTGAATACAAAAATTATGTATAATTTTTCATCCTCTGAATTTAGCTTTTATACTCGTAAATGTGGTACAATTAATAATACAATAACTAAGTTTTGGAAATTTTTAGCTTTAAACAAAGATTCGATTAGGTTTCTTTTCTGTTATATACATATACACGTACATGCATATCGCCAGCTAAAATGGGAAATGTCGAAATCAACAAGTTATTCAAAATAGACTTTTTGACTGCTTGTAATGAAAATCAAGGTACGTTCACCCTTGTCGAATATATGCCCGAAGAAGCTTAAGTTTAGTTAAGTGTTTTCCAGGGAGTTAAACATGTTCACTAGTTTTGCCGTAATGCTGCTCATCTTAATTAATTTCTTTTTATTTTTATTATTCATAATTAATTTTATTTACGTGGCAGAAGTTTTTAAAACCTTATCAATATCACAATGACGTCTTGTTAAGAATAAAAAATTTCAAATTCATATGGTGACTTCGAAAATATTAAATCATGTTTAAGCAGGCAATGTGTGGTATTTAAATCTTATTTAATTTTGTGAACATGAAATTTTGTGTTTGAATAGAGTTCAAAAATGAACGATGTTTGATTATATAAAGCAGTGGATTGAAAACACTGCTTTAATACTGGAAAGAGTACAATATTTTTATGGAAAAGCCCCGTCACGGTGTTGATTAGTTTTCATATCATATATTATTGACTTTTTTTATGTTAAACAAACAAGTCAATTAGAAATAAATAGTCCTATAGCTGTCAAAATACTTATATAAACTGCAGTTGCGGCCGTTTACGATTTCTGGTGACGATACGTGCACATGTATGTATGTAAATATATAACTGGATATATATTTTTTGTATCTACGTCAAAAAAATAAAACATCACTTTCAATACGCTTCACAAATATCGACGTATATACCTGCTTCCATACACACACACACACACACACACCACGATGTACGTAAATGCAGAAAAAAAAAGTGAAATCAAAAACGTGTTCGACTTGTGTTTATTTAAATTTTTGAGTGGAATTGATTGATAATTATGTTAGAAAATATTATTACCACACACATGCATACACGTATCCATACATCATACGTGTGCATGTACAATCGTAAGCTTTCTTATCTTGCATTTAATCTCATTTTAAACTGGTATTTGACGCGATACATACATTCACGTATATGTGTACGTATAGACATTTTATTAATGTTTAATTAGGCATTTAGTTATATACAAAGTTATTAATAAGTATATGCGCTTGTACATGTGTATTTGTTCAAAGCATCCTTATTTTACTGTCGGCTGCAACAAGCAATAGAATTGACAACACTTGTGCTCACTAAACAACTGTTGTAACAGAATGTGTTGTTATTATCATTCTCTCCCGCTCTCGAATAATGAAATCAACTTATAAAATCATTGCTTTTGATAAGTGTTTACAGTTCAAACTCAATATGTACTTTCAATGTGGGTGGAGATCAGTGGTGTCAATTGCGATTGTGTTGGTGAGACTGCTCTTATCTCTTACATTACCACAGGGGAAAAATGTGCTGTTGTTAGGCCTTTAATCAGGAGGCCTTTTCCATGGGTATACTTTTATATACCAATAATATAATTTAAATTTATATTGCAGTTTCGTAACAAGAAAATATTTTTTACGTTTGAGCAAAAGTATTTCAAATCGGAAAATATATGTTCCCGAAGGCATGTTGAAAGATATGCTTAGAGGCCTCGAATTAGGCCTGGCGATACTTCCCTCTGAATGAGAGTGTTTTTTTCAGTAAAAAATTGTATATTACGCTCGCAAAATAAAAGAGCGTAAGCGTACGTGTGAGTTTTGTTTCCACAATTGTGTATGGAGCTGGCATCACTGTTGAAGATCGAGTCCAAAGTAGACGGTTACAACTACACAAACATGAAGGGGAAGCTATTAGAAGCTTATAATATTCGATTAAAGTCGCTATAAAGTGTGATATCTGGCTAATACACACCATATAGCATAGTCAACAACCAACTAGTAGAGGTTTTCAATTCACAAAAAATTTAATTAAATTATTGTTGTGTCAGCGGTTCTTAATAAGCGTATAGAAGAAGCTTAAGCTAAATCTGTTCTTTTAAAGTGTGTCAAAATTGAGTCCAAAGCAGTCCGAACATACAGGGGAAGCTGCTTAAATTCCATTTCAATTTCAATTTTCCTTCTTTTTAAATGAACATGGAAATGCCCATATAAATAGATTATGAGGGGACGTTATTTCACTTGTTCCCCTCAATTTCTCAATGATCATTTTCGCAAAAATTAAAATACAGTTCCACCCCTTTTCATTTAATAACAAAGTCCTACGCCTTTACTGAACATTTTGTGTTGGTTCTCCTTACAGAAACATGTGCGATACGCCTCGCGTTAACTTACAATTTAATTGCACCCAAAGTGACGTGCGAAATAATTGAATACAATAAATAAATTTAAAAAAAATATATATTTTCTGAAAAAAAAACAAACAAAAAATAACATCTTAAATGAGCCACTTCAATTATTTTCGTTTGTATTAAGTGATCGGTTCATATTAACAGTTTTTTAAAATCTAGCACTGATGTCAATGTTGACGTCGGCTAATTTCCCAAAATAATGAAAAAAAATAAATAAAAAATTATAACGAAACACATTAAAACAATTTTTAGAAAAATACTTGTTCCAATCTTTTTTTAAATTGATTTATGCTTTCAAATATGCAAATTCTTAATTATTTCAATGATCAGACAGTTTATAAATCAAAATAAATATTCAGCTTTTAGCACTTTCATATTGTATCGGGCAAATATTTGGTAAAATAAAATGTTTGTTGTTGTTAATCTGGAGTGGATGTTTATTTTGCTTTCTTTCTTTATTTCTATTTTTCTGTTAATTAAATATTTTACAATAAGAAAATGCCATTCGAATTTGGCTCTATTTGGAGTGCATTTTCTTACTCGTTTTTTTTTTTCTTTGACAATATTTATTTATTTGTTCTTTAAATACTTTAACTGATCAGAGGGTGGACTAGTTTTTGTAAATTCGCACACATGCCCTAAAAGAGAAATGCAAACTAAATTTGAAATTTAAAATTTAAAATTGAAGCCAAACAATATGAGGTTTTCTTTTTTTTTTTTTTATTAAAAAAGTATCTCTTTGGAGTAAATATCGTTTAGCAAAAACTTATTCATGATCTTGTCCATATACAAATAGAGATCCCATATTGAATTATTGCTAAATATGAAAGTAATTTATTTTTATTTTAAACAATTCATAGATTTGAAAACAAAATGAATTTTTAATATTTTCTTTATAGTGGGCTTTTTGGCAGCAACATAAGATCGATCGTAAATATCAGCACGTTAACAAAGAGATCATAAATTGTGTTTCAACAAAATATGTACGCACATAAAGGTTTAATTGTGTGTGTGGCTGTAGATAAATCAAGTAAAAAAAAAAAAATTAAGCAAAATGATTTATGGCCAATTGAGTTTTTAAGATTTGACAATAAAAATATTCCATTTTATAGGCTGTATGACGATAAGCACTTTGGCACTTTTAACACTGTGATCGCTTTTCAGATGCTTGTCTTACAAATCCGTTTAGCGATTCGATTAGAGCAGGGGCCAAATTACAGCACTCATTATCGAACGAGATTATGAAATATTTCAATAGATTTTATATGGAAGTATTTTAAAGTTTCGAATCGTATCGAATGCCGTAATTTGCTCCCTGGTTTTTAATGTTCTAAGAATGGGCGGGTTTTTAACGTTGCCAGCACAGAGTGTTTGACTGGTTTCAAAAATGCAACTCTGGTAAGACTATCATGCATTTAACAAAACCATATTCAAACAAAGTCTGGCTCCAAAATAAAAAGAATAAGCCTTTTTATGATATATTTTCGGTATAAAACAAATTGTTTTCATCTGTTTGTTGGTGTGTTCGTAATCGTCGATTTCGGAATCGATTTTGATCCACTTTGAACCGATAGATTTAGTGTAGATAGATTTTACACTTTTCAAGAACCGCTGAGAAAAGAATAATATGATAAGTGTTGCGGGGAACTTTAGTCGAGGTGGACTTTGAAAAAAGACAGTGTTGCCGTTTTTATTCCGCGAAAGTGTCGGGAAAATTGTGATTTTTGGGAATACAAAACAGACTTTTACGCTTCCACTAGGTTGATGTTGGTTGAATTATATATCTTTGCTAAGTATCACGCTGTATCGAGAATTTACTTTGAAATTATCAGCTCTTATTAGCTTCCCCTGTGTGTTTGCTACCGATTCCCTTAGACGTGATTTGGATCCGCTTTGAATTAAATAGTTAACTTGAGTAAAATTTTATAAGACTTTATAAGAAATTTCTTCGGAATTAGCTAATGAAATTGCAGTCTTGTTTTTTTGACAATTCAAAATACGCAATCAATTTTGTTTCAGAACGAAATCTGAATCTATGTTAGGGCTGATAAAGAAAGTGTTTTCAGGAACGTTAAATTTTTCGCTATCGGTGGATCCTGCAATGAAAATGTCCTATTAATATATACATAAAGTTGTAGCAGCACATCTTGGCAAAACTTTCACAAGTTTTGAAAAGAGTTTTGATCTGTTTCAAAACAAGAAACAAATTTATAAACAAAATGACATCAAATAAACAACCTTGACACGCGAAATTACTGTAAAATCTCAAAATGTTCATGTGTATGCAAGCATGTGTGTGTGCGGGTATGTGTGCATGTGTAATAAAAATTAACTTTCTGTATAATCATTTATTGTATTTAAATCTGTAGATGAAATAAGAACAGATATCATATCTCGGTATGATCCGCACAAACTGTATTCCCACATGCACAAATAAAACTTTGCAATTGTTTTTATTTACTTTTAGTGCAATAAAAAAATTTGCCACCAGCTCTGGGAAACCCCAAGAAAAAAAACTTGAGACGAACGAATTAACTGTATATCCAGGCAAAGATATATAATAAAAACTGTATGAAATTTTATTACAATCGGACCGATGATTGTTTAGTTCTATTTTATGTTGTTTTTTTTTTCTTAAATACCCACTGCATGTCGGCTTAGTACTTTGGCATATATCAGGGATTTAAAATTTTTATGTATTGCGATCGCCCGGTGATCAATATTCGATCACAGGACAGCTACGCTTAAAATACATAATTTATTCTACACACATGCGATGTTTTCTTCCAGTTTATCCCACTGTAATTTCAGATATATAAAAATATTCGTTATAGACTGCGAAAAGCTCATTTTCTCTTCCTACCAGCCAACAAAAAACTTCTACAGTGATCTTTCAATATTTATGTGTGTATGTGTGAAGATATACAATAAAATAGAAAGTTTTTGTGGTTGCTTTTAAAGCGTAATAAAAATGGGTTGCTTTTCACTTTCACATTCAGAATAAAGAGAAAACATTTCTAATGTGTATATCTGCAGCAAAATAACTTTCAAAAGATACTTCTTTTACCAATACTGGTCGATGATAAGACACTTAAAAGTGTACCACAACAATATGCATAGTATATCTAGTATATTCATATATATATATATATATATATATATATATATATATATATAACATTTATACTGTGCTTATGTGCATGCAAATACCTTTCGAAGCGCATAGTTTTATGAATGCTGGTGAACATTTAGATAGTGAACAGTGTACTACAATAAGTGGTGTTATATATAAAGATATATCTTTAGGTACGGAATAGATTTCTAGCTTTTTATAAATACTTCTAGCGTATTTATATATCAACTATATCCGAAATTTGATACAAACACATATAAAGGGTTATCCATTTTGCGGTTACAAAAGTAAACGTAAATAAAACACATATAAAAATGGATAACCCGTTATAAATAAATAGTTATTGGAGTGCAACCAGCTGTAATTTGATTTGAGAACGGATTAATGATTCCACCAGTCCATAAAGCACGAGAATGAAACAGCCAGTTTATCTCTATATGGAGAATATTATCACCCCAAATATAGTGGTATCGTTTATTCACGTTTCCATTCTAACGACAGTGATATTCATCGCTTAACAAAAATCGTGCGATACGTATTTTGAAGAAACAAATTTATCTTAGCAATTTTGAAGAGTTGTTCAGATGTCACTCTATTCGTGTCGAAATGCCAAACCAAACTAAATATAATTCACTTGACAGCTGACAAAATGGCCACCAACTCAAAGTTTTATACCTCTATAAAAAATAACCCTTTATATGCACATCTAAAGCAAGAGCGGCTATTGTATATTATGTTGTTATTTATGTAAAGGGTGTTTTTTTTGGAGTGATACAAGCTTAAATCATAATAAAACAGTAATATATTTTTGATATCAATGAAACGGTCTTTATTGGATTATCTGGGACACCAATTTTCGGCGCGTGCAACGCGCAATCTGGGACACCAATTTTCACAAACAGTAACATTCTGACCATCATCGTTTTTGAAGGCATATGGGCCAATGACCCCGCCAGCCCACTAATTTTCTGTGGATATTTCTGTGGGTATTTCGACAAAAGCTTGTGCATTCTCCTCACTCCAAATGCAACAGTTCTGTTTATTTACGTACCCATTCAACCAAAAATGGGCTTAATCGGAAAATAAAATTTTGAATGGACGAAGTGCACGATAAGTTTGACGAACAGAACCATTATTTTGATTAAAAATTTCCATAATTTGCACGCGTGGCTCTACTGTAAGTCGATCCATAATAAAATGTCAAAGCAAATTAAACAAAAAGCAACTATCAGCTGTTAAATGGGTGGTCAAACAAAGCAGTGATGTCAACTCAAAGTTGTATCACTCTATAAAAAACACCTGTATAATTTATAACATCCCTGATCAGCTGATGCAAACACATGCATCATATAAGACTCTCAATGACAGCGAATGGTTAATCCTTCAACTGCATTTGGGGTGGAAATATTTAAAAATTTACTTGTGAATTCTCTCCATGTAGTCAAGGTAAAAAGTTCCTAATTAACCATGTGACCGACATAAAAAAAAACTGCCTGCTTTGAGAAAATGTTGTGTAATAGTTTTTTGTTTGTTTGCTGTTGTTGTTGTTGCTTCTGATGGCTGCAATAGTATTTCTCAAATACGCACGTCTACGTCCGCTTTAAAGGGTCAGCCAAAAGAGGTTAAAACAGATTTGATTTTGAACTTACAGCAAATGAATATTAATAGAAATATGACTTCAAGTGTAATTAAAGCCACGAAATTGCGTGTTAATTACAAAATTGTATGATTTTAAGGAATTTGTTAAAATAAGACTTTAACTGAGAAATAGAAATAAATATAAATAATCGTTTTTATTTTTGGTATGTGACCTTATATTTTTGTACGCAATAAATAGTAATTAAAAAAAAAAGTACAATCCAAAGAAAAAGGTATTATGATATAGGGGCCATTGGCCAACCTATTGCTTCAGGGGGTAGTGAAACCAAAAGCGTTCACAGCACACAAGTTTGTATATTCGAGTACAAACAACAACAACAACAAAAAGAAATTGTTCAAATCAATTAATTAAAATTTCATAAACGTACGAGTCAGCATGATTAAAAAGGGGCAGTTTTCAAGTCTCTTTTATAATTGAAAAAAAAAAAAAATTAAAAACAACAAAAAATAATTTATCAAATGACTTTGATTAACTTGCAATCAACGCAAATCTTTTTGTGCCGGCCTTTAATTGTTAAGTTTGAGGCAGTTTTATTGGAATTTTGAAACAAAAATACAACAAAAGATTTGAGTTGCAGCCAAAACAATTGATTGAATGATACAACAACGCCGTTTCCGTATTAAACAACTTGTTTTATTGTTGCAATTTTTATATAATTCCAGGCCTTGTGAAATTTTTATTAACGCCAAATGCATTCGTTATGTTTTCAAACACGGCCTACAAAGTATTTCCTGGTAAAAGCTTAAATATTTGTATGATCTTCTGACAGAAGGTTTTGAGCGAACTGTTTTCTTTTTTTAATAATTTTTTCAGTTTCTCTCAATGGCAGCAACATTTTGCAATTCATCCTTTAAACGTTGGAACGGATTTCGAGCACTATGAGACTATGTGTGAAATTAACATAATTTGTTTCTTTTTGTTATACATGGTATATTTACATGAGTTTGATTTGGTACCAGAGATGTGTTAAAATTTTAAACTTTTTTTTTTATAAATTTTTGGTTAATGTTTTCTTTCTTTTGGTACTTATTTCTTTTAGAGGTACTTATTTGAAAGCTGTTGCTTTTTAAAAATATTTGGTTTTTTTTTGTGGTATATTTTGAAAAAATACTTTTTGAAAACGTACTTTTTGGAAAACGTACTATTTGAAAAGGTACCCTTTGCAAAGATAACTTCGTTAAGGCACTATTTTTCAAATGCGTCATCCTTAAATGCTGCTTTAAAAAAATCTATTTTTAAAAGTAACACTTTAACATAATTTGTAAGTAAAACTTTTTTTAAATGATAAGCCAAAGTCGGTTCTTACGTCAAAGGTACTTTTCAACAGGTTCCTTTTTAGAGTGCATTATTTTTAAAAAAGAATTTTAAAGTTTTAAAAGACATTGAGAAATAGTTATTGCAAAATATATATTGTATATATTTTCCAAAAGCACATACGACGATGTTTAGAAAAAAATAAGTTTTTGCTAATAGTTTATGGGTTATAAAAAGCACATTTTTGTAAAAAGTACCTTTTAAAGGTGTTTTTTCTTAAAACAGCTGTTTTCAAAAACTATTTTTATAAAGATAATATATATTAAAAAGTATTACATTTTATAAGATACTTTTAAAGAAATGGTCCTTTTTTCAGAGGCCTTTTGGACAAGGTTATGCAGTTTACCAGGGATTTTTGTAGAAAAGTCACTTAACATTTATAAAAGTTTTGTATATAAAAGTTACTTATTTGAAAAGACAAATTTTTAAAAGCTATATAATTATAATACCCCTTTAAAAAGTATATTCTCTTAGTTATACATAGTTTTTAGAGTAGGTACTTTTTCAAAGGTACATTTTTGGCGGCAGGCACTTTTTATGAGAAGTACTTTTTTCAAGTAATTTTTCAAAAGCTTTGCTTAGAAATATTTCGAAGGATTTTTCTTAAAGTTACTTCTTTTAAATATAGTTGTTATTTAGGTACTCTTGTGAAAGGTACTTCTGATTAAGATACTTTTATTAAAGATATATTTTTGCCATTTTGCCAAGTACTTTTTAAACGTATTTTTTTAACAGTCCTTGTTTTAACATATTTCTGTTAAGTACTTCTGCTAAGTTTTAATATATCAATACAGTGAAAGCTCTCATAGGCGGACACCCTCCATCGACGAAGATTTTGTCCGCGAGGTGGAGATGTCCAGCTATTGGAAAGGAATAAAAACAATTATATTAATGAAATTGGCTCTGGAGATTTCAAGAATTGTCCGTTTTAAAGAGATGTCCGCTTATAAGAGCTGTCTGTAAAGAGAGCTTTTTAAGCAGTAATTTCAGAGGCCTTAGATATTGTATAAGTGCATTTCACTGCCGCTAGTGCGTTGGATAGGGGAAACTGTACCCGAAATATCTTTAAAAAATTTGTTATTAAGAAATTTAAAATATATCGAACAAAAAACAAGATCTAAAAACGTTCCATTTGTAATTTTTTTTTTAATAGAATTTTAAAAATTTGTTTTAATTTTATCTGTTAAAAGTACCTCTTGTACACATTTTTAATGCTTTCAAATGTTTAGCTCGTACGATTATCGAAATGCTTTATGAAAGAGTCGTTACATAAGTTTCCATGAGGTTTTGGGACAATTCCATCTACGATTAATTCCTGAAAAATCAACTTGTGCAATAGTTTTTCTGCTAGACACTTCCCCAGTTGAAAATGTTTGCTGGGTCGCGGGGGTTTCATAAAGTATTCATTTTTATGAATAGTGTGGCTTAAGAAAACTATTGCAAACTTAATTAATTAATACCGTTGGCACATGATTTCCCTGCGAGACAATGTCGTTTGCAAAAACTACTGTTTTTCAGATGTCATTCGCTTAGCTAATTGTTATGAGAAATTAAAAATATAATTCAGCTCTTAGATTTTATTTATATACGAGTACATAAAAATAAACTGGTCCGTTTTGCAAAGTAGCAAAATTTTAATTAATAATACTTTTGCATCAAATAAATTTATTTGCATTACAAAACCGCACGCGACGCAACATAATATTCAGATACATGCTCACACACGAGTGTACGAGTATATGTTCGGTTCAAATACCTCACACAGCATTTACATACAACAGATTTATATAGTTTCGTACATAATGGTCACAAATTCAAATCGTAAAAATTACACTGTAACGGAAGTACAATAGGAAATTTAAAAAGTTGTCAAACTTTTATTTCGCTGGTTTCATTTTTCAAACAACAAAATAAGGAAATTTTTTCCAAATCAAAAACGTGTAAAAACCCTGGCTGATCGACGTCGCAAATAGTTTGAAAAATATATGTTCGTTTCAAAAATACTTAATGAACTCTTTGACCTTGACTTCAAATGAAAGAGATTTTTGGAAAATATGTTAATTTATATAATTCAAGAGATATTTGGCGTATTCACACTGTGTGCTTTTTTGTCACATTGTCATAAGGTTATAATATTTTAGAGCAGTTAAAAATGTTGTTGTTGTGCTGCATACAAAAAAGCCATAAAATAATAGCAAGCATGTTTTTGTTTTGCCATAAAGTAGCTCTAGAGATCTGAGTCGAACGGCTGAAAGTCTTTGGGCGAGACGGCCATAATATATGTTTGCCGCTGAAGTTATGACGGGTTGTTTACAGTAGTCATATATTTCGTGCTATTATTTTATGACTTTATGACTACAGTGTGAATCCCCCAATTGTGTGTTTGTATATTAAAAGCAATCAAATGTAAATATGCATGCCTGAAGTCACATATTTTGGAGTAGCGTTGTATAACTCTGCGTAATATTGATGGAGTTGCCAACTCATTTTGTAAAGTTAATAACAACACAACAATGGAATTTGTCATTTAACAGAACTACTAAGAATTTCCATACGTTTTCATTTCGAATCGAAATATATAATGCAATTAATAATTGTTTACAGCCAGGATGAATGCAACTGGCCGGTCTCTGAACTGTTTGAATATTAAATAAGTTGTATTGAAAAACATTAATTTTTTTGTATTTTATAATTGTTTTCATTGTAAACGATATAATAATACGAATTAAATGTTGAAAATCATATCACACGCTATGGCATCATGAGAGAATAATAAATTTCAATTAAAGTCCACTCGGCATATAAAATAACATTTTGTGATTTAAAATGAATATTAAAGTTTTAATTAAAAAAAAAATCAAAATCAAAATGGCAATTAAGAACTGACAAATTCTTTAGCTCATCTGAGAATTAATTTTAACGAATCCATACGCCGGGGTATATTAATAAAGCAAAAGCATACATCTTTATAATATATTATATATATATATATATATATATATATATATATAAACAAGTTGAAGATATTATCTGTTTTAAAAGACCAACATATATTAATTCGAAAACGGCTACGGAGGTACCGTTCATTATGCTGCAGTTGCAAATATGTGTGTGTGTGTGTGCATGTGTATAAAACTTCGCATTAAAGTACAATCTTTTTTCATTTAGTTTCTATTCTTGGCTTGTCTAACTCTCTTGACCAAGTTTCTCTTATATGTGTGTACGTAAGCTTAGCTTCGAAACTATGTTTGGATTCCGGTAGCAAAGGCATGAATACGCTCTCTTAAGAAACAAAAGTTAAAAATTCGCAATTCGAAGTTATGTTCGAAAGTTCGAACATGTTTCGAAAATGAGATTTTTCTAATTTTATATTAAACCTTAATTTTTGCAAGTTAATAACACTTAGAAATAGACACTAATTCTTAGTTTGATGTTATGTTCGACTTTTCGAACACAATAAAAGTAAAGATTTGGTTGCATCTTTCGACCTTTGGAGTTTTTATTTAGTTTTGTATATAATATATACAATTTCGAACAAGGTTTAAAGTACAAGGTTTTTCGAACTTAAGTTCGAAATTGAAACAAATATAAATATAATATATCTAACAATATATAATAGTGAATAGTTGGCAAAACAACAATATTTATGATTATTGTTTGAAAAGTATTACATATTTCGAAACTATGTTCGAAATTTCGTGCACAAGTTTTTTTTTTGTGATATATCGTCCGGTTGCATTTCATTTCATATGGATCAAAAGGAGGAGAGTAGCAGAAAATACTGACTCTCTCAAGGTTTGGTTTGTAATCCATGCAGATATAAAAATGTTCAACAATTTGGTGCCAAAAGCGCCGAAAATCTTTGACGATATAATATTCGAACTGATCAGTTAAGATTGCAAACAAGAAGTTAAAAAATTGTATCGCTTAAGCTCTATTGACCGTTATGGCTGGATATGTTTTGGGGGATTTTTTGTTTATCTCTTAATTGTGCAAAGAAAAAGACAAAAAATTTGTGATGAAATTATTATGTTTAATTTCTGTGTTGTTGTTGTTGTGGTCGTTTTCGACAGCACCTTTTTCGTCCAGGTGTCAGGTTTATGACGGCTGTTACCATATCGATCATAATAATTGCAACACGTTTCACCTAAAATTTAATTGTTAGGAAATAGGCCATCGATTACCTTTTATAAAATAGTTGGCTAAAACATGATTACGGAATTCGTTAACTGTTTGCCCACTCCCTTTGTCGTTGTCTAATTCTCTATTCGTATTGATTATTCATTTATAAAGTTGTTTTGAGTCAAACTGGGAAATTGTTTTCAGTTCAATGACCACAAAATGTGTTTGTATTTGCATGATCATTTATTTTGCTTACAATTTTTAAATTTACAATTAATTTTTAAATTCTATAATAAACTTTTTCGATTTGTCGGATTTTGAAATTCAAATTAAGTGGACTTTCTCTTTATTAATCCATTCATGATTTGTATTGATTTGTTTGTTTAAATTTATAAATAAAATTGTAATCGAAGGTTGTGTTAAATAGAAGGTTGTATTAGATTAAATTGATTTAAACAGAAAAATTATTTGGCAAAACAATTAGTAAATGCAACAGATTTAAACGAGTGATTAGGGAGGCCAATTAATTGCAGCGCCAGTCGATTTGGGAATTAAACGATTTGCGAAATTGTATTTTTTTTAAATTAAATATCACAAACACATGATGACGATACATCTTCTAACATGCAGTTTCGATGTTTAAAAACCGGCTGAGCCAAGTTGATGACCTCTACGGGTAATTAAGTGGCTGCAGTTCAATATAATTCAACACTGACTTGTCAAACTCATTGTTTAAATATTTTTCATTTCATTTAAATATTCTTCATAAATATAAGTATTCAATTAAGTGAGCAAAACCATTAATAAATATTAAGCGTTTTAAAAGAAAAAAAAACCCATTCAAAATGTATTCATCTTGTATTATTATTCCGAGTTCTCGTGGAATTGAAAAAAGCACCCGGTAGTTTTGAGATTTTGTCAAATTTTATTACGCCAGTCTCATACTAGAAAACGAGCCTCAGTATGTACTCATGTTAAGTGCATCATCTGACTTGTCTTTTAATATATTTTTTTATTATTCAGAACTTTTTTTGTTTGTTTTAATTTATGTTTTATTGTTTTTGGCACCGCAAGTGCTTGGCGACACGTTTTCCATTTAAGGTTAATACACATTAACGTTTGGTGCGTTTAATTTGAGTTTACAAAACGATTGAAGGTTTTGCTTACATATAAAATTTGGTGTTTTTATTATTATAAACAATAAGCAAAACAAAAAAACAATTATTTTTAATTGTCAAAGTCAAAGGGGAAATTGGCTGGTAGAATATTAAATTATTTATTCACAACTAAAACATGTTGCGCATACAAAAACTATAAGAGAAGTTTTATTACACTGGCTAATAATAATAATAATAATAATAATAATAATAATAATAATAATAATAATAATAATAATAATAATAATAATAATAATAATAATAATAATAAAATGCACAACTAAATTAAATTAGGATTACAATAACAAGTTGCCAAGATTTACAGAGTTGCTTATGCATCATCCGACTACTTAAGGCGGAAGTAGAAATTAGCAGCATTCTTTTGGCAGCATTCTTTTTGGCAGCACTGTTTTTAACAGCTCACCTGTTTTCGTGTGACACTTTACTGTCAAACCTGTTCAGTTTGGTTTAAAATTTAATCAAGAATCGATTTACAAACGAGCAACGCTTGCAGGCTTTTGAATTTTATTATGAGAATACACTTGTTGTGGCCAGCGACGAAGCTCATTTCGGGTTCAATGGATACCCGAACAAGCAAAATTGCTGCATTCCGTGTGAAGAGCAGCCAGAAACATTGCCAGAGCTGCTAATGCATAAAAAAACTAGGCTGTACTTTTTGAACCTGGATACATGCTACACATACCGATGAAGGCAGGAATGTTACTGTGAATGGCGAGCGCTACCGAGCGATTACAATTTTCTTTATTGCCCAAGATGGAAAACCGGGAATTCAATAAGACGGTGCGGTGCGCATGCCACCGCACAGTACGCAAAACAATGGCCCCGATCGAGAGGCGATTTCGGGACACAGTTTGTTTCACGTTTTTTGTTGGTCAATGTCTTTAGGCTCATATCTGGAAGAGCAATCCCACAACGGCTGTAGTACTGGAAGTTAATAGTGAAGAGTTTATTCGTGATATATAACGGCCGATATTTTGCAAAACGTATACAGAAATCAGACCCAGTATATGAACTTTTTAAGGGATTCTTCCAAATTTTATGGTTATTTTTGTTACATCAAATCCGGAAAGTTAAAAAAAAAAATTTGTGAAAATATTTTGTTTCAACTGTTTTGACGGCACCGCGCGTGCTTATGTGTCATCTTTAAGTGCTTGCAAGTTTTGTTTTAAGTAGGTCATAGCGATGTTCATAGCCCTGCCAATAACTTTGATTAGACCCTGTTCTTTTGGGTTTGTGGCAGAGAAGAGAAAACAGAGTTGCGTTAGTACGTAGCTCTCGCCGTTGCGCCATTCTTAATTATGACTATACGGGCTTTCTTTTCATTCTCTGCTTTGGCGCGAAGACTTAAATCAAATAATATCTTTTTAAGTTTGAACCGGTAGCAAATTCTTTTTACAACAATTAAAACAAAATAAACTGGCAAATATGTAAGAATATGGCAGCAAAAGAAAAGGAAAATTTCCCGAAAGGAATTTCTCTCTGTAAACATTCAGGCAGCTTTAAAAAGGAATTGAAAAGAATTTGAGCAGCAAAAGCTGCCTTGTGTGAGCCGGGACTTAAATGCTGTTTATCGAAATTAATTTTTGTTTTACGGAATTTCTAATATTGCCTTATAAAAGCCACAATTTAAACATGAAAAAATACATTTTTAATAAATATATTTCATAAAAAAGAAATAAATCCTCTATTTATATAAGAAAAATACCTTTTGAAAATTAACTTATTTTGACACGTTGAGGTTAATAAATTATTCATACCCCGGCTTTTAGTACATTTGCATTGATCACTTAACTATCGTGCTTAAGTCGTTAATTGTTTATTTTGCATCATAAACTATCAGCTAATAATTACATTTTTATTTAATTATTATTTTAATTAATTTCAGCGTTCGTTTTTATTTTCACATGAAGTCATAGAATTTATTTCCACCGCGTTTGATTTGAAGATGACACAAACGTAAACGGAAATTCTATAATAACTATAAACTATTTAATATTCTATTAAATTTATTAGTTAGATCGTAATAAACTCTGGAAATTTATTAATATTACAAAATGTTAATCGCACAGAAATCACAATTTGGATTTAGTTTTAATAAATTTTGTGATCTTGATTTAAGGCATCAAATGTTGAATATAAAATTTGTTGAAAATAAATATAAATATTGATTTATAAGAGGCTTATAAAATAAGTTTTTGCATGCAAATCTGTTTGAAATCTTTAGCTGAGGCGATACAACGATTTATATAATTCAATGTTTAAAGATGATGTCATGCAAATGGTTCGTACGCTGAGTTCAATTTTTGCATACTCTCTCCTGCAGATCGGCTGGCTTGTACCTACAGATATAGACCACCACACAGTAAAAAAAAATTGCTGAAATCACTCGATCTCAGCGACCAACCGACCAGTTCCAAATGTGAAACAAACTATTCACCGAACTCGCCTCTCAATTGCGCCATTGTTTCGTGTACTGTGCGCCGTCTAATTGAAGTCCGGGTCTTGAATTTTGGACAAAAAAAAAATATCAAAATCGCACGTTAACGCTGGCCATTCACTGTAACGTTCCCGTCTTATTCGGTTTTCAAAAGAGTGCCGTCTAATGATGCCACCTCCCATAATACACAGCAAATGGAGCATTTTCCGGGATGCACTGGCAGTTCAGGTTATATTATAGACCAAACTAAACATGTTTAACTGCAACATGTTGCAAGAAAACAGCTAAGCTTCCAAAAACAGCTGAGCTGCCAAAAACAGTGTTGCCGAACAAGTATCTATCACCAAATATGATAAACCTGCCTTATAAAATTAGAAAAGCAACCCACAAAATAATATTTTTGTGCTATCGCTTAGGCTCTAATATTTTAACACGCTGTACTCTAGTGAAATCTTCTTTTTTTCGCTTCAAATTAAATTTTTTCAACTCATATTCGTTCCTTTTCAAGATTGATTTAGTTTAATATGAATTTAAAATCTGATGCGTGTTAATTTGTATTTATTTCTATGCCCTTCGTGATAACATCAACTCTTGTAGTTTCTTAATGGTCTTTTGAATTATAAATTATCAACTGTTGGCTGTAAATGACTTCAACTATGCAGCATGATAAAACAATATCAAATAAAGTGCTGCTTTAACAAAAACTATTTCGTTTCCTTGTTTAACTCTAACATTGAAATTAAATCTGGCACCATTCAATTCAATTTCACTTCATTTCCTTCCGGTTGTGCGTGAATGCATGTTTTCCTTTTTTGTTGTTTTTGCTCTATAAATAATTCAAATGAAGAACTAGAAATGGTTGACACATCCGAATAGGCCAAATGCCGTTACGTTCAGGGTGACCATCGCAACATTTTTGAAAACTAGCATACAAAGAGGATTACGCCGACCAGATTTGTTGGCATAAATGGCCATACTATTTTAAATGCTAAATTACTACAGCCTGTTAGGGGAACATTTAGGGGAAATATTAATCAATACGATCCAGTTGAAATAGGAGAGCTTAAAACAAAAATTGCAAGAAGTTCCCTCTGTTGTGCTTTTCACTGAATCCGAAGCCATTTTTTTTTTTGAAAATGCTTTCTGCCAACGTAAGTTTTACATTTTAAATAGACTGCAGATATATGCCAAAAATTTATTTTGCATTTCATTAATGCCTTTTAATTTAATTATAGTTTTCAAAATAAAAAAATATTTTTTATCTTTCCGCTACGAAAATTGAAAATTTTGAGAAACCGGAAAGTTATTGGTTTTACAACGCTTTGCAAAAATCGAGTTCTCATGAGCCCCCGGGAAGTTTCCCTGACTAATTCTGAGAACCCGTTACTGTGTTTGCAAGTGTGTGTGTCTATGTACGTGACCCGCTTGTAACTTTGGGACGGCTTGACCGATTTCAATCAAACTGGTGGTGTTCTAAGGGGTTCTATTTAACCGATTTTGAAACGACAAATTTCGAGATATTAAAAAAAAACATGGAAAACATTTTTAAAGTGTCTTTTTGAAATAACTTTCAAACAGCTTTAAAGATTCCAGCTCTCAATATTAAAAAACCACGTCGGCCATTGAAAATCGGGCCAAATTCGTTTAATCTGTTCGTGAGATGTCGTGAGAATTCAAAAAAGGGATTTTTTAAGAAAACCCGAAATTATATCTGACCATTTCATTTACCGCTTATCACGCGCTAATCGGTAAAATTTAAAACTAAAATAATGGGGTTTTAGCTCGAAGAGCTAAAAACCAAAACCAGGTAACCATAGTTCTGCGGTTAAAATTGACGGGAAGTTGAGGGATGGCTAATTTTTTTTATTAAATGAAAATTTAAAACTTGCAAAAGCCACAAATAACTTGCATCCTTGTGGGAGTAAAATAATTACCTGGACTTATCAGGAATAAGTCGAAAATTATTGATATTTGACTCACAATCTTCTTCACGTGCATCTTCCCCGTGTATCAAATCCACAATATGCAAAATAAACAATAACAAAATAAAATAAAACGACATGTAATTGAAGTCGTGGGGGTTGGCTGTACGAGTGATTAGAGCCACTCAATTAATTGCATGTTAATTTATTTTTAACTCTGCTTTATTAAATGAAATAACTTGGCCAACAAGTGATTATCACCTAGTCGGGTTAAATGGCCAAATAACACGCACTGCGTTAACCCAATCAACTCTTAATGAATTGCTTTAGGTGGCTTTTTAGTTCAAACTGTGTTAAATATGGTAATAAACTTTGGCAGTACCGTACTTTCAGTAGGGTACTGCTAAGATTATATTGTGCATAATTACATCATTAAATATATTTGCTTTTCCCATAATTGCTGTTAAACATGTAAACAAAGTTGTTGGATTTGTTGCAAAAGTTAAAAGGCTTTAAGCCAAGAGCTTTGCTAATAAATTTAGACGCAAATAAGATAAGAAGCCGAGATAAACTTATTTTAAAAATCCCATCTATCTTAAGCCAGGTGCGGCTAATTTGTGAGAGATTTAAATATAAGAACTTGGCAACACTGTTTTCTTAGTAGCTCAGCTGTTTTCGTATAACATGTTGCTGTTAGGCATGTTCAGTTTGGTCAGGTATGGAAACACTCCTTAATTGTTTCAATACACAATCTCTTTGCGTATATCCCCTGTGTACAATTCAACCATGAATCGATTTAGAAACTACCAATTTTATTATCAAAACTGATGGTCAGTTAAGGAAGTGATTTTCGTGCACTTTTTCCATGTTACGATCAGTTTGGGCGACCTTCTGAAGCAGCTACTCGGCGTCGTGGGACAGAATGTAGTATCAAATTCACGTTATTGCATACGTAGAGTGCGAACAGAGAAGAATATCGCAGCTGTAGTCGCCAGTGGTGTTGATGATCGTGCATTATCGTTTCTGTGAATGGCGAGCGCTACCGCTCAATTTTATGTAACCCAAAATGAAAGAGTCAAACTTGTTTGACATAACGTTTCAGCAATACGCTTCCACATGCCACGCAGCACACGACACAATGGCCCATTTAAAGGGCGAGTTTGGTGAATAGTTTATTTCACATATTAGCTTGACACTATTTCTTGTGGGGTTGTGTTAAGGTTAAAACATGTCTTTACAAACAGGCCCGCAACGGTGGGTGCACTGGAAACAAAATATTTAAGAAATTATTCGTAAGCTGCGTGCCGATATGTGGGAGAGAGTACACCGAAATGGGAATCGTTATATAAGCCATTCGAAGCATATACATACAGATTGTTCTGTTGACTGTTGTAAGAATTAAAAAAACTTTTTTTAAATTGTATGCGTTTTCTTTTAATCAAATCGGAATGCTCTTACAAAATCACCCATTAAATCCGATGTAAAAGGAAAATTCCGTATGGCAAGCTGAGACAATTTTCTATACTTGTGGCAACGTTGGTTTGGCATTTTTACTCTCATATTTCTTTGTGTGGTATTGAATTTTAAGTTATAAATTTATAAATGACAGCACAGATGCGATGTCAAAAAATCAAAAAAAATATTGTCATGTGTTGTACTAATACCAGCAGTTTATTACCTCATGGCAACACTGGCCTTAACTGCATAAATAACTCTTCTTAAGTGTTTCAACTGGAAATTTCAATCGAAAATAATGTTATTTATTTTAAATAACACTTATCTATCTGCAAACTTACTCAGAGCGTGTTTTGTTTGTTATACAATTTCGCAGTATTCAATACACAGCAAAAAATTATGATAATAAATATAATAATATAAAAACAAACAAAAATTCATCTTTTGCAACGTCTCGTCTTATTTCATTTCTTACACTGGCTGAACGAATAACTGACTGTCCAAATGTTGGCATCGGTCGTGAGTTGATTTAAGCGAACGTAGACATGAAAACATGTTTTTCTAGCAACTATCCAATAAATATGTGCATGTACATGCATGCTTTTATTTTTATTTTAGATTTTTTTTTTTATATGTACATACACACATACATACATATATATTTTTTAATAATAATTATTAAAGAGAAGAAGAAAAATGCTGGATAAATATCAGTTTAATTGTTGTTTCCTTTCGCTTTCACAAAAAGAAAGAAAAGAAAAACGACGAAATATTACAAATTAAGTCTTGATGATAATGGAAGTTCGTGAAATGTAAAAAGCGTCATAAGTGTTTGAATAGAAAACACAAAACCAGTTGAGTTACACAGGGAAACACAATTATTATTATTATTTTTTTTTGTAAGAAACATATTGGCCAAATCGGCTACATGCGATAATAAAGTTCCCGAGCAGAGAATTGGCAGGCGTTGTATTTTTGCTCATGTGTCGAACTGTGTATGGCATTAAACACAATAACGACAGCAGGCTACAGACTACTAGTTTTCAAATATAGAATACAAGTGCGTACTGGTTGTTGTCCATGCTGTTATTGTGGTTGTAGTCAAATTAAACTAATTTCTATTTTGGTGAGCGACACATAGCATATACAATGTTGCCAGTACAATATAAATATGTAATTCAATTATTCTAGATTTGAAAATATATTGTGTTATTATACAAAAAGAAACAACAAACTATATTTTCAAGCTAATGAAATAATTTCTAGTCATATATTGTGGACTTTAAATATATATGATTGGAATAATACTATTAAAGAGTATTAAATATATGAAAGCGGCTACACAGGCGTTTGAAGGGAATTCTGCTACAAACAGCAAGACATGGTTATTGAAATAATTAAGTAGCTGGCTATCAGGAGACGATTGTAGCCAACGGCTTTTGTAGTCGGTGTTCGTGTAGCCTGCTGTCGTTAATGTGTTTGAAGCTTATATCTTAAGATTTTCGGCTTTCAAAGATATTTCATTTCAGTTGAATTGCATGTTTGAAATTATCATAAGTGTTGTTTTGCTTTGAAATTAAAGGGTTGTGTGTTTGATTTTTAAAAAACTGTGAAAATATTAGCTCAGCTGAATAACTAGACAAATTGAAAAATATTCCTACGAAGGCAGTTCAAGAATTCAACAACTAACTCACACAATGAGTTATTGAAAGTGCAACAATATACAATTTACTCGAATGGTAAACATGCAATTTAAAACAGATTCTATTCATTTATTTTTTATTTAATAAATTTGAAATGAAAGGGAAAATAAGAATATATGGTTTTTGTGTACTATCAGTACAAGAGTACTGATTGTGGACTTGTAGCGAGTTGTGACAGCCGCGATGTTCTGTTCTGCTGCGGTAATCGGATAATTAAATTGATATTGATTTTCCCCTGTTCTTTGGAATATTATCATTAACCTGAAATGCTAATAATTTTAATTGAATATATCAAGAATAAATATTTTATTCGATTAATGGTAGTAGTCGGAAAAATGTACACATACTGACGATGCGGACCTCGTACACATGCGAGATCATCAATATGAATTTTAATGTTGTAATTTTTCTTTTTTACATTTTGTTCACACGGTAGCGTTCGCCATTCACAGTAACGATGCCTCATTCGTCGTCTTCGAAAAATTATGGAACAGTGATGCCACCGCACCATAATCTACAAGTAGCGCTTTTGCCTACTCTTCACATCAAATACAGCAATTTTAATTATTCGTGTATCCAGAACATCGTGGTTTTCGCAATTCGCTACAAGCCTACAATCAGTACTCTTGTACTGATGGTACACAAAAACCGTATATTCTTATATTCCCTTCGTCGCTTGACACAAGAAGAGCACGATGCATGAATTCTTATAATAAAATCCGTTCATGATTAAATTATAAACCAAACTGAACATGTTTAACAGTAACAAGAAAGTTGTGAAAAAATAACTCTTTAGCTAATTGTTATCCACAAAGAGCAGGTGAGGGTCCTACATTTTTTATTGTCTTGACATGACGTCGACAAATAGTTACAGAATACAGATGGAATATATCAGTACAACTGTTCGTCGGCATTACGAGTTCATTTCAAAATCAAAACCCTTTTAGAGTTGCATTAAGGCATGACTGTATCACTTGCTGTTGTCGGCTTTAGTAATGGCGCATGTCATAACATGCACATCACCATTCTAATGACAGGCGGCATTTATTCCGAAGATGAACTTTTGTATTGATATTAATATGGCAACTCTTCAACATATCCTGGATCTGAAAGAACAGCCCAGTAACTAATAAGTTAGGAAACAATTTTCAATTCTAATTGATTCATAATTCATAATTTTATTTTCTCAATATTTTATATCTTATTTTTATTCTCATTCAACATCACACTTCCGACGACTGATTCATTCCATTAAATATTGCTTATTCACAATTAAGGCCTGGTAGTAAATATCCTCTATTTAGTTTGCGAAACATAAAGAAGAGAATAGAAAAGAGATAATAATACTGACCCTTAAGGTGTGTCACTTGTTCAATTTATTGGATTTTTTTTTTAAACTACAATAAGCGCCTCGTATAGACTACCTTGAACAATAGACTCAACAGGCTACTCATAAGATGAACTGAATACTTGACCTAAAATGTTGGAAACAAAAAAAGATAAAAAGCTAAAATTGATTTTGCAAAATACAAAACTCTTAAAGTAAACTAAAAATTTAAAAAGACTTGAAAAATTATTAAAAGTTAGTGCCTTGTCTTTCCGAATATAATAAATATTACGAATCTTAACCTAAAAATCTAAGCTGAATTTGGAATACACTTAGAAAAAATGATTAGATTCTATATTAAATAAAATTGATTTCCCAAGGAATAACGGTGGTAGAATTGATTTTAAATATAGGGTATTTTTTATAGAGCGATATAGAATGTTTTTTATAGAGTGGCATCACTGCTTTGTTTGAACGCCCATTTAACAGCTGATAGTTGCTTTTTGTTTAGTTTGCTTTGACATTTTATTATGGATCGACTTACACCAGAGCCACGCGTGTAAATTGTGGAAATTTTTAATCAAAATAATGGTTCTGTTCGTCAAACTTATCGTGCACTTCGTCCATTCAAAATTTTATTTTCCGATTAAGCCCATTTTTGGTTGAATGGGTACGTTAATAAACAGAACTGTCGCATTTGGAGTGAGGAGAATGCACAAGCTTTTGTCGAAATACCCACAGAAAGTTACTGGGCTGGCGGAGTCATTGGCCCATATGCCTTCAAAAACGATGATGGTCAGGTGTTCCAGATTGCGCCCTGTACGCGCCAGCCGTGGTGGCCACACGGCCGAAATCATATTTAAACAATAAAGATCGCTTCATTGATATCAAAAATATATGACTATATTTTATTATGATTTAAACTTGTATCACTCTATACAGTCATGGCAAAAATAAAATCGCATGTTGTTAAGATCTGAATTTAATATCCAAAACAGCTGTTTGCCGGATTGTCCTCTTTTGCAGAAGTTCTTAACAGCCTATTGTTTGGATCTGTGTATCACTTGCTATATGATAAGTCCAATATCCATTAAAAAAACAAGAAATATAAGACTATCTCACTCCTTCTCTCTCTCTCTCTCTCTCTCTCTCCATCTGTCGTACATTGAATTTTTCAACTGACAGCTGAGCTGACTCATGCTTTTTCATCTGCGCTGCCACATTCATTACGTATCCCTTAACGCAAAGTATTAAAGTTGGTCAACCTACGTTTTTTTAATTGTTTTGTGTGCCGTGCTTAGCAAAAATAAAATAATTTACAAAAACTTATACGAAATAAATAATTTTAAATGAAATGAAATGGAGAGCAGACAACTGATCTGATATTATTGAATAAAGTGCTTATTGTGTCTGCCTTCTCCACCAGTAGGCTACAATTGATACGGAGTGGAAATTGTTGCAGCAACATCGAATATTCTAAAGCGTTTTTTTTTGCTGTGGATTGCATGTTTATACTATTAATTTTTATTAAAAATTGCAAAATGCAAAAAGATGAATAAATAATTTTAATGATTTTGCTTATTACATTTACCACTCGCTTATTTTAATTATTAATTTAATAAAAAAAAAAAATTGCAAATATTCCGATAGTTCTTGTTCTTGGGGTTTCTTGTTGCTTATATTGTTGTTCTTATATTGTTTTTTAGATAATTATTATTTAAACAAAAATCAACAGCAAAATAAAAGTGAAAACCAGTTCAAGGTTTTTGTAAATGTTTTTTCAATATTATTTAAAAGCTTCAATAGTTTTTTTTTTGCAAATTTTTTTTTTTTTGCAACCATGTGCACACATAAACGTGTAATTAATTGCCGAAATATTTGTTTTTGTGTTCGTATTTCATTATTGTCACTTGTAAATAATAAATAGTTCCAAGCCATTGGGAATAATGACTCGCCTATTTTTCGCTTGCGAAGCGATTATTTCAGTCAGTGTTGCTTCACATGCAAAAATTTAGCTTTTTGGAATAGCATGAATGGATTATAAAAACTTGTTGTTATTCAAATATATATTTTCAGATATTTTTATAGTTACGCTGCTTATGCATTTGAGAATTGATTTAAATTAAACTTTCATATAAAAATACAAAAAGTTAGCTTAATTAAAATCCAAAGTGAAGTGAAATAAAATACACACACACTCACACACTCAGGTCTCATTTAAAATTTATATATGTACTTGTTAGAGTAAATATCCGTACGCTTCAAAAGCATTTACTCGCACCCAACGAATTTAGTTGCATTGAATATAGAAAAAATAATAATAATGAAAATTCAATACCTTGTGGAATATCCCTAAAAAGATCTCTGCAAACCGGTGCGCCATTGACTTCACGAATTTGGAAGTGTCCTCTAAATCTGCAGTTATTTCCTGTGCGATATATAATGACTTATAATTTCAAAATGTACGAAATTTCAAATCGAATCTAAAAGCTTCAGCATTCTGGGCCTGCTAAATAAAAAAGATACATTTCCTTACTATACTTCCTTATGTAATTAGTTTAAAAGACGAGTGTCGTCTTACAAACAGTCAATGGCTTGACAAATACATATTTACTCAAATATCTAATCAAAGAGGAAATTTCTTCATCAAATATCAGATTGCAACTAAAAATGAATGCAAATCGAATGCATGTACATTCACGCACAAGCATGTGTTAATGTGTACATCATTTTCCTTTCTCTTTCAAAATAATTGCCCATATATTGATGAATAATATTAAAACAAATAAATAGTATTAATTTATTTCCAACATAACAACAGAGCATATGATACAGAGAGAGAGAGAGAGAGAGAGAGAGAGGGGGGGGAAATATGTACGTTATGCATTCTCTAATTAAATGGCTGAGGCCCCATGACCACCTCTTTTAGCAACTCAAGAGGCCTTGTTGACAGCTGCATTCAACCAGATGCCTTCTGTGCCGCATTAACCGCCTTAGAGGCTAACCCAGCTGCAAAATAAATACGAGCAAGTGTGCCACATGAACAGGGCGTGCGTATTGACGATTGGGAAGGGGGAGGCGTGGCGCAAAGTCTTGCTACAACCATCGGCAGGCAAAAAAACTAGCAACCGCAACAATGAAGTTAAAGCTCAGCTATCACAAAAATGTTTTGTGTGTTTTCATCATTTTTATAATGCAAAACAATGATCGAACTAGCAGTTGGAATTGGTTATACTGATAATTGCAGGGTTCAATAACTTGTAATTTGTTTGGTTGCTGCTTAGTTGTGGTATTTCTTTTTTTCAATATTTCATGTTTGGAAATTTCGATTATTGAATTATTAACAAAATTTTTTCTATTAATAATAAGCAAGTGATTTACGTTTTATCAAATATTATCAGATGGTTGCAATATAAAACTTGGCAGCACTCAACTTAGAACGGAGAAGTACAGGCCAACACAAGGTTGCATTTCATAAAACCTACCTTAAACCAATTCAAACATGGTCTTAAGAGTTGGCTTTAACAAAATCAGTTTGCATGGCAAAACCAACCAAGTCTTCAAAATTGGCTTGTACGTTAAAACCAACATTCATTGAACCCATATCAGAGTGGAAACACTTTTAGCCAAAATACAGTCTTTCAAACTTTTGCTTATATATTGTTAATCATACATGGGGCGATATTATATACAATTTTAGCCTCTAATAAATTTCTTTTATGGAACGGAATATTAATTAGATATAATTGCAAATTAGTAACGATGGAAAAGATTTATGGAATACCAAATTCATATTGAAATGTACTCATGTAGACATGGTTTATTTTGTAATATTTAGGCATTAGTGTCGAACGTTCTTTTCTATATAAAATTATAAAATTGGATCATATTGTTAATAAACTAATTTTTTGACATATTGTCATTATACTATTATAATATGAAATTTATTTGTTGGGTGGTTAAGCAATGTCTATATGCATTTCATTGGCGCTTCTTACCAAATCGTCAGTAGACTTCAACCACAGTTTTGCAAAGTTTGAAACTTCTCAACTTATTAAAAGACTTCCAAAAACTATCTGAGAATTATGTTAAATAAATTAACTATAAAAATTCACAAACAATTTCAAAAAATCACATTATAATAAGTGTAGCAGGCTATGAAACTTATACAAACCAAACCCAACAAACAACTTTTATTCGATACGACTCTATTTTATTTTTCTATACCCTTATACAATTAGAAATCCCTTGGATAACAATGAAAGTATTTATAAGGCAAAATGAAAAATAAAATCTCAATTGAATTGTTAATAAACAAATTTTTTGACATATTGTCATTATACTATTATAATATGAAATTTATTTCTTATTTTATTTAACATAATTCTCAGATGGTTTTTGGAAGTCTTAATAAGTTGAGAAGTTTGAAACTTTGCAAAACTGTGATTGAAGTCTACTGACGATTTGGTAAGAAGCGCCAATGAAATGCATATAGACATTGCTTAACCACCCAACAAATAAATTTCATATTATTGGATCATATTAATAGGCAGGCTAGTGTCCGGTTTATTTTCCTTTAATAACAACTTGAAACAATTAAAAGTTTCTGTGCCTTCTCTTTGAAGTAATTTTAATAGCAAGAACGTATTCATGATATATCGTTGATCTTAACTGTTATTTTATTATTATAATCATTATTATTGTTTTGCTTTTTAGAAATCCCAATTGGTGGCGTAGACGCACAACTTTAGAAAGATGTCTTACACTAGTATCAGCATTTGCCTGCATAGCGGTGATTGGATTAGTAAGCGGTTTGCTGTTTGTTTTACTAACAAATCAAATGGCTGAAGGTAGCGTTTATTCTTAAGCAAAATCGATAAATTTGAATTATGTATTATTTTAATTGCAGAACTTAAAACCACCACAGAGGCCAACAATGCTTTAGGGTTACATGGCTCCAATATGGGGCCGACACAAAATAGAATACCTGCAGTTAATAAAGATATTCCCGCCGATTCGAAAGCAGATGATGTCTGCCTCTCAGCCGAATGCATACACACTGCCTCCGCGGTTTTGTCTAAAATGAAAACCGAAGTGGAACCTTGCGATGATTTCTATCAGTTTGCTTGTGGGCAATATATTGATGAAACTCAGATACCTGAAGACAAAGTGGCTGTGAATACATTCTCAGTGATATCGGATAAACTGCAAGAGCAATTGAAAGATATTATAACAGCAGAAAGAGATGAGGCGGAACCGAAACATTTCAAATTACCAAATCTTTTGTACAAGGCGTGTATGAATAAAAGTACGAGTATATAAATAAAAGTCTTGTCTCTTTTTTTATAAATTTCTAATACTCGGTTTTTTTCTTTCAGCTTTGATTGAGTCGTTGGGTACCAAACCAATTAAACAAATTTCAGACTCTTTGGGTGGCTGGCCTGTAATTGTTGGTAGCTCTTGGGATAGCAACGATACATGGAGTTGGCAGGAAACAGTAAAGAAATTCAGACGTTTAGGCTTCAGCATGGATTATATAGTGGACTTTTCAATCGGCGTAGACTTGAAGAACAGCACAAAACGTATCATTGATGTGAGTTTAAAAAAACAGTCTCATCGCTCAAATCGAGCTCGATCATTTTCAATGCGAGTATTAAACATTTTTATTAGCTGGACACTTTCGATTTAAAGTTCTTTCTATATTATATATTTAGTTTTTTCAATATTTCGATGTCCTCTGGATATCTTCTTTAGGATAACTAACAAGATTAAAAATTAATTATAATTGATTAATAATAAAAATTTTTTAATTATATAAATTTTAATATTTTTGTTGCTTTGTTTTTTATATAAATGTTGAAATATTTTTTATATAAATTCATTTCAATATTTATATAAAAAACAAAAGAACAGAAATATTAAAATTTATATAATTAAAAAATTTTTATTATTAATCAATTATAATTAATTTTTAATCTTGTTTGTTATCCGGAAGAAGATGTCCAGAGGATATCGAAATATTGAAAAAACTAAATATATAATAACTTTTTACGAAAACAAGCCTCAAGCTCGATATTATTAATTTAAATATAAAATAATCAAAGGCTGAAAAACTAAAACAGTATAAAGTTCTTTCTGGTCTTTTATAAATTTTGTTTTTCCATGAATTTATTTTCTGTGTATTTTAATTGGTAACATGTTTTGCACAGTTGCTGGAAAATAATAATAAGATCATTAAATGACATATTCAATTATGATTGAATTTGACCCTGACTATAAAATAAGAAGTTTATACAAGTTGAAGTACGAGAATTCCCACTTCTTCTACTTGAGATTTGTTCGTGATGCCAAATGAAAATAAAACAATTATGTTGCGATAAAATCGCTACAACTGGTGAAGCGTTATTTCAAAGTTGTCAGCTGATTTAATTTCTTATTCGTTGTTGTAAATGTTGATGATTCGTATAAATGTTTGCAATGCGTTGACGTTGTAGGACCTTCCAAATCGCAATCGGTTATTGACCATATCGTCTAACTTCCAAAGCCAAGCACTTTGGTAAATGAATATGTGCATTATTTATTAATCGATGATCATTGATCAGGTACATTTATGATGTATTTCCTTTTTGAATTTCTGTTACGTAAAACGTTGTTTATGCCTAATTCTTTCAGACTATGACATTTAAATTGCTGCTGAATTTAGCAAACGTTTATTGCTGTTTGTTTCTAAATATTGATAAAAACCTCACACATCATTTATCGCAGAACAAATTTTATACAATTTCGTAAATACTACCTCAATTAAACTTGGGTCCAATCGCTACTGTTGCAGACTTTCAAAATTGTATTCTGTGACATCTTTCTTAAATGTTCGTACTTTCCTGTGTTTGCAGACATGCGCAAAAACTCACTCCTTAAAATAATATTGAAGAATAGTTTTGTTAATTTAAAATACTCATCCATCATTCCATCAGGTGCTCCCATTGTAGAAACGTAATATAAAAAGAAATACCGAAAGATTTTTAGGAATATCATGACAACAATAATTTGTTATGAAATTGAGACTCCAAATATTCGAAATTAAGTTCGAAATATCGAACATAGTGTATTTTTGCCTAAAAACGTTAAACTGCGGTCGATAAGGAAAATGAATTTTCCCTAAAAGTTTATAATAATATTAATATCTTGTTAAGTAAGAGTTAATAAATACATTTGCACATACATAAATGTGCATATATGTACATATATATTAGTACATGTATATAAGCATGTTCGCACTTTTATGTATCAGTTTTTTATAGCTTTTCACCGAAAATGTAAACACAATTGAAATTCTGCTGGTGGGCATTGTGAGCTAATTATTATTGCATGTTTATTTATATTTTTCTATTGAAACATCACATATTAAAACGTTACTTCTATTTGCATCATTCTAGTTGGACCAATCATCAATTGGCTTAAGCCGGGAATATTTGATTAAGGGCTTCAATGAAACTTTGGTCTCGGCCTACTACGATTATATGGTTGACATTGCAGTACTTTTCGGAGCCGACAGGGATGCAGCTAAAAAAGAAATGAAAGAATCCCTTCAATTCGAAATGGATTTGGCTAATGTTTGTTCCTAAATAGTTTCGAAAGGAAAAATATTAAAAATTTCCTCTCCAATTTTCTTACTCTAGATATCTTGGCCTAATGAAAAAAGACGCAACTCCAATGATTTATACAACTTACGCACAATTAAACAACTGCAGGAGTCTTATCCTTATGTCGACTGGCTGGATTACATCAATGCCCTTTTGCCCGCTGGTCTCAAGGTCGATGAACATGAAGTTATCAATCTATCGGTACCCAGTTTCTTTGATGATTTAGGCAAATTATTACCTCGCAGCAATAAACGTGCTATTGCCAATTATATGATGTGGCGTATACATGCCTTCTCAGTGGCTTTTTTAACAGAAGAGTTTCGCAAGAGACAATTGCAATATGCTACCGCTTTGTCAGGCAGACAAGAACAGGAGGCCAGGTGGAAAGAATGTGTAGATATTGCTTCGGGCAGGTAACTACAACACTATTAGAGTTTAATTGTTAGATTACATATTAAGTTATCTCTCAGTTATATAACCCTTTATAAACTTTTTCATGTTGATCTAAACTGTTGTTACGATTGGGTAGCGCTATATGCCTTCTATTGTAAAAAAATAACATGATTTGATTAATTCTATTCGTGCGTGCGTTTAGTTGTACATACATTTGCATACATCTAAATATGCATGCATGCATGCATGTGTGTGTTTACGCATGCATGTTTCTACTTCTTCATATTGTTTCCATTTATTTTTCTATGTGTCATATTGTCTGTATTTTTGTATATTTTACTAGAATTTCTAGTTTGGTTTGTCTGTGTTTAGACCATGAAAGTCTTATTTTTAAGATTGTTAGTTTTTAGGATTTAGTTTTTTAGATGAGGAGAAAAGAAACGAGTCCACTCTTTGCTGTACTGTCGATACTTTTTGCTTTCTCATTCGTAACGCACATATCCATACACACAACTATGCATAATATATATGACGTCAATAATAAAACTTTCATTGTGTGAACACCGAAGATAGTTTACGGTAGAATAAGTAAGAATGTTAAAAATGATACGTTCATGGTCTGAACAAATAGACTTTATTTTCATTAAATCTTTCTCCCTCTCTCTCTCTTTCTTTCAATATCTTTTATTTTATTACAGCAGTGATACCGACGAGGATATACTCGGGTATTTAGTATTATATTGTCAACTTTCTCTCATGTTTCTTTTCTGCTTTTTTTCTCATATTATTCATGTTGTAGCTCATAAAACTCGCACCTTTGTTTTGGCCATTCACATGTTGCTTAACAATTCGAGCAATATTTAAATATATATAATATATTTAAATATTGCATATCACTAACGTCAACCACTTGCACACTAGCTAGATGACAATCACTTTGATCGTGTCTGTCGCCCTTTGGACTTAAGGCGAATAACTGCTCCTCTTTGGTGTCTCCTGGCAAATCACATACATACATATTTCGAGCACATCCTAGAAGGGGTCTAACCCTCGATAGAGCTTTGGGACGGCTTAGTTGGAAAGGAACCGTAATTGTGGCAAATGAAAAAGTATGTTTGCAGGCTGCTTGTGTAGTTTATTTGGTCCTTAAAACTCGAGCTATAAAACAGTTCTGCCACGTGCGTTTTTTATAAACAAAACAGGTATCATCCATTCACAACACTACGAGTGTTGTTTTGTGCAACCAAAACATCTGTGGTCTTTGATCTCCATCAACCATCAGGTTGCGTCTTTGAAAAGCTTGATTAAATGTCATTTGCCATGAAACATCTACGTTTGTTGCTGCTTTCAAATTAACATCATTCGGAGTTTATTAAACATCTAAATTGAGTTGAGAGTGAAAATACGAAGTAATTTTACCAACTTGTAGTCGTTTTGTCTTATATTTCATCCATTAATTGTTTATTTGCATATTGTACGTGCACATATGTACATGTACATATGTATATGTATGTGTATTGTCAGTGCTCGGGTTTTTAAGCAAAAAAAATTGTATCTAAAAAAATTATATTAAGATGAATATTTTCAAACGTATGGCATAAAATGAATGGACTTGCCAAACAGAATTTCACATGTTTCCCCCTCTTTCACACTGGGGCAGTTTACTCTGCAAAGTTTTCTTTTAGCTGTTGGTAAAACAGAGAGATCAAATATTCATCTCTCTCGTCTTCTACGAGCTGAAATTAAGGCTTTGCAAAGTAAATTTTTCCAGTGCCAATTCACATCAAATTAGTGCAAATTTTAACCCTTTTGTACACGCCAAAGTTTTTTCCGATATTCCTTGTAATTTTCATTCTTACCCTAGAAAATATTTGCTAAATATTAAATAAGTTTGTACAAACGTAAGGTTTTCGTTTGTTTATAAAACCGCTTGCTCAGTTTATTTGAACCTTTAGATTTGAAAGATCTTGAATATTGTATCGTTTGACGGCCTTGTTAGATTAGACCAATTTTAAAAGTTTCTGACGTGGGCTCAGTTTTCCAAAACTGTATGTAAAAATATCCACAAAATTACAACATTTTTACAATATATTTTTTGTTGTTTTGTGTTTAATTAATTTAATTTCTCTTTCACATTCTAATATGTGATCATATGATCAGACACCAGAACGTGAAACTTCTTAAAAATCCGAGATCTGCCTCTCATTCAAAATGATTTTTATAACATTTAAAGATTTTACTTGCACAGAAGAAATCACGTAAACTTATTTATTTATGAAATATATTTCAATATGTTTTTTATATATCTTTTATTTTCATATCCTAAATGTTTTTGTAATTTATTTTCAAATCAAAAATTAACAAACAAACAAACGATATAAACATCACCTGCTTTTGAAACACACGTTTTCCAATATCACCAAATAACATAATAAAACTCTACATCATGAACGTTCATCTAAATCAATTCCTGCAACGATATTTATCATTCACTCATCAATAATTAATTGATCGCAAACGAAACCAATCCATACACAAATAGTTTAGCGATATCGGTGGGATCCCTGTACGTACGTAAACACTTTAAGCATGACTCGAAGGCAAATGCGTTAGAAATGGTCAACAATATACGTGGTGTGTTTAACCAAATACTTGACGAAGTAGATTGGATGGACCAAAAGACCAAACAAGAAGCCAAAAGAAAATTACACGCGATGGCCACCCACATCGGTTATCCCGACGAGATGTTGGATAATGATAAATTAGAAGAATATTATCGTAAACTAGAAATTGATCCAGATAAATACTTCGAATCATTCCTGAACATGAATGTTTTTGGTACGGATTACTCGTTTAATAAATTGAGGTTGCCAGTGAACAAGACCGATTGGATTAGACATGCCCGTCCAGCTGTGGTGAATGCTTTTTATTCCTCGATTGAAAATAGTATACGTAAGTTTCCGAAATAACAAAACCTAATCTATTTCTATGAACTGACAAGCTGTCGAAATTGAAAAAATATTTAAAAAAAACTATATCAATCAAAACAACTTGACCACAAACATATTCAAAAATGAATAAAACCTAGTGACTTTCGATGACCAACTGTTTTGCCGACGACTTTTTTTTTATTTATTTCGAACAATTACGAACGAATTCGAATTTTAGTTAAAGCTATTTGACTCTAAAAAGCTAAGGAAAAATACGCAAAATTTTAAAGAATCATTAGCTTGAAACGTTTTACTAAAACTCATGACCGCTCTCTTTTAAATAAGGAACTTCATTAAATTTATGTGTGAGAATTTAAAAAATAATAATACAATCAAATGTCAGTGGTTTAGAATAGAAAACATTCGTTGTCAAAACGAATGAAAAAATTCTTGCAAACTACTGCCTTTTATTAAGGCAGCAAAAACCGTTCAAAATTACTTTGAAAACTCTTAGCGAAAACACATCGTTTATCGTTTTCAATTCGCTTCGTTTTTTATCGCGTACTTGAATAAAAAGGCTGTAAGTTTCATACACATTTATTTAGCATGAAGAAATTTTCCGCAATCCTAGTGGATCTCATAAGGCAGTTTGGAAAGTATTTAAACAGAAAATTCGGTTTGCAAACAGACAGGTTTCGGCTAGAAACGACGGCTAATAGCTACTGATTAACACAGCACCGAACATAAACACAATTTTGGCGACAATTGCCGAATCGAATATTTACAATTTCTCTCATAAAATATTTTAAATAAGAAAACGTTGTTTTATAGAATTCCCAGCTGGTATCCTGCAAGGCCACTTCTTCAACAGCCAACGTCCCAAGTACATGAATTACGGTGCCATTGGTTACGTTATTGGTCATGAGATCACTCACGGTTTCGACGATCAGGGTCGGCAATTTGATGTTGAGGGTAATTTAATTGATTGGTGGCAGCCCGATACTCAAAAGGCGTATTTGGAAAAGGCTAAGTGCATAATTGAACAGTATGGCAACTTTACAGATAAGCAGACTGGCCTAAATGTTAGTAATAAGCGCACTCAGATTTTAACATTTTCTGCTCATGTCCTTTGCTTTTCAGCTAAATGGCATTAACACTCAAGGAGAAAATATTGCGGATAATGGCGGAATTAAAGAGTCCTATTTGGCTTACAATCAATGGGTGTCCAAAAATGGTGAAGAGTCTAGTTTGCCGGGGTTGAAATTCACACCAAACCAGATGTTTTGGATATCGGCTGCCCAAACGTGGTGTGCTAAATATAGAACAGGTTACATACATTTTCATAATTATAATATTTGAATCTTATATAATTGAAGATTTTTTGTTTTTAGAAACTCTTAAGATGCGTATAACAACTGGGGTCCATTCGCCTAACGAATTCCGCGTTTTGGGCTCTTTGAGCAACATGAAAGATTTCTCCCGCGATTTCCAGTGCCCTGAGGGTACACCCATGAATCCTGTGCACAAGTGTGAAGTTTGGTAGATCTATCAAAGGACATTTCAGTTTCTTTCTTATTACTTGCATGTTTTATAAAGTTTTTTATTCTTGTTTTAGTTTTAAGTTAATATCTTTTTGTTTTCATTAAGAACATGTGTGCAATTCTACAGATTATTTTGTAGTTTATTATTAAGCGTTTTTAATTAAGTCTAAACAAACCATGTTTAAACACTGATAAAAAATAATAAATTCCTAAATTAAAGAACTATCACAAAAGTAAACGTTGATCAAGAGTAAAAAGAAGAAATTGTTATACAGAAATTTATGTACTTTAAAAGAAACTGGCTCGTTTTTTCTTTTTTAACGTGGAGTTCTCAAAAGATTCGTCTAACCCTCATCAGTTCAAACTTGCAGGCATCATGTGAAACACACCTTATAAAAGGATGTTCTAAATAAATAACTTCTTTGCAGCATAATAGCAGTTGAAGATACTATTAAAATAAAAAATAATATCGCATTCAATGAATGAATTAATTGTCCTCAATACGATTCTATTTCTAATTTTCGTTTTACAAGGCTCATAACGGCAACAGCTCTTTCAGCTGCCGCGTTGCTAATTGGTAAGAGAAAAAACTTCATAACGAAAGAAACAAACTCTTGAAACCTTTAATGGATTTCGGTACTCACACACACACACACACACACACACACACACTTATACCGAGTTCATTCATATGCCACTGTTGATTCAAAACCAAAACTTTTTATTTTCTCTTATTTAAGATAGCAAAAAAGCTTTTATGTTATATTTAACTAGAAGTATTTTATTTATTTTCAACTTTAAATATATAAGATATTTGGACTTTTTTAAACTTCTTCCAGCAAATTTTATTTGAAATAATCACACGTAATAAAATTAATTGTTTCAGTTAATTGTGTGACGAATTTTTGCTAGTAGGCATTGTTACTTTGAAAGACTTTAATAACATAAAACTTTTTTGTTCAAGAGTTAACTATTCTGTTTATAAAAAGAATTGTTATCTACGACCAGTAGAAATTTTCCACATCATACTGAAGCAAATGAGAGCTAAATGATTATACTGATGCGCCACATCGGCAACATAATTTTAATTATTCTGAAAACGATTGCTTGATAAGATATCAGACTACATATGAAACGATAGTGTTGCTGCTGATGTGGCTTTGTTTTCTTAGGAAGTCTTTTGTTCTAAAAATTCAGTTCATCTCGTGCTGTCAGCGTGGAAGTGTTAACAATTTAAAAGGATTTTTAATTTGTGATTTGGAATTATGAAGTGAGTGCTAAAATTTTTATATATTTTGAGGTTTGTATTCTTAAAACTTAATTGGGACAATGTCTCCCAGTGATTTCATACAACAGGACAACAAAGTTTTTATTTAACATCCGGCTAGGAAAATTTTAAATTTTCATGTATCGGAAAATTATTGGATTGACTACGCTTTGTAAATCAAGGCTTCGCGTTTCAAAGAAGCGTCACTTTGAGAGAATGTCACTATATCTGCTTGTGTGTATGTAAGTTTGTGACCCGCTTACAAGTTTGGAACGGCTGAACCGATTAGCTTTAAACTGGTCGATTTTCTGTTAATTTGCACCGAATTCAATAGGTAAATTTAAAAAAATCCCAAATAACTTTGAAATATTTTTGAAAGTGGTTTCTTGAAGTAACTTTTAAGCGGCTTCAATCGCAGCAAGCCGGATCAAAATCTGTTAATTCACTTGTAACATATCGTGAATGAATAATATTCGCAAATGGTGACTTTCAAAACTTGAGTAAAATGATTTATCTGATCAGGTCGTGTTCTCTTTATAGGATCCGCAAACACAAACTACAACAAGTTATCCACTTTTAATAAAAGACTCGAATAATAGCTCTTGTCTGAGTAATTTATTCTTGATGATTTTTGAAAAAGAATCATTGAACACTTTTATTGATTTCACAAAGAATTTCTTCGGTAACCAGAAGGAGACACGATACTCCGAAACAAAATTAAAGTTTCATCTTGTTGAGTCCCTGCTGCAGGAATAGGAAGACCGTTCTGCCGTCAATTTTACCAAACAAATTTAAAATATCCGCAACGTATCACATGCGGCAAATATAAAATTATGTATTTATAAAAACATAAGAGATTTTTTTTTGTTTTAAAATTCGGGTTCGTTTTTCGAACTTTCAATCTCCTTTTGATAACAGGTAGTATTCATAATTGTATGAGCAATTGTTTCCCAGCCTAATTTCGATATGTTTGGAAGCAGATGTTGCACTGCGAACATTTTACATAAACAGACATTTTCATCTTCTAATCTACGAGGCGGGGAAGTTTAAAGGCATGATACATGTATCATGAGTAAACTGATAATACAGTCGAATCCGCTTTAGCGCAACATGCTTATTGAAAAAAATCGGATTAATGAAAATTAATACTTTGAATCAAATAAAGAATGCTCATAAATGGTAAATATATAATTGAAAAAGCTAACTGCAAAAGGGAAAGTTTACGGCAAACATAAAAAATGCTAAATCTAGGCGCCAAAATGCCAAAGTGGCCACACTAAGCAAAACCAGTAACAGAAAAGAGAGGAAAGATTGTTTTTATTCACAAAAACACACATTTATTCATGTATGTGTGTGCTTATCATGTTAATTTGTGTTTGGGTGTGTGTGTTGTTTTCGAGATATATTTGGGGTATTCACACTGTGTGCTATTTAGTCATATTGTCATAAAGTCATAGACATATAAGTATGAATAATTTTTTAGCCGTGAATCAATAAGAAATAATGGCGGCATACTCGTACATGTACTGTCTTGCCTAAAGATTTTCAGCCGCTCCCCACAGATCTCTAGAGCTATTTTATGACAAAACAAAAACATACATACCTCAAATAGCGTAATAATTTCATGACTTTTTTGTATGCAGCACAACTTTTTTGAACTGGTAAAAAATGTTATGACAATATGACTAAATAGCACACAGTATAAATAGCCCAATTATATTTGTTATGACAATATGAGTAAATAGCACACAGTATAAATAGCCCAATTATATTTGGAATATACATATATATATATATATATATATATATATATATATATATGTATATTCCAAATATAATTGGGCTATTTATACTGTGTGCTATTTAGTCATATTGTCATAACATTTTTTACCAGTTCAAAAAAGTTGTGCTGCATACAAAATATATATATATATATATATATATATATATATATATATATATTGACACAAGTCAATAGGGTTTTCAGAATAGAACTGAAAACACAGTCACATTGTGTAACGATCGAAGTTTGAATACAATCTTCAAAAATTTGTTGCTGATTTTCAACTACATCCTGGCAGGAAAAAATAATTGTTTGATTTTTTCGCTGCAATTTGTGTGTTGGGATTGCTCTTGATGGATTTTCAAGAAGTCTTTTTTAATTAATAAATTGTCCCCATTAGTATTTATAAAGATTTCATCTAATTCTTTTGTGTAGGACATCAATAAAAAATAGATTGCGTCGCACAGTGCTACCATCCCATACAACCAATGGACAAAAGTCGAAGGAGTTGTCTTCGATAAATGAAATTTTGTATGGATTCAACATGATCATTTGCGAAAATTTTGCAAAATTGGTCGAAGGATACGCCTACCGCCTACATATTCTTCAATATTGAAATATCAATCGAATTCAGAAAACCAGAAATATATCCTAGATGAATTACCGCAGGCAAATAAAATATTGGTGGATGTTGAGTGTTTGACAAAATCGCCTTAAGGATCGATAAAAACCACAAAATCTCTCTGAAAGAAGTTGTTGTATATGTGTAAATGAAATTTGGTGTGTATCCTGATGTCGAATCGGTATATTTGGGTGCAAAATCTTAGGAAAAATAAAACATTACTAAATTTCAAATCTAAATCTATGTATTTTTCTACATACGCTTATGTAACAAAAAAAAAAAAAAAGTTGGATTTTTGTCCACTGATGAACACTGTGCATCGACGCTCAATTAGTTGCACTACTATCACCTATTAACGTCTTCTTCTTTTGTACACGGCCGAGATCAAGTTCAAAATAGAACTTGAAGCACAGCCCATATATGAGAGTTTTATGCCATTTGCAGTCTTATAGAAGCGATATGAATCGTACGCGATCGGATGGGGGCATTCAAGTATCTCTTTTGGGATTTGAAGAACATCAAGAGCTGCTGTTGCCGCAATTCCAAAACCACCAACAATTGCAATTGTTTGTTCGAGTTTCGTACAAAAATGATTACAATATTTTTACAAGGCAATACGTTCCCTAAAACCCGGCTTAACCTCAAATTCATAAAAGCATTAAAAGCACTTTTTCAATTGTTATTCATTTCAGGGATTCAAATCGATGGCGTAGCTGTGCCGCTTTAGGAAGATGTCTTATCCTAGTGGCAGTATTTGCACCTCTTTTGCCAATAAATCAACTGGTGGAAGGTAATTTTCTTTTCTTAGAAAGGGAACTTCGAAAATTATTAAATTTTGCCCATTTTTAGGAGCGGGAATCAGCCCATTCGATTCCAATTATTTTAGACAATATGGAATTAAAAACATTCCGTCGGCTCGCACACCAATAAAAGTTTGCTATTCAGCTGCATGCAGACAGGCTGCCTCGGAAATGGCCTTTAAAATGAACTATCAAGTGAATCCATGTGATGACTTCTACCAATTCGCTTGTGGAAATTACAATCAAACAACCCAAATACCTGAAGACAAATCCGTAGTGAATACATTCTCAGTGATAGAAGATAAAATAAATGAACAACTGAAAGATATTATAGAAGCAGAAAGAGATGAGACAGAACCAAATGAATTCCAAATGCCAAATCTTTTGTACAAGGCGTGCACGAATACAAGTAACCTCGTCCTGCCTCGCTTTTGTTGAATTAATTGCTGATCCCTGACTTTTTTAATATTCTTGCAGCCTTAATTGAGTCGTTGGGTACCAAACCCATGAAACAAATTTCAGACTCTTTGGGTGGCTGGCCCGTGGTTGTTGGTACCTCTTGGGATACCAACGGTAAATGGAATTGGCAGGATACAGTAAAGAGATTCAAACGTTTAGGCTTCGGAACTTATGGAATAGTGTCCTTTTCAGTTTATATAGATTTCAAAAACAACACAAAGCGCATCATTTATGTGAGTTTAAAGAAACGGTCTGAAATTTAAAAAAATTTTAGTGTCTGATTAACATGAATTTGGTGACTCCTAAATTAAAAATTTTTTAGTCGGATATGATAAAAAGTTCCAGTCTTACAACTTTTCCATCTGAAGTTCCCTGGAGTTCTTTGTTGCCTTTATTTTTTACCACAATACGCCCATATTATTGTGGGATAATTTAGACACTGGCAGGAGGAAAATATCCGAACCCCTAATAAAACCTAAATTTTTCTAAAATTTACAATCCGAAAATTCGAACTTCTTAACTTCTTTCATATGAAAATATTCGCCCATAAAACAATCAATTCTCGGTAAAACCGTTGAAACTCGTAAAACGTTATTTCAAGGCTTTCAGCCGATTTAATTTGTAAAAATGATGGTGATTCACATACACACTCGCAACTCGCTGGGGTTGGAAGTCCTGCTAAATCGCAATCTATTGTTTATAATTGAATTCATGATTGATCAAGTGTATGATCCTATAGAGATATTTAGTTCCCATGATTTTCTTCCGATTTGTGAAGTGAATAAAAAAACTTTAAATGTCTCCCCTGCACTTAGAACAAGTTGCTTACATCTGCTTCATTCTAGTTGGATCAACCTTCAACTGGTTTAAGACGCGAATATTTGATAAAAGGCTTCAATGAAACTTCGGTCTCGGCCTACTATGATTATATGGTTGACATTGCAGTACTTTTCGGAGCTGACAAGGATGCAGCTAAAAAAGAAATGAACGAATCTCTTCAGTTCGAAATGGATTTGGCTAATGTAAGTTTGGAAATAGTTTGTAACGTGCAAAATGTAATCGTTTATAAGCTTTCTTATTGTAGATCTCTTGGCCTCATGAAAAACGACGCAACACAAATGATTTATATAACTTAAGAACAATTAAACAACTGCAAGAGGCTTATCCTTATGTCGACTGGCTGGATTACATCAACGGACACTTGGCCGCTGGTGTCCAGGTCGATGAAAACGAAGTGGTCAATTTGACCGTACCCAGTTTTTTTGATGCCCTGGGAAAATTATTAAATCGTTCTAATAAACGGGTCATTGCCAATTACTTGATGTGGCGTATACATGCCGCCTCAGTTAGTTTTCTACCAGAAGAGATTCAGAAGAAAGGATTAAAATTTTCTTCTGTTTCTTTAGGAAAACAGAAATTTTCGCCCAGGTGGAAGAAATGTGTAGATGTTGCAAACAGGTAACTATAACATTGGTTAGGATAGTATACACTTGGGTTCGTTAATTCGGTCCCATTGTGATACCTTTATGAGCTGTCTCCACTGTGCTAAACAATCCTGTGGTCGTTAGAATGGGCGATATTCTAACAAGCTCTACCTTCGCCAGGCTATCTGTATCTGGCAGGACTCTAACTTTGTTAGAATTGAATTTGTGATTAAGTTTCTATTTGTATCAGCTACAAATTTATACTCCTCTTTATTAGTAGCTTTCGCTGCCGAAGCACATTAAACTAAGAAATATCATTAAAAAACTAAAATTAATTTTGAAGAAAAAACGAAGCGTGGGCGCTTTGTGACCTATTTTTCGCACATCAAACGCCCGATTCTTTTCACAATAATACTTTTAGTTTGCTTCATTGTTGTCTTAAATTTATTTGAAAATATATTCTCAACTTTTCATTTCGAACATAATTAAAAAATATATATTTATTTGGTGTGACTGTGGAGCGGTATATCTTTTCGGCCTGTGCGTAAATGTATTTTTCCCAGGGAGGGAATATAACAGTTATCCGATAACTTTCAACTCAAAAGCTCTTCATGTCTATGGTGTCATACAATCAATCTGCTCTTTCAGAATCCATGGTGGCGTTGATAATCTTTCTCAAATCCACATTTCGATTTATTTGTCGAAGAAAAAGTTAAAAAGGCAGTAACTCAGATACTTCTATTGACTTCATCCAATAATGTCTGACTTCTTACCTCTCGCAAAAGCAAACAATTAAGCGCCTTAAAAGTCTGAGATCGTCTTAACATTTCCGATAACATTCATGAGTATTGAAAATGTTCCACTTGTTTATATACATATATCGAACTATTTGTTTTCTATAATAATTGAATTTCTCAACTCAAAACTTAAATGCGATTTTATTTATTCATTACCTGCAAAATTTGTACGCGCTATGTTTACTCATCTCACTAAATAATATTGTAAAACTTTACATCATGAACGTGCATCTAAATCAACTGCTACAACGATATTAATCAATAATTAATTGATCGACCACCAACCCAATCAATTCAAAATCAGTTTGAGCTTCTTGGTGGGATCGCTGTACGTACGTAAATACTTTAAGGAGGATTCGAAGGCGATTGCCTTAGAAATAGTCAACAATATATGGGCTGCTTTTAGCCAAATGCTCGACGAAGTGAACTGGATGGACCACGAGACCAAACAAGAAGCCAAAAGAAAATTACATGCGATGGCCGCCCACATCGGCTATCCTGACGAGTTGTTGGATAACGATAAAGTAGCAGAAATACATAGCAAATTAGAAATTGATCCAGAGAAATATCTCGAATCATTCCTGAACATAAATGTTTTTGCTACGGATTATTTCTTGAATAAATTGAGGTTGCCAGTGAACAAGACCGACTGGGTTCAACACTCAGCCCCAGCTGTGGTGAATGCTTTTTATAACGCTCTTGAAAATAGTATACGTAAGTTTTCGAAATGAACTCTAATCTGATTCTCCGGACTGTCACCTGTCGAAATTGAAAAAGTGTTAAAAATTATATAATTGCAAAACAATTTGAACCACCAACATATTCAAAAATTGATTATATCACGTGACTTTCGGTGAACAACTGTTTTACAGACGACCTTTTTTATTTTTTCGAATAATCACGAACGAAATCGAAAATGTGCGACGCTGGAATTAATCAACTTCATAAAGTTAATAAAAAATACGAGCAATTTAAAAGATTCGTTGAGCTTAAAACGTGTTATAAGATATCTGTTGCATACTTTCTGATTTCTCTACGCGAGTGAGATCGGATTGTAAAGCAAATGTGAGAACCGATTAATTTGGTTGCCAAACAAAGTTTTAAAAATCTAATGACTGCTCTTTTAAATAAGAAACTTCGTCAATTTCATTTGCGAAATCTAAAAAAATAATAAAATTAAATGTCAGAAGTTTCGAATAGAAACGTTCGTTTCCAAAACGAGTTAAGAAACTCTTCCAAACTACTGCCTTTTATAATCGGAACTGAAAGATGAAATATTAATAACAGTAGCATATAAGATTCAATAGAAAATATAAAAAACCAGTAAAAATAACTTTGCAAAATATTAACGAAACGACGACATCAAAAACATATCGTTTAATGGCTACTGATTAATAGAACACTAACATAAACACAATTTTTGCGACAATTCCTGAATCGAATATTTACAATTTCCCTCATAAAATATTTTAAATAAGAAAACGTTGTTTTCTAGAATTCCCTGCTGGTATCCTGCAAGGCCACTTCTTCAACAGCCAACGTCCCAAGTACATGAATTACGGTGCCATCGGTAGCGTTATTGGTCATGAGATCACTCACGGTTTCGATGATCAAGGTCGGCAATATGATGCTGAAGGTAATTTAGCTAATTGGTGGCACCCCGATACTAAAAAGAAATTTTTGGAAAAGGCCAGATGTATAATTGAACAGTATGGCAACTTTACAGATAAGCAGACCGGTCTAAAGGTTAGTATGCAAACGCACCCAGATTTTAAGATTTTGCTGCTCATATCTTTTGCTTTTCAGCTAAATGGCATTAACACTCAAGGGGAAAATATAGCTGACAATGGTGGCATTAAAGCGGCATATTTGGCCTACAATAAATATGTGGCTGAGAACGGCGAAGAGCCCAGATTGCCCGGGTTCAATTATACTCCCAACCAATTATTTTTTATATCGGCAGCTCAAAATTGGTGTAGTAAATACAGAACAGGTTAGAGATTTCGATAATTTTCTTTTCAGTCTTAAATAATTGAAATTGTTTATTTTAGAAAGTCTTAATAATAAGATTACAACTGATGTCCATCCACCTGGCGAATTCCGCGTTTTAGGCTTTTTAAGCAACATGAAAGAGTTCTCCAGTGTTTTTCAGTGTCCTGGAGGTACACCCATGAACGCCGTGCACAAGTGCAAAGTTTGGTAGATTTATCAAACAAGAGTTTCCTTCTCATTTCCTTGCGTGTTATAATTTAATAAAACAATTTATAATTTTTTTGTGTTCGTTCCTAAATTATTTAACTTCCACAAACGTACTAACAATTTCGTAATCCGTATCCACAACTTTTATGTTCAGGGCTGATTCGAAATATTTATCTGGATCAATTTCTAATTTGCCATATATTTCTGCTACTTTATCGTTATCCAACAACTCGTCAGGATAGCCGATGTGGGTGGCCATCGCATGTAATTTTCTTTTGGCCTCTTGTTTGGTCTTTCGATCCATCCATTCCGCTTCGTCGAGCATTTGGCTAAAAGCATCACGTATGTTTTTGACCATTAAAGTATTTACGTACGTACAGCGATCCCACCAATAACTTCAAACTGGTTTTGAATGGGTTGGGTTGGGTTTCGATCATTTAATTATTTATGAATGAATGATTAATATCGGTCGTGTATAGTTTTATATTATTATTTTGTGATATAAGAAAACGTGGTGATTACAAATTGTGCTATAAAAGCAGTTGATGGATCAATATCATATAAAAATAGATCAAACGAAAATATGAAGAATTAATCAGTTATTAAATTTTGGTTCTATTTATTTTCAATTGACTTGTTAATTAAAAGAGCAAAAGGAAGTAGGATGACTAAATTATTTTATAAAACAAATACATGCATGGACCACCCTTAATTCTTATTAAAAATGACTTAAATAATAAGGAGAAGTCAGATTTTTAAAGCGGTTAATAGTTTGCTTTTGGAAAAGGTGGGAAATCAGACATAAACGAAGTCGACGTACTGGCGACTAGTTTTGCTTTATTAGACACATTCCACGGGGAGTAGCGGTATAAGCCATTTTGTCCATCTCTTGAAAAGGGTCAAAAACTCCTCCTGCTCGGTATTACCAATAGATACGTCCTCCAAAAATATTTCATTCCGTACTCGGTTACTATAAAAGAATCGAGAACACTAGCTGATATCTCACGAGCGGAGTACACGATTTTGACTCCATTCGCCGAGGCCGACGTGGTTTTTTAATCTTGAGAGCTGTTTGAAAGTTATTTAAAAAACAATACTTAAGATATGCTTTTTTAAATGTGTATATCTTGATATCTACCGGCTCGAACCGGTTGAAATTCCCAAGAAAGCTAAGTTCAGCATGACCCTTGAAAACGCCACACAGTTGGGTTGAAATCGATCTAGCCGTTCCACATTTATAATCGAATCGCTTAATTTCAAACACACACACACACACACACACACACATACAGACGTAGGATTGATTCTCAGAATTAGTCAAGGAAGCATTTTATGACCTTCGAGATGGGATGGGAGCTCGACTTTTTCGAAACGGGGTAAAACCACTAACTTTTCGATTTTTGAAGCTTTTCAATTTTCGTGTCGGGAAGTTTTGACTGCCATTTAGTCTAATATTCTGATATCTTCACAGGCATAAAGGACAAAGCAAATACTGTAGTATTTTTTTTAGAAGGAAAACATTCAACGCTCCCCCCTCATACCTTAACCTTAACTCAACATAACAATTGACACAAGTTGATATTAAGTTTGTAGTTGAACTACTTCTTAAAACGTTACTAAATTTTGATTCGAAATATTCAACTCTAAGGATGATTTGCTCACTCGGTTTCAACATTATCTATACAGTCTTTCCACCTGGGAGTCCGGGTTAGTGGGCCCCTCTTATTGACCTCATACTGGAATTTTATTTTGATAAACTCTTCTGTTAGAAAGAGAACTGCAAACTCATGCATACGCCACATCAAGTAATTGGCAATGACACGTTCATTAGTACGATTCAATAATTTTCCCAATTCATCAAAAAAACTGGGTACGACCAGATTGACCACTTCGTTTTCATCGACCTGGACACCAGCGGGCAAGAGGCCGTTGATGTAATCCAGCCAGTCGACATAAGGATAAGCCGCTTGCAGTTGCTTAATTGTTCTTAAGTTATATAAATCATCTGCGTTGCGTCGTTTTTCATGAGGCCAAGAGATCTACAATAAGAAAGCTTATAAACGATTACATTTTGCACGTTACAAACTATTTCCAAACTTACATTAGCCAAATCCATTTCGAACTGAAGAGATTCGTTCATTTCTTTTTTAGCTGCATCCTTGTCAGCTCCGAAAAGTACTGCAATGTCAACCATGTAATCGTAGTAGGCCGAGACCAAAGTTTCATTGAAGCCTTTTATCAAATATTCGCGGCTTAAACCAGTTGAAGGTGTATCCAACTAGAATGAAACAGATGTGAGCAACTTGTTATCACTTCACAATCGAAAAAAAATCATAAGAACTAAATATCTCTGTAGGATCATGGACATGATCAATCATGTATTTGATTATAAACAACAGATTGCGATTTAGCAGGACTTCCAACTCCAGCGAGTTGCAAGGGTGTATGTGAATCACCATAATTTTTACAAATTGATTCGGCTGAGAGCCTTGAAATAACGTTTTACGAGTTGCAACCGTTTTACCGTGAATTGATTGTTTTATGGGCGAATATTTTCATATGATCTCAGTTGGAATCACGAACAAATATCAAGTTTAAGAAGTTCAAATATTCGGATTGCCAATTCTAAAACATTTTAAGATAAATAGTAACAAAGAACTCCAGACAGCTTTCAATAGAAAAGTTGTAAGACTGCAACACCTTATCATATCCGGCTAAAAATATGTTTAATACTGGCGTTAGAAGTCAATCAGACACAAAAATTTTTTAAAATTTCACACCGTTTCTTTAAACTCAAATAAATGATGCGCTTTGTGTTGTTTTTCAAATCTATGTCAACTGAAAAGGACACTATTCCATTAATTCCGAAGCCTAAACGTCTGAAACTCTTTACTGTTTCCTGCCAACTCCATGTATCGTTGCTATTCCAAGAGCTACCAAAAACCACGGGCCAGCCACCCAAAGAGTCTGAAATTTGTTTAATGGGCTTGGTACCCAACGACTCAATTGAAGCTGCAAGAAAATTAAAAAAGTCAGGGATCAACAATTTTTTTTCGTTCTGTCGCATCTCTTTCTGCTTCTATAATACCTTTCAGTTGTTCATATCTTTTATCTCTTATTACTGAGAATATATTCACTCTCAATTCGTTTTCAGGTATTTGGGTTGTTTCATTGTAATTTCCACAAGCGAATTGATAGAAGTCATCACATGGATTCACTTTATTGTTCATTTTACGAGCCATTTCCGAGGCAGCCTTTCTGCATGCAGCTGAATAACAAACTTCTATTGGTGTGCGAGCCGACGGAATATTTTTAATTCCATATTTTCTAAAATAATTGGAATCGCATGGGCTGATTCCCGCTCCTAAAGATGGGCAAAATTTAATAATTTTCGATGTTCCCTTTCTAAGAAAAGAAAATTACCTTTCGCCACCAGATTTATTGGAAAAAGAGGTGAAAAGCTGACACAAATAAAAGACATCTTCCAAAAGGTGAACAGCCTCGCCATCGATTGGACTCACTAAAATGAACGACAAATGAAAACGTGGGTGAGTGCTTTAATTAATTCATTATTTGAGAGGGCTCAAAACGAACATCCTCAGTAAAGCTCTTCTCTTTTAATTGGATCCGAATACGGATCATGCGATTATTATTCCTTGCCCTTGATTTGTGGTCAGACCCATCTGCAGACAAGTTATTGGCTACAGAGGCAAGGGGAAGGAAGCAGAACACACATCCACTAAAATATTTTGTCAAAAGTATGTACAGAAAGTCATCTTAGGCTTGGAACAACTTTGATATAGAAACTGGAACCAAATTTCAATTTCCAAATTTGCCGAGTCTTATCTGGCCTGCATCGACGTATGTCTGTTGCTTTTATGCACAAAAATATATTTTAATATGTCCAGCCCTGGAGTAGTCATTTTGTTTTTCTTTGATTTTCAAAAAATTTTAATTCTTGCTGAAGTATAAAATCGGTTCAATTTGATTTGCAATAAAAAATAGTTTATTTAGTTACTTTAATACACCAAAAATAAATGCAGTTTCAATTGTCCCACTCTGGAATCGGACTCGAGTTTTCGATTTGCTTTGATTTTAAAAAAACAATTACAGAGTTATAAAATAGCAAAGAAAAAAACAAAAATTAACTTTAGCTTCTTACTTTTAAATACCGAAAATTGGTTTAAGATTTCCATCTCTGGAATCTGGCTTGTGTAAAGGTATTCATACAACAACATCTCAAATACGTTAAAAATTTCTAAACATAATTAAATTCAAATTTAAAGTTATTCCTTAAAAAATTCTTTTTTCCAATTGAAGGTGCGAATACTTTTTTTATTTTCACATAAAATTTCGAGTCTTGAGACTCCAAAATCTATTGATCTCCTTTTTTAACACAATAATATTTTGATAAAAATTTCTAAAACAAAATTAAGAAAAATTATGTTCATTTTGAGTAAATGAAAGCTTTCACTGACTGACCCAGGATGCCACTTGATATTGTCCTGTCGGACAACTACATTTAAAACGGTAACAGTAAATTCTTTTGTATATTTCTATTGATTACAACAACAAAAATTGTATTGTAAAGGTACGGTCATATTTAGGCAAATATTTGCCCAGAAAACGTGACCACTAAACAGTAATTAAAATCGTTTTAATGCCGACAAGTATTTATTGAGTTAAACACTTTCCAAGAGTATTGGATTTTATGAAACTGAACCGGCAGCTAAAAGTGGAACTGTTTTACTCAAAACCATTTATCAGAAAATCAATATATTTTTCATTAGTGCACAGAGGTTACACTTATTCGGGCAAATGTTTGCCAAGTGTGACTGAATAATAACAAATACCATATTGTTGGCGTTTCGATTTATTTATCGGATTTCTGTTATTATACAAATAAAAGATATTGAAAAATAGCATCAGATTTCGAAAAAAAAGTACACGCTGCTGATTTTACAATTTGTTTGAGGCGCCAACGAAATGCCACAATCGTAAAACTTAAGATAAAAAACACTTCAAACGTAATTTACTTATTTCAAAACTCACTGTTTATTTAAACTGTGTGTAAAACCTTATTTCTACTCTGGTATCTGAAGTTGATCGACAAGAGTTGCAAAAACGATAGTTAAAAGCACGCTATCCCGCTAGGAAAATTTAAAGATTTTTTATTTCTAATAAATAATTATAAAGACTATCAAGTGAGTGCGTAATTTCATATAAATTTTGGAGATATTTCAAATATTTATTATATATTAAAGCTGCTCCAAGTGCATAACAAAATAGTCTGAGCTCGCACAAATTGGTCCAACGGTATACGGATATATAATTTGGGATATTAAAAATCCAGTTTTCTCGGTCTTGTGTCGTTCGGTGATATCTTGTTAACATATTAATATGTTAATGATTCATGGTCAAAGAGCTGAGAGATTTCTCGAAATCTACAGTAAATATAAGTTCCGTAGCATTCTTTAGAACGTCATCAGTTTGGTTCGATCTGGTACAGCCGTTCAGAAGATATAAGCGGTTCACTTGCTTTTATAACGCACACATTCATATTCGTACATACAGACGTAAAGATGGGCTCTCAGAACTTGCCAGCAAAGCTTCCTAGGACTAATCTGGAGCTCGATTTCGAAACGCAGTAAAACCACTCACTTGCCCGTTTCTTAAATTTTCCTAGCGGGAAGTGAAAAATTATAACAGTTAACGAGAACAACGAACAACGTAATAAATAAAAAATATCTTTAAATTTAAGTAAATTTCAGATGTTTAAACTTAACCTTCAGTTCTTTTATCCCAGTCAGTCTTTATCTCGCTTATATTTTATGACAAAACAATGAACTCGACGTTATTTAAATAGTTTTATCACTTTGTAACTTATTTTTGGGGGCACAACAACAACAACAACATATTTAATTAATGTCTTACATCAACAGACATATTCATAAACAGTTTATTGAAGGCAGACATTATTTACAAAATATATTTTATGCTTTAAGAAAAATTTTTGGAACCAAACTTGTCTCATAGTCTGCGTATGAGCATAAAATATGTTTCTCTGAAAAGGCCTTAAACTTCTATAAGACACTTGCCACATACCTGTGTTTGAAGCAAATAATATATTGTACTGTTATTGACGGCTTATTTAAGAAATTATTAAGAGAATTGCCAACTAAATGGTTATTCCTCCGCTAACAATTCGATTATTCGTCATGTCCTGTTAACTACAATTTTCCATATTTCATGGTAAATAAAGTTCGAAATGAGTGCCCAAAACATTTCAAAGCAGATTTTGACCCACACAATCAAACAAATGGGAGTTTGACGAGTCATCAGTATGTTGCAATTGTGTTTGATTTATAAAGTTTTGTATTATTTAATTTTGAACATAACAATTTCTGTGTTGGAACTTCGAACTTATGTTAAGGCTGGATCAGTTATGCCAGTGTTGACACATTTTGGTACGTTTTCGACATCGTTGGTACCGTGTGCTACGATCACTTACTGGATACAATTTCAGAATCTCAACGATGGCTTAATCTATAATATAATTGGGGTATTCACAGTCATATTATCATAGAGTCATACAATTTTAGTCATAAAAATATAATAGCACTCTTTCAGGTATGTTTTTGTGTTGTCATAAAATAGCTCCAGAGATCTGAGTCGAACAGCTGAATACCTTTAGGCGAGACGGCGATATTATATGTTTGCCGCCGTTTTAAAAATTTATTCATATTTATATGTCTGTGCATTAAATCACATTTTTAATAAACAAAAATATGTGAGAGATACTTAAGTCGCAAACATCTAAATATAAACTAGACAAAAATGTCTCTTGTTTAACCCATTCAACTGACAGCCACTGCAGGGGTTTCCAATTGTCGCCGCCAAAAAGGTGTATTTGGCTCATATCTAGACATCTTCTGTTTTAGTTTATACATACAAGTTCATTTAGCAGACTAAGTTATGACGGGTTGCTCACACTACTCATGACTTTATGACCACAGTCTGAATCCCCCCGAAATCTATTTTATTTTTACTATATGGCATATATTAAATTTACAATTTTTGTTAAGCCTCTGTTTCTAATATATTAAAGTCCGGTATTGTCTTGCTATAAAAAGTACTTTTTGTTATAAAATTGGTACTATTTAATGAATTTATACCTAATAATACCTTTGCCGATGGTCTGGTAAGAAAGTGTCACTCTGATGGACACATTCTGTGTGTACAATATTACAAGGTATTTTACCTGGCCTTCTCAATCAGTTAAACAAAAGGTAATTTAACAACTATTGCAACGTTATTCAAACAAATAGTCCACGGCAGTGTTGTCTCTTTCTTTTCCACGAAGAAAAGTGTGCGACGTTTTCTGTTTTGAATTACTATGATCTCAATTTACCCCAGCTGATGTGACCCGTAAGAATTTTAAATTTGGAAAGAACGTCTGCATGAATTCCCTAGTCTTTCATTTCTTCGCCATTCGTTCTTCTTTTAATTGTTATTGTTTGTTTGGTTTTCGAACTCAAAATGAATCCTTTCAGACACCAGCATGTGCTAAATCAGAATGTGATTGCCAAAACTAATTAGCTAACGGTGATGGCCGGGTGCAAAAATACGTGACTGACAAGTAAATGATTTTCGAATTATTTATTTATTATAATTTCATTTGTCCAACGGTTATTGACAATGGCGTTGCCAACTCGACAACAATATTGGAGCACGTGTGGTGTCATACATTTGCAGAAGTTTTCAAGTTTAACTACCTTTTTCTCAAAGCCCTTGAAATAATATATTTGTTTTTAACAATTCTATGAAAAATAAATAATTTCAAAGCTTTTCAAATGTTTTTATTGTACCAAATTTGAGTATCATAAGCATCTACAAATTTGTACATGACACCATGTAAAATAATTCTTAGATTAGGTGATGAAAATAGAACAGATAAGATTAAAAACTTTTCTACGCAAAAGAAGCACATACATACATACAACTTGCATACATACACACATACGTGTTTGTGTATAACTAAGGGGAAAGATATTATAAAAAGAGGCTAAAATATATCAAACATTTTGTACAGAGCATTTGAATGAAAGCAAATTTATTAAAAAATTACTGTACACACCAAAACGTATCTTGTGTATCTTGTGTGTGTTTCTTTAGTCATCATATCTAGGGTTGGCAGTCGTGCTTGTTTTGACTGGATTGTCCAGCTTTTTAAGTACCTGTCCAGTTTCAAGCTAAAATAAAATTTGTCCAGCTATAACAATTTTCCACAAAATGCTCTGAATAATTATTGTCTTAAATAAAATTCTTATTATAATTTTTTACACTCATGTGCAGCCAAATGAAATCGTTTTTGTGTGTCTTTTCTTGTATGATTTTGTGTTTTTGTTAGTCTGTGTTCATACGAGTCATGTTTTATTGACATAATTTCTAGTTTATTAGCGTGAGGGACGAGGGAAAAAGTAACGAGTACTCATGCGCATGTACTGTCAGTACATTTTGCTTTCTCATCCGTAATTTTTAATTGGAAATAAATTTTGACATATTCTTTTATTAAAAAATCTTTCAAAAACGTACACAACTATATGTACATAACGTCAACAAGTCATGCATTGTGTGAACACCAATAAAAGTGCAAAAAAGAAAAAGCAAGAATCTTGTCAACAAGACATGACTCGCATGATATGGATAAATGAACTGCGAAAACTGAAAAACAATGTAAACATATATTTTTTAATAAAATTGTTTGTATGACAAAAAAGTAACTATTTTTTCGTGAAACATTTATACCAAAATGTCCAGATTTTATTTTAATGATCCCGATTTTTAATTCAAATGTCCAGCTTTTTGCTGGACAGTCTAGTTGTGACTAGACTGTAGCTTAAGTGATGGATTCGTACTAGTTAACAAATAATAGTAAATAATAAGAAAATGCGATGCTCTCTTTTACCCAACCTGGGAAAAGGAAAATTAGTTTTCAGTAAGAAGCAGTTAGTTGTTTTGTCAATATATATGGAATATATCCTATTATATTTGAGCGTGCACTGGAAAGTTGATCGATGTGATTATTTGCCACGATACAATAGCGGTACAGATACGCCGATTGGCCTTTTGAGTTTGAAGTCACTAAATTACGGAATTAAGTAATTGACTAAATATTTTGTTACACAAAAATTCAGTTCCAGATGGATAACAAAACATTCAGAACTTAAGCAAAGTTATTCAAAAGGGATCCAGATAACATACTAAGTGCAATTTTGAGGGCGCATATGTGACACTTTCTTTTCTTATCAAAATGGCACTAAACCTTCTCTCTTCGTATACATATGAAACTTAGAAAATAATCAGAAAATTTTCAATGAAAAGAAAAAAAAATTAGTTTACAAATTTATTTCTTTAACGTGGAGTTGTAAGTAACATTCGTTTTACTCTCATGAGTTGAAACTTGCAGCAAGTCTTGTGGAACACACCTTATAAAATGTTGCAATATAATAACAGTTGAAGGTACGATTAAAATAAAAAATAATATCGCATTCAATGAATGAATTATACGATCAATACGATTCTATTTCTAATTTTCGTTTTACAAGGCTCATAACGCCAAGAGCTCTTTCAGCTGCCGCGCTGCTAAATGGCAAAAGAAAAACCTTCATAACGAAGCAAAGCAACTCTTGAAAGGGTTCCCCTCTAATGGACTTTCGTATTCACACACGCTTATTTCGAATTCATTCATATGCCACTGATGATTGAAAACAAAACCCGCCATTTCTAGTTTAATTTATTCTTTGAGATACATTTATTTTCTTTTATAATTTCTGTCTTTGAATTCAAAAATTTTTTTTTGTTTTTTTTGGCAATCTTTCCTGTAGGTGTTATTATAGTTGAGCAATATAATTTCGATACTAAATGAAATATTTGCCCAAATAATCGTAACCACTAAATACTAGTTAAAAAGCTTTTAGTTCAGGCAAACTCTTATGGAGTTAAACAGCTTCCAAGAGACTGCCTACTAGTTATGATTTACTTAACAGACACGTATCTGAATCGCAGTATATTTCAATGGCTTTGTGTGAACGTGCCTTAAGTCCACTATCCCCTTCTATTTCTCGATTTCCAAACTATAATTGATATACGACGTAGGGAGAAACAAATCTAAAATAGATCTGAAAGGAGCGAAACAATCGGTTCTCAAGACTATCGGTTACGAAAGATTTCTTATTATTTAATCAAGTATTTATTATACTTATCTGTATCGTGTAGTTCAATGTTATGGTGATAAATATTGAGAATAAATAATTTGACAATAACATAAATCGTAAGTTAATTATCGGTGATATAAATACCATGACATTTCAACTATTTTATATTATTTTTATATATATTTTTTGTGCTAGATACATACATACATATATAACAACAAATATATAACACCAAATATATAACCAACAAATATATAAATTGTAAACACAAACGAAACGTTGGCTAAAAATAGGTAGAATTTACCCCTATTGTAATAAGTAATAGATAATAAAATAAAATTGTTCGCCGATTCATGTACAAAAGTGAAAAGTAGCCATTCATAGCGAACTTAAAACTCCTAGTGGTTTTTACTTAAATATATATATATGAAATAAATGTATCATATATAAGATTAGAATATGCCCAAGAATTCGAAATAAATTATACCAGAGTTATGAATAATATTCTTTAATAACAACAGCTTTTCAATAATTAGACGTAATTAGTCGTGGGCGTGTAAAACTTCCTTATCTCTATTTATCGCTAGTTTATGTTTTTATTTGCCTGTTTTTTTAAATATTCTCAGCATTTACGTCTTAATATATATATGTATGTATATATATATATATATATATATATATATATATATATATATAAGTATTTGTATATATTTATATATAAGAAATCAGAAACTGGGGCCAACAGTAGTTGTGGCATTTTTCGAGGTATAACACGTTTGGGCTTTTTTAAACTTCTGCCATAAAGTTTTATTTGCAACGCTCGTGTAAAATAATCTCACTAACACAATGTATTGCTTCAGGTAGTTGTGTGAAGAGTTTTTGCTAGTAGGCATTGTTATTTTGAAAGATTTTAATAACATAAAACTTTTTTGTACAAGAGTTAACTATTCTGTTTATAAAAAAAATTGTTATCTACGACCAGTGGATATTTTCCACATCATACTGAAGCAAATGAGAGCTAAATGATTATACTGATGCGCTACATCGGCAACATAATTTTAATTATTCTGAAAACGATTGCTTGATAAGATATCAGACTACATATGAAACGATAGTGTTGCTGCTGATGTGACTTTGTTTTCTTAGGAAGTCTTTTGTTCTGAAAATTCAGTTCATCTCGTGCTGTCAGCGTGGAAGTGTTAACAATTTAAAAGGATTTTTAATTTGTGATTCGGAATTATGAAGTGAGTGTTAACATTTTTATATATTTTGAGGTGTGTATTCTTAAAACTTAATTGGGACAATGTCTCCCAGTCTGAGTAAAATACGTGATTTCACACGCAGGACAAAAAAGTTCTTATTCAACATCCCGCTAGGAAAATTTCTAATTTTCATATATCGGAAAGTTATTGGTTTGACTACGTTTTGCAAATCAACGTTTTGAGTTTCAAAGAAGGGTTTCTTTGAGTGGGTTCCACTATACCTGCATGTGTGTGTAACCGAATAGTTCTAGACTGGTAGATTTTGTGTGAATATGAACCGATTTCTCGGTAGATCGGTAGATATCAAGAAATCCAAAAAATATTTTTTTAAAGTGGTTTCTTGAAATAACTTTTGAACGGTTTTACTGATAAACTCCCCAAAGCAATCAGATCTTGATGTAAAAAAAAGTCTGGCCAAAATCGATTATTTCACTTGCAAAATATCGTGGATGAATAATATTCAAAAATATTGATTTGAGACTGGAATGAAGTGATATCACGTGGGGAGAGCTCAAAAGCATAGAACATCACATCAAACGGTGCTGAAAAAGCTGTGCGGTTGAAATTAGCCGGAAGTTATCCACTCTTAACAAAAGTCTCGAATAATAGCTCTTGGGTTAGTAAATTAAATTAAAAATAAAAATCTTTGAACGCTTTTATTGATTTAATAAAGAGTTTCTTTGGTAACCAGAAGGAGGATCTTGTTGAGTCCCTGCTGCAGGAGCAGGATGACTGTTCTGGCGTCAATTTTACCGATCGAATTTAAAATGTCCGCAACGTATCACAAGCGGAAAATATAAGATTTTGTATTTATAAAAACAAGATTTCTTTTATATTTTAAAATTATTATTTTGGTAAATAAAATTCCGGAACTGCTCGATTTTCGATCCTTCGATCACCGTTTGATAACACCGAGTCTAGTTGTATGAGCAGTGCATTGTTTCTCAGCCTAACTTCGACATGTGCGCGCAAAAGTAGTTTTGCGGTCGCAGCACTATTACATTTCAGGCCATTGAAACAGAATTGATATGAATTGTGGTTGTATGTTTAATGTTCGAGAATGTCTATATGCTGCATTTAATTTATTTCTTACATTCAGTTAATTTTAACAAAACCTCGTAGCTTATGCACGAACTCTCAAAAGAGAAATGAGAACTACAAGAGGGAAAAGTGAAGTTGACCTTCAAATTGTCAATAACTAAAAAAGAGCCTGTGCGAAATGCAGACTATAAGCGTCCACAGCAGAATCAGAGAAAATGTGTATGTTACTCTCCCATTCTAAAACAAATACAAGAAAATATATTAAATAGTTTTGTTTAAGGAACCAAAAGTTGAAGAAGAGATCAAAACTTCATTGAAAGTGAACCAGAATAAGAGTGAAGTAGAACATCAAAACTGCTTTAAATCATTCAAAGGATGTTCGCACATTCCAGCGAAGTTGGTTGAAAAAGTACGGAAGAACAACAAACATATTTTTCTTTACTTGATTGAACGCTTGATTTGTTTTGTTGTTTTATGTTGTTAACTACGTTTACAGTTGAAGTTAATGTTCTGAAACTTATGTGTTCTACCTCCTAGAACACACACACTTCAAAGCCAATCTGCAGTCTTACAGAACCGAAATGAATCATACGCGATCAGATGCGGTGATTTGCTAAGAAACCCAGGCATTCAAGTAACTCTTTTGGGATTTTAAGAACATCAAGAGCCGCTGTTGCCTCAATCCTAAAACCACCAACAATTGCAATACGTTCGCTTTGAACCGGCTTAAGCTCAAACAAATTCATAAAACATTAAAAGCACTTTTTCAATTGTTATTCATTTCAGGGATTCAAATCGATGGCGTAGCTGTGCCGCTTTAGGAAGATGTCTTGTCCTAGTGGCAGCATTTGCACCTCTTTTGCCAATAAATCAACTGGTGGAAGGTAATTTTCTTTTCTTAGAAAGGGAACTTCGAAAATTATTAAATTTTGCCCATTTTTAGGAGCGGGAATCAGCCCATTCGGTTCCAATTATTTTAGACAATATGGAATTAAAAACATTCCGTCGGCTCGCACACCAATAACGGTTTGCTATTCAGCTGCATGCAGACAGGCTGCCTCGGAAATGGCCTTTAAAATGAACTATCAAGTGAATCCATGTGATGACTTCTACCAATTCGCTTGTGGAAATTACAATCAAACAACCCAAATACCTGAAGACAAATCCGTAGTAGATACATTCTCAGTGATAGAAGATAAAATAAATGAACAACTGAAAGATATTATAGAAGCAGAAAGAGATGAGACAGAACCAAATGAATTCCAAATGCCAAATCTTTTGTACAAGGCGTGCATGAATACAAGTAACCTCGTCCTGTCTCCTTAATGTTTAATTAAATGCTGATCCTTGACTTTTTTAATATTCTTGCAGCCTTAATTGAGTCGTTGGGTACCAAACCCATGAAACAAATTTCAGACTCTTTGGGTGGCTGGCCCGTGGTTGTTGGCAACTCTTGGGATAGCAACGGTAAATGGAGTTGGCAGGATACAGTAAAGAGATTCAGACGTTTAGGCTTCGAAATTAATGGAATAGTGACCTTTTCAATTGGTCTCGATTATAAAAACAACACAAATCGCATCATTTATGTGAGTTTAAGGCAACGCCTGTAATTTTGACACATGAATTTGGTAACTCTTAACGCGAGTATTAAACATTTTTTAGCCGGATGTAATAATATGTTAGTTTTACAACTTTTCTGTGTAAAGTTCTCTGGAGCTCTTTGTTGCTTTTTCTCTATCACAATACGCCCATATTATTGTGGGATAATTTAGGCAATGTCGTGAGGAAAATATCTGAACTCGGTTCTGATAGAACCTAAAATGTTATAAAATTGGCAGTCCGAAAATTCGAACTTCTTAACTTGGTATTTGATCCCGATTCCAACTGAGATCATATGAAAATGTTCGCCTATAAAATCTATTTACGGTAAAATCGTTGCAACTCGTAAAACGTTATTTCAAGGCTCTCAGCCGAATCAATTTGTAAAAATTATGGTGATTCACATACACACTCGCAACTCGCTGGAGTTGGAAGTCCTGCCAAATCGCAATCTGTTGTTTATAATCAAATACATGATTGATCATGTCTGTGATCCTACAGAGATATTTAGTTCTTATGATTTTTTTCCGATTGTGAAGTGATAACAAGTTGCTCACATCTGTTTCATTCTAGTTGGAACAAGCTTCAACTGTTTTAAGCCGCGAATATTTGATAAAAGGCTTCAATGAAACTTTGGTCTCGGCCTACTACGATTACATGGTTGACATTGCGGTACTTTTCGGAGCCGACAAGGATGCAGCTAAAAAACAATTGAAAGAGTCTCTACAGTTTGAAATGGATTTGGCTAATGTAAGTTTCGGAATAATTTTTAACGTAATCGTTAATGTAATCGTTTACAAACTTTCTTATTGTAGATCTCTTGGTCTCAAGAAAAACGACGCCACGGTGGTAATTTAGATCCTTTTAGAACAATTAAACAACTGCAGGAGTCTTATCCTTATGTAGACTGGCTGGATTACATCAACGGCCTCTTGCCGGCTGATGTCCAGGTCGATGAAAACGAAGTGGTGAATCTGTTCCCACTCAGTTTTCTTGATGACTTGGGAAAATTATTGAATCGTACTAATAAACGTGTCATTGCCAATTACCTGATGTGGCGTATGCATGAATTTGCAGTTCCTTATCTAACAGAAGAGATTTTCAAGATAAAATTCCAATATGATGCCGTTAAATCGGGATTACTACAACGGAGGCCCAGGTGGAAAGACTGTATAAAATATGTTGAAGCCAAGTGAGCATAAATTCTTAAAGTTAAATGTTTCGAATCAAAACTGAGTAACGTTTTAGTTTTTAGTTCACCTACAAATTTAATATCAACTTGTGTCAATTTTTATGTTGAGTTAAAGTTAAGGCATGAGTGGGGAGCGTTGAATGTTTTCCTTCTAAAAACACTACAATATCCTTTATCCTTTACGCCTGTGAAGATATCAGAATATGAGACTGAATTGCAGGCAGTCTAGTAACGAGTCTTCTTTGCGAGTCATAAATGATTCCTTTATTAACATCCCGATACGAAAATTGAAAAGCATCAAAAATCGACAAGTTACTGGTTTTACCCCGTTTCGAAAAAATCTCGCTCTCATCACATCTCGAAGGTCATAGAATCTGTCCTACGTCTGTATGTGTGTGTGTGTGTGTTTGAAAGTAGGTGACTCGATTATAACTTAGGAACGGTTTGACCGATTTATACCAAACTGTGTGGCGTTTTCAAGGGTTATGTTGAACTTAGGTTTTCTGGGCTTTTGAACCGATTCGAGCCGGTAGATGTCAAGATATACAAATATATATATATTGATTTTTTTTCCAAAATAACATTCAAACAGCCTTGCCGATCGAGTCAAAATCGTGTACTCCGCTCGTGAGATATCGTGAAAAGTGCTATTTTTTCAGCTAGTGTTCTCGATTCTTTTATAGTAACCGAGTACGGAATGAAATATTTTTGGAGGACGTATCTATTGGTAATACCGAGCAGGAGGAGTTTTTGACCCTTTTCAAGAGATGGACAAAATGGCTCATACCGCTACTCCCCGTGGAATGTGTCTAATAAAGCAAAACTAGTCGCCAGTACGTCGACTTCGTTTATGTCTGATTTCCCACCTTTTCCAAAAGCAAACTATTAACCGCTTTAAAAATCTGACTTCTCCTTATTATTTAAGTCATTTTTAATAAGAATTAAAAATTGTCCACGCATGTATTTGTTTCCTGAAATAATTTAGTCATCCTACTTCCTTTTGCTCTTTTAATTAAAAAGTTAATTGAAAATAAATAGAACCAAAATTTAATAACTGATTAATTCTTAATATTTTTATTCAATCTATTTTCATATGGACGTTTTGTGATAACTTATTGATCCATCAACTGCTTTTATAACACAATTTGTAATCGCCACGTTTTCTTATATCACAAAATAATAATATAAAACTATACACGACCGATATTAATCATTCATTCATAAATAATTAAATTATCGAAACCCAACCCAACCCATTCAAAACCAGTTTGTTATTGGTGGGATCGCTGTACGTACGTAAATACTTTAAGGAGGATTCGAAGGCAATTGTCTTGCAAATGGTCAAAAACATACGTGATGCTTTTAGCCAAATGCTCGACGAAGCGGAATGGATGGATCGAAAGACCAAACAAGAGGCCAAAAGAAAATTACATGCGATGGCCACCCACATCGGCTATCCTGACGAGTTGTTGGATAACGATAAAGTAGCAGAAATATATGGCAAATTAGAAATTGATCCAGAGAAATATTTCGAATCAGCCCTGAACATAAATGTTTTTACTACGGATTATTTTTTTAATAAATTTAAGTTGCCAGTAAACAAGACCGACTGGTTTCAACATTCAAGGGCAGCTGTGGCGAATGCTTTTTATTCTCTGTTTGAAAATAGTATACGTAAGTTTTCGAAATAACAAACTCTAATCTGATTCTCCGGATTGTCAGCTGTCGAAATTGAAACGTATTGAAAAATGATATCAATGCAAAACAATTTCAACTACAAACATATTCAAAAATTGATTAAATCACGTGACTTTCGGTGAGCAACTGTTTTACAGACGACCTTTTTTATTTTTTTCGAATAATCACGAACGAAATCGAAAATATGCGACACTGGAATTAATAGACTCCATAAACTTAATTAAAAATACGAATAACTTGAAAGATGCGTTGTGAGATCGGATCGTAAAGGAAATTTGAGTGCCGATTAGTTTCGTTGCAAAAAAAGTGCAACAATAAATAAATAAAAGTTTTGAAAATCTAATGACTGCTCTTTTAAATAAGAAACTTCGTCAAATTTATTTGCGAAAATCTAAAATAATAATAAAATTAAATGTCAGCAGTTTCGAATAGATAACGTTCGTTTCCAAAACGAGTAAAAAAAGCCTTTTATAACCGGAACTGCAAGATGAAATAATAATAAGAGTAAAATATAAAATTCATCAATAGAAAAATATAGAAAAAACCATTGAAAATTACTGTGCAAAGCATTTACGAATCGAGGATAGCGAAAACACTTCGTTTATCGTTTTCAATTCGTTTCGTTGTTCATCGGGTACTTGAATAAAAAGTTTTTCTCTTGTAAAAAGTGCACAATCACAGTGGGTTTCATCAGGCAGATCGGAAAGTTTTTGAGCAGGCAATTCGCTTTGCAAACAGGGTTCGGCTAAGAACGATTGCAAATAGCTACTGATTAAGACAGCACGACCATAATCACTTTTCTAAAAGCAATTTTTACGAAAACCTTTTATTCGAACATGTAAAATAAAATATTTCATATAAAAAATGTTTTTATAGAATTCCCAGCTGGTATCCTGCAAGGCCACTTCTTCAACGGCCAACGTCCAAAGTACATGAATTACGGTGCCATCGGTAGCGTTATTGGTCATGAGATCACTCACGGTTTCGATGATCAAGGTCGGAAATATAATGCTGAAGGTAATTTAGCTAATTGGTGGCACCCCGACACTAAAAACACATTTTTGGAAACGGCCAGATGTATAATTGAACAGTATGGCGACTTTACAGATAAGCAGACCGGTCTAAAGGTTAGTATGCAAACGCACCCAGATTTTGCTGCTCATATCTTTTGCTCTTCAGCTAAATGGCATTAACACTCAAGGAGAAAATGTAGCTGACAATGGTGGCATTAAAGCGGCATATTTGGCCTACAATAAATATGTGGCTGAGAACGGTGAAGAGCCCAGAATGCCTGGATTAAATTATACTCCCAACCAATTATTTTTCATATCGGCAGCTCAAAATTGGTGTAGTAAATTCAGAACAGGTTAGACATTCCGATATTTTTCTTTTCAGACTTAAAAAATTGAAATTGTTTATTTTAGAAAGTCTTAATAATAAGATTACAACTGATGTCCATCCGCCTGGCGAATTCCGCATTTTAGGCTTTTTAAGCAACATGAAAGAGTTCTCCAGTGTTTTTCAGTGCCCTGAGGGTACACCCATGAACCCCGTGCACAAGTGCAAAGTTTGGTAGATTTATCAAACAAGAGTTTCCTTCTGAGTTCCTTGCGTGTTACAATACTAAATCAATTTATAATATTTTTGTTTTCGTTCCTAATAATTTAACTTCACAAAAATACTAACAATTTACGTAATCCAATAATAACAGAGAGCACTGCTTACAAATGCGCAAAATATAATAAAAGCTTGTTTTTTCCCTCATATTTTATATAGTGAATTCGTTTCATCCTTCTGAGTTATTTAGTCAGGCTGAGGAGAGGAGCCCCATGCTCAAGCCAAGAACATGCCCTCAATATCTTTCGTAACATACTAAATTTTTTACACCGTAAATTTGTTTCATTCTGCTGGGGTTTATTTGAGAGCTGCAATCAAGGACATTTACATTTATTTTTATGTACGCAAGTGAGCGCCTGTATTGCGCTCTTGTTTAAATTAAAAAGAAAATTATCGAATTTGAATTATGATCTCAGTGGGATGAAAATTACCTAAGAAGTTCGTTAATGTAATTAAGCTGCGATACTGATCGTTTTCAAATACGTAAGCCAGCGCACTGCTCAAAATCAAACATATTCATCACCTGTCAGACTCAATTTGATTTCAAGCAGGTCACAGCAAGGGCTCCACAGTAGCAACAGCACTTTTGTACTCATCGTTGTCCACCATTTTGTCATATCAAAAAAAAAACTTGGAAAGAATTTCTTTGATCCCATATTTATGTGTATTTTAATACATATATACAACTGGAGGATTCACATCGTTGTCATAAAGTCATAAGTTATGAAATAATAGCACGAAATATATGACCAGTGGGTACAAACCTTCAAGACTTGGACTCCTAAATGAATTTGTATAATCTAATATGACAGTTGCCTTAATATGAGCTGAATATATAATAAATTCGGGGGATTCACACTGCCGTCATAAGTCATAAAATAACTCATTATAACTTGGTCTGCTATATAAATTTGTATATATAAACTCTAACAGCTGCTGCCTTAATATGAGCTGAATACATTTTTCTTGCGGAGGCATACGGAAGAACGTTCAGTGGCTGCCTCTACATTTTGTGATACTGCAAATCAATATACTGAAATTCTGAAAATACTTTTACAGAGCGAACAAATACTTTAAAAAAAAATATTTCATACGAAATCATGTAAATTGCGAAAGGAAACATGCAGATGTGGAGGATTTTTGTGTGGATAACGAATGAACTATATGAGAGTTAGGTAAGCTGGACGGAATTGAAATTCAAGCGACCAAAATAAAACACGCAGATGTCATTAAGCATTTCAAAATTTTTACTAAATGAGCTCAACAAGCTTTTGAAGATGATGACGACAGATGGTGATTAGCCAGATTTCAAATATATTATTTTTGCACTGCCATGATTTATTTTATTGAAATTTATATGCTCTTTAAATAAAATATTACAAGTACTGCAAGCAATTGGAGTTCTGTGTAAAATAAAGGAGACTCTTATCTCAGCACTGGACATAGCGAACAGCCCCGATAACTATTAACTTCGTCGAATTCGAAAACTACTTTTGTAAGCCTTGAAATTCAAAAGGGAAAAACATTTGGAAAACAAAATTGACTCCGAATTGTTTATTACAATGGAATGCATGTTAATGGTGTTTCCGCACTGAAAGCTAAAGCCTGGACGTCGTTTCTGTAACTCATGTGAGAGCTTCTGGCATCTAACAAATAGTCGTCGTTCTGTGAAATAGGGGATGAGCCAGAGTACAATATATTTACAACTTTTTATAGTTTAACTAGTTTTCTTTTAGACGAGGCATTCTCTCTTAAAACTTTTCCCAGATATGAAGTTGTAAGAAGTGCATGTATAATCATATACTCACTGACAGACTCACTGAGCCTGTACACCGAAATTCGATGTACATGTAGCCCTTCGTGCACACCTAAGGAGAAGAGAATAAGAACGAAAAAGATTTTATCGAAGGGGTTACGAGTTCCACTTATTTATGTTTAAGACCATCTAAAACTTGGGGTACTTCCGCTATAGCCAGAGAGCTGAAATTCGGAAATAGATAGAAACTTAGTGAAAGAACATCTGCAAACGGGAGTTTCAGTTTCCTCCTTTCAGAGTGAACAAATTTTTAATAAAGAAAATTTAGAAAATTGGCGAGAGATCCACTCAAGAACACAAATAAGACCAAAGTTTCTAATAAAAATCTCCAGCCCTCTCTAGGCAAGCTTTCAACTTGGCAACATATATTTCTCCATGGGGTTTTTCCGATTTTGGAGGAGTAAGTCCAACAAAAATCATAATGCGTTTCTTTTTTAATTAGAAAACAAAATAAATATTCTCAAGTTGGAGGTTTGTCTAAAAGAGAAATGATATATTAACTATTAAAATCTTGGTCCTCATTTCGATCTCAATACCTTTGAGGGCCTTATTTTCCACTTCCATATTTCTGTGTGGATTTCTTCTACTAATCGAATCATTTAGGGGATTCACACTGCGTGCTATTTAGTCATATTGCCATAGAGTCATACAATCTTAGACTGGTTAAAAAAAGTTGTTGTTGTGCTGCATATAAAAAAGTCATAAAATAATAGCACTCTTTCAAGTATGTGTTTGTGTCGTCATAATATAACTCTACAGGTCTGAGTCGAACGGCTGAAAATCTTTAGGCGAGACGGCGATGGTATATGTTTGTTCATTCCCATATGTCTGTATATTAAATCACATTTTTATAACATAAAATATATTAAAGGAGCACTAAAACGCAAAAACTAAATATATACAATTGAAAAATTTTTCTCGTTTAAATTACGTAGCTGGCAGCCACTGAACGTTTATCCATATGCCGCCGCAAAAAAAATTTATTCAGCTCATAACAAGGCAGCAGCTGTTAGAGTTTATATATACAACTTTATTTGGCAGACCAAGTTATGACGGGTTGTTCACACTTGTCATATTTTTAGTGCTATTATTTTATGACTTATGACTCTATGACTGCAGTGTGAATCCCCCAATTTTATTCTTTATCCAAGAAAACGGCGACAACGTAGAAAAATAATTACCTGCAATATTGAATATATTTTATTTTGGTTTATTTATTTAAACACACTCACGCGGTTACACTTTTAATTTCACTGTACTTAAAATACGGGAAAAAAATGAAAACAATAACGTAAATTCATAACTAAAGCTAAATAACAACATTTTGCATTTTGAAAATCTATCTTAACACTTTATTTCGATTTTAAATGCAGCATTAAACACGAATTAAATATGATTTGAGATGTGCAAAGTGCGTCTAAGAATTTGACGTTTGATTTTCTTTACAGTTTTACAACCTTTTGCCAAGCAAATACAATTTATTATCGATGAAAGATAAAGAAAAGAAACCGTTTCCGATAAGAAGACTTAAATGCAACAACATTACGGAAACCAGGTACAAAACGCAAGCGGTCCAACAGTTGAAAGTGCTGCCATATTTTGAATACGAATCAATGAATTTAGGAGTGACTGGAAGACTGAAATTGTATTCAAAAACACTTTAAATTTATATGACAATAAGTTCGAACTATAAACTTTTATTGGCCATAATTCCGCCGATTCAGATAATAATGCGATGATAACATTTTATTCGCAGACTCTTGGGAAAGACCCCAACTTGTGCAGTGCATTGCGCAAGAGCTAGAAAGGAGGGGATAGTTTGTACCTGAGGGAACTGCTGATGTCAGATTAGAATGAAGAGAATTGTATTCTGGGGTGCTTTATTCTTGTCTTTTATATTCAACACTACATTCATGACTCCGGGTGCGGAGTCGGACTCGGGATTCAGAGCATTGCAGTCTCATGTTCACTACTTCAACCAGTTGTATGCGCTTCAGTATTTTACTTTTAATATATCCTTTTGATGTTGACTGTGCAGTCTGGCTTTATTGATTCATTGTTCTCCAAGCAGAGCATCTAGAGCTTTCAACAAGCTTTCACACCACTTTTAAGAATTGACAATTTATTTAAGAAATCTTACACACACAAACATCTTCTTCTATCTCGAACACAACTGGCACAATCGAAGAGCTTTCCGCCGTTTGATCATATTTTATATGATACTGTTGACGCAAGTCTTGTTGATAAGATTCTTAATTTTTGTTCTTTGAACTTTCATTGGCGATCACACAATGCATGTCTTGTTTACATGTGTACTATACTATATATATTTGAGTAAATGAAAGCTTTCACTGACTGACCCAGGATGCCACTTGATATTGTCCTGTCGGACAACTACATTTAAAACGGTAACAGTAAATTCTTTTGTATATTTCTATTGATTACAACAACAAAAACTGTATTGTAAAGGTACGGTCACATTTAGGCAAATATTTGCCCAGAAAACGTGACCACTAAACAGTAATTAAAATCGTTTTAATGCCGACAAGTATTTATTGAGTTAAACACTTTCCAAGAGTATTGGATTTTATGAAACTGAACGGGTTGTTAAGAAAGGAGCTGTTTTACTTAAGAACATATATCAGAATCAATATATTTTTCATTAGTGCACAGAGGTTACACTTATTCGGGCAAATCTTTGCCAAGTGTGACTGTATAATAACAAATACCATATTGTTGGCGTTTCGATTTATTTATCGGATTGTTGCGATCAAAGATTTGAAATTTTTATTATACGGTAATAAAAAATTGGTCTTACGCGGCACGTAAGACCAATTCCTTTTTAATTTTATTTAAAATAAGCAAACAAATACCACGTTATTATTCTACTACCATATGAAACTTTTGCAAATATTGGAATTAATTCTCATGTCTACCTGCATGTCACAACACTATTTAAACTTGAAAGTTTTGGGTGGGAAAGTATTAATTTATTTTTCATTATTATTCAAAGAACATCTACAAGGTTTTTAATGGATAGTGATAGGAAAGTAAGCGAACGGAGCTATTATGCGACTTGAGCAAATGTATGCCGAAATGCTTCACAGCCGACAACCACGCATGATAACTTTCGTGCTAAAATACTTTTTTAAGTTTCCTACTCGGAAAATAAAATATCCCATGACGTTCCTCAAGTCACAATATAACTTTTTCTTAATCCATTTCAATTTGTAATTGTATAACCCAGTAGAGTTTCAACGATTAATTCTGGTTAAATATAAAGACGAGCTGTGTGTAACCATAATGGCGTGGCAATTGTGTGGAAAAAATTGTTTTTCCAGTGGAATCTGCTATCCGGATATATAAAATGTCTGAAGCAAAAATGATAATGATAAGAATTTCTGTTATTGTACAAATAAAAGATATTGAAAAATAGCATCAGATTTCGAAAAAAAAGTAATGCTGCTAATTTTAGAATTTGTTGGAGGCGCCAACGAAATGCCACAATCGTAAAACTTAAGATAAAAGACACTTCAAACGTAATTTACTTATTTTTATTAATACTGGCAGTTATCTTTTAGCACACAAAATTAATAAATTCGAAAGGTTGCTGGATTGATAGTTTTTAAAAGTCTTAAAAATATTTAGTTTCTTCAAAGTTTGTGAAAATTTCAAAACTCACGTTGTAGATATTTTCATAATTATGTGTTAAATATTAAAGATTCTTCTAAACTTTCAACACTGTTGCGCTGATACCACGAGATGAACTGAATTTTAAGAGCAAAAAACTTCCGCTGGAAACCTAAAAAGACAACAACAGCAACACTATAACTTCTTATCTATCGACGAAGTATGATATTCCAGGGTTAAATTATGTTGCCGATATGGCGAATCAGCATAATCATGATAACACTCAAGGCGCATTAATAAAGGTGACCTTATCGCAATTCGCCCTATTTCAAAAACCAATCCTTCAAAAACAATTGCCAAAATAAATTATATATATATGAGGTGCTTAACAATTACAATTGTTTGAAAATTAAAAAATATTTGATGTTTATTTGAAAATCATATAGTACACAGTCATGCATTACTCAACCAAACATTAAATTGCTCAGCATAAAATTTTAGATTTCTCGCAAAAATATTTATGTATGAAAAGTCAGCAAATTTTTAAGGATTGGTTTCTTACGGCTCAAGGCGAGTCGAACAGCTGAGAATCATCTGTGCTAATAAGGTCACCTGTATTAATTCGCCTTGATAACACTCATTTGAGTCAGTATGGTAGTGGAAAATTTCCACTGGTCGTGTAGTAGATGACAGATAAAAATATTTTATCTTATAATTTCGTTAAAAAACATCAAAAATAATAACAAGCCGAAACAAGAGACACACCGTTCGCTATTGCTAGAACGCCAAAAATTTTATTAGGTCTGTTTTGTTACCTTTCCAGCGAAATCCACTGGTTGGATAATTTTACATTTTACAGAAAAAATTGCAAGAAAGTGTTGCTTCTTTTTTTTGTTTTCTAGAAAAGAGTGCTAATTTGTGCCATTTGGAATGACTAAATTGATGAAAAATCAATCCAGCATCACTTACAAAAAATAATTCTTGTTTTAAAACTCCAATGAAATGCAAGTTTTTGAAAAACAAGTGAAAAAGTTTTACATATTTTCGAGAGAAGAAAATGCCACTGGCGTTATAAAATATGTTCCGTTTTTTTTATTAAATGAACTTCTGCGGAAAACTCACACTTTATTTTGTACAGGAGTTTTATTTTGTTTTTGTTTTATAATTTACGAAAACATATTTACATCTATTTGATAATTGATGTCCGGAATAAGATGACCTTCTTCGATATTTCTACATCTTAATATTAAGTACTACACAAGGCAACAAAGAAAAATGAATTAAATGATCCGAGTTATTGTCATAACATGAATTGCATTTATTTAGTAGTTGATGGGAAGTGGGATGCTCTGAACAATTTAACAAAACTGTACTGCCGAGGAAGATAATCTAATGGGAATATTTTGAAACCATCGGCATTTCTCAAAGAATATAATTAACCATGGGCATGGCAACTGCATAGTCCCAGTCGCGCGTCGAAGGAAATCGGTGAACTATATTCCAACGATTGCTTTCCGTATTATAGTGCGCTATAAATTCACCACAAGTCGAGAACAATTGATTGTCTACCGCAAAGATTTCATAAAATTCCCGTTCTTCTCCAAAGTCAATGATTTCCCATTTGTTGTTGCGCACATCATAACGTTCCATGCACATTCCAAGACCCTCACAGCAGTATATGCTCGCGCCTATGACAGCACTTGAACAATAGCCTTTGACATCATTCATAGGCCTTAAGGCGTGCCAGACATTTTCCCGTGGATCAAAGCGTTCGAGGCAATTCCAACTCCTCACCTCCTCTTCACCGCCCATCACATAAAATATATTATCATGTACTACAGCTCCCATCGAGCTGCACTGCACCAGCATGGGCTTACAGAACTCGGCTTTATTCGTCACTAAATTCAAACGCTCCATTGTGTTCGTAATGCCACTGCAGGAGTTGCCTCCTATGGCATACAGGCAATCATTTAAAATCAAAGAACGATGGTGGGAACGTCTCATAAGCAGAGGCGTTAGATCATACCACTGATCCCTGTAGATGTTGTAATAGTATGAGTTTTTGGTACTGCGTCCTATGCTGCCACCCTGCATATATAAAATGTTCTTGTAGGCCGCCAAACTGATGGCAAATGCTGATCTGGGCGGCGGTTTTAAGGGCAACATTGTTTCTGTGTGTAAATCATAGCGAAATGTTTCCGGATTTCTGCCCATTTTGTCGACTAAAAATATACGCCACTCCGAGCCGCCTCCATAATGTTCCACTTCACCCAACCATTGTTGGCAATCGGGTTGTTGACTCAATGTTTCAAGGGAGCGCGTGACTTCAGCTGTTACACACATCGGGTGTATGAAGCGTAACAGTTGCGGCAAATAAGCCAAACGTGTATCGGGTTTGTACTCGGCCCAACGTACAATTCCTTTTAGAATAATGTCATCGGAATGCATGAAAAGCTCATTGTTGCTGAGAATGGGGACCAACTGAAATGGATAATTACAAGTTTCATTTACCATTTACTCTACAAGATATGCATTTATATGTGTATGTGTGTAGGTGTGGGTATTTCTGTACATGCAAGAATTCGAATCTCACTCAGCATCTTTAATTTGCGTACTATAACGAGTCGCTTTCCGACGAGGCTGAACGAAAAAAGTTTAATAAATAAGTCATTCATAAATCCTAAAATTTTGAAGGAAACAAAAAATTGTAGTTGGCATGGAAGTAAAGTTAATGTGTTATGCGCAGAAGTATGAGCTTGCTTATATTCAGATTAGGAACTACTTGATAAAAAAAATTTATGTGTTTGCAAAGACACAAGCATGTCCACCACATTTCGGTTGAGGCAGTGTCTCCTGATACCTAAATTTACACGTTTTCAAAAAACCGAATTCGCAATAATGGTAACGATATCCACTTTATCACAGCACCACCCCACTGTGCATACGCACGCACATGGTTATGGAAATTATTTACAATAATAGAATAGTTCGGAATTGAATTAGTTTATCTTAAACAAAACCCCTAAAACTCGACACAAGCTGTTATTACTGCAAAGTCGTCAATTTGGCAACATGACGAGAAATAATATTTTATGTGATAATAGAAGTTTCAAAACGTGTATGCACTTCCAAGTGTTCTCTCTTACCTCTTCGTAGGAAATTTCATAAAACTCATCACACTGCACCACCTCCTGAAAGTGTGTGATAATAAAATCTTTTGACATTTCGAGCAAAAGTTGATTATTTTGGTTTTCGGCAAAATGCTTGAAGCCCAAGCAATTCTCTGGATCCAATAGTTCACCCATGTGCTCGCCGCACATGTGCGACAAATGATCCAGCTGCAAAAATGATGCAGTTTGCAACAATTGTTGCACATATTCATCGTTTATTTCACACAGGCCAGTATAAATGAATTCCACAACCAGTTGCAAACAGGTTGTTTCAACTTCGGGTAGTTCTATTTCAGCTTGTTCACTTTCAGGAAAATGGCCGCTGAACATGGCCATAAAGAAGGGACTGGCGGCGGCCAGTATGTTGCGGTGAGCTGATATACGTGTGCCATCACTTCCCAGCAAATGGACATCCGTAAACTGGAATGAAGAGAAATGTGTTTGTTTACTCGTGTGTTTGTGTGTGTGTGTGTGTATGTGTGACCGTACCTGTTCATTTTTACGAAATTCATTCAGCTGCTGCAGCAGATGTCCGCTTGTTCCGCGTATATACGAGCGTGGCAGCATTTGTTCCTGCTTCGTTAAGTCGATGTCATTGGAATTTCTGTTTCTTACATCACTTTTATTATCGGCCATTTTATTTATATTTTTCTACGAAAAATGGATGTTTGCAATCTTTCGTTTTCCCAAATTCGTTTGCACGAAAACATTCGCATGACATTTAAGGATCATGCGCTTTACGAATTTACCGTTAAACAGGCCGTCTTGCAAGAAATGTTGTCAATTTTTATATATTTCTATAACATAAATGAATGGGAAAATTCAAACGGTTGTCACTAATTCTTATATGCATATTGACTTAAATAATCACTCACAATAACACTTCTGATGTTGCACGTGACCAAATTTATCAACATCTACACCGTTCAGCAGCAATTTTTATATCCTTCGCAAAACAGTGCATTTGTTTGTCAGTCAGTTTGTGTGTAATTTCCTTAATATTAATATGCGACCCCACAAAATGTATGTATTCTAGAGCCTTAAAACTAGGGAAGTCGAATAAGCGGTGTCCGTCTGTTGTAAGTGAAGTCGTTAAGCTAGAGATGTCATTCTTGGATTTGGATTGAAAATGGGCGAAATAAAAAGAAGCGTTTCAAAGCTGAAAAACTAAAAAAAAAATTTTATATAATAGTAACCAAGTTAAAGAAACTTCTTCTTCTTCTTTATAAATTAAACAGATTTTCCAAAGAATTTTATTGCCACTGGAAATCAGAACAGCCAAAAAAACGGTAAGAGATCGAAACACACATGAATACTATTCGTACAATTACAATTGAAACCAAAACTAAATGCAATAATGCGAAAGAGAGAATTCCTTTGACATCGCAAATTAGGCAGTTAATCACAAAAGAATGATAGCAAATATGAATTTTCACCGTGAATGAATTCTATAGAAAACCATCAGCTGGGAAAATTCGTATATTTTACCACATGAGCAGTTGGTGTACTTTTGTGTCTAGAATTGTACCAAAAGCAGTTCGATCGTACCAAATTGAGCCTGACCTGAAACCATATTCGCTATTCGCAATAGGCAGGCATTAGAGAATATAATATGTGAAACTTAAAGACATTAATTTGGTGTACTACAACCGCCAGCGAAATAATGTATGAAAGAATTTCATAATTTCATTTGCGTTCATTTAAATTAATCAAAAGTAAAATTTTAAATCAGCAAAATTTGTGTAACAGAACGACGTCAACGCTTTATAACAAATTTTAATCTAAGTACGAATGTATGTATGTATAAATATTTATACACATAAGTACATATAAATATATTTGTATGTACATATATACTAGATATAGATATAGATATAGATATATATATATATATATATATATATATATAATTCTTTCACACATCTACTCTTTCTGTTTAAGATTATTATATGTATATCACGTTGACAAAAGAGTTGTATGCTAAGTCGTATGTTTTGCCACAACGTAAACGAAGACATACGCAGGGATACAATCATGTAGGCTAAATTGATTGGCTAAAAAATATATTATCAGCCTATGCGACCATGTTCATATGTGTGTGTGGGTGTATGTGTTTATGAATGTATGTGTGTGTGTGTGTGTAATACCTTATTTTTACTCTTGTATCTGAAGTTGATCGACCAGAGTTCCAAAAACGTTAGTTCATAGCACGCTATCGGCGTGAAAGTGTTAAACTATTAAAAGTTTTTCTTTTTATTTGTAATAAATAATTATGAAGACTATCAAGTGAGTGTGTAATTTCATATAAATTTTGGATATTTGAAAAATTTATTATATAATAAAATTGTTCCAAGTGCATAACAAAATAGTCTGAACCCGCACAAATGGGTCCAACGGTATATGGATATATAATTTGGGATATAAAAAAAAAAAACAGTTTTCTCGAATTTGTGTCGTTCGGAGATATCTCGTTAACATATTAACAGATTTTGACCCCGTCTATGGCAACTTGCATGATGTTTCTTGGTCAAAGAGCTGGTTAGTTTGTTAGGTCGATAGGAGGAGCCGTTAAAAAGTTATTTCGAAAAAACACAGTTTGGAAAAAATATCTCTTCAAGTTGTGTTGAGATTTTTCGAAATCTATAATAAATCCAAGTTTCGTAGAATTCTCTAGAATGTCATCAGTTTGGTTCGATCTGGTACAACCATTCAGCTTTTATACACGCACACATACATACTTGTATATACAGACGTAATGATGGGCTCTCAGAAGTTGCCAGCAAAGCTTACTAGGACTTCAAAACGTTGGGATCTAATCTGGAGCTCGATTTTTTCGAAACGGAGTAAAACCAATAACTAGCCCGTTTTTTAAATTTTTCTAGCGAGAAGTAAAAAATTATAACAGTTAACGAGAACAACGAACAACGTAATAAATAAAAAAATATCTTTAAATTTAAGTAAAGAAGCAATTGAATAAATTTTGTTTTCAAAGACACATTTCAGATGTTTAAACTTAACCTTCAGATCTTTCATCCCAGTCAGTCTTTATCTCGCTTATATTTTATGACAAAACAATGAACTCGACGTTATTTAAATAGTTTTATCACTTTGTAACTTATTTTTGGGGGCACAACAACAACAACAACATATTTAATTAATGTTTTACATCAACAGACATATTCATAAACAGTTTATTGAAGGCAGACATTATTTACAAAATATATTTTATGCTTTAAGAAACATTTTTGGAACCAAACTTGTCTCATAGTCTGCGTATGAGCATAAAATATGTTTCTCTGAAAAGGCCTTAAACTTCTATAAGACACTTGCCAAATACCTGTGGTTGAAGCCAATAAAATATTGTACTGTTATTGACGGCTCATTTAAGAATTTATTAAGAGAATTGCCAACTAAATGGTTATTCCTCCGCTAACAATTCGATTATTCGTCATGTCCTGTTAACTACAATTTTCCATATTTCATGGTAAATAAAGTTCGAAATGAGTGCCCAAAACATTTTAAAGCAGATTTTTACCCACACAATCAAACAAATGGGAGTTTGACGAGTCATCAGTTTAAAATGTTTGGCATTATGGCGAAATGTTTTTCATGTTTTCTTTTTCGTTTAGTAATTCAAGTCCTCGGCGTAGATGTGTAATTTTCGAAAAATGTCTTATACTAGTGGCGACTTTTGTATTGGCTTTGTCAATAACTCAAATAGTTGAAGGTATTTTACTTTTGCTTACGAAGAAAACTCATTGAAATTATTAAACTTCCCCCCCATTTGCTAGGAGCTAAAATCAGCATATTCGATCCAAATTATTTTAGACAATATTGCTTACGAACTAAGAATATTCATCCCGGTTCTACACCAATAAAAATTTGCTATTCAGCTGAATGCAATCAGACTGCTTCTGATATGAGCAGCAAGATAAACAACGAAGTAGAACCATGTGATGACTTCTATCAATTCGCTTGTGGAAATTATGTTAGTGAAACTAATATTCCCGACGATAAAACATCTGTGAGTCCATCATCTTTAATAGATGACAAAGTGCAAGAACAACTGCTTGATATCATAAAAGAAGAGAGGCCAGAAACGGATCCAAAGATTTTCAAGTTGCCCAATCGTTTGTACAAGGCGTGTATGAATGAGCGTAAGTTTTTGCAGAGCCCATGAAATAGATTCGAATTAATAAAGATTTTTCTTTGTAGCCGTAATCGAATCTCTGGGTGGCAAACCTATGGAAACGATTGCTGAATATTTGGGTGGCTGGCCTGTAGTTCTTGGCAACTCTTGGGATAGCAATAATACATGGAATTGGCCTGAAGCTGTGAAGAAGTCGAGTCGTTTAGGTTTCAACATGGATATTATAGTGGACTTTTCAATTGTTGCCGATTTGAAGAATAGCACAAAGCGTATTATTGCTGTAAGTTTGTAATATATTTCCGAAGACAGTCGTAGTAAAGTTTTACTACTTGGCCAAAATTATGTGTAGTCTGGTGTTGTTTGACAACAAAATTATGTATAAAAAAATATTATTTTAAAAACGCATACAATTCGATATTTTGAAGCTAAGTGCGAGTTTTCGAATTTGAATATTCGAAAATAATTTCGAATTGTCGAACAAACATATAATTATACAACAATACAACAATGATGCTAAAAACATTTCTTAGTAGTAACAGTTTTCACCGCTGGCATACAATAAATGCTACTCTGATCGCATCGAAACTACGCAACTTGCCCAAAAATGTAACACTCCCTCACAGTCTTTCCAATGTGCCTTTAGATGAGGGCAAATTTCGCGAGTTGGAGAACGGAAGGTTCAAAGGAGCATACGCAAAATGAAGTTACTACATACTTCGCTCTCTTTGACTGATTATGATCTGCCGCACTTTTAATGTATCGCAATATTATTATTTTTATTTTGTCTTTTCAAATTCTCTTCCGATCGTCAAAATGAAAGCAAAAGCAAACATTTTTGAAATTTTCTCAAGGCTTAAATGATTTCAAAAAATAGAAATGTTGCACATATTAACCATTTACAAATCATTGCAGTTGGATCAAGCATCAACGGTCCTCCCTCGGACATATTTAATACGGGGCTTGAAGGATCCCTTGATATCAGCCTACTACGAATACATGGTTGACTCGGCTGTACTCTTTGGAGCCGAAAAGGAAGCGGCCAAGATGGAACTGAAAGAATCTCTACAATTCGAAATTGATTTGGCTAATGTGAGATTCTAAAAAACAGTCACCGAATTATAAATTAATTTTCTTACGCTCTTTCTTTTTGTAGATTTCTTTGCCTTATGAAAAAACACGAAATATCAACGATTTGTACAATTTGCTAACAATTAAAAAACTTCAGGAGTCTTATTCGTATGTCCAGTGGCTGGATTACATCAAAGGTCTGTTGCCGAAAAGCCTCAAAGTCGATGGAAACGAAGTGATCAATGTGCGGGCACCCAGTTTCTTCGACGACTTGGGCAAATTATTGCAGCGTACTGAGAAACGTGTCATTGCTAATTATGTTATGTGGCGCATATACTCAATCTCTTTGAATTTCCTATCGGAAAAGTTCCGCCAGAGAAGATATAAATTTGCTGCTTATGTGTCTGGCTCATCAAAACGTGAGGTCAGATGGAAGGAGTGCTTAACCTCCGTCTTGAACAGGTTTGAATTGAACTGATTAACACGAGATCGTTTTTATTTATTATTTCCAATCAACTGTTTACTAACAATGGATTTTAAGTCCAGCTACTTTAAAATGGAGAAAAAGAGTGACTCCTCTGACCTCCTGGTTATATTAACCACCAAGCCATTGTAAGCTGATGTTGTGTTATTCTACGCTGTTCAACTCTTCGATCTTCGACCAGATCTATCATTTTTATAAATCACTTTTTGTTTAATTCCTTCATTCTATGCCAAGAGCTTGAAATCTATCTCCTGCCAGTTTGGTCTGACTCGTTTCAGTCGTTGAAAAGTTAAAAACGGATCACTAACAAATAAACACAGTGTCACCATATCAAAATGAGTCAGATACGCTTCCTAGAAACTTAAGTCGTCGAGAACTGATGGGAGCTCGAGCTCTGATGTCAACTTGAGATCTGAGGAGAACTCGTGATCTGATGGTGCCAACTAATTCAGCAACTTCTCCAATAGTGATTCTCCTCATTCACATATTCTCGAATTTCTTTGACTCGGAGTACAATAACCGCATGCCAGTGGCAACTTGTCAAACGCTTTTGAGAACTTATTTCTATATAAAATAATATTTCTGTATAAAAATATGGTGCTGAAAGCCGTGGAATGCTCCAAGCAACTCTCACAAACAAGCCAATCGCACACATCAGTTCTGGCTTGTCAAGTTTAGGACTTGTAGAAGAGAGCGGTGGAAAGAATGAAGGCCTCAGGGATACTATACATGAAGTTGGCTGCACAATACTAGTTTGACATCTGTCACAGAAAGTGGAAGGCAAAAGACATGATCATATTTGTCTGCTTATTCTTTTGCAAACATACGAAAGTCTTAAGCAAAAGAGCCACACTTTTTACAACAAATAAAAATTTGTTATAAACGTATTTTTTAAATATCTTTTCAGTTTGAATTGCACACAAACTCGTATGATGTTGTTTGTTTCCTTTAACGTTGTTTTCTCTTTCATTGCATGCATTTTACTTTCTTATATCAGTGGAAGCAACAATGGGTCGCTCAGGTAATTACCAACATTTTCTATACATCCGATCTTTTTTCACTTTCATACACCGCAATAATTTTAAAAAGTCTAGGGATATTGATGGGATCGCTGTATGTAAGGAAACATTTCAAAGGGCACTCCAAGGTAACTGCCTTAGAAATGGTAAATGGTATCTTCGGTGCTCTCAGCCAAAGAATCAACGAGCTGGACTGGATGGATCCAAAGACCAAACAAGAGGCTAAGAAAAAATTAAATGCGATCACGGCCTATATTGGCTATCCCGACGAGATATTGGAAAACGACAAGTTGGAGGAATTATTCAGTAAAATGGAAATTGATTCGGACAAGTATTTCGAATCCTACTTGAATATAAATGTGGCTGATACGGATTATTCGTTTGGTAAATTGAGACTGCCCATAAATAATACCGAATGGATTACCCATGGCCATCCACATGTCGTAAATGCTTTCTATACGGCTGCGGAAAATAGCATACGTAAGTGAAGTTAAAGTAATAAAGTTCTTGACAGAAATCTATTACAGTTGTAAGAAATTTGTTATATTAATGCGGCTTTAATAACGAATCGAACTCCAACTACAACAACTTTTTTAGTGATCAAAACTAGTCATACAATGAAATTTTTTAGGCGAGGCCCAAACGCTTATTTCCGATGTGCTCTCTTCCAATTTTTCTTGAATCAGTTTTCCTCAGTTCTCTTCTAGAACCAACCATTTGCTTACACCCACACAGTTTGCAATCTGAAGATCGATTAGCATTATTGCAATACTGAGACTTCGTGCTCACTGAATGAACACATCGTTATTTCACTCAGTTTTTGTACAACCAGAAGGCGACGACTCCACAAATGTGGAGTGTGCATTAGCTTCCTATATCAGATGGTGTGCATCACCGTCTTACTTGTGGGCATGCGATCATCGATTCCGTAATCGATATATCCGCCGCTGGGTAGTTTTATGTTGAGATGAATCCAGGAGGAAATATTATTTTGAATACTTTTTTATCATTTCTCTTATCTTGGCAAAATTTTATAAAAATATCATTATTTTTCTAGAGTTCTCTGCTAGTATTTTGCAAGGTCACTTCTTCAATAGTCAACGGCCCAAGTACGTTAATTATGGCACCATTGGAAACGTTATTGGCCATGAAATCATTCATGGTTTCGACGACAAAGGTCGACAATTCGATGCTGCGGGCAATTTAGTCGATTGGTGGCAGCCCGATACTAAAAAGGCATTTTTGGAAAAGGCCAGATGCATAATTGAACAGTATGGCAACTTTACAGATGAGCAGACCGGTCTAAAGGTTAGTAACTCTTTCAAACTTCATTCGTCTCCTAGCAACTGGTAGTAAACAATATATATATATATATATATATATATATATATCCATTTATAAACATGGGTTATGAAAGTGTAGCGACTTCTAAAAACAACGTTTTCTTTTTGCTGCGCAGGTTGGAAAAATTAAATTGATGTTGTTCGGAAACTGTTTACAATAACTTACCCTGTTTTCTTATTGGGAAAATAGTTCGATTTCAATATTCGATGAGAGGATCTACTTTGTGTTTGACCTCGAAATGTCTGTTTGTTTATTTACCTCAATTTAACTACCAACTGCCTGGTCCAAGATTTCACTAGACATCGAGCTGTCGGACCATTAAGTGCGCATATATATTTTTTCTTTTGCTCCTGGCATCTTGGGACAGCCAGTCAATTGAAATTGCTTTTTATTTTTTCAAATATTTAGGTAAATGGCGTCGCATCTCAAGGCGAAAATATTGCCGATAATGGCGGTATTAGGATCGCATATTTGGCCTACAATAAATATGTGGCTGAAAATGGTGAAGAGCCCAGGCTGCCTGGCTTAAATTATACTTCCAAACAACTGTTTTGGATATCGGCAGCTCAAACGTGGTGTGCCAAATACAGAACAGGTTGTCTTGCAATAATAATGTCTTATTCAGAAATAACTAAAATTATATTTTGCAGAGGCCATGAGGACACTCATTGAAACTGGAGAACATGCGCCCAATCAATTTCGCATTTTGGGACCTTTTAGGAATATGGAAGTTTTTTCCCGCGATTTCCATTGCTCTAAGGACGCACCCATGAATCCTGCTCATAAATGTGAAATTTGGTAGACTTCAAATCAAATTGTTGTCTTATTATTTCTATTACAAGAGATGGCAGTCAACTACAAATACTTGTGGTTTACAAAATAATATTGGTAATTTTGTTTAATTTAAAAATTATGGTCGAACATTTTTTTTCTTTTGTCCAATAAAATTTAGAATTTGAATCCTTTAATCTTAAGAAAGTAATAAAAATGTTTCTTAAACGTTATTCTAATACCAGAATAAAAAGCATAACTCTCATAAAAATTAATGTGGACTTGAATAAAGCTTTAAGCTATGATTTGTATAAAGTAAACTTTAGGCACGCAGAGTTTTTTATGAATACGGACATTAAGAAACAAAACTGTGCATGTCATTTCGAAAGGCATACTTTTGTTATATTTGTTCGCATATTTCTAACCTCAGACATGGCTTTGCCCAGTATTCCTTATTTGATCCGCACCAAAAAAAGAATTTAACAAAAAGATCGTATCGTGTTATCATTTTTAAAAGCTTTCAACAAAAAACGTTATAAAATGGAAACCACTTGGCATATTAAAACAGAGGTTATGTCTAACTGTCCTTGTCTATTGAGCATCTACGCTTATACTTAATATTATTATTAAAATCACTCAAAGTCAAATTGTAGTCGTACAAGGTTGTTCTTATCCTTTCATTATGTGTAAGTATTTTTATGTAAATAAAATACGACAAAGCTAAAAATCACGCCCTCTAAGAAAAGCGTCCTAGAAAGTTAAAAGTAAATTTTGAAACAACCGTAGAACAACACTAAACCGAAAAAGAAGCAGTTTTATGAAAAAAAGCCTGGGTTCTTTGCTCCCTATTTTTCTTATATCGAGCGCTCCGGTTCTTATTCTATGGTCCCTAATGATGTAGGTTATTGCACCGCAGCAAGGAAAGCTGAGGGTAGTCTAAAGAGGCTTTAAAATTGTATGTCAACTGTCGTCGCACAATTCCTGTGTCGTGGCAAATAAACACTTTCTCTCTTCAGTACAATTTTTATTATTATATTATTTAATTTTCTTTATTTTCTTTATTTGTGATTAAACAACTAACGTTTATTTTCGAAAAGATAAAAATATAATAGTATTTGATAATAGTACAATATAATAATTCAAGCATACCTTTTTACAGAAATACAAAGTTTTGTTAATTAATTATTAATAATGTTTTAAAATTATATAGATTATTTATTAAATTAACATACGTATATTAAAGAGTATATATTCAAAAAATATTCGCTAATATAAAATGTTGATGTGGGGAGATTAAAATTTTGATTAAGAAAATATAGACAAAAACGTTAAAATTATGAAACATGAAGTAAAGGAAAATATTTCATATTAAGAAGATATTTATAATAAATTCTTGGTTACAATTTTGATTAATATTTTTTTTACAATAGCGGTATGTGGGGGAGTTGAGCTGCATTAAGCTTTGCAAATATTTTCAATTGTGTGCCAGAACTAAATTATCAGGGCTTTCATAGTACACCTTGAGAAAGAACAATGTGGTTTGGTATATTCATTCAACCCAACGACTCTCAAAGAAGTCCGTGAAGGAAAATTAAGTAGAGCAGGCACCATCGAACGGATTGACGTTAAAAATTAGTACAGAGAAGGAGACCGTGTCTTGCATGAAAGCAATGAAACTTTTATGTGTGTATGTGATTCTATGACCTTTTCTGTGTTTTCTAGTTTCTAGATGAGCCACTGACTTGGTAATTGTTTATCAATTATGAACGCGTTACTGTTTTAATTGCTTAAATTTAGGTCACAGCACTTGCAGTTATAAACAAATGTGTGAAATTTGTATGAAAGGCGAAGACATATTTTGTAAAATATTTCTAATTTTCCAGAATCAAACGCTCAAAAATTCAGGCGTTGTTTGGCTTTTCAATACGTTTTACATGTGTATGAAAAACAAAAGAAAGATAAAGTATTTTTTGTTGCAAATGTGCTAGATCAGGCTCATCTTTTTCACAACATCGTTAAGAGTTTTTTGAAGCAAAATTTTCTTTTGGCTTCCCTCTTTTATCAAGTGCAAGTAGTGGATTCTTGCAGTTAATATTTCGCTTTGTTTGAATATTTCAGCAAATAATTCATATTTGTCTGTTATGAAATTTTAATATTAAAAGGATTTAGCAAGCGTTTTGTATTCAAAAAGTTATTGATTATATACATGCAACGTTGTTCGGATTACAAACCCCAGTTCATCTTTTTATTAGATCGTAAGTAAAGAGTTCTGTCTTCACTTTGCAGCGGACTGAAACATTCAGTCATGCAAGTAGAACCTTTACATAAATTTACTATAAATTTTGATAATAATAAATTAATGATATGATACAATATGTTTGCAGTTGAATTTAAGTAAGAGTATTTACAAGGATGTGCTCGCTGTTATTGTATCAGTAGGAAGCATCAGATAAAAATTTAACAAATTATTTCATAATATTATGAAACATTTAAATTTTATAAGCATTCGCTCCGTCATTTATCTCAAACAACAACTGCTATCGGTTGTAAATTACCGCAATCGAAATTTCAATCATAATTTGTGCACAAATTTCCATCGATATTGAAGGCTTGTAAATATCTTGATACTGTTTACTAAATTAATATTTTTAATTCAATGGTTTGCTTAAATGTTTTTGCCACAATAACAAATCTTTCTTTTTTAATTAAGTAGCATAATTCCCATAAAAATATTTTATAAATATTCATTTTAACAATCCGTATAGATTTTCAAGCTTTTCAAAGCATGAGTTGTTTTTATAATTATACATTCTGAAGAAAACTTTTTATATGTAAATCGTATATAATTTTTCTAAAACACACAAGAAATAAGCAGCGACAGACTTAAAAGAGCCTTATCAATATTATTAATATTATAAAACATTTTTAATTTTGTTTTTATTTTTATTATTATAATTTTTTATTTTATTATTTTTATTTTTTTTTTTAAAGACACTCAACTGGAAGTTTAGGAGTGAAAGTAACAAACCACAGCGTTTTTAAATGTAATTTTTTAAAACACATAAAATATTTGTTTGATTTCTTTAGGCATTATTGTATAAAATATTATTAAAAAACAATTAAACACTTTATCTAAATGCTAGACAATTTAACATTCGTAATAAATATTGTAAATATTTCAAAAATTTTAAATATTTTAATAAAAGAAGACAATTACATATAATAATTATTAACTTTGTTAATATATGCGTTTGTATATGTGTGTATGTATATGCATGGGTGTGTATAAGTAGGGATTTTTATGCATTTCTGTTTCTTTCTTATTTAGTTTAAGACTTAACATATATTTTTTTTTTTTTTTTTGTTTAACAATAACAACAAGTTTTGTAAATATTAATTTATTTTTCTTCATTAAACACAACTAAATTTGATGCCATCATCACTTGAGTAACAATTTTGGCAGTGTAATTTATGATTGCGCACTCTGACATCGGTGCCATTCAAGCCGTCGCCCAGCTGGATATGACAGACGCAGCACTTAAAGCAGTTGATGTGATAGAATAATAGTAACGACTCAATAATCATGGCAGCTCCACGTCCTAAATTCAGTAGTTTTTTGTGATTTTCGCAGATGCATTAAATTTGAAAGATCATCAAAAATATAAAAATTATAATTAGAAATTGAAAGAGAAACAAAAATTATAATTAGAAATTGAAAAAGAAACAAATATATATATATATATATATATATATATATATACATATATATATATATATATATATATATATATATATATATATATATCTATACTTATATATATATATATATATATATATATATATATATATATATATATTTGTATATATATATGACGAAAAAATTTCCCTTTGTTCTGTAACTATTTGGCAACTTCGCGTCAAGAGTGTAGCAAAACTAGTACACTTGCCAACAGCTTGTGGCTGTTAGAAATTTTCAATTGTGGCAGAAAAGAACTACAACAGTGTTCTATTTTGGGTATTGGCTTAACGTAACGTTGACAAATAGTTACAAAATAAGGGGGATTAGCTGTTGGTTTTATAAGTGAGTTTATTCCATACAAGTCTTTTGAATGTTTAAGTAAACCCTTTTATTACGAACGATAAAACAATGAAACACATCTCACGTTACGACGATGATTATCAAGTAAGTCACTAAACTGAGCTACCGTAAATTTGAATTTGAATTTGAATCATGTCAAACTCTGTGGGGTCGGAGCCCCTACTCTTGCAAAACTCGTCTATGGTTGAGACCGTCAATTTAAATTTTATTTTATACTTTTTCTTAAGAATTTGTTTTTCGATTTTATCAGTAGATTGTTTATAACTGATGATTCAAAAGCAGGCGGTTAGTCAAATTTGTGTGTATTTTCAACTTTTTAAAGAAAATTTCGGTATGTTTTATTGGAAAAAAATTTATATATAAAAAAAGAAAACTCAATACATTCTGTTTGACAAAAATAAAAAATAAAAAAATGAATACGTTTAATAAATAAATATTTGATGATGACAACAATAATCGTTTAAATTCGTTATGTGAAACTACTACACCCAAACAATGTATTTAAGTTCACGATGAGCATGGCGGCATTTATCGGTTGTGCAACCCATATCTTTCGAATAAATTCAAATCCAAGAACAGGCATGTAAAGAAATGTACAAGAATTCCAAGTTAGACACTTTTTAAATCAAAAATTACCCAAAAATATTATCATAATGGGAATGCAATTCTTTCTAAAATAATAAAGAATAGTAGAAGAAAGGAATTGAATACCGAAGTAATTGTGCAAACTTTTAGTTTGCTAGTTTGCTCCAAACTTGATTTGATATATAATTTAATTTGAATTCTATGCGATGGATTTCTAAACTAGTGACGCGTTTCAAATTGTAAACGGATAAACTTTTAACACTCACAACCAACGTAGATGCAAAAGTTACCTAATTCGTCGCCACAATGAGAACATTTCTTTCTGCCACTAACACTCAGTACTTTGTCCTGTTGCTGTTGTTGTTGGTGGTGCTGTTGCTGCTGCTGGGCTGTAGCGATATTTGACTGGCCTTGAGATATGTTAGAGGACGTTGAACTTGTTGGGACGGATGTGCTGGAATTAATATTATTATGATGGTGTACTACAGCACTAGAGGCTAATTGCTGTTGATTTAATTTATTGTATTGCTGCTGATACTGATGGTAAGTGGAGGCTGCATGCAGGGGACTTTTGTCCAAATTATTCCTGAAAAAACAAGAACAACTAAAATTTAGTAAACAAAACTTGGCATGAGCTTAAAAACTAATTAAAATATTATGAAAGTCAAGAGAATTTCAGAAAAAGTGTTTAAGATTTAGACGGGGTTTTTTCAAAATCTCAGTTAATTTGATTTAATCAAGCCCTCTTCCTTCTAGTTCTCACACAATGCACTGCGGGTAACTCACCTTTTTCGGTCGCCAATGCCTTTGCTTTGCACTCTCTCTGTTAGAGTTTGAATTATGGAATCGGGCAAAGGTTTGCCATTCGTGGAAGATGACAGCAAAGCGGAGCCATTCGTTAATTTATTGTTGTTGGCCGGATGCACGGGCGTTTTGTTAGAAGAAATGGGTCTTCTTTGCGGTTGCGGTTGCGGTTGCGGTTGCGGTTGCTGTTGTTCAGTGAGACGTCTTTGTTCGGCTTCCTGGATCAGCCAATGATTGTTGGCATTGTAGCCGTGATATGTGTCGGGCATAGATTTGCGTTTTTGTTGATAAGCTGACAGCCAAGCGGGATCATTGGCCAAATTACTGTCATATGACTTGCGTTGCTGGACTTGTACCCAGCCATCAGTATATTTGGGTTTTGGTGTTGCACTCAGAGCGTGCAGGGTATTGCGTGACATATTGCCCGGATATAGCGAGGGATTGATGTTGTTGTTAGAGTTTGGAGAGGAGTTGTTGTTGTTGATATTGTTGTTGGAGGTGGTTGAGCTTAAATTTTGCACAGATTGATGCTGATAATTGGAATAAATATGAGGTCCAGCTCTAGGAGCAGCCGTGGGAACGGCGGCAATTTTTACCAAAGAACCTCCGTAAGCTTGGGAATTCAGAGAGTGTCTTTGTCTGGCTGTATAATCTGCATGATCACCATTAACAACAAGCACACCGTTAGTGGTGTTCGTGTTTATATGCATGGAACGCATGGGTTTGGAAGGTGGTGCTGGTGGTTGTGACATCATACGTTTCGAAAACTCATTAATATCGGACATGGACTTGCGATAGTCGTTGTCTATCTGATAGTATTGTTGTTGTAAATTTGGAATATTAGCATAAATTTGTTGTGGTTGGTGCTGCTGCAGCTGGTGCTGCGTTTGACTTACATGTTGCTGATGAAACATTTTCAAGTTATTAGACGTCTCGCCGCCAATATTGACCACACTCATGGCTCCCAAGCCATTGAGATCTTGCAAAGATCTTCTATTGGCCGACATAAGCATTTTGGCTCCATGCTGTAGTTCTCTGCGTGCCATGTTTTCTCTTAGCATTAAATTTTCTCTTTGCCTTTTTAGCTCTTCCTGTTCCAATTGCAACAATTCTCTTTCCACACGTAATACTTCCTCTTGTTCCCTAATTTTCTCCTCTATTGACATCATTTTGGCATTCGCTGTGGCTGTGGCTTCTGTTAGCGATTGTGTAGCTGCTGCCGCTACTGTTGCCGATTCGGTCCATGACTCGGCCGAACTCCCTTTGACAGTTTGCAATAGGGGTGTTGGCACTACACTAAGTAGCCCGTCATTTTGGTATATCATATCGTTCGGTGTGGAGTCCAAGCCGGTTTGTGTTTGCAGTGTTAGCGGTGATGTTTCATCGTCGTGTGTTTCATTCTCTTCCGAAGAGTTGGTATAGTGTTCGCTGCTTTGGCGAGAATGGTTTTCAGAAACTCCTGAATCTCGGCTTTCACCTGGAAGTGCGGAAGTAGTTGATGAGCTATTTTTTCTTTTTTATTCAATTTAGGAAAAATAAAATGAGTGAATGAAATGCTGGAATTTCTATTCAATTCAGGCTTTTATTATGAAGATTGTGGCCTTTAAGTGTTTAATATAAAATTCAAAAGCAAACAAATTTTTGTAAAAATAGTTTTTAAAATCTACAGCTGTGGCCTTCGAGGAAAATATACGCTCGTATAGTTGCTGTATTTACAGGCGAAGAAGCTTGATCGGGCATGTATCGATATGCAAACATGCAGGTTGGTTCTTGTCACCACTAAAATTTACTCGATTCTTGTCAGCCCATTCGACATAGAATGAAATACTAACGGCAAATGCTGCTCTCATCTGCAAAATATGAGAAGAGAGCTGGAAGTTTGTCAAAGATGGCGATTGAGAAAACTAAGAAATAGTCTGAAACCTCGTCTATAGCAACTCTTATAGAGCGATCCCCGAGGAAGTTGGTGGAAGTTGCTTTAGAAATACTTGCAGGCCTAAAGTTGCTTTGAAAGAAAACAAATTAAGAGGAGAAATTTTACGGAAAAAGAAATGAGGCAGGCACGTATAAACCGAACGAAGCCTTTAAGTACTTGCAACTGCTGTAGAGCATGCCGGTGTGCGTGTTTGTGTGTGTGTGTGTGTGTGGCGGAAAAGCCAATTGAAAATCACATTGATTTAGTTCTTCTGTTAGAGTTCCCATTAAAATTGCCCTCTGATGGCAACTGTTGCAAGTGTATATTTGTTTAACACAAATACTCCATCACCCTTAACCTTATGCAAACACGTATGCACACACACACACACACGCGTTATAAGTGGATTAAATTATTGAGAACTTTGGCAACGAGATGGGATGTGTGTGAAGAGATAAAAATAAAAATGAACTTAAAAATAAAAATAAAAATGTTTCCGTTTAGGAAACAGCTCACCCGTATCGGAACTATCGCAGAGACCTGCCTTTAAGTACAACTGCTTCTCTAAACGTCTCTCTTCCTGCAGCAGTTGAGCCATGTCGGGTGGTGGAGCCACGGTAAGTTCCAAATATGATTCATCATCATCCAAAGAAGAACCTTCAATACCCAAAAAACTAGAGCGCTTGTTGCGCAATTCCTTTTTAATGCGTTTCGTTGAGTTCATGCGTTTGATGGGCGGTGAAGGATGTTCGGGCGATAGATGGTGATGATGCTGGTGCTGCTGCTGGTGCTGGTGCTGAAGATGATGAGTGTGGGTGTGATGATGGTGGTGTGTTAGTGTTTCATAAGTGTTATCCGAGGACCAGGTGTCCGTATGACTGCTGCTGTCAATATCATCAAATAGCGGAGGACTGTCTGCAGGTGGTGGTGGTGGTTTTTCTTTGGGCGGCTGCAAGTTGCCCGCCAATTCGTTTGTTATTTCGCCCGTCATATTCCCGTTGAAGAAAATCTCTATATTCTCATACACTGGCACCGGTTTCAGATGCTTGGGCGCGTCATAGTAGGGCTCACTTGATTTGGGTACTTGATAATAGGGCTCGTCAGAGTTCAGGTCCGTTTTGTTGGTTACGTTAAGTTTTATTTCGTCTTGGGGCTTCAAATTGATGTCGTTTGGTGCTGCTGCGGCTGCTGTCGTTTGACTGCTTTTAATGTTGAGCTGTTCAAGATGATTCAAGTTGATTTCTTTAAGTGATGGGATAGTGTTATTGGCTGCTGTTGTGGATAAATCACTAGTGGTTGTTGTTTTTGTGATTGTTGTTGTTGTTGTTGTGTTAGCTAAAGCGTTTGTTGTTGACTCAACTAGATTCTTGCAATGAATAATTTGATTATTACCAATAGAATTATTGTTATTATTATTGCTGTTGTTATTGCAGTTGGTGTTGCTATTGTTTTTGTTATTGTTACTAATTTGACAATTGAAATTGTTGTTAATTTTACTACTTTTTAATTGATTAGATGCTGACAGTTTTAATGGATTTTGATTATTTGTTTCATTATTTTGCTTAGAGTCATTATTAGTTGTTGTAAAATGATCAATTTGATTTTTACTCATCGTACTTGGAATAATTTGTTGCTGTTGCTGTTGTTGTTGATAAGGTGTTGATGTTGTTGCGGTTAACGTTGTTGTTGTTGTTGTTGTTATTTTTGTAGTTTGTGTTGTTATTATTGTTAAATCAACATCTACTGCTGCCATAGATGTTGTTGAGTTTATATTCTCATAAATGGGCTCTTTTGATATCTCCTCTTCACTTTTTTCTTTCATTTTCAACATTGTCGTACAATTCTCATTCAATTTTAATTTTTCGCATTTCTCTTCATCAGTTTTATTAATCAAAAACACTTCCTTCTCCGGCAGTTGCTGCTGATGTTGTTGCATTTGTAAGTCAATTTTCAGTAGATTTGATTCCGAGTCCGCTTCAATCGGTTTTATATTGTTAATGTTACTATTGTTATTGTTGTTAATGTTGCTGATGCTGCAGCTGCTGCTGGTGCTACTGCTGCTGCTGCTGCTGCAATTGTTGTTAGTATTAGTATATGAAGTAGCGATATTATTGGATGGGGCAGTTATTAGATACAAATTCTCTGGCTGTTGCTGTTGCGGTGGTGGCGGCGGCTGCTGTTGTTGCAGCTGCATGATCGTTTCTTTGTCAATTGCTGCCAGCGCCAATTCCAGAGCTTCGTTGATCTGTTATTATCGTTTTCGCAAGTTTTTAGCAAATGCAATATTTTTTAATTCAACAACATTCAGTATTAGCCAGCATGTTAAGAATAAAATCATAATAAAAAAAAGAGAAAAAGCACATTTACAAATAAGTTTCACAGATCAAAAATTTTTATGTAAGATTTAGTCAAAGCTTTAGTATGATATTTTTTCTAGTAACAAAATCAAATCAAAAAAGGCTTCAATCATAAGACAGCAAATGTGAACACACACACACACACACACACTCACATACATAGACACAACACTTTATTGCAATATTTACAAAAAATCAAGCAAAAATAAACAAACTGGTGAAAAAAGGCGGTAAATAATCAAACGTTTTCTTCAGACATGTGAAATTTAAAAAAAAAGAGTTAAATAAAATAATATATTTAACTAGAACTCAAGTTTTATTTAAATTTTAAGGATTTTTAACGAGCAAAAAATTTAATTTAATTAACTAATTTGAAATAGAGAGAAGAGAGAGAGAGTGGGAGAGAGCGGTTAAAATAAACGAAAGTGCAGATTTCAGTTCAAAACAATTAAAGCTTTTGCAGGAGCTTTAAGACAAATATGTCTTAAAGCTTGGACGAATTTTTTTATTTATTAATTATATTTTTTTTTCTTTGTTGAAATGTCAAAGGCCAAATGTGAATTATAAGCAGCTTATAAGCATGAAATATTTTTTGTGAATAAGGCCTTTATTGTACAACAAAGGAAACAATAAAGTTTCTATGTTTGTTTTCAGATATAGAAAATGAATTTAAATAACAAAATTTCGAAAACTCAAGATTTTACAAAACAAAAATAAAATTGATCACTTTGAATTTTTTAGCAAGATTTTGGGAAAAAAGAACAAGCACATAATTAAAATTGAAGAGTTAAAAAAACGACAATTCCCCAAAATAAACACTAATTAAAAATAAAATAAATTTTTCAGTACAATTGTTGTCGAAACAATACAATTTTTTCAAATTGTTCAATTCGGATGTTCTCATTTTGCAATTCTTTCAGCAAAAAAAATCGTGACAATTAATTCGATTCTTTCTTTTATTTTGAAAATTCTTAATATTCAGCGAAAAATGTTAAGTAAAAAATCTGTTTTAGTGTTTGCATTCGTTTAAGGTACTGCAGAGAGAAACTGTTTTTATTTAAAAGCCCAATTGTGGCTAATTAAATTTGCTTAACATGTTCTTGTTGTTGGTGTTGTTGTGACACGTTCAACATTTTTGAGGTGGTTTGCTGACATGTAATCTCACAGCCCCCATTTTAAGTCGGACTGTAAAACAAGTGCAACATTAATCTCTGCACTACAGTAGGGGTACTCACTCAAAATACAGCATGAGCATAAATAAAAAAATATGTTGCAACTCTAACATCAAATTTATATCAATATTATTTTAGACAGTCTTCTGATATCGCTAATTGTTTTCTTTGCTTTTTCATTAAAAAAAAAAAGAATTATGAAAAACAAATCAGAAAACACTTCCCTTCATCTCTTTGAAAGTAATAAAATGTCAGCGTTAATTTGCCAGAATTGTTTTATTTTATTTTCAGCTGAAAATATATAAAGTATTTTTGCGCACATTTTCTCCAACGCACAGTGGGACCAGATGCCCTTAAATATGCCCATATACAATCATGCGATTCAATAAATTTCTTATGGGCGATTCTTACAATAAACTGTGAGTTACAACAATATCTTGGAGGTACAGAAGATACTGGAGATACGGATACCACCCATCCCAAGTAATCAAGTACTCAATAATATTTCATAGCTGCAGAACAACAACAATGATGCGCACCAAATTTAATATGCTTATGGCGTAGGATATGCTGCAAGTTTTAGAAAAGTCTGGAAATTATCCAAAAAAAAGTAGTTAATAATTTTCGTACACCTGCTGGAGCACAATTAGAGTTACCAGATTTAGGTTTTCAATATTCTTGACCCTCACAAAAAAACTTTTTTTTTATTTTCCAAATAACTCTTGGCAATAAATTCTAATTAAAAAGATTATTTAATGGGTCTAACGTCGTTGTTTATAAAATAAAACTAAAATTGGAAAAATACGGCCTTTCCGGGTTGCCAAATTATTTATGTTGAAACGTGGTTTTCAATAAAATTTTAACTTGCCTTTTACACGTTTTTATATGGGCAAAACTGTCAAGACATATTAACTTGTTTTTTAGGTAACCGTAAGTCAAATAGGAAGGCTTTCGAAACAATATGAGAGTTCTAACGATATTTTCAGTTTTACAGATGTGGGCTTGAGTTGGTTTCCCTTTATACAAATTAATTTCTGATTTTTTTTAAATCAACAATCGACAGCGTTTTTGTGTCAAAACAGTTTTCAGTGATTGATAATCAGTTTATGATGCAGAATTTTTTGCATTTCAGTCGAGTACGTTTAATTTTTTTTATTTTAATTTGTTTTGTTTTGCCCCAGTGTGCCAACCAGCCGTCGTGAGTACTCTCCCAATAATTTTATTAACACTTTTTGTTGTTGTTAGAGAATGCAGAAAACGATGCAACGACATGTTTTAATTGTACGAGAATTCAGTTTTACTTTGTTTTCTATCTTCTGGCAAAATAAATATTGATTTGAAAATAAAATAAAGGTTGAAAGGTTTTGCATTATTTTTTTTTTCACGTTTATAACGTATTCATTCTCTATTGATAAGGTTTCTTCTATTACAAACAAAAAATGTTTTTTCTGTTAAACAATTTTCATTTGGATTTAATTAATTGATCGCTTGTCATTGTGCTTGATAAATTTACAGACTAACCACCCCTAAAGCAAATAACAATAGGGAAATGGAGGAAAATCTATACCGAATGTGGCTTCAAAATTGAAAAGATTCACTGCCCTGTTCGCCGATGTCGTTCGATCGCACGTATAACATTTGAAATAAAAACAAATTCGAAAATTTGTTTTTTCTTTTAAATGTGATTTCCAGGCACGAACGACATCGGCGAACAGAGTACGAGAGGTTTGAAAATTGTTATGAAATCTATGCAACAACCTCTTCAATATAAAACCAAATTGAATTCCAACAACTTATTAAAAATTAACTTCAAGATACAGAGTTTTTTTTTGGTAATATCAGTTACACAAATTTTAAATTTTGCATATGAATAATTGTATTTCTAAATTAATATTTTTTTTACAATTTAGATTAAAAAAAAAACGTTTCTAAGATGTTTTCAAAATTCTGCCATTCGATGTCGATCAACTTTTATATAAAAATTATATCCAAAAGCTTTGATTTGGAACAACATCTTAGACTTTTATTAAAAATGCTCAGATTTTAATATTTTCACGTTCTACGAAACTCATCTATTATTATGGCTTTTCTCATGACAAGTTCTACACAAGATGGAGCACATTTAATTTATGATTAAAAATTCTACTGAACAAAAAAAAAGAAAAAAATAAGAACTCTTTTCAATCTCAGAAATATTCTTCAGTGGAATTTAAGATAATGAACAAAGATTGAAGACAGTTTTTTCTATAAAATTTCAAATTTACAGACAAAAAATTAACAACAACAAACATTTTTCAAACTCGGTTTTTACAATTTTATCTCTCCCGACTTATCCCATCACCTCACCTCAATTGAGTCCGTTGAATCATTTGAGTCCATTTGATTTCCAAAATTTTTTCTTTTTTGATTACGAATTATAATACAACTGATTTTAACCGTTCCAAATCAACTTACGCTGACAGACAATTAACCAAGACTGTCAAATGCAGAACTATTACACGCAGAAATTAAAATGAAATATTATATTGCACCATGCATTTGTTTTATTCCACAGCAAATGAATGTAAAATAGATAAAATAAAATTGCAATAACAGCAACAACAACAACTACATCTAATGAAAATTGCAATAAAAACAAACAAACAAACAAACCAAATAAGTAACAGTGCAAACCATTTAACCAAGTTTTAGTGAAATATTTTCTTTAGTACACATAAATACATGCAGCCATGCATACACCCACTTACATGTATGTATGTGAGTGCCTATGCATGTTTGTTAGCTTTTTTCTATTTTGGCCAGAAGTGCATTTCATCCAAAGGCTAGAATATACTAAATGAACTAAATGCCAAAGTATTAGCAGCACAACAAAAACACCAACAACAAAACATGCAGAGATAACACAACTATTTAAAATAATAACAATAATATCACCTAAATATAATGGAGAGGGTTAATAAATCACTACAACAATTCAATTCATTCCATCAGCAGTCGACAGTTATTTAAGGCAGCCTGAAAGCATGCTAAGGTATTTTCTACTCATACTCAACGAATTGTGAATGGTTGTTTACACAGAAAGCACAACTATAAAAGCAGAAAAAGCAAAAACAAAAACCACCTGATTGGTAATACTTGAGTAAATACCGTTGGATTTTAAATTAAAACGACAGAGAGGTCATTTGGAAAACACTACAGTATGTCTTGTTACAAATACATATGCCAAATGAAGCAACTAAATAAAAATTTAGAGAAATAAGGTGGAAGTAATACACATAAATGCATGCATGCATGCATGCATACATACATACATACATACATACATACGTATATGTGTATGAATAGAATTCAAAATTGTATGCATGTTTTATTTGAATTCTCTACGAGTTTTCGCCCTTTCAGAACAATTTTTCCTACTTTGATTTTTGTGATATTCTACTAGATTCCAGTGGTAAGATATACAACTACATATGAATACTGCTGATAAAAGTATAGCGGCTTTCGAAAACAGCTGGTTTGTTCTGCTGACTTAGTCGAATATTTACAACTAATCCCTGTGGCTTGGAGTATTTTTCATGTCTTTCTGAATTAAATTCGAATAGTTAGCCCATCATAATTAAATTTGATTTTAAGATGACTGCTTTAAAAATTTTATAGATTTCAGCCATACTTCGTGTTACTTTTCTTTTAAAATTTTAATATGAAATTCTTTTCAAAATGTTATCAATGATGACAACACTACTGGGAACTTCAGCAATACCTTAACTGATTCGTAAATTCACCTGAAACGTTGAGTGCCATTTCACACAATGGCCTTTAATAAGGTCCCCCAGCAAAGACATTTTTTTTTTAATTCCTTCTAATAGACAATTCTTGCCTTTTACATTAAACTGAAAGCCTCACAACAACAGTATGTATACTTCGTTAACCCTAGAAGCACCGTCTCATCTATTCCAGAGCATCTATTCCTGAATTGTGTTTATTTATAAAATAGGAAATATAATTGATTCTATAATACACAGGGTTTCATGATTAAAAATTATAAGTGACTAGAATTGGCGCTGGGTCATATTTGTCCCATTAGTGCTCGATGCCCGAAAGACATACCAAAAGCTCAAATCATTTTGCATACGTAATAAATTACAAGTTGAAAAGGGATAATATTGTCGCGACGACAATTTTAAGGGAGATTGGAACTTTCGTGGCTTCTAGCGTTAAGATAAGGTGATAATGTTTTTGGTTAAAAAATATTTTTAAATTAAAGTTTTATGAGAAAATAGTACAAGCTTTTTCAGAATAATGTTTTACTAATTACCCGAAAACTTAATTATACACATAAAACACATACACATGTACGCTCATATTTATAAAACATTAAAAGCACATGCAAAGCTTTTCGAATAAAACACCACATAACATTTACATTAAACAACAAAAAAGAGACTTTAAGCAAATTTCTAACTAATAAATGATGGTTTCCTTTATACAAATCCGTCTTACCTTGATTAGCATGGCGCATAAGCAATTGTGGACAAAAATTGGCAAATTTAAACTGTTTCTTTTATCAATTGTTGTTAAATTTTTAATAAAATTTGTTTAAATTTCGTTGTTATATCGTTTGAACATTTTTTAAGCATGAGCGTTGCAGAATAGACCACATAATTTTATTAAATTTTTTTTTTTTTTTTAAATATTATTTAAGTAAACATGTTCAGGCATGTAAAGATAGAAAGAGAAAGAGAATACAACAAAGTATACAACATTAAATAGACAAGGCACATTAACTTACATACAACATACTTATCAATTAAAACAGCTTTCGAAGAAAGCTTTCTTTTCTTGATGTTTTGAAAAGTTCAACTAATTGTGAGCTTTCCCAACAAGAAGCTTGTTTACAGTGTTATCAACAGCTGCCACATATTAAAAATATATTCTAAAAACCGTTTTTCGATTTAGAAAATGATATACTGTTCCTTATTATTGTATCTGATTTTTTAACCTTTTTTCGTTTATTAATCAATAGATTTGTTTAAGTTTTTAGGTTATTCAATATTAATATATATATTTATTAATAAACTAATTTTTTGACATATTGTCATTGTACTTTTATAATATGAAATTTATTTGTTGGGTGGTTAAGCAATGTCTATATGCATTTCATTGGTGCTTCTTACCAAATCGTACAATGACAATATGTCAAAAAAAAAAAAAAAAAAAAAAATTAGTTTATTAACAATTCAATTGAGATTTTATTTTTCATTTTGCCTTATAAATACTTTCATTGTTATCCAAGGGATTTCTAATTGTATAAAGGTATAGAAAAATAAAATAGAGTCGTATCGAATAAAAGTTGTTTTTTGGGTTTGGTTTGTATAAGTTTCATAGCCTGCTACACTTATTATAATGTGATTTTTTGAAATTGTTTGTGAATTTTTATAGTTAATTTATTTAACATAATTCTCAGATGGTTTTTGGAAGTCTTTTAATAAGTTGAGAAGTTTGAAACTTTGCAAAACTGTGGTTGAAGTCTACTGACGATTTGGTAAAAAGCACCAATGAAATGCATATAGACATTGCTTAACCACCCAACAAATAAATTTCATATTTATCGATATTTCGCTAGCCTTCGGTTAGCTTCTTCAGGAAAAAAATATAAAATAATTTCCTGAAGAAGCTAACCGAAGGCTAGCGAAATATCGAAATAAATATATATATTAATATTGAATAACCTAAAAACTTAAACAAATCTATTGATTGATATACTGTTCCTATTAAATAAAATTCATTTAATATAATAAATATAAAAAATTAATAGACACAATATTTATACTCCATTTTCAACGATATCAATTCACATTGAATATCAAAACTCCAAACTTGCCAAATACCTTTTCAAAATTTAGGTGCAATATAGGCCGGGTCTTAAGACCAATTGCAGGATACATTTTCAAGAATATCTTGCAGATATTTGACCGCTTCAATGTGACGTTGTAGGTGACATACTATTTATTATACAAAAATAATGCAAAAACATCTGTTGGCTTGGGGGCCAACAAAGTTCACAGCAGACTGACTATGAATACTTGTCCGATCGATTTTTCCATATCGAACAACACCCCAGAAAACATCTGTCACGGTTCTAGATTTTTAGGTCGTACTACCGTGCTTTTTAGCGCACCTGTCATATATGACAGATCGCTGGAGTATGTAAGAGGTGACAGCTTTCTTTCAACAGTCAAGTACTTACAGGTTTGTAGCTGAGTGAAAAGCATTAAACACAATAACGACAGCAGACTACAGACTACAACTTGTCAAAAATGGAATACATGTGCGTATACACGATTGATTACTTTTACTACTGCAAGCAACACGGCTACTGGTTGTTGTCCCTGCTGTTTTTGTGGTTGTAGTCAAATTAAACTAATTCCTATTTTGGTGAGCGACAATGAGTAGAGGCAGTGTTGCCAGTATAATATCAATAAATTCAATTATTGTAGACTTCAAAATATATTGTTTTACTATACAAAAAGAAACAACAAACTATATTTCCAAGCTAATGAAGTGATTTCTTGATATATATTGTGGACTTTATATATATTTTATTGGAATAACACTATTTGCGAGTATTTAATATATGAAAGCGGCTACACTGGCGTAGGAAAAGAATTCTAAAATAAACAACAACTCTAAAAATAATTAAGTAGGTGACGACTTTTGTAGTCGGTGTTCGTGTAGCCTGCTATCGTTATTGTGTTTAATGCGGCGGACATATTGGTTTTTGTCTGAAAGCGGGTTTCCAAAAATGCCAGTCAAATGAGTATCATATTTTCCGATAGATGTCCACTGCTGTAGGAATTTTGATCTATATTTTTTATGCAGCAAAAGCGCACACAATTTTCTAGTTACTCTATGTTTTCGTGCTATGATTTTTTTAATGCTACTGAATATATGGCAGCACTGGCTGTAATTTCACTTTTATAACAAAACTACTTGCCCCGAGGCATCATTAGACATCGTTCTGGAGCACAATTATATTTCTTTAAAAGCCTAACATTTTAGAAAAAGCATAACACTTAGGCAGCAACTGCCTGTGTTTTGTCTATAGTCGCTCTTATTCTGTAACTACTTGTCTACATCACGTCAACACAATAGTAAAAATGCTATAGTTCTGTACTCATTCCCTCAGCAATTGACAATTTCTAACAGCATCTTCCAGACTGTAGAGTTAGTAGAGTATTTAAGTGACTTATTTTCAGTTTTTGTTTTCCATATTCACCATAATACAGCAGCACCAGCTGTCCCAAATCATTCAAGACAATTTGCCATCTCTGTAAACAAGCTTTTTGTATTTGTTTTTTCCCCTAAATGGATTCAAATTAAAAATTCCCTTTGGCAGCAACAACACCCTGCCAGTGGTGGAGCAAATCAATGTTAAAGTACTTTTAGAACGTCTCTGTTGTTAACATTCGTTTTTGTTTTAACAGCTGGAGGGAAAACGTTGGCCCAACTAACAGTTTGTCAGTGTAAAACGTATTAAATGTACTTCCAAGTTTATTACAAATAAATTTTAAACGATTTTTTTAAATTAATGAGTAATTTTAGTAGTTCTTTTTATTATTAACAAAAAAAAAAGTAAATTTTTTAATATGCAACTGTGTGTGTGTTAAAATGTTGTTAGAAGTTGAAAACATGAGTTGAAATCTGTTTTTGTTTTTTTTAGAAAATGTTGATTGAAGGTTTTATTGGGAAAGAAAACAACATTTGAAAAACTTTTGTTCTTGTTTTTTTTTCAATTTAAGTTTATTCTGTTTTACAGTTTGAAGAGTTAATTTATTTAAATTATAATTAAAACAAAACAAAGTGTTTATAAATTCGTTAGATAATTAATTAAGAAAATTTGACTGTGGTAAAATAAATTTAAAAAAATAGAATTAAATATGAATTTTATTTTTGAGCACACTGCAATCGCAAGAGAGCAGTGTGCGGGTGGGTGAAGTTGTAGATCGTTTGAGTATTAGAAAAATTTTATATGTACACACATGAGTTATATAAATAGTTACAAGTGGGTGCAATAGAAACGACGATTTTGCAATAATAAAAACAAAAATCATACATGTCATGTCATGGTTTCTGTCGCTTATTTTATATCTAAATTAACTTGTTTATTTTACCCAATAAAAAATAGCAGAAACAAATTTAATTCTGGCCAATGCAAGAATACCTTTCGTTTGTTTTGATTTCCTCAATTAACTAATTGTTTGTTTAATTAATGAATATTTAATTATTCATAACTGCAGGTTGTTATTTTTTTTGCAGGGATTTATTTATTTGTGGTCAAGTAAACAGCAGCCCGATGTACAACATGCCCACCAAAGATCCAGTCAATGAAAGAAACGAAGAAATATTAAACAATAAAAAATACAAGAGAACCAGTTGCCAGTATCTTTTTATAGCTGGCGTGTGCTTTGTGCCAGTTACAGTTGAACTCCCCTTGTATGCAAATTTTGTTGCAGTTGTCCACGATGAAATTATTTCAAGTTTAATTATTATGCAATTATTTAACAGATTAAGATTGTAAAATAGCAGCCCTAAATCATATTGTAATTACGGCGTGAAATGAAGTATTTAGTAAATAAAAACATGTTCAAGGTTTTCTGCAGATAACTTTTCAGATCAGTAAGTTCAGTATGCCTCCATAATTCCATTTTATGGAAAAGCTCTGTTTCGCTTATATGCTTTAGAGAACTGTAAGCTTTTTGTTTCAATATTTTCTTAAACTATAGGATATATTTCACTGTTTTAATTTAAGTGACAGATTTCTATAAAAAAAATCGGTTAAAAAACGGCCGCATGGCTCTTGCTCAATGTCCCACTTCTCGCAAAAATTTCTAGTTTTACTAAAAACGTTAAGAAACGCAGGCAAAAGCTTCATTAGCATTTGCTACTGCTAAAAGCCCTTAAGGTTTTACATAAACTTTAAGTTTGTACATTTAAAAGCTTTTGAAATGTCACAAACATAAGCAATCTACGGAGCTTTCTAAAAGCTTGCTATTTCGAGCTTTGTTTTTTTTTATTCTACAAATCCTTCTAAGAAACTGATCGAATGAATTATTTAATTAAATTTGTAAATGTCAAAAGCTCTTTAATTTTTTATAAAAACACATTTTAAATATCATTTGAGCGATATCAAAAACGTAGCAGGTGGCCCATAGACGAAACCGCTTTGTTGAAAAACATTACTTCATATGAAATTAAGCGAAATCCTTGCAAGTCCAGCTGAGTTGCTTCAAAGTCCCTAAGCAAGTTTTAAAAGCACGCCAAATCTTAAAGCTCTTTAAAATTCGGCTTGAAAAGCTTAAATAGACTATCCAATAAAAAACACATGTTCTGTTAAAAACCTTAAAATATATTCAATCACATATTTTTCCAAACACTTTTAAACAGGATTGTATACGTTACACTGAAAAGCTTTCTTTGTTTATTTAAAAAACCCATATAAGAAGCTTTTGCTATATTGAAGAATGGGAAAACCTCCTGAATAATTAGGAACGATTTAATTTCACTAAGGGAAATGTCACCTTAACAAAACCTGTCTGTTTAGAAACCAAAACTGACGCAGCACTACGCACAAGCAGTTACCTTCGAGTTCTTCGAAGCTTTCCTTTTTATTAAGCTTTAAGATTTCAAAACTTAAGAACCTTAAACTTCAAAGCAATAATATCTACAACATAAACTTTCTTAAACACTAAAAAAATCTGAGTTTGAAAGGTTTTCAAATGAAAAGTGCTTTGGTAATCATAAACAGCTTAAAAAGCTTTTCCATGAGAAAATTTCTCTGAAAACTTATTTTAGCGAAGCCTTTAACTTAAACAAGCTTTTGAATAACTAGGTATAGAAATATAGTTTGCCTTTTCTCCAACTCATAATTCAACATCCACTCCTCCTCCTCCTTCCTTTTTAACCCTATTCTACTGCTTGTTGCCCGCTTTTTCCAATTCCTGAATTTCGACATTCAATTTGTTAAGTTCATCATCTAGTAAATCATCGATTTCCTTGGACAAATCTTTTTCGGTTTTGCCATCTTCCAGTATTTCGTCGGTGGTAATTTTACGTGTTATTTCTATATTAACCGGTGCTGGTGTCTTGGGCAGAGGAGGTGGAGTACTAGCAGATGCTTCATCCTCCATTCCCGTCGTGGGAATATAGAATTTCGAGTTATCAAAAGTATGAATTTCATCATATTTTACTTGCTCCAAGTCCTGAAATTCTTTCTCAGATAAGACTAGCACCTGGTTTTCTTGCGCCGCATTCACGGTCGTGTCTTGTGTTGTAGTAGTTTCTGGCATAGGCTCCTCTTTGTGGGAATGACCCCCTACACCGAAGTTTTTCTTAAGAAAATCAAAAATATTTTTGGTTTTTTTGCTGGGTTGCGGGGAAGGTAGCGGCTTCAAGGCAACTTTCGGGGAGGCTGGTGGTGTGGTGGTGGTAACTTTGATTTGTGTTTCCACAACATGTAGCCGAGCTATGGCCCCAGGCTTATCTTCTTTGGCAGATGTCGGAAGATCGGCCTCATTAAGTGATTCAGTGGCTTTGCAGCATGCGGTTATGGGCTTGGGTATTTTTGATTTCCTTGTCATGATGGGAGTTCCTGGAGGAGATGAGGGCAGAGAGGATTTCAATTGACTGCTGGCTAAACGCTCTTCGGCTATAATCTTTTCACAGGTTTCTATCAAGGCTTTCGAGTGAGCTGCACGGGCTTCAATAATGGGAGAGTTTAGTTTTGCTTGCAGCCTTGGGCTGGGGTTTTCTGAGGTGGTGGCAAAGAAATTATCACATTTACGTATATCCGTGGGAGAAATGTACTTGAAGCCAGTTGTGGGCTGATACTTTTTGTCATCGGGTAGATTGTTAACGTCAAGTTTTTGACATAACTCTTCTTCAACGGTTGTTTGCCTGTGGACGGCGCCCTGTAGTTGATGCGCTAAGGCGGACGTTGTTGAGCAGCCGTCACAATGCTTTATGTCAGCTTTGGAAATGTCCTTAAAACCGGTGGAGCCTTTATGGAAGGGTAGAGTTTCCTTGTCGACTTTTTGAACTAGATCCTCTTCGACGGTATGCTGGCGTTGTAGCACTTCCGGCGTTAGAGCCAAAGAGGTCAGAAGACTACTACAAATGGCCGAATCTAGGGCTAGATTTTTTTCTGACCCTGGAGAATGGGGCGTTGAAGACGCCAATTTGTAAAGAGTGGATTCATTTGGTGGACAATCGAGTAAAGGTGGTAGTTCAGCTGGTGTGCTAGTGGATGCCGTTGTGGTTGTTGTTGTAGATTTTAGGGGAACTAAAGGAGTCCTTTGATTACTGGGTGGTGCAGGTGTAGATTGAAGTTTGTCGCAAAGGGGAGTGCCGGTTTCGGAGAACTGAGGTTCGGGGGATTTTGAAGGTTGCAAAAGACTTGTAAAAGGTATGTCGGGAGTAGAAGGAGCAGTGGAAGATTTCGGTGTAGAGTTTTGTAAAAATAGTTCTTTGGCTGTGGGGCCATCTTCCTTAACATTGAAAGTTGCTAGGTCGTGAGGTTTTTCATTTTGGGAACTTAAAATCTTTGAACAAGCCTGGCTTTCGGCTCTAATCATTTCTTGTACCAAAGCCTTGGTGGATGATTCATCCAAAGTTTTAGCTATTTTGTGGGGGCTCTCCTGTTTAACTTCGCTTTCGTCTGCCTTCGGCTGCTCATGGACTTGAGCAGTTGTTTGTACTAGGCTGGGAGCAACATCTTCTGAAAGGCTTGAAGTGTTGGATAGTATGGAAAGCTTTTTGCTGTTGTCTATAACAGTAGAGACAGTGGACGCGGAAGAAGAGGACGTTGATTCCGTTGAAATGATAGACAATTTATTTTGCTCTTCTGTGGAGCTCTCTGAAGTATAGCAAATGTGACGCCTGGGCATTAGCGGAGAGGATGGCAATTCTGCCTGGGGTATGCGCGTACGCGGCAATGGCTTGGGTGCCATTTGTTTCGTGTTGCTGTTGTCGTTCTGCTGCTGAAAGCAACTGGAAAGGTTTTTCACTGTATTGGGTTTGGGCAACTCATCTGGATTTAAGATGGTGATTGGTGGAGCACAAATAACAACTTCAGGCTGCTGCTGTTGCTTCACTTCTTCATTGTCGTGCTTTGCTGAATGCTGGTGGAAAGTTTCATCTTTTATTTTATGTGTTTGGGATTCGTTAGGCGTTTGCTGGGCTGACATTGATTTAATCAATTGTCCTGTACCATTTTCGGCGTCATTATGACGATGCGGTTGTGGGATTTTTCTATTGCTCAATGCTGACGGCTCAAGAATTGCAGTTGCCTGTTGCGGCATGCTCTTTGCTGGATGAATATGGGGCAACTGTGTTCTCTTTGTGGTCAAAGTTGGAGTTGTAGGCTTCGCTAAATTTAAATTATTGGGAGAAGTGGTCATGGTCTTGGAATTGAAAATCTCTACTCTTCCGTTAATGCTAAACTGTGAATCATTTTTACGTGTTAGAGAAGGGCTACCGGGTGGTGTAGCTGCAATGAATTTTGTATTGGATCTAATTGTTAAAGGAGACTTGGGCGGCTTGCCTAACGGGGTCATAGGACGTGGTATCATGGAAGCAGACAAGGGAGTATGAGTAGCAGGAGAAGAAGCACTAGTTGTCTCCTTCATGCCAGCAAAGGAAGGAGATTGAGGGGCATGTTGTTGCATTTTGAAAATGTCATTTTGCGAATTTCCGAAAACTTGACTTTTGATATTTAAACTTAAATCAGTTGCTGGTTTTGGCGTTGCATTCTCTTTAATAATTTCTGTTTCGTGCTCTTCACTGACTTCCTGTTCATCTAGTTGCGGGTCATTTTGAAAAGTTTCGTTGAAAATTTTCAATAAATTCTTAGCATGAACCATTTCATTTGTTGGCTTGCGGCGTAAATTGGAAGCTGTCTTACAATCTAAGCCCTTCACCATTTCATAGCTACTAGTGCCGTTACCATTACCGTTACCTTTCCCGTTACCGCTACTGTTACTACTTGGGCTAATGCTACTGTTATCACTACTTATTTGACTATAACAATTATTGCTGCAAGTTTTTGATTCATGGGGGTTAGTAGAACTTACACTATATTCCATGTGGTCATTAGTAATGGGCGTGGCTGTTGCTGTTGCTGTCGCATTCGAATTGCTGGCCAGGGGTGGCAAGGCCACCGAGCTCAATGATAGCTCTTCGAACTCGGCCTCAATTTGATTGACTGCATTGGCTGCTTCACTTAATTGTTTCTCCTCCTTTGCCAAGGCTTCAATGGCGGCATTGAGTTTAAGTTCTTGTTCTTTTTTCGTCAGGTCGTCGCGTATACGCTCTTCCGCTTCCACATCATCGGCTGTATGTATGCCGCTATCGTCGCGGTCAACTTCCTCAATATCTTCAGATTTTGTTTCGTACGATTTTATAAATTGCTCGGTTTGAATGAAGTCTTTTGCTTCTACATCTTGTTTGACTTCTTTCAATGATTGTTGGGCTTTAACCTCTTCGCTTTTCATGATCTCCAGCTGGCGGGCATCCACTAGGGCAACGGGTGGTTTGCGTACTTCTTCTTTGGTTACAGCATTTTGTAAACTAGACAGACGGTCCTTTAGAGGTGGCACTGGTATATCGACTAACTTGTTGGCAGTGGTTTTAGTTGCACCATTTGCTGCACCGTTGACTAAATTTTGTTGTTGTTCCAGACTCTGTAAACGTTCCTTGATGCTGGTGATGTCGCCCGACAAACGTCTCAAGTCCTTTTTGGGTTGTTCGGTCATGATTTCTGTGGGCTCCTGAACCTTAAAACGATCTCTAAGTGTTACTCGAGGCACGCCACCGTTATTTATAGCTCCTGCTGCTGTTGCTATTCCTCCAGCTCCTAAGCCTGCCAGCTGAGACTTTGATTCGCTACTGTGTGCTTCGTGCGATTCAAAGATTTCCTTTCTCTTCGATATATCAATCTTTGGCACATCTACTTTATGCTTTTCCATACACTCTTCGCTGGGCGATTGTACCTCAAAGCCCATTAGACGATCCTCGATCTTACTGCCGCGTCTAGGAGGATACGCGGTCTCTTTAATAAGTGGCCTTTCAGGCGTCGATTCTTTAGAGTTCTGCTGGTGTTGACTGGCGCTTAATTTATTCAGAGCTACGGAGGTCAGACCAGAAGCGGCTCGCGATACTCTCTGTTTGTAGTCTTGTATGGCACCTTCGTAGGTGTATTCACATGGATCTGGTGAACTAGCCGGTGCTGTACTCGAAGAGGTTTCGTAGCCGGGTGATGATATATATTCTCGGGTTGTGCTTTCTGTGATAGCCGGCTTATTGTTGGTGCTATTGGTTATGGCTTTATCCAGTTCAGCAGCGTTGTCACTCTGCAAGTATAAGAGAAATAGCGAAGGACTTTAGATTCAGTTAAAATGAAGAGCCAAAAGAGATTTTCACTGTCATAAATAATATGTCACACTAAATCTGTTCCTTCATTAAACGAAAATTCCAAAACGGAATTCTTTACACTTTGACTGACGTTTGAACCATCACATCTTTAAAGGAGTTGTAACTGTTTCGAAGTCTTCGTAAATGGAAAACATTTCACTGGATATTTAACAGCTGACAGACTTGCCAGACCGGCGGCTTTGAAGCCACTTAATGGTCCTGTAACTTTTGCAATAAATCAATGCTGCTGCGGCGGCTACACGTTTTGCTGCAGACTAGCACATATTGCGAAGGCTTTCTAATTTTGCAAACGATCTCACCGATCTCTCAGTATGTTCATTCGTCTGTCGATTTAAACAGAAGTTCGAATCAAGCCAAAAACAATCACTTGCATATAAAAAGCATTTTGAGAAATTTGTCACACTGTTATGGAAATGGAAGACTTTCACAGCTTTTCGTAATTGTATTTACAAAATTTAATTTGAAATAATTTGAATACTTTTAATATCATTAACAACCTGCTTCTTTAACAAGTTTCCGTTTCGTTTGAATTAATATTTTAAAATCGATTATATCGTTTCACTTGATTCGTTGTTGTGTTCTATTGACTTTTCTTCGGCAAAAATTATTCTCAAAAAGACTGGTTAATTGAACAATTCGACTGAGACTAATAAAAAATGCGAAGCAGCATTTCTGTAGCGAAAATTTCAAATTTGTTTTGCACAAAAAATACAACAACGTGCAGGAGAGGAACCAGAATTAACATGAAATCATTTTTGTATATAAACAGAGACAACGAAAGAAAATAATTATAGAAATAAATAATATTTAAATAAAAACGATGATCACAAATATTGTTTATTTTTGTTGTTGTTGTTGTTGTTGTTCTTATTTTAGAAGAAAAAAATATATGCGAAAAAATATTACGTACTCATTCTCAATAAGAAATACAAATTAATTATGATCAAGTTAATAATCTCGTTAAGATTGATAATTAAAAACATTTTCAAAATCAGAAACCGCTTAAACAGAGTTTCCCAAACTGTTCATTTTGTACGGAGTTTTTCGTTAAAAAATTTTTGAGATGAAAACTCTCTGGACGAAATTCGTTTAACCAGAAATAAATTTTTGCTTTCAATGCCGATCAAAATTTGATTTTGAATTTCATTGAACTTTCGACAGATATCGAATTTGTTTGGCTTTGGGGCAAATTATGGTCTTCGATATCAATAAAAAATCCACAAGGAAGCAACAGATAAAAACTCAAAATTTTTTATTTTCTTTTCTTTGGTACATTGTGATGTATTTTTGTCAATTTTGACAAAATCAAAGTTTCGATACTGAATTTTTTATTTCGAACATCATGAGAATTGAACAGGTTCACACATGTTTTGAATTTCCATGTAAGTTACGCTCCCTAAAATTGTTTTTTTTTAATTTCGAAACCAAGTTCGAGTTTTCGAACATAGCAAAAAAGTTACATTTTAAGCTCTAGTATTAATATTCAACTTGAATTTAAAACTTTTAATTTTTATTTAGTAACAATACACTGTCATAACCTTATATATATATTTTGAAATTTCGAAATTAATTTTTTTTAGGCTCCCATAAAAGTTTAAGCGATTTACCGAAAAAGAGTGGTTTGTATTGTGTGTAGATCACATGATTAGTTTGATATATCGAAACGATTTCGAATATTCGAAGATAAAAACAAAAGGTGTACAAATTATACAAATGAAATATGTATTTCGAATATGATTAACCATAAAATACATCATTAACCGTTTAAGAATCTCTGATGCTTTTAAGATATACATATATATGTATATATATATATATATATATATATATATATACATATATATTGTTAATGCTATTGTAGTCATTTCGAACACATGACACTTACACATATGGCACAAAATATATGTACTTATTTTTATGAACATGTATGTGTGCATATCGTCACCTAAAATCTATACAAACGTGCTTCCAACTAGAAAACCTTAAATAGATATTTTGGTTACGATTTTTGTTTCTAAATTTACAACACAATCAATCAAATAGTCTATTTAAAAATTTTTGTCAGTTATGGATTTTCGAATTTCAAGCAACCATATGTTGGATACAATTATACACAAATGAGACACACACATAAACAAATCGGTAAAAGCGAAACATATTTTCAAAACACTTTCAATAAAATTAAACAGTCATCAGCATCAGATGAGTGAAGCTGCGGAACGGCCAAAAGGGGGGGCCAATTAGTCATTAGGAGAAAAGAAAAAAGACAACAACAAAAAAAAGAACTATGAAACTGAAATAAAACACTATTGATGAAATTTATTGCAGCATTTCATATCAGCGCTATTGTTCTCTTTAGCCCAGTTTATTTTCGATGTAACTGCATTTTTAATGACGTACTCAGTATTTCGTTTGCAAAAACAACAATAAAAAAGTGGTGCCTCTCAATTAAATCACACATACACACACACATTTAAGCGTTTGCTTGTTTTTCAAATTCTAAGATGAATTTTAATCGTAATTTATTGTGTCATTTGATTGATAATCTCCAATGACAGGCGATTGTTAAATTATTTTACTTTTGTTGTTGATGTTGTTGTTGTTGTATGTTACAATAAGTGTTTCTATATATAAGTGGTTTTGCTTTGTTCTATCGTATAATTAAAAATAACTTGAAGCGCTTATTTGTCTCCTAGCCCATAATAATTTGATTTTGTTGACACTTGTTGGGTGTCAAGAAACAAGAAACTAGAGAAATAAAGCGGAAATTATGGTGGTTGAGTGTTAATAATTTGTTTGAACGGCTTTAAAGGCTTTAAAAAAATCGAAAACAAAATTAAACATTCGTACACACGAGCATTACAAATATCTTATGATCGCACTCGCACGAGTATCTTAAAGCTGTTTAAAATAAGAAATTAGCTGCTTTAAACCAATTAAAAATAATTAGCGCTGCACAGTCGAGGAGCGGGACAGTGGGACAGCGCAGCCAATGCTATATATGTGCCATTTAGATAAATGTTTACTGGATACATGTTCATGTTCGAAATATTTATATTAAATTTTTTCATTCCTTTTAAATGATATATAAATTTTATATTTGAAACGATACGTTAGAGATATAATTGGTTCCGATATTCGAACTCGCTTTCGCTATTCAAATATATAAATATGTATATTTTATACACCTAATGAAACACAGCAAAAATTCAGTATTTAAAAATATTTAGTGGCTACATAAAGAGTTTAATATCGAAAATTCGAAATATGTGTATGTGCCTACTTATACATATGTACGCATATATACCCATATATGTGTGTACGTGTACATATATGCACAATTCAAAACTCTAATTTCAAATAAAGTATTAATACTAAAGCCTAAAATTTTAGTTTTTGATATATTCGAAACTTCGAACTCGTCTCTAAAATTCAACACAATAAACTTAATGAACCAAAATCATTCTATAATTCCAAGAAAGTGCATAATTAAACAAATACCAGCATGTTCGAAATAAAAATTCTGGTATCGAAATTTTTAATTGTTTGCATTTATGTACAGTGTGTAGTAAAAAGAGTTCAAAACGTTTACTTTAAAGTTAACTTTTAATAATGCAGCTGAAATTTTTTACTTTTTGGTATGTTCGAAAATTCGAACTTAGTTTCGAAATTTAATAAAAGAAATTTTATGATCACAAATCCTTGTGGAATTAAAAAACAATGCAATATTATTCTTTTATCAATATATACGATGTATAATATTTAATATCGAAATTCTGGACTACAAGTATTTATGTAAAATATGTTTACTGTTAATGCTGATATAATTAAAAGCTTTTAATTTTACATTGGTTGTTACTAAAACAATTTAAAACTTTACTTTTTGGTATGTTCGAAAATTCGAACTCAATTTCGAAATTGTAAAAACGAATTTGGTGGCCGTATATTAACCTAAAATATACTTAAAACTATTCTATTGTCGAAATGTTTGATATATACCGAAATTTTAGCATATATTTCTTATGTAGTGGCACACTGACAGAAAAATTGTGCAAAATTGTTCAATTAACAACATTTTCGAAACATAAAATGTTATATAGAAAATTTCGAGCTATATTTTTTTAGCCCAATTGAATTATTGCATAATTCAAATGAAATCTCACTAACTTTTAGCAGGATGTATAAGACTTAATAATTAAATTTCGATTTATTTCGAATTGAATGAACTTTTGGGCAGTTAAATTTTTGTTTTTTTACTAAACAACTTTAAGAACTTGTTGAATTTTTTTTATAATTGTAAGAAGCTGTAAAACGAAATTTCAATATTGAAAACTCGAAAAACAGCGACTTATTTTATTATATGAGTTTAAAGGAGAATATGATTAAATATTTTTAAGCCAAAAACTTCGATTATATTAATTTTTACTATTTCGTTGTGTTGAAGTAAAAATATTTCATCATTGCAAACTTTTACGAAACCATATATCTTGTTTATAAATATATTTCAATTCGATGGAATATTTCTGAATTGTTCCACTGTCGCTGGTGATCATCATCAACTATCCATTTTCACTATAGCATGTCAATTCCACTTGAGAAATCACACATTATTTAAGTACGATAAAGATATATAGACTGCAAAAGTAGATGAAAACTTATATTTTTCTTTTCTTTTTTTTTTTTTTTTTTTTTTTTGGTTGGCAGTTAAAGCCGTTCATTCATATTCAATATTTTTGCAACTAATTGTTGCTATAACGATATAGAGTTTCATTAATGCAAAAACCAACAACATAAAACTGACTTTAATCTATTAACGAACCAAAAATAAAAACAAACAAAAAATATGTGGTAAAAGATAAAACGCTTTCTTTTTATTAACAACGCCTCAGATATGGCAGAAAGAAAAGCTCCGAAATGAACTTCGGGTTAAAAAAACAACCGTTTTCTGTTACATTGAAGGCAACAACATTTAAAATTAGCAACGCAACTGGTTGGTATTTAAATTGAAAGGAAAAAGAAAATAGTAGCAAATGATCAATGAATGGTTTGATATTTTAAACAAATTATGTTTCTTGTTGCGTTATTTTGCTCAACTAATTGAAACAGCAGCCAGCAGCCAGCAGCCAGCAGCCAGCAGCATCTTCTTTTTCCATTCGCTATTTTTTTTTTTTCTTTATCTTTTCTCATCTGACTTCTTTTCTCAAGTAACGCTAAATACAATGACCCAGTTCCGAAGTGGCAAATAAGTAGAAGTTGAAAAAAATATATACAAAACAAAACGACCAGAACATAAAACACATTTCGCTTATTAATATTTTTTTTCCCATTTCCACTAATACAACTTTCAAAATTAATAACATATAATTCAGACTCTTCCGTAACTATTTAATGTGTGTGTGTGTTTTTTTGTCCGTTGTGCTCGTTCAAATGTAGATCATTTCGAACATCTTTAAACTTAATTAATAAGCAAAAGTTAAATGAGATGCGTTAAGAAAAACAGCGTATTAAATACACGCTCGTAAATACTCACCATAACACTGTTGTTGTCATAATCTTCGGATAAACTGCTCTTTCCGCTGGCACTGCTGGTGCCGATGCCCAAATCGCTTAAATCATTTGCTTCGTCTTCTGCATAAACAGCTAAAGAAGCCAATTTATTAAGGCCTCGGCCACCAGACCGTTCACCTCTGCAACAAAATAAATACAAAGAAAAATATGAAAACAATAGAAGAAAATGTAAAATTATTTGCATATCTCACGTGTCACAGTTAACCCTGGATGGTTACTGTTGCAGCTCATTTACTCTTTGTCATGTAACTCTTTTCTTTTTCGTTATTTTTTTTATTATTTTTTGAGTTAACAAAATTGAAAAATTATTTCAAAAGGTTGTTCGTCGTTTTTACGAAGGGTATCTTTGATGTACAGAAACGAAGAGTAACCATTCAGGGTTGAGGCAATAATTATAAAAGCACTCGGCTCCAGAATATTATAAAGGCAGTTTTAAAATTAAATAAACGAAACCAAGTTTTTCATGATCAATCGTGATATTCGTTGTATAATTTTCGCAATGAAGAAATCATATCCGAATTTATAATGGAATCGTTATTATTATAATAATTATTTATAACAATTATTTATAACAATTATTTATAATAAGTATTTATAATAATTATTTATAATAATTATTTATAAAAATTATTTATAATAACTGTTTATAATAATTATTTATAATAATTATTTATAACAATTATTTATAATTTATAAATATTTATATATTTTTCATGTATTCGAAATTCTGAACTTTAGAAATTAAACACAAGATTTGAACTCAATTCGTCTGTAAATTAAATTGTGGTTGCTTGAAAACAAACAACAACAACAAATTTATATGATTCCGGAATTGTCCATTTTTGAAATACCCTAAAATCCATTTTAATATGAAATATTTTTCAAATAAACCCCTTGTGGTACTTCTATTATTATCGTTTGGGTTATATCTGAATATACATATATCTTTAATATTTAAAAAAAAAAAAATAAAAATTTCAAAACTAATTTCGAACATCATGAAATAATTTCAGAATTTCGCTGAAAATTGTGCCAGAAAAAAGTATTTGAATTTCCTGCGCTCACATTTATAATTATTCCCTTCTCTTCAAAATGAATTAGAATCTCTCTCTTTTTGTTGTTGTTGTTGTTATAAATGAATATGTAACAACAAAAACAACAACAACTACCAACTTACCTTTCTTCGATCATTTCGGAAAAAGTTTTCGATTTTCTACGCGTGCGATCATGTTCTTCTAGTTCCAATTTTTTCACCTCCACCACACGATCAATAATATGTTCCACACGTTTTCTACGTGATGACTTCCAATTATCCAGATTCTATTGTGCGTTTGAATTGTGTTTTGCACGATAATCATCGTTCATTACAATTTTATTACAATAAAAAAAACACACACACACACACACGCACAAAACAAAATCAATAACATAAAATGGATGTTGTACAATTTTAGGTTGCGTTTCCAATACGAATTTTCGTTTGAGCGTTCCATTTCGTTGTTTGTTTGTTTGTTTGTTTGTTTATGAAAAGAAAAAGAATTAAAAGAAAAGAATTTTGTTAATAATGAATTGCAATCGGAGAAAGTTTTTGTTTGCGTTGTTCATATTTTGCTATTTAATTGTGGAACTTTTATCTTTTATGATTATAAATTTTTTTATTATTTTAATTAAATTTATTTATTTGAATTTTTCTGGCTGCTTTGACCAAGAATTTTGTGCGTACAAGTGCTGCAGACGTGTTTGAAATAATTAATTAATTAATTAATTGCTAAATTGCAAGAAATTTTTATTTCTGTGTATTTATCAACAGAGAGTGAAACAGAGAAAGGGAGAGAGAGTGAGAGAGGGAGGGAGAGACATTTGAAACGGTTTTGTGCAGCGTAAAAAGTTTATTAAAGAATTGCAGGAATATCATGTTGAAGACGGGCTGCTGCGGAAATTGTCAATTATTTTTATTAAGTTATTAAACGTTAATTTCACCATAAAAGTTTTCTGGCAAAATATCTTTCATGGAGCAAAATTTACCCAAAATTATTGAAATTTTCTGGAAATACTTCTTTTGAAACGGATAATTATTCCAACAGATATTTATTCTTTCCTTGGCCGGGCAGTCTGATAATGACCTCTAATCAGGCAATTTCTTGGGGCGGAGCATAAACTTAAGAGATATAATTTTGCCGAAGTCGTTTTATTCACCCGTAAAATCCCCCGAATTGACCGTTTTACGTTTTATTTTTGAAATGGTGTTTAAAAAACTGGCGTATCGTATTTTTTGTTTACCTTCACACTCCCGAAGTTTGGACAGGTTATCGACAAGATCGACAGGATATTTTCGATAACATATTTGGCACACGATCGAACCCCTGCTCTTCGCCTTCGTAGTCAGCCCTTTAGCTACTTCAATTCACAACCGAATATATATAAATTTGATAAGAAAATAGTTCCTTATGCAAATAATTTTTAGTGAAAAGAAAACAACCTTTTTGCAGAAGGTACTTTTTGCAAAGGTACTTTTTACAAAAGGTACTTTTTACAAAAGGTACTTTTTACAAACGGTACTTTTTGTAAAAAGTTATTTTTATGAGATAAATTTTTTTAGAAACGACTTTCTTATAACAGGTACTTTTTATATAGTAAACTTTTTTGTTAAAGTTAGTTTCTTATAAGATCCTTTAATATTCGAGTATCTTTCTTTGAAGTATGTACTCTTCTTTTAAAGAAATTTTTATAAAAGATACTTTTTTATAGCAGATACTATTTTCTAAAAGGTACCTTGTTATAAAATTGGTTGTTTATAGAAACTATTTTTTTATGCAAGGCAATTCTTGATAACAGCTACTTATTTATATAAAGTACTTTTTAATATGAGGGACTTTTTTATTTATAAAAATATTGTAAAATATAACTTTTTATTGTACATAATTTGACGGAAAAGGTATCTTTTTAGTAAAAGCAATAATTTCAAAACGTATTTGTTTATAAGATGTACATTTGTATAAAAAGTACTTTTTTATAAAATGTACTTTTTCATAAAAGGTGCTTTTTATAAAAAGCAATTTTACGAAAGAGGTATCTTTTTATTCAAAGTATTGATTTTATATGCACTTTTTTAAAAGAAGTACTTTTTATACTACAAGTGCTTTCTAATGTGAGGGACGTTTTTATTTATAAAAATATTATTAAGGATATTTTCTTATAAAAATAATCAAAGTAATTATTTTAAAAGGTAGTTTTTTATAACAGATGCTTTTGTATAAAAGGTACTTTTTTGAATAGAGTACTTTTTCATAAAAGGTACTTTTTCATAAAAAGTAATTTTACGGAAGAGGTATTTTTATTTTATTTTATTCAAAGTATGGATTTTAAAATGTATTTTTTATAAGAGGTACTTTTTATACTAAAAGTACTTTTTAATATCAGCGACTTTTTTATTTATAAAAATATTATAAAAGATATTTTCTTACGGAAGAGGTACTTTTTTTATTCAAAGTGTTGGTTCTAAAATGTATCTTTTATAAGAGGTACTTTTTATACTAAAAGTACTTTTTAATATCAGGGACTTTTTTATTTATAAAAATATTATAAAAGATATTTTCTTATAACAGGTAATTTTACCGAAAAATTATTATTTTTTTTATTCAAAGTACTGATTTTAAAAGGTACTTTTTTAAAAGAGGTACTTTTTAATATGAGGAACCTTTTTATTTATAAAAATAAAAAAATAAAAATAAAAAAAGGTATTTTCTTATAAAAAATAGTTTTACTTTGAAGTTTTTTAAATGCAAAGTAACTATTTTAAAAGTTACTTTTTTATAAGAGGTACTTTTTATATAGAAAGTACTTTTTTTATATAAGGTTCTTTTTACAGAAGGCAATTTTTCTTTAAAAGCACATTTGCCTAAGAGAGACTGCTTTTCAAACAAAGTTTTTTTTAAATGATACTTTCTCATAAACGGTACTTTTTTATAAAAGGTACTATTTTATAAAAGGTACTCTTTCAATAAAAGGCACTATTTTGTAAGAGCTACTTTTTCATGAGGGTACTTTTTCGGAACAGGTACGGATAAGGTACGTTTTTTTTTAAAGGAATTTTTCCAAAACAGTAATTCTTACAACAAGTACTTTTATTTAAGTACTCATTCAGGGAGATGTTTTTTATGAAAAGTACTTCTAATAAAATATATTTTTGAAAATACTTACTTTCTAAAAGAAGCCGATGTTTTGTAAGCGCTGTTTTTTGTGAGAATTTTTTATTATAAATGCTACTTTTAATAAAAAGCGATTCCCACAAAAACTACTTTTTGTAAAAGATATTTTTTGAAATATTTAGTTTTTACGATTACCGATCTGGACGTAATGACTTACGTTGAAGTGGGAAAAGCTGTAAACTGCTGCACTTTCTGCGGTTACGGAAAGAATGCCAGCAGTACACTTTGAAAAACTTATCACGCAGATTTTAATTAATTTAAATTTCCAACAATTCCGAATGTATAATAAATTTCTACGATTGTGTTTCATAAGCGCACGTGAATATTTTGAAAAATGTTTGGCGCAGAGCAGGAATACAAATGCGTGTGATTATTTAATCTTCAATTTCTTTTACACTTTTTTCACTCTTTCTTTGATGGTGAGAAAATAGTTTTGAAATACGTCGAAAGTGAAACAACAAATCAAAACATGAAAAAGTCAAAATTGGTAATTTTATTTTCGATTTGCATTTATTTAGCGAACAATTGCATAAGTGCGTTTCATTTACACTGATTTAAACAAATTTCGTTGCCATTTTATCAAGAAGAAGAAGAAGAAGAAAGATTAAAGGTAAAATATCGATGTTAAAAAATTTATGGGCTACAAGTTTGTAGCACAAAATAGAGTGCAGTTGGTTAAACACGTTTGGAATTTTAATTTTCCAATTGTCACAAATCCGTGTGCCACATTCATTTCGGACACATTGAAATATATGAAGGGGTCTGGCTGGCCAGAGGGGTGTGGAGTGGCTGTAATCAACCATATAATACGACTATTTCTTTGCATTAAATTTTTATTTTTTTCCATTGTGTATCACTAATTTCACTGCCCACTGTAACGTTGTGATTTCTTTGGGTTTAGATAACGACTTTACTAGTATTTCGTTAGCAATTGATTACGTGAGCTTTGAAAAATTTTGTGTAAATTTGTCACGAATCTGTAACGGTGTCATTCATTTGTATCACTGCTTCTGTTTATCGTCTTTTCGCTTTTTCACCTCAAATACTTGTGAACTACTACTCCAGTAGCATTTGATTTATTTATAAATTTATTTATTTTTCCCCTTCCCCCCCCCCAACTCGCTGTGCATTCAATTTGCAAGATTTGTATTAAATTTATGAATTTCATTTTCATTTTCGTTTCGTTTGTTTCAAATTCAGCTTTTTATGCAACTTCGGTTTCGTTTTTGTTTCATGTGAATAACAGAAAAATGCATGCATTGATTTGCACGTTCGTCAGTGCAATTAGTTTGTGTTTCTTAAAAGTAACGAAAGTTTTTTTTTATAATATTTCATACACTGGCCGCATATATAATTTTGAGATCATAAAATAATTAATAGATAAGAAATATGTTGGCAATTTGTTAGAGGTTTTACAGCGACCCAGTTAATGTCGTTGTTGACGAAGCGGTTTCGCTCAATAGATATATTTTGACTTAATGCCGAGTACAGACGATACCAAAATCCGTACATAACGAAATATGGGTTGTGGTACGATTTTGAGATACACGTTGACATTAAATAAATTTCTAAACGAGTTACTGAGTTTTATAAAGCATTAAACACAATAACGACAGCAGACTACAAACTACAACTTGTCAAAAATAGAATAACTGTGCGTAAATACGAATGATTATATTTACTACTGCAAGCAACACAGCTACTGGTTGTTGTCCATGCTGTTTTTGTAGTTGTAGTCAAACTAAGCATTAAACACAATAACGACAGCAGACTACAAACTACAGCTTGTCAAAAATAGAATAACTGTGCGTAAATACGAATGATTATATTTACTACTGCAGGCAACACAGCTACTGGTTGTTGTCCATGCTGTTTTTGTAGTTGTAGTCAAACCAAGCATTAAACACAATAACGACAGCAGACTACAAACTACAACTTGTCAAAAATAGAATACATGTACGTATTTGAGAATGATTATTTTTACTACTACAGACAACACGGCTGCTGGTTGTTGTCCCTGCTGTTTTTGTGGTTGTAATCAAATTAAACCAATTCCTATTTTGGTGAGCGACAATGAGTAGATGCAACGTTGCCAGTGTTATATAAATAAATTCAATTATTGCAGACTTGAAAATATATTGTTTTATTATACAAAAAGAGACAACAAACTATATTTCCAAGCTAATAAAATCATTTCCTGTCATATATTGTGGACTTTAAATATATATGATTGAAATAACTCTATTTGGTAGTATTAAATATAAGAAAGCGGCTACACAGGCATATAAAGAGAATTCTACTAGACTAACAACACGTGGTTATTGATTTGGTGGTTCGTTTTAAAAATAATTAAGTAGCGACGATTGTAACCAACGCCTTTTGTTGTCGGTGTTCGTGTAGCCTGCTGTCTTTATTGTGTTTAAGGCTTAAATCGAAAAATAAGTCTCGCAAACTTTATATTCTATAGGGTGATTTTTTTTTTCTGAATGATAACTATCGATAACGATAAGTCTGCTTTGACAGCAGCTGTTGACGTTGTTGTTTATCAAATCATAATGTATCTTTTGACGCCAGGACAGCGTTCTCGAATTGTGGAAATTTATTTCGAAAAAAAAACAAATCGTTTTACGAAAATAATAAACTCCATTTCATTTTACGGCCAACATAATCGGACTAGTGATCAAATAATATCGACAGTTATTCATCGGTTTTTGTAACACTTTTAATCTTGTCGACTAGAAGCCATCGTTTGCTGCTGTGGCACGACGTGTTGAAGAAAACGGCTAATGCCTACTCGTCGTCATCGCCCTCCACTTAGTGCTTTACGTCAGTGGAAAATTTTACGTTAGAATCTTGGCTTAAGCGCCAAACGTCGCAATTGTACTGATTGCTCTCGCTTGACACTAATTTATTATTAACATTTTCCTTAGGGAATTATTATGGATTTTAATTCCGGCTAAATGGCCAAGTCAAGAAGCGAACTTGTCCTATTTAGAGTGAAGAAAATATGTAAACGAAACACCTCTACATCAATTAAAATTTACTGGTTGGTGTAGTCGTCATGCTGGCGGCCGGCACCATGTGCTCTTCTTCGGTTCGGAATGAGTCGTGAATGCTAACGAGCGCTATCGATTCAAGTTGACTGGATTTCGGTTTAAAAAAGAAGGCACAATTTATGTTAGACAACATGTTTAATAATCGATTGGTAGCGAAATACATTTTGTGACAAATTTTGTTTGCAAAAGTGTTCCTTTTCGTAGGTTCGTAAATTTGAACGCCTCTGAATTACTTTCAATGAGACCTACAAACCAGCACTCCACCACGCTTTTTAGCTCATATTTGTCTAATAAATTTGGTCCATATTGCAAAGCTTTTCTCTAAGTATTCCAACACTTATTTGACAAACTGTAATAAGTGAGTCAATACAAAGTAAAATGAAAATTATTTTAAGCTTTTCAAATTGATATTTTTATATTATGGCAACAGATTACTATAAAACCGACTTATTAAATAATCAAATACGCTGATGTACATAATGATTGTTTTAACATTATCAGCTGTTTTCAATCAATAACTTGGCAGCACTAAATTTAGTACTGCCAGCAAAGTTGTGGATTATAAAACCTACTTAAAACCCACTCAGAAAATGCTTTATTTAACAATTGTTTTTTAAATTAAAACCAACATTTTTCAGAATTATTTCAGAGTCAAAGCACTATGAGTCGCCCAGCGTTCTACAACAATAACTTCATGCCAACTTATTGTTATGCATACGGCATTTATTATTTATTAATTTTCCAAGTTATTTCAATTTATAAATGCTTGGGATTTTATATTTTAAGATAAATTAGAATTGAGTTAATTTAAAATTTTGTTGGTATTTTTTTCGCCCAGCTATTCTCAGACCATTTTGTGTCTTTTATTTATGATCTGATTCCAGTGGTCTGAGAGAGGAGTGTGGGAAAGGAAGTTGTTTGTAGGTTTATATTTTAGTATTTTTTTTTTATTGCCAAATCGGTTTAACTGAACTTTTTCGACACACACAGTCACACATATTTATTTATTATTGTTACGATATTTTAGTTGTTGTTGTTATTAATTATTTATCGTGCTACGACCGTTTGTGGCTCGCAATACGATTAATTAGTATTTAAGTCTTAATTTCTTTCTTCTTTTTTGCTGGAATTTCATTTGCTTATTTTAGTTCACGAATCAAAGAAAAAGTTTCATATATATTTTTCAGAAACCAATTTTTCAAGACTTGTTAATTCAAACTGTCAGCTTTACTGTGAATTTATGAATTTTGTATGTACGTGCCTAAATTTCAGCGCCTAACCTGAATGGTGAGAACCATAAAAATTGCCAGCTGTAGAAATGAATTAATTAATATTAAATTAACGCTCAATAAGTTTTTGCTATAAATTAAGTTCAAAAACGAAAGAAGGAAACTATTAGAACCATATTATGGATGTCAGTAGTCAACGTTGTGCGGCACAATTATGTTTAAAACACAAACAAATTCCGAAAGTATATTGTTGCTTTCAATGCAGTTATTTGAAATTACGATTTCTAGTGACAGGCACTTACTGTCTAATAATAATCAAATAACCGTGGCAGCACTGTTTTTGGCAGCTCAGCTGTTAAACATGTTCAGTTTTGTCTATAATTTAGCCAGGGATCGACTTAAAAACGAACTACGCTTGCATGTTATTGAATTTCATTATCAAAATTTATTCTCGGTGAAGAAAATTCACTCTGATGCGAAGAGCAAGCAACATTGCAAGAACTGCGGCCCTAAAAATATATACATTGCGGAGGATTATGGACCGGTGATATCATTTGATAGGACTTCTTAAAATATGAAAAGGGTTACCGTGAATTTTTTTATTTTTGCCCGAAAGGGAACACCCGGACACGACGATGCCACATGCCTTATGGGACGCGAAACAATGGCATAGTTGAAAGACGAGTTCGATTAATAGTTTATTTCTCGTTTGGGGCCGGTCAATTGGGCGCCTAGATCGTGCAATTTAACTTCTTTATGCGATTTTTTGTGGGAGGTGTAAAGCTCTGAATTGGTCATCTCACTCTTCTTTATGTCTTACTGAAGGATTGTATTACATGTGTAGGTGGCACCCGTACATGTACATATTGCCAGCCGATATTAAAAAAAGGCCGCAACTAACATACAACAAAATATACTTTCTTAGTTATCATGTGGCAAATTCAAGTAATTACATCATAAAAACTAAACTAGTTTGAGCTTTTTTAACAATTACGGCCTAAAGAGTTTCAAGTGGCGATATGATTGTATGCAAGTATCTTGCAACCACTAAGATTTTTATATAATTATCACACAAATTACATATCGCAAGCTGCAAAGTTCCGAGAACTTTTTCCTGTTTCGTTGAGCAACAACTTCTCTAATTACAAGTGTCCCTTAACCTCAAAACCTTAAAGATCTTTGATGTTTAAAGAATTTACTTACGTTTTGCCAATCTTCGGGCTCCTCTTTGCGTATCTCTTTTATTTTTTTAACTTCTTCTGCTTTCTTAAGTTGTTCTTGTGCTGTTTGATACAAATTGCATGGTTTTATTTGTACGAATTGCATGGGATTATATGGTGGGGGTGGTGGGGTTGGCCGTGTAACTCTGGCTTTTGCCACATACGCTGTGGGATCCGGAGATGTAATTGACTGCAAACGAGAATAGAACACACATGCACATTTTTCTTATTAATACAATATATTTATTTGATTTTAATAATTCAAGTGTTAATTTTTTTGCATAAAAAAAACTTGTACCCACAAAGGCGCCTGTCGCGACATTTTTTTTTTTAAAGACTATAAAAGAAAATCAATAATTTCTTATATCATTTTCAGTTAAATTATATTTGGCGACAAAACTCGAGCGCGATAATTAAAATAAAAATACATAAATAAATATAACAGGTTTTTTAATTGCCACCTCGACCTGACCGACAATAACTGACCAAAAACTCATAGAGATGCACAAACATCCACTAAAATGCCTACAAACTGCTGCAAATAAATGTGACCACCAACCCTGCCTGCTCTTTCTTTTCTATTAAAGAGTTCTAATTCTGCTCACATGCTACAACACTGACAATTTACTGACAGACCACAATAATTTCCATCATGGGGATATTTTAACAACAACAACAAAGAAAATGTACCTTCTCTTTCTCTGAAACCGTCCACATAAGTAAACCGAGAAAAAGGAAGAATATAAGACGAAAAAATCCTCTATGATTGCAGCGTTAATAATAATAAACAGTGCTGCCAGCCAGGCACGGAAAACAGAGACCTCAAATTCAATCATTTTACATAAGAAAATGTGTTAGATTTTCTATATTTTACAGAATTTTAAATCAAAATCAAACAGAGACGTTACGATTTTAATATATTTTTAGGGGTTAATTATGTCGATAGTCTGTATTTTAGATTTCGACTGCATTATGAAGTTTGAAGTTTTTAACGGAAATATATATATATATATATATATATATATATATGTATGTATATATATATATATATATATATATATATATATATATAAGTATATATATATATATATATATATATATATATATATATTTATATACATATATATATACATATATATATATATATATATATATATATACATATATATATATATATATATATATATATATATATATATATACATATATATATATATATATATATATATATATATATACTTATATATATATATATATATATATATATATATATATAGGTTAACCCAATTAATGTAATTAAAACTTAAATTGTTCGATTATTATCTGATTAAGTTTTTGCCTGAAGTAATTATTCGCCACATTAATCGTTTAACACAAAACCCCTATTGATTGAACACCCTGCTGAGTGGGTAACATTTTCCTTCATTTTAAGGTATATATATGCCTGCATTTCATATGGGCCATCACACATATTTTGTAAGTCGCAGACGAATATATTGCAGTCATATCGAACCATTGAATGTCTTAAATAAATTTTTGCAAAAACAAAAGGATTCTTTTGATATATTTTACTATGAGAAACTAAAATAAATGCCACTGCACTTTCCATACCAGACCATTCGATTGTAACATAAACAGTCAATGACTGTTTGATGTTGGCGGAAGGTTGGTTCTGTTTGTTGTCGTTGTTATTGTAGCCGCTGTTGTTTTAACTGCTGCTACTGCTGTTGATTTCTTTGCAAGAACAATCATGTACCACAACACACGTGCAACGTGGAAAGAATGAAAAGAAAATATCTTGCTAAATAAGAATGTTTCCATTTGCAAGACATTTCAGCAGAGTCTTAAAGGAATTACTTCCAACGTCAGTATTGAGTGACACCAGATTTAAATTTTCCATTGAAACAAAGAAATTACTTGGTGATAAGGACATCAAATAACATCTGAAACTGAAGTAATAATCGGCCTGACATGTAGGACTACAGCAGTGATGACAAGCATGCTGTGATGCCACATGAAATGAAATATCAACATGATATGCAAATACACACACACATACCCATTGGTATACACACATATCTTTGTATGTATGGGTAAATAGATGATTACAAAGAGCCCGATAGGTTAACCCAATTAATGTAATTAAAACTTGTTCTTGTGCCATGTTTGCTAGAGGCTGATTAGTATGGTGTTCAAACGATTAACCATGGCTCGATTAATCGATTAATTTTGCACGATTAATTGTTCGAAAATAGTTTCAAGTTGCTTAATATCGATCAATATATTATTCGAATTATATACACACGGATTAATCGCTTAATTAATCGATTAATTTTGGACGATTATATTTTTGAACAATATGAAATTGTTTATTATCGATTGTTAAATAATTCGAATATATTAGAAGCAATTCGAATAGTTTAAAATTGCTGACTATCGATTAGTAAATTGTTCGCATAGTTTATGTATATCGATTAATCGTTAATTAATTGTATATTAATTTTTAGAAAAGTCAGGAGAAAGACTACAGAAATCGAATATGTTTTAAAACGCGTTGCTTTTATTCGTTCATACCACAATAATAAGTGAAAGAATCTCTTCTGAATCAAGTTGCATCCACACAAAAGAAAGATTATTTCAGAAGATTAGCTTATACTGTGATGCTTTTTTTTATATAAAATTTTTCCTCTACAACATGAAGTGCTTTTTGTTAAATTGTCGTTAATTTGAAAAACTCCTTATATTTGATATATCATTTCTCGGATATATTATTTGGAATTTATTCGATTAACCGAACAATATCAAATTGTTCGACTATTATCTGATTAAGTTTTTGCCTGAAGTAATTATTCGCCACATTAATCGTTTAACACAAAAACCCTATTGATTGAACACCCTGCTGAGTGGGTAACATTTTCCTTCATTTTAAGGTTTTTTCTTTTCTCGCTTTAAATGTGCATGAGAAATTCCAAGAAACCTCTTAAAGTCTTTGGGACTCTGAGGCACCGACCATCAAGTCAAAGTTAAATAACATGAATAATAAAAAGAAACTAAAATCAATTTCAATTTCAAAAATATGATATTCTACTCTCTTCGTGTAGAAAAAGAGAGCGGAAGTTTTAAATACAGAGAAAGTGAAGAATTTTTACTCAATGTGGCAGCACTTGGATGTTACAGAGTGCTGCCATATGGAAATAGCCTGGAAAGCAAACCAGCGTTTGACGGAATGACATGTTTGAACGACTGCCGAATTACAATGTCACACACAAACATGTATTCCGATTATGATGGCAATAAACTTTGCAGAACATAATGCCATTTACGATTAGTGTGTGTGTGTGTGTTTAACAAGAATAGACAGAAGTAGGAAACAGAAAACAAAACACAACAAACATCGGAAACTTTGTTGTTTAAATCCATTTAGGACATGGGATCTTTTTTTTATTGTGAATTATTTGAATGGAGAAGCAACAAAGAGCAAACAGAAAGCAAAGTGTTGAACAATTAATATTAACTTGTTATTGCATTTGCTATTCAGCTAAATTGATTTCGTATATTGTGGGTGATATTTTATGTTTATATATTAAATAATACATTTTAAAAAAAGTAGAAGCAACAAAACTAAATAAGAAATTTGGTATGGGTGCTTAAAATTGTATAGCAGTAAGCGGTCATTTAAAAAATTATACAAACAATAAACCTTTAAAAATCATGACATCTATTGTTACATCGGTAATTTAGAGCACTGGGCATATTTGCACACAAATACCTTTTTTATTATATACGTTTCATCAAATTTCGGACACGATAAAATATATAAAAATGTACCACAAAAAAATGTTTGTAAAATTAAGTTAAATATTCCAAAGTTTAAGAAAAAGAAAATCAACTGGATAGCAAAATTCACTTCTTTTTGCAAAAGCTAAGAGAGACCAAAGCACGAAATACTTGGAAAACGATTAACCCTAGAGGTCGTCTTGGCGATTTCCCGCTATTTTCGAACTCAAAGTTATCGCAAAATGATGTATTGTGCTCTTCTACGCTTTAAAGCTCTTCGCACCGAGACACTATTATTTTAATTTTCGAGCCACTATAACTTTTTCTAAATCAGCCAATTCGTATGAAGGGATTGATGTAGTTTTAGAGTTCTTAAAAACTCGTCGTATATGGAGTTTCGGATTTTTTTAACTGTCCGCTACGAAAATTCAAAGTTTTCGAAAATCGGGAAGTTATTGATTTTGCCCCGTTTTAAGAAAATTCAGTTCTCATCAGATCTCGACGTTTTGAGCTCCCAAGAAGCTTCCCCAACTAACTCTCAGAACCCGTTACTATGCATGTATGTATGTATGTGTGAGTGTGTATAAATGCCGGGGCACGTAGAATCCGTCATACCTTGTGTGTCAGCTTTTTCAACTGACAGCAAAGGATTGACGGATATGGTTCTCACAATGAGTACTTTCTTAACGGATTGAAAAGCAGTTGTTTTTATACATATATGTTTTTTTAAGAGCACACACAAAGCTCGAACGTGTATTGAAAAAATAGAGAGAGTGCGAGAGAGATTGTCAAAGTACTCCACGTATGTGAAAAGTTAAAAGTTGCCCAACTTTGTCCTTTGCGTTGACGGAGAAGTATTGTATGTGATCAAGCTCATAAGAGAGATCGTGTATCTCAATTTAGCTGTCAGTTGAAAAAGTTGACGCACAACGTATGACGGATTCTATGTGCCGCGGCCTTAAGGATGTGACCCGTTTGTAACTTTGTAATGGCTTGACCGATTTCAACCAAACGGATGATATTCTAAAGGGCTCCACTGAACTTAGATTTCCTGTGAATTTAAACCGATTCGAGCTGGTAGAATAAAAAAACTACTCAGCTCTCAAGATTTAAAAACTACGTCAAAATCGGTTAATATGGTACGAGTCGAAATCGGTTAATATGGTTGTGAGATACCGTGAACGAAAAAATTCGAACAAAGTGATTTTTTTTTTATGAAAACACCGATATTGTATATCTGATCCTACTACTGTTCCCGATTCTATATCGGACTACATCAATAACCCTAATCTCGTGAGAATCGGTTAATTCATTTAAAAGTCGGGAACAGTTTGCAAATGAAAACAATTTTTACTACTTTTATGCAATTTTCATTTAAACTCTTCATTTCCTTTGACTGAGTAAGACTTTAGCAAGAAAAAATTTTATATAAAAAATCTTCTTCTTAATCGAAAACTCCTTTAAAGTCTGGCTTTCCTGTTGTCAAAACAGTGGAGCAGGTAAAACAGTTCGAATTAAAATTTTTTTCGTTCAATTATTTCCAAAGGTCGGCATTCAATTGTTTTAGCGGAGCAACATGACGTGTTAAGGTTTTCCCATTTTCTTGAATGCAACTCTGTATTTGTTTATATCCTTCGACAAGTGCTGCCAATGCTGGAAAGTTATTATTGTTTGCGCCACTTGTCTCACCGTCTATTTAATGCTTCTGCAATAATTTCTTTTGCACTTAAAAGGTTCTACTGCGTACTTGATTTTCAAAAGCACATTTTTTTTTGCTTATTTTCATTTCATATATTTTTAGTTTATTGACATTTTAAGTGTGCAACGCTGTTCGTGTGTATTTAACAGCACTTGTCAGTTACTCATATTTTTTATTTGTTTTTTCCTTTCCCCAACAAAGTGGCGGCACAAATGCCAGAAAGCACTTTCTCTTATTTAAGTTATTAAGAAAAGCAGAAATTTGTCACTAGAAGCAAATAGATTTTAAGGGGAAAAAAGGAGTAAAATAATTTCAAAAATTACAACACTTCAGTACAATATAACATTTGCCAGCACAAAAACTGTCATTTGCGGTCATTAAGTGTTAGTGTACGTCTGTCAAATTAGTTGTCATTTCTGCCGAGTGTTCTGCCAACTCAAATTGAGCAACGCGTGGAATTAATAAAATTGTTCTATCGAAACACTGTTGCTCGGTCGCCTTAAAAGTCCCAACGAAAAGACTATTCTGAATTTGGTGGATAAATTTGAGTCCGCTGGTTCAACAAATTATCGACGATGACAACCGTACGTCGATGAAACGCAAGATCCGCCAAAGACATCGCCGCTATTCGTGAGAGTGAGCAGGGTAATTCGAGGACGTTGAAGTACGCCTGAATTAAGTGATCTAGAAATCAAGGACATGGGGTTTCAACAGTACAACGCTACGTGTCTGACATCTAATACCACATTGGATATTCAGCTTGAGCGATTTGAGGGCATGGCCATCTTATGTATGGGCGATAACAACTGACCACCAGGATCTTGCAATTCGAAACCGTTAGAATTTTTCTTATCAGATTTGATTTTTGATTAAAGCAGGGACACATGATTACAGGAAGGATGTATTTTTAAGCAATTTTTTTTCTCGCCCACTTTTATTAATCACAGTCCAATAGAAGGAGCGATAGATAATAGATTTGAGGACCATAGCAACGATCCTTAAAGCCAGCACCAACCATGCCACCGATAAAATTTACCGCCAGAGTCATGAAAAATTCAACATCTCGGATGCGATACACTTGAAAGAGTCGTGTAGGAAATTTGAACATTATTATAGTCCGCATATAATGCCGTTATCAATAGGTCTAGCAGGCGAATAAAATATGTCGATGAAGTCTCACATGCAATTCTTTCTTTAAATTCAAATTTCTAAATGGGAAGCCCTTAAATAAATACCCTTTACGAACAGGGATTTTCCTTATAATTTACATAAATATTGGGCCTTATTACGATTGTCGTACGCGTACATACGACATAAAAACGACTCCAATGTAAAACATATGTTAAGTGTTGCCACACTTTATCGACAAGAATAGTGAGACCAATTGAACGTTTGCCAGGATTTCAGACACAATTCAGAATATTAAGAAGAAAATATATTTCAAATCACGTTGTTTCATAATCATGCTGATTGGGTATTTTAATCAATAGAACGATAATAAATTTCGGACTGCATGTTAACAACTTCAAAAGGTACTCGTCTGTTAAAGAATTTATTGATTGAGTAAAATAGTGGTCCAGTTGGGCACCTCAACCTTCTGTCGGCCAGCAGTTGCGATGACAAAATTAATGGCAGACAAAAATTTAAAACTTTTTTTCTTCTTCAAAACTCACCGTTTTTCTACCACCATTATAACTGCTGCTGCCATTTGATGTGGTAGAGGTCTGCGAGGTTGACATATCGCCGCCCTCCATCATTGCTGGTGCAGTTGGATCTTCGCTAAAGCCTGCCGATATCATTATATTGTCCTTAACGTCTGTTTCGTTGGCTTGAACTGTTGCTGGCGAAGTGGCACTTCGTTCACATTCTTTCGGCATTTCAAATGGCCTTTCAATCAATTATTTAATCAATTATATTATTTATTATTATATATAAATTATTTATTATTATATTTGCTGATGATGTATTTGTGTCTAAAATAAATTCGTTGTTTTCCTTTTCAAAAGAATTCTCGTTAAAATATAAACTTTGGTACGGATTTCGTAGTAAAAATTTAATTGAAATTTGTTAGACATTCTAAAAACGATGATGACATTTCATCAAATTTCTTTTAATTTATTTTTTAATTCAAAACTTCAAAAAGTTGTCTACATGATTTCTGAATTTTCTATTTCAATAGTTTTTATTTATATTTTTATTTTATATTTTTCGTTTGGTAAAAATTGTCTTCCTTTTATTGAAAAGTTATTGTCAGGAATCTGCAAAGAAAGAAATATTTTTTGTTAAATACATTTTTTTTTAAATTATTTTAAAGAATAAGTTAGTTATTTTATTAATAGAATTTTTTACATAAATATTTAGGCGTCTCGAGGCTATTTTGGTAAATTTTCCTCTAAGACTAATCGTCTGGACTGTGGAAATCGAAAAGTTTGAAAGTTTGTTCAATTTTTCTTGTTTTTATTTTCAATACGTTCAAATAAACTGCGCTTTATACACAATAACGACAGCAGGCTACACGAATAATGACTACAAAAGCCGTTGGCTACAATCGTCGCCTCGTAGTCAGCTACTTAATTATTTTTAGAACGACACCACCAAATCAATAACCATGTGCAGTTGTTTGTAGTAGAATTCTCTTCATACGCCAGTGTAGCCGCTTTCATATATTTGATACTCTTAAATAGTGTTATTCCAATCATGTATATTTAAAGTCCACAGTATACGACAAGAAATCATTTTATTAGCTTGGAAATATAATTTTTTGTTTCATTTTGTAGAATAAAACAATATATTTTCAAGTTTGCAATAATTGAATTAATTTATATTATGCTGGCAACATTGCATCCACTCATTGTCGCTCACCAAAATAGAAATTCGTTTAATTTGGCTACAACCACAAAAACAGCAGGGACAACAACCAGTAGCCGTGTTGTCTGTAGTAGTAAAAATAATCATTCTCAAATACGTACATGTATTCTAATTTTGACAAGTCGTAGTCTGTAGCCTGCTGTCGTTATTGTGTTTAATGCTTAGTTTGACTACAACTATAAAAACAGCATGGACAACAACCAGTAGCTGTGTTGCCTGCAGTAGTAAATATAATCATTCGTATTTACGCACAGTTATTCTATTTTTGACAAGTTGTAGTCTGTAGCCTGCTGTCGTTATTGTGTTTAATGCTTTAAGCAGAAAAGCTTCTGTATTGAAAATATTTGTGAATATCAGACTTATACATAAATGCGTATATTTGTTTCAAAGCTTTATATAAAAGTAAAGTATATATATTTTTACATGTTTTAAAATACATAATTTAAGACTCAAAGCATATTTGACTCAATATAACAAAGTACATAAATAACAAGTTCATTTTTAATATTTAGTAACTACAAAAAGTTGCTGCAACTTTTATAAAATTATATTAAAAATAATATTTCTGTTGCGTATATCTTCACGAAAATATCTCCTCAGCCACATACATTGCGTCAATGTTGTTGTACTATAAACTATTTAGAAGTGCACCACAATATGCCGATCGTATTTATATACACATATAAGAATCATTGTCTGCATATCTACACAAAATGACCTTTCCAGGCATATATGTTGCATCGATATTGCCAAGCCTTAACGTTCGTAAAAGTGTAGCCCAAATATATGTGGAACGTGTTAAGAAATAAATTAAGTATGTTTTTTTGTTGTTGTTGTTTTAGTCCTGAGAAAATATTTTTTTTTTTTTAACCAGGCAGCTGACTTGTAACTTTTAGCTGGATGTGTATAAAATTTTAGCAAAAAAGTTTGTTAATATCTCACGCAGGCTTTGTTCTGTTGAAATTTCAAGATAGAAAGCGCTTCAATAAGGTTGTGGTACATTTTGAAGTACTTTAACGTATAGCAAAATTAAGGAAACATATTGATACCAAAAGGTACTTTTGCGTAGATATGCACAATATATTTGCTAAAATCAAATGTAGGAATTATGGCCCCTACACAGCCCATCCACTTTTGTATAATTTTAGGAGTCAATCTATACATCAGCAGTTGTTAAAGAATTTGGATCATAAATTTAAAATAACAAACGTAAGCGAATTCTATCGCTAGAAATATCCCATATAAACGAAAACTGCGCAGCCTTTTTTATTTGAATGTGTTTTCGTAAACTTTTTCCCATCTCAAATCTTTTGAAGTAAAAACCAAATAAAGAGATGAATTGTAAAATAATCTCTGGGCATCCTTCATTTCTATTTTGGGTCGAATAAATAATTTTTTGCTTTTTCTAATTTGAGACAAATAGAAGTGACCTAAACTCGACTCTACTCCACACTCGTTTTGACTCTGTTGTTAATTTAAAATTCTGTATGTTTATTTAAGCTGCAGTCAGTCTCTTTATGGCTGCTTCTTTATCTTTTATAAAAAATATTAAAAAAAAGTGTCACACATTTTGTTTGCGTTTGTTTGTTGTTGTTGTTTTATATCTCCTCAGCAGCCTCAACAGTTGACATCATTTTGCTCAAGCTAACATCCAGCGACATTATTTGAATTGTTGAAAGAAAATATTTTTCTACTGTATTTTTTTGTAATTTTGCAGTTTTTTAAGTCTTTGAAATAGAAATAAAACGACAGCCGTGAACAACAATAAGAAAAAGGGTCACTTGAAGTTAATTTTTTTTTTTTTAAAGCAAAAAATAATATAAAATGTTCCACATACTTGAAGACATCATGCGCCTCATCGTCATCCTCCAGCCTTCTTAAGCACTTTTAATGGAGAGAGAACACACTGGCAGGCTTTGAAAGAAGCCAGAAGGCCAGTCGGCCAGTCAGCCAGGCAGTCAGTCAGTCAGTATTTTTTATTGGAAATGAACCGCAGAGTTCAATTGCAACAGTGGCCACTTTAGGAATTGTGATGATGAATGACTCTGTAGCTCTGCACAACTCTGCAGTATTTAATTTAAAATTTTTTATTTTTTATTTTTTTTTTTTTTGCACAATTATAATTATTGAGACAAGTCAAGAAGAAATGTTAATTGAAATATTTATTGCAGCAAAATTTATTTGCTCTGTTTCAAGTGTCTTATGCGAACACACACTTGAGGAGACAGACAGACAGACAGACAGACAGACGCACAGAACTCAACTAATTCTTCTAGTATTTTTAGCCGGCTGCTTAAGTATTTTCTTATTCTATTTTTTTACTTTAGCAGTAGCCCCACTCGGGACATGTGCCTTTTACAGTTGCGTATTAAAAGTGTTAATTATTAACAATTATTATTTAATTACAAAAAAGTTGTTACTAAAAGCTGATCATGTTTATTGGAAGGAAGCAAAAACAAACACAAAATCACTTAAAAGGCCGTTGAAAAGTTGTTGGTATTTGAAAAAAACAGCAGCTGCAAAGTTCAGTTATTTTATTGAAATTTATTTAAATAACTTTTATAAATTATCTTCAAGCGACAGCCTGGAGCCGTCGGTGTATCCACCTGCTAAAAAGCATTATTTACTTTTACCACCCTGTTCAAGCGTGTGAATATGTAAAGGGTTTTCTTTCGATGGCAGTACTATTTTCGTCATAAGCAAATTAATATGGCGGTAACATATTTAAAGTAAAATAAGTTTTAAATCGTATCTCTTCATTTAAGGCCAACTACACGCGAGGCAAGTTTGGTTAAAACATATTCTGTACGAAGTACCAGAACTATTGAGTCATCATCGCTCGGCCCAAACCGCTAAAACTAAAAACTGTGAATTTGAGACGTGTTTGGTACGTTTTAAATAAGCGTACTTTTGACCGATAAACAGGGCTAAACATTGAATTTGGTACTTATTTTGCCGTTCATACATCCTCCAAACAAATAACGTTCAAAAAAATATTGACACGATAGATAAAAAGGGGCATATACTAAATTTGGTACTTTTTTTTGCCCATCCATATATCGTACGAACAAGTAATGCTCATATATAATTCGACACGTGTTAGGTACTTTTTCAATGGTTGTACTTTGGACCAGCAAAAAGGGCTATATATTAAATTTGGTACTTTTCGGCCGTCCATACATCGTCTAAGCCAAAAATAGGAAAAAAAAAAATTCAACATGCACTTGGTACTATTTGTAATTGATGTAATTTTGGAGAGTAGAATGGGACACACATTGAATTTGGTACTTTTTTTTTTGCTGTCCATTCAACCTCCAAACAAATAATGCTCAAATATATATCGACAGGTATTTGGTACCTTTTTGATAGATTTACTTTTGGCCGGTAAAAATAGCTAAACATTAAATTTGGTACTTTTTTGGCCGTCCATACATCGTCTAAACCAAAAATAGCAACAAAAAAAATTCAACATGCACTTGGTACTATTTGTGATTGATGTAATTTTGGAGAGTAAAATGGGACACACATTGAATTTGGTACTTTTTTTTTTGCTGTCCATTCAACCTCCAAACAAATAATGCTCAAATATATATCGACACGTATTTGGCACCTTTTTGATAGATGTACTTTTGAACCGTAAAATAAGCTAAACATTAGATTTGGTACTTGTTTTTTTTCGTCCAAAAAAATAATGCTCAAAAATAATACGACAGGTATTTGGTACCTTTTTGATAGATGTACTTTTGGCCGGTAAAAATGGCTAAACATTAAATTTGGTACTTTTTTTGGCCATCCGTACATCGTCTAAGCAAATAATGGCAAAATAAATCAACATGTGTTTGGTACAATTTTTGATTAATGTAATTTTAGAGAGTAAAATGGGACACACATTGAATTTGGTACTTTTTTGTTTGCTGTCCATTCAACCTCCAAACAAATAATGCTCAAAAATAATTAGACAAGTGGCTAGTACTTTTTTGATACTTTGGCTAAAAAGGGGTAAATACTAAATTTGGTACTTTTCTTGGCCATCCGTACATCGTCTAAACAAATAAAGCTCAAAAATAATTTGGTACTATTTTTGCTTGATGTAATTTTATTAAGTTAAAAAGAATAAGCATTGAATTTGGTACTTTTTTTGCGGTCCATATATCGTCTGAACAAATAATGCTCAAAAATCATTCGACACCTTTTTTGGCACTTTTTCGATAGATGTACTGTTAGCCGGTAAAAAGGGCTAAACATGAAATGTGGTACTTTTTTGCAGTCCATACATCGACTAAACAAATAATGGCCACAAAAATATTCAACATGTGTTTGGTACAATTTTTGATTGATGTAATTTTAGGGAGTTAAATGAGACACACATTGAATGTGGTACTTTTTTAACCATCCATACATTGTCTGAATAAATAATGCTCAAAAATAATTTCACACGTATTTGGTACCTCTTTAGTAAATGTATTTAGGGCCGGTAAAAATGGGTACTTTTAAATTTGGTACTTTTTTGCAGTCCATACATCTTTCAAACTAAGGAACATTGAGGTCTTCTTAGGCCACTTTATACTAGGGGTAAAATCACATTCTTAACTCTCTACCGCTCAGTAGCGCTAAGAAGGAATTTCCAGATATTCGACAGCGAAGGCAGTGAAATGGTACTAGAACGGGTAAAATAAACAAGACATACTCAAAACTTAAAAATATTTCGATACAGGTTTGGCACTTTTAGGGGGTAATATTTAGTACTTTATTTCGCAATCCATACATCGTCTAAATTATAGTTAAAAACGAAACACTTTTTAGTGCGTTTTATTTTTTAAAAACAAAATCTCGATTATGTTCTGTTACTTCTTTAAAATGTCCACTTATAAGGGGGAAAATTGGGCCCCTATTCGGTAAATTTAATCAATTAAAATAGACACTTTATTAATATAATTTAATTCTATATTATTATATATTCTTATATATATATATAAGAAAGTAATTTGGAGAAGAGATACTTATTTGAAAAGACTTTTTTGGAGAGGATACTTTTTTGGAAAAGTGTGCTATAATTTACAAGACGCTCGGTGATTTTGTATTTTTTGTAAATAATAATCGAAAGTGGTCACACTTTTATTATTAAAAAAAATTAACTCATTTGCCAGAGCTGGAAGAAGTGAAATTATTTCACAAATTTCCCCAACTTTTCCTCTCTTTGAAAACAAAGAAAAACATTTTATTTATCCCACTTATCGAATTCACTGGTCCTTCTAAGAATTTCTACCAAAAGCCTGTGACTATTTCTAAGGTCTCGAGCTATAAATCAGCTAAAAATTTCCGCTTAACCGCTGGCAACTAAAAAAAAATTTTTAGTAAAATGATTCTTCTTCAATTTTACTTTCACTTGTGCTCTTCAACTTTGAACCGCCTTTTCAATTACAAACATTTCCTTCAGTGTATTTGTAAAAGTATTACAAAATGACATCCACTCAAAAGAGCCAAACAACAATAACAAAAGCATGTTAATTTACTGTTGGAGCAACTCTCGTTTACATCGAGTACTTGCCACTGACAGTGTAGCTGCAGTTAACTTTAACAGCCACAATCCGAATTCGAAATTGTTGTCTGCTTTTGTTAACAACACAAAATTTCATTATGTCATGTCATGATTTTGTTTTCTCTATTTCAGTTGATGTTTTTGTTTTCTTTTTTGACAATTTAAATGTCATTAACAGCATGACACCTTCTTTTTTTTTCTTTCAGATTTCTGTCCGTCAGCCGCAGCCGTCATATCTGGCCAATCAGCTAAACTCAGACAGTCAAACAATTCTTTCACTTCTTAATAAAAAAAAAAAATATTATTTTCAAAGTCTTTCTCTTGGAATAGATTTTTTTCTATGACGAAAAAGTTAAATAAAACACACACACACACATACTTATAAGAGATAACATCAATGAAAGTCTTTAAGGCCCACAAAATATTTAATTGTCATTTGACATGACAGCTTGTAAGCAAAATAAACTCATTTTCAAATGAACACCTAAACTGACGTATTTGGATCAAAATATTAAATTATTTTATTTGAATTCGGTTAGTGTCCATGGGAAAGATAAAAGTCATTTATGATGAGCTTAACTACAGTAAAGCGGGGAAAAAAGGTTTATTTGCAAAAACAAATTTGTTATGCCTAAATATTTATGTCAAGACATAGAGGAAATAAAAATTGCACGAAATAAATTCGAAGAACGTGGGACGTTAAATAAAATAACACTTTTTGCTTGTCTATTTGTTTCTATTTAGATATACAAGAAAATAAAAAGTACAAAAAAAATATACTGGGAACTTCAAAGTTTATTTTTCATGTGTAATTATTTATGTCAAGACATAGAGGAAATAAAAATGTCATGCGATATATTCTAAAATCATTCAAAGTGTCATGAAATCATTTCAGATTTAGTTTTTTGTCTATAAAAATTTATGTCAAGACAGATAAGAAAAGTTAAGATTCATTTATTATGTCTAAATATTTATGTCTAGACATAGAGGAAATAAAAATTGCATAACATAAATTCCGGGAAAGTGGAACATTAAGCAAAATAATAAAAGAATTATTGTGTCGAAATATTTCTGTATAAAATACATAATATTTTATTTTTTTATGTGTAATTATTTATGTCAAAACATAGAGGAAATAAAAATTGCACGAAATAAATTCGAAGAACGATAATTGATTCTATTTAGATATACAAGAAAATAAAAAATATAATATATACAAAAAAAAATATACTGGGAACTTCAAAGTTTATTTTTCATGTGTAATTATTTATGTCAAGACATAGAGGAAATAAAAATGTCATGCGATATATTCTAAAATCATTCAAAGTGTCATGAAATCATTTCAGATTTAGTTTTTTGTCTATAAAAATTTATGTCAAGACATATAAGACATAAGATTTAATTATATTAAATTTTAGAAAAGTTAAGATTCTTTATTGTGTCTAAATATTTATGTCAAGACATAGAGGAAATAAAAATTGCATAGCATAAATTCCGGGAGAGTGGAAAATTAAGCAAACTAGTAAACGAATTATTGTGTCGAAATATTTCTCTGTAAAATACATCAAATTTTATTTTTGATGACATAGAGGACATAAATATGTCATGAGATATATTCTAAAACCATTCAAAATGTCATGAAATCATTTCAGACTTTATTTTTTGGCTATAAAAATTTGTGTCCAGACATATAAGATATAAGATTTAATTACATTAAATTTTAGAAAAGTTAAGATTCATTTATTATGTCTAAATATTTATGTCAAGACATAGAGGAAATAAAAATTGCATAGCATAAATTCCGGGACAGTGGAACATTAAGCAAACTAATAAAAGAATTATTTTGTCGAAATATTTCTGCGTAAAATACATCAAATTTTATTTTTTTTATGTGTAACTATTATGTCAAGACATAGAGGACATAAATATGTCATACGATATATTCCAAAGTCATTCAAAATGTCATAAAATCATTTCAGATTTAGTTTTTTGTCTATAAAAATGTATGTCAAGACATGTGAGACATAAGATTTAAATACATTAAATTTTAGAAATCTAAGATTCCTTATTGTGTCTAAATATTTATGTCAAGACATAGAGGAAATAAAGATGTCCTACGATATATTCTAAATCACTGAAAATGTCATGAAATCATTTCAGACTCTGTTTTTTATCTATAAAAATGTATGTCATGACATATAATAAATAAGAATTCAATACAATAGATTTTAGAAAAGTCAGGCATAATTTCTTATGTCTTAGATTTATATCAAGACATATAGGAAATGATTTGATTAAAAAACAACTCTGAGAACGTCAAAATTATGTTGTGTCTAACTATATTTTGTTAAGACATAAATAGAGGACATAAAAATTGCATAAAATAAATTGCAAGAAAATTAAACATCGTAATAAAATTTGTTTTTCTTGTCCAAATATTTATGTCAAGACATAGTTCCCCACATCTCTCTTCCCAGTTTTAGTGCAGTTAATTTTTAGATGATTCCCCAAGTGGCGGTCGTATTAATAATAAAAACATATAACAAAAAGTTGCATAAATAAAATTCTGGTAGCCTCAAGCTTTATTTCTTATGTTCACATATTTATGTCAAGACATATAAGAAATAAAAGTTGTATATCTACAGATATGTTATGAAAAAAAAAAATTCTAATAAAATTAAGCCAAGTTATGCCTGCCTTTATTTCTTATAACCATATAAACAGCCAAGGCAAAGACATTTAATCAATGCTTTATTTATACGTCTACTTTTATAATGCACTGTACTTTGTTATGTTGCTGCTACACTTCATTTGCATTATTCCTGAGCGTAGGTGTTCATTTTAATGGCATATTTAGGTTGAGGCTTATAAAATACTTCTTGGGATATTCAAATTTGAGATTATTTTTTATTGAAATTTTTATTTTTTTCATTGTCTGTCTTGCAAATCAGCAATTCTTATTTTTATGTTTTCCTTTTTTAATTTTAGCATAATTTCAATGTTAATAAACGTGAATATAAAAGTTGTTACAACTTTGCCAGCAGCAGACTCTCGTCTAATAAGCTGGTCCTTTTTTATAATACGGGGAAAGGGAATTTCACAGGGGTTTTTTTTTTGGTAAATCTAAAATGTATTACAACTCTGTCATTTGACTTGACCAAAAAGTGTTGTTAACATTTTTTCCTGGAACATGTCACTTTACAAAGTATTAAAGTAAAAGGCTGATGTCTGCTACTAAATCGTGAGAATTTGTTTTTATTTTCGTGCTTTCCCAGGCTTTTTTTTCGGACATCACTTCCTGTGTTTTCTTCTTAATAATTCTTCCCATATTTTGTTTTACCAATAAAAAAATATTTTAATTAAATTTTGTGGTTTTTGAAAAAGTAAAAATCACATCCAAACACAACACATTTTCTTAATCTTTATTTTTGTTACATCAAGTATCAAAGGATCTTTTTATCAGCAGTATGCAGAATTTAAAAAGAAAAGAACAAAACAGAACAAAAAAAAAAATACAACAAAAAAAGTAAAACAAACAACAAGAGAAACCGCAAAGTTGCCAACTAAGCGACCGGAAAAAATTGTTGCAATAAACGTTTTTATTGTCATGAATCCAAAATGTTTATCATTTCAACAACAACAACAACAACAGCAATTGTAAATATAAATAAACAACAACAGCGCAACAATAACAAACATGAACAATCAAATGATTGTGAAAGAAAATCATGCCATCTGCCATTTTGCAAATGATCGTACTAGCAAAAGATCACAGATATCTGGCAGTTGTCAGTGTATTCTAGACGTATTAAAAATAATTTGAAGAACATGCGAAATCATTTACGTTCAAGAAAAAAGGAAAGAGTTTAAGTACTTAATTATTATGCAAAAATTAACACTAATAAATGATAATAAAATCCGGCAAATGAATAAGTTTTCAAGGGTTTACCGGTCAGGAGAATCGATATGTTTTTATATGCAGGTATCTAAGCCCCGTGCGCAGTTATACTTTTATCTCCCGGTGATGACTTGATATTTAGCAAAAAAAAAAAAAAAACCTCAGGTATTCGACATAATTTCTTACCTTTAGGGCTACTCCGAAAAGTTAAAATAGATATTTTGAAAAGGTCCTTATAGTGTACGAGTATAAATTTATCAGATAAAAGATTTATCTAACTAAATTGGAAATTTTTTACTCCGAAAAACTTTTTATACTCCGAAAAACTTTTTAACCCCGAATTAATGAAAAGATTTAAATTTAAAATTTTTAATAAACATTAACGTGCGATATCTTAAGGGCTGAATTCTTAAAATAATTTATTCAAAGAAATTTTTTCACTCCGAAAAATTCTTATACACTCCGAGTATATGAAAACTTTTTAATAAAAATTAACGTGTGATGTTTTAAGGGCTGAATGCTTAAAATAACTTATTCAAAGAAATTTTTTCACTCCGAAAAATTTTTATATACTCCGAAAATTTTTATATACTCAGAATATATAAAAATTAATGAGTGATACTATGATATAGCAAATTTCTTCAAGGCCATATAACGCCAGTATATATAACAAAAAAAATTTCATTCCGAAATATTTATACATGTAAGCTCCGAATATATAAAAATTGTTTGTAGAGATGAACGCGTGTTATTTTAAGGATTAAATTTAAAAAAAGAGTTTACTCCGAAAAATTCATATGTACTCCGAAGATGTAAAAATTGTTTACAAAAATGAGCATATGAGATTTGAAGGGCTAAATTTTTCAAATAATTTATTCAAGGAAATAATTCAAATAATTTATTTTTCACTCCGAAAAATTCGTTTATACTGCGATTAGATGAAATTTTTTAAAATAAAAATTGACGTTTGATACTTAAATAGCTAATTTCTTCAAAGCCGCATAACGCAGGTATATATAACAAAAAAAAAATTCGCTCCGAAATATTTATACATGTAAGCTCCGAATATATAAAAATTGTTTTTAGAAATGAACTGCGTGTTGTTTTAAGGGCTAAATTGTTTGAAACCACATAGCACTAGTAAATATATTTAAAAAAAGTTTACTCCGAAAAATTCATATGTATTCCGAATATGTACAATTTTTTTTTTTTTTTAAATGAGCCTATGAGATTTGAAGGGCTAAATTTTTCAAATAATCTATTCAAGAAATTTTTTCACTCCGAAAAATTCTTATATACTTCGATAATATCAAATATTTCTTATAAAAATGAACGTGTGATACTTAAATGACTAGTTTCTATTTCTATTCGAAACAAAATAACGCAAGTAAATGAATCAAAGGTTACTCCGAAAAATCAAATTTATATATGTATTTTGAATATATGTTTTAAATATTATGTTTTTTTTAATTTCGGAGTACATGACATAAGAAACACATAAGACAAGCTCTAATTCTTTAGTAATCCCAAGAACTTATAATTTTCACTAATTTTTTCGATCGTATGTTCTATAACGAATATATTCCGTTATTCGGAGTAAGTGGGGTTTTTATAAAAATTTGCTTTATTAAGAACCAATAGGTTTTTTGAAAAATTTCGTTTGTTAAACATTTCACGGAATTGATTTTTACAACATCTTTGCACATTCGGAGTAGTTCATATATTTTCGGAGTTACCAAATTTCCAATTTATTTGCTTAAAACATGAATCTTGTTAATTTTTAGGTGTATAGAATTAATTTTATTGCATTTGAATTTTTCGGAGTAAACTTGATATGAATTTTATAACCAAAACAGCTGCTTCCAGAGACATAATTATCTGTAGCATAAGAACGCTATTAACGATTTGTCTTACCGGTTTCAGCGGGTACCGTCCCCGCAGCAGCTCTGCTTGTTTCTAAAACCACAATATTGATATTTATTTATTTCATAAAAAAAAAGAGATAAATTAAAAACAGATCAATCTGCAACATATTTTTTCGAATTGATATCAACACAAAAACACGCAACACTTTTAACAAAAAAGTTATAATAAAAATCTGTGGTATCAGGCACAGCTACGACAAAATTGCTTCAAAAAAATTTAGTTTCAACGTCACATGTTGCCACAATAGAACAAAAAAATATGCAAAAAAAACACTCAACTAAAATCAAATGGAAATCAAATCAAGTTTTTCTATTCACTATTATTGCCAGTGAGTGAGTGAGTGTGTGTGTGTGTGTGTTTTAATTTTTGCAAAAAGCAAAATTGTTATTGTACGGCTTCACTGTAAAGTTGGAGCGCAGAAAACAAAAAGTTGTTTCGATATTAAAATTGTTTTTGTTGAAATATATTTGAAAATTAGAGTACAAGTTTCGTTTACTTTTTTTTTAAATTTTTTTGTAGCAAAAAATTACTTAATTTCCGTTGACTAATTGGAACTCAACTTTTGATTGATCTTTTATATCTGGCTGATAAGTCGTTTAAGGTTTGTGATCGCAGAAAAATTGTTACAGAATTCTCATTTCGGAAAGTTTTTAATTGTTAAAATAATAGTTTTCAGTTCAAAGAGCTCAAGAGCTTTAAATAGCGATTAAAGAGCTTTAAATAGCGATGGGCTTTAGGCCCAAACGTTTTCCATATTATTTTAAGTATTTTCAAGTCGGTTTATATTGAGAATGGAAGGGAATCAATTAACTGTTACGAATAGTGTTGATGGTGAACATTTTCGAACACTTTTTTTATTGTTTCACAAAATTCCCAAGTTTTCGAACAGTTTGAATTGAAAAATGAGCAGAAAAATCCTGGGATATTTCTCTTTGTACCGCTTTATGGAAACAGCTGGACTACACTTCTCGACACCTTTTCAACTAAATTTTTAGTTGTTGGTTTGAATTATTTGGCAAATTTCTTTTCATTAATAAATTTAAAAAAATTAACTATTTTGTAATTTCAAAACAGCTGCTGGAATAAAAGCGATTTAAACTTTCATTCAGTTCGAGTTCACACGAATTTTTGTTTTTTAATTTTACAGTGGAGGGTAATTTAGTTTTAATTTTTTGAATTTTTTCTTTAAAAACTTGTTTTTTTTTTCTTTTTTATTAAATTTGTTGTCAACCCTCATTTTCCATAGAATCTGTTTGTTAAAAATATCTAAAACAAAAATTTATTGGGACAGTCAAGCATTAAATTCACTTCCGTTTCAAAACTGAATGTTTCACTTTTTCATTTTATTTATTTATTTTTCATGTCGTTATTTTTGGCCAAAAAATATTAAGTATCTAAACATTAACACTGAGTAAACAATTACAAACGACAACTACAACTACAACTACAACCAACATTGAGTTTCCGGTCAAAATACAATCACTGAAAAAGCACCACTTCAAAAAAAAAAAAAGAAGCAAAACAACTCTTTGAAAACGCCGTGTTTCATTGCTCGTAACTTCACCTGTTGCGACGGCAACAAAGTCTAGATAAAAACTAAAGCAGCAGTTAAAACAACGAATAGTTTCGAGCCATAAAAAAAACATTAAACAGAAAAAGTATACAGCGACTCTTTTTTTTATTTATTTATTTTTTTTTCAAATTATGTTTAATGTTGTAGTTTTTGTAGTTTTTTTTATAGTTTTCATTTAAGGGATTATGAGCTGATTGCTACTGGTCATAAAACTATGACGACCTACAAAAAGCCAACAAACAAACGAACAAACAACAACAAAACAAAACAAAACAACATTAATAATCGAATTCGAAGCCATTCCCCAAAAGTATTCTATTATAAATTGTGCTCGAATCTAACAACAAACATGTTCAACAAACTGCTCAATGAGAAATTGCTGTTGTTGTTGTTTTCATTATATCTTTCAGCTACAGATTGAATATCTTTTGCTTGGAATTGTCTTTGGGCGGATATTATAATTTGCCTGCATATTTAATGGCCGCGTTGAAGCTTTACGGGAGCTGTTCGAGTGAAATATTAAATTATAATTAGAAATTAAATATTCAAAACACACATAAATTTTCCATTTTTAATTAAAATGTTTAAAATGTTCGATATGGAATCCCACTGAAAGAAAAACTGATGTTCTATGAAATTAATTATTATATTGGAATTGACTGCATTAAAACTTAATTAATGCCCTTAATAAATACGCTTAAGGAAAATTTAGTTATAAATTTGTAATAGTTTCCAACTGTAAATTTATGACTTAATAAGCCCACAACATAATATTCTTTTACTTAATTACGTTGTGCAACTTTATGGCTTTGGAGTTTTGGAAATATATACACTTTTACAACTTTCCAATGCTGCAGTCAAAACTTTATGGCTTCATAACTTTGTGATCTTAAAATATAAAATTTTCCACTGCACAACTTTCCATTTTAAGTGCCTTATTTTTGTTTTGTACTCAATAAATTGGAAATTTTATAACTCTTTGAACTTATAACTCTAGAGTTGTACTACTTTATAATTCAAAGCTAAAACGCTAAGGATTTCGAACAACTACTTTCTTTGTGCTTATTTACACAAAAATGCCTTTCGAACCATATACGTGTTGCCAATAATTATGCACCATAAAAGCCATAAAACTGTACCACCATTATGTGCCACATATAAAGTTTGCACAAACTTGTCATTTCGTTCAATATTTCAACATATTTTGTAAGTCTTGAACTCGCAAATCAAAACAACGTATCATTATAAGAGAAATTTACAGCGGAAGTCGGCATATCGTTGCAACTATTTCTTGAGAAAAGAGAAAAATCGTAATATTTATTAAACAGCCCTCGTATAAGGATTTGTTTCATATATGCATACTCCTAACTTATTGAACAGGCCTCGGAGAGAAATTTAATTTACATAAAAAATTCCCTTATTTGATAGACCTCGTATAAGGATTTATTTTATATAAAAATTCCTCTTATTTATTGAACAGATCTCGGATATAGTTTTATTTTATATAAAAATTTTAATATTTATTTAAGCAGACCTCGTGTAAAAAATTATTTTATATAAAAACGCCTCTTCTTTATTGAACAGACTTCCCATAAAGATATATTTGTTATAAGAATTGTAGTTATTTGTTGAAAAGGCCTCGTATGAAGAGACATTTTATTTAGAAATTTCTCTTATTTATTATTTATAAAAAAATTCGCTTTATTTACTAAACAGATCTCGCATAAAGACTTTTTATAAGTCGATACTTCTTATTTGATAAACAGACCTCGTATGATTATATATTTTATATAAAATCTTTGTTGAACAAATCTCGCATAAAGACTTTTTATAAACCGATACTTCTTATTTGATAAACAGACCTCGTTTGATTATATATTTTATATAAAATCTTTCGTAATTTGTTGGACAGATCTCGCATAAAGACTTTACATAAACCGATTCTTCTTATTTGATAAATAGACCTCGTATGATTATATATTTTATATAAAATCTTTCTTTATTTGTTGAACAAACCTCGTATAAAGATCTATTTCATATTAAAGCTCCAAATATTATTATATAATTTTTCCCCTTATTTGTGGAACAGACCTCGCATAAATTCATCTTGTTTGTTGGACGGACCTCGTCCATAGATATATTTTATATGTATATTTCTCTTGTTTGTTGAACAGACCTCGCATAAGCACCTGTTTTATATAAAAACTCTGCTTAATTGTTGAACAGACCTCGTATACAGATTTAATTGAATATTTGTTAAACAGATCCCGCGTAAATTTATTTTATTTAAGAATAACGTTTTATTTCATATTAAAGTTCTCATTATTTATTGAACAAACCTCGTATGAAGACATATTTAACATAAAATGTGGCATTATATGTTGAACAGATCTCGTATAAAGATTTATTTTATATAAATTTCATTTGGTGGAATTTCGACCACTCGGTGATCGTAATAAGAATAATTATGACAGTTTTTATAACAGAAACATTTTGTTTTGGGTTCTTGAAAATGCTAAAATTAACTTCAGCCGGTTGGCGTTAAAATGAACACACAATTTTGCCAGTAGGAAGGACTTTAACTGCCTGTCGCACCATTTCACTAGAGAAAAATATTAGAAATTTGAAAATTTCTTTTTGTTTTCTATATCGAGTGATATCGTGGGACAGGCAGCATGACTCCACTCTGATTAATTCTATCAGCAAAAGAACTGCGACGCGACTGGGCAACTTGCAAGACAATCATAAAGTTCTGCCATGATATTTTCTCATATATATTGTGTCACGTGTCAGAGGAGGCAGGTCCGCTCTGCTTTAGAATTCCAATAAAAGTCTAGAGTTATGAAAGAGAAAAAAAAACAATTTCACTACACACGAGGAACACGTGGGTAAAAGCAATTCTTCTCCAGCGCTTGCAAGTAAAAGTTAAAAATAAAAACTATTTTTGGTTTATTGTGATTTTTTAGTTGTTGCTGTTGTGTGTGTGTGTGTGTGTGCTGTGCGGAACTCTTTTTTTTGTGGACCACCGAAACTATTAAAACAACATTTACATGAAAATATTTAATTTTTTTTTTTTTTGAACTTTTTTTCTTTCAACTGTAAATTTCATTAAATTTATGTGGATTGTTGTTTTTGTTGTTGTTGTTGTTGTTTTTGTTCTTCTGTATGTGCGTTTTCCATTTAACTTCAACTAACCATGGGCTGTTGCAACGCCTCAACGATTAATTTGTTAAAAGTTTTTGGCAGACACACTTTAAAAGAATTAATTCATGGAAACTGTGATATGAAAAAATAAAATGGTCTCGTATGTCTTCAACTGTGTTGTCTACTTGGTGTTTTATGCACTCTTTTAGAGCTTTTTCGAAAATGTTTCAAGCTGATGCCTGATGCTTTTTAGATTTAGTTTTGCTGGTATTTTTTTAGTCATGAGGGGGGCACTAAAGCCAAAATTGAAAATTAAATTTTATATTAAAAATATTAACACTTAAATTAAAAAGTTGACATATCTCTCTGTCTCTCTCTCTGTCTCTCTCCTACTCCCATATGAGTTTAAGCTTAAAACACAATAACGACAGCAGGCTACACGAACACCGACTACAAAAGCCGTTGGCTACAATCGTCGCCTCGTAGTCAGCTACTTAATTATTTTTAGAACGACACCACCAAATCAATCACCTGGAGTTTTTGTTTGTAGTAGAATTCTCTTCATACGCCAGTGTAGCCGCTTTCATATATTTAACAATCCCAAATAGTGTTATTCCAATCATATATATTTAAAGTCCACAGTATATGACACGAAATCATTTCATTAGCTTGGAAATATAATTTGTTGTTTCTTTTTGTATAGTAAAACAATATATTTTGAAGTCTACAATAATTGAATTTATTGATATTATACTGGCAACACTGCCTCTACTCATTGTCGCTCACCAAAATAGGAATTAGTTTAATTTGACTACAACCACAAAAACAGCAGGGACAACAACCAGTAGCCGTGTTGCTGCAGTAATAAAAATAATCATTCTCATATACGCACTTGGATTCTATTTTTGACAAGTTGTAGTCTGTAGCCTGCTGTCGTTACTGTATTTAATGCTTAATTTCACTACAGCCACAAAAACAGCAGGGACAACAACCAGTAGCCGTGTTGCCTGCAGTAATAAAAATAATCATTCATTGTGCCGTTCTAAAAATAATTAAGTAGCTGCCTACGAGGCGACGATTGTAGCCAACGGCTTTTGTAGTCGGTGTTCGTGTAGCCTGCTGTCGTTATTGTGTTTAATGCCTTAAGCTTCAATTTCAGTTGTAGGAGTGTGAAATTACTTCTAATTATAGGAGTAATAAATTTTTCAGCAACAACTATTTTATTGCTGTACCTCCAGTTCAATTCAAAACACAAGATTTCCAACTCTGTAAACCGTTTTTTAAGGTCATGACACTTTCGTTAGTAGTTTTTATTTTAATTATGATTTTATGTTTCAATACTTTTAAGCAGCTGGCTGGCATTTAAAGTTCTTGCTTCTGGGCTGGCTGTTTGCTGAGGAGTTGCCATTTCAGTTGTTGTTGTTGTTGTTTCCTTTAAATGCATGCAGTCAGCTGCTTGATGATCCCTTCCATCGCACGTATATTTTCAGTATTGATTTCTTGTGTTTGTGTTTGTTTTAGTATTTTATTTTAATTTTTAGCTTTCAGCATTCTCTGCTTCACATTTTTAATTTTTTTTTTTTGGTTTTTGCACAAAATTGTATTCTTGTGTGGAAAATGCAGTAGAAACAATTTGAACGTCGCATGTGTCAAAAAATTCTTCAGTAAATGATTAAGAAGTCCTGTCGTTTTTGGGGGCCTTTAAAAATAATTGCACTGAAACGCCATTTTTGCTTTTGTTATAATCTTTTTTATAGCCTGTGGGTGCACAAAATGTCTTAACATGTTGTTGTGCTTTAAAAATTACAGCAATTTTGGCGGCTTCTTTTTTTTTTTTCTTTCTTGTGGCATCATACGAATTTGGGTCAAACATGTTGTGTTTCATGCGAAGGAAGAAAAAAATCAATCAAAATGTTAATTGAATTATTAATCTCTCATTCTCTTTTACAGATTTGGAAAGGTAAATATCATGTAGAAATTTAAAACAATTATTTAAAAAAAAAAAATTATATAATAAAATGTTGCAAGCGGGTGGGCAACTATTTTGGCGCAGCAAATAAAAAATGTCTCGGTCCTGTTATTATCCTGCCACACTCAAAACTTAATCTAGAACAAAGTTTTTATAAAGTTTTTTTATTTAATATTTTTTCTTACAAAATTAAAATTTTTTCAATTCTCTTTTTACATGTTTCACTGCTAACGCTGGTTGTTGTTTAAAACCAACAACATTTTATGATCATTTCAGTCATGATAGCAATTGAAAGTTTTTGTTGTTGTTGTTGTCGCTAGTGGGAAACTAGAGCCAAAAGAAAACATCAGTTTCTCACAACGACAATGATTGACCATTGTTTTCTAAAACAAGTCAAAGACCGCCGCCCATTGCTCCAAGTTGGAACAGAAGAATATGATCAGGCCAAGTCAAAGCAACATGAACCCCACACATAAATACTATCCACAGCGCTGCCTTTCATTAAATGCAATTTAAAAGAGTTTTACTAGAAAACGAACTAATTAAGTCAAGACGAAAAAATATCATAAAACAAAATATAAAAAAATAGATATTCAAAGCAACACTGAAATGGAAGAGAGAGAGAGAGAGAGAGAGAGAGAAAGAGAAACAAACAAACAAACGAATCCAAACAGTTTTCAAGATCAGATAAAAGTGGAAAAGGGAGTGAATACGCACTGTAGAAATTAAAAAATATTTCTCAAGCATTAAACACAATAATGACAGCAGGCTACAGACTACAACTTGTCAAAAATAGAATTCATGTGCGTATTTGAGAATGATTATTTTATTTACTACAGACAACACGGCTACTGGTTGTTGTCCCTGCTGTTTTTGTAGTTGTAGTCAAATTAAACTAATTCCTATTTTGGTGAGCGACAATGAGTAGAGGCAGTGTTGCCAGTATAACATAAATAAATTCAATTATTATAGACTTGAAAATACATCGTTTCATTATACAAAAACAAACAACAAACTATATTTCCAAGCTAATGAAGTGATTTCTTGTCATATATTGTGGACTTTAAATATACATGATTGGAATAACACTATTTAAGAGTATCAAATATATGAAAGCGGCTACACTGGCGTATGAAGAGAATTCTACTACAAACAACAACACATGGTTGTTGATTTGGTGGTGTCGTTCTAAAAATAATTAAGTAGCTGACTACGAGGCGACGATTGTAGCCAACGGCTTTTGCAGTCGCTGTTCGTGGAGCCTGCTGTCGTTATTGTGTTTAGTGCTTAAGTATATTTTTCTATACAATTTTATTTTTAATTACACTTTGAAAGTTTTCCTATAAAACTAAAAAATTTCGTATTCGTTTTTGAAATTTACTGGCAAATTATTATTATTATTATTATTATTGAAAATTACAACTGCAGTTGAATAACGACAATTTTGTTATTGTTGCGCTGGAGTATGAAAACACTTAAGAAACTAATTTAAATTGTGGCATAAAACTAATGAAAAAGCGGTCTTAGAAAAATCTCAGAAATCATTTCAATTAAAATTTAATAATAAAAATCATAACGAATATAATTTATAATTATAGTTTTTGTATAAATAACAAAGATAAGTGTGTGTGTGTGTGTTTCATAGCGGCGATATAATAAAGTACCAGGGGCGCAGCTGGAAATAATTTTGCAACACACAATTTAAATCAATTCATTAATTTTAATCACAAATCTTTTATAATAATTTTTTTTTTTTTTTTTTGTTGTTCTTATTAGAAGTCGCTTAAGACGATACGGGGCTTTCCAGATGTGAACTTTTTTTTCTTATCAAAGAAATTTTTTTCTGTCAATATCATTTTACTTAAAATTTACACATTTTAAGAAAACAAATATGTAACAGATAATTTTGAATATTTGCGTGCAAATAAGTCCAAAATAAACATGAAACAACTAAATTTTTTCGCCACTTTTCCCTAAATAATTGAAAAAAATTATTTATATCGGCTAAAAGTATATATTAAATTATTGATAGTTCTAATAAATTTATGCACGACAGAATAGCTAAAAGTGTACCACAAATAAATGTGTTCCTAATTTTTATAAAATATTTATAGAGTGCGTAAATAAATGGATGGTTGGTTTCTTAAAGGTGCACCAGAAAATATGTGTGCTATATTTATAATAAAAACTTTATATTGTGCATTTAAACATGAAAATATCTTTCCGCGCATATATTTTCCAAAAATATTAGTAAATGATTTAGTAGTTAAAAGTGTACCACAAAATATGTGGACATGAATTTCTTATACAACAATTTCCATTTTGCATATCTTCACTGAAATAGCTTTCAAGTCTATTATTTTCTATTAATGTTGTTGGTCACCAAGATTGTTAAAAGTGTACCACAAAATTTCAGTGAAGTCCTTGGGCACAAAAATATCTCTCGATGTAATTGTATCTCATCAGTATTAGTGAACGATAGGATTTTCACAGTGTACCACAATATATTGAAATATTAATCGTTTTATTATGACAATTTAAAGTAATTTTTTATTAAATTTATAATATTTATTTGAGAACCCCCCCTTCTTGAAAACGACACCCCTCCCTGATCAATAATTCTAAAACTTGGTATGCAAATACCATGGAGTATTACAATTCAAAGGCAACTTGATTTCTTTTTTTTCTTTTTTATTTTGGTTCGTTTTAACAATTAAAATAAATTTGCACGATCACATTAGAGTCACTCTCAATAAAAACAACTGACCACCAGGCGTTGTAGCTGCAGCAACGGTGCGAGTTTTTGCATTCGCAGATAAAAATTTAATTTATTAAATAAAAAACCTCAAGAAAAGCTAAAAAGATTTCAGGGCAACAAAGAAAAACAACTTTTACGCCACCATCTGTAGTACGATCAGTTATTAAGAAATTCCATGTATACGAGACACGATATTTATAATTATGATTTGCATTTATTATTTACACACAATTACAAAGAAATACAAATTAAAAGAAAATTGAATATTTAATTAGTTACCCAGCGATCATTCTGGACAACTTGTTTGAAGAAAAAAAAAATTTACTTCCCTTCGAATAGAATGATTCCAAAAATTGTTACTACGTAGCACAGTGTAGCGGCACAATTCATATAGCCACAACTACAACAGGTAAATTCAATATATTAAAGTCGATCACTTTAAATATTTCCCAAGGAATTTTCTATGTACATCAGCAACTTTTGCAAGAAACTTGGCAGGCCGAATTCTTTAAAGAATGTTTGCTGGGTAAATAATACAACGTACGAACACAAACACAACTAACTCACTTCCAACTTGTACTTTTATAACGAAATATCAAAGGTTGCAGACTAATTGACACGCTGCAATTGCAGAAACGAGTGATTGAGTTGGAATCGAATTTAAATTTTATGCAACAATTTGCAGGCAGGTGGAACGCGAGGAAAAACTATTAAAAAATATATTTTTATAAAATAAAATTGTATATTTTCACACTCAAAAATAACAGAAAAATAAAAATATATTTAAACACAATGTTGTCGAAAATCTAATTTTAAATTAAAAATTTAATTTGACATCAAACAACCACACAATTTTTGGGATGACATCAATACTCCAATAAAAAAGGGAAAAATCAAAATGTTACAACACATGATCACTAGTGTACGACCGAAGGTTGGGTATTTGGCAAAAGCTTCTACTACGAATTCCTCAAGTTTTATTTTGCTGCAAATTACAAAAAAAAATAGTTTCGGTTCGGTTTCGGCCGAACTTTAAAAGTAAACCGAAGTTTATCCGGTCGTCCACTAATTAACTGTGGTCAGATTCAAGTTCTTCTCTGTCATGAGCGGACAATGCATTTTGTTAATTTAATAAAATTTTCACTGACGTCCGAGACGAGTGCGATCCATTAACTTGTTCACAATTTGAGAATTGCGAAATGTTTCGTTTTTGAGTCATTAAGAAACAACAACAACAATTTTCTTTGACAGCCTTTTAAAAACAAAATGTTTGTAAAGATTTATAAGTCTCAAAGTGAACTTTAAGCCGCTTTTCAGACGCCTAAAAATTATCATAAATAATAGAAAACTTTTATCGCAAGAAAAAGAAAAAGAAAAATAAATATTTTGAGAATATAAATAAAAACTCGTAAACATTTTGACAACGAAAACCGCTTAACAAATTGCTCAATTAACACACTTAAAAATTTACAAAAACAAAAACAACGACAACAAAAAAGACATCAGCAAAAAAAACTTAACTCAAACATCATTAATTAAAAAGGAATCTGAAAATTGAAATGTAATCAGCATTGACCACAAATCGAAGACAAAAGCAACAACAAAAACAACAAAAACAATAAAAACAACTATAACAACAACAACAATTCCACAGTTACCACAAGAGAATATAAACAGAAGACAACAGACCACACGAAACCAGACTTGACCAGCAAAAACCAAAACCCACCACCACCTTCACCTCCACCACAACCACCAGCGCCATCAACCAACAGGAACAAATTGCTAAAGCGGTGGCGGTTTATGAAGACGATGTCGATGATGATGATGGTGATGGTGATTGTGAGAAAACTACACGCCAAATCCTAGAAAAAGGCCAAACACTTGGCCATACACACACACACACACACACACACACACACAAATGATTGATTTACATGTTGATTACAAAATCCAATAACTAATCGTGCGCTGTTCGCTTTGACATATTGTTTGGAGCGGTCGTCGGTGGGTCACAGCAGCGAGGCAGCAGCATTAATTTTCACAACTCTTGTCTTTAACATTCAAAGTGATTTGAGAATACAAAATAATTTGCCAAAACAAAAATAACGAAGCATAAACGTTAATTTATTTAAACAACAATAATAACAATCAACAAATTCAGATGTGCATTTTTAACCGCAACAATAAAAATTGTGGACTTTTTTTTTTTGAAAATTTATTGAAATTTGGCGGTTACTTTTGTTTGCACTCGTGAGTTGCGTTTGTTATCACACAAACCAGAAGTCATTATTTGGCCAGTGATTCCCACTTTTTATCTCTTTTTTAAAGGTTAAAAGACGTGCAAGTATTTTTATTACCTTTTAAATGTATTTTTTTCTATTTACAAAAATGCACACACACACACATACACACCATGGCAAGACGTAAATATTATTTCTGTTGAAAAATTTATATTTTATGTCGTTATGCAACAAGAAAATAATTTTTTTTTTGTAAGAAATTCTGCTCTGCCAACCGCAGCAAATTTCGCAGCTTTAAAGAGGCTGTTTAACTGATTCTATTAATGAGAGGGAACTACACGCCAATTTTACTAGACATATATTGCAATATTTAATATATAAAAAGTGCATATAAAAATTATCGCATGCAATATTTAAAAAAATTATTTGCTAAAATATTGATTTGCCCATATTTACATCTACAGAAAGCACCACAAACGTATTTTATACCATTGAGAAAAAGTCTCGCATGCAATATTTTTATGAACGAACACGCACTGATTTAAAACAACATATAAAAAATTCCTTTTCGTATTTTATACATGCGAAATAATTAATAATGTGATAAAAAAAATTTTTAAATTGTAAATTAAAAATGATTTAAATTTATCGCATCATATTTGTGGAACTCTTGGCCCACATATTTTGAACGACCTGGAAGCGTTTGTTGTTGTCTCCTTCGTTAGTTCTCACCGAATGCCGCTTGAATTGTGGAGTTTTTTTTTCAAGACATTTTTTTCAACTTCAAAATTCTGTGATTTCCATGTGTTGCCCAATTACAATCACGAATTAAATTTGTTTATTTATTTTGCTATTTTAAGATGCTCATTTCCATGGACAGAAATCTAAACCCTTCAGACAATTTCAAATTCGTTACAACATCTTAAATTGCATTAACGAAGAAAAAGAAGAAGAAGAATAAGAATAAGCAGAAAATGCCAGCAATTGCAAATTTTTTTCTTTAGAATGCAAAAGAAATCAACAGCTTCTTAAAGCAGATTTTGTTTCTTTTTCTTTTTTTTTTAAATAAAATTCCTCAAAACTAGAAATAGAATTTGTTTATAGAAGAACGAAATAATAAAACTTTTGCTTTTTGCTGTGCCTTGATTCGCAATTAATTTGTTGTTGTTGTTGTTGCTGCTGTTGTTGCAATATTGATTGCCTGACTGCCCTCAAGTGCAATAATCGCAATGATTTTGATTTAAGACTTATTTTTCAGTTTGATTTTATTGAAACTATTCTAAAAACGTGATCTCTTCATCGTCATCATCCTCATGATGATCGTGTTCGCCACAACAACGATCATCGTCTATTCAAAATGGTTGATATGGATTTTTCTGCGAAGATCAGCAAATCACATATGCCTGTTTGCCTTCATCATGGACCACAATTTAATTCATCATTATAACGCCGCATTTTATTTTCAATTATAAAAGATTTTTTTCTCTTATTTCTTCTTTGCAAATAAGACCAAATAAGAATATGAATATCAGAAAAATAAACAGATCGAGAATTGTTGATTTCATATGATCTTCATCTGGATAGACTTTCAAAATGGAAATCAGTTTCGCTTTTTTTTCCAATTTCATATTTTCTGAATTACAAAAACGCAGTAAAAAACTGCTTCTAGAATACCATTGACGTCGTCTACACTCGCAGTTGGTTGTTTCTTTGTTGTTGGACTTGTTTAAAGCAATTGATCATAAAATATTTTTTCTCGTTCTTTGTATCGATTGTATTTCACACCCACGACAAAATTCTAAACATTTTTGCTACTGACAACTCAACGAAATTGGTGTGGATGGATGTGTTAAGTTTAAGGTTATCGCTAAATACACTGTGAAAGATGGACGTATAGAAGACGCATAAAATTAAGAAAGAAAAAAAAAAATCATATACTCTATATATCATACAATACTTATACAAGCTACAAATATAAAATATTGCATGCAAGATTTTTATGATATAAAAAAGTCGCATGATACAAAAATAAATAAAGCAATAGTACCGATATTTTTAATAAATCAAAGCAGTATTTTCAAAACCTATTATTTATTATTATTTATATAATACAAAAAATATTGCATGCAAGATTTTTATGATATAAAAAAGTCGCATGATACAAAAACAAATAAAGCAATAAAACCGATATTTTTTAAATATCAAGCAGTATTTTCAAAAGCTATTATTTATTATTATTTATATAATATAAAAAATATTGCATGCAAGATTTTTATGATATAAAAATGTCGCATGAGACATAAACAAATAAAGCAATTCTACCGATATATTTAATATATCAAAGCAGTATTTTTAAAACCTATTATTTATTATTATTATTTATATAATATAAAAAATATTGCATGCATTAAAGTAGGGCATAGGATATTTTCAATATAGACTGCGGTTTGCATGCGATATTTTTTATATCATGCGCAATTTTTTTTATATATTTACGTTGCATGGTATAACTACATATAAAATAGTCCATATTATATTTTAAGTATATCATGCAATATATTTTAAAATTATTTGTTATGTATCATGACATAATTATACATAAAAAGTTAAAAAGAACATCATATATTTAACATATAGCAGACAACATTTTTTAAATCGTAATATATATCACATGAAAGAATTTGAAATAATGCATGCGATATTATCAAGATACATAGCATGCAATGTTTTTCAGAACACACACTATGTCTCTTCCAGCCGATATTTTATATGTAACATGCATTATCATGTGTTTCATGGAATAATAAAAATATAAAATAGTGTATCGCTCGTTCCAACATAATATGATTTATTTTTAAGAGCCAATTTCTATGTACCATGAGATAATTTGTTATATCATGAGATATATTGCATGCGATATTTTTTATGGCATGCAAAACTTTTTTATACATTTACGTTGCATGGTTCCACTACATATAAATAGTTCATGCAATATTTTAAAAATAGCACGCAATATATTTTAAAATTACTTGTTATCTATCATGACATAATTATGCATTAGAAGTTCAAAATATTATGCAATATAATAGACAATATTTTTAAGAGCCAATTTCTATGTAGCATGATATAATTAGCTATATAATAAGAAATATTGCATGCGATATTTTTATAGCATGCACAATTTCCATGGTATGTGTACGTCGTATGGTATAACTAAATATATAAAATGGTGCATTCGATATTTTTAATATAGCATGTAAAATATTATCTTTTATATATATCATGACATAATTATACATATATATTGAAAAAAAGCATGCAATATTTTATATACAGCAGGCAATATTTCTGAAATCATAATATATATCCCATGAAATAGTTAATAATAAGGTATGGGATTTTTCCATACAAGCGTTATTACCAATATCGCATGCAATATTTTTTGAAAGCTGTATTACATGTCTCAGGGAGTATCAAACATAATATCTTGCAGCCGATATTCAATATGTAGCATGCAATATTTTTTTAACTATTATGGAACAGTTGTGTGTAAAACAATACATTTAATTGTGTCATTATTGCATGCAATATTTTTAAAAACTCTTTTGGAATAATTTTAAATAAAACATAAAATATTTCATTCGATATTTTATCAGCGGGCAATATTTTTAAAAGCCATAATATATATTGCATGAAGTAATTTTTAAAAATAATAATATAGCATGCTACACTTTTAAGGAGTATAATATGTCTCATGATATATTGCAAGCGCTATATGAAATATATCATGCAATACTCTTCTAAATCATTGTATATGTCTTATGCAATACATAAATCTGAAACCATATTTAATATATAGCATGCAATATTTTTTAAGAATATCACATATGTCGCATGGAATAATTAAAAATGTATCACAAAATATTGCATTCTATGATAAAATTTTAAAAAAAGTAAAATCTTTTTATTACAAAATATACTTGTGTAATAACTAGCATGCGATACTTTTTATACATATTGTTTTGTTTTAAAAGCACTTTACAAGCATCGTAGCCTTGCAGCGCCTTTGAAAATCATTGAATATGTCTCATGAAATACTTAAAACTAAAATATGACATATTTCAGTCCATATTTGAAATATATCATGCAATATTTTTTAAGAATATCATATATATCGCATGGAATAATTAAAAATGTATCACAAAATATTGCATTCTATGATAAAAGAACATATTAAAATCTTTTTATTACAAAACATACTCGTGTAATAACTAGCATGCGATATTTTTTGTACATATTATTTTGTTTCAAAAACCCAAGTGGCAGAGTTCATTCTAATTAATTATTTGTAGCAGCGTTTATTCTCTCAAATCAATTTGAACAAAAAACACACACGCACACACATTTTTATGAAAACTTAAACTCTGCATTTGGAGGAATTAAAAATTTGTTTATTTACAAAAACAAAAAACAAAAAGTCTTGCATTTATTTTGGTAACAGAGTTGAGATTTTGCAAACTTGAGCAGAACAATTTCCATTTCCACGATTCTTTAATTAGAATTTTGAATGCCTTTTCGTTCAACGAAAGAATATTAAATTCTTTTTCTCTCGAATAAAAATTGTTTATTTTGAAAAGAAATAAGCAGCAGGCATGGGGTTCCTCTATTTATTTATTAAATCATTGAAAACATATGCCAGTCCAAAGAAGGCAAAGCGTGCTGTAGCATTGCCCTCGCCTTCGTCCCTGTCACTGCGCCGCTTCGAGCATTTTGTGGTTTGTGACTGTGGGTCGTGGCCGTTTTTAATTGAATCAATTTCTGTTTGTTAGAACAACAAACAGTTTTTAAACGAAATTGTTTATAAAAACATTTGAATCGTATAAAAAGACAAAAATTATGGCCTTCAATCATGTCATGGTTTTCGTTTTTGTTGTTGTTGTTTTTGTTTAATTCATTCGTACACACTTTCAATTCAGAACGTTTGTTTATTTCAGAACTGTTTCGAATGTAAAATAAAAGAATTTTGTGTATTTCTTCAGATACGCTTTATTGACAAACACTCGTTTGCGTTCTAAAATAAAACATTTTTAATATTATTAAACTTTTTTTAATTTATTTATTGCAAATCAGAAAACAACTCGCCTTGTTGAGAATGTCAGCGAAGTCTTGCATCATTTTAGAGAGCCGCACAGTGGCAAATTAAGCAGAAAAGATTTACGAGTCAAGGCTGACTTAAATTTATTTATAAAAAAAACTGTTTTCGTGTTATTAAAGAGATGTCTCTAACAGAACTGTTGATTATCTCTCTCTCTCTCTCTCTCTCTCTCTAAGTACGGAAACATTTTCTGCTGCTTTTCTACAGGATAATATTGTTTATTACAGAATTGGAACTCTCCCCTCCCTCTTTCTGTCTCTCTCTCTCCCTGTAATCAGCTTTGCTTTTAAGAGAGACATAAATCTTCTTGTGGGAAAACATTGTCTGTAAGAGATCTGTAACTCCGTCGATAGGAACACATTGTGTGTAGCAGAGCTAGAAGACTCTCTCTCTCTCTCTGTCTGTCTGTCTGTAGCAGAGCAGTAACTGTTTCTGATAGCAGAGATGTATTTGATTCTATAAGACAACATTGTTTATTACAGAGCTGACCTTTTCTATAAGAACAATTTGGCTGTAAAAGAGCTGCAACTATTTCTATGGGATAACATTATCTGTACAGGGTTGTAATTGTTTCTAGATGATAACATTGTTTATTACAGAGATGTAATTTTTTCTGTAGGACAACATTCATCTAGTAGATCTGTGACTTTTTCTATACGAAAACATTTTTTGTAACAGAGCTTGAGCTTTTTCTATAGGGAATAATCCTTTCTATAGAATAAAATTATTTGTAACAGAGATGTAGCTCTCTCTCTCTAAAAGAAACATTATGTGTAACAGGACTGTACAAACTTCTCTCTCGCTCTCCCCAAGACTCCATCTCTCTCTCTCTCTCTCTCTTTGTAACAGAGCTGTGACGCTTTTTTAAATTAAATTATTTGCAACAGAGCTGTAGTTCTCTCTCTCTCTATCTCTCTCTCCCTCTTTGTAACAGATCTGCAACTGGTTTTTTTAAATAAAACTAATTGCAACATAGCTGTATCCCTCTTTTACTATAAAAAATAAGCATTCCTTCACTATCTCCATAACTCTGTCTCTCTCTCTCTTTCTCTCTCTCTCCCTGTTTGTAACAGATCTGTAACTCGTTTTTATAATAAAATATTTGTAACAGAACTGTAGCTCTCCCTACCTCTGTCGCTATAAAAAAAAATTATGTGGAAGAGGGCTGTAAGTCTCTATCTCTCCCTCTCACCATAACTCTCTCTCCCTCACTCTGTCTATAACAGAGCTTTAACTCTTTCTTTAGAGTTAAAATTATTTGTAACAAAGCTGCAGCTCTCTCTCTTTGTTTGTCTTTCATTATAAAAAAAAAATTTGTGTGAGAGGGCCGTAAGCCCCTCTCTCCATCCTCTCTCTTTCTCTCTCCCTGTCTATAACAGTGCCGTAACTCGTTCTTTAGAATAAAACGATTTATAACAGAATTGTAGCTCTCTCCCTCTCTCTCTCTCTTTCAAAAAATAAAACATTATATGTAGCTGGGGTGTGAAACCCTCTTTCTCCCTTTCTCCCTCACTCTGTCCATAACAGATTAGGATAAAACTATTTGTAACAGTGCTGTAGCTCTCTCTTTCTCTCTCTGTCTCCCTCTCTTTCTCACTCTGCATGTAACAGAGCTGTGACTCTTTCTTTAGAATAATATTGTTTGTAACAGAGATGTAGCTCAGTATCACTCCCTCTCTCTCTCTCTCTCTCTCTCTCTATGTGTATAACAGATCTGTAACTCTTCTTTTAAATAAAATTATCTCTATAGAAAAACATTTTTTATAACACCGATTTAGCTCCTTCTAAAACAAGACGTTACCTGAAGCTCTACCACAAAAATAAACAAGAAATGTTTAGTTTTAAAAAAACATGCATTTAGGCTGCCGAATAAAAACAACAACGAGGAGGAAATAATACAATTTTTGTGTTAATTAACAAGACGCTTGTTAAAATAATTAAAAAAAAAAATTTTAGGCTTTTAATAAATATTTCTTTCATTTTCGATTTGTATCTGTTCACATCAATCTAATAAATATTTCGGTTGTGCGTTTTGCAGGCGTTTCTCTGTAGGCCAACAATAACAAAAAGATTCTTCTTTATTTTTTCTTAACTATTTTCATTTTTTTTTCTTCTTTTTGTAAATATATTTCACTTAACAAAACAACAGAAATCGGTTGAAAGTTCTGAGGATGATTCACGTTAATGATTTGTTGCGTTTGTTTGTGCAGATCGAGTGTTTGTTTAAACTCTTTGGGATTTTGGTTTATAAGACGCGCTGCGTTAGTCATGTCTTTTGCGTTACGAATCAAAAGCAAACCGGTTTGTTTTATTTGTTTTTTTTTGCAGCTTTTAACTTTTTAATATTGTAAAAGTATTCGTGGAATACCAGGAGTTGGAAAAAATGCGAATTCTTGTGAACTACCAACTTGTAAATGACTTCAGCGTTATTTATCTCGCCGTAGTATCTCGTAGGTTCTTCTTTATTTCTATCACTTTATGGCCATTTAACTCTGATGATGTTTATCTAATAGATTATTTTATTGCACATGCCAGCACCGGCAGGAGTTGAAGTATTTAATCGTGCAAATAAATCACTCGGCTACTTGCAATAACAGATGAGTCAAAATATAGGGTGTTTTTTATAGAGTGATACAACTTTGAGTTGCCATCACTGCTTTATTTGCCCACCCATTTAACAGCTGATAGTTGCTTTTTGTTTAGTTTGCTTTGACATTTCATTATGAATCGACTTACACCAGAGCAACGCGTGCAAATTGTGGAAATTTTTAATCAAAATAATGGTTCTGTTCGCCAAACTTAAGGTGCACTTCGTCTATTCAGAATTTTATTTTCCGAAATAAACAGAATTGTCGCATTTGGATAGAAGAGAATCCACAAGCTTTTGTCGGAACACCATGACATCCGCAGAAAATTACTGTTGGGTGCGCTTTATGGGCTGGCGGAGTCATTGGCCCGCCCATATGTCTTTAAAAACGATGATGGTCGGAATGTTGCTGTCAATGATGAACGGTATAGGAACATGATTCGCAGTTTTTCGTACCTCAATTAGCTGGCATTAATCTTGCTGATATGTGGTTCCAACAGGACGGAGCCACATGCCACACAGCGGGCGCTACAATTGATTTACTCAAGGAAACTTTTGACGAAAAAAAAAATTTCACGAAATGGCCCCCAAGATCGTGTGATTTAACCCCATTGGATTATTTTCTTTGGGATCATGTAAAGTCACTTGTGTACGTCAATAAACCACAAACAACTGAACACCTGGAAGTGAACATTCGAAGAGTTACCGGCGAGATACGGCCGCTAATGCTGCGAAAAGTTTGTGAAAATTGATGTTCCAGATTGTGGCTTGTACGCGCCAGCCGTGATGGCCACATGGCCGAAATCATATTTAAACATTAATGTCATAAAATTTTCTATCCAATAAAGACAGTTTCATTGATATCAAAAATATATTACTATGTTTTACTACCATTTAAACTTGTATCACTCTATAAAAAACACCCTTTACATGAGAGTTTCTTTTTTTTTTTTTGTTTTAGAAATTCAAAAGAATAATAAATTTCCCATTTGCGAAACATTTGAAGGGAATAAAATAATTTTTTATTAAATATTTAGAAAAACCAAATTATAGAAAAAGAATGTTCGTGTTTTTTTTTTAACAGAAACAACGGTTTCCTTTACTTGTTTCTTAATGCCCAGCAGTTTGAGAAAATGCCTGCAATTATTTTAATTGTGCGATCGTTTACATGCCAGCAGATAAAACTTGGCCAAGTGTCAGCTAAAGCCAACAGCGCTTTAAAACTCTTTTTTATTTATTTTTGCTTTAAATGCATTCTTTTCAGCAACAACAACAACAACAACAACGACAATGGCTTTACTAATTTTATTAAATATAAATATTTCAAACGAATAAAATATATGAAAATATTTTCTTGCTAAACAAATTTACAAGATTGTAAGTGAATTCTTTTAACGGTGCAGCGTTAAAGCCAAGTTTTGAAATAAAAAATGTTAAAAAGCAGAAGAAAAAAAACTATAAAAAAATTAAAAGAGTGGCTGACCTCGAGATGGTTTGCATGACGCCTCTGTTTTTAAGTTTCATACTCATGAAACGTTTTTGTCTTTTTATTTATTTTTTATTTTTTTCTTATTTGTTGTTAATTTGCTTGTCTTGATCACTGATGATGACAACAAGTGCTTTTTTCCTCTGCTTCTCTTCCTCCTCCTACTCCTCTTCTTCTTCTTCGTTTGGATTGTGCTTATTCAAGTATTAAAGCAGCAGCTTAACATCGGCTTAAAGCTTCTTATTCTTTTGTCTCTCCTCTGGTGGGTTTGTTTTGTGTTTTTGTTTTTGTTTTTGTTGTCGTGATGTTTAGAATTATTAATGCCAATTTTGTTGTATTTGTTTTGCTTTTCATTATCTTTTTTTTCTCAATTTCAGTTACTGGCACTTGGAACGATGTTCGATTCATGAGGCAGGAAGCCTCATAAGAATAGACCACACCTTCAGTGCGGCAGTTGGAACAGAAGGACAGACAGACGGACCGACAGACAGACGGAAAACAAACAGAATTGTGAATGGGAAAATAATAACATTTTATTATGGATTTAAAATTTGAGTTACAAGAAATTCAAAAATAAAAATCATAAAACGATTAAAACAAAAACAAAAACAAAAAAATTTCTGTAATTTTATTTCTTCAAAATATTAACGAGACACGAATTTATTGTATTAAATAATTTATTTAATTAAAACAAGAAAAAACAACAACAACAAAAGCTTAACATGAAGCCCACAAACTTATTTTTCGTAAAAAAGATTCTGTAACACGAAATCTCTGACTATAGAAAAGTTAAGGCAAGTTTCTTCTAATTAATTTTTTGCCTGGAAATGGTGTCCGAATCAAGTCAAATTTTTGTAACAGAGTAATTTTTTCTTATACGAAAATTCGGACTGTAAAAATATTCTGTAACACGAAATCTCTGACTATAGAAAAGTTAAGGCAAGTTTCTTATTATTAATTTTTTGCCTGGAAATGGTGTCCGAATCAAGTAAAATTTTTGTAACAGAGTAATTTTTTCTTATAACAAAAGTCGGACAGTAAAAATATTCTGTAACACGAAATCTCTGACTATAGAAAAGTTAAGGCAAGTTTCTTATTATTAATTTTTTGCCTGGAAATGGTGTATTAATTAAGGAAAATTTTTAGAACAGAGTACTTTCTTCTTACAAGAAAAGTCGGACTGTAAAATAAGTAGGGCTGAGAAACTTTCACAGAAATTCCTCAGCCTCTCAAACATTTTTCTTTACAAAAATAGTGATAAAAATTTCTTTAAATTTTCTTTAAAATTTTTTTCTTAACAAAGTTTTCTTTGCAGAAAAAACTTTTTTGTGGAGACATTTTTTCAATTAAAATTGTGTCTGTACCAGAATAATATTTTCTGAAAAGAGCAAATTCTTTTTCTATAAAATTTTATTCTTTAAAAATTTTTTGTTTAAAGAAAATTTTTTTACAGAAAAAATGTTTTTGCCAACTTATTTTTTTAAAAACTGTATCCATAGCAGAATAAGTTTTTATAAAAGAAAAATCTTTAAAAGAAATGTTTTTATATAGAAAATTTATTCTTTAAGAAGCTTCTTTTTTATAAATGGACGTGAACGTGGAGGTATTTTTTTACTAAAAATTTCAACCGCAACAAAATTTAAAAAAAATCTTTAAGGGAATAATTTTCATTTAGAAAATTTTTTCTTTAAAAAATATATTTTTTTTTTTTGTTACAGAAAATGAATTTTTCTGCGGACGTATTTTTTTAATTAAACATTTCGATCGTAACAACATAATTTTCTAAAATAAAAAAAATTTTTTAGGTAATAATTTCCCTATAAAAAATTTTTCTATAAAATCTTTTGGTATAAAAATTTTAAAAATTTTACAAAAAAACATTTTTGCGGTCGTATTTTTTCAAACGAAATAATTTTTTCTAGAAGAAAACTCCTTGAGAAATACTTTTCCTATAAAAAAGTTTTTTTTGTAATAAAATTTTCCACCTGAAAATATTTTCTTAAGGCGTATTTCGACCAAAAATTGTGTGTGTAAAAGAATAACTTTCTTATAAAAAAATATCTTTTTGTTTTTCTATACAAAATTTTTTCCTTAAAAACATTTTTTGTTGCAGAAAAAAAAATTCTTTTTGCGTAATTTGTGACTAACAAATTCGTCCGTAACAGAATAGTTTTCTAAAAAAAGAGTTTCTTTAGGGAATAATTTTTCTATAGAAAATTTTTTCTTTAAAAATTTTTTCTTTAAAAGTATTTTTTGTTATAGAAAAAAAGTTTTCTGCGTATTTTGTTACTAACAAATTCGTCCGTAACAGAATAGTTTTCTAAAAAATAAAAGTTCTTTTAGGGAATAATTTTCCTATAGAAAATTTTTTCTTTAAAAATATTTTTTGTTATAGAAGAAAATTTTTTTTTCCGAATTCTGTTACTAAAAAAATCGTCCGCAAAAAATAATTTAAAAAAAGGAGTTCTTTAGAGAATAATTTTTCTATAGAAAATTTTTTCTTTAAAAATTTTTTCTTTAAAAGTATTTTTTGTTATAGAAAAAAAGTTTTTTGCGTATTTTGTTACTCGCAAATTCGTCCGTAACAGAATAGTTTTCTAAAAAAAAGAGTTTCTTTAGGGAATAATTTTCCTATAGAAAATTTTTTCTTTAAAAATATTTTTTGCTATAGAAAAAAAAATTTTTTGCAAATTCTGTTACCAACAAAATCGTCCGTAAAAAATAATTTATAAAAAGGAGTTCTTTAGGGAATAATTTTCCTATAGAAAATTTTTTCTTTAAAAATTTTTTCTTTAAAAGTATTTTTTGTTATAGAAAAAAAGTTTTTTGCGTATTTTTTTACTAACATATTCGTCCGTAACAGAATAGTTTTCTAAAAAAAAAGAGTTTCTTTAGGGAATAATTTTTCTATAGAAAATTTTTTCTTTAAAAATATTTTTTGTTATAAAAAAAAATTTTTTTGCGAGTTCTGTTACTAAAAAAATCGTTCGCAAAAAATAATCTAAAAAAAGGAGTTCTTTAGGGAATAATTTTTCTATAGAAAATTTTTTCTTTAAAAATTTTTTCTTTAAAAAAATTTTTTTTTATAGAAAAAATAATTATTTTGCGAAGGTATTTCTTTTTTTGTACTAAATTTTTTGGCCGTAACAAAATAATATTTTCTAAAAAGTACAATTTTTCAAGAAAATACTTTTTCTTTGAAGAAATTTTTTATTAAAATTAATTACTTTTTTAATAAAAATTTTGTCCGTAACAAAATAATTTTTCCTACAAAAAAGTATTTTCCTATTAAAAAGTTGTTTTTGTACTAAAACTTTCCGCATAAATTCAAGTTGTTGTAATTAATCTGACGCATTCCAACCAGCCAGCCGGCCAGCAAATTATGTTTCATTAAAAAAGAAACAGAAACTTTACGCTGGGAAAAATATTTGCCAATTAATTAATATTTTCAAAACAATGAACGGCCACGCATCGAAGTGAATTTTGCGAAAATTCCAGTGAAACAAATTTATTTCATCGAAAAAAGTAAAACTCATAAACATCAGCCGATTTCGTAATTTAATAAATGCTCTGCGCTTAATAATTAATTGTGGAAATTTAATAGTTGCAAAAGATTTCAAACAAAAATAAACTCAATCATGCAACAACAAATTGCGACGAAAAGCGAATCTCAAGTCGAATCTCCATTTCAATCGAAAGCCTGCAACCAACGAAGAAACTGAACGAATAAACATTTTCAACATTTCCGTTGTTCGATGTCGATTTTTGTTTTATTGCATTCGATATTCAGTTGCTGGCAAATCAAAACAACCAGCAGTCGGCAGCAGTGCAGACATGCCGACAACCTCATGATGTTGCAACATCGCGATACGCACTTTTTAATTTGCAATCAGCCACCACTAACAACAACACCACGATCAATTCCAAGCCGATACTTCTCGTTTTGCCGTCTGCCGTCTGCTGTGGCTGTTGCAATTTCGATTCGGATAAAAAAATAAAAAAATTCAAATAAAATTCAAAAACTCTACAACAAAAAACGTCAAGGAAGACCTCATTCACATGTTTTTGTTGTGTAAAACTACGAAAAATACCACAAAATTCGCATGACTGTTTCACGACGACTTTAATGAAAAACTTACACACACGCACACACGCACACACACACTATCAATGCGAGATATTTTTCAACAAGAAAATCTATGCAATTCGAGGTCTCAATTAAGCTGAATTACAAAAAAGTAAATGAAAATAGTTTCCATTAAAACGGCGGAACCAAAAAATATTATTAAAATTTTTTATCTCAATTTTTCTATAGAAAAATTCTCGATCTGTTTACAGATGAAATTTTTCTATAGAAAAATTCTCGATCTGTTTACAGATGAAATTTTTCTATAGAAAAATTCTCGATCTGTTTACAGATCAATTTTTCTATAGAAAAATTCTCCATCTGTTTACAGATCAATTTTTCTATAGAAAAATTCTCGATCTGTTTACAGATGAAATTTTTCTATAGAAAAATTCTCGATCTGTTTACAGATCAATTTTTCTATAGAAAAACTCTCGATCTGTTTACAGATCAATTTTTCTATAGAAAAACTCTCGATCTGTTTACAGATCAATTTTTCTATAGAAAAATTCTCGATCTGTTTACAGATCAATTTTTCTATAGAAAAATTCTCGATCTGTTTACAGATCAATTTTTCTATAGAAAAATTCTCCATCTGTTTACAGATCAATTTTTCTATAGAAAAATTCTCCATCTGTTTACAGATCAATTTTTCTATAGAAAAATTCTCCATCTGTTTACAGATGAAATTTTTCTATAGAAAAATTCTCGATTTCGATCTTTATACAGATCGAATTTTTCTCTCGAAAATTTATCTCTGTTGCAGACAAGTTCGCTGTTGTGCAGCAGCAACTTTCAGATGAATTTCATTTCTTATTCCAACATTAAACACACAATAATTTTTTTTTTTGGGCAGCGGTAAAACTCACACGAATAGTTTTTGCTGCAGCTGAAGAAGTTGGTGCCGCTTTTAATATGAAAACTCGTATGAATGAATTCCCATTTTGAGACTTTTTATTTCGTTTTATTATTAATTTTTTTCTTTCAGCTCTCAAGTTTTGTGTTCATAAACGAAAATCATGCACAACGCGTACTTCTCGTAATTGTTGTTACACCCTGATTACGCGACCAAACAAACTCTTAACATGAATACAAACAAACACAAACACACACACACATACACTCATGCAACACTCCAAACACAGGCATGCCTCACGACTGAAACAAAATTTCATATTAACGAAAGCCAACAATTAATGAAGGCCTCCACGGCCATCTAATGGAAACGTCATAATTGTGTGTGTTCGTTTGTGGCGGCTAAAAAAAATGTTTCGCAGTTGCAACTTAAACTATTTTAATAGTTTCTCTATGCAACACAACACTACCCCCAACACCACCACCAACACACTTGCAATCACCGACACTTGTTTCATTTCCAAACACCTCCACCACTTTGGTTTCCATTAAACCATTTGAGCAACAACAACAACTACAACAACAAAGTAAAAAAAAATAAAGTCAACATGAATGGAAAATTCGAAACTCAAAAGCTTTAAAGTTTAAGTTTACAACCACTTTTAATGTTTTCGTAATTTAAAAATGAAAACGAGAATGAAAGACACGAAAAGCGTCACGATTTACTAATTCAAGTTTCTCAATGTGGGTGCACCAATCGATTCCCTTCATCAAGAACAACATTTTTTCAATAGAAAAAATATTCTCTTTTACAAATAACAATTTTCTATAGAAAAAGTTACTCTGTTACAGACAACATTTTTCTATAGAGAAAATGCTGCTCTGTTACAGACAATATTTTTCTATAGAAAAAGTTGCTCTGTTACAGACAACATTTTTCTATAGAAAAAGTTGCCCTGTTACAGACAATATTTTTCTATAGAAAAAGTTGCTCTGTTACAGACAACATTTTTCTATAGAAAAAGTTGCTCTGTTACAGACAACATTTTTCTATAGAAAAAGTTGCTCTGTTACAGACAACATTTTTCTATAGGAAAAGTTGCTCTGTTACAGACAACATTTTTCTATAGGAAAAGTTGCTCTGTTACAGACAACATTTTTCTATAGGAAAAGTTGCTCTGTTACAGACAACATTTTTCTATAGGAAAAGTTGCTCTGTTACATACAAAATTTTTCTATAGAAAAAGTTGCTCTGTTACAGACAACATTTTTCTATAGAAAAAGTTGCTCTGTTACAGACAACATTTTTCTATAGAAAAAGTTGCTCTGTTACAGACAACATTTTTCTATAGAAAAAGTTACTCTGTTACAGGCAACATTTTTCTATAGAAAAAGTTGCTCTGTTACAGGCAACATTTTTCTATAGAAAAAGTTGCTCCGTTTTTCAATAGAAAATTTTACGCTTTAAAATCTTTCAAACCGATTATCCGAGTACTCAGTCGATTGAAAATACTCTCATTCAATGATTTATTCTCTTATTATTTATCAACTCAATTTTGTGCGAAATTAATTTTTTGCGGTTTCGTGAAGCTAAAAAATAAATTTATAGTTTTTTTCTTCGTCTCCTTTTCAAAAGCAAATTACGAAAATTGTTCGCATTCAATTAAACTTAATTCAATTTAATTTAAAACTCAATTTATTTATGACACTGCGAACAGGGAGCCGAGATAAAAATGATGGGAAGATGGCTGGTAAATAATTTCTGTGCGAATTGATACGAGAGAATTGCGAACTGAATTAAGAAATAATTTTAATATGCATCCGCTTATGGAGAGTTCTTGGAAAATAGTTGCAACAATTGTAACAAAATATTCAACTCACTCGTTTAAGTAAAACTTGTCAGCGATTCGATGGATTTTCCAGAAATCTGCAAAGAAAAATAAGAAAAATGTTTAGATATAAAAATATTTTACAAAAGATTTTTAAACAAAATTTTAATTCAAAAAAATTTTTTCTTGAGTTGATTTTTCTATATCGAGAATTTTTCTATAGAAAAATTGATCTGCAAACAGATCGAGAATTTTTCTATAGAAAAATTGATCTGCAAACAGATCGAGAATTTTTCTATAGAAAAATTGATCTGCAAACAGATCGAGAATTTTTCTATAGAAAAATTGATCTGCAAACAGATCGAGAATTTTTCTATAGAAAAATTGATCTGCAAACAGATCGAGAATTTTTCTATAGAAAAATTGATCTGCAAACAGATCGAGAATTTTTCTATAGAAAAATTGATCTGCAAACAGATCGAGAATTTTTCTATAGAAAAATTGATCTGCAAACAGATCGAGAATTTTTCTATAGAAAAATTAATCTGCAAACAGATCGAGAATTTTTCTATAGAAAAATTGATCTGTAAACAGATCGAGAATTTTTCTATAGAAAAATTGATCTGTAAACAGATCGAGAATTTTTCTATAGAAAAATTGATCTGTAAACAGATCGAGAATTTTTCTATAGAAAAATTGATCTGTAAGCAGATCGAGAATTTTTCTATAGAAAAATTGATCTGTAAATAGATCGAGAATTTTTGTATAGAAAAATTGATCTGTAAACAGATCGAGAATTTTTCTATAGAAAAATTGATCGAGAATTCTTCTATAGAAAATTTGATGTGTAACAGAGTTTTATTTGGAATCTTTGACGAAAACATGATTAAACATGATCAAATATATTTATTTTATTTTTCTTCAGAAAGTTTTGGTTGGTTTTGAAATTACAAAACTTTTATTTGGTAACAACTTTTTTTTTTGTTGTTGTTAATTAAAAACCACGAGATTTACATCATTAATTTCAACTCGGAGCACAATTTAATGACTTTAAAAATAATTATTTACTTTTCACTTTCTACTTTCAAGACTTCTTTTTTTTAATGGTTAAATTGTTTCAGTTTCGGTTGCCCCTTTTTCTTGGCATTTTTAAAAAATTGTTAATGATGTTGTTTGTTTGTTTTGAAATGATTACAAAACTCAGGAAATTATTTGTTGCGTATTGAATTTATATTATTTCATTGATTTGAAGGTTTGAGAGGAAAATGTGTATTTTTTTTAAATTGTTGAAAGAGTTTTAATTTATAGGAATATATTTTATTTTAAGAAAAGCTTTTGATTGATGTTTTTATATTGATTTTATCAATAAAGCATTAAACACAATAACGACAGCAGGCTACAGACTACAACTTGTCAAAAATAGAATCCAAGCGCGTATTTAAGAATGATTATTTTTCCTACTACAGACAACACGGCTGCTGGTTGTTGTCCCTGCTGTTTTTGTAGTTGTAGTCAAATTAAACTAATTTCCTGTTTTGTTGAGCGACAATGAGTAGATGCAGTGTTGCCAGCATAATATAAATAAATTCAATTATTGCGAACTTGAAAATATACTGTTTTATTATACAAAAAAAACTATATTTCCAAGCTAATGAAATGGTTTCTTATCATATATTGGGGACTTTATATATATTTTATTGAAATAACACTATTTGGGAGTATTTAATATATGAAAGCGGCTACACTGGCGTAGGAAAAGAATTCTAAAACAAACAACAACTCTAAAAATAATTAAGTAGCTGACTACGAGGCGACGGTTGTAGCCAACGGCTTTTGTAGTCGGCGTTCGTGTAGCCTGCTGTCGTTGTTGTGTTTAATGCTTAAAGATTTTATATTTTTTTCCATAATTCGTATTAATAAATAAAGAAATTCTTTTTGTTTTTAATTTTATTTCAGCTTTTGTAAACATTTTTCTGTTTTTTTTAAATTTAATTAAATTTTTTTTATTTTAAATAAATTTATGCACATTTTTTTTGTTGTTGTTGTTGTTGTTGTTGTTGTTGTTTGCTAAACAGCCTTTCCCTCGTGCGTGGCCTTTAAGTAGACTTTTGGATTTTCGACTTTATTATAGTAGAAAATGTGTTTGTCTTCGAGCTGCTTTTGTTGTTGTTGCTGTTGTTGCTGTTGTTTTTTTGTGAGCCATGAAATTTATGTCAGCTGGAAAAAAATATGTGTCTTAACTCAATAAAGTACTTTTTTGTCTTGTTCATTTACCCGTCAGACAATTTCTATTTTTTTTTTCTTTTTTTCTTTTGCTGCTCTTTTCTAAGGAATCCAGGTGCGGAAGTTTATTTTCTATTGTAACCGATTTTGTAAGTGTGTTAAAGAAATTTGTAACACATGTTTTTTGCTTCGCACACACTTTTCTTAATCTGCAGGCAGATCTTAAGATTCTTAATGCGGTTTGGAGGAGGGAGAGAAGTGGAGAAACGGCGCTATAAAAAAATCTCAAACCACCAACGCCTTTCATATCAATTTAAAACCAAAAATAAAAGAAAAAAAATATAGAAAATAGAATAATAATAAAAACTGGGATATTAAAAGAATTTGCAGCTGCAGATTTAAGCAAAAATGAAAAGAAAAAGAAAACGATTAGAAACTTTTGTAAAGTAAAAGTTTGTTGCCAAACTGATGCCTTCAATGTAGGGAAGGAAAGCAGCAGCTCTTTGGCTAAATCAATATTGAACATTAACAACAACAACAACATGAACAACAACAAACCCATAAAATAAGTTAACACATGCGGCCTGTTTTAGCTTTTCCAGAATACTTTTCACGATAAACGCGGCTAAATGCAACGAGAGCGCAGTCAACAACAAAATTATGATCGAATTTTTGTTTATTTTTCGCATTTTTTCTTCATTTTTCATTGCCCAACATATAAAAGAAAATCACCTCCAGACATGCCATCACAAGAGAGCCGTTCTTTATTTTTATTATTTTCTCGCAAAATAAATGATGTGGCATTCAGAAAAGTGGGTGGGTGGTAGTTGCAACTCTTTTGCTGCCATTAAAGATTAAAGAGAAATTTGTTTTCTTCTCCAGCAGCCGGCCGGCCAGCTGACTGGCTGACTGGCTGACTGCCTGATGGTTGTGTGCTGCGTTTGAACATGGCCAAAGTTGAAGTAATTGATAATGACATAAATATGTCATTAGTTGGGAAAATATTTCATGTGCGATATTTAGGAAAATGTGTTTCCAATTTTTATTGCACATATTTACTGTAGCGCAGCATGTCAAACTAAATTTATTGCGATGAGCGGTGAAAGTTTAAGATCTAAGTAAAAGTTTGCGGGTAGAAAAAAAGTTTTAGCTTCAGTAGAAAAAAAGTTATGGCGCATTTCGTTGAAGGAGTCAGCAATTAATATTAATCATACGCACCGTAGGACAAGAACTGTTGTTGTGATTTTGCGCAAAAGTGTTGGCAATTTAAGGACAAGTAAAAACGGGTGTTTTTTTATTGGTTTCTTAACAATTTTTTTTACTATATTTTTTGCTTTTATTTTTTATATTTTATAATTTTATATTTTTTATTAATTTTTTTATTGACAATTTTATCATTAACTTTTTTATTTATTGAAATTTTCTATTTATTTGCTTATATTTTTCCTCTATTTTTTACTATTTTTTTATTATTTTTTAATACTAATTTTTTATCAATTTAATTATTTTTTATCAAATAATTTTTTGTTAAGTATTTCATTTATTAAAATTTTTTGTTTATTTGCTTATACTTTTTAATTTTTTATTATTTTATAATGTTTTAATACTTATTTTCTATCAATTTAATTTTTATAACTTGTTTTTTTATTAAGTATTTTATTTATTAAAATTTTATTGTTATATATTTTCTTATATTTTTTAACTTTTTATTATTTAACATATAAAACAAATTAATATCGTTTTCTTTTACACTTTTTAATAAAAAATGGCAACATGCTTTCATTTGACAATAAATAATTTCTTAGAAATTAATATGACACTCGTTACAAAGAATTATTTCTGCTTGAAAACTCCTGCAAACTGTCACTTTCTAAAAAATAAATGAAAAGATGTTACATTTTCTGCACAAAACAAAACGCTATAAGTAAAGTATGTATAAAATATATTAAATATATTAAAATTATATAAATAATTATTCAAACACTATAAATAAATAAAACGGTTAACAGAAAATACAAGTAAAATATATGTATATAAAATATTAAAAGTAGCATAAAATATAAAGGCAAACAAGTTAAAATTATAAAAATACATAAAATTTTTTTTATTCAAGTATATAATTATTTACTTAATATTTTCCAATTCAAAATTTTTAACAATCTCATTTGCAACGTAGCGTTCAACAAAACAAACAACCTCAGATAAAAGCACTAAAAACCTTAAAAACCGACCATTAAGTGCTTTTTACTTTCTGTTTCCTCAAACTTGAAAGCAAACTATCATAGACGAACAAGTAAATAAATACTAAAACAAAATGTATTTAAAAAACCAACAAACCATCGGCAAACAACAACAGATTCCTGGAAAAAAGTTGAAAAAACAAATTCCAACTTTTTTCTTTTTGTACTATTTTTGTATGGATTCTTTGCCAAGCTCTCGAATATAAGCCTACTTGCAACAACAACAACACCAACAACAACTGCTGCAATAGCACTATTGAAAAAATCATTAGTTTTTGTACCATTTATTTGTCCACTTCTTTTTTATTTATTTATCATTTTTTTACTTGTTTTCATTCTCTTCATTTTGCATGTCACCCATCAAACACATCCAACATAAACATTAAAACAAACAAAACTATTTGAGTATTAAAAGAAAAAACAATGAAAAAAAGCCAAACACAAACAAACAAAAAACACTGTGCATACCAACAATAACATGGGAGATTTACAGAAGAGCAGAACAATAACAATGGCTAAACCGGAAGTTGTGCAAAATAGTTGAGCAAAACCGACATTCTTAATAACATTGCAAAGGGTACGTGCAGTCTCATGCACACACGCACGCACACGTACACATGCCTTTAACAGTTTAAAATTTCACCAGTCGCTCATAATGAATAACACAAACACAAATCACAAACACATTCACTCATTTGCAGTTAATGAGAGCACTCACACCATCATTTAAGTTGCGAGTGCATGTTAATGGGCCTGTTAGAATTAGAATGTTAAGGAAATACAGAGATGAATTTAACCAACTGAAGCAAAACGTTCAATGACATTTAACGAATGGGAATAAATAGTTTGATTTTTATTTGCTTACTGCAGTTGTTTTTATTGTGAAGAGCAATTCGATTACATCATCTGTCACTGCTGGATATAGTGAACAGCTAAAACAGCCACACCTTTGGAATTATGCTGGCAACACTTTTACATTGCAAATGATAATTCAGGGTTTGAGCCACTGGAAAACAATTTTTTAAATTGACAAAATAATTTTAAGGCCAAAACAGATGCAATCGTGTGCGTGTAGGTATTCATTCAAGCGAATATATTTTTAATATTTTTAATATAATTGAATAAAGGGGGAATAAAGGGCGCATAGAGGGGTGTATTACGATCGAAATTTTGTTTACCTTTAATGAAAAATCAACAGATAATGAATAGTTTTAAAAGTAACTTGTTGACGAAATTTTCTTTTGTCATATGTTCCGCTACGAAAATTTAAAATTTTTTAAAAATCGGGAGAATATTGGTTTCAGCCAGTTTTGAAAAAACAATCCAGTTTGCCATTCGGTCTCGGCCTTTTGAAGTCGTAGGAAGCTTCTTCGCTGCCTAATTCTGAGAACGCGTCATTATGTCTGCGTGTGGGTGTGTGTGTGTGTGTGTGTACACATATGTGTGGGTGTGTTTGTGTATATGTGTGTGGGTGTGTGTTTGTGTTTAAGTATATGTGCATGGGTGAGTGTGATGTGACCCGCTTATAACTTTTGAACGGCTTGGCCGATTTCAGCCAAACTGATGGCGTTCTAAAAGGTTCCACTGAACTTAGAATTTGATCCGATTCGAACCGGTAGATTTCAAGAAGTTTAAAAAAAATATTAAAACATATATAAATTTTTGAACGGGGTTTTTTAAAATCAGTTTTAAACGGCTTTACCGATCGATTCCAGAAACTAATCAGCCCTCAAGATTAAAGAACCACGTCAGCTACAGCAAATCGGGTCGAAATCGCTTGATCCGTTCGTGAGATATCGTGAAAGAAAATATATCCGAAAAAAGTTTTTTTTTTAACTTCAAAATTGTATATCCAATCAGTTAGTGTTCTCGATTATTTTATAGGACTCGAAATATGACATATAATCGCGAGAAAATCGTCGTATTAATGATTTCAAAATTAAATTGGTATCGGTTGTTTTTTATGGAGTGGTACAACTTTGAGTTGCCATCACTGCTTTATTTGGCCAGCCATTTAACAGCTGATAGTTGCTTTTTGTTTAGTTTGCTTTGACATTTCATTATGAATCGACTTACAGCAGAGCAACGAGTGCAAATTGTGGAAATTCTTAATCAAAATAATGTGTCTGTTCGCCAAACTTATCGTGCACTGCGTCCATTAAAAATTTTGTTTTCGGATAAAGCCCATTTTTGGTTGAACGGGTACGTAAATAAACAGAATAGTCACATTTGCAGGGAGGAGAAACCACAAGCTTTTGTCGAAACACCATGACATCTACAAAAAATTATTGTTTGGTGCGCTTTATGGGCTGGCGGAGTCATTGGCCCGCCCATATGTCTTCAAAAACGATGAGGGTCAGAATGTTGCTGTCAATGGTGAACGGTATAGGAACATGATTCGCAGTTTTTCGTACCTCAATTAGCTGGCATTAATCTTGCTGATATGTGGTTCCAACAGGACGGAGCCACAAGCCACACAGCGGGCGCTACAATTAATTTACTCAAGGAAACTTTTGACGAAGAAATAATTTCACGAAATGGCCCCCAAGATCGTGTGATTTAACCCCATTGGATTATTTTCTTTGGGGTCATGTAAAGTCACTTGGGTACGTCGATAAACCACAAACAATTGAACACCTGGAAGTCAACATTCGAAGAGTTGCCGGCGAGATACGGCCGCAAATGCTGCGAAAAGTTTGTGAAAATTGATGTTCCAGATTGCGCCTTGTACGCGCCAGTCGTGGCGGCCACATGGCCGAAATCATATTTAAGCATCAATGTCATAAAATTTTCTACCCAATAAAGACCCTTTCATTGATATCAAAAATATATTACTATATTTTACTACCATTTAAACTTGTATCACTCTATAAAAAAACACCCGATATTAAATATTAAACAAAATCTGAAATTCGATACCGGACAATTAAAATTTGTTTATGAATATTTCCTGAATATTTCCCAATCAAATTTATGTAAAAAATGTGTTTTACTTAGATTTTCAATATGCAGATTCCATTTGCTGTTGCACTAAAATAAATTTCTTTATCAAAAATTTCAAAAGTAATTTTTTCTCTAGAGATAAATTTGTTATAGAAAATTATTTACAATCCGTTAAAAGCCCATTGAATTCCAATACGGACACTCCAGTCGTTTATTTGTGGTAGTAAATAATCGTAAATATTGTGAACTCGTGGGTACAACATGAAAACTACAAAAAAATACGGGGAAAACGAAACAAAAAAGTAGGAGTTTCCTTGATATAATTTTAAGTATCATGAAACTGTTTATTTTATGACTTTAAATTTTGTTTATTTTTTTTTTTTTTGAATTTTTGTTGCTATTTTTGCAATCATATTTTTTATGATAATTGTGTGCTTGGCAATTTGCTTTTTACGCCCACATAAACAATAATTCTGTTTGTTTTGTTTTTCTGTTGAATTTTTTATTTCTGCATTTCGGTTGACATTGACTGCTTTTTGGGTTTATTTCAGTTGCTTTTTTCTTGTGTTTGTTTTGATGTTGTTGCTTTTGCCTACTCGTTTTTTTGCACACTCACTGCTCTCACACGAGTACACGAGTTCTGTGGGGATTTCAGTTGTTTTGCTTTTGTGTGTTTGCTTGCGTTTGCCTGTTTTTTAGGTGCTGTTGTTTTTTTATTTTGTCTTTTGGGATTTTTGAGTGGTGAGACAAGGTAATTTGTTTATTAAGTTGATTTTAACGTATGGAGATGTTGTTGTTGTTGCTGTTTTTGCTTTTTGTAGAACACTCATTCGTCCGTATTAATAAAAATGGAAGCCGAATGCAAAGAATATTAAGTTGATGATGACGGTTAGTTTTTAAGAAAACTTTCGTAATGATCATTATTAATTTCATACTTTTTGTGTGCACACACAGGCTTACAGAAATGTTCGTGTATGTGTGCGTGTGTGGATTTTTATGTATTATTGCTTATGTTTGCAGGCTGGCATATGGGTGTGAGCAAGTTTGTTTAATGTTTTGGGAGTGCGTGTGCTATTTTTACGATGCTTTTAGTGTAATTCGTTCGCTCATACGTGCTGGCATATGACTCATGTCAATTCTGTGTACAATTAATTTTAACCTTTAAATGCTCGCAGTGGTGCGATTTTTAATACAACTACTCTTGAGATATTTTTTGTTATTTTGTAGAATGATACGCAACTGCTCGCAGTTTCCCAGAAGGTGTTACTGATTTTTTTGAATAACAATTAATTCTTTTGCTGAAAAACTCTCATATTAGAAAATACATTTTATTGGATATTAATTTGAAAACGATTTTTTCTTTGTTAAAGTCAATTTCACATGAAAATTTTCTTTTATATATCTTGTGAAAATTTTTAGCAAATTTTTTTTAAATTTCTTTCAGAAAACTTCGAAAAACTTTGCATAAAAATTTCATAAATAAACACACGTTATTAGTATTTATAAGCACACGCTTAAAATACTTATTAATATTTTTTTCTTTTAAATTTGAAAAAATTTCTTGAAATTTTTTGGACAAATTTTGTTTATTTATAAATTTTTTTAGTTTTTATTTTATTATTATTAAATTTTTTTGATATCAATGATCTCTTCTGAACATATTAATTGGTATTCTTATTTCTTTTATTTAAAAAAAAATTTCATTTATTTTGAACAATATTTTGAAAAACTTTGTTGGAAAAAATTCTTTTGCAATAATTTACACATTATGAAATTTTTTCGACAAAATTTTGAAACAATTAAAAAAAAATTTGTAAAATTTTTGGAAATACATTTTATAACATATTTTGGAAAAGAGTTGTAAATCTTTTTTGAAAAAATTTGTTTAAAATGTTTTCTTCTTGGAATAAAATTCACGGATTTGTTGGAATAAGTTTATAAATTTTATTTGATTTCATAAATAATTTAAAAAAAAAATATTATTCAATTCGATTTGAATATGTTCATTAACTTTCTTTTAATTTTGTAAATTTTTTGGAAAATTTTTTGAAAAAATTTTGCAATTTTTATGGAAAAGGTTTTGAAAATTTTTTGAAAATATAATATAAACATATATTTTAAAATAAATTTGTAAATATTTTGAAAAACATTGTGCAAGCATTTCAGAATTTTTTTTTTAGTTTTTTGAAATATTTTGAAATTTATTGAAAAAATATTTTGTAGTTTTTTTTTTAATTTTGTTAATATTTTGGATAAAACTTTTGTAAATGCTGTGGAAATAATTTATAATTTTTTTTTGGAAATAATTTCATTGAACTACTTTTAGAAATTTTCAAAAAGTTTTTAAATTATTTGGAAATAACTTTGTATTATGGAAACAATTTTGTAAATTTTTTTGGAAATAATGTTTATATATTTTGAAATAACTGTTTTGAAAAACATTTTTGTAAAAAAATTTTTTGTTTTATGGAAAAAATTTTGCAAATTTTTTTAAAATAGTGTTTGTATATTTTGAAAAAAATTTTCAAATATTTTTAAAAACATGGTAAAAACATTTTAGAATTTTTTTTTAGTTTTTTTTTAAATTTTGTAAATTTTTGAAAATTTTTTGGAAAAAATGTGTAATATTTTTGAGAAAAAAGGCTTTGCAAACTTTTGAAAAAAAAGGAACTTTTGTAAATTTAAAGTAAATTAAAATTTTTGGAATAATGTATTTTTTTATAATTTTCATAAGTTGTTTTGAATCAGTTACTTTTATTATTTATAACCTGCCATTGTTACTATTTTATATTGTTGTAAAATTTCTTGAAATGAATTTTCAACATTTTAAAAAAATTTCGATGATGATTTTTTTTTTTCAAATTTTTGAAAAAAAAATTCGCTGACATTTTTTTCTTTCTTTTATTTTATTTTTTTATTTTACCAAATTTATTTGTATAAAAAATTTCCCCCTAAATGGGGAAACAAACTCACGCGCATTTTCTTAAATGGCATTCAAATATTTTCCGGGCTGCCATTTGAATCTTCATAAATTTCAAAAGAGTTTGATAAATATGTTTTATTTAATTTCAATTTCATTTCTCTCATATTTATTGTGGAATTAAAATTGTTTTTATTTTCCTATTCATCTTGTTGCACTTTTGACCAGCCCTTAGAGGGTTAAAGATTTCCATATTCGTGCCCGGTTTCTTCTGGATCTTTTCGATTATTTCTTTTTCTGTTTTTTGCTGTTAAATTTTATTATTTTTGGCACGATCTTTAGATTTTTATATTGTTTCTTTTATTTTTGTCTTTTTATTTCGTCCATCAACTGGCAGTGATATTGAATATTTATTTCTTGTTGTTGGAATTGCCTGCTTGTACGTGTTTTTTTTGTTTTTTTTTTTTTGTTGTGGTTCTTTGGCCGTAAAGTGTTGAAATTTAGTGGTAGCAAAATCACATCTCAGCATATAAATTGTGATTTGGAATCTTTTTTTTATACTTTTTCTGCCTGAGTTCCGCTATTTGCTTGTTATTTTTGGCCAAGTTTAATGCAAATATTTGTGATTCATAATTGTTTTGCGTTTGCATGCACATTCAGATTGTTTTCGAACAAACGCAGGGGACATTTTCTTTAAGAGGAAAATCACATCTGCTGGTTGATTTTCATAAAACGGTGTGTGTAGGAAATTGGAAAAGGCTTTTTTTTACTACAACTAAACACGTTTACATAATAACATTTTTCTTGGCCATTTGGTGGGTAGAGAAAAGTTTTTAACAGTATTTTAACTTAAATTTATTGTCTATACCCTCATCATTACTTGACCATATTTATGAGTGGCCTTAATTGCATTTTAATTATATGGAAACTATAATTTTACGCTTTTATTTTATGTTTATTAGCCTCTTATCGAACAGATTTCTACACAAAATTTGTCTATTATGGGTTTAATAAACATAAACAATTTTTTTAATGCGGCCATAAATTGTTGAAATTGCCTTTTAGTTTTCAGCCATAATTTCGTCAAGTGTATTTTATGTTCTACATTCCTCTGCCACCAAGTATGGATCTGTGCTACTGCTAAACAATGTCTTGCTCAGACCTGCTTGCAACAAGCAACAAGCAACAAGCAAACACAAGCACACAATAGCATCGCAGAGATACGGTCATTAGCATCGCATCACTGGCAACAACATGTTATTATGGCGGACGATAAACATAATTTGGTAGCGAATCTCATAAATACGTTTTAAAATTAAATCAAACAACAAAAGCAACAATAAATCATAATTATAAGTTAACCTGGCAAGTGTGGAAATGTGTAGTTCACTGGGAGTACAATAGTGTCTTCTTCTCTCCCTCTCTCTCACACTCTTACTCTCTTCTATGATCAAGAAAACATACAGTGATAAGCGATAGACATTTAAATTTAATTAATTGAATTTTCTTAGTTTTTTAAATTTAATTTTCTTAGTTTTATAAATTTTTAATAAAAATTTTTAATTTTAAATTTTTAAGGAAAAATTGTGTGACATACGAAAAGAAAAGGAATTTGTTGCCGCCATTTATTTTCTTTCACTCTGCCAGCGAATTTATCCCAAAAGATTTTCAAATTAAAAGTAACAAATATAAAAATATTACATCTAAACATTGAAGAGGGACAAATATTGATATAATTCTCGTATTTGAAAAAAAAAAAATATGTTGAGCTTCGATGCTCTTTAAATCATGTGTAAAACTTAATAATATTCTCACGAGTTGAATTTAAAAACAAAAAGCTCTACGCCACTTCTACTAGCATTTTTATAAATGTTGTTGTTGTTGTGGTTGTCAATTTATTGCGTGTGAGTCACGCACATGCCACGCGTGAGTACCACGAGTCACGTGTAAGCACAACAAATCATGCACGAGTACCACTAGTTAGGCCTGAGTGCCACTAGTCACGCGTGAGTGCCACAAGTCAGGCGTGAGTGCCACAAGTCAGGCGTGAGTGCCACAAGTCAGGCGTGAGTACCACGAGTCACGTGTGAGTACAACGAGTCATGCGCGAGTGCCAGTAGTTACACGTGAGTACCACGAGTCACGCGTGAATGCCAATAGTCACACGTGAGCACCACGAATCAAGTGCCAGTACAACTAGTCACGCTTAAACCCAATCAATTCACGATCATGGCAAGCCTGAGTCACTCGAATCATGCGCGACTAATTTCAAAAATAGCGTGCGCAATTCTGAAACTTCACCACTCACATTTAATTTTGTATTGAAATTCGAAAAAAATGAAAGCAACGATGCGTATGCAAACAAAAAACACTTTGTGACTTCAGTCGCTTCGTTTTACGAAGCTGCAAGTGTTAGCCCCTCGAGTCACGTGTGACTAGTTTAAAAAATAGCGCTCGCAATTTTAAGACTTCCACTCTCACGCTTCACAAGTGCTTTTTAGGCTTGATAAATTAAACTCTTTCTGGGTAATTCGTAAACGAAGTTATTGAATGACAGCAGGTTTAGCAGCGATTTTAATTTGTGTCACGCGTGAACGCCACGAAACATGTGCGAGTACCATTAGTCACGCTTAAAATCAATCAATTCACGATTGTCAAGATTGAGCCACTCGAGTCATGCGCGACTGATTTGAAAAATAGCGTGGGCAATTTTAAAATTTTAACTCTCACGTTTAATTTTATTTTAAAATTTAAACGAGTGAGTGCAACAGCGCACCTGCAAAATTATATTCGAATTAGTACAACTGACACGCTTTGAGTTTGCAAACGAAAAGCTGTTGTTATTGTATCTGCAATCGGTGAGTCACGCAAGTGTCACGCGTGAGTAGCACGAGTCACGCGTGAGTGATTTGAAAGATTTGGTGTGTTACTTTAAAACTTGATGAGAGTTTTTTAGGCCTGCTTAAACATCTACTTTTAGATAATTCAACTGCAGCGTGGGTCGGAGCATTTCGTGACTGCAGCTCAAATTCATTCAGTGCAATCGCAGCGTGAGTGAATTAAGATATAATTTTTTTCAATTATTTAATAAGTTTTGCACAGAGGGTAACTGTGTTTTCCCTCTCATTTATGTAAGAATTATCCACATCCCATTTAGAGAGCCCCACTGTGCAGCTGTAATATAATGTATATAATTACTTTGTATGAGGGCTCCTTCCTATTCCTCATAGATTTCCTAGAGTCTAGCGTTTCGTTCTTAGAGTTAACCATTTTGCAGGTTATGAGCCCCATTGTTGTAGTGGTGACATTATAAATTGATCCCAAAATAAAAAAGTTGCCACTGTGCTTGCTCCCTTTGAGATTTAATCTTGATGTTTTTCTTTCATTTTCGTAATGACAACTTTTTTCTGTGAGTGTAATTGTTGGCATTGTTTTTCGTGTAACACAGTCAATGTTGTTGTTGTTGTTGTGCTGTTGTTTTTCTTGTTAATTTGATGAGAATGACCAACAGTTTAAAAGCGAAGATTTATTTTTAGAATTTCCCATTTCTTTTTGCTGCCATAATTATAGAGCTAAAAAAATTAGAGTAAAAAGAACTTCTTCTTACTGTTTCTCTTCTTTTTTTTTTTGTTTTCTTTTTTGTTTTGTCTTTTTTAGTTACGACAGTTATTTGCTTTGGTGTTGTTGCTTTTTTGGTTTAAACTAGTTGCAGTTTGTGTTAGATGTTGCTGCGATCGTGAGTGTGCATGAGTGTGCATGCGTGTGTGTGTGTGTGTGTGTGTGTGCGACGTTGTTTGTTTATTATAAAATCTTCGGCGTAGTGGCAGTTAAACCAGACTTATCGCAGAAGTTGTTTATATCGCTGTCTTGTTGCTGGAGATGTTTTAATGTTATATCGTTTGTGTTTGTTTATTTTTTTTCTTTCTTTCTTTCTCTCTTTCTTTCTTAAGATGGTTCGAAGCCAATTGACCTTGTTTTGTTGTAATTTTTCTTTTTAAATTCCAGTTTCTTCGAATTTATGTGGGTGTTTATGAAGAATTATTGTTATTTGCTGCAATATTTATTGGGCAAATATTTGCAAAATAATCAATTAAGATTGATGAGAAGAAATGTTTGAACTATTAGAGAAAAATAAGAAAAAATAAGTGATCGAAAAAGGACTTTTTCAACTATGAAGATATCAATTTAGAATTGGTGTCATAAATTTAGCAACAGAAATGAAAATTATTGAATAAAACTGTAATCATTATTAATCATACGCCTCATGATCATCTATTTATTTACAAATCAAATCGATTAATCTCAATAACGATCGCAAGTATTTTGTGGTACACTTTTAGCAGTCGTAACGCTGGTCAATATTAATGAATTATACATCGTTTGAGAGGTATTTCTATGCAGATAGACATTATATAGATTATTTTTTAATATCAGCATATTTGATATATTTATTTACTATTTTACAGCTGACTTATCTTCCACGAATATTAATGGAATATAAAACGTTTAAGATCGCGTTTACGAAGAGTCATTTTATGGACCACAATGTTTATACTATATATGTAAGACATTTAAAATTAATTTGTGCGTAGATATATAAGAAAAAAATTAACTTCCCGTTGCGCAAATTAAAAATTTTCAAAAAATCAGGAAGTTATTGGTTTTACTCCGTCTTGAAAAAATCGAGTTCTCATGAGATCTGGATGTTTTGAGGTACCAGCAAGCTTCCCTGACTAAATCTGAGAACCCACAGCTATGTCTGTATATGTGTGCATGTTTCTATGTGTGTGTATGTAAGTATATGATGCGTTTATAACTTTGGAACGGCTTGACCGAATTCAATTAAAGTGAAGGCGTTCTAAAAGGTTCTACTGAACTTCGATTTTCTGTGAATTTGAACCGATTCGAACTGATAGATTTCTAGAAATTTTAAAAAACATTTTTCAAAGTATTTTTTTTTTTTTAAATAACTTTTAAACAATTTTACCCATCGATTCCAGAAACTAAACAACTCTCAAGACTAAAATACCACATAGGCCACTGCAAATCGGGTCAAAATGGGCTAATCCGTCCATGAGATATCGTGAACGAAAAAAATTCCAAAAAAGTGTTTTTGTTTTGAAATATATACTCCGAAATTATATATCTGATCGGTTAGTGTTCTCGATCCTTTTATAGTAACCGAATACTATCAGCGCTTGTTACGTGAGAATCAATTGATTTGAAAATGGATATAAAATTGGTTCAGCTCGAAGACCTGAAAAGCCTCAAATAGCACAAGACCCAGGTTACATCAGCTTTAAGGTTGAAATCGGCAAGTTGCAGAGCCGATCTTTAAGGTCTACCTTTTTCCATATTTTTTTTCGAAATTATTAGTATATTTTATTAAAAATTTTATATGACATTTTCATTAAATAAATATACGATTTAAGAGCTGTTTTATATTATCAGTATATCTTATAAATATATATAGGGTGTTTTTTATAGAGTGATACAATTTTGACTTGGCATCATTGCTTTATTTGACCACCTATTTAACAGCTGATAGTTTCTTTTTGTTTAGTTTGCTTCCACATTTCATTATGAATCGATTTACAGCAGAGCAACGAGTGCAAATTGTGAAAATCTTTAATCAAAATAATGGTTCTGTTCGTCAAACTTATCGTGCACTGCGTCTATTCAAAATTTTATTTTCCGATGAAGCCCATTTTTGGTTGAACGGGTACGTAAATAAACAGAATTGTCGCATTTGGAGAGAGGAGAATCCACAAGCTTTTGTCGGAACACCATGACATCCACAGAAAATTACTGTTGGGTGCCCTTTATGGGCTGGCGGAGTCATTGGCCCGCCCATATGTCTTCAAAAACGATTATGGTCAGAATGTTGCTGTCAATGGTGAACGGTATAGGAACATGATTCGAAGTTTTCTCGTACCTCAATTAGCTGGCATTAATCTTGCTGATGTGTGGTTCCAACAGGGCGGAGCCACATGCCACACAGTGGGCGCTACAATTGATTTACTCAACGAAACTTTTGACGAAGAAATAATTTCACGAATTGGCCCCCAAGATCGTGTGATTTAACCCCATTGGATTATTTTCTTTGGGATCATGTAAAGTCACTTGTGTACGTCGATAAACCACAAACAACTGAACACCTGGAAGTCAACATTCCAAGAGTTATCGGCGAGATACGGCCGCAAATGCTGCGAAAAGTTTGTGAAAATCCGTATTCCAGATTGCGTCTTGTACGCGCCAGCCGTGGCGGCCACAGGGCCGAAATCATATTCAAACATTAATGTCATAAAATTTTCTATTCAATAAAGACCGTTTCATTGATATCAAAAATATATTACTGTGTTTTATTATGATTTAAACTTGTATCACTCTATAAAAAACACCCTATACAACATATATTTATGTGGTACACTTTGGAGTACTTTAACGTTAGTTTATTTTAAAGGAAAATATATAATTTATAATATATTCGTATGTAGATATGCAGCATGCCAAGTTTTTTCCAAGTCATTGAGATATTTTGTATATGGACACAATACAAAGTTTTTTGGTGGTACCGTTTTAAATACGTTGTCATTACCCTATATTGATTGGAAATATATTATTTGAAAGGTCTTTTCATGTAGATACGCACAATGTAAATACTTTTTTATAATTCTTAGTACTAAAATATTATAAAAGCCTTTTCAGATTGCTTGAAATGTTAAATCAAAATTTTTGTGATACACGAATATTTTGTAATTTCTCTGAAACTTCACTGGCTTCAAATTGAAAGAAGCGTCGTATGCTCACATACACTTTTAATACACACTTTTAATAATCAAGTTTTATTTCAATTTTAAATGTCAAGTGGTCGAATTTCGATCATTCCAGTGTTTGTAAAAACTCCCAACGATTAAAGTCAATATTGCTTTCCATATTTCAACACTCACACACACACAAACAAAATATTACACAAAACCCGTTTAATAGTAACGGTTAGATAACACACATGTGGCCTAAAGGGCAGTTAATAAAATACTTAATAAAAATAATATGAAAACAACTCCAGCAAAGACAAGACAAAATTTCAGTTCATTTTTTAATTGCTTGCAAGTTTATAGTTTTTAAGTTTTATTAAAAAAAAAGGAGTTTATCCTACGATTTAGTGTTGAGAAGAAATTTGTATTAACCTTCAGTTTTTTTTGTTTGGAAAAAAATAATATTTAAAAGGAATGCGTTCAGGGTTTTATGTAAAGACAGACAGACAGACAGACAGACAGACAGACAGACCTTCATAACCAGATTGTCATAAATTAACATTCACATTTAACAACAACGCAAGTGACACACAAGACTGGGCACGAAAGAGCCAAGATTTCCTTAATAAAATATAAATTTTTAATACGAAGTATAAAAACAAATTCCTCTGGCCAAAAACTAAAGAAAAGAAGTGTCAGATTTAATCAACTCTAAATTAGCCAGACAACAAAAGATAGAATATTAAATACAAAATTTTTCATATCAACTGGTTTTAGCAATTCAGCCAACCACCCTCGTTTTAGTCTACCCGCTCAAGCTACTAACAGAGTGCAGGCGCTCTAGAATGAACCCAAATCAGATTATTCAATGTCAAGTTGGCTGCATGTACGTGATGGCTAATAAATCTGCCATACACACACACACAACAGCATTGAATCATGGCTAAGAACAGATTAATTAAGCCAAACTGTTTTGGATTTTTTTTTAATTTTGTTGTTCTGCTGATTCTTACAAAAAGAAAAGTAACAATTAAACAATTCAAAGTTAGACCAACAGTTGTAAAGTCTTTAAACCATTTTAACGTGTCATAAGACGTCAACAACTGCAAAAAAGTTCATATGGAACAACAACAAAATATATATGTAATAATAATAATTTTGAAACTTGTTATCTCCCAGTGTGCAGCACTGCACAGAGAAGCAAAATAAGGTCATGGCCTGAAGCAAGAAACTCTGAGTGTTTTTATTGAATTTTTTTCATCTCAAGTTTTCTTGTCAAACTAAATCCAACTGGTTTCACACAAAATAAATATAATTAAAATTAACAGCTTCAACAAACTATTTATTGATACGTTGCGAGTAGTCAGGGTCAAAGATTAATTTGCATAAAAGCTTTCCAAACATTTCAAATTGATGACTTTAAACAAGCGATTGCAGTTCAAGTGGTTCATTTAAATAACAACCACTTCAAGTTGAACGAACTAGAGCGGCTTTTGTTACATTCAAAATATATTAATTAAATTATATCAAGCTACCAAAAAGATATTAAATAACTCACAATTTATATTTAAATAAATAAATATTTCTGTTAAACACATCTTTATGAAACAAACTTTCGTATCAAGTAAATTCCATTCAGTTGGATTTACATAAAGACAAAGCAAAGTGTACCACAAAAAAAAGCATGACATCTTTATATATAAAATATGTTAAAATTAAAACAACTTCTTATACTGCACACTTCTTCACATAAATTAGCCTTAAATCATATAAGTTTTATTATTATGGCCAAACGATAAGATACTTAAAAGTGCACCACATAAAAAAAGTGCTCAATATTTACAAAATATTTCAGCATTTTAGAAAAAAAAACATGGTATTCTGTATATCTACACAGAAATGCCTTTCAAACGATATAAGTTCCATAGATACTGCGGGACGATACGATAGCTGAAAGTGTACCACAATTATATGTGTGCAGTTTTTAGGCATAAATATTTATACAAGATATTCCAATAACGTGCTTGTACAGCTACACAAAAATAGCTTTTAAACGACACAAGTTTGATCAATATCAAAGCACCATGAGACAGCTGAAAGTGTACCACAAGAAACATACATATATAAGATATGCTCATGGCATACAAATATACAATTTAAGCAACATATATTTTATTAAAATTGCCCGCCCATAAGACATGTTTAAGTATATACCAATAAAATGTGGGCCATATATGCATAAACATGTTTAGAAGATGTACTGATAACATTAGGAATATAATATATGGTGTATATCCACTTAAGAAATACATACTCATAATATATAACGTCTGCTGATGACAAAGAAAAAAATTATATGTTTGGCAAATCTACTCAAATAAACCTTTCAAACGATATATATTTCATCAATGGCGGAGGACATTAAGACAGCTAAAAGGGTACCACAAAATATTTTCCGGTTAATAAATTTCTAATACAATATTTGCTAGCGAGGCGTATGATTAACAATAACTACCGTTAATTCTTTCTATTGCAAAAAAAAACTTCCCGCTACGAAAAGCTAAAATTTTCAAAATTCAGAAAAATATTAATTTTCCATTCGATCGCGACGTCTTGAGGTCTTAGGAAGCTTCCCTGACTAATTTTGAGTACCAGTCACTATGTCTGTATGTGTGTGTGTGTGTGTGTGTGTATTTGATAACAAGTAACTCGCTTATAACTTTGGAATGGCTCTTCAACAAACTGAAGGCTTTCTTAAGGGTTCCACTGAACTTCCCGAGAATCGCAACCGATTCGAAACGGTAGATTTCAAGAAATTTAAAAAAATATTAGAAAAAATCATTTTTTTTTAAAATAACTTTTAAACGGCCATACCCAATCGATTCCTTATCAATTTTCACGATTAAAAAAACCATGTTGGCCACAGCAAATCGGGTCCGAATCGGTTAACCTGTTCATGAGAAATCGTGACCCAGTTAACGGTCAACATAATCAGTCCAAAGGGTCTGCAGTTTCTTACGAATGTTACTCATCTGAACTCAACAGCATCAACATCAATCAGAAAAAAAAGAATGAATTTCTATTCATGTGCCAAAAGCTGTTCGCGGAAAGTGTTATCGATAAGTGCAACCAAATTGTTGCCACTCATATCCAACCCTGCAAATCTGCATTAATTGTTTTTTATTCCAAATTTATTACGAAAGTTTTGATGAATTCTTAATCTATTTCTTTTCTTTTTCTTTGTTTTTTTATCTTCAAACTTTCATCTAAAAACGGTTTTTAATTTTATTTTTTTGTAGCTACGGAATGAGCCCTGAGTGGTGGCATTAACGTCTGCAATCCATCCAATTGTTGTTGTTGTTGGTGTTTTCTAAAAACTCCACTTCAAGTAGATTAAATGTTGTTGTTTTCATGTTTATTTGGAATTTGTTTGAATTTTTTTTTATATCTTTTTGGTAGAGTTTGTTGTTGCTGCTTCTTCACCTCATTCAAGATCGTGTACGTAGAAAATAAACTTCTGGTGTTTAGCACTCAATATTGGACAAGTACGATCATGTTGGGTTATTACTCTTCACCACACAGCAGACCAAATCAGATAGACATACACACAGACAGACGTACACTCACACTTGTCCACTTGTACAAATGCTGGAATACTCATTTTATGGAGAGAAAAAAAGAAAAACAAAAGAAACGATCTTGTGCCATCAACAAACAGCATTAATTCCGCTTAATGATGAAGAGGGTTCTTGAGAGATCATCGTCATCAAAGAGTGGCAAACAATTGAAAAGAAATTCCTAAACTTGCGGCTCAAGATTGATCAATTTATTTACTTGAAAATTTTGCTATAAAAAATTTTATAGCAAATTTTCCATTAGAAAAATTTTGTTCAGTTTTTGGTAGAAATATTTCACTCGACTTAATATTTTCTATAAAAAGTTATTCTACAATTAAATATTTTTTATAGGAAAGTTTTATTTGATTTAAAATTTTATAAGAAAAAAATTTATTCGATTAAAATTTTATAAAACGATTTTATTACGAATTTTTTATAGAAAATTTTGTTTTAATTAAATATTTTCTATAGAAAACTTTCTTTGCATTAAAAAATTTCTTTAGAGAAATTTTATTCGATTAGAATTTTTTATAGAAATATATGCTTTGATAAAAAGTTTTCTATAGAAAAAATTTTTCGATTGAAAATTTTTTCTAAATAATTTTATCGAGAAAAAGCTTTCGCTGAAACATTTTATTTCGATGAAATAATTTCTTTGAAAGAGTTTTATTAAATAAAAATTTTTCTATAGAAAAATATTATTCGATTAAAAGATTTATATTAAAAAAAAATACATTCGATTGAGAATTTTCTATAGAAATATTTTAATCGACTTAATATTTTCTATAGAAAATTATTGCACGATCGAATATTTTTTATAGGAAAATTTTATTTTATTAAAAATATTCTGGGGAAAAATTTATTCGATTAAAGTTTCTACAAACGATTTTATTACGAAGTTCCCATAGAAAATTTTGTTTTAATTGAACATTTTCTTAGATGAAATGGTTTCTTTGGAGGAGTTTTATTAAATAAAAAAATTTTCTGTAGAAAAATATTATTCGATTAAAGGAGTTATATAAAAAACATTTCATTCGATTAAGAATTTTCTATAGAAATATTTTAATCGACTTAATATTTGTATAAAAAATTATTGTACGATCAAACATTTTTATAGGAAAATATTATTTTATTAAAAATATTCTGGGGAAAAATTTATTCGATTAAAATTTCTACAAACGATTTTATTACGAAGTTCCCATAGAAAATTTTGTTTTAATTGAACATTTTCTTAGATGAAAAATTTTCTATAGAAAAATTTTTTTCGATTGAAAACTTTTTCGATGAAATGGTTTCTTTGGAGGAGTTTTATTAAATAAAAAAATTTTCTAAAGAAAAATATTATTCGATTAAAGGAGTTATATAAAAAACATTTCATTCGATTAAGAATTTTCTATAGAAATATTTTAATCGACTTAATATTTTCTGTAGAAGATTATTGTACGATTAAATATTTTTTATAGGAAAATTATACTTAATTAAAAATATTCTCTAAAAACAAGTTTATTCGATTAAAATTTCTTAAGAGAGTTTTAACATTTTTCATAGAAATATTTTATTTGATTAAATATTTTCTATAGAAAACTTTCATGGTATTGAAAATTTGTTTTTAGAAAATTTTGTTTGATTAGAAATTTTCTATAGAAAGCTTTTATTCGATTAAAAGTTTGTTATAGAAAAATTTTATTGGATAAACAATTTCCTATAAAATAATTTAATTCGACGAGAATTCATCTTTTTCATCTAATCGATCAAAAAGCTTTTGTAGACAAATTTTATTCGACAAAAATTTCCTAAAGAAAAATGTATTCGATTAAGTATTATTCGATTAAAATTTTTCAATCAAAACTTTTGTATAGAAATATTTTATTCGACTTAATATTTTCTATAGAAAATTATTGGACAATCAAATATTTTTTTTCTTAAAAGTTACTTTATTGAAAATAGAGAGAAAAAGATAAATATTATTCGATTAAAATTGCTGTGGAAAAATTTTATTCGATCAAAAATTTTTTACAGAAAATTTTCCATAAAATAATTTAGTCCAAAGAAAAGTTTTCTACAAAAAAATTTCATTCTGATTTGCTGCTTTAATTTTCTGGTGTTTAAAACTTATTTTTTGTCTTGTGGTCCCACTGTACTTTGACCATTTTCATGTTTTCCTTGGTAGAAAACGATTTTAACAGAACCCTTTTCTTATTTCTATTTCTTTTTTTTTTTCTTTTCTCTAGTTTTAATGCTAAGAAAAGAGGAAGAGAACAACACCAACATGACGCGTGGGAATTTGTTCCCCTGTTCAAGTTGTTGTTTGTTCCAACACTGTTATTATTACACTTGGGTTTCAGAAATTTCAGAATTATGATTACTTTTTATGTAATAAAGTTGTTGTATTCTGTGTTTTGTATTATTTATTTTATGTAGATGTAGGCCTTGATAATAAGTTAATGGCAAAAAGAATTGAACAATAGAAAATTCTAGCAAACTCATTTAAATGAAGTTGTTAGGGGTACAGTTAAGCTTTTGTCTTTCAAATGGATCATATGATAAATTGAATGCATGATCCTTTTCGCTGCAAATAAGTTGGTTATTTGCTTCGGTACATTTACATTCATAATAAATCTCTTACAAAACTTCTACTCAAATGCCTTCATTGAAAAGGATTTTCTTCAAAATTTTTTCTACTAAAAAAATTTTTCTATTGAAAAATATTTTGATTAAAATGTTTTTGCACACAAAACTTTTTTATGGAAAACATTTTTGATATAAAGAATTTTTGTAATTAAAAATTTCTATTAAAAGAACTTAAAAAGGTTTTTATAAAAAAATGTGTATGGAAAAATTTTTTCTATTCAAACTATTTTGATATTAAGAAAAATGTTCTAAAAGTTTTTTATTAAAATAACATGTCATTAATAGAATTCAGTATAAAATAATAATTCTCTTAAAAAAATATGTTTTCCATAAAAAATTTTATTAAGAAAATTTTTCTCTTGAAAATGTTTTTATAAAAAAATTTTTTTTTATTAAAACGATTTTCTATAAGAATGTTTCTATTAATAAACTCTTTCCGTCAGCAAAAGTTTAAAATAATAATTCTCTTAAAAAAATGTTTTCCATTAAAAAATTTTTATAAAAAAAATTTTTCTCTTAAAAATGTTTTTAGCAAAAAAATTTTTTTTATTAAAACGATTTTCTATAAGAATGTTTCTTTCTATTAATAAACCTTTTCAGGCAGCAAAAATTTAAGTGAGTGAACCAGGAGTATTAAGACAAGTTCGTTTTTTATTAATATATTGTTTCTTTTAAAAAAATATTTCTATTAAAAGTTGTTTCTATAAAAAAAAAGATGCTGAAGAAAATTATTTCAATCAAGAAAATTTTTAATAAAAGTGTAAAAACTTTTTAAGATATTTTTCTGTTAAACATTTTTGGTTTTTAAAAAAAAAATTTTTTGTTGAAATAAAAACTTCTTTGTAATAAAAAATGTTCATTCAAAAAGAAATTTGTTTAAAAAAATATGTTTGTATTGTGCCTGCCATACAATTAATGTGAAAGGAATACGAGAATTATATCGTTTCTAAATAACTCCTCACAACTTTTCATCACCTAAAAGTATGCAGCATTATTTGACAATTAAAAAATTTTTTTCGATTGAAAACTTTTTCGATGAAATAGTTTCTTTAGAGTTTTATTATATAAAAAAATTTCTATAGAAAAATATTATTCGATTAAAAGATTACATTCGATTAAGAATTTTCTATAGAAATATTTTAATCGACTTAATATTTTCTGTAGAAGATTATTGTACGATTAAATATTTTTTATAGGAAAATTATACTTAATTAAAAATATTCTCTAAAAACAAGTTTATTCGATTAAAATTTCTTAAGAGAGTCTTAACATTTTTCATAGAAATATTTTATTTGATTAAATATTTTCTATAGAAAACTTTCATGGTATTGAAAATTTGTTTTTAGAAAATTTTGTTTGATTGGAAATTTTCTATAGAAAGCTTTTATTCGATTAAAAGTTTTTTATAGAAAAATTTTGTTAAATAAAAAATTTCCTATAAAATAATTTAATTATTCTTTTTTATCTAATCGATCAAAAAGCTTTTGTAGACAAATTTTATTCGACAAAAATTTCCTAAAGAAAAATGTATTCGATTAATACGAATACGAGAATTATATCGTTTCTAATTAATTCCTAACAACTTTTCATCACCTAAAAGTATGCGGCATTATTTGACAATTAAAAATAATATATTTAATTGTTTGTTGCTGTTGCTACAAACTGCTGCTCATATTGTTTTGAGGTTGGAAAACAATGTTGCGGGGACAGAATGTTGTTGTTGACAGCGTACAGCTCCAGCAACAATATTTCTTATATAATTCACAACTTTTCTTTTTTTCTTACATAATTTCCGTTGATTACGCCGTACCAGGAGGCTTTAGTGTAAAATTTAATTTCTTTTACTTAGAAAAGAAATTTTGTAAATAAAATTTCAAAAAGTCTTATATTTTCAAATAATTCTTTTCATACACTTCAAGATCAGCCCTTCTTGAAATTTTAAAATTAACACTCATTTCAAGCTCTCAAGTGTTTCTGCTTTTAACCTTCCATGTGCCACATATTCCACTTGAATGCCACCAACCCCTGTCCCTCCCCACTGGTTATTTTATTGCATTTTGTTTTTGCATCGGCACTTGATGCGAGTGCTGATGAGAGCCCCTTTTACAAAAAAAAATCTTTGTTTAATATCTCGACACTTTCACGCCGTGTCAGTGACGCAGAACAACTGAAGCTGCCAAATACCACACATTATTAGGAAAATTAACACAATAGCAGAAGAAGGTTGTGTATCTGTAGGTGAGTTGAGTGGTGGTTACCTCCACTTTCCGGCAACCTTTTTGTCTGGCCGTTGAAATTGTTGTTGTCTCGGAAGTACATGCTTTTGTTGGAGAGAAAAAAAAATTATGATAATTTTTTATGGCACAGAAATTCTTGGAAGTCAAGATAATGTTTTTTCTTATGTAAATACCGTTGGCTGCCAGTGGCGTGGGGTGTAGCGTATCATGGGGATACAGTTTCTGCTAAATAGGGGGGATTATTTCAGTACAAAACATTTCATTATCTTTAATTATATTCTTTAAAAATGTTTGCTGTTTAAGATAAGTTTTTTGGCTGCTACAAAAAATAAGTGCAGCCACGCCACTGTTTACTACAATAATGGAGATAAAGTTCTTTTCAACACTTTATTTTTAGAAATTCCTGCAAGTTGTAGCCAACACTGCTAAAGGGTAAACAACATTATCGGTTAGTTGTTTGTACGGTGTGAAGGTAAACTTTTAAACGTGAAACGCAAAATAGATGAAAATGCGCGTAGTCAAGTGTTGAGCAGCAAATAATTCCAGGTGGGATATAATTAATGAAAAATCAACGTGAGAGAAATCACTGTTCGAAGGAAACTGCTCTGGCAAAGTCTTGCGTATTTGCCATAGTGCAAAATGCAAATGTGTTGTCTGATACCGACTGCCTGAATGTTAATATAAGAAATTTTCAGCACTTTATTGAAGGCTACTGTTTATTTAATCCCAGATTTTTCGAAAAAATTTCTGTGATCATTTAAATTCTCTTACGAAAACAGCAATCGAAAGTGCTGCTTTCTGCAAAAACTATTTGAATTTATTTGGCAAAAGTAAAACGTTTATTGAAGAAGCATGCTTAATCATGTCATCTCTCGTACTGTTGCGAAACATGTAGCTGCAACATTAAATTCTTTTAAAGTTTTTTCTTTTTTCATAAGTCTGCAGGAATAATTATCTAGAGTTATTTTCATTTTGTAAAAGATTTTGTTTTTTTTTTAATTAGAAAATGTTTATAAAGAAGCATGCATCGTCATGTAATAGTGTTTGTTGCAACACATGTTGCTGCAACACTAGACTTTTTTCTTTTTTGCTTAATTCTATAGAAAAATTATCTAAAGAGTTATTTTTATTTCTTAATTATAAAATGTTTATAAAGAAGTATGCATGCATCGTTGTGTTATAGTCTGTGTTGCGTAATATGTTGCTGCAGCATTAGATTTTTTGTCCTTAATTCTATAGCAATAGAAAGTGGTGTTTTCTGCAAAAATTATCTAGAGTTATTTTTATTTGGTTACAGATTTTTACTTCTCAATTATAAGATGTTTATAAAGAAGCAGGCTTCGTCCTGTTATATTGTTTGTTGCGAAACATGTTGCTGCAGCATTAATTGCTTAATTCTATAGCAATCGAAAGTGCTGTTTTCTGCAAAACTTCTCTAAAGAGTTATTTTTATTTTGTAAAAATAAGATCTGTAAAAAGAAGCATGCTTAATCATGTCATAGCGTCTATTTACTCTCGTAGTGTTGCGAAATATGTTGCTGCAGCATTAAATTTTTTTGGAATTTTTCTTTTTTCTTAATTCTACAGGAATAATTATCTAAAGTTATTTTTATTTGGTTAATGATTTTGATTTTTTAATTATAAAATGTTTATAAAGAAGCATGCTTCGTCATGTTATTGCATCTGTTGACAAATATGTTGCTGCAGCAATTTTTTCTGTTCTTAATTCTGTAGTAATCGAAAGTTTCCCGCAACAATTATCTAAAGACTTATTATTATTTTGTAAAAATAAAATGTTTATTAAAAAAGCATGCTTAATCATGTCAGTCTATTTGCTCTCGTAATGTTGCGAAACATGTTGCTGCAGCACTAGAATTTTTAATATATTGTTTTAACTTAATTCCATAGAAAAAATTATGTAGAGTTATTTTTATTTGGTAAAAGATTTTGATTTGTTAAATTTTAAAATGTTTATAAAGAAGCATTCATCGTCATGTTATAGCGTCTGTTGCGAAACATGTTGATGTTGCATTAGATTTTTTTGCGTAATTCTACAGCAATCGAAATTATCTAAAAGACTTAGTTTTATTTGATAAAAATAAAATCTGTATTAAAGAAACATGCTTAATGATGTCATAGCGTCTATTTACTCTTGTACTGTTGCGACACATGTTGCTGCAACATCTTTCCTAATTTTATTCTATAAACTTTTATACAGATTTTGTAAAACCTCAAAAAAAATTAATTTTTATCAGCAGTTTTAACCTTAAATGTTGCTGCAACATTGAAAGCAACACATTATGTTGCTACAGACGCACACGGACATATAAAAATAGCATAACAAATCTAAAGATTTAATCAACTTCCTCTTTAATTTTATAATTCTGCGTGTAGTTTAAAAATATAGAAATTTATTGCCAAAGACCGGCCGTTAATTTTTTTATGGTTATTCCGCTTGAAATCTGTTATTCAAATCTCTTCGAATCCGCAAACTCAGCGAACTGCTGGTCTGATGGGATCATCGAGCGCTGCATTTAAACGTTCATTAATTTAACTGTTAACTCGTTTAATCAGTTCTTATTGTTTTAGTTTTATATACCATTTCGGCAGACATTAATTATATATTTAAATTTGTTATTTTAATTTTTTACTTAATTTTTTTTTGTCTTTGTTTTGACTATGCAAATGTTGCGCTAATGAAAGATAAATAAGAATGTTTTGAAAAGTTATAGACTTTTATTGTTATTTATGGATAAAAATAGAATGTTGTTGGAAATATTTATGTTTCGAAGCTTTTGTTTGAACAAGAACAGACGTCAGCGCAAGTGTGTTAAAATATATGCTGTTCAAATTTCGTTGAACTCCCTGGAGACTTAATGAAGTCAAATAAAAGCGAGTATTTGGCTGACATGAAAGAAAATACTGCATAAATAAATTGTCTTACAGCTGCATGTCAATTAGAAGTTCTCATAATTTTTTCCAATTATTAAAATGCAAACTGGCCTAGATTTTCAGAAGCAATACTGGCGCTGAATTCAGCTACAAACAGAATCGTTTTCAAAGCAAAAATTTAATAGCACAAAAGAGTATCTAAAATAGACAGCAACATGTTTCCGCAACATATAAATATAAATAGAATATAAATTTATTTTTAATAAAAATAAAATTAAAAGAGAAATTTACTTTATTGAAAATTGTTTTTCCATTGTAAAACAAATATTTTAGTAAAAATTCTTTAGAGAAAAACTTTTTAATAGAAACTAATTTTTAACAGCAAATTTTTTACAGACAATCTTTTTTGGATAGAAAAAAAGTTTTTAACATGAAAACTTGGATGGACTTTTTAAAACACCAAACTTTTTATTAGAAAAATTATTTCAATGGAAAATTTTTTCAACACAAAATTTTATTTAATAGACAAAATTTTTTAACAAAATTTTTTAGAACGAAAATTTTTTTATACAAAAAACTATAGTCCAAAATTTCAATCCACATCGGGTGCTGTAATTTTGCCCCTCGTTAATAAAATAAATTTTTTTTAAAAAAGCATTTCTTCGTTGAAAAAATTTTTGTAGAATTGTTTTTTTATAGAAAAGAGAACAAATTAATACTTTAGCAACATTGTTTCGCTACATGTTTCAGCTACATAATTTGCCAGCAACATTATACACATTTTTTTTAATGAAATTATAACTGCTAATTAAAGTGAATTGAAATTTTTTTAAACTAAAAATTAACAAAAACAAAACAAATTAGTTTTAATTGTTTAGCTGCAAGTTTAGCAACCTGCAATTTTTCTTTATCAAAAACTTGTGTGCCATAATTCATTTCCAACTATCGCATGCTGTTCAAATATTAAAATTAATATTTAAAACTATTAAAACTTTTTAACAAGTTTCGCAAAGTTCGCGTACACAATATAAGCGAAGTAATTGCCAAGGAAAAATATGCAAACGAATCACGCATATTTATTTGCTTATTGAAAAGGAGGAGCAGACGTTAAACTAAAAAAAAAATTATTATTTTAATTACACAATACAAATCAATAAGAAACGAGACTGCAGATATTATTTTTTCTCACACACACAAAATTTGTTTTGTGTTTCAGCTAATTGGCTAGACAAATTACTTTAATTTGTTAATAAGCCATACATGTTGCGTTAATTGCCAGCAACATTTGTGAAAATCTATGATTCGAAAGAGATAAAAATGTTTGAAATTTACAAAAGAAAATCTTGTTTTTGGTCCACATGCAGCCAAGTAGGAGGGTAAATCTGCAAGTCATTGACGAGGGGTACTTCAAAACGAAATTTGTTATTAACATTTTCCGAAGAAACGCTCAACACCAGCATCATGTGTCTACAACTGCATGTTAAGGTTTTATTTTTTTTCTATAACAATTATTTTCAGTGTACACATTTTTTTCAAATTATTAGATTCCATTTTATCCATTTGAAATGTTGTCACAATTGTTATAGGAAAAAATCTGCATTTTTTTAATTATATCGTTATATATTTCTTAGCAACATATTGCAGAAACATTAGACTTGGTTTTTTCAGTTACTATTATTCATTTTACTTCTTGTAACAAATATTTTCAGTGTATTTTTCATATTATGTTGTCAAGTACGCGCAGTTTCAAATTATATCATCGATGTCAGTGAATATATTTCTTAGTAACATGTTGCAGCAACATTAATTGTGCGCTTTTCTATTATATATATTTAATTAATTTTTATTCAAATATTGAAGTTTTATTTTTTTCCAACATATACTTTCAGTGTTTTTTTTTCAAATTATATCATCGGTATTAGTGAATATACGTCTTGACAGCATGCTGCAGCAACATTAATTATGCCTTTTTCAATTGTTATTGTTCATTTCATTTCTTGTAACAAATATTTTCAAAGTATTTTTTAGATTATGTTGTCGAGAATCTGTATTTTTAAATTATATCATCGATATCAGTGAATATGTGTCTTGGCAACATGTTGCAGCAACATTAATTGTGCCTTTTTCAATTATTATTGTTTCTTTTTATTTCTTGTAACAAATATTTTCAGTGCATTTTTTAGATTATGTTGTCGAGAATCTGCATTTTTTAAATTATATCATCGATATCGGTGAATATATGTCTTGGTAGCATGTTGCAGCAACATTAATGGTGCCTTTTTCAATTATTATTGTTCAAATATTTTTAGTATATTTTTTTATATTATGTTGTCAATTACGCGCAGTTTCAAATTATCGATTTCAGTCAATATATGTCTTAGAAACATGTTGCTGCAACATTGATTATGCCCTTTTCAATTATTATCATTAATTTTAATTCTTGTAACAAATATTTTCGGCGTATTTTTTAAAGTATGTTGTCAATTGTACGCATTTTGAAAATATATCATCGATATCAGTAAGTATAATTGTTCAGCAACATATTGCAGCAACATTAGTTTTGGTTTTTTCAATTATTATTATTCATTTAATTTTTATTGTGGCATTTAATACATTTTATTATAGTAATGATTTAATTTTAAGTACTGCAACATGTTGCTAAACAATAATTGTTTAATTGTTTGTTTACATTGTTGCTAATGCTAAGATAGTTTTGCATGCTACAATCAACAAGATAAAAACAATGTTTTTCCATAATAAATTATAGTTCTTTCTTTGATATTTTTTACGACAACAACAAAAATGCGAGCTGCAGTTTTTTTCCATTATGATTATGATTAAAATAATTATCATGTTGCTTATGACGTCTTTTCTTTTTCTCAATGTGTTTACTTTGCTGGCTTTTCATTACTACTACTTGTTGTTATTGTTGTTGCTATTTGTGGTAAACATTTTACAATATAATCACACTTAAGCCTACAACAACATCAATTGCTCCTCCGATGTTGTATTTAAGATACAAACAGAAACAACTCGCAGCAACAACAATCAAATATAAATAAATAAATAAAAATAATATTAAAAGGCGAAGAAGACGAGGTGCATTGAACTGTCGTTTGATATAAATGAACAGTTTTTTCACAGTGTCTGCGAAACATTGAGGTGTTTCGTACTCATTCATACTGAAAAGAAAACACAACAAAAACAACAACAACAACAACAACATAAAACCAAAGCTTAAGCTAACGATTGTGATAATAATCACGATGTTGTTTGTTAGTTTGTTTTTAAAGTAGTCGCAGCATCGAGTTGATAACTGATGCAGTGCTGGATGCCACAGCCAACTTCATTATGCAGCAACATAAACATGATGAGTGACTGCCAGTGCGTTGCCAGCAACATCATCTTCATCATCGTGTCGCTTAGTTATGCTGTATTGACTTGAATTTGTAAATTAACATTTAGTTACGGTTTGATTTCTTATTTTTATTATTTTTTTCATATAAAATTTATTTGATTTTGATTTATTTGTTTGGTCTCGCTTACGGTCTCTGGTCTTTGTTTGGCATTTCTCTTTCGTTGCCAATGATCGTACTTCTTTAATACAAATTAATATTTGAACTTGGGATTAGTTAGAAAAAATATTTAAAATGGCAAACAACACAAATAAATTAAAAAACAAAAATACTTTCGTGCAATAAATAATAAAATACAGATAAGACACTCATTCCACTCCGCATGGAATTATTTGTTTATTAAACAATTTAACTTGAACGACTTTTGTTTATTTACAACGTAAATAAGTTAACAATGTAATTAAAAAAACAAATGCAATTATTGAAAATAGCAGGTGTTAACGGCGGGAAATGGTGTAAACGGCCATAAGGGGGAATTCATTTTGGCTTTGTTAATGAAAAAAATGTTATAAAAATCGTTATATATAATTATGTCGTGTTACACAAAAGTTAATCTTGTATAAATTGTTGCTAATAATTATTGTTAAGCTTGGCAACATGTTGCTAACACATTTCAGTAAGAAATTTGCTTCAAAAGTATTCTTATACTTATTTATTTAAATTCTGCGCCCCGTATTATGTTGCAGCATGTGCTCGCATGCGAAATATGTGCTGATCATCTTCTTTCGCAGTTGAAAAGAAATGTTGCTAGAAACATTTCTCTTAAAAAAACACGTTGCTGTTGCGGGTTTTTTGTATATCATATTTTTTATTGCGTCAATATATGCAACGTTGTTTCGTTGTTTGTTTTCGCTCTCATACGAAAAAACTGCTTCTTATTTTCTTTCGCAGTTAAAAAGATATGTTGCTAGAAACATTCTCTTTAAATAAGCATGTTGCCATTGCAATTTTTTGTATTTCATAACTTTTGTTGTTGGAATGTATGCAACATTGTTTTATGTGCTCTCATGCAAAAAGCGCACGGCCAATCTACTTTCGCAATTGTAAAGAAATGTTGCTAGAAACATTCTCCTTAAATAAACATGTTGCCATTGCGATTTTTTGTATTTCATATCTTTTCATGCTTGAATATATGAAATATTGTTTATTGTGCTCTGATGGCAAAAACGCTCGGCTCATCTTCTTTCGCACTTGAGAGGAAATGTTGCTAGAAACATTTTCATTTAAAAATTATGTTGCCCTTGCAGTTTTTTATATTTCATAACTTTTGTTGCTTGAAAGTATGCTACATTGTTTTATTTGCTCTCATGCGAAAAACGAGCGGCTTACCTGCTTTCGCAGTTCACAAAAGACATGTTGCTAGAAACATTTTCTTTTCAAAAATAAACATGTTGCCTTTGCAGTTTTTTGTGTTTCATTACTTTTGTTGCTTGAAAGTATGCAACATTGTTCTATGTGCTCTCAAGCAAGGAACGTGTTGATTTTCTTCTTCCGAAGTTGTAAAAAATGTTGCTAGAAACATTTTCCTTCCAAGTAAACATGTTGCCAGATTAATTTCGCATGCTTTTAGTCACATGAAAGAAGTACCACTTTTGCAACATTTTATTTCACAAATATTTTTTACAAAAAACATTTTTATGTAAATCAACAACATTTCGCCCGAAAGAGGGCCAGGCCTTAAGAAGTGTGTCATGCGAAAAGTTGAGGCTAAATTGCAAACAGAGGGAAATATTTCGTGTGTATTTTGCGGCAAATATACATTTGCGGTTATATATACAAAGATAAATAACTACAACAATACAAATTAATTAATATATTTTCCCCTTTTTTTAATTTTTTTATATTTTTTTGTCAAAATATACAACAACTTTTCAATTAAATAAAATGACAATTAAAAATTAAATAAATAATAAAAGTTTTTATAATGAATCGTTTTGAGTAAAATATGGAAAATTACCCATCGCTAATCAACACCACCACCACCACCACCACCACCACCACCACCACCGCAGACGGCAGCGACTTAGTCAATAGCAATCAAGTCTCGCCATGTATTGAATTTATAAAAAAAGAAACCGACAAAATTACAAAATAAAAATTAATGAAATGGTTTGTTAAACAACAAATTGAGGTTAAAAGTTTGACACCGCAGCCAACAACAGCGTAATCAAACAGAAATATTGACAATTTCTAAAGGCATTACAACAACAACAACAACAACAACTACAACGATAATACATACAGTATCACTATGAAAACCGAACAATCAAGGAAATGATTTACAATAATAAATTTTAATAGTCACAGAAGACGAAATAAAAGAAGATTCTCAAAATCGTTTTCTAATGAGTTCTATTGACAAATTTGTTGGATTTAAAGTTTTTTTTTTTAATAAAAAGAAATAAAAATATAAACAATAAATTAAATAAATTAAATTCTGTGGCTGCTTAATATCAAACTGGCTGGTGGAAAGAACAGGTTTTAAGTTTTTATTCTTTATTTTCAATAAAAATAAGAAAAAGATAAAGAAAATATTTCTCTTGTTGGGAATTCTATGAAATTCAAAAGCTTTTTAATTTTATTAAAATTCTATATTTTATTGTTTTCAAATTGAAAGAACTGTCAGTTAGTTTTCTATGCGTTTTGAAACTTTTTACAATTCAGAATTGTCAAGACCACAAAATTTGAGTTACCGTTAAGTCCGCTTTATTTTAATTAATTTAATTGTTAAGTCAAACACTTAAAAGTCACCCTATAAAAAAAGCCATAAATTTTTCCAAATCCAATTTCAATAAATTTCTATTATTATTTTCTCAATTCGTTAAGAATGGCAGTGACTTTTTGACGTTTATTTCAAGACATTTCTGTTGGCCAAAACTATTCAGAAAATCTTTTTCTCTCAATTGTATTTCTTTTTTGTTACAAATTCTTTTTATTTATTTATTCATTTATTATAATCTTTGTTTGTTTTTTAATTTTACCACCTTTTTTCTGTTAATGAAAAACGTGTTGCTCGGCTGGAGGTTGCGGATTAGTTGTGTTGCACATGAAAAGCAGAGACTTAAACTTATATTTTGTTTTTCTTGTTTGAGGTACGCGTTTTAGATTTTGAATTTTTTCTGTTTAATGGACGGGATTATGGTGTCATTGTATTGGAAAATGTGGCCAAATGAACTTGAGAGCCAACAAAAGCTGCCACAAGCAGTGTTGCCGCAACACGAGGAATACTTTTAAACGCTCTTCCAATTGTTTGAGCAACAAATATTATATGAATAATAAAAATTAATGCAACATGAAACATGTTGCTGTCAGCATGTTGCTAGACTTTATTGCCACATCAATTATTCTTTACAAAAAAGTTGTCATTTAAAGTCGGGTACTCTGTTTGAAATGTCGTGCAAAATGCTGGAGTGTTCTTTTCTACAAAACATGCAACATTTTTTCACTTCTTTTCTCAAAATTGGCAGTTTGGAAAAGTTTTAAAACAGAAATTATGATGTTAAATTAATTCCTAGTTAATTCTTTATTTTTAAATGACAGAATGGTGCCGTTTGCTAGTAAAAAGTGTAAAAAATGCTGCACTTTTTTCTAGAAAAGAAATCATCAAACATGTAAAAAAAATTTTTATGAAACAATACTTGCGATATAATGTTGCCACGGTAGTACTGCGTTCATGTGCCTTAAAACATGCGTAATAAATCTGGCAACATGTTTTTTCAAAGGGAAATGTTTCTAGCAACATTTCTTTGCAACTGCGAAAGATGGTGAAAAGTACGTGTTTCGCCTGGGAGCACATAAAACAATGTTGCATACAGTCAGGCAAAAAAATCACGAGGGCAACATGTTTTTTTTAAGGGAAATGTTTCTAGCAACATTTCTTTTTAACTGCAGAAGAAGATGAAAAATATTCAAGCAAGAAAATATATGAAATACAAATAAATCGCACTGGCAACATGTTTGTTTTAAAGAGCAATGTTTCTGGCAACATTTCTTTTGAACTTTGAAAGAAAATAAGAAGCACCTTTTTCGCATGAGAGCTCATAAATCAACGTTGCATATATTCACGCAATAAAAAATATGACATAAAAACTGCAATGGCAACATGGGAAATGTTTCTAGCAACATTTCATGTTTCATCTGTGAAAGAAAATAAGAAGCACTATTTTCACATGGGAGCTCAAGCTCAAGCAACAAAAGATATGAAACACAAATAAATCGCACTGGCAACATGTTTTTAAAGAGAAATGTTTCTGGCAACATTTCTTTTCAACTGTGAAAGAAAATAAGAAGCACTTTTTTCGCAAGAAAGCTCATAAAACAACGTTGCATATATTCACGCAATAAAAAAATATGATATAAAAAAAACCGCAACAGCAACATGTTTTTTAAAGAGAATTGTTTCTAGCAACATTTCTTTTCAACTGTGAAAGAAAATAAGAAGCACTTTTTTCGCATGAAAGCTCATAAAACAACGTTGAATATATTCAAGCAAAAAAATATATGATATAAAAAAAACCGCAATGGCAACATGTTTTATTTAAGGGAAATGTTTCTAGCAATATTTCATTTCAACTGAAACAACCCACAAACATGTGGTGTGCATGAAAACATGCAGGTTTTGTTTATACACATAAAACAATGTGACATACATTCCAGCAATAAAACTCATGTTACACAAAAAAAATCGCTGGATGGGCTACATTAGAAACATGACACGTCAATGTTGCTCAACATTTTTCACCCATGTGAAGAGAGTAGTCCACTTTAAGGAGAAAACCAGGAGAAACAAATCTGGCAGCATGGTTGACCGACTTAATTAACTAAAGCAACAAGTCGTTGTTTGCTAACGCAGATATTTCTTCGATTCCCTAACGGTGTTGCCTAAAGCGTTTACAAACGAGAAATTAATGGACTTGTTTAGGAGCTTCGCCTTTCTGTGTTCCCATTAAAAGAGCTTAAGGAACTGTCCATTTCGCGGTTCCAAAAAAACTGCAATCTGGCAACACCTACCTATCAGCTGTCAAACATCTGTCGGCTAAAGTGCCATTTATTTAGTGGAAGCTGCAGTCGCCGATTTCTTAAAGAAACTCCCGATCAATTTTTCAGCAAATTTTTTTATTGCAGTTGATGTCATTTCAATTAATTCAAGCTGTCCAAATTAACTGTTAATATTTTATTATTTTATTTTTCTAATTTGCCATGCAGGTCTAAATTTAAAAAGTAAAACTGGAATGTTGAAAATTAGCATTCAAATTATTATTATTTAGTATCGTTATAATTTTTTCAACGTGAAATTTTTAATCTAAAAGTGTCATAAAAGACGACAACAGTCGGTTGACATTTCGTAGATGCCGTTTAATTTTTTCTCTTTTTTTCTTTTTTTTCCTTTTTTTAACAGTCTCACAACACAACATGTTTGTGGGTTGTTTAGCGAGTTAGAGTGTTGTTGTGCCTGGTTGTGCATGGTTGTGCATGTTTATAAACATTCTATCGTTAATATTAATGAGATGGTAATTTGTTTATTTATTTATTTTTATTTTTTGGAATGTGTTTAGTTTTTTACAAAAAGATTTAACAAAATCGTCTGAGCTGAAATCATTCAATGACATTGAAAAAGAAATATTTATGGCTTAACACTCTTTTTTTTATTATAATTTCAGCTTTTAAGATTTTTTTAATCTTTTTATTTTTTATTTTTATTTCATTTGCATTTGAGACGGGTGATGTGTTTGACAAGACGGGTTTGTCAGGCGTTAATGAAGACTGATTATCACATTCGCACGTTTTGCTTAAAAGAATTTCGTGTAATTTTCAGTTTTTTTATTATTTTCTTTTCTTAAGTAACGAAATCCAGAAGTTTTATAATAAGCAACATTCAGTTTTTTTTTTAATAACCTTGTGGCATATATTTCTCTGGCATTTCAGATTTCGAAAATAATAATTATTTTGGTGTTTTAATGATGCAGAGTAAATTAGCGCAAATTCATTGTGAAGCAGAGAATAATTTCGAAACGAATTGAGTATTCAAAAATGCGTTGCTACAAAGTTAATGTAACCAACCGACCGACCGACCGACCGACCGACCGACCATTCGACCTTCTTTGTTTGGCCTAATAAATGCATCACATTGAAGGCAATTTGTTTGTTAATTAATTAAAGTGTTGGAAAAAAATTTACATTCTTTCCAAGTTTACCTGCCCGTCCATTTACTTTTCCGTATCCATTTGCCAACGCATTCGGAACAAAGACTCTTTCATATTTATTAAATATTAAAATGCGAACGTTAATTACCTACAAAAGTCGTAAATTCGTTAGTTGCATAAATATTTACCTTAAATTTATGTAAATTTACAAATGCTCAGCAGACAAAACTGACTGGTATTTACCTGGAAATAAAGAAAAGAAAAATAAAAGACGTTAAAAATGTGCAGAAGCAGCGCCGCAATCAATGGAAATCGGCGGCATGATTTTGTAATCAACAGAAGTTTTTTTGTAAGCAAAAAGGTGTAAAAATAAAAAATAAAAAAACAGAAATAAAAGTGCAAACTATTTGAAACCACTTAGCAACATGTTGCTAAACATAAGCAACCACAAAACTCACAGGAAACATGTCGTTATGATGCCTGCTTTTAAAAAGCAACATTTACATTCTTCTGTCCTAAAGTTTTAATAAATTTAAAGAAAATTTATAACTCATCGTCCAAATGACAACGCATAATCTCTTAATAGCATAAAAGAGAACATTTTTCATCAAACAAAAAGAGAAAACTTTTAATCAAACAAAATTTTCATATAGAAAATTTTTAACCAAAAAAAAAGTTTTTTGTAGAAATTTATTACAAAAAAAAAAAAAGTTTTCAATGTTTGATTAAATCAAACTTTTCTATGGAAAATTTAAAGCCGAATAAAATTTTTCTATAAGAAAAATTATGGAAAATTTTGAATGGCATAAAATTTTGCTGTAAAAATCTTAAATCGAATAAAATTTTGAATTGAATAAAATTTTGTTGTAAAAAATTCTGCAGAAAATTTGGAATCGATTAAAATTCTGCTTTTAAATATTTTCAATCGAGTAAAATTTTTATTCAAAAAACTTTTCAGAAAATTTGGAAGGGAATAAAATTTTGCTACGAAAAATCGAATAAAATTATTCCGCAGTTTTTTAAAGAAAAGTTTTAATCGAATAAAAATTATCTATAGAAAAGTTTTAATCGAATAAAAATCATCTATAGAAAAGTTTTAATCGAATAAAAACTATCTATAGAAGAGCTTTAATCGAACAATATTTTAATAAAATTATGGAAAATTTTCAATTGAATAAAGTTTGACTATGGAAAATTTTCCAGAAATTTTTTAATCGAATAAAGACTTTACATAAAAAACGAAAGTTCTTGAACGAATAAAATTTTGCTAAGAAAAATTTTTAATCGAATAAAATTAGTCTGCAGAAGCTTTTTATAGAAAAGTTTTATTCGAATAATACTTTTACATATAAAAGTTATAATCGAATAAAAATTATCTATAGAAAAGTTTTAATCGAATAAAAATTATCTATAGAAATGTTTTAATCGAATAATACTATAATAATAAAATTATGGAAAATTTTCAATTGAATAAAGTTTGGCTTTGCAAAATTTTCTACAAAAAACAAAATTTTAATCGAGTAAAATTTTGCTAAAGAATATTTTCAATCGAATAAAATCTTTATATAAAAACGAAAATTCTTGAACGAATAAAATTTTGCTAAGAAAAATTTTTAATCGAATAAAATTAGTCTCCAGAAGCTTTTTATAGAAACGTTTTATTCGAATAATACTTTTACATATAAAAGTTATAATCGAATAAAAATTATCTATAGAAAAGTTTTAATCGATTAAAAATTATCTATAGAAAAGTTTTAATCGAACAATATTTATAATAATAAAATTATCGAAAATTTTAAATTGAATAAAGTTTGGCTTTGGAAAATTTTCTAGAAAAAACAAAATATTAATCGAATAAAATTTTGCTAAAGAATATTTTCAATCGAATAAAATCTTTATATAAAAACGATAATTCTTGAACGAATAATATTTTGCTAAGAAAAACTTTTAATCGAATAAAATTAGTCTGCAGAAGTTTTTTATAGAAAAGTTTTATTCGAATAATACTTTTACATATAAAAGTTATAATCGAATAAAACTTATCTTCAGAGAAGTTTTAGTCGAACAATACTATAATAATAGAGTTATTGATAATTTTAAGTCGAAAAAAATTTTGCCATAGAATATTTTCAATCGAGTAAAATTAGTCGGCAGAAGTTTTTGATAGAGCAGTTTTAATCGAATAATATTTTGACATACAAAAGTTTTAATCGAATATATATTATCCATAGAAAAGTTTTAATCGAACAATTTTTAATAATAAAATTATGGAAAATTTTCAATTGAATAAAATTTCGTTTTGGAAAATATTCCGAAAAAAAATTTTAATCGAATAAAATTTTGCTATAAAATATTTTCAATCGAGTAAAATATTTTTACAAAAAACTCTCCAGAAAATTTTGATTAGCATAAAATTTTGCTTCGGAAAATTTTTGAACGAATAAAATTTTGTTTCGGAAAATTTTTAATCGAATAAAATTTTTCTAAGGACAAATTCAAAAAGGATTAAAGAATTTTTTTATACTCGACATAATTTGCAATGGAAAAATGTCGTTCGACTAAAAGAAAAAATTTATTTTATTAAAAACATTTTTAAAAAAATATTATTCGACTAAAGTTTCTATCAAACAATTTTATTCGATTAAATTTTTTAATTGAAGTATTTCATAAAATTGAGTATTTTCTATAGAAAACTTTCAAGTTATTAAAATTGTTTTTTTTTTTCAAATACTTTGTTCAACCAAAAAGTTTCTATAGAAATTTTTCTTGCGATTAAAAGTTTCCTTTAGGAAAATTTTGATAATTTTCTATAAAATAATTTACTTGGATGAAAAACTTTTTACAAAAATATATTATTCGGGGAGAAGAAAATTTATTCGACAGAAATTTTCTATATTAAAATTTTATTCAATTTGAATTTTTTGTAAATAAGTTTTATTCGATTAAAAATTTTCTATAGAAAAATTTCAATAGAAAATTTTCTATAGAAAAATTTTAATAGAAAATTTTCCATAGAAAAATTTCAATAGAAAATTTTCCATAGAAAAATTTCAATAGAAAATTTTCTATAGAAAAATTTTAATAGAAAATTTTCCATAGAAAATTTTCAAATAGAAAATTTTCTATAGAAAAAATTCTATAGAAATTTTCTATAAAAAAGTTTTTTCGTTGAAAACTCTTCTATGAAAAAATTTTATGGGATTAAAAGATTTTTTTGTTTTATTCAATTTGAAATTTTTATAGAACAAAAAAATGTTTATTCGAGTCAAAATTTTCTATAGAAAAATTTCAATAGAAAATTTTCTATAGAAAAATTTTAATAGAAAATTTTCCATAGAAAAATTTCAATAAAAAATTTTCCATAGAAAAATTTCAATAGAAAATTTTCCATAGAAAAATTTCAATAGAAAATTTTCTATAGAAAAATTTCAATAGAAAGTTTTCTATAGAAAAATTTCAATAGAAAATTTTCTATAGAATAATAGAAAAATATTCTATATATAGAAAAAATTTTCTATAGAATAATTTTTTCGTTGAAAACTCTTCTATGAAAAAATTTTATTGGATTAAAAGATTTTTTGTTTTATTCAATTTGAAATTTTTATAGAATAAAAAAATGTTTATTCGAGTCAAAATTTTCTATAGAAAAAATTCTATAGAAATTTTCTATAAAAAAGTTTTTTCGTTGAAAACTCTTCTATGAAAAAATTTTATTTGCTGATATTATTTCACTAATAATTAAGAAAAAAATTTATTACTACTAATTTTATAAAAATTATTTTAATAAAAATGATTGATGTAAAATTTTATTTAAAAAAATTCAAACTTTAGCAACATAAATTTTATATAAATGACGTATTCGAGGATCCACTTTATTTTTAAAAGTTTGTCAATATGCTAGGCAACATGTCGATGTGCGCTGCAACATGTTGGGCAACATTTGATGTGTCATCGCCGAATCCGCGTACTTTTTGATAAAACTGACAAATATATCCGTTGGGTATTTGTGTGTGAGTCAAATGTTTTATCGTTTTTAATGTTTAATTTTAATTTGGCAAATAATAGGGAATCACTTCGTTACAATTGAGTGTGTAAATTGGCAAGACAAAATGTTGCACAATTTAAGTCTTTATAAAAGTTTAATATTCTTAAAATGAAATATATTTTTACTGTCAGAAGTGATTTATTACAAAAGAATATATTAAAAGTTGTCTAAGCGAATTGATTTTGCGAATGTATCTCACGCACACACACACACACACACACACACAAAGAGTTTCAGTAATTATTTCGTTAGACTCATTATTTTGCGTGTGTGTCTTTTATCTCTTGACACAAACAGTCAAGCCATAATATTTCTATCTTATCTATTCAAAAGTTTTACACAAAAACTTTTAACTTTATGTTTCCATTGTTTGTTTTCATAAATATTTTGTGTGCTTTTTCGCAAATACTTCAACGTATTGACACATTTCCTGAACTCTTCAGATACGCGGAGTGTTTCGCATTCGAACAAAATTTGGTTTTCAACAACAATAAATAACCCCGCTATCTGTGGCTTTTATCTAAATTAACAATGAGAATTTGAAATTAAATCTAAATATATTTTTGTAGACAATGTTACGGTGGTTTCCTGTTGTTGCAGATGTATTTTGCGTAAAAAGATAAAAGATACAAATAAATTCAAATAAATTAAGTGCGTGAAAAATAAATTTTCTTAAAATTTTATCGAAGGAAATTCTTATAAGTCTTTAATGTTTTTCAAAAGAATTTGCGAATGAAACATTTTGATCGATTGAAAATTCTTTATTGAAAAATCCTATTCGATTAAAATTTTTTATAAAATAATTTTTTTTTTAGATTATAATTTATATCAGTCTAAAAAGCTTTATATAAAAAATTGTATTCGATTAAAAGTTTCCTCATAAAAGATTTTATTCGAATAAAAATTTTATATAGAACAAAATTGTTCGATAAAAAAATGTTTCAAGAAATTGTATTCTATTCAAGAACTTTGTATTGAAAATTGTGTTTTACACAATAATTTTGTTCGATTACAAGTTGTGTTGTAAAAATATTTTAATGAAAGTTTTATTCGATTAAAATGTTCTGAGAAAACTTTTATTCCATTCAAAAGATTTCTATTTAACGATCTTATGCGATTCCAATTTTTTTTTAATAATTTAGCTAGATTACAAATTATGCTATGAAAAATTTTATTCGATTAAAACTTTTATTCGATTAAAAATTTTATTCGAATAAAAATTCTATTCGAATACAAATTTTATATGGAAACATAATCGATCAAACACTTTCTTAAGAAATTTTTTTACATTCAAGAAATCTAGTTTAAAAAATTTTCTTCGATTAAAAGTTTCCTCATTTATTCGAATAAATTAGAACTAAATTGTTCGATAAAAAAATTTTTCAAAAAATTTCATTCTATTCAAGAGCTTTCTATTGAAAAATTTCGTTTTACACAATAATTTTGTTCGATTGTATTCTAAAAATATTTAATTGAAAATTTTTATTCGATTAAAATGTTCTGGAAAAACTTTTATTCCATTCAAAACATGCTTAAAATAATCTTATGCAATTGCAATTTTTTTAAAATAATTTTGCTAGATTACAAATTATCTTATGAAAAAGTGTTAGGCGATTAAAACTTTTCTCGTGAAAAATTTTATTCGATTAAGACTTTTCTCATGAAAAATTTTATTCGATTAATATTATTCTCATGAAAAATTTTATTCGAATACGATTAATTTTTATTACATTCCAGAAATCTAGTTTGAAAAATTTTAATCGATTAAAAATTTTATTCGATTAAAAATTTTATTCGAATAAAAATTTTACATAGAAAAACTTCGTTTGATTAAACAATTTCTCAAGAAATTTTATTGAATTCAAGAAATCTGCTTTGAAAAATTTTCTTCGCTTAAAAATTTTCTAAAAATATTTTTATAAAAATTCTGATGAAAAAGTTTTGTTGCATTTAAAAACTGGTGCGATTGGAAATTTTTGGTGGAACAAAATATTTCTAAAAATTTTTTAATGCCATTAAAGTTTTTTATATAAAATATTCAATTTTATAAAATACTTCTTTGAAAAATTTAATCGAATAAAATGGTTTTAAAAAAATTTTAATCGATTAATATTTTTGAAATATTTTTAGTAAAATAAATTTTGTTCTTTAGAACATATAAAGTCGAATAAAAATTTTCTATAGAAAACTTTTAATCGAATAAATATTTTCTTTATAAAGTTTTTCAACGCATAAAAAAATTTATAGAAAATTTTCCTTAAAAAATTAAACACTATTTTGAAAGAAAAAAAATGTCTGAAGAAAATTAAAATGTCTTAAGCTATTTTTAAGACTTAACTAGGAAAATGTCTTATGTTGTGTTCTTTTCTGGAAAAAATGCTACATTTTTACACTTTTCAGTGGAAAAGGGCAATTTTATAAATTTCATTTGTGAATACAGAATATCTTTTTCCAACTGGGTGCGAAATTATTTGAAAGCAACTGCTTAGCAGAAAAAGGTGCACAAAATGTTGCCTTTTTTTTGGAAACGAAAATGTTATTAGAACATATTTCTCATATAAAAAATGGATAGATCCTAGTCAACGATCACGTTCGACAGCTCGAAAATTTCCAATTGCATTTTGAGTTCTTTAATTCAATTTTATTTTTATTTATAATAATTCAAAAATTATAAAACCGACTTTCAAAGTCAGTCGAGTTTCTTCTAGCGTGCGTCACACTACCTTATGAGCAATTATTTCGCAACAAATGCCGTATGAAAAACTATGGAAAAGATTCACCCTACAGGCCATCCCTGAAACTTCCTTATCGGAATAGCATTTTAACTACTGGCAACATGTTGCTGGTCTCTTTATTGTTTATTTCTATACAATTTTTCTGATCTTTTAAATCATCTTGATAATTTTCCTTTTTATTTTAGTTTTATGATTTATTTTCAAGAGTGCTTTTTTGAAATAAAATTTTTCTTGTGTCCAATTTTCACAACAACCAAAATAAAAATCTGTACGCAATGAAATTGTTAAGTCTTGAGAGAGAAAAAAAAACATGAGCAACATTAAATTCCTTAACGGCTGAAACATACAAAAAACAAAAATAGTATTTTGATGATTCTATTTTCGATGACAAGCATCAAGAAAGAGATGCCACAATAGACACACACACACACACACACTCATACATTTGTAATACGTGCAACAGACAGACATGCATTGGCATGCACTTTTTCTGTAGTTTTCTTTTTTTTTTTTATTTCTTTGCTCATGCAACAAATGTTGCGATGGGGGAATGAGTAGGCATTTATAAATTTTATAATGATGACTTCTACATCATCGTCTTGCGTTTGTTACACGATTTCTTATTACGGCTACTACAAGTTTTTTTTATTTTTAAATTTTTTTTATTTTTATTTTCTTTATATTATTTATTTGCTTTTTTTTTCTGTATGATTTCTATGCGCTACGCCACTCATTTTACTGGTTGTTTAGAAAATTCCTCGAAATCATTTCAAAGAAAATGTGATGTATTATATAAAAATGTGGATGCGTATATAAATACGAGGGTGACTTGGTAAATAATTGAATGCAGGGACGTTTTCTAAAGTGGTTGTTTTAAATACTTTTAAACGGCTTAACCGATCGTTTGCAAAAATTAAGCAGCTCTCAAGATTAAAAAACCATTTCGGCCACTGCAAATCGGGTAAAAATCGGTTAATCTGTTCGTGAGACATCGTGAACGAAAAAAATTCGAAAAAACTGATTTCTTTTAAACTACAAAATTATATGTCCAATCATTTCGTTTTCTCTATTCTTTTATAATAATGGAAACTAAATCAGGCAGTGCTCATCGCGGGGGAATCAGTTGATTTGGAAGTTAAATTAATAGAGTTTTAACTCCAAGAGCTTAAAGGCATGGCATATTATAAAAACCGGGTTAGCGGGAAACTTCAGGAATGGCCTGTAGGGTAAAGATTTTCCATATTTTTTTTTATAAGGCATTTGCTGCGTAATAATTGCTTATAAGGTTGTGTGACGCACGCTACAACAAACTCGAGTAACTTTGAAAGTCGGTTTCATAATTTTTGAATTATTATAAATAATAATAAAATTGAATTAAAGAAATCAAAATGCAATTGGAAATTTTCATTTTTTATATGAGAAATATGTTCTAATGACATTTTCGTTTCTAAAAAAAAGGCAACATTTTGTGCACCTTTTTCTGCTAAGCAGTTGCTTTCAAATAATTTCGCACCCAGTTGGAAAAATATATTCTGTATTCACAAATGAAATTTATAAAATTGCCCTTTTTCATTGAAAAGTGTAAAAATGTAGCATTTTTTCCAGAAAAGAACACAACATAAGACATTTTCCCAGTTATAATTGAAAAGAAGACCTTGAAAAATATGTTGTCAATAAATCGAATTTTAAAGCCCATAATATTAAAGCAGTTTCCAATTTTTCTATTTTATTCTTATTGCCCTTTTGCATCTGAATTTACCCCTCAAAATTATTTGCAATCTTCTGCACAAAATTTTACGAAAAATTGGCTTGAAAGTTAAATTAATTTAACAAAAATATCCAGCATATATTTAAAAATGTGGCTATAATTCATATATTTTAAAATGTTGCCACAATTCAGCAACATGTTGCTAGATTTCCAACATAAATGTCGCTGGACACAAAATGGAATGGCATGTTTGAAATTAAATTCTTGGCCTGCCAAAAGTTTGTTTTTTTAAACCATCCATCCATCGTCTTTAATCAAAATGAGTATTAAAAACACGCCATCAGGTCAGAGTCCAATTAGCGGGTCAAGCGCTGCCTCAAATAAGTTTATTTCTTTAATTAAAATTTATCTTGCACAACCATCGTATAGAATGAAAAATTCTTTTATTAGTTTCATTTAACTCAAATTGTGTCTTATAATTTGCGGTAGCTGGACATAGAAATTTTGCTTAATTATATAATTGAAATGTTGTTGCAGCAACTTTTTTTTGTTTGTTTTTCAATTGTCCAACAAACGAGCGATCGATCATAATTTGAAATTTATTAGACTTTTACAATATTTAAAATTAAATTACACTGCAGGGATAACATTTCCAATGTCTTCTTTTATATTATAATTGGGAAAATGTATTATGTGGTGTTCTTTTCTGGAAAAAATGCAACATTTTTACACTTTTCAGTGGAAAAGGGCAAGTTTATAAATTTCATTTGGGACTACAGAATTTATTTAAATTATATCTACACTTTGTTGCGAAACTATTTGAAAGCAATTGCTTAGCAGAAAAAGGTGCAGAAAATGTTGCCTTTTTTCTAGAAACGAAAACGTTTTTTATATTAAACAAAATTGCTAAATCGACAGTATGAAAGTTTCAGAACACATTTTTGTTTCATTGAATCAATTTTATTGTTATTTTTTTTATTATGTATAATAATTCAAAAATTATGAAACCGACTTTCAAATTTACTCGAGTTTCTTGTAACGTGCGTCACACAAACTTATGAGCAATTATTTCGCAACAAATGCCGTTTAAAAATATATGGAAAAGGTTGCCCCTACAGGCCATGCCTGTAACTTTCCGCTAATTTTAATCGCAAAGTTATCGTAACTCGGTTTTTATGATATGCCATGCCTTTAAGCTTTCCGAGAAAAAACACTATTAAATTCATTTCCAAATCAACCGATTCCCACGCTCACTGATGAAGTATTCGGTTACCATAAAGGGTTCGAGAACACTAACTGATTGGATATATAATTTCGGAGTTAAAAATTTCAGTTTTTTCGAATTTTTTTCAATCACGATATCTCACCGATTAACCGATTTCAACCCGATTTCCTTTTTAATCCTGAGAGCTGATTAATTAAATTAAAAAAATTTTCACAAAATTTTCTAAACTTTTTTTAAATTTCCTGAAATCGATTCGAATCGGTTCTAATTCCCAGGACATGTGATTTCAGTAGAAACCTTTAGAACGTCATCAGTTGGGTTGAAATCGGTCAAGCCGTTTCAAGGTTATAAGCGGGTCACATACACATACATATTTACACACACACACACACATACAGACATAGTGACGGGGGTTCTCAAAATTAATCAGGGAAGCTTCCTGGCAGCTTAAAACATCGAGATCTGATGACAACTCGATTTTTTCGAAACGGGGTAAAACCAAAAACTTTCCGATTTTTTAAAGTTTTCAATTTTCGTAGCGGGAAGTTTAAAAAAAACAACTTGAAAGTAAATTATTTTCAGGTATTTCATAGAGCAGAGACATAAAAATAATTTATTTATTGTTGTAGCAATTTTTTCATGATTTTGCAAAATGTTTTCTGCCGCCTTGTTGCTGCTGCTGGTTGCTGGCTCTGGTTTCGTTGTTAAACTTTTAAATCATAAATATTTTTATTTCGCCGTGAATACCATTTTGTTTTTTTATTTTTTGTTTTTTGCAATTCTTTTTTTATGCCTCAACGTTTTAACGAACAGATTGTAGGCGCCTGAACGAAATAAAATTTGTCATCGTGATGTTTTATTAATTGTTAAGACAAAAATAAATTATTATTAAAAAAAAACCAAGAATTTTTATCTCAATTAAAAATAATTAAAACGATATTAGCAATTTTGCCAACATTTTAAAAGCAGATTTTCGTGTAAAAAATAAATTAAATATATTTGAGAAACATGTTTATCATATATTTTCTATTTGTTCTGGCAACATGTTGACAATCAATGATTTTTTCTGATATAAACATTCAATTATTCATGTTTATAGTCCAGTACTCTGTTCGAATTGCGGCATAATGTTGAGCAACATTGATTGTTTTTATAAAAAAAAAATGGACAGGATGTTAATTTAGCCCTTCCAGCGTTGCAACATTTTTGTGGCATCAAAACATTTCCTAGCGAAAAAGGCGCTTATCATTTTATTGAGCAGTTAAAAACAACATGTTGCTAGAAAAATTTTTCTTGAAAAATATATACCGCCACATTAATTTTACAAATTTTTTGCAATAAAAACTGCAACATTTTTGGGGGAAATATTTTTTAGCAAAAAATTTTTTTATATATAAATTGGCAACATTTTCCTCAAAATTTTTAACAGAATTCCAGTTTAATTTTTGGTTCTCAGCTAGTTAAAGTTGTGTATTTTGTTAAATAGAAGGTTCCATATCAAACGCCATAGGAAAACATTTATATCAAATGTTTATAAATAATGTTGCACAACTTCTGCTTTGTTGATTTTGTAAAAGAAAGACTATATAAAATATTTCTTGAAAAAGAGTTTAAACAAAATTATTCCCAAGTCATTTATGTTATTTTGTTGTCTTAAAATACCAGCTACATGTTGCTAAGCTTGGTATGTGCAACATATTAAAATTAGGCTTATATCTTTGCTTCAACATGTTGAGGTTGTTATGTACACATTTCTTATAAATAAAATAAAGAATTTTCTGCACCAGCTTCTGCCTCTTCGAATTTGTAAAATATGTTTAGCAACATGTTTCCGATGGCAACCATCTAGTTTAGCAGCAGATTATGGATGGCAAAGAATAAATATTTTTTTTTGTTTGGTTTTTCATCTTTGAAATTTACTTTATTTTGTAGTTTTCAAAATACCAGCAACATGTTGCTAAGCTTGATATACACAATATATTAAAATTAAGCTTATTTTGTTGCAGCAAGATGTTGTGTATGTTATTTACACAATTCTAATAAATAAAATAAACAATTTGCTGCAAAAACTACAGACTTTTCGAATTTGTGAAAAATGTTTAGCAACATGTTTTGGTTGGCAACCGTTTAGTTTAGCAGCAAATTATGGATGGGAAAGAACATATCGTTTTTGTGTTGGGTTTTCATGTTTGAAATTTACTCTGCTTTTAAAAAAAATAATAATAATGGAATGTTGCCAGCAATATTTTCTTCTGTGTGAACGCGAATGGAAAAAAACAGAATAGAATTTCCAATATTTTTCTTCCAAATTTTACCTGAATACGACTTTTAATATTCAATCGCTTTTATTGCTTGAAAGTTATGCAACAGACCACGTAAAATTTCGTGCGAAAAAATTACTGCTCTGCTGTTCTTTCGAAGTGGGGAAAAAACATGTTGCAAAAGAAATATTTTTTTATACAAAAAACTTTTGTATGGACTTAAAAAATATATCGCACGATATCTCAAAGCCGCCTCAGCGATGAGTATTTCTAGTTGGGAGCTTTTCCAGCTCTGGATATACTTCAATCACTCTGTTTAATTAATGATTGACTTTCTGTGCACATTTGCCGATATTGTTTTTGTTCTTGTTTTTTTTTAAATTTATTTGACCCACATATTTTGTACTTCATTATAAATAAAACAATTTAGCAACGAGTAATTGAAACTTTTTATCGACATAATTAATGGAAAATAAAATATAAAACCGAAAGTACAAATAAAACCGTTTGTAATTAAATCGCATAAAGTTCTGAAAATAAAATTAATAATATAAAAACGCAATTGAAATCGAATAATGGCTTTTTAACCGCATCGAACATTTACACGTACAATAAATATTTTTCTTTTTTAATTTATAGAGAACCAGCGTTTAACTGAAGTGGCTACGAAATTTGAGTGGAAAAATAAACAAGAAATAAAATTAATAAAACAAAAAATGGATTAACTTTAAAAGAGCAGGCAACAACATAATAAATATAAGAATTTCTTTAAAAGTATTGCAAATTTGACAACAACAAAAAATTAAAAAAACGGCTGACCCCAAAGGCCATCCCTGCTGTAACTTCCCGCTAATTTTAACCGCAGGACTATGGCAATCAGGTTCTTGTTCCTGCTTTTGAGCTCTTCGAGCTAAAAACTATTATTTTAATTTTCAAATCAACCGATTCCCACGGGAAAAGTGGTGATTGATTTAGTTTTGAATAACTATAAAAGAATATAGAACAGGAACTGATCGGATTTATAATTTAGGAACTTTAAAAATAAACACTTTTTTCGAATTGTTTTCGATCACAATAACTCACGAACGGATTAACCGATTTTGAACCGATTCGCAGTAGTCGACGTGGTTTCTTAATCTTTATTTCTGATTAGGAATCCATCGGTAAGGCCGTTTAAACGAAAATTTAAGAGATAAATATTTTAAAAAATATTTTTTTTTTCTAAGTTTTTTTAAAATTTCTTGATATATACCGGTTTGAATCGGTTCAAATTCAGCGGTAATCTAAGTTCTACAGAATCATTTAGAACGCCATCAGTTTGGTTGAAATCTTTCAAGCCGTTCAAAGCGGATCATATACTTACACACACACACAATCGTACAAAGCAACATGTTGCTGAAGCCTGTTGCACTTAATATTGTGATTAAGTTGCAAGATCCCCATATTAATTTTTTTTTCTTTACCCACTCGTTTTTGTTTGATATTTAAACTTATTTTCACAACATTTGAAACTGAAAAATACACAGCAAAATTATTGAAAAATCCCAATTTGGGAATTTTGAAATTTTTTTTGGGAATTTTTAGGGATTTAACAAATAAAGATCGTTTGTCTTTTTTTGCTCTCAATTATTATTATTATTATAATTGTTCTTTTACTAGGACCGGCACTCAAAGGGTAATACCCAGAAATGTTATGCAGAGGGGTGGCAGTATCGAAACGAGGGGTGGTGGGTTAGTGTTAAAAGGTCGGGTGAATGAAAATAATTGAACATTTTTTGTGAGTACTTAATATTTTATTCTCTCATTTGATAGGCGTTACATACAGTTGCTAATGTATAAGCCAGCAACATGTTGCTAACGCCTTATTCATAATAATATGTTTCAGTTTATTAATTTGCAAATTTTTTTTTAAAAAGTGTGATTCGCGGAGATCCATAATTTTCATACTTAATAATCATTTTGTGCGTTCAGTCATTTCATTGTTTCAGCAACATGCTGCTGAAACATGTGATTAATACTATCAAACGCAACAATATAATTTCCAAAATAGTTTTAAGCACTCGTAATGTTTTTAATATAACCTCATTTTCAAAGTATATAAAACTGAAAAATATACAGCAGAATTACTGAAAAATTCCAAATTGGGGATTTTGATTTTTTTTTGGGGAATGATGGGGATTCCTCACACAAAAGACTGGCTTGTCTTTTTTCACTCTTTTGCTCTAAATTATTATTTATTATTTTTTTTTTTTAGTTGGTAGTACATAAGCCAGCAACATGTTGCTAACCGCAGTGCAACACATTCGGCCTTATTCATAATAAAATGTTTCATATTTATTAAAGTCTTAATTTGCCAATTTTTTAAAAAAGTGTAATTCGCGGAGATCCATAATTTGCATGTTTAATAATAATTTTGTGCGTTTAGGCAGTTAATTGCTTCAGCAACATGCTGCTGAAACATGTGATTAATACTATCAGACGGTACAATTTGGTTTCCAAAATAGTTTGAGCACGCATTGTTTTATCTAGAACCTTATTATCAAAGTATATAAAAGTGAAATATATACAGCGACATTATTGAAAATCCCAATTTGGGGTTTTTGAAAATTTTTTTGGGAATCAAAGTAGCTTGTCTTTTTCTTTTTTTTTTCTTTTGTTCTGAATTATTATTATTTTTTCTTTTTTAATTTTTTTTTTTACTAGGACCGACCCCTCAGGGACTATCTTTGTCAATGCTTTGTATAGTGGTGGGGATTATGAAAACGAGGGGTGGTGGGATAGTGTAAAGAGGTAGGGTGAATAAAAATAATAGAACCCTCTTTTTGAGTACGTAATATTTAATATTTTATTCTCTCATTCGATAGGCGTTACTTCCAGTTGCTATTATATAAGCCAGCAACATGTTGCTAACGCCAATGAAACATATTCGGCCATATTCATAATAAAATGTTTAAATTTATTCATTTGCAAATTTTTTAAAGAATTTTAATTCGCCGAGGTCCATAATTTTCATGTTTAATAATAATTTTGTGCGTTTAGACATTTAATTGTTTCAGCAACATGCTGACGAAACATGTGATTAATACTATCAAACGCCACAGTTTTGTTTTAAGCACTCGTATCTTTTTTATATAACCTTATTTTCAAGGTATATAAAACTAAAAAATATACAGCAAAATTATTGAAAAATCCCAATTTGGGGATTTTGATTTTTTTTTTTGGGAATCTGTGGGGATTTCACAAACACAAAGCTGGTTTGTCCTATTTTTTCCTTTGAATCAATCTTTTTTCTTTTAACTAGGACCGGCCATTCAAGAGATCATCTCCATCAATGGATAGCAATTGGCCAGCAACATGTTGCTAACGACTTTATTCATAATAAAATGTTTTAGGTTTATCAAAGACTTATTTCACAATTTTTTTTTATTTTCTTATTAATAGTTTTCATTATAAAATTTCAGGCTGAATCGTTTAAATATTTCAGCAACATGTTGCTGAAACCTGTCATTAATACTATCACACGCCACAATTCAATTTCTAAAATAATGGGCAACATTAATTTTTTGTTTATTTTAAAATTTATTTTACATTTAACCTCATTTTCACAGTATATAAAAGTGATTTATTTCAAATTCCTGCTACTTTATGACTGGCATTAACAGCATTTTCGTTTCATTTACGAAATGGCAGCAATTATTTTCAAAAATTCAATTCAGTTTAGCAGCAAATCAAAATCTTTTTGTTTTGTTTTCTTTTAAGAGTGCAAAAAATTGTCAGCCAAAAATACTCTTTTCAGTAACAGATTGAAAGAGGAAGGAAAATAGGAAAAAAAGGAAAAGAACGTGCAAGAGAGTGGAAACGGCAGAAAGAAATCAATTCGAAATTCCAAACGTTTATTTAGAACATTTTCTTTTTAGGTTTTTCCTGTGGCACAACGTAAATAAAAACAAAAACAAAAATAAAGAAGAAAAAGAAAATCACACAACTATTCCATTTGCGGAGCTACCGGAGAGATAAAAAAAACAGTCTGGCAGACGAATGGATAGACAGGGAAAATTGAACAACAACAACCAACATTCAGAAGAAAAAAATTACAAACAACTAAAAACGGACAGAAGGACAGAAGGAAAAACAAAATTGTTTTTGGTTTTTTCTTTCTATTTCTTTCCCATACAAAATAGAGTGGCGTCTTTGTAATTCTTTCTAAATTTAAATTCTGGTGGATTTATTTAGGGAAAAAAGACTTGACGAACTAAAAATGAGATGATAAAAAATTGTAGTAAAACAAAAAATAAATTATCTGGTGTTTCGAGCAAGAAAAAAGATGAGAAAAAAAAGCTCTTCAGGAATGTTTTTAAAGGCTTTTTAATTCTTTCAAATTGTTATTTTTCAACGCCGATACATGAAGTGTGCAAGTGTGCTCTCGTGCGTTCGTGTGTGTGTGCGTGTGTTTGTGCGTATTTTATTTCTGTGAAGGGGCTTGTTAAAGATCTTAAATATATTCTTCTTGTCATTAACAAAATTTATGAGTTGAAAAACTTGTCTAATTTTCAATTTATATATTTTTGAATCTTGTGCTCTTTCGTGTCACTCAAACACATGAAAATGTTTCACATCGAAATTATCATAAAATGTTTATGATAAAAATAATTTTTATTCCCATTCAAAGCAAAACTCATGCAAAGAACTACAAAAATAAATACAGAAACTGGGAGTGAAAGTACAAAAAAAAACAACACAAAATTTATTTATAAAGAACCTATAAAAATTGTACACTATTTTTGGAAACTTTCCCAGTGTGTCGTGTAAAACTCACTCACTGACTCACTTTTTAGCTCGAATTGTTATAACGGCGAAATGGTCGCCTCTTCGAAATGCCAGACATTGAAGTCATTTTGAAGGCTAACAGTTGCTAGAAAACGTAAATAAATTATTATGTTGTATAAAAATATTTCAATTCCTAAAACGGGAAATTTATGTTCCAAGAACTCAATTATTTTCACAAATAACTCATTCAGACTGTACTAACCGGTCGATTACCAAATAAGTTACAGAATCGCGAGGATTTATAGAATACCCCAAATTCCCAAAACGGGCAAAATAAGTTCCAAAATGTTGAATATTTTCATAAACATGACATAAAGGCTGCATTTTCCGTTTAAAAAATAAATTTCCATTTAAAAAAGAATCTCGGCGAATTTCACAATACCGAAATTCCCAAAACGGGAAAAGTAAGTTCCAATATGTCAAATATTTTCATAAAAATAACCTGAAGGCTGCATTTTCCGTTTAATAACTAAATATGTTGAAGAATCTGCACGAATTTTACACAACCGAAATTCCCAAAACGGGAAAATATGTTCCAAAATATACGTTATTTTTACAAAATATGTCCATGCAGCTGTTATTCAAAGTTTGATTTGTAAACAAATTACTGAATTTCGAAAAATAGTAATATATACAAATTCCTAAAACGGGCAAAATAAGTTCCAATATGTCAAATACTTTCATAAAAATAACATGAAGGCTGCATTTTCCGTTTAATAAATGAATACGTTAAAGAATCTCGGCGAATTTTACAATACCGAAATTCCTAAAACGGGAAAAATAAGTTCCAATATATCAAATACTTTCATAAAAATAACATTAAGGCTGCATTTTCCATTTAATAAATGAATACGTTAAAGAATCTCGGCGAATTATACAATACCGAAATTCCTAAAACGGGAAAAACATGTTCCAATATGTTAAATATTTTCATAAAAATGTCATGAAAGCTGTATATTTCCTTTTAATAAATAAAAACATTAAAGTATCACGACGAATTTCACAATACCTGGATTCCCAAAACGGGAAAAATGTGTTCCAAAATATCCGTTATTTTTATAAATATGTCATACCATTATTTCAAGTTTGATTTGTAAACAAGTTACTGAATTTTGAGAAGTCATAATATATCTGAATTCCTAAAAAGGGTCAAATAAGCTCCAATATATTAACTATTTTCATAAAAATATCACTAAGGCCTTATTTTCCTTTTAATAAGTAAATATTTTAAAGAATCCTGGCGAACTGAAGAATACCCAAATTCCCAAAACGGGATATATGTGTTCCCATACTGCAGTTATTTTTGCAAATATATCATGCTGTTGTTATTTAAGGTTCGATTTGTAAACAAGTTACAGAATCTCGCAGTTTCATAAAATACCCAAAATCCCCACAACGGAAAGTATATGTTATTTTTACAAATATGTCATACTACTATAACTTAAAGTTTGATTTGTTAGCAAGTTACTGAATTTCGAGAAATCATAAAATACCCAAATTCCTAAAACGGGCAAAATAAGTTCCAATATGTTGACTATTTTAATAAATATATCATAAAGACCGCCTTATTTTCCGTTTAATAGCAAAATATTTCAAAGAATTTCGAGAAACTGCAGAATTTCGAAATTCCCAAAACGGCAAAAATATGTTCCAGTACTGCAGTTATTTTTAAAAATATGCCATACCGCTATTATTCAAAGTTTGATTTGTAAACAAGTTATAGAATCTAATGAAACCATAAAATACCCAAATTCCTAAAACGGGTAAAATAAGTTCCAATATGTTGACTATTTTAATAAATATATCATAAAGGCCGCCTTATTTTCCGTTTAATAGCAAAATATTTCAAAGAATTTCGAGAAACTGCAGAATTTCGAAATTCCCAAAACGGCAAAAATATGTTCCAGTACTGCAGTTATTTTTAAAAATATGCCATACCGCTATTATTCAAAGTTTGATTTGTAAACAAGTTATAGAATCTAGAGAAATCATAAAATACCCAAATTCCTAAAATGTTCAGAATAAGTTCCAAAATGTCAATGACTCTTTTCCCAATCTTATATTTAAGTTCATTTCAACATATTCAAGCAATCAGCCATAGAAAAATTAATGCGATGGTGGATAAATACATCACAGATATATTTTAATATATATTTTTTTCTTTTTGTAACAAACATCTCAAAACTACTTCTTGTAGTAGTTTCAATACAATTTACAATATGAAGGAAAAAAAAAACAAAATATATAGATATTATATGTGCGGTTGAGTGTCTACACGAGGACAGACGTACTAATCGACAGACAACAGATACATTAAAATTGCAGCTCGTTATGATCATGATCACTTTTTATTTCGACATTTTTATACAATTTTGTTATTTTGTTTTCCACAACAAAACATGCAACAATAATCACCGTAGAAAATCACATTAAAAAAAATATTATTATTGACAGTTTTGATCATTTCAAAAACTGTTGTACACGAGTCAAATTATATGCAGGTCCGTCCCGTGCCTTTCCACTCAAGTTGAAAAAGTTCATTAAACTTTTATTTTATTTCATTTTATTTTTTTTTTCTTTTCTTTTATTATTTATAGAAAATCTTTCCAACATAAATAACTTCATTATTTCGTTGGTAATTTAGTTTGATATCTGATGATTTCGTATTTCGTTTTTTAAGTAGACGGGAAAACAAGTGCTTTTTCAAACATTTTGTAAACGTTTAGTGATTTGAAAAAAATAAAAAATAAAAAAGAAAATAATGAAGATCACGTCGCATTGGAAATATATTTACCAGGTTGGCATTTTTCAGTTATGCCACCAGCAATTAAAGAAACTACATTTTTTATGGCGGCATTGGAATTCGTCTGGCTCTTGACGGTGATGACCTGGCCAACGTCCACGAATTCTGCTGCTCACTTTCACGGACTGCGGCAATGATTTGGTCAGATCCACGGCCGCAGGACGACCGCTTATTGAGCCACGACATTGCAAATACTCTTATTTTTAAAATGATTAAGGGGACCGTAACTGGGCGCCCCAAATAGAGCACCCGTTTTGAAATCAACAATTTTATTATTTATGAATTTCGTTGAACTGAATAAACAACGATTAATTTTACAGATCAAAGATCGAAAATAACCGTTGGGGAACCGTGTAATTGTGCGTTGTAAAGAAAGCTGCAGACATCGTGGGTCTGTCCCTTTTTAAAACAGCAGCCAAATTAAGGAATTCAATTAAAATTTCGAATACAATTAAAATGGACATTTTCAAAATTGAAACGATTTCAGAAAGTAGTTTCTGAAAAAATATGAAAAACAATCGATCCAAGAGGCCATTCCTGTTGGTTTCCACTAATTTTAACCGCAAATGTATGGCAACCTGGTTCTTGTGCTATTTTATGGTTTTGAGCTCTTCGAGGTGAAACTCTATTATTTTAATTTTCAAATCAACCGATTCCCACGTTGATATAGTTTTCGATTACTAGGAAAGGATCGAGAACACCAACTGATCAGATATATAATTTCGGAGCTTGAAAATAAATGTTTTCAAACTTTTTTCCTTCACGATATTTTATGAATGGATTAACCGATTTTGACCCGATTTGCAGTAGCCGACGTGGTTTTTTAATCTTGAGAGCTGATTAGGAATCCACCGGTAAGGCCGTTTAAGCGAAAATAAAAAAAATACTTTCAAAAATATTTTTTTCTAAGTTTCTTTTTAAATTTCTTGAAATCTACCGGTTTGAATCGGTTCAAATCCAAGTTCAGCCGTTCCAAAGTTATAAGCGGGTTACATACTTACACACACACATACACTCGCATACAGACATAGTAGCGGGTGCTCAGAATTTGTCAAGGAAGATTCTCAGGGCCTCAAAACGTTGAGATCTGATGAGAACTCGGTGTTTTCAAAACGGGATAAAACCAATAACTTCTGGATTTTTTTTTAATTTTAAATTTTCGTAGCGGCAGGTTAAAAACGTATCTATTTGAAAATATTTTTTGGAAAAAATATCTGTGTTGACATTCAAAAGAGTAAGAAGTTGAAAAATAGTACTTCTATTAAAAAAAAGTACCGTGAAAAAGTACCTTTTAAAAGTACCTTGAGGGAGTACCTTTTGAAAGTACCTTGAAAGAGTACCTTAGAAAAGTACCTTTGAAAAAGTACCTTGGAAAAGTACCTTGACAAACTATCTTTAATGATTTCCAAAATACTATAGGCTGTTTTTTATAGAGTGATACAACTTTGAGTTGACATCACTGCTTTATTTTACCATCCATTTAACAGCTGATAGTTGCTTTTTGTTTAGTTCGCTTTGACATTTCATTATGGATCAACTTACACCAGAGGCAGCGCGTGCAAATTGTGAAAATTTTTCAACAAAATAATGGTTCTGTTCGTCAAACTTATCGTGCACTTCGCCCATTCAAAATTTTATTTTCCGATGAAGCCCATTTTTGGTTAAACGGGTACGTAAATAAACAGAATTGTCGCATTTGGTGTGAAGAGAGTCCACAAGCTTTTTTCGAAACACCATTAAATCCACAGAAAATTACTGTTTGGTGCGCTTTATGGGCTGGCGGAATCATTGGCCCGTATGTCTTGAAAAACGATGATGGTCAGAATGTTACTTTTTGTGAAAATTGGTGTTCCAGATTGCGCCTTGTACGCGCCAGCCGTTGCGGCCACATGGCCGAAATCATATTTAAACATCAATGTCATAAAACTTTCTATCCAATAAAGGCCGTTTCATTGATATCAAAAATATATTACTATGTTTTATTATGATTTAAGCTTGTAATACTCTATAAAAACACCCTTTACCTTTAAGTTAGTTCGCAAGGGCTAGCGCCTTTCCAAGACGATCTACTAGGGATCCATTACATCCGTCGTTTCTTTGTTATATTCCAGGACAGTGTTTTATTGTGTCTACTACAAAGACAACAACTAAAGAAATTGTTGCTGCCGTAAAGTCATGGTGCACATCAAAAATTTTAGCAACAAAAACATTGAAATTCTGCACACATACGCAACTCGCATATCCAAACGCTCTCATATATACACACAAACACAACGAGGACTTGTTGTACACAAAAACTTGACATCAATAACGAACGGTTGAGTAAAAACAACAGCCATCTGTCGTAGTGATGCCACCTTATATTTATTACATCATGGTGCACAAGAACTTGACATCAGTGCAGCCAACCAATCATCGATTCAGCAGTTGATATTTTCAGCGCTGGACATGTGCGCCCAGTAGAATAAAATAATATGCGAAGAGACATGAGGGAACTTTTGAAGTTCCCACCTGCGATTTAGTTGAAGACAGTTTTTTTTTTTTTTTTGTTGTAACCTAAAAAACTATTTATTCTGTTTTAGCAGTTAAAGAGAATTAATTTAATTTATTGTTTTTCTTCTATTTTTAGTGTAATTTCGTGTGTCCAGTAGGATAAAATAACGTGATGGACCTTTTGAGGTTCCCACCCGCGATTTAGTTGAGGACTTGGTTTATCGGACAGTCAAAGAACTATTTATATTGTTTAAGCAGCTAAAGAGAATAAATTTAATAAAATCTTTTTCTTCAATTTCTCGTGTCATTTCGTGGTTTAATTATTTCAAGCCGCCTGCTACATGCGAGTACCGTTTGATATATTAAAAAGCTTCAAATAGGTAAAAATATAGGTCATTGCGAATTCCTCAATTGGCTCAGGTTTCACTGAAGTTTATGGTTACACTTCTACGAGGCACTGCCACCATTTCCGTACATTCATTCACTGTCAATTGTCGCATTTGTGGTAAAAATGCATTTCATATTTATGATTTCATAAAGTTTTTTTTACGATATTTTTATGTTTTTTTTTTAATTTTTTTATTTAATTATTTATGTAAATTTGTGCTATTGTTGTTGCAGATTTGGTTGGATGTTGTTGTTGATTTGTATTGAGTTTGTCATTTAATACTGGCAGTGTTCGTTTTAATAGAGGCTGCATTGAATACGGTTTCATACTCTGCATGCCACGCCAAGTCGCTCCAAAAAAAAAAAAAAAGAATCATAATAATAATAATAAAAAGTTTATATGCGAGTAAGTACTTTTATGTACTCGTTTATAAATTTATGACAGTATGCTTGTGTGTGTGTGTGTGTGTGCGTGTAAGTTTTATCTTCCATTTGATTTATTTGCCGTTGCTGCCAGCAGAGAGTAGAGAGAAATGTTGATGGTTGAATGCCTGCACTCGTATAAGTTTTTAGATGAAAAATTTGAAAGTGTCATCGTTAGTGTTGTTTTATAGTTCCAAGTTTGTTTTTCTTCTTCTCTTTTTTTAATTTTTAATTTTTTATTTTTTATTTTATAATGATCATGATAATGATATGGAAAAAGTTTTTATTTTAGTTATTTTATTCATGTTGCAAAACAAACAACACGATGTGTGTTGCTGTGTGCATGTGTTTGCATGCACAAACATGTCATGAGCAAAAGTTTGTTGGCCCTTATGAGTTGTTGTATGTATTCGGTCAATTGAACTCAAGTCATGTGTTGTGATCTGATTATAATTTTCTGTGGATGATGATGCGATCGATGTTCAGTGGTCACTCACTCGATAACTGCGTGTTACACTTTAAAGAACACATGAAACTTTTTTTTTATTTTTATTTTTATTTTTTATTTGAACAACAGTGGGGTTTCATTAGTTGTGAATGTGTAATAGAAGGGCAATAATGTCTTTCTGTATGTGTAGGCTTGTTTTGTATGAGTGTTGGTACGTGAAAGTTATGACTTTATCGCTGGCATTAGTTTCGTGTTTAATTACAGATCCAAACGCATTCAATATATGACACGTCCGTTGTCGATTTAAAAGATAAAATTTTTCCAAAAACTATTTTTGTAACATCCATTTTAATTTAGTTTGTTAAATTACTTTTTATTGTAAAAAAGTTATTTTTTTAATACGTGAGAGTTTTGAAAAGGTTTTATGTGAAGCCAAGAGAAAGAGCTAATTATTCTTTTGACACACCGGAAATGTAGAAAGTGCGGTTTTGAGAGGCTGCCACACGATTTCATTAGTATTAAAAAGGTCAAGAAAACTTCAACTCGATGGGTCCCGTGCCGCTAAAACAAACACCCGCTTTTCTGAATTTTCACTTAAAACTTTTTATTAATATTATTCAGTGTCTGCTGATATTTTTCTTTTGTTTTGATTTACCTGCTCATAACATTTAATTTTATTATTGAACACAATTTATTGTTCACACTGAACATACTGTACGGTAGTCAATAAAGCACTAATTGCTCAATTTATTTGCAATACTTTCCCAAAAGGCATGTTCTTTTCTGGACGAAATTTTGCACTAGAAGTAGTTAATATTTGTTTCATTCCAAAGTGTGGCTTTTCAAGTGCTCCGTCGCTCAATTCTCATTTGTTGTATGGCAAATTAGGCTTAATTAAATGTTTAATTCCATTCATTTGCTAATTGCTCAATTAAGGTGCATGTCTGAACTGGCTGCCATTAAACTCTGTTGTAAATAAATAACTTCTTTGTTTTGCAAAAAAAGAGAGAAAATTTAATTTAAAAAAAAAAAAATATTTAATACAAAAACGCGTTGTTCTTACGGCCTTTTTATTGTTGCATTTGAAAATCACATTAAAAGCAAAACTCGCATAATTAACATTTTCAGCTCTCAAAGTTGGCGCATGTACTCAAGGGCATTTATAACACGCATCGCCTCATTAAAGCAACTCGCAAATGCATTCGACTTAATTTGCTGGGTCAATGGAAATAATTTGATTAGGGCGGTATCACAACAGATGGAGGAAATTAAATCTTAAAACTTCTATTAAATACCGGCTGAATTGTACGAATACCGGTATGTGCGAAAAGTTTTAGGGGATTCGCTAAAGTTGGGGATTATGGAAAAAGAAATATTTTTTATGAACCAGGGAGAAGTTGAAACCCCCCCTTTGGGATTTTAGCAAATAAGTATCACATGTTTCAAAGGCAACATTTTTTTCCACAAAAGAACGCCCCTTTAAAGACATTTACATGCAAACCCATATATATAATTATTTACAAATTATGCGAAAACGGAATGATAGTCGAATTATATATCGGGTTCATATTTTTCAGATTTTTAATGCAACAATTTTGAGTTTAAATTAAAAAGAGCTTAAGAGGAAGGGAAATGCTAAATTTCTATTTCATCACTCTCAAACAAAATAAGAGTTACCGCAGCGGTGGACCGCGACATATAATGATCCAAAACATCTATAACATACAAATCAATTATATGTTCCATCTAAATACCAAAAAAGCAAAATTCCTAAAAACGTAAAAAATATGTTAAAGAAATTTGGGATTTTCAAAAAAATTTATGGGATTCGTAGAATACCCAAATACCTAAAATGGGAAAAATATATACCAAAAATTAGACATTTTCACAAAAAAAAACCTTATGCAGGCTTGTATTTAAAGTTTGTCCAGATTTTTAGAGTACCAGAATTCCTAAGACGTGAACAATATGTTCCAAAATATCAGTTATTTTTCAAACATGTCATGTCACTGTTATTAAAAATTTGATTTGAAAACAAGTTACAGAATCTCGAGCATTCAAAGAATACCCAAATTCCTAAAACGGGAAAAATAAGTTCCAATATATTAACTATTTTCATAAAAATGTCATGAGAGCCTTATTTTCCGCTTAATAACTAAATATATTATAGAATATCCGCGACTTGCAGAATACCAAAATTCCTAAAACGGGCAAAATAAGTTCCAATATGTTAACTGTTTTCATAAAGGCTATATTTTCCCTTGAATAAATCAATACGTTAAAGAATCTCGACGAATTTCACAATACCGAAATTCCCAAAACGGGAAAAATATGTTCCAAAACGTCAGTTATTTTTAAAAATATGTCATGCCACTGTTATTCAAAATTTGATTTGAAAACAAGTTACAGATTTTCAAAAATTCACAGAATACCGAAATTCCCAAAACGGGAAAAATATGCTCCAATACTTTAGTTATTTTTACAGGTAACTGTTATTTAAAGTTTAATTTTTAAACAAGCTACAGAATTTCAAGTATTCGTGGAATACCCAAATTCCTAAAACGGGTAAAATCTGCACCAAAATGTTAACTATTTCCATAATATGTCATGAGGGCCTTATTTTCCGCTTAATTACTAAATATGTTAGAAAATCTTGAAGAATTTCAGGATGCCGAAATTCCCAAAAGGGGAAAAATATATTCCGCAATATCAATTATTTATAAAAATACGTCATGCCCCTGTTATTTAAAGTTTGACTTGTAAAGAAGTTACAGAACTTCCAGAATTCATAGAACACCGGAATTTCTAAACCGGGAAAGTTGTGTTCCAAAAACTTTATTATTTCTACAAATATGTCAGCGAGATCTTTTTAACTGTATGATAAATAAATAGTTTATAGAATCTAGTGGATTCATAAAACGTCAAAATTCCTAACACGGGAGAAATATGTTTCAAATATATGGCAAGCGTTGCCATATTTTATATAATTCGTTACGGCTACGACAATCATGATGAGCATGATTAATTTTTTTATTATCGCCAGACACGGCGGGTTAGAGTGATCACTACAAAAAAAAATACCCCGACATTTGAGAAAATCCAATAAGCATGAATACACACACACACACACACACATACATACACAATTTAGGGATCCTTGAATTATATAAAAAAAAGGAAAAACCAAACATTAGCAGGAGCAGCAAATATGTTGTTTTTTTTTCTCTTTGCAAATGATCATTGAGCGCCTTGTGGGTTCCAAAAGAAACAAGAAGAACATCTGTTACGTTTACACACACACACACAAACACTAAACACCGATATAGACACATTTCATGTGTCCACTTGAGTGTAGCCACATGGTGTAGCAGCATTCTTGTTGCTGAGTGCTGCTGAGTTCAATAAGAAACACCAGCGCCGCATGTTGTCGGCCGAACAGTAAATGATTAACGCTGGAGGTGAAGGACGTTGTTAGATTGTGCTGTTCTTGTTGTTGTTGTAGCTGGCTTATGCTACGTTTGAATAAACATAAATATTTGCACAATTGCTTGCGCTCTTGTCAAGGGACACAACATCTTCATTTCGACTTATTCTCTTCTTCTCTGCTCTTTTTTTTCTTCCTCTCGTTGTAGCTGTTGTTTTTTGTACGAAAATATTTGCGTTGAAAAAAATAATCGAAATGCATGTATCAGAGCCAACAACAACAAGACACCTTTTGAAATTCCAGCCGTATTAAATTACGAAACTAACGGCTACAAATAATGCACCGTAACCGCGATACAATTACACTCCGATACAAAGATGGCGTGTAGAAATCATAAACAAATCACCCAGCAAGCATTTGTAAATACAATACTAAAACATGGGAATTTTTATTGTATCTGAGTAAGAAATCACTTTTAATTCGTTAAACGAAAAATAAGTCGTTGTCGTTTTCTGAAGACACTTTCTGGGAATTGAAAAAACCTTCAATTGAAATGGTTCCTGGGATGGACCGTCAATATTTCTTATAATAGATCCAATCCAGACAGACAGCTTCAAACTTTTGGAAATAGTTTTTATATTTTCAATCTAAAAAGAAGACATTTTGGATTGAAGTTATATAATTAAATGTGGCATCACTGTCCGTAGCAATGTTTTATTCTACAAATAACATGTTGAACGCTACGTATGTTACTATGAAAGCCTAATGCACCGCGAAATATATGATCTATTGTGTGACTTGTACATTATAATAGACACAAACTTCTCAAGTATAGGGTGTTTTTTATAGAGTGATACAACTTTGAGTTGGCATCATTGCTTTATTTGACCACCCATTTAACAGCTGATAGTTGCTTTTTGTTTAGTTTGGTTTGACATTTCATTATGGATCGACTTACACCAGAGCAACGCGTGCAAATTGTGGAAATTTTTAATCAAAATAATGGTTCTGTTCGTCAAATTTATCGTGCACTTCGTCCATTCAAAATTTGACTTTCCGATGAAGCCCATTTTGGTTGAAAATTACTGTTTGGTGCGCTTTATGGGCTGGCGGAGTCATTGGCCCGCCCATATGTCTGCAAAAACGATTGTGGTCAGAATGTTTCTGTTTGTGAAAATTGGTGTTCCAGATTGCGCCTTGTACGCGCCAGCCGTGGCGGCCGCATGGCCGAAATCATATTTAAACATTATTGTCATAAAATTTTCTATTCAATAAAGACCCTTTCATTGATATCAAAAATATGTTACTATGTTTTATTACGATTTAAACTTGTAGCACTCTATAAAAAACATCCCATACTAAAAAGGCACCATACGGTACCCTCTTTCGTCGGTACCTGTATTTTTGCGTTCAAAACTAGCGGGAGGTTATAGCGAAGGCTTTTAGGCTCAACCGATTCCATATATATTTTTTTTTATTGACAAACATGCCCACCACCTCCCTTCGTAATTTGTCGTCCAAATTTGTTTTTCCACCTCTTTCCCAATTCATTTCGCAATTGAATTCAATTTCGAAATTGTGATTATTTTCAACAACAACAACAACAAATTCCCCCGCATATGAGTCAAATAAAATTTTCTGCCTTTTATGTTGCAAAAACAGCAACAAAATAAAAAAATAAAATGGGCGTGAAGTGACTGAAGAAATTAAGAGAAAAACACTTCAATTAAATTGCTCCTGGTTGGAGTAACAATGCGTTCGCATTTGGGCAGTGACCACATTTTTATATCTATTTTCTAGTCTACTCTCGTATGCCGTCCGATACAGCAGGAGATAAAATTAGAAAAAAAACAACAAAAAGTAAACAGACATCGTTTAAGATTAACATGTGTTAAGTCTGGTTTGAAGTAACGTGACCAAAACAAGAGGACAATTTCTTGTTTTTTTTCTGGCTCAAAAGTCTTTATGTAACACAAGTTGTACAATTTTTTTTGTTGGTGGTCCACTGTAAGACACAATAAACAGTTTTCTGTTTGTAGCCGAAATGAACTGAACAAAATTATTTGCTTTTTGTTATTAGGATCGGCACTGAGGGGATTAACCCTACATATGCAGTAGTACTTGGGATCTGTGGCTTGGTAGTACCTCAGTTCATAGTTCTATAAAAAGCATAATAGTGTTAATAAGGGGAAAGATGGATAACTTAAAGAACTGTATTTCCTTTCAACTAGCAACGGGTCCTTCTCTGAGGCTTGCAACGCTTAATGCAACAAAAGTTGAACAGAAGTTTAATGGAATGTTTTTGCAGCATAAACTGTTTTATAACGACGCTCGTGGTTTTACAGTAACTCACGCGTCACTGATGAGTAGCTCACGCGTGACTCATGTATAGCTCACGCATTACTCACGAGTTACTCATGTGCAGCTCACGCATTACTCACGAGTTACTCATGTGCAGCTCACGCATTACTTACGAGTAACTCATGTGTAGCTCACGCGTGACCCTTGTGTATTTCACGCGTGACTCATATGTAGCTCACGTGTGACCCATGTGTATTTCACGCGTGACTCATATGTAGCTCACATGCGATTCACGAGTGACTCAAGTGTAGCTCACGCATTACTCACGAGTTACTCATGTGTAGCTCACGCATTACTCACGAGTAACTCATGTGTAACTCACAAGTGACTCAGGTGCAACTCACGTGTGACTCACGGGTGAAAAAAGTTTCTGGTTCTTACGCCTGCTAACCGACTTTTAAAAATCGCTTCAAGATATCATTTTATGAAAGTATTTCAAAGATCGCACGATTCACTTTTTCTTTATTATTAATTTTCTTTAATTCTCTCTCTCTCTATTTTACTGTAACAACAAAGTAAAATTTATAATTCTCGTATTCAAACTTAGAAGTCTTATTTTAGCCTTATGGCATTTTCTTTTCTGGAAAAGATGTAAAATTTTTTCACTCCTTTTCTAAAAAGCGGCTGTTATAAAAGTTTTAAAACAGAAATAATTTTTTCTTAAGGAGTAGCATGTTTACACCGGTTCTGGACCACTTTTTCTGCACAAATGCCATACCAATGTTGCCATATTAATTACTTTTCACCAAAATTTGTTACTCTTTCTTCATATTTTGTTTACACTTTTTTTTTTTGTTTTGGCAACGTTGACAAGTACAACACAACATGTCAGCGTTGTCACAGATAAAAAAAATTTGTTAACAAAATATGAAGAAAAAGTAACCAATTGTGGTTAAAAGTAATCGATATGGCAACACTGACAGCATTAGCTGCTTTTCGTATGGAAAAAGTGGTCCAGAACCGGTATAAACTTACTACCTTAAGGGATGTTAGATTGATTTCTTTACTTTCAAATGACAATTCTATTAAAAAGTGTAAGAAATGTTGCATTATTTTTTAGGAAAGAGAACAACATTAATCTTTCTTGTCTTTTCTTTGCAAAACTGATCACAGTAATTGGAAAAGTAGTAAATAGAAATAAATATTATTTCAAATTTCTTTTTTTTTCAATGCAATTTACAAGGTATCCTTCCCTACTTTATTTTGTCTGTCACTTTAACAAAGAGAAAAAAGAAACCCACCGATTATGTGCGTTTTGAAAATACTTTTTGTGTAAAACAGAAATAAAAACTAATTCAAAATCCAAGAAATGCATTTTTGCAAAATAAAAAAAAAACAAAAGAAAAACTTATGAGAGCACTTTTATTTGTATCAAATGTATGTAGCAGCAGGTACAGTGGGACTTCTATAACATAAACTCTGACTACACAGAAAATTTTTACTGCACTGATGGCCATCTCGTGCCACAAAAACTATCAGAGTTTTTTTTTTTACTTCATGGCAATTCAAAATGACAGTGGCGAGCATTTCCAGCAACTTTGTTTTTAGCAGCTCAGCTGTTACTGTTAGACATGTTCAGTTTTGTTTATAGTTTAACCATGAACGGACTCTCAACGAATAGCGATCTCACACGATTGAAATTTATTATAAAAATTCAATATCGTTTAATAAAGCGCTTCGTACGGAATATTGTTTTCAGCTGCGAAGCTTACATCAGGATACGTATACAAGCAAAGTTGCCGTTTTCCAGCTCTGGAACCGCCATTTTTACTCTTCCCATAAATTTCTTTCAAAAATAGCAAATATATTTCATGTATCAAGAAAAAACTTATTGTTTATTTTTAATGTACCAGAAATCATTTTTACTTGTCCAACCCTGGAATTGACTTTTTAATTTTGTTGAATTTTTAATAAAAATTTACATGTCCCTGGAATATACAAAAGAGTTTAATATTAAAAAAAAATTCATTTAGTTACTTTAATATTCCCGAAAAATTTAATTTCCCAGCTCTAGAGTTGCCTTTTTTAACCACTTTTATAGTCCAACCCTGGAACCGACTTTTTTAATTTTGTTTAATTTTTAATAAAAATGTACATGTCCCTGGAATATATAAAATAATTTTATATTTAAAAAGTGTTATTTATTTACTTATATATCCCAGAAAAATTTAATTTTCCAGCTGTGGAGCTGCCTTTTTGACTCTTTTTATTTTGAGTTCCCATAAATTTCTTTCAAAAGTATCGAACATGTTTAATATACTAAATTTTTTTATTTGTTTGTTTGTTTTTATGTATTCGGTATGAACAGCAGCCAGAAAAATTTCGGGTTATGCTTCCCGACGAATGCACTGTTTAGTGCGGATTATGGGAAGTTGGCATCACTGGAATGTACTTCTTTAAACACGACGAGTTATTGTGAATGGATTATAAATTTTGTTTTTTTTATTTTCTGTTTTTTTCAATCGAGGCAAAATTATTGCATAATTACTCACAGAAATTCAAGCTATTGAAGCTTTACTGTACCTGCGAAGCCGAATACTTTTTAAAAATGTGCCCATAAACACATTCATTTTTTTCCAAACTTTAAACGAGTTTGTTAAGACAAACTCTTTTGTTTTTTTTTTTGTTTTTGTTAAAAGGCAGAAAAGTGAAAATAAAAATAAAAATGAAAATTGAAAAGCTTAAGCGGCCTGATACAAAACGTACTGATTCGAAATTAATAGAAACATTTTCATACTCACAAATTTCAAATGACTCAAAAGTTGAACAGAAATTATTTGAAAAACGTACCTGAAATGAATAATAAAAGAAATGAAATAATTATAATCTTTTTACAAAAATAATAAAAATTTTTTTTTTATGAAAACTTTTTTAATAATAAAGCTTTAAACACAATAACGACAGCAGGCTACACGAACACCGACTACAAAAGCCGTTGGCTGCAATCTTCGCCTCGCAGTCAACTACTTAATTATTTTGAAAACGACACCACCAAATCAATAACCATGTGTTGTTGTTTGTAGTGAAATTCTCTTCATACGCCAGTGTAGCCGCTTTCATGTATCTAATACTCTTAAATAGTGTTATTCCATTAAAATATATTTAAAATCCACTTTATATGACAAGAAATCATTTCATTAGCTTGGAAATATAGTTTTTTTTGTATAATAAAACAGTATATTTTCAAGTTTGCAATAATTGAATTTATTTATATTATGCTGGCAACACTGCATCTACTCATTGTCGCTCAACAAAACAGGAAATTAGTTTAATTTGACTTACAACTACAAAAACAGCAGGGACAACAACCAGCAGCCGTGTTGTCTGTGGTGGTAAAAATAACCCTTCTCAAATACGCACATGGATTCTATTTTTGACAAGTCGTAGTCTGTAGCCTGCTGCCGTTATTGTGTTTAATGCCTAATTTCTTAGTCATGATTTTTTTCTTCTTAAAAATATTTGACGGTTTCCAATGATTCTTTTCTGTTGGAAAATTATATATCAAGAAAAAATTAATTTTTCAAATTGTTTTCGTCTTAAACAAATTCAGACGGAGGGAAGAACTCTTGTGATAGACAGTGAATTGCATTTTCCATGTTCAATATTTTTCATTTCTAATTGAAAGTTTAACAAAAACTTTTTCTTTAATTTTCATGGTTTTTAATAAAATTTAATTGGCTACAGTTACAGTTAATGTGAGATTTTAAAGGGGAACACTATTTTGTTGTTCAATAAACTATAACAATTTTCCCAAAAATATTTTAAACAAAAAAACATGAGACAGGCCTGGAAAAATTTTGTAACACGCGGTTGCCGATTCAATTTCGAAAGTGTATGATTCTTATGACAGGCAACCGCAGCGTTTGAAAGTTCAGCTGCGGCATTTAAAGGCAATAAATGGAAAGTAATAAAAAAATTACTTTCGCTATCGTTAGTTTTTTTTGTCAATTATAAACTTAAATAACACCAGGCAACACGTGATTTATTACTCTCTTTTGTTAAGGCAGATAAGAAGTGCTTGAAATTTTGTAGCCTGTTGTTAATTAGTTTTATTTATTGATAACGATTTCCAATAAAATTAAAAACCCTTCAATGATCAATTTAATTTTTTTTTATATAAATTTAGGAAAAAAATACAGAAAATGTCAGGATTTAGGCAGCGCGAGAAATTTTTACAAAATTTTGCTAAACAAAAACAAGTTAAAATGCTATACTCGGCTGTGCCGAATCTTATGTACCCTTCAACGGCGTTCTTCTGTTACTTTTGTTTACCAAATATAAGTGTAAATTGTCCAACCCTGCAACTGTCTTGTAGATTTTCTTTGATTTTTGACACCAACTTAAAAGTCCTTCGAATATATAATATATTTTCATATAAAAAAGTTTTGTTTAGTCACTTTGATATTTAAAAATAATTAGTTTTCCAGCTCTGGAGCCGCCATTTTGACTCTTCTTTCCAAAATAGCAAATTTGTTTCAAATATATCAAATATGTTTAATATATAAAGAAAAAATACTGTTTATTTGTTTGCTTTTATGTACCAAAATATATATTGAAATTGTCCAACCCTGGCATTGAAATTTTAATTTTATTTAACTCTTAATAACAATTTGAATGTCCTTCGAATATATTATATAAGTTGTACAAAATTATCTAGTTACTTTAATATTAAAAAAAAATACTTCCAGCTCTGGATCAGCTTTTTTACTTTTTTATTTTTAGTTATAATAAATGTCTTTCAAATATATAAAATAGAAGCAAGGAAAAAGCAAAAAATTTGATTTGGTTACTTTTATGTGCCATAGAAAATTTCAATTGTCCAGCCCTGGAATGGACTTTTTGATTCGTTTGTTTCTTAATAACAATTTACATTTCCCTCGAATATATAAAATAATTTTATATTACAAAAGTTTTTTTATTTACTTATATATTCCAGAAAAATTTAATTTCCCAGCTCTGGAGCTGCCTTTTTGATTCTTACTACTTTGAGTTCCCATATATTTCTTTCAAATATATCGAATATGTTTAATATATAAAAAAAGTGTTTATTTGTTTGCTTTTATGTATCGAAAAATATTTCCAATTGCCCAACCCTGGAATGGACTTTTTAATTTTGTTTAATTTTTAATAACAATTTCAATGTCCTTCGCAGATATAAAATAAGTGTTAAAATAAATTATTTAGTTACTTTAATATTCAACAAACAAAAATATAACAAAATTTTCCAGCTCTGGAGCAGTTTTTTCATTTTTAGTTCCCATTAATTTCTTTCATATATATATCAAATAGAAAAGAGAAAAAAGCACAAATATATAATTTGTTTACTTTTATGTACCAAAAAAAAATTTCAATTGTCCAGCCCTGGAATGAACTTTTTGATTCTTTTGATTTCTAATGCAAATTCATTTTTTCGTGAAGTATAAAATAAGTTAAATTAGCAAAACAAAAACAATAATTAGCTTTCGATACTTTTATATACCGAAACTTATGCTGGTTTCTTTTCTACAAAAAAGTGCAACATTTTTTACACTTTTTAACACAAAATGGCAAAATTCTGTCGTTTAAAAATAAAGAATTTATTGGAAATTTATTCAACATTTTTTGCGAAATATATTTTCTATTTTTAGACTCCTCTAAACTGAAGCTTTTTAAAAGGCATGTGAAAAATATGTTACATATTTTCTAGAAAAAAAAACGCCTTTTCCAGCCCTGGAACCGCAATTTGATTTTTTTAATTTTCAATACAACTCTATTGAGAAACATTTTCAATACTGAAGGCTAAAGTCTGCAGCTATTGTGGGGGGTATTCACATACCGACAGACGGACTTCGCTTATTCGACTTCCCTATGCAGGGAAGGACCCCGACTTCACATACTTACATATTTATATTGATCGCATATACACGGAATTTGTCACATTTTTGGGAAGACTATAGCATTTAAATAATTCGTCTTCCATTTTTTTGACTCGTCTGCCAAACACCATAGAGATTTGAAAATCTCCCACGGGGGATGTTTGCCGGCAGCGTTGTTTCCTCCAGCTCCACCTGTTTAATTTAATAATTTTACTGCCAAGATTTAAGAACCCCGCTTTTTTATTTTAGCCCTTATCTATTTATGATATTTGCTCGATAGTGTATTTAACAAATAAACTGCAATTAAAAAAGTAAATAACACTTGCAGTCTGTTTTTTTTTTTATTGTGTTTGAAGTAAAAGTGAAAAGATAAAAATAAAGCATGACGAATGAATCGTTAAGTCAACAATTAAATTAAATAAAACTAACAAAAAAATAAAGCAAATAGAAATAAATATGCACTATAAAAACTGTCGCATGTACGAGTAAACGAAAAAGGTATAATTTCTGCAGTAGGGGTATTCACTCGAGATGGGGAATAATATTTTTTTTTTATAAAAATTTTAACAAATAGTTTTAACACTTGCCCAGCATCTTCTAACCGTTAAGAAAATGTGTTTATTTTTTATATATTTTATTACCTTAAATATTACCCAGGGCCACTGACTTTATTGAGTGGGATTTGTTATTAAATGCCACTCTTTCAAGGCGCTGGATTCAAAGTGATAGTAAAATTATTGTTTGTATTGTCGAGCACAACAAGAAACTGTTTGTGTTTGCAAATTGCGAAACATCTGCAAGATCTTGAGTTAAAGGCCTGTTTTTTTCTTGGCCTTATATAATTATTGTTTAATAACTTCTTTGAATATTGTCCGATCATGAGTTTCTTAGCAAATTTAAAAAGAAGAGACTAAAACCTTTCGTATGAGATACATTTTATTTGAAAAATATATACGAGGTCTGTTAACATGAATTTTAAAATTTCAAGTAAATTTATAATTTTTTCTTAATAGTGGTGCACTCGTCTTGAATACGAATTAACAGCTTCCGCTGTTAGCAAATTTATCAGTTTCTAAAAGCCATTAAATTTAGAAGAAAGGAATTCGCACAAAATTATGTGTAAAAAAATAGGACAACTCCTGCCGTTATTTTTTTTTTATTTTTTTTTTTTATTTCGGACAAGAAGCGTGTGACATCGAAGTTCGTTAAAAAATTTGTGAAATAAATTTCTAATCAAATTAAGTACGTATTTTTCTTAAATTTAAATAATAAAATTTTCAACATAAAATGAATTTGTTCAGAACAACTTCATGATAAACAACTTTCGATCTAAAGAAATATTTGCTCCCTGCCCCAACAACTTCTTTTATTTGTTTTAGAATTGTGTAAACAACGCGCTCTATTTACTCGTATTTCTCTTCATTAATTATTAATTAAATATTTATCTTCTTAACATGCACGTACCACACTTTTATGCACGACTGTGTGGATGTGCATTTCAATATTTAGAATAAAACATCACGAAAGCAGCAGCAGCAGCAGCAGCAGCAGCATACAAATCGTAAATACTCAATTGTGGTGCATGAATACACTGCAGGCTGCAAAAATAGGGAAACTGTTGGCAACTTTTTTTCCTCAAACATATTTACAAATAAATTTACTATAATTTTTTTGTGTGGTACATTTTGAAGTATCTTATCGTCTTTTAAAATTGATAGAAAGTACATGATTTGAAAGGCATTTTTCTGTAGATATTCACAATATAAAAATTTATTTGATTTGAAAAAGCAGAAAGTATTTTAAGTTTGCTTGAAAACTATAACAAAATTTTTATGTTTAGGTTTTAAAAATTTTTTTTATTTAAAATCTAAAGTATTAAAAAGCACAAGTGCAGTTTTGAATTCGATGAAACTTTTATGTCATTATAATGCTTGGACTTTGCCATTATATACAAACTAAAACATCATTTGAAAATCATTTGAGTTTACAAAAATATTTTACGAAAGTTTTTTATTTATCATTTCAAAAATTTTTATTTATATTAAAATTTATGCTCCCTACTTGTGAAAAATTTTATCTCCATACGCTTGTAGTTTCAAATATTGTTTAACAAATGGCTTATTCCGTTTGCCATCACTGTATTTAATCTCACAAAAAACTACGGTATCTGTAGGAGTCAGAATGTATGGCATGTTTGTCAATAAAAGTCCTTGTGGAAATAAAAAGACTTTTTATTAAATATCTGGAACAAGTTAAACAAGCGCATACAAAGTAAACACACGGATATATCCTTAAATGTACTTAATTACACAAGTACCATATCGCTACCTGAAATCCACAATATTATTAAAACCAACTTAAAAAATCAATCGTCTTCATGAAAATACTGCCTTATCTCTAAGGCAATCGAAAGATTTAATGAACTCAAATGTAACTGAAAAGTGTAAATAAACTGGAACAAAATATTCAGAAATCGGGACATACAAATTATATAATCAATGGCAACACACAGTTTTAAACAGTGTTACCCTTGTCTCAATACACTGCTCGTATACTATTTCGTCATAAAGCTATTTAAAGCCATCTAATCAATAAGTTGTGATAATTAAAAATACACTTGTGAGTAGTGGCGATGAGTGTGTAGTGGCTTTCGAAAACAGCACTTTTGCTTTTGAATAAAAAAAATCATATAACAAATATTTTTCTTTTTCCTTGAAGCATTCATCACGTTTTTACGAACAGTAGCCAATTACAGTGCTGGTCTGGCTAAATTCCTTCTCAAAAAGATATGGACCGTTGACGCCATCAGCGTCAGACGCTCTTGAATTCTGTTTCTTCACTTGCCCGTTCAACCAAAAATAGGGCTTGAATACTTAATAAATAATAACTAATTTCACTGATGCATCTTCAGCCGTTATCAACTGCCAAAATTACAAAGTCCTTGTTGGAAGATCCTTTAAAATTTTGTTTTACCTAATTTTACCCAAGTAAATATTAATTTCAGTCAATAACAAGATAAATTAAAAGGAAATTATTTAAGAACTTCCGCAAGAAATATTGTTTGCATAATTTGTAATCATTTACATAAAAACCCACACGCACATAATTCTATGCAAAATCCACCTACACACTTATATGGATGTGTGGGTGTGTGTGTGAATGCAACACTGCTTTAAACTGCATGTGTTGGTGTGTCCTATATTTCATCAACCAAAAGAACAAATTGTATAAGCGAAATGCATAAAAAACGTGCCCATTCACACACACACACACACACTTGTATGCGTGAAGGCTTTACAGTGGGAGAGAAGGATGACAGAAGAAGACGATTATTCATTCTTATGTACATATTTCAGTATATATGCATGTATGCATGTGTGTATTTATGTATATAAACATTTATATAAATGCTTTTACATGAAGTATCTATACGGAGTTTATGTAGGTCAAACCATTATATGGTTAAACACTAGCAACAATAACAAAATAGCAAACAGCTTCGAACAGCCAGAACATCATTAAGCACAACAAAACAAACTTCCCTCCCGAGTAAAAACAGCTTCTTAAAAAATACCACTCTCCTCTCCGCACTCTCCCACAAACTCAAAAGATGAGCAGCTAAAACTTCCTCGTGTGACCCGGGACTAACACCGTGAGCAACAACAACAGCAACTACACACACATACAAAAATCATGTGACATCAAAAAGAACGCAAGCGTTTTGCAGTTTTGAATATTATTTTTTTTTTTTTTTTTTTTATAAATAAAATAAAAAAGTTTGGAGTTTTGTGTTCTTTTTGTTTCTGAGCACTTTTTATTTCTAAAATATTTATGCAGATGTATTCACATTTTAATGGAAGTAAACAAACAAATACATACACGCACACGCATACAAGAATAAGTATTTTCAAGTTGTGCAACTACCCAGAGAACATTTCTTAGCGACATTGTCTGATGTCAGATAAGATTCTATAAACTGAGGAGACAATCAGAGGAGTTTTTCAAAATTGCATTATTTATTTGACATAATAGGCGGCCCCAACAAATACACGCACACAAATGCATATAAGAATATGCATTTTCATTAGTTCAACTACCCAGAGAACATTTCTTAGCGACATTGTCCGATGTCAGACAAAGTTCTATAATTTGACAAGACAACCAAAGGAGTTTTTTAAAATTTCATTAATTATTTGCCATAATAGGCGGCCCCGGTCCGTTGCTGGCATTTTCCACAGTATTGCGTGGTAGCTGGCGACATCGGCGAACTGGCATTATATATGTATCTGATCAAATAGCGTCCTCGATTTTTTAAAATTTCTATGCAACTCAATTAGTGTCCTCGATTCTTTTATTTATATCACTTTTTATTTAAAATCAGAATTAAAACAGAGCAGAACAGCAGTTTTCTACAGCCAATATATTCTTTCATACTTCTCGGATATATATTCCAAATCACCTGATATAAAATAGTCATAAGCCAATAATAAACTTGAACTGCAATTTATGCCCGACTTCGGTTGCAAATTCGTAAATTTGTGCAGACATTTCATTTGTATCCGTTAATAGATAAAACGAAAACAAATTGCTCGCTGGGCATTTAAAATCCCCATTTCAAAATAGGGATGTTTTGTGTATTTATTTGTGTCTCCTACACAACAGCTGTTGCATTTATTTAGGTTACTTTTGTGTATAAGTGTTGAGGACAAATCCACACACGCACACCCACCACAATTGATTTTACTGGCATTTACGGTATTTTTGTTTTTTTTTTTTGTTTCTGTTTTTGTTTTTTTGATACGGAGGAATTTTTTGATTATTATTTTGGGAGTATGTTAAGAGCAGCAGTAAAAGAGCGAAACAGGGATAGAATTGAAAGAGATGCCACACATGGGAATTACATAAACTTAAATATGTTTTTTGTGGATTGCAAGTTAATAGAAATATATTTTATGAAAATGTTTTCGAATATATTGTATAATTTGTATTGAGTTACAATAAATAAAAGCAATAATTTACTGAAAAATATATTGAAATTGTCATTGTTTTGGAATTGTTTATGTTCCCAAAATATTTTTTACTATTGTTTTATTATCATAAAATTCCATCACCACTGTTGCTCTACAGCGTCAACTCTAAGTTTTTACATTTAATATTTTTCCTCTCTGACTGAAAGTTGTTTATACACAAACAGCAAATTTATTTTAAAAATTTACTTCCGATTTCACAATTTATAAAATTTTTTTTTTTCAAACGTAGTTGTACGAAGGAACGAGGCATGCAGATATATACCCCTCTTTAACTAGTCAATAATCGCGCGAATAATTGTGCGATTTAAACGTGTAGTCGAATAACTATCGCATAGTTTAATACTATCGAGTTAATTGAATAATTCCGATATTGTGTTCAAAATAAGAACAAAAATTATAACTTTTAACATAAAGATTTTGTTAAAAATGTAAAATACATTTTAATATATTCCAAAATAATCATTCAAAATCGTGTAATATTAATCGATTATTCGAGCACCAATTAAACGTTTGAATACCCTACTAGTCATACGACAGCCTATAAGGCATTAAGCACAATAACAACAGCAGGCTACGAGCTAGAACCTGTCAAAATTATAATTAATACACCCATTAACGAATTAAACACAATAACGGCAGCAGGCTACAGACTACAACTTGTCAAAAATAGAATACATGTGCGTATATGAGAATAATTATTTTTACTGCTACAGACAACACGGCTACGGGTTGTTGTCCATGGTGTTTTTGTGGTTGTAGCCAAAATTAAACTAATTTCTATTTTGGGGGGCGACAATGAGTGGATGCAATGTTGCCAGCATAATAAAAATAAATTCAATTATTGCAAACTTGAAAATATACTGTTTTATTATCCAAAAAAAAAACTATATTTCCAAGCTAATGAAATGATTTCTTGTCATATACTGTGGACTTTAAATATATTTTAATGGAATAACACTATTTGGAATATTAGATAAATGAAAGTGACTACACTGGCGTTTGAAAAGAATTCTACTACAAACAACATCACATGGTTATTGATTTGGTGGTGTCGTTTCAAAAATAATTAAGTAAACGACTACGAGGCAACGATTGTAGCCAACGGCCTTTGTAGTTGGTGTTCGTGTCGCCTGCTGTCGTTATTGTGTTTAATGCTTAAGCATGGAAATAATACTTGTACGATTATAATCAATGAATATAAAGTCAACTATCAATGCGTTTGACATTCGATTCCAATGGAAATGGACTACTGCCAGGCCTGTGTTGATACCTACCAGCCACAGTGGCTGATTAAGGAGTAGAGTTTTAAGCTTTTGAAGCTGAAAACTTTTTTTGTCTACAACTTATTAATTAATTGATATAATAAATTAAAGACATGATAGTTCGTTTCATCAGTAAATCTTGAACCATTTTGAAATAGTCTGGCATCACGAAGACATTTCGTTCATTAGTTCGTTACATCTTTTTTTTTTTGTGGTACACTTTTCAATATTTTATAGTGCATCGAAATTTATCAAACATATATGATTTAAAAGGTATTATTATGTAGATGTGCATGATGTATTAATCTATGGTATATAAATATTTATATGAAGAATAAACACGCCACACATTTTTAGTGTATTTTATTTTTTTTACTGCACATGTGAAACGTTCAAATTGTGACCAGCGAGTGATCCTTATTAATTTTCGATGCGCTAATAAACCTGTTTTACTTAGGCCCTCTGCCTTTAGAATCGTTTTTATAGAATTCAATTTAATTTTCCACTGCACATGTTGCAAGTTCTGCTAATGGCAAGTATATTGAGAAATTATAAAATATCTTTTCCCATAAAATGCTGCCGCCGCCAATCATGTGGTGCTGTAAGACCATTAGAAAATAGATATTAATAATATTTCTTTATGCACTTCTTTCTTCCATTAGAAACTGTTGGCCATGTGTTGCAGTTACAGTATTTAATTTAATACTTCGGCTGGTATTCATTAGCCTCGACCAGCGCAGTTTATTTTATCCACTTCTTTTTTTTTTTCTTTGCAATTTCTCTTCATTGTAAAGGTCATTCATTCGTACATAAAAACTTTATTCTAATTTGCTGTGCATTTTGCAAAAATTACTTCAGCTGGGCTTTTTTTTTTTTGCTCATTATAATTTTTATTTAATTTTTTTTTGCAGCAAGAAACCAACTAAATGTAGCTGCTTTCAACATGGAGAAGAAAAGCATTACTTTCCATTTTCCCTGCAGTTTTCTTTTCTATAACAGTTTCCATCTTAAATGCTTAAGATATTTGATACGTTTTGTTTTCCTTTTTTTTTGTATTTTTGTCTATTGACTTAAAAAAAAAACTTTAGTTTAAATATTTAAAAATATAAAGAAAACTATTTGTTTAAAGTACCCAACGGTTGGCTGTTGCTGCAACATTAAAATCATTGCAAACCAACATTATCTTTGTTGCACAATGGCAAAAGCACGGCAATAACCACAAGTCATTGCCAGACGACGTACAGATCCATCAATGGAAAGTTGTTAAAATGTTGATAATGAGATCTACAATTTATTTTATTTACTTTTGGTTTTTATTTTTATTTTCATTTATTTTTTGGTCTCAACAATAAAGTTCAGAGACATTTTCGTGAAAATAAAAAGCTGCAAAACAAAACTTGCAAGCGTTTCTTAATTTTTTTTTTTTCATAAAAATTATTTTAAATTGTAAAAATTGATTCGAATTATTCTCAGGAATTTTGTCTTCAACATATTAATTAATTGATATAATAAATTAAAGACATGATAATTCAATTCATCGGTAAATCTTGAACGATTTTGAAATAGTCTGGCATCACAAAGACATTTCGTTCATTTATATCATAAGAGTCATAACTCAAAATAAGCTGCTTTTGCAGAAAACGCCTTTAAAGTTTTAAGTTTTCCAACAGCTGAATGGAACTCTTTAAACTAATTTATTTCTGAGAAATAAAGTATAAAAGATATTTAAATTATATTTTTGCCAAATGACAAGAACGATTTGTAGAAAAATTTTTCATGATTAACTGCATTTTTTGGTCTTTATGTGGAGAAACCGTGGCCGATGTTAGAACGATGCTATATTCCACGCATAAAGACGCCACCAATAGGTTTTTCAAACGAATAAAATATTTCCAACACATTTAAAACACCCTCCAGTTTATTTAATCTCAAAAACAGGTAGCGCTTAATGAAAGAGCGTCTATATATTTTGCGAATGCCCAAAAACATTTTTAAACGATGAAATAGAGAATCGTACTAAGACGCATTGCAGATGTTATAAAACTCGAATAGTTGCAGAGCGTGGCGCTATCACTTTCCATATGGAGAGAATTAAAGCTCAAATTAGAGGGGACATAACCATAACCCTTCCTTCATGGTAATGCAGCTCGCAGAAATATTATGGCTAACACTGTATCCAATTATACTTGGCATAACCATGATCATAGACACTAAGAGCATTTTAGTTTTAGGTTATGGTCACGTCTAATTTAAGCTTAAGTCGGATATTAACAATAAAATATAAAAAAAATATTACAGATTTTCTAGAAGACTTGGATCGATGCTCAAGATATGTAGGCTGTTTTTTACAGAGTGATACAACTTTGAGTTGGCATCACTGCTTTATTTGACCACCCATTTAACAGCTGATAGTTGCTTTTTGTTCCGTTTGCTTTGACATTTCATTATGAATCGACTTACAGCAGAGCAACGAGTGCAAATTGTGGAAATCTTTAATCAAAATAATGGTTCTGTTCGTCAAACTTATCGTGCACTGCGTCCATTCAAAATTTTATTTTCCGATGAAGCCCATTTTTGGTGGAATGGGTACGCAAATAAACAGAATTGTCGCATTTGGAGTGAGGAGAATCCACCAGCTTTTTTCGAAACACCATTACATCCACAGAAAATTACTGTTTGGTGCGCTTTATGGGCTGGCGGAGTCATTGGCCCATATATCTTCAAAAACGATGATGGTCAGAATGTTAACTGTCAATGGTGAACGGTATAGGAACATGATTCGCAGTTTTTTCGTACCTCAATTAGCTGATCTTGCTGATATGTGGTTCCAACAGGACGGAGCCACATGCCACACTGCGGGCGCTACAATTAATTTACTCAAGGAAACTTTTGACGAAAAAATAATTTCACGAAATGGCCCCCAAGATCGTTTAATTTAACCTCATTAAATTATTTTCTTTGGAGTTATGTAAAGCCACTTGTGTACGTCGATAAACCACAAACAATTGAACACCTGGAAATCAACATTCGACGAGTTATCGGCGAGGTACGGCCGCTAATGCTGCGAAAAGTTTGTGAAAATTGATGTTCCAGATTGCGTCTTGTACGCGCCAGCCGTGGCGGCCACATGGTCGAAATCATATTCAAACATTAATGTCATAAAATTTTCTATCCAATAAAGACCGTTTCATTGATATCAAACAAATATTACTATGTTTTACTACCATTTAAACTTGTATCACTCTATAAAAAAAACGCTTTACATAATTGTATACGGTGTTACCCTACAGTTTGATGCGCACTGCATTACCATTTATGATTATACCCACAATTATTTGTGCTTTACTTTTGCCTATAACTATTTTAAGCGCACAAATTCATAAAATCGTCATCAAAATATCCTATGCAGAGCTTTAATACACTTACATTTATGTATGTACAAATGCAAGCATACATACACACATACACACTAATCCATACAAATTCCCCTTCATACAACATGTGCCGTTATTTTACTCTTATTAAAATCATTATTATTGCATTTTCTTCTCTTTTTTTGCATTCATTCACAATATCGCAAAAAATATCCTAACGCAGTAGGTTGTTGTTTTTGTTGTCGTTTGTTAAAATCTCATTGTTTTTGCAGTCAGTTTTCTTTATAATCGTATATGAATTCATTCAAACGTTGTTATTTTTGTTTTTCTTTTTTTTTGTTTTTTTAATCATAAATATGCATGTAAACCTGCCTCTTCACTTACTTGCAAAGTTATGTTCACACATACACATATACCGCATGCTTATGTACGTCTGTATGTATGCATGGTATGTATGTGGCATGCGTTTTGTATTTGCAAATCTTTTACTAACTCATTGAGATCATCGTAATGCAATTTTTCGTTTTTCTGTCTCTGTAAACACTTAATTCCTGTTACCGAATATTATTTTCTTTCTTTTTTACTTTTGCTTCTTTTTTTTCTTTCTTCAAAATTATGTAGCAACGTGTTGTTATTATTGTTTAGCAACGTTGTTGTTACTGTTATGTTAACAGCATAATGGCTGGTGTGACTTGACTGCTGCTGCAATGCCATGTACACACACACACACAGTCATGTTTACACACTCCCAGGTAACAGCAGAGCAGAAATAACAGTAGCAGAAATAAATTGTCTATTACAGTATTGGATAAGTACAAATACTGTTATTATAATCCATACGTACTTATTGTTATGCTCTTGCATGCATATTCTTGTACTTGCATTCATAATAATAATAGAGAGTAAAATTCGAACAAAACAAATCAAAATTAAACTGTTTTATGACCAGCAAATTGAATTCATAATGCAATCAGTTTTGCAATAAACGAATGTGTATGAGTGTTAAGAAAATAATGCAGATTGATTGATTATCAAGCCTATTGAATTGCTATTCATCCGTTTCACTTATTTTGCGTCAATTTCTTAAGGCATATTTAATTTTCCTTCAGAAGTATATCACACTTGCAAGTACATACTTATGATGTATATATTTACATATAACGTTTATATCTGTACATAGAGCAACGTTATTAAGTAATTGCTGCATTAATTATCACCCAGCCCAAACCACTACAGCTAGATGCACTGATTCTACTACTTTCCTTCTATTCCTATTTAATGTCCGTTTATTTATTAATTGTCGTTTATCAACTGCGTCAAATCAATCTGTTTTCATCACTACTGTTGTCAACATATTTAACTAACTTGGGGATCGAATATCGCTTTCCAGTTTTAATACACCCACAAATTCTAGTGCAAGAAAACAGCTGATATAAATTTCAATGAGCACAACAGCTGATATAAATTTCAATTAACAAAACAGCTGATATAAATTTCAATGAGCACAACAGCTGATATAAATGTCAATGAGCACAACAGCTGATAAAAATTTCAATTAACAAAACAGCTAATATAAATTTCAATGAGCACAACAGCTGATATAAATGTCAATGAGCACAACAGCTGATATAAATTTTAATAAACAAAACAGCTGATATAAATTTCAAAGAACACAACAGCTGATACAAATTTTAATGTTCGTTTTTGTGCCCAATTGCTTTGTAGCCATAGTGTTTTTGTGTTATTTTGTTTCAAATCGTATATTATAAATATATCACTATATATCATATGTTACAAATATGGCGAAAAATAAGTGTTTAAATATTTTAGTGAATAAAAATAATAAGTGCAATGATTAGTTAGACAAATTTGTTTTAAAATTGCATGAAGTGAAGATGACAGCCTTTAATTTCAATGAGTTTTATCAATCAGTTTATGTGAAGAGCTTGCAAGGAAATCTTCATCGTGTAACTACAGCCACATGCCGCAAGCGATTTTTGGAAATTCTTATGACGAAAGATTGAAAAAAAAAACGATAGATAGACTCAAAATCGCGCCAAAACTGCTTAAAAATATTGCATCATGTGTTTGGTACTCTTTTTGATATATGTGCGTACTTTTAGGGGCCGAAAATTATATTTAGTACTTTTGTTTTAGTCCCTAAATTTTCTAAACTGTAGTACATAGCAGAAAGCTTTTAACCGTGTTCTATCCTTCTCAAAAAGTCTCCACTATGTATTGGTACTTTTTACAACTTTGTACTTTTAATCGTACCCGCTTTTTTTTTATTAATAAAGTACGTGTGTACACATATTTGTAGCGCTAAGAAGGGATTTTTTAAACTCTATTGCTAAGGAGGTTAAAGTAAATTCGGCAAATGTGTAACTCGAATGTAGTCGAAATTTCAAAAGCAAAAAAATTCGACTCGTATTTTGCACCTTTTTTAAATATTAGACTTGGTACTTTTTTGCACTCCACTCATCTCACAAACTATAAAACATGGCAGAAGGATTTCTAGGCCCCTTTATTGTTCTTAAAAAATCTCAAATATGTTGAGGCACTTTTCAAAAAAGTGCCTCAACTTCTTCGGTACTGTTTTTGCTCACTTAATTGCAAAAAGTACTTTCTTTAAATACATAGACTTTTTCAAAAAAGGTAATTATAAAGAAAGCTACTTCTTTAAAAAGGGTTTTTTCGGGGAAGATACTTCTTGCACAAGCATTTTATAGTTTGTAAGTCAAGCAAAAGATCCTACTTTTTTATAAAAATTAGATTTGGTACTTTTTTGCTCTCCACACATCTTCCAAGTTATAAAACATGGCAGAAGGATTTATAGACCGCTTTATTGTTCTAAAAAAAATCTCGAATGTGTTGTGGCACTTTTTAAAAATTGTACCCTTCTTCGGTACTTTTTTGGCATACTTAATTGCAAAAAGTACTTCCTTTAAACACACGAAAGATACTTCTTTCAAACTATAAAACATGACAGAAAGATTTCTAGACCGCTTTATTGTTCTTAAAAAATCTCGAATATGTTGAGGCACTTTTTAAAAATTGTACCCTTCTTCGGTACTTTTTTTGCATACTTAATTGCGAAAAGTACTTTCTTAAAATAAATGAAAGATACTTCTTTCAAACTATAAAACATGGCAGAAGCATTAATAGACCGCTTTATTGTTCTTAAAAAAATATCGAATATGTTGTGGCACTTTTTAAAAATTGTACCCTTCTTCGGTACTTTTTTTGCATACTTAATTGCAAAAAGTACTTTCTTAAAATAAATGAAAGATACTTCTTTCAAACTATAAAACATGGCAAGGATTTATAGACCGCTTTATTGTTCTAAAAAAAATCCAGAATATGTTGTGGACCTTTTTAAAAAGAAGGGCACCCTTCGGTACTTTTATTGCTCACTTAATTACAAAAGGTACCTTGTTTAAATACATAAAAGATACTTCTTTCAAAAGAGTTTTTCGGGGAAGATACTTTTTGCACAAGCATTTTATAGTTTGCAAGTCCAGCAAAAGATTGTACTTTTGCGGTGTTAATATTTGCTCACTTCACTTGCGATAGTTGTTGGTGTATTTTTATTTTATTATTATTTATATTGTTTTCTTTTGCCTGGCTGACTTAATTTAATTTTCGTCTTCGTCTTTGTCTTTTACTGACCTCAAGAGTTTATAAATTGTGTTAAACAGAAATTGAAATAATAAAAAGTCATTGTAATTTTCACACTGAAACATGTACTTTAGACTTTCTAAAGCGAATGTTAAAACATAGAGAAAATAAAAGTTTAAACTGCTTTCAAAGCAAAAGCAAACGAAAATTAAAAGAAATTAATTTTAAGAGAAAAAAAAACTTTTAAATTACAAAAATAAAGTAGCTGCTGCCTTCGTTATTAAATAATCTTAAATAATTTGCAAGAGAATACATTTAATTTTCTAAAAAGAAGAAAAAAGAAAGTGCTTGTTGAAAATTAACGAGAAAATAAATAGATTTTTAAAGTTTTATTACAAACAGTTAATAGAATTGTCAGTCAATTAAGAGTGTAATTGAGGTTAAGTCGCAGATTTAATTTGAATAGCGATTTAAGTTGAGATCTCATTAAGAGATTAAAGCAAAAACAAAATGAATCCCCATACAATTAGGCTAAGACAGTGTCAAAGTAGCCGAGGAGAGAGCCTTCCTTGCTGAGTGTGCGTAAGTGCGTTAATGCGGCACCATCATTAAATTCATGGCACAGAGTTGGGATTATATTTTTCTTTTTATCTTGTAGTTGTTTTTAATTATTCCAGCAATTCTTTTCCCACAGTCGCCGCTGACTTCTATCCGTACATGCCATTAATACTTCGCCTTTTTTTAAGTGAAGCAAAATTTTATTTGCAATTAGATCTCTGATAAGGGCGTCTGCCTTTTGCTGCAAAATCTCGCCAAGCATATTGAGGCCAAGGAATCAAACTGTTTTAGTTAAAAGATTTTATGCCCCTGCTTTCTTTCTGTTTTTCAATTTACTTTTGTGGGATATTGATTCTTTTTGCCAATAAATTGTTTTCGTCATTTACCTGCAAACTGCCACTTGTTATTGTGGAGTAATTAACAGGCCTGATCTATTGGCAATTGTTGAGAATTTTCTCATACAACAACAACAACAACAACAACACCGAAAGCAGCGTAACCAATTGCCAATTTTTGTTTTGAACGATAAATCTCACCCAGGCCAGCCAGCCATCAGTAAAACAAAGGAATAAGGAAATAATCTTCAAATAAAATTGTAAAGAAAAACTCTCATAATTGTATTGGAAACAACAATACAAAGAGTTTTTTTACCCTGTCGCACAAAAAAGAAAAAAAAAATTAATTCACAAACCGCCTGGTTTTATAAATCCATGGGTTCAAATATTCCTTTGCTTAACAATAGTTTTTAAGCCCGGTTGTTTGTGTATGTGTGTAACCAGCAGGAAATGTCAATGGCAAAACTGTGGTGACTTAAGCATTAAACACAATAACTGCAGCAGACTACAGACTACAACTTGTCAAAAATAGAATACATGTGCGTATTTGAGAATGATTACTTTTACTACCACAGGCAACACGGCTACTGGTTGTTGTCCCTGCTGTTTTTGTGGTTGTAGTCAAGTTAAACTAATTTCTATTTTGGGGAGCGACAATGAGTGGATGCAATGTTGTCAGTTTAATATAAATAAATTCAATTATTGTAAACTTGAAAATATACTGTTTTATTATACAAAAAGAAACAACAAACTATATTTCCAAGCCAATTAAATGATTTCTTGTCATATACAGTGGACTTTAAATATATTTTATTGGGAGTATTAAATGTATGAAAGCGGCTACACTGGCGTTTGAAGAGGAGTCTACTACAAACAACAACACATGGTCATTGATTTGGTGGTGTCGCTTTCAAAATAATTCAGTAGCTGACTACGAGGCGACAGTTGTAGCCAACGGCTTTTGCAGTCGGTGTTCGTGTAGCCTGCTGTCGTTATTGTGCTTAAAGCTTTACTATTGACACAGTCACCAGTACCAGTAATACCAGACTTGTAATACTATCGGCTTTTAACAAGGGTGTGTTACTGAAAATCTACTACCGCTTTTGTTAATATTGACTATATCGTTCTTTATGGACCATATGTAGACATTGGAACCAGTAATTCACTAGTACATCTTAATGCCTCTACTTTTCTGAACTGGATATTGTTGATGCTAATGCACAGTTTCTAGGCTCGAAAAAATATATTCACAAGAACCATTTTTTTTTATTAAAAGCCTAATTAACAAAAAAAGAAACATGGAAATCGGTCAACCCTAAGGGCCATCCCTGTAACTGTCCGCTAACTTGAAACGAAAAGCTTTCGCAAACTGGTTTTCGCACCATTCTCTCCGTTTGTGGTCTGCGAGCCAAAATATCGGGTGTTTGTTATAGAGTAATACAACTTTTAGTTGGCATCACTGCTTTATTGGACCACCCATTTAACAGCTGATAGTGGCTTTTTCTTTAGTTCGCTTTGACATTTCATTCTGGATCGTCTTGCACCAGAGCAACGCCTGCAAATTGTAGAAATTTTTAATCAAAATCATGGTTCTGTTCGTCAAACTTATCGTGCACTTCGTCCATTCAAAATTTTATTTTTCGATGAAGCTCATTTTTGGTTGAATGGGTACGTAAATAAACAGAATTGTCGCATTTGAAGTGGAGAGAATCCACAAGCTTTTGTCGGAACACCATGACATCTACAGAAAATTACTGTTTGGTTCGTTTTATGGGCTGGCGGAGTTATTGCCCGCCCATATGTCTTCAAAAAACGATGAGGGTCAGAATGTTATGGTCATTGGTGAACGGTATAGGAACATGATTCGAAGTTTCTTCGTACCTCAATTAGCTGGCATTAATCTTGCTGATATGTGGTTCCAACAGGACGGAGCCACAGGCCACACAGCGGGCGCTACAATTGATTTACTCAAGGAAACTTTGGACGAAGAAGTAATTTCACGAAATGGCCCCCAAGATCGTGTGATTTAACCCCATTGAAATATTTTCTTTGGGGTTATGTAAAGTCACTTGTGTAAGTCGATAAACCACAAACAACTGAACACCTGGAAGTCAACATTCGAAGAGTTATCGGCGAGATACGGCCGCAAATGCTGGGAAAAGTTTGTGAAAATTGATGTTCTTGATTGCGCCTTGTACGCGCCAGCCGTGGCGGCCACAGGGCCGAAATCACATTCAAACATTAATGTCATAAAATTTTCTATTCAATAAAGACCGTTTCATTGATATCAAAAATATATTACTACGTTTTATTATAATTTAAACTTGTATCACTCTATAAAAAAACACCCGATACTATTATTTTAAGTTTTTAAATCGATTGATAACAACAACTGATCGGATATATAATTTAAGAGTTTTTAAAAAAAAACATTTTTTCCGAATTTTTCCTTTCACAATATCTCACCAACGGATTAACCGATTTAAGGTGTACAACGCGGGTTTTAAATGTCAAAAGCTAATTATATATAAATATATAATAATAAAAATTATTCTAAAAAATATTAAAGCATATTTCCCAACTATTTTCGAAATATATTGAAGTCCACTTATTTGAGTCGGTTCAGGAATGCTCTTCAGATCCCTGCCAATTTGGATTGATTCAGTCAAGCCGCTCCAAAGTTGTAAATGGATCACATACTTACACACACATACACATACATACAGACATAGTGGCAGTTTCTCAGAACTAGTCAGGGTAGATTCCGAGAACCTCAAAACGTGGACATCTGATGAGTACTCGAAATTTTCAAAATGGGGTAAAATCAATAACTTCCCCATATTTGAAAATTTACAATTCTGTTAGCGGGAAGTTAAAACAAATCAAAAGACTTAAAAGCGCTAATCTGGTCTACTTAATAAAAATTTATTTAAAATATCAAAAGACTAAAAAGCGTTAATTCACAAAAGTGATTTTTTCATCAATCAAAAGTCTACTTAATGAAAATTTATTTATAAGAGGAAATTTTCAATGAAAATAAGATAAATCTTTACATATGGCAGCACTGGCCTGACAAGCGGCAATAACGGTGGTATATACACACGAGTACTGATGCTGGGATCATAGTGCCTTTCGAAAACTTCTGATTTTCTTTTGTGCTATTTGTCTTGAACAATAAAATTTTTGTTAATTTTCTCTTGTTCGCTGAATTTTAATTCATTTTTTATGTTCTTCAATATCTCAAAGTTGCGCTTTATTAGAAACTCAATTCTAAATTTTTTATTTCAGATATATATTTTTGTTATATAATGAAATACTTCAGGCCCAGTGCTTATTTTAAAAAATAGCGCGTGTTTTCTGGGTTTTAGTGCTTTTTGAAATTGATACGTTGACGCACTGTTGGCAGCACTTCTATTGATATCTCACACAATATTAATTTAAAAGAAAAATAACACCAGAAAAATTTTCTTTTTCTATTTAATTATTGTTATTAAATTTTTTATAATTTTTTTTTTGTTGCTGTGGCGTCATTCAGAAATTGCTTGTGGCCGGAAAACAACTGTCTGAATTATGAAAACTTGTGCATTTTTATTTTCCTTTAAATTTAAAGCGAAAAAGCCACAACTTTTTATATCTCAAGAAAAAAAGGTTTATGAGAAAGAAAAATAGTAGCAACAATTAATTATACATACATACATAAATACATGCATGAATATGCATGTCTGTACATGCCTAACATATGCCCGAATGCAGGTACATGTGCTACGATTAAAATAGACAATTATTTTTCATCGTTAAAAATGCATCATCCCTTGATAAGTCACAACAATTTGTGTGTTGCTAACAAATGCTGGGCTGCCATCACCTATTTTCATGGCTAAAATAGGATGTACAAAATAGACGTACGAATGTATGGATGTATGTCGCTATATTCGACTTCAAGGTAACGTATCTCATATGCATACCATCGTCGTACATACACACATCTATAAAAATATACCCATACACATACACACACACACATTAAGTTCAGCCGGTTTTGTTTGATAAATTATCTTAACTAAATACATAAATTGATATTTTTTTTTAGCGAATTCGTGCCATAATTTAAAACTATTCATGATTCAATAAGAAACAATTCAATAAATTTGTTGTTTAAATCTATAATTCAACTGTTTTTGTAATTAGCATACAATGGACGACAAAAATAGATTTAACACACCCTCCTGCATACGATGAAAATATATAATTAAAATAAATTTAGTGAGACAACATGAAGTCATTTTTTTCGAAAATTACAATAATTTGGAGCTGCAAAACTATGGATGGCATTATCGATAGTTTTTCGATAGCAGCTTCGAAATAAAACAACTGGAATATATATTTCACCATCTTTAGACTTCAAAATTGGTTTTAATGTGTTTTAAGGGACTTGGTAATTGATTTATTAAAATTTAATTTTTCCGGTTTTTTTAATTAATTTTATTAACAATATTCACTAATACAGGGTGTTTTTTATAGAGTGATACAAGTTTAAATTATCATAAAACATAGTAATATAGTTTTGCTATCAATGAAACTGTCTTTATTGGATACAAAATTTTATGACATTAATGTTTGAATATGATTTTGTCCCTGTGGCCGCCACGGCTGGCGCGTACAAGGCGCAATCAGGAACATCAATTTTCACAAACTTTTCCCAGCATTTGCGGCCGTATCTCGCCGATAACTCTTCGAATGTTGATTTCCAGGTGTTCAGTTGCTTGTGGTTTATCGACGTACACAAGTGACAGGATCTTGGGGGGGCCAATTAATTGGGCCATTTCGTGAAATAATTTTTTCGTCAAAAGTTTCGTTGAGTAAATCAATTGTAGCGCCCGCTGTGTGGCATGTGGCTCCGTCCTGTTGGAACCACATATCAGCAAGATTAATGCCAGCTAATTGAGGTACGAGAAAACTTCGAATCATGTTCCCATACCGTTCACCATTGACAGTAACATTCTGACCACCATCGTTTTTGAAGACATACGGGCCAATGACTCCGCCCGTCATTGGGCATCCAAAGCTTGTGGATGCTCCTCACTCCAAATGCAATAATTCTGTTTATTTACGTACCCATTCAACCAAAAATAGGCCTAATCGGAAAACAAAATTTTGAATGGAGGAAGTGCACGATAAGTTTGACGAACAGAACCATTATTTTGATTAAAAATGTCCACAATTTGCAGGCGTTGTTCTAATGGAAGTCGATCCATAATGAAATGTCAAAGCAAACTAAACAAAAAGCAACTATCAGCTGTCAAATGGCTGGCCAAATAAAGCAGTGATGCCAACTAAAAGTTGTATCACTCTATAAAAAACACCCTATACAATTATAATTATTTTCTAATTATAAAATTTTTATTTCATGGGTAATAATATAAGGAATATCACAAATAATTTTTACTTGAAAAATTTCATTATTTAACGAATTAGGGCGTTCCAAAATGGGACTATTTTTATTGGATACATGAAATTTCTCATGCCTCAAGGCTTCAACAAAAAAGGAATGTATTAACGAGGCACGATCTGCTCTTGAATATTTCCAAAACAAAATTGTCTGTATTTAAGAATTTATATTTTAAAAACACAGCATATATTATGAAAACCCCCCTTTTGGGATTTTTTTAAATTATTTTGTTGTATCTTTCTATAAAAAACACCCTGTACTTCTAAGCTTAAGGTCTCTTTATTTTGAAAAATTTATAATTTGTTAAAAAAAAAAAAGAAATAAGAATTGTAGTCAACATTTTGAAGATTTTTCGGAGATTATGTTCTTATATATGGCAACACTGCTGGTGACACTATTCCAGGGATGCAGAAGTTGGTACAACTGCAGCAGCAGTAAAATAGCATCTTAATAGGCCTGAGCACACGGGCATAACTAACTCGGCACAATATGGCAGCTTGCAGGCGAATTCGTTTATTAAAATGGTTTTTCAAACAACCACAAACCCGCATTAAAAGCAAAAAAACTGTCCAACAGTAAAAAAAAAATCGAACAAAATATATCAATACACACAAATAAAGCGATTTCTATATAAACATTTTGTGGCAGATGAATTAGTTTCGTGACTAATTGATTGGGCCTATTTGTTCAGGGTCAATGACTTATTAGCACTATTTCAAAATGTTATCGACTTACTACTTGCAGGCATGTAAAGCTTATATTTTAGATCACTTAATATTTTTAATAAGGCAAAAAGCTCGCAATTTGATGCTAAAGAAAACAATGTTTCTTTTTTCACAATAATGTTTTTCTTGAAGAACCCACCCGAAGACTTTGACTACATAAAAGTTGATATGAAACAGTTTTTATTTGAAAAGAACTCAAATTAAAAAAATTATTATTAAAATACTATCGAATTATGAGAGCATATTATTGTTTCTCTTATATACATAATTCTCAGTTGGTTTTTGAAAGTTTGGGGTTTTGTTATTTTTTCAAGTCTCTTCTGCAAACTCTCGAAAGGGAGTGGACACGCTGTTGAATGATCCACAGTTGCTTTGAGACTGTTGGTGATTTTAATTATATATCAAATGAAATATTTATTATATTTCATTTCATATAATTTTAAGCGCAACAGTTTTGATATTTTCATTCTTAAGTTATATAAAAATATATATGCTCCTTGAATATTTGTACAATTCGTAATATCTTGTTTAGCATTCCTGCGCTACTGTTAATTACAATAATTCAAAACAGCCAAAAAATTAGAACATTTTCAAAATGCTAATAAGATAAAATCACTCGTCTTAAAAGCAAAACAAGTGTAACAAAAACAACAACAAACTTATTAAATGAAAACTCTGACAATGGAAAGCCCGAATGAAACAGGAAATAAGTAGAGAAATAGAAAATTATGAATATGTATGTGTGTATGTTATACAAAATGCACACACACTCACATATCTAGTAGGTATAGATTTATAATAATAATAGTGATAATAATAAAACTTAGTTATTAAATGGAACTCACCTTTTTCAATATGCATTAATAAAATGTTAATAGACAGGCATCAAATTAAATTCTTTTTTACGATGATGGAGAATAGTGAAAAGTTTCTTGATTTTTTATTTTTATTTTTATGTTTAACGTTAAATTAAACTGTATGGGGTAAAAATCGTATTGTTAAAGTCCCTCTAGACACAATAAAATATAATAATTTAACACTTTCAGATATACACTTGTAAATACTACATGGAGATACATTTCTACATACATACGTATGGATGGATGTATCTATGCATCTACAGATAGTAGGAGAATGTGTACATAAACACATACTTATGCAGGTTAAAAGAACATTTACATAATTACTACGTGTGTGCATGATACATATGTATATAAATAATGTGTGTATATACATACACGTACGCACATATGTAAATATGTATTTATGTGTGTACGTGGGTACGTGGGTACATATTTATTGAAGTATGATGACTGCTGCTGTTTTATAACGCTATTTAAATTTAAATTTATATTTAATCTAAAATTATAAGAACGTATTGATGATATTATTGACGAAAACTTGAAACAATTTTCATATTCCTAGAGTTGCCAGTTAATCAAATTCATGTTCATAAAATCAAATAGTTCCAGCGGTATGTTGGAGTTTAGACTCTGTTCTATGATTAGGGGGCATGTTTAAACTACTTTATATGCTGATCAAAATTATATATTCTTTTTTATAACTGCTAATTGTTCCCTTTTTAATTCTATTCATAACTTTCATTTTAAGATGTTTAAATTATTTAATTATAATTCCAGATTTAAGAATTAAAGAAGCGATTCTGCATATTTTAAATTTGTTAAGAGATTAACTACTATATTTAATTAATATTTTTTATTACATTGATAAGGCCTGATTCACAAAAATATTTTTTTTATAAACTTTTTTTTTTGGTAAACTGCTTATGTGGAAAACTTTATATAGAGATTTGTGAAATATATTTGTCATAAATTACGTTCAAAACATTTCAATTAGTAAATACAGAAGTTTTCTTTAAGAAGAGATTTCAAACATTAAGAAGCTTTTGTTTATTATGCTGAAACGAGTTCAGTAATCAATGAACTCAATATATTCAATTTAGTTTCTGGCAAATAGTCTGAAATTGCTAGATTTTAGTATTGTCACAGAGCTCAAAATCTGGAGACTAGTATGAAATCAAACTCTCAAGTTATATATTATATTACAAAATTATATTAACTTTAGAATCCATACAGCAAAATTCGTAAAATATTATATATAAATATTTAGAAAGACATGATCAATATTAATTTAAATATCAAATTTACGCAGCTGTGCAGAACAGCTGTTTTCCAAACTCAATATATTTTTGTTTGTCACTGTACCAATAGCAAACTGATGCTAGCACAAAAAATAAACTCCTGTGCTATCATTTGATTATTTCCTTCATGTAATGTTTTCTGAATTTTTGTTGCATTGCAAGCAACTTTATATAAATTTTTTATTAAAAATTAAATTCGTTTTTATCTTCTCTATTATTTATCTGCACATATTGTTAGTATGCATTATTTGAAAATCGCATTATATAATTTGGGACAAAGACGTGTGTGAGTTAAGTATTTAAATAGTCGAATTTTGGTATTGAATATAAATAAGGAGTTACCATAACATATAAATTTATATGCATTGTCCGAAATTTTGGTATATTGGACGTTGTATATATATAAAATATATGAATTTGTGTTGATTAACTAGATTTCAAGCGCTATTTCTCTAAATATTATATTCATGTGAATTTCAATCAGAATATTCATTCCAGTAGGATGTCAAACAATTCCACTTAAGCAAATTTAACTCACCAATTCCTACATCCTGGCAACACTAAAATTGGCCAAAACATTAAAAAATACTTTGATTGCTGCTTTTTGTTTTTATTGACATTTTTTTCTCTTCATCTACTATTATTCCTCAGGTTGTTATAAATGTTGTTCTTGCCTACATTTTTGTCTATTTTATATTTTAACAAAGTTAGACACCAACAAAAACAACAGCGTATATTTTGTTGTTCGACAACAAAGCATACAAAATAGAAGAGGAAAAAAACAGCAAACACAACACACCGAAAGCAAACAAAACACATACACTCGTGAAACAAAAATCGTATAAATTCCTATATATCAAGAATTAGAAGAACACTTTTTTTTAGGAACGTCCCAACCAACCAGCCAACATGACCAACTGAACAATAAGCAAAACAACAAAAGACAAGCAAAATATTTTGCTAAAATAGGCAACTAAACTCTTCGGGTTGGCACAAAAACAACAGCAACTTTAATAAGTAATAATGCAAACTGCAATAACACCAGCAGCAGCCACCATTTACAAAAATCTAACACCATTTTTTTCCATTTATTTAACTTCTTTCAATAGCAAGAAGATTGCATTTTGATTCAACTAAGACTTTATTTTTTTCTTATTTTCCTCTTTACCAATTTTGTTTAAAGGTTTGTCCCTTAATAATTTAACAAGTTGTTCGCAACTTTTTTTATGTATGTACTATATTTTTTATTTTACATAAGAAATATTTGTATATTGTAAAAATATTCCAAACACTTGGCAAAAAAAAAATAAAACACAAGCAGCACTGTTACAAAAAAAATCGCACGCGTTTGTTGCTGTCTTTAGCCAATTATTTTCCAATAACGTCCGTACACGACCAAAGCTCCCGTTAAACTAAAGATACACGAATTATTATTAACCTGTAATTTATTCTCACATCTCTTTGAAATTTCGATCAGTTGTAAAAAATGTTACTAAATGTAGTTGCAATAGGAGAAAAATTGTACTAGTAATTATGTTAAAATGTTGTATGCACATGTTCTCTCATACATATTGAAATAACTTTAAAAAATTTCTATTTTATTCTAGATAAGTTTAATTATCTACGCATTTAAGATGTTTAAAGATAGAACTCAATTGTTAATAAACAACTGCCGCTGGTACATGTTGCCTGAGCTGCAAAATAACGTACTGTTTATAACAAGAGTGACCAGGTGTTATTAGCTGTTAGAGATCCGGTATCCTGTTGAATTGCGATATTACGAATGGAATGAAACGTGGCGGTTAAACAAACAGGCGCCAAATCGCAATTTTCGCCAAGTGATTTATTAACACAATGTTGGCAACTATCAAATTAACAAAAAAAAAGTCATATATAACCTCCATCTGAGGTTGCTAGTTATATACAATATTAGTCAAGCTGACTTGACATGAATAAAATAACTACCTTTGGTTTGATAAAATTCTCGTATGCTACTTCATAATATAGCCTTTATATATAAAGACTTCTATGGCAATCAACTAAGACACCTAATAGTGGCGATAAGCAAAAACACGCATGATGAGGAATGTGTAGATGGGTTCGAAACCAGCTATGCTGCGTAAATTTCATTTATAAATCTATGTTGACTATATGTTGTTCCTTGGATTATTCACCATGTCCTTTGAAGTAAAACACGTTTCTCTACGGAAATTAGAAGGGCGTCATTTCTCCGAAATTTTAAAAGCATGACAATGTAGGGAGATGACATTATTTGTTTCAAAAAAAGATTTTCGCTTATTTCTTATTGTTATAAGAGACTTTGCATTTTCCATTATATGCGAACTATCGAAAATCTGGAGAGCTCAACTGTAATCCACAAATTTATTCAAAACCCACGGATTGTATAGATTTTTATATAAATATTTAAAATGGCCATTGATTAAAGTTCAATTTCTTCTTATAAATTTGCCATAGTTTTCCATCACACGTTATATAAAAATATAATTGAAGGCGACAATACTGTGTCGGAAAAAATAGGTAAAATGTGATTTTAATTAATATCTAGATTCTATTTTCTTTTGATTTGTCTTGAGCACACAATGCTGGACATAAATACACAAAAGCCCGTTTTTTATTAAAGCTTTAGGTATTTTATTCCACATAAAAAATATTGTCTTAAAACTATCAACGTTGAAAGGAAGGAAAGTATTCACAAAACAAACAAGCACAAATTTAAAATCAATGCTCCAACAAAAATGCAATAACAATACGAATATAAGTGTCGATACAAAAAATAAACAAATGCGTTGTAAAATGACAATGATTAAAATCACAGTGCAATGTGTCTTCCTGAAATTTCGCTTCGTTTTTTCTTTTTTTTTCTTTTTTATCTCAGTTTTGTGTAAACTGTTATACACAGATTTTCCTTAACACATTATATGCCGCAATCATATCCAGTCATCGTCAGCATCAGATAATAGTTCAGGCGGTATGTGATCTTTACTATAATCAGGATTTCGCTTATTAACAGTTTCCACGACTAGACCAGCCAGTTGTGAACAATTAAATCGGTCGATGTCATCGTTTTGCTCCAGTATGGTAGTTAACAGAGTTTTGGTATCTACGGTGGATTTGTTTTTGTTTAAAGATATAGAATTGTGGTTGAAAGACTGCCTTTTACTACTGGCAGATTTCGTTGGGTATTCAAATTGATCCATCCAATCATCGCTAGATGTTGGTGAATCAAGTTTTATTTCTTTGGGTTTTAAGAATGCCACATGCATTTCGTCGGCAGATGTTGGATCCACATTAGAGTCAGTGGTTGATTTAAATAATGGATTTTCTTGCGTCATATTGAAACTTGTTTTTATTATTTTGTCATTTTGTTGAGTCAGTTTAGGCAATTTCGATTCAAACTCTTGGAAACCACACGACACATTCGTTCTTTTGATTGAAGCACTGCGTGATCTTGTTATTCTCTTCTGTGAGATAGGAATATCTACATTTTCCTGTTTTAATAAAGATTGATCACTGGGCTGCCATTCATCTGTCGATATTGTATCTGAGGTACTGTTAGGTTTAGATTTTTTTAAAGAGTTTCTTTGGGATAATGTACCGTTTAATTTTGAATTAATACTTTTATCACACTGCATAAACTGCGAACCCGATGAAATATTAGTTGATCTAGTTATTCTTCTCTGGGAAGTGGATATTTCTTCTTGTTCTTTTTTAGATTTACTTGCAGGTGTTTGTATTTCTGTACTTAAATCGTCTTCTGAAGAAATGTGCGGGGTATGGACATTTATTGCCTTTCCATTAGTTTTTACAATTCCATTAGCCTCTATTTCTGTAGTTGACTGTGACTTATTTAAATCTCTTAGCATTTCTTTTGGCGCTTCAAAATATTCATCCGAATTAAGTTTTATATTAGCATTCTTTGCAGTTAAATACTTTTTGTTGCGTCGTAGCTTTGTTTGTGCTAAATTATTATTTATAGCGTTTCCCTGTAAATTCTTTTTATTTCGTTGTTTTGTTGTAATAATGAAATCAGATTTTTCAAAATCCTCCGATGAGTTAGTTGTGGATATTGCCCTAATTCTCTTTCTAGTTTTAGCTATAGTTTTATTATTTTGTACATTTACCGAAGTGTTTTTTTGTATAGGACATGATTTTTTATTTCTTCCAAGAAATTCGTTGGTCTTTTCATTCTGTGGTTCTGCAGATAAGGTTGAAAGTGGAGAAAGTTGTTTATCTTCAATTGAATTATTATTATGGCTCTCTTTCGGAGTAGCAATTTTTAAAGGAGACACAAAATATTCCACTCCACCTTTATTTATATTCGGCAAACGAACAATAGCATTTTTTTGTTTTGTGTTAGTCAGAAAACTTTGTATTGAAGGCTGATAATTGCTAGACGGTTTAAGTTCATTATATTTATACCAGTTAGTTGGTACTGCTGATGTTATCATGTAGTCTTTCCCACGGGGAACGGTACTTATAACTTGGTCAGGTTTTAGAAATTTAACAAAACGTTGCATTTCTGCATAGCTAGAATGCTCGGAATACTCAATGCCAACAACATTAATTTTATTGCCATAACGAGGTTTTGAGTCCTTCTCCCAGCCACTGGGTCTGATAGCAAAAATGATGTCATATTGCTGTTCATATGTTTTGAAATATTCAACTAATTCCTTTTAAAACAAAAAATTATCAATTATTTTTCTGCTTTCTTTATTAATCAATAAAATATAACTTACCAAATACGATAGCTTTCCCATGGGTATGACATGCATATCGGCATCTTTGGGATCTGTCACTAAGTATCGATTGAATTGATCTTCATTCATGGCTTTTAATGCCTTAGAACGATTTCCCTCAGCCCAAACTTTCAAATCATACTTTTCGGCCAGTGATGACCAGAATTTTTCCTTTCCCACAATATAGGCCCCACATATGTAGAGTATACGTTTGCCAGCATGTTTCTCAATGAACTTTTCCATCAAATCTTGTGCTTTCATTATCGATTCATATTGTGTACAAAATGCATATTTATCTGATATATAAGTGGTATCCAAATATATAGTATGTATATGATTATTCCAAAATATCGGTTCAGATTCCATTTCATGACAGGCCCTAAAATCGCCAGTGTGTAGAACACATTTTCCTGAATTGAGAAACTTAAAAACTATCAAAATGGCACCGGGACAATGATTAGCATCCAATGCTGTTATTTCCATATCATTTACAATACAGGGTTGATTTAGTTCCAGTTCGTGGATGTATTCTTCTTGTACCGGTATGAATTTGCGCAACAAGCGAGCTGAATTAAAAGGAACAGAGTTTAGGCTTAAAAACTACAATATATTCAAATAATTGCAAATATGTAACTTCCAAATTATTTCTATTTTATTTTTCCTAAAGTCCCCTACTATGGCCATCATAAAAAATGAGAGGCAAAGAACTGGCTTAGACTCAGGCTGCACCCCTATTTATTTTTCGCAAAAATTCAGTTTGCATCGAAGAGGGCTATTGTTCCTGAAAATGTGTAGTACATATTTTTTAAATACCTGTAGACTGCTAATCGTTTGCTCTTGTAGTGTTTTGGGTATCAATCGCACTAGTTAACTTCTTAACTTGAGATGAGTGTATAGATTTGCGGTTCCCTCCAGGAGTTTTCCGTGGCATAAGTCGTGTACAGTAAGTAACAAGAAAAGAGGGAATGCAGTTTAAAAGCATTGCCGCAATGGCCATAGTCACGACTCAGCATCTGTGCATCGATACTTAATACGTACTAGTTGCATTTTGGTTTTTTAATTACAGAAATGTAGTTTGAGCAGTTCTGATTGTGATTCAGGTATCGATACGAAATATACACATATACATACATATGTATATCATGAGAATGAGTAATTTGTTAACTCGCAAAATTTAATAATTTTATTTTTCATTAATAGAGCTTTCATTCACAACACAAACTTCAATATGCACACGAAGACATTCACACATGCATTTGTGTGTAAAACAACCTGCAATCATGCTTGGGCATGCATATTTATATACATTTCTAGTGAAAATTCAAAATATTATTGCTGACTTGGGCATTTTTACTTTATTGTAAATCGCATGATTGAATGTATGTATACAAAAAAATTGTTGTTTTGATAGATATTGATCGAATGTTCCTAACTAAGCGGATTTAAAGTTGTACTTATGTATGTATGTATGATTAGTCAAATTAATAAATATTATGAAACACTTGATGGAAAAATTTTAGATTTAGTATAAGGTTGAAACGTTTTTAAACTAATTTTGCAATAGTTTTGTAATATGTAATTTATTTTCTATAGTCATATCTACATATGTATTTACAAATATGCAGCTATTTCTATAGGAAGGCTACTTACCCGTAATGGGACTCATGTACAGTGGCATGGCGAAAGATTTTGTCAAACCAATGTAGTGGTCAGCATGGAAGTGTGTAAGAAAATAATGGGTAACATTGGGAATGTAACCAAATTGAAAGGCATCAACAGCAAATGTGGTATTTTCAATAACTTTATATGGTGGGCATGGTTTAGGTTTACGTTTGGAGAAACTAACTGTATCAGTAGTAGAATTTGCACTCGGACAGCTTGTTTTAGACATTCTTTGGCCAAAACTTAACGAAGAAGCTGTTATAGGTGACGAGCTTTTCAGCTCTTCATGATCTGGCATGGGAGTTGTGTCAATATCATTATGGGTATTTGTTCTTCCATTAGAAGTTACAATTTCCGTTTTGATATGATGCTCTTCTTCACTGTCCGAATCAATAGTTATAAATTCAACAGGTTCCACTTTTTTTATTGCTTTTACTGAATTTGATAGAGGCATGTTTTCAGCAGAAGGTTCTGTGCTATCGGTAAATAAACGTTTTCGTCTAACTTTCGACCGCCTGGAAGATTTCGTATCCTTTTTATTTTTATTAATACTGCGGGCGGCTGTAGTTTTTGCTGTTTCCGACTTGCATTTTCCTTTTGCTGTTGAAGGATTCTCTCTAGGAAATTTGATATGGTACGTCTTTGGACAAGTAGTAAAATATGAGTCAATAAGTTTTTGATTAGACGGCGTCTCTTTAAGTGCGGATTTTAATAATTTTTTTCTGGATGTTTTTGTTAATGTATTTGTAGCAGCATTATTACTATCTATAACGGTTTTATTATCACTTTCTTTTATTTTTTTATTTGAGACGGTCTTTAGATTTTTGCGTTTTCTCAAAGGTGTTAGCACATTATTTGGTAAAATTACATCTTCTTCTTGTAGTTCTTTAATATCACGTAATTTAATTTTGCCTACATTTAACATTTTATTCATTTATGCGTTAATACTTTGCTAAATTTAGCATTATAAAAAAGAATTCTTTGTTTACATTCGCTAAAAATACCAGAGTTGCTTTCTAGGGCTATGACACACTTGCACTTTAAGGTATTTTCTGGGCGAATTCATAACCGGTGGAGTAATATCACAAATTTGGTTCGTATGTAGTATGAGGCGTATTAATAACGAGTGATATATTTACCGGCTCACATAATACAGCTTAATATGCTTATATATTGAGGAGATATATTATAATGATATTTGGTAAGATGTAATAATTGTTATATTTTACTGTTATATCAGGATTAAGCTCACACATCTTATAAGTGCTACTCAAAACTCAATAATTCTAAGTTTGCTCTTCTTTTCTATATATATATATATATATATATATATATATACATATATATATATATATATATATATATATATATATATATATATATATATGCATATATATATATATATATATATATATGTATGTATGTATATATATGTATATATATGTATATATATATATATATATATATATATATATATATTCGAGTTTGTTTGGAAATTGAAATCTATTTCCGCAAATAAATTTTTGTCCAATGCAAATGTAATAGCTGGAGCATATATATATATATATATATATATATATATATATATATATATATATATATATATACATATATACATATGTATGAACATTATTACCCCACTACATTTATATATTATGCAAAATTATTATGGAAAGGAAGGTTTATTTCTTGTTCGTGCCTTTATGCATATGTAATGTAGTGTATATATATGACCGAGGGTGTCAAGTTTAGCAACGATGGCAACACCAAATCATACTATTTTATACCACAAAGTTTTTCTCTAGCACAGTTTTGTACAATTTTTCATAAAATAGCATTAAAAATTCAATCGCATCTTAAGAAATTTAAAATTAATATTAATAATTTAAAGAAAATAATATAAAAAGCATTAAAATTAATTGAAAATGTGATTTATTAATTTTTCCGTTAAAAAAAAACTTCGAGAAACATGGAATAATATATCATTGAAGGCAATTTTAGAACAGACTATGCTAGCAAGTATAATGGGAAAAAATCTATAATACAATTTTAGTGTAACTAAAAAGGTAAAGCAACAAAGTAAAACTTACATCGAGATGAAAAGGAAATATATTGTAAAATTTTTATTTGAATACAAATATTCAATATTAAATATGTGTATAAATAACATATATGCTGTAGCAACTCCAAAATAGGTTTATGTGTAAAATGTAAGGAATCTAAAAATTTAATACGAAAATAGTTGTGTGGCTTGGTTTTTTTTTCTTGTTAGTGCTGCTTTTGATTCTTCTCTTGACTTCTTATATTACTTCATTCATTAGTTCTCTGTTATTTTTTGTTGTTGGGTTTGTTTAATTGTTTTGTTCGTGGGGGACGTGTTAAATGAAAATAATACGGTGATTTGTAAGAGTAGCCAAGAAATATAATTGGGACGAATCCCAACGAAAGATGTGTTTAAGTGTACTCATTCATAACACTGCAGGCTTACCCATAATTGGTTATGCGTTAATATATTTCTAATCATTCATAGTTTTCATAATCCATAAACCTTGTGGCTACCACATGCAGCTTGTATAATATATGGTTTTAATTGAACGATAGATCTATATATACTTGTAAATGACAACGTTAGCCATATCGTTCATGCACTGCAAAACATTAGTAATAAAATTTAAGAATGCATGTTAATGATGCAGAATTTTTGTTAATTGGTTTAAAATTCCATTTAAAAATATATACTTTATTATAGTTTTCCATTTGGATGTTGGTAAATTTAAAACTTATAGCCGTTTTCTGCAAAACTGGTTTATTTTTAGTTATGACATTATTGAAGTAAATGAGCGATATGTTTAACATAGAAGTCGTTTGACCGTAATGAAGTTCAATATTATATTACGGCTTATATACATATAATTGGAAGAACAAACTATATGACATATCGGAAAACCGATAAATGATCAGCTAATTAATGAATAATATAATAAATGATTCTATATATGTGATGCCTACGGCTTGAAATGTCTGTGCAAAATTATATTCACTCTAAAACTATCTCTATTGGTACGGGAATTTAGTTTAACATTCTGAAATGTAAATTCTGTGGGGCAACACTTGAGATATTATATACACATTTTCATTGTAGTTGTACAAAAGATTTATCAGAGCATTAAAGAGTAAAATAAGAATAGATATGTTTGTTTGTATATTAATTACAAAAAGAACCGTAGATTATTATCATTGGCTTCATTTAAATACAATTTAACTGCAACATATTGTTATTGTCCTGTTTTCCATATTCATTTATTAAAACTATATTTATATACACACACAATCAAAAGCAAAAACAAGTCTTGAATATATTTCTTAGAGTGTGCATGGATGTGAAGCAATATTTGTATGCATGTAGGTATGTATGTACATACATTCCGCTATATATGTATACTTTTTGTTGAATACTTTAATTGTTTTTGTTTATTGTTTTCCTTAAGTTAATTGTTCCATTAATTAATTATAATAGTTTTTCATTTCCAGTACAATATGAATGATATCATGCAAATAATTTTAGGAAAATATTTTGTTATGCAAACAATAACAAAAAATGTGAAAAATACGTTTTAAACATAAACATTTCTGCAGTTGTTTTTATTGGGATTTACGAAATGTTAATTTGTGTGTGTGTGTGTGTATTTATTTGTTTAATTAAAAAGAATGGAAAAATGTTTTTCGATAGAAATTTAAGGAAAATGTGTTTAAAAACAACCTCTACAGTGGGTGGCATATAAAAGTTTGCAAGCAACACAAAAGAAAAAACTATAATTATGGTATTATAATTATTAGTTTTAAATATAATTTATTGCATATTTATATATGTTTATCAAAATATTGTAATGTTATTTGATATTTAATTTTAGATTTAAAACCCAAATGCAAATTGTGAATGTATATCCCAAAGAACCTGAAAATGGCAATTGATGTATGAATAATTTATAAAACAGCTGATAGTTCTGAATTACTAAACGTATTTAAAATCAAAGTGCTAGAAATATGCCTCTACCTACTAGTACATCGGCTCAACAATTGCGGCCATTAACGCTCGCTGTACCAGAACGTGAACCAGTACAATTCATTGTAAATCTGGTAGGAGCACCAGCGGAAGTTGAGCAACTAGTGCAGCAGATAAAAACTGTAGCTGAACAGTTTCTATATCATTGGAAAACATTTCCAATTGGTAAGATATTCATTGTTTATATGTAATAAGAGCTTTTCATGTGAACTTTAATTCTTATATATTACAGTTCTTCCCCAACCCTTATCAGCTGCTGCTTTAACTCTCAGCATATCTGGCCATAACGGTTCCAATACTGTAGGCAACCGTAAACCTCGATCTATTAACTTAAGGGATTTGTTTATAGCACCACCCTTTGATGAGCTCGATGCAGTGGCCTCGGATGGTACAGGTGATCCACGTCGTCTTACCAACTCCCAATTAAAATCATTGCGTGAAAACGGGTAAGTTTATTGATGTTTCGAAAAAAAAAAACAGTTTCTTGATTTTATATTATTTTGCCATTATGTTTGTTAAATTTTTTAATTCTTTTTAATGATAAATGCTAAAAATCATTCGCCAATAAAAATCCATTCACATACATAATTTGTTAATTTTTATGTTGGCCTTGATTTTGTTTTCTTATTAGTAACAAAACTGAAATCAGTCATTTATTATTCATAAAATATATTTCGTGGTCAGTCTTTTATACAATTTGAATTCTAATTCCACATTTTATACATTTGGATTTTTGTATTTGTTTATTTTAAATCATGTGCTGCATGTTTGTTGTTTTCTACTTATTTAACTTCAAAACAATTTCAAACTGCAGCTACATATACATAAACTTATTTAACTAATTCTTATATATTATCTTAACTATAAGAATGTCATAATCATATACTTTTGCTATATCATTCACCCCCAAACAAAACAATTCTTATATATTATTATATTTTAATGCATTACCAAACAAATTAATCACCTTAACAAATTAAAAAAAAAAAAAACGTAAATTCAAATCTAAAAAAATATTAAAACCGAAAGCTTGCAAAAGGATAAATATGGAAAACCCAAGAAATTAACTTTGGAACAATTGGAAACCATACGTAAAAATGGGTAAATACAATCAACAATAAATAACTTATTTTCAGTTTCCGTTTACTTTTTAAAATTTTAATTGATTGATGAAATAATTTGTTATTCTATTTTTCTATATGTATGATTGTTTCTTTGCTTTATAATTTTGAAATCGAAATTATTTGTTTTTGTCTAAAAAATCATAAGTGTTTAAATGTTGTAATAAATCATCATTTTTTTGTAAGAATGAATATTAAACAAAAAATAAAAATAATTTTGAAAAGATTAACCCATTCGCTGCCAAGCCTAAATTATATAAAGTCATTCCCATTGCCAGTTATATTTTGAGTGTTATTGTTTACCAAAACCGTGTTATTTCTTGGTAAGTGCACATATATTATCATATATAATCATTTACAAGCAGAAAACTAAAGACGAGTATACTCGTCGTTGGCAATAGGAAGGCAGAAGGACTCGATATCCTTTTTCGTATTTAAGTACGTTTTAGTAGAAAAACAAATAATAAATCATGCAGATGGATGAAATAAAGAAAATGGAATAAAACGAGACACATTGCGAAAATTGGCAACACTTCGAAATTCACTAGTGCGGGACACACTACCAAAGATGAGTATACTCGTCCTTGGCAGCGAATGGGTTAAGAAAAATATATCTAATGATCAATTATTGAAAATTAATATATCGTTCGTATCGAAATAAGTATATCTTTGTATTAAAAATACTTGGGAAATAAATTTACAAAGTATCGGTGCACAGATACCAGCGACGGCGGCACTGATAGCATTTATCACCCATGTTATTAACCCGTTGTTTTATTAGTTCCTGAATGGCTGCACATGACATGCTTTCATATAAGAAGTGGCAACGTAGTTAATAACCAAAATTTCCTCAGAAAAATCGTGAATCTATACAGTTATCTGAGGTGTAGAAGTTAACTAGTGCGTCTGAACAGGCGATAACTAAAATAATAGGGCAATAGAGTTTTATTAGCGATAACGATTTATAGGTTGCTTTTATATGATTTCAATTAATTATGATTACATTGTTTAATATACTTTATTTCCAACTGGAAAATGTTTTCCTTTGATTCTTTGTACAGACATTTTCATTCTTGCATGTAAATTGAAATTAAGCTAAGATTTATACAAGAAGAGACATAGGTTTGAAAATATAAAATTAAATATTAAACTAAAATACCCCAGGTATTACTAGAATGCTTGCACGAAGCGGTCACCCACGCAAACCAAAGTTGAATAAGAGCCGTCACCATATTGAAGTGTTCGCTGGATGTATATAATATTTTCAAATATTCAAGAAATCAACTACAACATAAAAATATATTTATTTATCTCTATTCAATGTTTACCCTTTTTACGTTTTATATGATTAATTTATGCAATGAATAATTTCATGAAACTTTTGTAAGAAAAAACTGTTTTATTTATTTGCCATAAAAGCAAGATTTGTGGAAAAAGTGTTATAACATGAAACATGATTTCTTCACTCTTAAGCAAACCAGCAAATGAAAAAGGTTTTATGCAGAAAATTTTATGAAAAATTTTGTCGAGTAAATGATGTTCCCGTATGGAATTTATTTCATTTTTAATCTATATATGTAAATTATATGTAATGTTTTCTTTGCCAAATAATCCCTAACCTCGCCGCCTCCCCGTTTACATTGAAATCATTACGAAATATCATTAATTTATTTATTATATTTTGCATTTTGTTGCCTTTAATTCCTCAATCGAAACAAAACTAACCTGCTGTATTATACTTTTGGCTCATAAAGCTGGCTTAATTATGCATATTTAAAAGTACCAAATAGTTTACAATAGAACAAAACATATATTCATGTGTACATATGTATAACTAAATGAAAACTGAATGTATGAGCATGTAAAGATTGTCGTTCAGTTAAAAAGATAAACAATTTATAAAAAAATATCTCTGTGCAATATGTGTATTTTTTTGTTTACAGTGAATTTAATGTGCCCAGCTTACATTTTCCTGGCCAGGTACACAAGTGGCGTTTATCGCAACTTTTGCAAAAGGGCACTCTGCGAGCCCACGATTCCTTTTTGAGCGATTTAGCATTGGCAGCTCGTTTTCTAGTAGTTACGGCCAGAGGACGCCTGCTCTCACATTTCTTTTCGGTTTATCATGCTATACATATCCTACTGCATGGTCTTGTCAAAGTGATTGATATGTTTATCGGTGTGCCCGCTTTGTTGGCTCATAATTTAGATTACAAAATTAAGGAGGAAAGATGTCGTTTTCTTATCGCAGAATTGGTGTGTAGAGTAAGTAAAAATTGTGGAGAATCAATAACTTTTTTTTTAAATTTTGCAACTAAACAAAATCTTTTTATTTGTTCGAAGAAATCTTTATTGAAATTCAAGTGTAAAATAAATAAATAAATATTTTCTTTTAATTTCAGTCTGAATTTGAGGACTGTTTAGATAGTTTATGCTCTTACGTTCGTAAAATGTTACGTCGTGCCACCATGGAGAAATTCGATTTTAATAGTTGTGATGTTTCACAGCCGGTGCCATATCTTTTCTTGACACCCAAAGGACAAGAAATCGATTTGCGTTTATTTTGTCGCGATGTAATGCGCAAAGCATTACCTATTTTAATTGGTATACTAGAGAGAGAGACTCGCGGTTGGTTTTTACATTTTCGTGAACGTTTAATAGCAGAGTTGAGAGCAAAAAAATTAACGGATACAGAAATCGAAGAGGAAGTCAATGAGGCTGTAATGAAAGAATATTTGCAACGTGTATACACTTCAATACTGTCCAATCCTAAGTTGTCGGAACTTGGTGAAGGTATACCGGAGTTACTAGTACAACAAGCGCAATCGGTGGTCATAATGTATAAAGCGGTGGACAAAGTACAAAAGGATATTAAACGTTCACGTGAAGATCATCAGAAATGTTTGTCGAATGATCATTCTGTATTGTCAAGAGTAGCGCCATGGCTACGTTCCAAACTAAGACACGCTGAAGAAAGTAAATTATCAAAATCGGCTTGGTCAGCGCATGAGGAGGCGTTGAAAATGTGCAGCAAACATAATTTACATCAAACTGCCTACTTTTTGGGACGTGATTTGGCGTTTATGAAAGAACGTGAACCGGTTTTGTTGAAAGAATTGAAAAATGCTAAAACTCCGACACGTAGTTTTCAATGGGCTTGTCGCATATGGTCGCCGAAATCTTGGATTATACGACGAAACTTTCAAGGCCAATCAGATGTTATACCAACGGTTATCAGTCAACAGGCCACGTCAATAGTAACGCCTCGGTCAGATCCTAGTCAACCGGTATTTTTGGTCGAAAAGGAAATTGTGCGCACTACCAGTACACGTTGGCCTTTCTGGCGTTTATTGAATTTAATGCAGCGCAATTGGTGTTGGACCTGGAACATGATGTTCCTACTGGGCATTTTAGTGCCGTGGTGTAGTCCTTTAAGCTTAAGAGCACTGTTCTGTGTTAAGCCTTTCATGCCTGACCTAGAGTTGTCACAAATCAATGGTACTCTTTTTCCTCGCAAGACAAGCATAACACAGACTATGGCCTCCAGGCTAATAGAGCTCTGGCGTCACATATCAAAATCAAGAACGCATTTTGAAACCGAACCGGATACGGGTAAGTACCTCTTCTATAAATTAAAGCAAAATCAAAGTTTGTAATTATAATATTTGTTTCAAAGGCTTTATAGGCAAAGGCTTAACGCGTAACTTAAATCGTGTATGGAATTATTTTGTCAAAGGGTTTCTGGGAACTGTGATCATATTGTTTGCCTTTCCTTTACTATGCTTGGCTTGTAGTTTTCTTAGTATTGTGTTGGCTTTGACGGCACCACTTTGGATACCGATTTTTGCCATATTACTACACATTTATATGATATTAATTTATGACCTTGATTCTCCGGACAACTCTCGCAATCGTTATTGTATTTTATTAGAGGCTATAATATGGAATGTGTTGATACAAGGCTGCATACAACCTGTAGCGGCATTATTAGTGGCCAGTATATTGTGCCCCTTAATATCCGCTTTAATATTAATAGGTGTGTAACTCGAATAATTTATCAATACGAAATAATTTTGTTTAATATTTTTATCTTCTTTTGTTCTATTTTAAGTGGGTGTTATACGGTATTCTCTGCGTTTGCTGTGGGACTCTCTCACATTTCATTTGTTTATTAAAAAATGTGGACGGGTACCCGCTTCCGATAGTTTGGCTGTTAAGCGTATAGCTGGTCCTGGTTTAGCACTTGATTATTATTTCATCATTAGGCCAGAACAAGCATTGGCGGCTTTTGAGGCCAAAATGGAATTGGATGAACTGCAGGCCTACCAACATGCTATGGAACGTATAATTCTACAACCACAAAAAGATTTTTCACAATTTGTTGAGGCTTGCTTTGGACCTTTCTCCGCCCAGCTGTCTAAAACAGGACCTTATTTATCATTAGATCGTGAAGCACAGGACTTAATGACCACATTGCATGAAAAACTAGAAAAGAGAAGACGTGAATTGCAAACAGCACTGACTACACAAGTTAAAACAAGAATAAAACTCAATACAAAAGAATTGAAGGTATTCGCCAATGACATATAAGTAAAAAATAAAAAAAATTCGAATATTTAATTTGAACAGATTGCCATACAACTTGCCGCCCATATATTGGAGAAATACTATCCGTCACATATTATAGCTAGATTATCCATAAGTGAAGAAGAATTTTGGGACAATAAGGTTTCTTATTTCAAAGAATATGTTATATTTCATATATAATAACTTGCAATTTGTTTGTTCTTTAGGGTTTAACGGTGAATGATTGGCCCGGTTTAGCTGGTCTAATATACACTGAAATTTTTAGCCTAGATTTTCTAACGCCTCTTATGGAAAATGATACACATTTCAAATTGGAACCTCATCCCACTTTGGATTTAACACGTTACACGGAAATGGTACAAAATGCTACGGATGTTATTGGATCCAAAGGCTTAGATCTGTTGGGCAATGTGTATGCTCCGCGTGGTAATGTACAAGTGCATCTACCGTTTTTGGAAGTAACTGCCTTTAATCCTAGATCTAGAATAACATTAACATTCAGAAAACCAGAAAAACGGTAAGAAGGCGGATTAAAAAATGGTTTTGTAAAATAGTGTATTTTTGTTAGAAAACTTAAGCAGCTGCTCTTAAGAATAATGTAATTTTGATAAAAGTATCTATTACAAAATTACCATTCAAACAATTACGGCCACGGTGTTACTCGATAACGTTCTGTCGACAAAATACTTTCAAAACAAACACAAACTCTAAATTGCTTTTGCCTAAGTATAGTACTTAGAAAAGTACATTTTCAATGGAAGCAAAAAAAAGTAGTCTTTGAAAACGTTATTTTTGAAAGAAAATAGATATATAGTTCCAAAATGGAACTATATATCGTTCTGTTGAAAAATTATATATAAAACAAATATAACATTTTAGAAATTTTCTTTATTTTAAATGCAATTGTGCGTTATATAGTGAGACAGGCAATTTGTATTTGAAATCATACAAATATTTCATTAAAAAATATTATTTTCAGGGATATTTCCGTTGGTTTGACCACACCTCGCGTTCGTGCCCATCGTGCTGCCCAGCAAACGAAAACTTCCGATACTCATAAGCCTTGGCGACCCTGGAAAAAGAAGTCAGACGATAAAAGTTTATCAGAAAAGCTATTGATACCTTTGCCGGTACCACATCCTGTACATATAGCGATCAATATATACAATCGCGATGCTGAACATCCCATACCACTGGACTCTGAACTAGTATGGGAAATATTAAAATCCATAGAAGATTGCCAGAGTGGCGATGCAATGGTTAGTTCACCTTTAAGATTTAGTAGCCATTTGTTTGGAAAAATTTTATTGATATCTCTTTTAGGCTGTGGCACAACCGATTTCACGATATCATGGAGCTGTAACTGAATCTAGCAATGATTCGCTGGCATCCAGCAGTAGTTTAGGCAGTACCAGAGAATCTGGTTCAGCCACAGGTTCAGGTTCTGGAATAGCCAATGGCAACAACACCGAAACATTGCCTTGTGTAAATCGAGAGGTAAGTACATGTTTTTAAATAAAAATTTGTATTATTTCATTTATTTTGTTTGATATTGTTTATTAATTTAAGGTTTGTACTCAAGTTAAAGTAGCCGAAGAACAACCGCCCAGTTCTGGTTTCCATTGGACACTAAGCAATTGGGGTGCAGCACAAACTGCCCGCAGGCGTACAAATTCCAATGTACGCGTAGATTTAGCTAGTCCTGAGGACATTTCTTTAGATACAGACAGCTCCAGAGCTGTTTTTAATCCCTATGGAACAACTGTCTGAGACATTTAGCTCTCTATATCGCAAATACAACACACACACACTCTTCAAGAAAACAATGTTATACAATGGTAAATTGCTTTTTTATTAACTTTTTATTAGATAAAACAAAATGAATATAATATTTTATAAGAACCCATAAATCAAACACTTTTTATGTGTTACAAAAACATCAATATATTGTTATAATCAAAAAAAATTATAACGCAAAGCAAACAAGTCATTATTATCTCGAACAATTCTAAAAAAGAACATATAACAAAATGAACAAATCAAACTACTTTAATCTATATTCTCATATAAATATATATACATACATACATATATTTTACACAATCATACGTACATACTAACATAAATATATATATATATATATATATATATATATATATATATATGTATATATATATATATATATATATATATATATATATGTATATGTATATATATATATATATATATATATATCCATTTATAAAATTTACATGCATTCATAGATATTTTCCAAAGAATATATGCATACATATATATCCATACAAACATAACTATATGCATATAAATATATTTAACTGATCTGTGTATCCAGTTCAGTTAGTTTTGAACTTTATTTGGTGTAATTTTATAACTATATCCATTTAAATTGATATTTGAAAACAAACCTCTTCCTGTTAAATCCTTAGATCCCCCAGAGGTTTCTTTAATTTGCAAGGTGGCAACGCAAGAACAACAAATACAACTGCTGGGCCCGAAAGATATCGTTTCTGTTGTAATTTACGATTCTATACGTTGTAATATTGAACTACACTAGCTCTAATAGTAAAGGCTTCGACATGTTTTCTGTAATTTCAAGTAAGTTTTGAGTAAATTTTGGTATGTATTTACTTGTGGAAGCGAATGATCACAAATATTAGGGACACCGTATTTTTATTCAAAGCTGCTTTGAAACTTTGCTACCAAATATACTTTATATTGTGAAATACCACTTTTAGCCTGAAGTGCAACCACTTTTAAAAATATGCGTGGAAATTTTGGAAAATGTAACTTTGTTCAAGGATTATCGCTGAAACCCATGATAATTGTGTAGTAAATAAAAATTATATTATTCCGTTTGTATACCTTCTACCGTATGACCATAAGTAACCTGAACACAGAATTATTGTAGCTTTTTAATCCAAAACGTTGCGAAGTGTTTGCGGATTGTCTTCAAACATACATTTTTACTATTATTTCCTGGGTTTCGCTTAGAAAATAAAAACTGTTTCCTAAGTTATAGTTAATCATCAGAAAAGTAGTTTGCTGAGTTTTAATTATTCCTCAGAAAACAAAAGTTATGTCTTGATCTTTCTGTATTGCTCTTAATTTTTATTTATTCCTCTATTTGAGTTTGCTAGCAATAATTGAGTTAAAAAGAAAGCAATTAAAATATATAGCATAAATTTATAAATATTAATAATAAATTTCATTACGGAAAAAATAAAGATTTCCGAATTTCAAGTAAAGTGCTTAGAAACGGTCAAGTTATTTAATATTGACAGAGTTTGGCTGACTGGTTTCAAATCGTGATATATCAAAAATGTTCGTGATGCAAATAATTTTAGTAGAAAAGTGGTTTACAGAACATGTCTTAATCTCTGGCTAAAAAGGTAAAGCAAATAAATCAACTGTCCCAGCGTTGCCACCTTCTTAAATACGCCTCGTCCCGCCTTGATTATTCTCCTTTACTATATTATATTTAAATATATAAAATAAAGAATTAATCTAGTCGTTCTTACATATATGTAACATAAAAAATTATCTATATTGTATATTTCTTTTAAGCTAAACGATTTTATTTCTTTAACACAAACTGGCGGTTAAGTTATTAAATTAAAACAAAATTCACTACTTTCCACACCAAGTTTTTCGAAAAAAAGGAACTTTAAATTTTAACTTTTAATAAATTTACTATTTGACATATTGTCACTGTATTATTTTATAATATGAAATTTATTTGTTGGGTGGTTAAGCAGTTTTGAAACTTTTCAAACTTTCAATTTTATTTTCTACCACCTGTTTTATATCGCATTGTGATTTAATATTAAATTTATGGCAAAACTGGTTTTTGCATTACCAGCCATCTTGTCATTTTAATTGCATTTTTTCTTATTGTATGTATTATTTAGTTAAACCACTCGTTAATAAACCATTAATTCGATAATTATTCAATAATCTTCAAAGATAGAAAAGTGGCGAAGAGGATGGGATCTCTTCCAGCTGGTTCACTGGTTAGATTAGTAGCCCAAGTTGTGCCATGCTCTCGGCCCAGTCAATTTGTTTTGCAGCCTCATCTGATTCTATGTCCATGAACATCCGCTGGTCTTAGTTAGTAAAACACTATTCATTGTTAAATAGTTTTCGAACCGTTGACGGTACAGCTTGAAATTTTCAAAAGACGGTAACATAACCTGTAATCTTGGCTGCTGTTGTGCTTGCGCATTATTAGCAATTTCCAGAATTTACGCAAATTGACCAGCATCCATCTTGAAGAAGAAAAAAATAACACGATGATGTCGAGACAATTTTGAATTTAATATGTAGTTGAATGTTTTTTTTCACTTGAATTTATTATGTTGCAAATGTTTTTTATTTTTGGTTTTTTTAATTCATTAATAGAATTTTCGTTTATACTGTCGCCACTTTTCTATCTTTGAAGATTATTGAATATTTCTGCACGCATACCACAATTTCAAAATTAAATCATATTTCTGTAGAGTATTAACGAAAAAGATATTCCGGACTGTGTTTTATACGTTTTCAACTAAAAAAGGTATTCATTTATTTTTCTTTTAAAACTTCTTAACTGCCACTGAGTTAAATTGCACTACAGTTTTAAGAACTTGTTTTATTATTTAATAATACAAACATTTATAATTCAAGGAATTCAAAAGAGTGTACTAATTATTGTACCGACTGCATGTGATAAGTTTTTTGAAATTCTTATTTGCATTTTGTGAAATAATTTTTGTCATGGCGTGTTTTAATAACAATAATTTTATATGTTTTGCAATATCTTAGCCACATACAATCGCTACGAAAGTTAGTGAGCATCTTATGAATTTCATTATTATTTTATTAACATTTTAATAATCTAAGTATTATTTTGTATATTTATGTTATGTTGAATATTTTTATTAACTATTATTTTACACGAAAATTTCTTTTTTCCTAAAACCAATGCACTGAGATTATTTTTTATACATTATTTTCATTTACACTTATTATCTTTATATATTTTTATATTAAAATTGAGAATAATTTATCCTATTTCATAAATTAAACAAATAAATGTTTTTATTTTGAAATATTGTTTCGAAATGTACAAAAATAATGAGTGTTATTATATTTAGGAATAAATTTTTTACAACTTTTGAGGGATTTTGAAAATCTGTTTGGATTAATAATTTTTTATTGCATCTTTGATTAAAACTAAAGTTTAAGCTTGTAAAATTTTAAGAATTCTTAAGGCAAGTTGATAAGAATTTTTTATTAAAAAAAGCCTTTAAAAAATATTTTTAAATAATGTCGTATTAGAAAACAATTGCTTTGGAATAAGCATTTTTGTAACGCTCTTTAAAATATATCTGCAATTAACATTTAAATAAAAAGTTTAGGTTAGATTATACAGGATTTTTTATGAACAAGTCCGGCTTACTTAGGTTTTGATAGGTCCCTCTGTGTGATTTGCAAATGACACAAACACTCGGGGGGACCGAAATTACGACCTCCTTACTAATAAATAGCTTGGCGTCGCTACTAATCAACAGTTAATTAGTTAAGTAGATTTGTCAGACCGATTTTTTAAAAAAAGGGAAGAGTACATTTTTGAAATAAATTTTTTAAAGATATTTTCTTCAATACATTTCAATATTCATTTCAAAAAAATATATGTGCTGAAATTGAGAGATTTGTATTGAGAGTTTGAAACTTTTTGAAATTTTCCCATAATATTTTACGGCTTAAAAGTTGTTTAAAGACAAATACAAATGTCAATTAAAATTTATTAAATTTGCTTAAAATTCTCTTTCCCAACTCAATTTTCATATATAATTTCACTTCATATATAATTTCATCTCTATTAAACGAAAGCTTATGCTAATTATAAAAACAAATAAACAAAAAAAAAATCTCAAAATCATATTCTAAATTAATAGATAACCAAAAAAATATTTTAAATTAAAAATAAATTCTTTACGAAAATATAAATTTAATATTTCGTTTATTGTTAAGTAGTTAAAAACAAATGAAATAAATTATTTAATAAATAAATAACAACAAGAAATACTAACAATTAAACCATAACAAATTTATTAAGAGTAAAATTATCGCAACAACAATGACAAATTAAAAAATATACATCATTAACAATCATTTAAAATCAACATAAAACCAGATCAAATATTTAACATAAAACATAAAATAACATCTTAGGAACGAAATTAAGTTGATAACAAATTAGAAATCATTACATTTGTAACTAAAACAAGCCAACTACCCCGCCCACAAAACACCTTAAGATACAAACTCCTTTGAATATATTAAAACTCAATCCAATTTAATAGTTTTTCTATTTTCAATTATTTATTTGTTCCATAGAGCAGCATTTGCGCAAAAGATTTGAAAATAAAATTAAAGTCTCTTTATTTGATATTTTTTTTAATTTTCATAAAACTTTTTATATAAGTATAATATAATTTTTTTAAAAGTTGGAAAAATTTCTTAATTGTATTTTTTCTTCCAAAGAGCGTGAAACTGATAAGGCTACTTACGTTTTGCTTAACTTAATTTCTTTAATTAAAAAAAAAAAAAAAAAACGGGAAAACGGTGGACCCTAAAGACCATCCCTGTAACTTAACGCTAATTTTAACCACGAATCTGGTTTTTCTATTCTATGCTTTTTCTCTCTTAGAGCTAAGACACTGCTATTTTAATTTTCAAATCAGCCGATTCCCAAAAATTAATTTTTTTCGATTATTTTTCGTTGAAGATATTTCACGAACGGATTAACCGATTTCGATCCGATTTGCAGTGGCCGAAGTGGTTTATTCTGGAGTTTCTTTCTTGAATCGACCGGTAAAGCCTGTTTAAAAGTTATTTTAAAAAAACCGATTCCCAAAAATTAATTTTTTCCGATTATATTTCGTCGAAGATATTTCACGAACGGATTAACCGATTTTGACCCGATTTGCAGTGGCCGAAGTGGTTTCAAATCTGGAGTTTTTTTCTGGAATCGATCGGAAAAGCCTGTTTAAAAGTTATTTTAAAAAAACCGATTCCCAAAAATTAATTTTTTTCGATTATATTTCGTCGAAGATATTTCACGAACGGATTAACCGATTTTGACCCGATTTGCTGTGGCCGAAGTGGTTTTAAGTCTGGAGTTTTTTTCTGGAATCGATCGGTAAAGCCTGTTTAAAAGTTATTTTTAAAAAACCGATTCCCAAAAATTTATTTTTTTCGATTATATTTCGTCGAAGTTTGCAGTGGCCGAAGTGGTTTCAAATCTGGAGTTTCTTTCTGGAATATAACGGTAAAGCCGTTTATAAGTTATTAAAAAAAAAAAACACTCCAAAAATGTTTTTTCTAAATTGTTTTAAGATTTCTTGAAATCCAGCGGTCCGAATCGGTTCAAATTCACAGGAAATATAATTTAGTTGAAATGGGTCAAGCCATTCCAAAATTATAAGCGGGTCACATATTTACACACACACACACACTTGTAGACATAGTGACGAGTTCTCAGAATTAGTCAGGGAAGTTTCCTGATGGGAACTCGATCTTTTTTTCAAAACGGGGTAAAACCAATAACTTCCCGATTTTTTTATTATATTAAATTTTCTTAGCGGGAAGTTAAAAATTTTTTTAATTTTTATAAAATTTTGTTGGAAAACTTTATTTATATCGAAGTAGAACTTAAAAAATTTTGATTCGAATGATGTTGGCTTAAAATTATAGAGCACAGGAATCAAATAAGAATTTCTTCTTGCGTTTAGAGCAGAACTGTTCTGTCGATTACCTTATTCTGAGTATTTTTCCTTCCCCACAAAGCAAAATATAAGTAACCCTATCAGTTTGACGCGCATTGTACATCATTTACACTTAAGTTATGATAAATTAAATTTAAAAAAAAAACAATTTAAAGAAACTCGAAACGAAAAATTTTCTACCGTATTCGGCAAAATTAGTGTACGTTTGAAAAGTATATAAAAATGTTCAAGATATTTTTTTTAAATACGCCGGTTTATTTGTATTGGCTGTATCAAAATTAATTGATTTATATATTAAATAACAAAGAATGTAGTATAAAAATCCCTCAAAACAAACAAATAAAATATGTTAAAATCGAAAAACGAAACGTATAATTAATTAATAATAAAGATTTATAAATATTATAAAAAATAAAAATATCTGTACTTTATTTTGAATGCGTAGAAATCGCAAATTCATTTTAAGCTCAAGTGCCATTAATGGCGCACGAAATGATAAACATTTTGTACCCTTTAATTTGTTGTTGTTTTATTTATATATATTTTTTATTTCCAAAAAAAAGTTGAATTTAAAACAGCACTCCAATACCAGGTATTAAGTTTTTTTTGAATTTTTCTTAAATGTTTTTTAAAACTCTTTTTTTACATTCACTGAGAACTGATATTGTTCACGGGAGCGTCACTATTTCGGCTTCCTGATTAACTTCTTCAGCAAAAAAAAAAACACAAATTCAAATACTTTTCTCAATTGCATTTATTTAAAAACTAAAAAAGGATTAAATTGAAAAAAAATGTTACTTAAATTAAAAACTCAAACGGACATCTCTTAAACACTTCTAGCAAATTCTTATAACCAACCGGCTGAAGGTCCAGATTTAGCACCAGCAGCTGCAGCGGATGCTGAGGCAGACCAGGGACCACCTAACGACTCTAAATTGGGTACATGATTGGTGCCAGCTGTTATGGGACTGAAAGCGGCGTCCTTGGTGTATGTCAAATGATGAGCAGCCCCAGCATTATTGTTGCGAGCCAACTGTCCCAACTTGGATGCTTCATATTCAGTTTTTTGTATTTCAGCAGCGGCAGCATGAGCAGAACGTTGTAAAGCATTTGCGGCTTCAGCTTCCTTGGCCGAAGCAATGCGCTGTTGGTGGGCCACGGCAGCTTTGGCTGCAGCCAAACGTTGCTGGGCCAATAGAACTGCCTGAGCAGCGGCAGCAGCCTCAGAACGTTGTATAGCTGCAGCGGCTTCCGATTTCTGGGTTAGAATAGTGGCACTGGACTCTTTTTCCATGGCCATGCGTTGTTGATTTAAAACATTCTCTTTGGCGGCTTGCATTTGTTGTTGAGCAATTAAAACGTTGGCGGAAGCTTGTTTTGCGGCAGCTATGGCATTGGCCACTTCATTTGGTGAGGGGCCCGATACTAAACGTGTAGAACTAGTTTGGAGAAAGATGAGAAAATGTCATAAAAATAAATTGTTGAGTTGTTGTTACACTGAAAACCTACTGAGCACTCCAGGGATTCCAGCCATGGGAAAAACCATTCAGCTTTAAAGCAGTTTGTTGCCAACCAGATCCTCCAAAACTGGCATCGCCGAGAAACGCATCCAAGCTACGCTTAGGCACTGTTTTGCCAACTTCAACCTTGTTATCCTTGATGGCTTGGATAGCTGAAATCACTTCGACGCTTTGGATCATCCACAACATTGCAATCAAGTTGGATAAAATCAAGGTGCTCTTAAATATCAAAATTTCAACAAGCGAAAGTATATAAAATTTATTATTTTCAACTACGGAATTCACACAAAAGGAATAATCTAAAATATTATTTATTTCTATACAATTTTTATTTGCCTGGAGGGGAGAAATTCTATTGTGAATCTCCCGTGCACAATTTCGCCGCTATCAGTTTTCAGTGGATGTAAAAACAGAAAGAAGTTTAAAAACTATTAAAAATTAGAGAATTTATAAATAAATAATCTCAAATTAAAATATGTAAATATTTCGAAAATTGTTTCCTAAAAAGGAATGTCCGCCATCCAGAGTGAAAATATTTTTCTAAACAAACCGGTTGCCGCCCGCTGTTAGCAACCATCAGCGATTTATGTGATTAAAAGAAGGAATAACTTTAATTGACCCAACGTTACGAGTGCGAAATGAAACACTTTACCGAATTCGGTGTATTTGCAAGTCAAATTCGATGTGTGATAGTAAAAATAACATTTTCCAATTAAATTTTTAAAATATCCTCTACACAGAACTAAAAGTTATTTGAGGTTAGATTGAAAACAGGGACAACAAGCTGCTCCAATATGTTATGGAATACATATATGATGCGTGGTGCGCTCCTTATTGAAAATTGATTGGTGCCCAATGTTAAAATCGAAACCCTACAAGATCGGTAAGATTAAGAACCTATTTTTCTCAGTGTATATTTTTAAGTCGTTTAAGTTTGAATCCTTAAGATATTTTGTAGCGGATATCATATCAGAATGAAATATTTTCCTTCTTATTTTACTGAAAACTGGACATAAATAATGCTCAAGTGTTTCGTCATCCTCCTGGCAGGCTCTGCATGTTATATCATCAACAGGCCGTTGGTTCCTTAACTCTGTATGTCCTGTTATTATATTAACCAACTCCCAGAGTGTTGGCCAACTTTATCTTCATAAAAATTTCCTTACAGAACATTTCAGCTCGTTCTTATTCAAATTCAAAATTATTAAAAAAAAAATTATATAACAAATAAATTTGTTTGAAAAGATTTGAAATATTTTTACCACAAATTCTGCCATTGCTGTGATTGTTGTTGTTTAAACTGAATATCAAGTTAAAAAAGAGTCTTTAGCTAATTCAACTGCTGTTGAAACTGTACTACTGATTTTATCTCGTCCATCAAAAGTATTTATAGTAAAAATATAGTTTAAGGCCGGAAAGTAAAGAAGCTTTTGCCACACTTCAAAAGTAATAATAGAAATCCCTAATAAAATGGATTCAGCTTCTCTCCTTTTTAAATAATTTCATTGAAAGGTTTTCTGAATTGATCACGTAACTCTAATTTAATTTAATTTAAAACTGTATTGGTGATCGATTGTTTGTAATCGTTATGAAATAAAGTGTAAATGTAAAATTTACTTTAAATATTGAAGTGATTGTCAGATGCGCAACTGTTGCCACTGGCAACTAGAAATGCGCCAACAAATTGTTAATATAATAACCTTTTTATTACGTGTGCTTTAGTACACACTTTGTTCGTAGATTACGTGCATCAATTATGTGGCAGAGCATGATGGACTTTTAGTTTTTGCTGGATTTTAGTAAAAATTGTGAATAGGCAATTTTCAAAGTGTGTCCAATGGAGTTTGAACAGTGAGATTAATGTGACCAACTGTTATGTTACATAAGTAGTACCACAGGTCATTGAGTAATAGAAGATAGAATAGGAATTCTATAACATCACAAACTGCTTCAAATAAGCCAAGATGAGTTTATCTGTTATCATATAACTCATCGCGATGATATTGCCTTCAAACGCAAGCGAAAAAGTGCACCCAAGGGAATTGTGTTTCAGTTATAATATTATGATTAAGGCTGCTGAAAACTGCGCCAAAAAACCTTTTTAACGCGGTATCATTTGTTGCAATCGGCCCAGTACTACCTGAGCTACGAGCAAATTAATGTTTTACACTGAAAGAGAAATTTGAAAAATATGGCAACCCTGGTAAGACGTTGTGAAAGCGCCATCTATTGGATGGCATGATGCTTTTTTCAACAAAATTTTCAATTTTATGGAATTTTTAGTAAAAGGCCTATAACTCGTGAGTTAGTGCACTGATGGGGTTAAAAGTGCTACCAATCGAAAGAGGAAAAGTGCAGCCACAAATCAAATGATTTGGGAAGCCGTGGAAAAACTCCAAGCAGGAGATTTTCAAGCTGAAAGATTACATGGAAGAAATCTAATTTTAGTTGCCATATTATGAATGACAACGTCGACGTTACATCAACACGACAGCAAAAAATGGTCGCTTTTCTAGTCTTGACCGACAGAAATTGTGTTCTGGTAACATGTGCTATTAATATTATACGCCTTAGGGAATAGCAAAAGGATGTTAATAACAATTAATTATTGTCGACAATTAAATGACAAGTGACAATTTTTTGCTGTCCTCTTGATGTGACGTCGCCATTCATAATATGGGAGATTATGATTTCCTTTTAATTTAGTTTAATGCTTATAACTTTGCAATTCGGGCACCGATTTTAACGAAATTTTTTACTGCTGGTGAAAGGAGAATCTGAGGACTTTGGTAAAGTTTTGATTTGCCAAAGCAGCCATATGTTTTGTAGCAAATTTTTGGCGATTTCTTTTCATTTGTCGCTACACAGTATATATAAAACATGTCAAATCAAATTGTTTCTAGCGAGACCAAGAAAGATGTGATGGTTGGTTGGAAGTTTCACTCATATCACCATAATTTCAATAAAATGCTCAAAAAAAAATTTGTAGTTCATGCAAATCCTTAATAGCGCCTCTCTGGCTTTTAACGTTTGCCAAGCTGACCTAGGAAAAACATTCAACAGGAGCTTAATCTCAAAATGCAAATCAGAGGGCTGATAGTAAAACCGTAAATGGGAAAAAGTATTAATTTTCCCTCAATTTACAGTTTTAGCTAAAATTTTACTCAACATTATGACAATAATCACGTATTGTTTTATAGGGGTATTATGACAATAAAATGGGGACCGTTTCCCATGATCGAAAAATTACGAAAAAAGTGTCGAAAATTAATATGTACATAAACACAACAATAACATACAATTGTTTGTTGTAATTTTAGGCAAAGAAACCTGATATCGTGTGATATTTTATTCGGCACGACGGGAGTGAAAATAGGTTGTTCAATTTTCAATAGTCCACAGAATGAAAATAAATCGTAAAATATTTGCAAGAAAATATACGGCAGCAGTTGCAAATATAAATTTTGCCAGATTCTACAAACCCTCCTCTAACCAAAAACACCAGTTTCATTAGAATCGTAACACTAATCGCAAAGTTATAAGCATTAAACTGAATTAAAAGGAAATCATAAAATCACAACTAAAACTGAATTTTGTCTGTGTAATCTTTCAGCTTAAAAATCTCCTGTTTCGCATTTTTCCGCGGCTTCACAAATCATTTGATTTTGCGGCTGCACTTTTCCTCTTTCGATTGGTAGCACTTTTAACCCAAACGGTGCACTAACTCACGAGTTATAGGCCTTTTACTAAAAATTCCATAAAATTGAAAAATTTTTTGAAAAAAGCATCATGCCATTCAATAGATGGCGCTTTTACAACATCTTACCAGGGTTGCCATATTTTCCAAATTTCTCTTTTAGTGTTAAGAAATAATTTGCTTATATCCCAGGAAATACTAGGCTGATGGCAACAAATGATACCGCGTTGAAAAGCTTTTTTTCCGCAGTTTTCAACTGGCTAAACCAGATATACAGGTGATTGCTAGAAAACCATTTAGACACAAAAATTAATTCAAACAGTTTAAAGTTGTGAAATGTTTGCTATAGTTCCGTTGCAATAAATTTCAAATCTAATTCTATTTACATTTTCCACCTTTTTCGATAATTTTCTTACAACTGTTTTATTTTGTTGTTTGAATTTTATTTATTAGTGTGGTTTTTCGGTGATTAATCTGGGACTAGCTCAACTCCAGTTGCCAAAATGCATTGAATTTCTTTTCATCTTTTAAAGACAATCGCTTTGCAATCGCTTTTAAAACGATGGTTTTCCATCAAATACCTGCTAATCGTTTAAAGGGTGAAAACATGGGGAATAAACTTTAGCGTTAATGTGTCTGAAAATATTTCTCTCATGCCAATTGAAATCGTTTTGCGCAGTGTCACGGTTAAGCCTAGATTTCATATATTTATATTCAAAGTATTAACTACCCCTCAATTGAAATAACTTTTTTTTTTTTAATTTCAAATAATGTCAAACATATAATTTTCATAATATTTAGGTGTATACAGTGCTTTATTCTTAATATTACATGTATTGCATTTAAAGTTATGACTACCAGTTAGATTTTAATTAAATTTGTTTTTGCTAGACATAGAATTTTTTGAATCAATAAAAATTTGGCTTCCTTAAAGGTTGGATAAAATATTTTCCATTTAATAATTTTTTTTTGGTGATTGTCACCCGTACTATAGATATATAATTTTACTTGCTTATGGTTTTTGCTTTCATTTTTAAAACATTTCATGCAGGCAATAAAATTAAATGCTTATGAATTTAGTTTAAGTTTTATAACAGTTATATTACAGTTCTTTTTAGAATTTATAGTATTAACAAAAAACACAGTGCTATTTAATAAAAAATTAACAATCTAAATAATGAGCCTTATTACGATTCTCGAATCGACTCGACAGTTTGTAAGAAATACTAAACATTTCTTTTTAATGTAGTACGAGTACAAACTATCGAGTCCTTTCCAAAACGGAAGTAAGACACTATAGTTTAAAGTACAATGTTGCGAAATAGGAAAATTATTTAAAAAAATATATATATAAAATTAAAATAAAATAGTTTATGCAATTAGACAAGGGAATAATGTATTCAATGCTAAATTTTGAGACATGATGTATTTCATGCACTAAAAACTAATTCGATTGAATTGACTTTCGTTCTCGAGATAAGCTTTAAAATTTTCATGCTACACGATTCACAGTATATTCGGCCTCATTATACTTGTCGTAGTCATGACGAAATACAAAAAAAATATGGCAACGCTTGCCATATATTTAACATTGGAGTCGTTTTATTACGACTCGAAAATCGTAATAAACAATTGTTTTATGAAAGAAAAAATCAACTGCCTGTTTTTGTAAATAAAATAAGAATTTGTAGTAGAGCAAAAATTAAAAAAAAACTTAAATTTGTTTTTGTTTTGAAATATTAAGTCTTAAGCGATAATTTTTTTCGAAATAGTTTATTTCAATTTTTTAAATTTGACAAGAATTTCAAAAATGTTTTAGTTTCAAACAAAAAAAAAACAAGCAGGGGCTTGCAGAAATAATAGCTGATTTACGATATTTATGTTATTTGTCAGAAATAATTATCTGATTTCTACTTTTTTGTAAAAAAAATATATACAAAAAATATAATTTAAAATATAAAAATTTTATATTTGTCTTTCATATTTACTTATTTTTGGATAAACTAAAATGTTTGAGGCTAAAAGTAAAATTATTTTCCATAACAAAGTCGCACTTAAAAATTCAAAACTATTTCGTATAAAAGAAAACACAAACTAGTACCCTACGATTTATGGAAAAAAATTAATTCATATCAGATAAAAATTATTTCTGTAACAATCAATAAAAATCAGAATATGACAAATAAGCGTGATAAAATATAAAAACCCGATAACAACAAGTATTTCTAAAAAACAAAGTAAATAAAAATCAGAATATGACAAAATAACCATGATTTTAGGTGTGAAAATACACTTGAGTAACGCAAATTATTATTCCCCTACGTTATTTTATCTCGTTTAATGTAAATTTTTCAAATAATTATGCTATTATTTATCTCGCGACCAAAGTCAATTAAAACAAATAATTAATAATTGTGAAATGTATCAAAGTCGTCGTTAAAAAATAAAACAACTACAAAATTTTTTAATCGTCCGCCAATTAACATTAAAAAATATTACTGCCTATTTCACAATGTGGAAAGAGTTCTTTTATGCAAAAATATTTGAAACAGAAACAATTTACAGAATTTAGATTTTGTTTCACATAAAATTTGTATAAACAATAATTCTTTCGATATAGTAAAATATTAAGTTAATTATATATAGGATTTGAACGTAAATCAACGAAATTCACTTAAATTTTGAAACAAGCTAAAGTTAAATAATATAAAAAGAAAATCAAATAAGTTTAATATGAGGTTTGTTTAAGTTAATTAATTTTAGTTTTTTTTTATAGTTTTATGCTATAGATCACATTTTGTTAATATAAAAAAAAAAGAATAAAGTTAAGGAACCCTTAACTGAAAAAAGGTGTAAAAATTCTACAAGATTCTTATATCAAAGAAAATATCCATGAAGTTTTCGAGTGGTGGTTGGTGGTCCTTTTTGAATGATAATTAAAACTTGAATATCTTTTAAAATAACTATAACTACTCAGACGGCATGTATATAATGAGTTTTATATATTTTACATGTTTGTTTGCTGAAGAAGAATAAAATAGAATGTATTTATAATTTTCTTAATGCATCTGCTTTATCTTTTAGCTGATAATAATTTTCAAATCTTGTGAGAAACAACATGAAGCCAAAACTCATTATATAAATGTTTGTATTTTTCACGGGCAACTTCAAAAGAGAAAAAAGAAAGTCGCAAGTGAAAACTTAGAATGTAAATTAGTTTCCTTCCTAACAGTTTAAAGCTTTCAATTATTGAAATTGATAGCCTGCCAAAATACTGCTGGCTGTTGTATTTAGCAAACCCAAACGTTGTTTTTGTTTACGCTGTTCCGTCATATGGTCCTTCAGTTCATGCAACTGCTGTGATAAATTGGTTATTAACACTTGAGTCTCCAACAATTGAGCCTGCATGCTACGCAATTCAATCTGTTCGCCATCCGCATCAACAGCTGCCAACGACATAGCCCGCAACCGTGGAAACCAGTCTAAAATACCGGCTTTCACCATGGCATAAACATACGATTCGGGTCCAGTGAATTCTGTGGGGTCTTTAACTTTAACCAAAACTATAAAGTAGAGATAGTGCCACATATTATGTTCCGATTTAATATGCTCTTCAAAGCTGACCGTTTTATTATCGAATGCCGAACGATTGAGGCCACATATGAAGCAGGTGTTCTTCAGTATCAATTCCTTTTGTTGCTTTTCACTTCTCAGATCGGCAAAGGTGTCAATGATGACACCAAAAATCAAATTGAGTACAATAATAATGACTATGAAGAAGAAGAGTAGATCATAAATGACACGAGCCGCAAAGAGACCCTCCTGAAATAAAAAGGAAAATTTAATAAAAAAATTAATTACAAGTTTTACAAAAACTTCATGACCAAACAATTGTACGAAATCTACTGTGACTGCTGTCTGAAGTATATGTTCCCGTAAGAGTTTGTACAACTGGTTCAAAAATATGTAGTTTACCTTGCTCGATGGTGCCCTCAAAATGTCACCGATGCCACCACCATTTCGCAAACCTTGATTAAGAGTAGTTACAATACACATAACCAACGAGTCGCAAGAACGCTCTTTGACATCACCACCGCCAGCAGCAATTAATTTCGAAGATTGCAATTCGTCTGGAGTCGAACAGGTATTTTCGGGTGTTACCGACAAAGTAGCGTCGACACCTGCGAGAAATATTACCAGGACTGGTATGCAAATTTTCAAAGAATTAAACATTAAATGTTACTCACCACTTTCCGCTTCCTCAACATCTACGGGTACTAGAAAGTCATCTCTAAAGAACATAAAGCCAATAATGGAAAATAAGTAGACCAATATTAAAGCCAAAACTGCGGTTAAGACAATTGAACGGCCATTACGTGTCACTGAGCGTATAACATTTACTAAGGTCTCCTCGCGGTAAACGACATCGAAAAGCTACAGGTGGTAGAGGAAAGTTATACATGAAATTGCTATTATATTTCTAATGGATAATGCGTCGAAGAACTTACCAAAAGTGAGTAGAAAAACGGATGAAATAGCAGGCCACAGAAGCAGAAAAATATATAAATGCAATGATATAACAGTTGAACATCTGTTATAATTTTAAAGAAATGCTTCTCCAAAGTGCCTTTATTACCCATTATACTTATTATATGGACACTTTTAAGAGTGACCTAGAAAGAAACAAGCACAAATTTGTTAAATTTCTCCAATGATTATATCTTCTTGTGACCGAATCGTATATAAAGGTTTCGCGGCAAGAGCAAGGAAATTTCGTTAAAGTTATAATAGATTCAGTATTAAAAAATAAAAAAGGTGCTGTGTTTTATCATTAAATAATTCCTTTAAATATAAAACTCAACAATTAGCAACTACATAGAAAAATAGATGAACATAAATTCCTAATCGCGAAATTAACGAGCATGTCTGAGCATGTTATTAGAAATTGTTGAAATAAATTTACTTCCTTTCTTGTTCTTCTCTGTCCTTTTTTGTTCTGTAAATATTTTAATTTAACTATACCAGAAACTCACCGTTACTACTCCCAGCAGGCATAATGTTGACTCTGGTCCTAGTAAAAATATTGAACGCAATATGATTGAACCGATTAATGTACGTATGCCAGATTCTCGAGGTAAGGTTACAACTATAACTAAAGAGAATATCAAGATGGCCCAAAATAATAAAGAAATATGAGAACTGAGTTCTGTAACAGAAAAGAGAAAAACTTTATGATTATAAAAAGAAATTTATTTGAATGGCAAAAGCTTACCGGGCACAGTATTATCGAAGGGATAAAAAAATGCAACAATTAAATTAATAACGACCACACAATTGAATAAAATATTGCTCCACAAGGACATGTAGCTGCTAACCCAAAACAAAAACGGTTGTCCTTAATGTGTGAAAGAAGAAACACGTTCGTTATATGAATTAAACTACAGAAATAATTTATAACTTACCTCTTAGCTTCTTCTGCCATTTCATTTCGTTAAACATTTCCTCGGCCTTATCAAAGAAATCCACAACTTTAGAGCCTTGATCATCACGTTCTGCTGTATGGAAGATTTTCATTTTTGTATCGGTTGTAAGATATTCGCATATTTCGGGTATGGGAAAAACAATTTGCTCTAATGTACGATCGTGACGAACGATCTAAGAAGAAAGAAGTTAAAATAATAATAAAATTATCCATATTTTTTTATAAAGAATTGTAGACTAGTAGACATATCAGAGAACGGCATGGTATAATTGCAAAAACATTCACACTTAATCAACATCGAAGCATGAATACGTCTTCAATCATACAATTAGTCACACAGTTTTGCTCCATTTGTAAGGATAAATAATATAAGGATGAATAGAGAAATAAATATGAATTTAATAGTCAACTCACACAGCAGAGTAGAACAGTAATATTTTCGAAGGCCGCTACACTTTGTAATCAGTTTTCGCGTGCATTTTATTACCACTGGCTTAGTTCAATGAGCGAACAGTTTAAAAGTATAAAGCTTTTTATGGACAAATTGCGTACAGTCAACAATTTTCTTGGCTCTGCGATTTTAGTTATCGTCTGTCAATTCGATAGTTTTCAAATAAACCAAGAAAATGATTCAAAATGAAATCTGTTTTTAATCGATTCAAATTAAATCTGCGAATAAAGCGCGTTTTATCATTCGAGTCACAAAAACTAAAAAACTAAACGATGTTGACTTTAAGTTTTGGTGCATAATTAAATCAATCAAAGAAAAATTTGTTTTTTGCAGTTCTCTGATACGTACGGATATTTACTTCGTTTTAAGAAAACCACAGGCCTAGAGCCTGAAGAATAATTATAGCAAGAATTTAAGTAAAAAAACAAGATCGAATAAAATACAAAAACAATTGGAAACCACTCACCTCAATTTGTGCAGTATGCGTGGCATAATACATTAAAGCCTGGCTCATTTTTGCATCGAAATTGCCCGCTTGTGGATCTTCGGAGGCCTTCAATAATGCCGCCAGCTCTTTATTATGTTGTGCCAATTGATGGCACAATATGTAGATATTATGACCCACTTCACGTGGACTTACGGAAACATCTTCATCATCATGATCAGCATCAACTGTTTCGTCTTCACTATCATTATCATCGATCATTTCCTCTTGGTGATAAGCCTTGCAAGCCACCTCAACCAGTTGCTTCGGATTCATATTATACAAAATGCGTTCAGCGTTTTCACTATCACCGCGAGATTCCATTATGGCCAGCAAAAGTTTCGAAGCATTATTTTTCAATTCCAATACCAAATCCATACGATTTTCACCTAAAGGATTTATGTTGTTTAGTATGAGAGCGGTTATTATATCCAGACCATTCGATTCATGGGTGGCAATACAATTTTGATTCTCATGACAAGGACCCTGACAATACTCCGTCAAAGTTTCGAGTGTCTGATTGATGAGAGCCACATTATTTTCGTTTATGTAGAGGCCCAAAAGTCCCAAACCGCCAGTCGTTGAGCCACATATGCAGTCGAGAAACATTAAAGTTTCCGATACAAGATTGTAATTGGTTTTATTGTTTTGGTTTCGTAGAAGATTTTGTAAATCGGGATTATGATTTTCACACAAAAGCTGCAGGAATCTCAATATGGGCTGCATAACTAAAACTTTATTAGAGAGTTTATTGCGATCTTCTTTGCTGTCTTTATGTTTTTCTAGCTTCTCAGCCAAAATATCCTCCAAAGGGCTGTTAATGCTAAGAGCATTCGAATCTTCACCGGCATGCAAGTTACGGGCATTGCTAAAAGCCCTGGCCGTCGCTAGACCAGCATTATGCAGCTCTTTGCGCAGCTCATCGGTTATAACTACACCATTGGTTTTAACACCATGTTTGCGCGATATCTTATCCAATTCTAAATTAACATCTTGTTTGCTTTCGTGGGCTTTGGCAGCAATATCGGAAGTATTCACGGTAACAGTAGATTTGATTTCCTGTTGAGAGTCTTTCATTTTTTCAAAGAATACCTTGAAGAAGGGTTGATTTAAATCGCCACTCAAGAATTTATTGAACATTCCTTTTTGTATAATGGGATTACCACCCTCCAGCAACGCTATGCCCAATTCTATGGCTTCCACAAATATGGAAGGTGAATGCACGGATTTTATAACCAGTTCAATCACTAAGTCAGAGGCTCCCTCACGGTCTAAATGATTTTGTACTTCGTGCAAAGTTTTCTCAGCTCTTTGCAAATATTTCGCTCCTGGACCATGAGTAACCATATTTAATTGCTTCTGGGGATCTTGTGAGGGCATCACTAAAGCGGCTAAATCATTTTTCTGGTCGACAGGAGTACGTGATGCATTTAACGTTTTAATATCGAAATAACGTTTTAATAAAGTATTCCTTAGATTGTCTCCCTTTTCGCCATAATTCACATCTATGGCCATCATTTCTCTCAGTGTTTTCAAGACTTTAACACACAATTTTTCCTCCTTCTCCTCCAACAATTTCTCAGTGTGCTTGATTAGTTTGCGTATAAAACCACCGGACTCACATCTACGACGGGCATCTGTACCAACTGGGAACAATAGTTCCGAGCGATATAGAATGTCCACCAGTAAAGACAATTCTGCTTCCACTACTGGCTTCAATTGCTCTTCCAATAGTGATACAATATCCTGCAAGCCTTCTATAATGGATCTATCTAATCGCATTAAATTAGCCGAATTCTGTGTGTCATATTTTGGCTGTTTCGAGGCTAAAAGCCATTTAGTAGTTTGGCGTGTTAACAAGGCTGTCTTGCTGGACATTGTTACCACCTGCTGTTCCAAGTCCAGAGGTATGGCAATACTTCTGGTTTTGGCCGACTCAGCTAAAGTACGTATACAATTTTCGACATTAAAGCGATCAGCTAGACTTAGCCATTTGCTTTGTGCTAAACGATAACAGGCTTGCAGTAATTGTACAAATATCATTTGTCTTGACTGGACTATGGTCGATTGATCCGAAAAGGGACTGCTGAAGAAGGTGGCCAAGATAGTGCAGACACCATTTAGAACATAATTCGTTAAAGTCTTATCAGCATTCATGCCACCAGCTATCAATAGATTTATGTCCACCAAAAAGCTTTTCTCAAACAAATTCCACATGTGGCCAGATGAATAAATTTCTTTCATCTCCACTTCCGTGTCTATATAACAATGATTCAGGAAGTCCACGTAAGCCTCCTTAACCTCTGGTATACATGCAGGATTGCAAATGATGGCTACAATATCATCCAAAGACAACAGGTTATTGCATTTGATTTCCGTGAACAGATTTTTGCCCATTGTACAGCAGGCCAGTAATTTTACCAACTCCACATGATATTTCAGTGGACTGTCATCACTTAGAGGTGATTTTTGTTTTTGCATCATCGATACAAATTGATTGAAGGAGCTTTTATCATTATAAAACACTAGAACCTCTTCGCCGGCGTTTATGAGTTCCTGCATAACCATGTCTTGACATTTGCGTATAAATTGATTTTCAGCCTTGACTATAGTCTGCAGGAATTGCAAATAAACTACGTGACGGCCATGGATTTCGATGCAGTGAACAAAGTGTTGAACAACTTTATCGGTAACTTCATTGCACAGAGCCAAATTGTCTTTGAAAATCGAACAGACAGTTTTGGCCTCCAGGATCTGCGAAGAAAGAGAGTTTGGGTAAAAAGTGTTACAGTAAAGTTTGACATAAAAAATGGAGTAAGAACGTTTCTTAACCCTGAACTTTTTTTATGATTAACTTTTAGTACATATTTGCAACATTTTGAAATTATGTCAACTTCGTTAAATATTAAAAAAGCTTACCCCTGGATTCAGGAACAAATCCAAATGGTTGTGCAGTAGTACTTGATTCTGTTGATTGCCCAAACAAAAGTTTTGTAAAAATTCATGAGCTAAAAACATTAATTCCTTCATTAAAACATCGTCTTTCTCGTCGTAAGGATTTTGCAAAAGATCCAAGACAACTGTATGAACACCAACATTGCGCAAAAGACGCTGTTCATGTTTGCGAGGCTTGGCATAAGGACCTTAAAGAAATGCATGCAGCAGAGAGTTATAAAAAAATATATAAAGAAAAATTCCTTGTTTATACCTGCTGTTACACAAAACTGATTCATGCGTATTAATATCTCCTTGACTTTTTTATATTCATTTAATTGTTCACTGGACAATGAAGCCTTATATTCGTTGCTTAAGTTGGCATTATCAATGGTTGAATCGCCCACCGCTAAAAATTATTAAAAAAAAGAATAATAACATTTATAAGTATTTAAAAAAATTTTTTTTTTTTAAATTAAAACTTACTGGTACTGAGTTCCTCTGAAGTTTTCGACTTGTAAACCCACAATTCAGATTTCTCCACACTTTGTCTTAATATATCTAAATCGTATTTGATTTGCTTGTAGGATTCGACATCGCTGTCGGAAACCAAGAGTTGTACCTTGTGTTGCACAATGAAAAAGTTTTAAATTTTAATATTTTGTTAAAGTCCATCAAATGTCTATTTGAAATAAGAAAACAAATAACTTAAGAATAGTACTAACTATACTCATCCACTTGTTGAATTGGTTAAGAAAAGAAATTTTGAAATGTAATAAAAATAAATATATTTATAAATTTAAAAAAGTTTTTTTTTTTTTATAAGAAAGCATGGCAAAAGGAACGTTTGTTAAATGTTACATAAGTAAAAGAAATGAAATAATTTAGTAAAAAATAAATTAATAACGCGCTACAATATAAATAGGGAAAATAACACAATTCCAGATATAAGCAAACTATTAAGACATTAATTTTTTTATGCAATAAGTTTCATGTCCTTAAAATATACTCTCCTAACAAGTTGCATAAAAAAGTTAAAAAAAAAACTGTAACTAATATTTATAAGTGTGTATATCTTAAGAACTGTGTTATTTTTTTATATATATATAAAAGAATCCTTCATTCAGTTTCTATTTCCACTTACCTGTCTGAAGGCGTGCAAGACTTCTTGCCTCTGGCTGAAATGTCGAAAGAGCAAATGTAAGGCTCCTGACACCAACGGTGGATAATCATGCATAATTAAATGCAATAAGACTCTTAAGAATGTGCGGCCACCTTGACCGTCTAAATCCAGATTACCCGAATCGCCACTATCACAATCAAAAATTCCCTCTGCTTGTATACCAATTGACTCCAAATCGATATTCTTTTGACGTTGTTGAAATGCTGTTGCTGCTGCCTGTGGATCCAGGGGATTAGCTTGATTATTAGCGGCCGCATCTGTCTGAGCTTGTTGTTGGGCATCAGTTTCGTCAAATTCTCGCTTGAATATCGATAAGAGGCAACTAATTCTATAATCCAAACGTACATCGAGTATGAATTGTAGAATTTCAATAATTTTCAATTTAGTGTCCATCACTAAGGGGAATTCTTTCATAAGCTGTGACACGGATTTACGTTGTTCCAGTGAAATGGTTGGTGTGGCCATGACTTGACCGACAGAGCCTAAAGCCAAACTAGTCATGACAGTATTCATGTCGCCAATTGAACGCAAAACGCCACCCTCGGCTAGAAGTAGTTTTGAAATTAAATATATATTTTTTTAAATGCATTATGATAGTGGAAAAGTTTTAATTTTAATTTCGATTTGTTTGAATATTTTTGCTTACCTTTCATTTCATCGTTAGCTGGTTTTAAATAATGGTATGAAGTGTTTTTTTTTTCGAAAAAAATTTTATTAAAATCAAGCATGCCAATAATATGCAAATGATCAATTCAGTTTAAAACAAAACTCAAGATTTTTAACGTTTGTATTTTTTGTGTAATTTTTTTGAAAATAATTAAAAAATTACTTACAATTTGTATCTGCTGCTACGAATCTGCCGGTATTGGTAGCTGTAGAACTTTCTATGTTATTATCTGAAACACAATCCAAAATGCAGAGCAAAGTTTTTGTCAATCTTAGCAAATCACTAAAGCTATAGAAACCAAAGTAGATTAGATCACGGGCCAATTTTACCACCTAAAAGATTAAAACATATTTCATCAGTTATTAAAAATAGAAGAGCAAGCATACAAATACAATAATATATTAAAAAAAATTAAACACAGCACACGATTTACCACAAAAAGATACATTGATAAAATGGGCTATAAATAAGGGTATGCATAGAAATAAGACATATTTTGTTAGAAAAAATTGTAGCGTAAAGATAGAAATACAAGAATGCATTAGCTGAGTAGGAAATATTATATACAAAAAGTAATTCCATCGATTTCATTAACAACCTGAAGGCATAAATAAGCAAATAAATATGAATTAATTACACTTATACAATTAACAAATGACTGATTCAGGTAAAAGGGACGAACGTGCTTTTTCATTTTAATTTCTTATAAGATTTATTTTACTTTGCTATTGTTATTATCAAGTTAAACTTGTGACGCACTCTAAAAAGAGCGCAAGCAGAAAAATTAAAGCGCAAAAAGGCTCTTTGAAAAAAAAGTAAATGTTAAGTCGCGGATGCTTTCTCAGGCAAATTTTTATACCAAAACGATTATAAACTTCCCGAAAATTCTGTTCAAAGGGATACCATGTATGCTATCATTATATATTCCTTGGTCCCTTCACCGGATCAGTCGTTGGAGCTTTATTATATTGTTGTACAGTGATATTTAGTAACTGTTTTTTTACAGCGGAAACATTAATGTATTAAGGCCGAGGCAAATAGAATTCGTTGTACGTTATGCGTCAGCTAAAAGAGGCAACGTATTCCATATGCCTCGGCTTCACTAACAAGAATTTTGATAAGTTCTTTGAAAATGTTATATACTGACCTCAAATGTTAACTTGTTTTGCTCCTGATCGGTAAATAGCCATACTTTAGTGGCCACATTACACAAATAATTTTCAACAAATGCTATGGTGGTATTGAATTTGGCGCGTACAGCTTCTTTATTATAATCGGCTGGTTGGTTTTTGCCATCGTAGCTGAAAAGGACTTTAAGGATCAATACATATTTCAGAATTTATAGCAGCAGCAGACTTACTCTAAAATTGACATCTTTGAGGGTATTTCACTCCAGAGTCTGGCATATTTTACCGGAGTTACAGGTTCTTGTGGATCGCGATCCACATGCAAATGTAACATGAGACGGCAAAATGATGCCCTCAACTCGTAAGGCATGGATTCGTCTGACATGCACCTGCCAAGTTAAACATGCATCGAAGATAAAATAAATAATTTCAGTTGGTTTGGGGATATGGAAAGGTCACCTCAAGCTTATTTTTTTTTTAAATTAAGTATTTTATATTACTTAGATTTCTTTCATTAAACGTTTTTTCTGTAGGTAATCTAAATTATTATGACATTATATTACATTTCAATAGGTGCGTTTGTTTAATTTTCCAGTAAAATTTAGTAAAAGATCTAACTAGTTTATACAAAATAAAGCTTGATCGTCTAGCAAATCCTTAATATTGTAAGAAAGTAGTTATAAAATTTACATTGTAGATTTCTTTCTACCCCTGCCACAAACCTGTGGTGCCCCTTCCATTTGTATATATATATATTTTTTTAAAACTTTAAATAAATAAACTTACTTCAATATCAAATCTATATCCAAATGAGGAGAGAGATTGTTCAAAGCCAAATATTGGCGATTCAAACACATGTTGGAAAACAAATTCAATTGATGGCGATAATAGTTTAATATTGCAGCCTCTAGCTCCTTGCCCTGAGCCACACAGTTGGCTAAATCTGCCATTGAACGAGACTCCTTTTGATAAATAAAATAGAAAAATCCGTGAAATATTGTTAATCAGTAAAAAAATATATTCAACGCCAACTTACCTTCAAACCCTTCCACTTCAAATGTATTTCATATTTTATCTCTTCTTCCTCATCTAGACTTTCTATGTCCCAAGTGGAGGTGGTGTGTGTGGATAACAATTCCGTTTTCTCATCATCATCTTCGGCCAAGGGCGTCAGAATAGAGGGTTCTCTTTTCTTAACACTATTTGTTTTATTCTGTTTTAAGGCCTTCACCTCAGTCTCTATGAGAATGTCTGAATTTTTAGAGCTCAAAACACTTTTGCATATTAATTCTTGCGTAACTGCTATGGCTTTGCGATTGGAAACACACAAATCGGACAGATAATCCAAAAATCTAGAATCCCAATTATGCATGTTTTTGCGTACCAAACCCACAAATGTTTCTATCTCGGCGGCGGTAATATGTTTTTCTAGAAGTTTACGATTGTTGTGCAGCAAAGCTGTAATTGTGTCCTCGGCCAAAATATCATAGCCAATTTGTTTTTGCATTAAACCAAAATGTTTGGCAATATATTCCTATTACAAAACAATAGAGCTTTGGTTTCGTGGTTCAACTTATTTTATGTTTTTATTACTAAGACTCACCTGGTTTTTTCTATAATCTTGCTGAGACAGTCTTAAAATTCGATAACATAAACGGAAGATATTCTTAAAGGGACTGTTCTTGGGATCACTTAATTCATCTAATCTTAGAAAAGGTCCTTCGCCACCGGGATGCTCTTGAAATGGTCCTTGCAAAATTTTAAACAATTGCTTTAATATATATTGCTCTCTTAGCAATTTCTGACGATCCCGTATTGGATTCTTAATGGTCAATTCCAGGGCTTTTGTTTTATTTTGTTCATTCTCCATGCCTGCTATAAAAAACACTATATCCTGCAGCAGAGATATCAAGGAACGTCTTTCATTTAATGAAATGGTGCCATTATCTAGCTTGGTAGTAACAGTGGCTAGAACTTTGCACGCGTCATTGGCAAAATCTAAATCACGTACTTCAACCGGCGAAACGGGTATTAAGGCAAAAGCTTCTTTATCTTCCTTAATCGTAGAACAGCATACCTTCGACATGACCGGCTTGTCATCATCGATATCAATGGGTATAGAGGTGGCATGAACCCAAGTGTTGGAACAAAGATGTCTCAAGCGCACATAACTAGACTGGGGTACTAAACTATCGGCTCTGGCCATAGTGGTGGGATCTAATTCAAACACGGTGGCAATATCAGTTGAAAACGGCACGGACACCAAACGGTATTGCTCAGCTTTTGTTTTTTCTGATAGATAAAAATATGTTAAGAAGATATGTATATAAAAACTCCCTCTTTTCGAGTTACAATTGACCACAAAATCTTACCTATCATGGTGGAGTTGTAAACTATGCCCGAGTCTTTAGCATTTTCACCACTCATACTTAATAATTGCTGTTGTAACGGCTGTTGTGCTTGCTGTTGTATTTGCTGCTGCTGCAGTGCCTGCTGTTGTTGTTGTTGTTGTTGTTGCTGGCCACTTGCATTGGCATTTTCAGAGTCCAGCTCTGCTGCCAAATAATAGCCCGTAGCCAAATGTTTAAAACGATATAAGGAATTCCAATGACCCGCACCACCACGACACGAGTCATGTTGTACCACTTCAATTTCCCATAGAGCCTTGCTCGAGGTAGCCGCGGTAGCACTCGTTCGCCCTGTTGTTCTCAAGAATACATGCTGCTGTTTCTTATACTCGTCCATGGTCAAAAATTTCTCTTGTTCGGCATGAAACAAACGTACCACATCGCCTCCTTTTAATATATGCTCCTGATTTTCTTTATGCTCCATAAATAAAGTTATTTTCCATGATGTAGAAGAATTTAAGACATTTACTTCTTTGCAACCGGGATTATCGGGTAATTCATAGTTGGCTGCCACATGCAGATTTTGTTGATCGGCATTTACAGGATTTAGTATGACTTTATCGCCCACTACAACATTATCGCCAATCGAGCGCAACTTATAGAAGGGCATTATGTAGAACCAAGAGCCCTCATTGCCATTGGCATCCAAATACACACGCATGGCATTTTTCTCCAACAATGACGGCAAACGTTTGTTGACCGTAAGGAATTTATTCGATTTGAGATGAAGCAGCTGAACCACACTGCCATATTGGATTTGTTGGCCCAGGATTTTCTTGTTTTCCGTTTCATTTTGTTTCTTTTCTATTTCAGCTGCATGCTTTAATAAAGAATAAAGAGAAAATAATTATTGATTTGAAAGCGTAATACTCCTCAATCAAAATTATACAGAGTTTTTGTTTTCATATTTTCACAAGCTACTTTGGAACTAAACAATCTGTTAATTTTTTGAATAGCATTCCTCATAGAACGCTGGCAACTGCCCAAAGCTAAAAATCATAAGAACGGTCACAACTTCCGCATCAATTATGTTTTAAATATTATTTAAAATAAAAACAACAAATAACTTAAAACAGGTCTACAGCAGGTATATTCGAGATTTTAATTTAATTTCATATATAAACAGTCATATTTTCAAGGGAATTGGTATGATTTTGAAAAACGTTTTGTTTAAATTTTTTCTCAGGATTAATTATGTTGCACTTTAAATAAAAGCTTTTCTTAAAAAATATATTCTGTCTTCTTGGGAAGAAATTAAATTGCCATTAAATTCTTGGTCAGACAGTGTGATGAAAAATATCCTTCGTGTTTAAATCAAATTGAGAAGGCGCATGATATAGCGGACTTATATCGTTTACTACTCAAGAAAATTTAGAGCGAAAAATAATTTGACTTAAGAAAAATTCAGAAAAAAGGACATGAAGAAAATTATCAAACAAAAGAGAGTTACTATCGGTTTGATTTAGTAACAAATTTTAAAGTTTTTGTTACTTTTCTCGACTAACTAAGGCATTAAACACAATAACGACAGCAGACTACAACTTGTCAAAAGTAGAATCCATGTTCGTATATACGAATGATTATTTTTATTACTACAGACAACACGGCTATGGGTTGTTGTCCATGCTGTTTTTGTGGTTGTAGCCAAATTAAACTAAAGCATTAAACACAATAACTGCAGCAGACTACACGAACACCAACTACAAAAGCCGTTGGCTACAGTCGACAAGTTGTAGGCTGTAGCCTGCTGTCGTTATTGTGTTTAATGCCTAATTTCTATTTTGATGAGCGACAATGAGTAAATGCAATGTTGCCAGTGTCATATAAATAAATTCAATTATTGTAAACTTGAAAATATGCTGTTTTCTTATACAAAAAGAAACAACAAATTATATTTCCAAGCTAATGAAATGATTTCTTGTCATATACTATGGACTTTAAATATATTTTATTGGAATAACACTATTTGGAATATTAGATAAATGAAAGCGGCTACACTGGCGTTTGAAAAGAAATCTACTACAAACAACAACACATGGTTGTTGATTTGGTGTTGTCGTTCTAAAAAGAGGCGACGATTGTACCCAACGACTTTTGTAGTCGGTGTTCGTGTAGCCTGCTGTGGTTATTGTATTTAATGCTTTACTTATAATATAGTTTGTAATCGTATTTGATAAACAAAAATAATTAAATATTTAACTTACATGCAATCTTTTTAATAAATTTGTGTCTGTATTCGAGCTGGCTGATTGTTTGGCGGCTTTCCAGAATTGTTTCTGGGCCGAATAACGATTCATGGGACATACTTTTATTAAACAATCTAAAAATACAAATAACTATTATTAACAACTAAAACAACAACAATAATTGAAAAATATACCTCTAAACTTTTTGGGTGGATAATTTAAGTCACCTGCCTCAGGACACACCACAGTACGATCATCTACCAAACTGGATTAGAGTAAAAATAAATTGAAAATTTATTAAATTAAATAAAAGATGAAAACTCAATGAAGAATTAAACAGATAAGAAAAACAAAACGTACCCAAGAGTGCTTAAAAAACCGCACACACTACCTTCGGCATACAGTGACACAATGTCACCCAAATGCAAAAGGCTTGCTGAACCAATTATATTGTCGCCCATTTTGTGCCTGTAAAACAAAACAATGACAGAACGTGAATGACATTTCAGATGTGAATTAACCACTACAACCCCATTCATTATAATATCTTGACATGTGCTCGTACTTTGGCTTTGTTTATGTGGCCTAAGTAGAGGAAATCTTACCTTTAAGTGCCCATCCAAGAAACTTTCAACAGCCAAAGTTGGTTTCAGTTGAACATTTATGAATGTGTGTTGAATGTGGCAGCCGCAAATAATAAGCAGCAGGAAAAGGAGCACTTGTGGTTGTAGTAGAAGAAGGCCCTCGGGGAAAAAGCACGTTTATGTTCCAACTGTAAACAGCCTAAGCTGTTGATTGCATGAGTATTGTGATGTGGTGTGATGTGATGTGACGTGGCACGTCTGGTTTCAGTGCACTATTAACGCTGCTTTGAATTGTAGTTGTATTTCTTATATAATCTGGCTGGCCTCTTCGCTCTAAAGGCTTTATTTGGGTTGTTTGCTTTAACAAAATACTAGTTAAATCAAGTCTGTGTTGTTGTAACAATATTGCTGTTGTGTTATTGTTGTTCTTGTTGCAGTTGTTGTGGCTTGAGGTCTTTTGATAAACTGTAATGATAATAAAAAAAAGGAATTGAGATGATCAAAATTATATATTAATAAATTTTCATATAATATGCTGGACTAGTAGAATTTAAGTTAAGCCTATTGAGAGAGAGAGAGGAGTAAGAGAGAATTCAAAACTATGATTTCGTTATTATCCGACAATATGACTGCAAATAGACTAAAGCATTAAACACAATAACGACAGCAGGCTACACGAACACCGACTACAAAATCCGTTCGCTACAATCGCGCCTCGTAGTCAGCTACTAAATTATTTTTAAAACGACGCACCAAATCAATAACCATGAGTTGTTGTTTGTAGTAGAATTCTTTTCAAACGCCAGTGTAGCCGCTTTCATTTATCTAATATTCCAAATAGTGTTATTCCAATAAAATATATTTAAAGTCCACAGTATATGAAATCATTTCATTAGCTTGGAAATATAGTTTTTTGTTTCTTTTTGTAGAATAAAACAATATATTTTCAAGTTTGCAATAATTGAATTTATTTTTATTATGCTGGCAACATTGCATCCACTCATTGTCGCTTCCTAAAATGGAAATTAGTTTAATTTGACTTACAACTACAAAAAGAGCAGGGACAACAACCAGCAGCCGTGTTGTCTGTAGTAGTAAAAATAATCATTCTCATATACGCACTTGGATTCTATTTTTGACAAGTTGTAGTCTGTAGCCTGCTGTCGTTATTGTGTCTAATGCTTTACATGCTGATTTCGAATAGATAATGACTAGAAGATGAGATGTAAGGAGTTCTAATAGAAAAGTAACCGTACTAATTTGTGTGTTATTTGCTTCAATTCGATTTAAAGTGATTTTTAAAAATCAAATTAGCTTTTGTTCACAACTTAACTATCCCCGCTTAAACAGTATTCCCATTTATTTACCACAAGTTTTAAGTCCCAATTTCAATTTCTCCATTTCATCAAACGAAAGAGTATGTCTAATTATCATACGCTTAATCACCGAATTTGGTTGATTAATTCAAAAATTAAACTCCCAAAATATGTATCCGCAAAAATGTATCCGCTTTATTGCCTCCGTAATATTTTACAAGGAATTATAAATTGTTTATTAATAATTTAATGAAAGCCGATTTATATTATATTTGAAAAGACATACTGGCTTTCCCATGATGTAACTCGAACAAAGTTCCGCTTTCGTTTTTTTTCTTTTGATTTTATTATTTATTCTCACTTTTGTTGGGTTAAGTTTCTCTTCGTGTCATTCGATGTCTTTGTGAGGACACACATTTTTTTTTAACAGATAGTTGGACAGTTATAACACTCACAGTAAATTAATTTTCACATTTCAATTTCCGTTACAAACTATTATTTCAAAATCCCAAAATCCTTTACAAGCGCCCAAGCCAACAGTAATATTTTTGTACAATAATTAATGAAAACGCACTTATTAGACATGCACGTGCACGTATAATTAATGGTTTATTAGGCAGCTTTAAAAGCAATACTGAACACACAATTGCACATTATTTTATTACAAATTATATGCTATTAAAATAATGCTGTTTGTGCTGTTAATTGGTTTTATGTTGCAATAAATTGCAGCATTAATTATTCACTGGCAGTTTTTCATTTACTCTACTGAAGGGAAAACCACAATGTTCAATGCGTTGTTTATTGAAATGAATAAGTTTTATGAAATTATTTTTAAAATAAAGAGAAATGCCAAAGGAAAGTTGATAATAAATAAATAATTTGATTTATTTATTTGCAAAGGAACGGCATACGGTGGCACAATCGTACTTTGATTTTCTCTAACGTATTTGCACATTCAGAACAACTCAGAACCACTGGTCATGGCTATGGACAAAGTTAGTAAAGATTGTGCCACTCTAATTGAACTTGAAGGCTTTATTAATATTTTGTTTACTAATAATTTAATGAAAGCCAATTGCAATATTTCAAAAGACGTAACTTGAACGATCTCGAAATTACTTCTCAAATAAACTCTAAAATTCTAAAATTTTGTTTTTGCTCCAAAAGTAATTCTGCAACAGAAGGAGTTATAATGACGTTGTGGGACAGACAATTAAATGAAAACTTTAAAAATACTTGTCTTATTTTTCAGCTCAGCTGATGTGTATGACGATATATAATCCTAATTACATATCTTTCGACGTAAAGAGTTACGTGAAGTTTTATGACGTAATGTTATGGGATGAGTAACTTATTTGTATAAAAAATATTTACAAACGATGTAAAACTAAATTTGCACAATTCACACGACTGATACCGCACTCGATATCGATCGAAATTTCAATCGATTCCAGGCATAATTTGCTGCCTGGTTGTATATTTTAAAGATGTATTTGAAAATATTTTGTTTGGAGAAATTTTGTTTGAAATCGATTTTGAAAAATTAATATCATCAGTTTTATTTTTAAATTTCTGTTTGTTTGCTTTAAGGCCGTGACACATGGAATCCGTCATACGTTACACGTCGCCTTTTTCAACTGACAGCTGAGTTGAAGCACACGGTTTCTTATAAACTCTGTCACATTCAGTACGTGTCCGTCAACGCACAGTACAATAGCTGGCCAACTTTCGAAGTACTTCGAATAAATTGGCAGACACCAGCGTAGTTTTTTCATTGTTTTGATTATTTTCTGTTTTGCACTAAATAATTTAAAAAAACTTATACAAAATAAATTATTTTAAATTGAATAAATCAAACAAGCGATTCAATATCCTTCAGCAAAGAATTGATTGTCTCAATCTTCTCAGTCAGCACGTCAAAGTCAGTTAAAGATATTAACGAATAACCTACGACGGAGTCTGTGTGCCTGGTGATTTCAGGGTGCACAGCTGTTACCAATCTCGCACAGCTGTTTCCAAACTAGTGCTGCCAGACTTTGCAAATATTCGTGGTGAACAAAGTGCTCTCAGAAGTGATTTAAAAATTTTGTAATTGGGAGTATATTTCACAGACCGCTATTCTGAAAAAACAAAGTTTGCGAAACTTAACTTTTATCAAACTTCTGATCTTTGGAGTGAAATTGTCGAAACAGAGAGTTGCTACGCAGTGCCGCTTTATAGTGAATAATTGTTAGAATAGATATAGAATCCCTGAATTGAGTTATCAAAAATTTTCTACTACAAAAAAATTAATTTTCTGGTCTATTAGAATACGAATCGATAATAATCTTCAATATAATTAAGCATTTTTAAAGTATTTTTTATTCTCCCTAGATCACTAAACATTGTCTCCAGGCACCCCTGCTTTGTGTTCCACTTGAAATTAAAATGGTGGGAATTCGCATGGCATTGTTTTCAAAAATATTAATATTTATAACTAAAAAGAAACATGAAAATATAATTATTATTACTGTTTTGCTAATTAATTAATTTAAAAAAATTATTATTATTTTTAACACCGAATAATTTTAAAACAAAGTTTATTGTTTTATATGCGCATTTTATTTTCAAATAAATTTTTATAAGAAAAAAAAAACTACATCTATCGCATTGATGAGCATTCGTCCATAGTTTTGATAGACAAAACTGTTGGAATAGTGTACAGTTGAAATATAGGGTGTTTTTTATAGAGTGATACAAGTTTAAATCATAATAAAACATAGTAATATATTTTTGATATCAATGAAACGGTCTTTATTGGTAGAACATTTTATGATATTAATGCTTAAATATGGTTTCGGCCATGTGCCCGCCGCGACTGGCGCGTACAAGGCGCAATCTGGAACACCGATTTTCACAAACAGTAACATTCTGACCATCATCGTTTTTGAAGCCATATGGGCCTATGACTCGGCAGCCCATAAAGCGCACCCAACAGTAATTTTGTGTAGATGTAATAATATGTTTCGACAAAAGCTTGTGGATTCTCCTCACTCCAAATGCGACAATTCTGTTTATTTATGTACCCATTTAACCAAAAACGGGCTTCATCGGAAAATAAAATTTTGAATATATGAAGGACACGATAAGTTTGACGAACAGAACCATTATTTTGATTAAAAATTTCCACAATTTGCACGCGTTGCTCTGGTGTAAGACGATCTAGAATGAAATGTCAAAGCAAACCAAACAAAAAGCAACTATCAGCTGTTAAATGGGTGGTCAAATGAAGCAGCGATGCCAACTCAAAGTTGTATCACTCTATAAAGAACACCCTATATGACTGTGACACTTAGTCATCGTAGAACATGATGTGTTGTGGTCAAATGTCGATATTTGCGAGAAGTCTCAGATGTGATTTTTTTTGGAATGATTTGTATGGCATCAATTATCGTTGTGCCTTGTCAAAATAAGAGACTTCATATAATTTACTAAGAATTTAAAATTAAACAAATTTATTAGTATTTAAGAAATTTACAAGTAGCACGGAGTTATGACCTCCGTTGTATTTAAATTTCACTTCTTGTAGTTCCGATCCTGGTCCAGCTACAGGCTTCTCAGAAGGCGCTGCAGACAACTTGATTCCTACTCTATGAACGTTTAAAATTTTAAGCAAATCTCTTTAATACATACTTTTAAAATTCTATAGTTCTTCGCACTTTTTTTAAGTCTTACGCCACTATGCGCGGGCTTTCTAGGGTTAATATAAAAGATTAATTACCCTAAATAGTAAAAATCATTCAGTAGCATATTTGTAGGCGGGCAAAGTGTGTGTGTCTTTTAAAAAATTGATTTTTTTGGGGGTTGTAAAATAAAACATCCCCTCTTATTATTTCAACTGCAGGGGGGGAAGTGATTTATAAATACGAACATCTTAATAACACAGAATAATAATAACAACAATAATATTCAGGTGTGGCACTAATTAAAATAACACGCATCAAAATTTCTCCAACTTTAAATAAACTTTCTTGGCCATACTGTTCGTTGGCATACATTCCCCGCTGGGCTACATAGAAAATGAACAACCATCCTTTTGTTGTTGTTATTGTTCCTGTTCAACAAATTCCTCTATAATGTTTTGTTTTCTGATTTTATTCTTGTTTAGCAATAAAAAAAATAATAAAAAAAATGAAGATGAAAATATGACTGAGGATGAGCATCATATTTTTTAGCTGATGTTTTCTCTGTTCATACGAAATCGAGGACAATGAAGTTAAAGCACAACAAAGAAAAATTAAGGTGCCCAACTGACCGCCAGCTGAAACAATATTTAGCCAAAGCAGAAGTCTCAGATTTGAAACACAATTTTAATACAAACATAAAAAAGTGTTTTTCTCGATCACGATTGGGGGTCTAGTCTCATGAATCCAGTTCCTCCTTAAACGATAGTTTAGTTCAACCTGAGTAGAAAAAAACCAGTACGCAGGCGCAGGTAATACCTGATAAATCCTAAAACATTCTTATAGAAAAAAGGTTGATCCAAAGCGGAGGCTAGTCTCTTTCTAGGAGAAACCAGCCAGCCAAACAACTTTTCTTGCCCGAGTCTCATCTTCTCCTAATCAGCCAATTTGACAAAAATGCTCGAGGACCATAAGTAAAGTAACAGCAGCGCATGTGTCATCTATTTTTTTTTTAAACCTCAACAAATCAATGAAATTATTATCCGTGAAAATGTTGGAAAATCACAACGAAAATGAACAAAATTAAATTGTTTTTCCATTAAAATTTAATTGAATGTCTTTAGAAGCCTGAATAGATAAAATTTCTTAAAAAACAACAACAAATTGTACAAAATGTATATCAGTTTGTGTTCCATTAACTGCTCCTGCACTTGAAATAAATTTTGTAAATTAATATTCGAATTAGAAGAACTGCACACGTTCTGTTTCCCAGTCAAAATAAAGTGAATAAATTTGATCGTGAAATAAAATGTCGTTGACGATCAGGGGAACTAAATTTTAGCATGACACAAACTTTTTCGCGATTATAAATTTAGTGAAAGGGGAAACCTTTTGAGTAAAGAAGTATTCCTAATAGACGTGACTGTTTTCTGATAATTTTCTCAAGTCGAATTTTATGAATTTTTGTTTCAAATTTTGTTTCCACATTTCAAACAACTTTCACTTTGGTGATGTGATTTGTAAAAACTGAAAAACGGTAATTTTTTATTAAAGCAACGCACAACTAAACACATTTTTATAAATTTGATAATAAATAATTCTTTTCTTTTTTGCCAGAATTCGTTGGTTTAATCAATTTCACGGGAAAGTACATTTAACAGATATTCTGGCCAATCTGGTCCCCTCAAAATCGCTGCAGTTTTTATGTTGCGACACAATTAAGTTTTTACTTTTTTCGTTCAAATTTTTTTTATTACTCTGAGTTTTTCATTTCCGTTTTTTGTTGGAACTTTAACAACAACAGTTTGTGTCATGAAAAATACAGTTGAACAATATTTAAGACTTGAGTGTTCAACATTTTGAATGAGCAAAGGAATGAACTGCAGGGATTTAACATTTTTGACATATGCCAGTTTGCATCAACGTTTGGTATCAAACGGAAAATTGGTTGCCTCGTTTTTTATTAATATTTATAAAAATAATAATAAAATAATTTATATCACAATCGATTACTAGCTACACAGTGGGCAAATCGGTCCATCAACGAGTTTGTTCGTATTTACAGCAGTTAATAAAATAAAAAGGTTTCGTGTCAAATTGATCGAGTTTAAATAAAAATATAGTTCGACTTAAGCGATTCTTATGAAACTTTTAGTTACACTTCATTGCACTTTTTTGAAACAAATCTTGATTAATTTTTCCAAATTTTAATTATATAAATCATTTATTCAGTTCATGTTTTGAAATAGAATCCATAAATTTAATTTTGTTTTGTTTTAATTTTATTGACAGTGTTGCCACCAGCATATTAACCACTAAGTCTTCAGTCGATGTCTAACCCATCTACACTTTTCAAAAATAATTTTATAAATAACTTTCATTTAGAAAAATATATGCTTTTACAAAATGACATTTGACTGAGATACATTTTTAAAAAGGTACTTTTTTAAAGTATTTTTTTTTCAAAAAGTTTTCTTTGTTTAAAAGTGCATTTAGAAAAATATATGCTTTTACAAAATGACATTTGGATGAAGTACCTTTTTAAAAAGGTACTTTTCTTTAAAGTACTTTAATCAAAAAGTTTTCTTTGCTTAAAAGTGCATTTAGAAAAATATATGCTTTTACAAAATAGCATTTGAATGAAGTACATTTTTAAAAAGGTACTTTTTTTAAAGTCTTTTTTTTCAAAAAGTTTTCTTTGTTTAAAAGTGCATTTAGAAAAATATATGCTTTTACAAAATGACATTTGGATGAAGTACCTTTTTAAAAAGGTACTTTTCTTTAAAGTACTTTAATCAAAAAGTTTTCTTTGCTTAAAAGTGCATTTAGAAAAATATATGCTTTTACAAAATGACATTTGAATGAAGTACCTTTTTAAAAAGGTACTTTTCTTTAAAGTACTTTAATCAAAAAGTTTTCTTTGCTTAAAAGTGCATTTAGAAAAATATATGCTTTTACAAAATGACATTTGAATGAAGTACCTTTTTAAAAAGGTACTTTTTTTTAAAGTACTTTTATAAAAAAGTTTTCTCTGGTTAAAAGTGCATTTAGAAAAATATATGCTTTTACAAAATGACATTTGAATGAAGTAATTTTTTAAAAAGGTACTTTTTTTAAAGTACTTTTATCAAAAAGTTTTCTTTGCTTAAAAGTGCTTTTTTATTAAAAGATAACGTTTTTGTGAAGAGTGGTTTCGAAAGGTACTTTTTTGGAAAAGTACTTTTTCTTTAAAAGTACCTTTTAACAACAACTGTCCTTTTTTAAACAGCTTATTTTTGAGTAAGTTGAAAAATTAGTTTTCATTTTTTCAATTAGTGAACTGAATCTTAAATATTTTGTTGTTAAACTACAAAGGGAACGTTAAACGTTAATCGTTAAACGTTAAATCGGATAAGATGCGATCTCTTCATTAGAAAAAACTATAGACAACGTTGGAGAAACTACTTACCAAAATTTATATATTATTTATTATACTTCACAAAATTTAAAACAATGTATTTTGATACAAATTTTATTTAAAAAAAAAATTCTTATATTTAAGAAAAATTTTTATGAATATGGGGGTTCAAAATTTTGAATTTTTAATAAAATGCCGTGTAAAGTAACCGAAAGCCCTTAAGTATAGAGTACATTTTTAGCTTTCGGACAGGAAAATCTGCCAGCTTTGAATTTTTCATAACCTCCAGGTAGCCACTTTAAGGTAACCTGATTCCTTCACTTTAACAATATAAAATCCAAACTCTAAACTTGAGGCCAGCAATAGGGGGTATGCAATTTTATTCCCATTGGACTACCCGTTAAGAAACTGCAAAATTGTTACCAATTTTGGGGTATGCAATTTCATTCCCACTATCCGTTATAAAACTGCAAAATTATTATAATTTTTTTTTTAAATCCCCCACTGTGCAGCATTCAATAAAATTAAACTTTTTTAATTTTTCGCTACTGTTCGCGCTGAGTATTGAAATTCGGCACATTTTTTTGGCGCCATTGCATACAATTTAAAAGGCTTTGGCTGCACATTTAATTAAAAATCTAATCACAATTACACTCTGGCCACAGACCAGACAAAATTTATTTAAAATTTCATCAATATAAAAGCTTCTAACATTTTGAACTTGTTTGCTGGCAAATGCAATTATTCACACTCAAGCAAAATATTCCGAAACTAACGGTTTCGGGGAAAGAGAAATGGAATAAGAGTAAAGAGTAAAAGCTAAGTAATAAATAAATAAATTTTTATTAGAAATTAATTGGAAAAAATGCTATTACAAAAAAAAAAAAGAAAATAAAAAATTATAATAAAATGAACAGAATAAATAAAATTGAGAACATTAATAAAACAGAAAATACAAAATGGCATAAGTGTTTTTGATAATTGTGTGTGTGTGTGTGTTTGTATTCCAGATGTATAAACAACAACAAAAAAAGAAGGAATTCACTCACATTCAGACAATTTGTGGTGTAAAATACAAGTGAAGAAAAAGTAACAACAAAAACGTACAATTAAAATGCAATCAATAGATACATTTTCTAATTCTTGCTCTGCATCTTCCAGCCTCCCACAAAGTCAGCAGCCAAAAAAAAACCACTAACAGGTACAAAAATTATGTAAAAAATTAAATGAAACACTTTTTTTCTACAAGTAAAATAAATGTTTACTTTAAGGAATCAATTTAATTTTAATTTTTAGTTAAACAAAAAGATGAATAGAAAAAACCAGAAGACCAGGTGTTTTCTGCACATGAAAAATTCCTAGAATTTCTATTACACTTAAAAATTTGTGTTTTTTTTTTACGATAAAGAAAATTTGCTTCACCTTAAATTGAGCCACAAGATACTTTTTATGGTTCCACTTAACTTTTAATGTGTATAACAACAACAAGATTATTTTTAATTTTTTGCTTCTTTTCCATAATTTATTTATTTATCTCAAACCAAACATTTATAAATTTTCTTTTTTTATGCTAGTAATTTTTTCAATACTTTTTTATATTTATTTAACACACACACAAACTCACTTTCAAGTTGAGTGCCCCGAGAAACCGTATTTTTATTATTTCATAAGTTTTGGCCTTAACCGTTCAATTATCAGTAACAAAATGATTTTTATTTTGTGCGAACGAAAGTTGTTTTTCTTAACTTTGGGTTGAAAAGTTTATTTGATGAAAAGTGAAAACGGCACCGAAAAAAGTTTATTCCAAAAACTTTGCAACTGGAAACTTGGAAAAGCTCAATTTCAATTTTAATGTGTTTTTTTTTTGTTGTTGCACATATTCTATATTTTGTGTGGTTGAGTTTACTCACAGTTGAAAGTTAAAGTAATTGTCGGCAGGCAGGCAGGCAGGCAGGCACTTTCACTCTCAATGATAAGAGAAAGAATATTCATTCATAAATAGATTGAAAAAAACATGTCATCATTTACGTTTAGTCCTTACGATACTCCAACTCAAGTGGCAACAAACAGTCTTGTTCGTAATTCCATGTAATTCATATTAATAAAATAATATATTCTCTGCCGTGGTGAAACATTTCCTTCTAGATGTGTTGAATATGAGCAAAAACAAATACCGAAGACTCCATTATTGCAAATTTCTATGTGTTTCTGAATATGCAATTCGGTTTTCCTAATACAAATAAATACAACAACACACAACCGGCTTAGAGGCATACGCAAAAATAAAAACAAAGTGCAAACTCTCCCAGCAAACATCCATCTACAAGAACATAATGACCGGAACTAATACACACGTAATATATTTACTTACACATTCACACAAATTTTTTTTTTTTACAAAACATATGGTTATCATTGTTGATGGAGTACTACATCAACGGTGGCAAATGTATGTTTCATAGTTTTATGTTTGACATTTTTATATCATTTTTCATTTGCGGTGCGTATGCAGCATTGGAGCTAAAACCCCTCAATTGATCACATTGAATTTTTTAGTACAATTTTGGGAAAAAAGAATCAGCACATAATTAATATTAAAGAGTCTTAAAGATATTTTCTTCAATTTTCTTTTTAACTACCCGCTGGGAAAATTGAATATTTAAATAAATCGAGAAGGTTTTGGTTTTAGCACGTTTTGAAAAAATCGAGTCCACATCAGATCTGCAGGTTTTGACATCCTAGATCCCGAGAGCTCATCACTATGTCTGTGGTTGTGAATGTATATATGTGTGTCTATGCGTGTGTGTGTGCGCATGTGTAAGTACGTAACTCGAAACTTTTCCAAAGTGTTTTCTTTTCTTTAAAATAACTTTCAAATAGATTTCACAAACTAATCAGACATTTGAAACCCACGTCGATCACGGTAAATCGAGCTAAAATCGGCTAATCCGTTTGTGAGATATCATGAGCGAAAAAATTCGAAAGAAGTGAATGTTTTGTAACCTCCGAAATCATATATCTGATCAGTTACTGTTTTCGAAGCTTTTTTTCAAAGACTACATCAATCACCACTTATCATGTGAGAATCGGTTGATTTGAAAATTGATATAATAGTGTTTTAGCTCGAATAGTACAAAAACCAGGTATTACGGGTTCTTTGTGGTTAAAATTGAGTAAGAATTTCAACGAATGGCCTTTAAAGGTAAAAGTTCCATATTTTATTTTTTTTACTAGACTTGAGGTTATAAAATTACTCCACTTCACTCAAATAAAATTTTAATATACATAATTCAATTCAATAGTTTTGTACATAAAATCATTTTGTTTTTTTTATAGCATAAAATGACGCAATATAATATAACGTAACATAATACAGCATCATTGAATATAAAATAACTTAAACTTTCCTGTCCTCCATAAGTTTGCCCTTGGAAATGTTTTCCCTTTTACCTTAATTACAATCGTTAATCGTTATTTTCCCCTTAAAATGTATTCCAGGCAATGCTGGTCTAACACTCCAATGGTAGTGGATACGATTCCCCCTGAACACCCTGTATAGTTTTCACAAGCAAATATATCACTTCGCGGATTTTGTTGTATTTAAAAATAAATGGAATTACAGAGTTTCCTAAAAATTTTCATAATTTTCAGCCGAATATCACATATTTAATAGTTTTTTAAATTTTCGTTTGTGTATTTATTTAGAGATTTGATATTTTATTTTAAGTTGAGTCCGCATGTTTGCTGGGTTGTTATTTATCTTAGAAAACATAAACAAAATAAACAGAAATAAAACATAAACAAAATCTAGAAAAGAGCAAGAATTAAACAACAACAAAGCAGCGACAACAATAACAAAAAGTAAACAGCTGCTCTTTATAAACAACAGTAAACAGCTGTTGTGTTGACATGGAAAAAAGGTAAACAAAATAATAGACAAAAATATAAACAGAGATTTTAATTAAATGAAAATGCTTCTCTCTCTCTTTCACAAAAGAGAATGAGTACTTAGAAGCGGGCAAGTTAAAGCTTTATAAAAAGGAAATTGTAGGCAAAGCGCATGTATACGAAAAGCTCTAAAGTTGGTGAATATTTTCAGTTGCCATTAAACAGCTTTAAGCTCAACAAAGCATAACCATACAACACCATTAAGCAACTTAAGGATACAAAAAAGGACTTGGACTTCAGTGAACCAACGGCTTTCAAACGCATTATAAGTAATAAAATCATAAAAATTGTGTAAAAAGTAAAGAGTGAAATGAAAAAAATGTAACTCATAAAGAAAACAATTCAAGATAGAGAACGATTGGGTTTTATTATAAGAAAAATAAATTCAATAAAACAAAAGGATATTTATTAAGCGAAAAGCAATAAAGTTAAGCTAAAATTAAGTGAAATAAATGTAAGTGTTATATCAAGTTATGAAGTCAAGTGACTTAATTTAATTTCAAGTTCTAAAACGATTTTACTTTATTCAATTTATTTAGTTTTAATTAAAGAAATCAAAAGCATTTTGTAAAAGTGTCCTTCTTAAGAACAAAATCCTTTTAGCTTTCCATGTAACACACCCAAAGAAAAATTTTGTCTATTTTCTATACAACAATTTTGCCTACAACTTGTTTAAACAAGTTTCCTTTTTATTATACCAGAAACCAGAGATCTACAACAACAACAACAACAAAATTACACAAAAAAGCATCATGAGCACTAAAAATATTTAAGCTTCAACCTTTCAAAGAGATAAAAGGAAAAAAACCAGAAAATAATATTTTACACAATTCATTTCCTCATTCGCCCACCCACCCAAAATCCAAAGTTATGGCCAAATAGAAAAATGTTAAAAAAGTGCTGGCGGAGCACGAGGAAAGACGAATCGCAACACAAACGTATCTAAAGAACACACACACACACACACATACAATATACACACACATTCGTATGTATGAGTGCATGTACAACAATTTTTACACACTCTATTATTTTAGTTTGATATTAATTCAGAACTCCTGACAGCATCACTACCCTGCCTGCCTGTTATCAGTTCTTTAAAGCAGCCATTCCACACTCATCTGCTGATTTAAAGGCTGGTATACAATCCCATAAATATTCATATTGTTTTTCGATTTATTTTCATAAGAGTGGGTGCTGTTGTGCAAGAGAAGAAACAAATAATTATATTTTTGTTTTAAAGTATCGAATTTCGGCGTTACAAGATTTTTGGAATGCGCGAATCGGGGTCATGAAATAATTCGTGAAATTTACAAATTTAATTACGTTTGAAATAATTAATTTTTTTTGGATTTCTTCTTCGCTTTTAGAAGTCAACAATTGGGGAATAATTTTTATAATGGATTATGACGTGTTTAGATAAGCAACTTAATTAAGTTCTTTGCAATCAGTGCCATTATTGAGCTCAATTAACCATAGAAAATCCGAATCAAGTAATTGCTCAATTAACTCTTTATTATTCATCAAATTTAGTAAAAAAAATTGTTTAGTGGGCCAACGCTAACAACATACGAGAAGTAGACCACAAAGAGCACGAAAAATGGACCAAAAAAGGTCCACGTTTTTTCACAACAATAATTGTATTTCAGTTAATTGATTAATGCTATTTTTTTTTCTGGAAAATATGTAAAATTTTTTTTCTTTTCCATAAAGTGACAGTTTGGAAGAGTTTTGAAACAGAATTCTTTTTTTTTTCGTAAGAAGTGTTAGATTAATTTCTAATAAATTTCTACTTCTCAAACGACAGAATATTGTCGTTTTCTATTAAAAAGTGTAAGAATGGTTGCACTATTTTATAAGCAAGAATTCAACATAAAATTATTTTAAAAACTATTTTTAACTTCTTAGTCCGATCTTCTTGATCTTTTAATGTGCTTCGAAAGCCGGGGAAAATAGTTACACATTGTGAGAAGACAAGAACATGAACCGCACCAAAACAATGTGGCGCATCAGTAACACAATATTAAGTGTACGCTTGGAAGCACAATGAAAGCAAACTCACATCCAAGTGAAGCTAACAAAAATTTCATAACAAAGGGTGTGTTTTTTATAGAGTGATACAAGTTTAAATCATAATAAAACATAATCATATTTGTCTGAAACGGTCTTTATTGGATAGAAAATTGTATGACATTAAGGTTTAAATATGATTTCGGTCATATGGCCGCCACGGCTGGCACGTACAAGGCGCAATCTGGAACACCAATTTTCACAAACAGTAACATTCTGACCATCATCGTTTTTGAAGACATATGGGCGGGCCTATGACTCCGCCAGCCCATAAAGCGCACCAAACAGTAATTTTCTGTGGATGTCATGGTGTTTCGACAAAAGCTTGTGGTTTCTCCTCCCTGCAAATGTGACTATTCTGTTTATTTACGTACCCATTCCACCAAAAATGGGTTTCATCCGAAAATAAAATTTTGAAAGGACAAAATGCGCGATAAGTTTGACGAACAGAACCATTATTTTGATCTAAAATTTCCACAATTTGCACGCGTTGCTCTGCTTTAAGTCGATCCATAATAAAATGTCAAAGCAAACTAAACAAAAAGCAACTATCAGCTGTTAAATGGGTGTTCAAGTAAAGCAGTGATGCCAACTCAAAGTTGTATCATTTTATAAAAAACACCCTATATGATCAGTATAGGAAATTTTCTTTTTAATGTAGAGAAAAGAAATTCTCGCTGAACGGATAAGGAAATTTTTTTTAGGTCTTGGATCGCAAAATCGAGGCAAAATTATTTTTCTTCAATTTATATTAGATCAATAAATTCAATATAAAACTCTTATTGCCTACTTAAAGTACACAATAGTTATTGAATACTTTAACGATATCAAACGTTTATTTTCTATTTAATAGAGTTTTAAATTTCAATGCTGGCAACTCCACACCTATTTATGGTTAAGGCATTAAACACAATAACGACAGCAGACTACAGACTACAACTTGTCAAAATAGAATACATGTGCGTATATACGAATGGTTATTTTTACTACTGCAGACAACACGGCTACGGGTTGTTGTCCATGCTGTTTTTGTGGTTGTAGCCAAATTAAACTAAAGCATTAAACACAATAACTGCAGCAGACTACACGAACACCAACTACAAAAGCCGTTGGCTACAGTCGACAAGTTGGAGTCTGTACCCTGCCGTCGTTATTGTGTTTAATGCCTAATTTCTATTTTGATGAGTGACAATGAGTAAATACAATGTTGCCAGTATAATATAAATAATAACAATTATTGTAAACTTGAAAATATGCTGTTTTATTATACAAAAAGAAACAACAAATTATATTTCCAAGCTAATGAAATGATTTCTTGTCATATACTGTGGACTTTAAATATATTTTAATGGAATAACACTGTTTGGGAGTATTAAATATATGAAAGCGGCTACACTGGCGTTTGAAGAGAATTCTACTACAAACAACAACTCATGGTTATTGATTTGGTGGTGTCGTTCCAAAAATAATTAAGTAGCTGACTACGAGGCGACGATTGTAGCCAACGACTTTTGTAGTCGGTGTTCGTGTAGCCTGCAGTCGTTATTGTGTTTAAAGCTTCAAAATGTTTCTATTAAGTAAGAACAAGAGATTGAGTTGATTAGAAAAAAGAATTAATATAAATTGTTGGCTGCATAGGAAAATGGTCCTCGAATATTCTTCTTTTTGCTTTTGTATAATTTTTAGGATTTTGTTACTAATTTTAGGAAAATTTTGTTTAAATTGTGTAATTTGGAACAAACATATTTTAGCGACTTCAAGCTTTATTTTTATATGCTAAATTTTCAAAGATATTTAGAGATAAAAAAGGTATTTTCTATAAATTATTTTATTGTTGGTTTAAAGTAAAACCATAAATTTTCGTTTTTTGTAAATTAGTTTTTGCTTATAAACGTTTTGTAAAACTCTTTTAAGTTTTTATGAATTGAACCGTTCTTTTTAATCAAATTAAATTTAAAACAAGAACTTAAATACATTTTCAAATAGAGTTCTAGTAATTCAAACAGCCTTTTTCAAATTTGCTACAAATTAAAACAACGAAAAAAAAATTCACCATTTGAAATGTCTGTCATCAGCGCGCTAGTAACAAAAGCGCGCTGGCAGCCAAGCCGCCAATAGTCTGGGTGCCTGCTTGCCTGGCAAACTCAACAATCGTTTCTTATTGTCTCTCCAACAAGGACACATTTCTCTTTTCAGCATATTGAGAACGTTAAAACAATAACGTACAAAAATATTTATGCAACCGACAAAGTCAAACATTGTGGCAGAACGACTACATAAACACGAAGAAATCTTATGAAATACACACGGGGTCATGCAAATTAAGGATTAAGTAAAATATTTGTATAAAAAATTACTGCTTTTAGTTTTGAAGAACGAAAAAAATTAGCATTTAATTTGAAATTATTTAATTAGTTTAGGAGGAAGTACAGCGAGTGACACAAACAATTTTATATGGGAACAAACTGAGTTACGCGTCAAAATTTGAAATTAATTGAGAACCAGTTTTTTTTGCACCCCCAACAAATCCTGAATTCGACTGTTTTTATAAAAATTCCCTCAAATACTTTTCATTATTATTTTTTATTTATTTTAAATTTTTATTTTCTACTTCCCACTAAGAAAATTATAAATTTTCGAAAATCGGGAAGTTATTGCTTTTACCCCGTTTTGAAAAAATCGAGTTCTCGTCAGATCTGGACATTTTGAGGTCTTAGGAAGCTTCCCTGACTAATTCTAAGAACCCATCACTATGCCTGCATGTATGTGTGTGTGTGTGTAAGTATGCGACCCGCTTATAACTTGAGAATGGCTTGATCGAGTTCAATGAACTGATGGCGTTCTGAAGAGTTCTACTGAACTTAGATTTCCTGTGAATTTGAACCGATTCGAACCGGTAGGATTATAAAATAAAAAAATAAAAAACATTTTTAAAGTAGTTTTTTTTAAATAAATTTTAAACGGCTTTACCCATCGATTCTAGAATCAACTCTTAATATTAAAAATCCACATTGGCCACTACGAATCGGGTTAAAATCGGTTAATCCGTTTGTAAAATGTTTTGAACGAAAAAATTCGAAAAAAGTGAGTTTTTCGCTTAACCGGGTAGAAATCGGTTAATTCGTCCGTGAGATATCGTGAACGAAAGAAATTTAAAAAAAGTGAGTTTTTCGATCAACCGGGTAGAAATTGGTTAATTCGTCCGTGAGATATCGTGAACGAAAAATATTCGAAAGAAGCGAGTTTTTCGATCAACCGGATAGAAATCGGTTAATTCGTTCGTGAGATATCGTGAACGAAAAAAATTCGAAAGAAGCGAGTTTTTCGATCAACCGGGTAGAAATCGGTTAATTCGTTCGTGAGATATCGTGAAGGAAAAAAATTCGAAAGAAGCGAGTTTTTCGATCAACCGGGTAGAAATCGGTTAATTCGTTCGTGAGATATCGTGAAGGAAAAAATTTGAAAAAGGTGAGTTTTTCGATCAACCAGGTAGAAATCGGTTAATCCGTTCGTGAGATATCGTGAATGAAAGAAATTTTAAAAGTGTGAGTTTTTCTATCAACCTGGTAAAAGACGGTTAATTCGTTCGTGAGATATCGTGAACGAAAAAAATTCGAAAAAGGTGAGTTTTTCGATCAAGCGGGTAGAAATCGGTTAATACGTCGAAGAGTTGATTTTAAATTGCAATATTAAATATCTGGCCAGATATCGTTCCCAATTTTTTTATAGTAACCAAAAATTGCATAATTCACCGCTTGTCACGTGGGAATCGGTTGATTTGATAATTAAATTAATAGAGCTTTAGCTCGTAGAGTTCAAAAGCGTAGAATAGCACAAAAATCAGTCTATAATTACTTTCCGATTAATATAAGCGGGAAGTTATAGGGATGGTCTTTAGGGCCAAACTTTAAATTTTTTTAAAAATAGAAATGGAAGTTCTTGATCTGAAAATTTATCTGAACATGTCCTTTTTGAAGCATATCATGTTCTGAAATATACTTCAAAATATGCAATTTCAGTAGTTACTTTTTTGGAATGGACTTTTTTGTAGTTTAATTTTTGAAAAGTACTTTTCCCTTAAATGCCCTTTTCAAGCTGCTTCTTCTTAAATAAAAAGCAGATATATAAATTTATATATTTATAATCTTAATTATAATCTTTTTCTTAGAAGAAAGTTTTTGTTAAAAATGTTTTTTATTTAAAAGTACATTCTTGGCGAGGGTACATTTTTTGTTAAAAGTACTTCTTTGTTAAAAGTACTTTTTTGTTAAAAGTTTTTTCTTCATTTAATTTTTTTCAGTTAAATATTTTTTTGTGAGAAGTGCGTTTCTGTTCGCGCTGTATTTCAAAGATTCAAATGTGGGAGGAGTACCAAAATAATCCACTTTTAATGCTTTCATGTGTTAAGGGGAGTGCTGTAACATTTTGCCTGCAGCTACAAGAGAGCATGTTAAAAGCACTTCATTTCTCCTCCTGCCACTGAAAGAAATCCTTTGTTTCCATTAGCGTCCGATTAACAATAAATCCTCTAAAGTCTCAAAGAATTTGAGACTGCAAATCTTATTAATTAAGTTGCCGCAAGAAATTTAAATTTTTATTAATAAAATATCATGTTTCTTTTTTGTCATATTTGTTGGCTTAAATTAGCATGCCCACAAATAAACGTGAGACAGAGAGAGAGCGACTGAAAGAGAGCGAGGAAGAGAAGATGATAACTTGCATTTTAATTTCATATTTACTTGGTTAAATAAACAAACAGTTATTTATTTATAACCATAAACTTGACACACATTTTATTATAACTAAAGCGCAACTAAACTCTCGCAAGCGTTTGAACAGAAATGCACTCTTGCGCGAGTACAGGCCTCAAACAAAGAACGAAATCCAAATAACAAATCGTTGGATGTGTGCTCGTGATATATAAACGGTGATATACAAAGTTCAATTACTTTTAATTGTAAAAACACAAACGCACACACACACACACACACACACACAAGCAGTATGCAAGAGGCCAAAGAAAACCAACTGAATTATTATTTTTAAAAAATAATATGAAAAATAAATCATACATTAATTCCATACATTTAATAATTGTATGAATTACAAATTAATTAATGCTGTTTGTGTGTGTGCGAGCATTTTTGTAAATAGAAATTAGAAAAGAATTGAAATGAAACTGAATTGAATTGAATTGAAACTTCTTAAACAGAATTTACCAGCTCATAATTGTTACTAAACGCCGCCTTTACGGCATCAGCGGCGGCAGTTTAAAATTGAATTGTGGAATTCTAGGCGAAATTCCTCGACATGATTACAATTGGCAATTAAGTAGCGAATGACCTTTGAACCAAATCAAATTGTAAATATTTTTCTATTGAATAATACCAACTAATTGAGGTATAAAATGTCAAATGAAATAGAGTCATTAAAAGCTATCGATATATTATTTGCTTAACAGCCTACGAAATACAATAACAAGAGCCAATGAAATGCTGGCAAATAGACGTTGTTAACCCCCAACATATAAAGCATTTGTTTATTAAGGCATTATTAACTGTTAATAGAAGCTTTAAATTATAAATCGTTTTCTGTTTTAAAAAAACAGCATCGCAATTCCCAACGACTTTTATCCCCTTCACCAAATATGGCAAGGGGTATAGCGTCGGGGTTATAGGTTAGAGTGTAAACCTGCTCAGTCCACTCGCTTAAATATATATGATATTTTAATGTGATCCGACACAAAAAGAGGCGCCACATTGCCTGGCTAAAATATTTACTTTGAATTGAAGCTCCACGATGCGAAAAAATTATTTATTTGGGTAAATTCTTCAGCTGTGCCTAGAAGATGTTGAACGTATTTTGACTCTGCTGTAAACTGTGCGTCAAGTTAGCAGGTTTGCACTCTAAGTCGACGAAATATATGGGTTTGTTATTCTGATATATAATTTTCACAATTCTTGATCATTATGAATAAGGAAAACAAATAAACGATAGCCGACTGTCTATACGAAAAGAAGAGCTGGAGGCTTTATTCTAGGACTGATAGATTGGAAACAGTCGGATAATATCAATCAGCTGTTCCACAGCTGGAAAGTTTTAACTTTTGTTTGTGGCAACACTGTTTTTAGCAGCTCAGCTGTTTTCGTGTTGCATGCTTAAACATGCTCAGTTTGGTCCATAATTTAATCACGAATCGAATTACTGAATTTTATTATCAAAGTTCATGCACTTTTTCTTATCACAACATGATCAGCAACGAAGCCGATTTTTAACTGAAGGCATACATGAACCAGCAATCTTTAGCCGTATTTAGTTTGAAGAGCAGCATTGCAAGAGCTGCCAATACATCCCAGAAAATGTTGATTCTGGGACGATGGCGTCATTGGATGATGCAATTTGAAAGGCAGGAACGCTGCTTGACTTATCATGTGTCACAGCACCCAAAGCAATGGCGAAACAATTGGGAGGCGCTTTGGGTGAATAGTTTATTTCAGGTTTGCGGACGGCCATTAAAGTAGATTGAAATATTTGTTTTATGTTTGTGATTTCCGGCTTGAGGTCTTTTTTATAATAAAATAATATTAAAAAAATGTTTCCAATATTTCGACCAACTCTGTTGGTCATCTTCAGGGAATTACAATTTCCTAAACAAAAACAATAAACTACTTAATATTAAATTGTTTACTTAATATTAATGTTGTCTAATATATATTAAGCTTAAGGTCTCTTTATTTTTATTATCTTATAAAATTGTTTTTCAATATTTCGTCACTCCTTTGTGTGACTTCTTCAGGAAATTTATTTTTTAATTTCCTGAAGAAGTCACACAAAGGAGTGACGAAATATTGAAAAACAATTTTATAAGATAATAAAAATAAAGAGACCTTAAGCTTAATATATATTAGACAACATTATTAATCAAAAAGAGGTCAAAAAACTAGAATTTAAAAATTACTTAATATCAAATTATTTACAAAAGACCTCAAGCCGGAAATCACAAACAGACAAATTTATTCAAAAAGGTCTACAACAAAACATGTTTTATGTTATTTATCCGAAAGCTTTTAATTTCGGATAAAATGCACCATCTATTCGTTAAAATATCCTAAAAGAAATTTTTTTTATTAATTAAAACTATTTTATATTACAGAAAGAAAAAGATTTTTATGCAAAATCTAAAAATATATCGGCGGTTGGACCATTGAAACTTTTTTTGATGCCTTAAATTTCCTTATAAATTAAATATATTGAAAATTATTGAAAGAAATTTATTACTATTATAAATTTTAAATGCCGAAAAGATAATCTCCAGGGTTGAATATAAAAGCGTTTTTCGTTGTATGAAATTCACACTTATCGTATCAAATTATTATGTACTGGAGTAAGGACAAATTTAGATTTTGCCTTAGGAAGAATTCAATTGGCATTAAAAAGCAAAGAAAATCAAAGAGACGATTACAGGATCAATTGAAACTTTTCATTTTACCTGTAAATAACAGACGAATATTGGTGAAGGGTGCCTAAGATTCGGCACAGGCAAATACTTGATATTATTAAAAAATCCACACGAAAAAATTAGGACATTCGTTGGACAAAAAGGTTTAGCGGCACTTATTAAAATCGAATATATTAATTTATACCGAACTACAGATTTATCAGGTTTCTCATTCAAAAAAAATATTTATGTATTTATAATCGCTACAATTTAATGACTGGGAGTTACACTCAATAGCTGGCAGCATTACAATATAACAAAAAGTTTTATTTCTGGCAACTCCGTTTCCCTACCCACCCACAAAATTGTTATTACTGGAATTACTCTGGGCAAATAAAAGCTAATAAATTCAAATATTGATAAAAGAGCAGCAACATTTTGTGCCCAAATACTTGCAAACATACAATCGTTCATACATAGTTATGTATGTATGAATGTAGCTACATACACAAGTTTTCTGCATACACACACACACACAAACACACACACATACAAACTTATATTGTTGGTATTGTCATGTGAGTGTAGTCTTTAGGTAAGAAACAATATGCACATAATAAAGTATTATCGGCATTCTGGCTATTGTTATTTATTTCTTATCAGCAATCTTATTAATTAAATAATTAATGAATTACTGTGATTTATAATAGCCAAGTACTCACCGCTAATATGAATTGAATTAACAATTTTATTTAACAAACAAACAAAAAAAACACTTGAGAAATTTCAAATTTTCTCACACAATCACTTTAATTTGGTTATCGAGTAGATACACACACACGCACACACACATTCAAGTCGGTGTTGGCTGATTTGATATTTTTATTTTCATCAATATTATTTGAATTTCTAATTTATTTAATTTCTATTAACATTTTCTAGCCTTGAATGTCTTTATCATTTAATTTTATCAACTGATGCATGTACATTTATTTTTCAATTTTAATCTTCTTCGGTATGCTTTTAAGCCATGTTTGAAACAATTACAAGTAGGTTTTTGTTATTTATTATACCATTATTTTACACACTTTTCTCTTTTTAGTGCACTAGGTTTTTTACAACACAGCTAAATATATGTATATGTATGTATACACACTTATGTATGTGCATATGTAATGCGATGATAATATAAAACACAGCTTGTTTTATAAATAGCCGAAGCAGCAACAGCACATTCTTATATACCACAAGCCAACAACAACAAATATTGTTTTAGTTTTATACAAAAACCCGTAAACAAGACTTGAAACCCACAAACGAGCCCCAATAACAACGCACTACAATAGCAAAAACAATGAGAGCTTATGCGACAGCTTTAGCGTTGCCACATGTATATGTATTTATAAATCTCCCAGCCGACTTTTTCATTCAAAATCTACCTACATTTAATGCCAATTTTATTTACTTTATACAAACATACATATGGAATGGAAACATTTTAGAGTCACGGCTATCAATCGGACCTATAACTTGACTTAAAATTTAATAAATCGAATATACAAAGCGAAAACATACACTCTATTTGATAACCTTCAGCCGAGTATTGCTGATGTTTAAGCAAATGTGGTAAAAGATTCACCGCTTCTTTTAAACAAAAATAGCAGAGCAACTAGCTAAAACCTCTCAACTGATCACTTTGAATTTTTTAAATAACATTTTGGAATATAAAATCAGCACGAAATTAATATTAAAAACTCCTAAAAATCTAGTAAATTTTAAACCATTTATGTTCCTTATAACATTTTGTATCCTTGTATAGGGTGTTTTTTATAGAGTGATACAACTTTGAGTTGGCATCACTACCTTATTTGACCACCCATTTAACAGCTGATAGTTGCTTTTCGTTTAGTTTGCTTTGACATTTCATTATGGGTCGACTTAAACCAGAGTAACGTGTGCAAATTGTGGAAATTTTTAATCAATTTAATGGTTCTGTTCGTCAAACTTATCGTCCAGTTCGTCCATTCAAAATTTTATTTTCCGATGAAGCCCATTTTTGGTTGAATGGGTACGTAACTAAACAGAATTGTCGTATTTGGAGTGAGGAGAATCCACAAGCTCTTTTCCAAACATTAATACATCTACAGAAAATTACTGTTGGATGCGCTTTACGGACTGGCGGAGTCATTGGCCCGCCAATACGTATTCAAAAACGATGACGGCCAGAGTGTTACTGTTTGTGAAAATCAGTGTTCCAGATTGTGCTTTGTACGCGCCAGCCGTGGCGGCCACATGGCCGAAATCAAATTTAAACATTAATGTCATAAAATTTTCTATCCAATAAAGACCGTTTCATTGATATCAAAAATATATTACTATGTTTTATTATGATTTAAGCTTGTATCACTCTATAAAAAACACCCTATATAAACAGTTTTTATGGGCCACGCTTAAATAACTTTTCTAACATAATTTCCTATCTCATAGTTATGCGATTCGCGAAATTCGAGGCTGAGGCCGTTTAGCTGCTTAACTTTTTTCCAACTCAGTTTTAAAAACTCCTTAATGTTCACACAGAGAAATCTGTTTCTAGAAATTTTCGTTTTCTTTTGCTTTCAAATTTTTCTATAATTCACAGTTAAAATTTAAAAGCAATTTGTCAAAATAGATTTCTCTGTGTGAACATCCAGAAAAGGGTATTGCAAAAACATTATAAAATTACACATTTCTAGCTCTTAAAATTGAAAGCCTAAAATATTTTTTTTGGAAAGTCTTTTCATATAAAAAAAATCTCTTTCAATCATTTTTGTCTTCAGAAGCATTCGAAACACCAGAAGTTAATCTCTACATGTGGCAACACTTGATATTTGCTTTAACACACACACACATACCCTTTTGTTAAATAACGTTTGTATTGAAAAAATTTGCTACGTATTAAACACGAAGAAATATTTTCACATGTTTCTTATTTATATTTTCTTTAACATTCGCACACTTTTCTTTGCGAATTTCTATTTCTTTATATTGCACTTGAGGTAAATTTAATGTGATGCGCTTGATATTATTTTCAACAATATTTTCACTTGAATTTTTTAAAACCGAATAATATCAGTATTTGAATTTGCACACGACGGAGCGGCGGATATCAACAAGTGTCTTCAACAAGACAGCGAAACGTTATAAATGAGAATAAACTATGAACATGATAATCCAATTGTGTGAAGGGCTGCCAGTACGGGGAATTTCTAAGTAGGGAACTTAACTTCCGTGGGGAGATTTGTTATTATGTCAGTGGCTTATGGTTGTAACAATTAAATATCTATTCAGAATATACTGCAGCACTTGAGACAAGTTAAGATGTGAATAATAGATACAATTGTTCAGATAGTTGGAGTCTGTAATGTAGCAGCTAATATACAGTGTCAATCAATTAGTCCTGAAACCTCCCATGGTTTCTTTGACTTTTAACACGAAACTGAATCAAGCCCATATATTGTGTAGGAAAGTAATTTAGAATACAACATGTTTGTTGGTGTGTAATAGAATAGTTTTTGTTTGAGAAACTAGATTTTTTAGAAAATAAAAGACAGCTGGCAGCCCTGTTAGAACATTAGCTGAGAGAGGTGGTTTAAGGAAAGAGTTGAAATCAATAAGAGTGTAAATGGTGGTGGAATTGTAAAAAACAGATGATCATTAAAGAAGATAAACAAAACAATTCAAGCTGCCAGACTGTAAAATAAAAGGTTAAGGGGCGATTATGAACAAAATGTGTAAATAAACTTTTTATTAGAGTACTCTGGGAGGGTAAATACATATTTATTTTTAATATAATTTTGTTGTTATTTGGGATTTGAAATAAATGAAAAAAATGCTACCAATTTATTTCAATTCGCCTTGTTTTCTACATGCTGCCTGGAATGTCCGTTGGCCGATATTTCACCACTTAACTTTTACAGCCAAAATTAATGTTGCATATATTCTTTTTTGATATAAGACCTATTGAAATTTAAGATTCCTTTTATTATATACATAAAACTTTTAAGGATACTAACTGTAAACTTTCGTTCTGTTTCTCTCAGGGTATAAAAATATTATTCACAGACATTTCAACGTTTCGATTTGTGTATATCTGCATGTACAAACAAAGTGGAACTGCAAAGCATAAACAAAATTTAAAGAATTTGTTGTTTATTTTTAAGCACATTTAAAACGCTTATTACCAGTCTTGTGTAAGGATATTAGCAAAGTAATTTATATTGTGTTTATTTACATAAAAATAGCTTCCAAGTGATATATTTTTCAAACCCATTGATAAAAGATGAGATAATTAAAAGTGTACCACAAAAGTATTTCTGTGACATTTAAGATTTCCCTTGGTTTTAATGCAAAAAATAAGCATTCAAAATACATGATGATATAAAAAAAATTAATAATAATAATAATTAGAAACAAAACTGTATATTATCGCCTATTCTGTCGTATAGCCTGTAGTATTGTCGCAAATTTTATCACCTTCCCAATTAACAAATTTAATTTAAAAAAATAGTCTTCATTCTTCAGACAATTTTTTGAGTTCTTCATAAAACTTTTCTGGAGTTAAAAATTTTTTTTCAGCTGAGTTTATTTATTGACAACATTTAACAGTCCCATAAACAAGATATCCAGTGTTTTTGCTATAAGAAAGTTCCTTTCGATTTACAAGTCAATATTTTTATCACATTTTGATTTATTATAATTTTATTTGTGATGACAATTTCGGAATATTTTCAAGTTTATATTGATTTCCTTTCAGATAAAAATGTCCATTTGAAAGCTAATAAATAAGTTTAAACAAAACAAAATCGCACACACGCACAATGAGATCCTGCATCAATAAAACATTTTCAGGGTTCTTGTTTCTGCTGCTAACGGTATCTGTTACTGGCAACAATTCGGATGATGCCGAGAAATATAATGTGGGTGGTGTTTTGAGTGACTCCGAGAGTGAAAAACATTTTCGCTTGACAATATCGGTAAGTTTTATTAGTTCTATTTATAAAAATGTGATAAAAAGATGATAAGAATATTATATTTTATTTACTTTCAGCACTTGAATTTTGATCAAAATTACAAAACCAGCCGCAATATGACTTATTACGGCAAAACCATACGCATGGACAAGAATCCAATTAAAACAGTTTTTAATGTTTGTGATAAATTGATTGACAAGAGGGTGAGTTAACGTGCTAACATCTACTACACTTATTTTACTACCAGGTGCCACTGTGCACAGTATTTTTTTGTTCATTATTTCCGTGCTATTATTTGTTATAATTTATTTAAATTGAAACGGAATAATATCGGATATTATGTTAATAAATTTTAATAATATGTCAAGTATTGCACGACTGCAAAATAAAAAAATCGAACGGTTAATGAAAATGCCTTAACGTATGCCTCACTTTTTCGTAGACGAGTATTCAGTGCAAACAACAAACATAAAGGAACACGCACACTTTTATGTTTATGTGCTTGTACGAGGGCATTCATACATCCCAACATAAAAGTGTAGGCATTATAGAAAAGTTTATGTAAAACAAGAGAGTGGGAGAGTGCAAAAAGCCCTAAACAGTGAAGCAAATCCTCGAATGATATTGTAAAAAGTAGGAAGCTACTTTGAAACATCTGGTAGGAGAAGAAAGCACATGTTGTGGAAATGTATAATAAACAGATTTTTCTTTCATGTATATATTTGTTTGTTCCTAGTAAACATGTTTTGTTCGCTGCTTATTCGTCTGCTGGATAATTTAAAATTCCATTTGGATGTCAATTTACAACTGATTTTTGTCGAATTAAAATTTTATGCAAATACTCGTACATACTTACAAACATCTGTTAATATTGGGTTGCAAATTAAATGTTTTTCTGGCCGTATATACATATATACTTTCATACGAGGTCTGTTCAAAAATTGTTTGAATTAAAATTTTTTTTATATATTTATTTTTAATATATATAATGTTCTTCTAAAAAAAATAATTTTAGTAAACATTGTTGTTGAAAATATCCCTGAAGAAGCTACACATTGTTGGTAGCGAAAATCCTTGGATAAAAATAAAGAATTTATAACATTTTTTTATATAAAAATAATACAGTGGATCTTTTGCTCAAAAAAAATTTAATATATATATATATATATATATATATATATATATATATATTATATCATACTTGAAAAATCAAAATATGTCATCCGAAAAGGAAAATGTTTTCAAAGAAGTTTGAACATCAGAAATATATATAAGGTGTTTTTTATACAGTGATACAAGTTTAAATCATAATAAAACATAGTAATATATTTTTGATATCAATGAAACGGTCTTTATAGGATAGAAAATTTTATGACATTAATGTTTAAATATGATTTCGAACACAAGGCCGCTACGGCTGGCTCGTACAAGGCGCAATCCAGAACACCAATTTTCACAAACAGTAACATTCTGACCATCATCGTGTTTGAAGACACATGGGCCAATGACTCCGCCAGCGCATAAAGCGCACCACACAGTAATTTTCTGTGGATGTATTGATGTTTCGACTAAAGCTTGTAGATTCTCCTCACTCCAAATGCGACAATTCTGTTTATTTACGTACACATTCAACCAAAAACGGGCTTCATCGGAAAATAAAATTTTGAATGGACGAAGTGCACGATAAGTTCGACGAAAGGAACCATTATTTTGATTAAAAATTTCCACAATTTTCAGGCGTTGCTCTGATGTAAGACGATCTAGAATGAAATGTCAAAGCAAACTAAACAAAAAGCCACTATCAGCTGTTAAATGGGTGGTCAAATAAAGCAGCGATGCCGACTCAAAGTTGTATCACTCTATAAAAAACACCCTATTTTGGTGCGAAAATTGACAATATGCAGCATAAAATTTTCAAATTTCAAGCGTATTTCGAAATGATTTAGAAAGCGCTTAATCTATAAATAAGATAAAAAACAAATAATAGAAAATATTCGCAAAATAATTTTATTACTTTAGGGCCTCTACCTACAAAACGATATGATGTTACCTTAAACTGGCAAAATTAATTTCATTTCAATAGCCCCCTATTAACATATTTCTATCTATTCATCTCTTTTTATTAATATTTATATTAATACTTCCACACTATGGTTCTTTGTTAGGCCGACTTCCGTTTCCGTTAATATTTCACTTGAATTCTTCTGACATTCTTTTCATAATTTTGTTTCTCAAAAAAAAAACACATCCAACCTCATTTTTACTACTGACTTTTACTTTACAGTTATTCCAATGCACACATTCATGCACGTAAATGTAGTATTTATGCCCACATGTGCGTTTGTGTGTGTGTGTGTTTGCATACCTACTCTCTGCTTTTGTAAACTATTTGTGTGTGTGTGTGTTTGCATGTTGAGTGTTAATTTCACCACTTGAAATGCAATTACGGCTAATATCCTTTCAAAATTACCATAAATTTCCTCCTTTTTCCACTACTTGGAAAATTACATCAATTTTGCTCGGCATGAAATACATGCAAACATTTCATGTTGTACGTGTTGTCAGTTGATTCTCTTCGGTTGTATCAATTGAAAGATCTAATAATATGATAATAAAAAAAATAAGCAAAATATGAATAAATGTTATCCTAATAGGCATCTTCCTCTTCTTCTTCTTCTTGTTCATCATTGGGGTATTTTTTGTGACAAAACAAAAACAACAACGTGCCTAACAAAATAACAGAAAAAGTAAATGTACAGCCACCCACACACCCCCACACACACACATAGAGTATACGCCAGAGACCGATTTTCGTAATTTTACCAGCTTGAACTCTGCTATCGGTGTGTCTTACAGTGTTGCCACTTCAGTTTGCTTAAATCAAAATTGTTTCATATTTTTTAAAAACAGAGCAATTGAAACTTTCGTTGTTTTATGATGCCCACACTGTGTTGAAATAAGATTAAGTGTGTCTTTATTTTATGAGCTTTAGATTAAAATATATTTTTTATAAAAATATTCTATGAAAATTTGTTGGAAAAGTAATCTTAACTTTATAGCTCGAACTGTGGTGGTGGCAGTGTTGCCTTTTCGGTTGGGTTAAGTATAGGGTGTTTTTTACAGAGTGATACAACTTTGAGTTGGCATCACTGCTTTATTTGACCACCCTTTTAACAGCTGATAGTTGCTTTTTGCTTAGTTTGCTTTGAAATTTCATTATGGGTCGACTTACACCAGAGCAACGCGTACAAATTGTGGAAATTTTTAATCAAAATAATGGTTCTGTTCGTCAAACTTATCGTGCACTTCGTCCATTCAAAATTGTATTTTCCGATGAAGCCCATTTCCGGTTGAATGGTTACGTAAATAAACAGAATTGAAGCATGTGGAGTGCGAAGAATCCACAAGCTTTTGTCGAAACACCATTTCATTCATAGATAATTACTGTGTGGTGCGCTTTATGGGCTGGCAGAGTCATTGGCCCATATGTTTTCAAAAACCATGATTGTCAGAATGTTACTGTTTGTGAAAATTGGTGTTCCAGATTGCGCCTTGTACGCGCCAGCCCTAGCGGCCTTATGTTCGAAATCATCTTCAAACATTAATGTCATAAAATTTTCTATCCAATAAAGACCGTTTCATTGATATCAAAAATATATTACTATGTTTTATTATGATTTGAACTTGTATCACTCTATAAAAAACACCCTTTAGTAATTAATTAATCTTATACCTCAATTAATATGTCACACTTTTTTGTGGTACACTTTTAAGCATCGTACCTTCCACCAATATTGCTAATGTATATATAATTCAGAAGGTATTGTTATGCAGATATGCACAGTGTAAATTTATTTTTGAAATTAGTTGGATAGAATTATTAAAAACACTTTTGAAGTTTAGACGGTTTTATTGCTTTTGAAAATAGTGTTTTTAATAACGAATAAAAGTTTATACGATAGGCCAGCTGTTATATATCTTAAATTAGTGAGTCTGCCTTGGAAAAAATCGCATGTATGTCAACATTAAACGCTAAGTGGTCGAATTACGACAGCCCTACACGCACACTTACAAATTTCTCAAGAGAAAATTAACGTTTCTCGGTTTTTGTGAATTTAAAATTTAAATATTTAAAAATATTTCTTTTTCTGCTAAAAACGATTATCAATCATATATATTCTACACGGTGCTAATAAGAACTGACGTTGTCATCCCTCATTTACGAGTTTATCCAATTTTCAGTGAAGTGTTCACTTTGAGCTTTCCGGATCGGTAGCAAGCGATCGTTGGAACGTCATTGTTATTACTTTTTCTTTGTTGTACTGTGTTATTCAAAAGATAGCAGCAACATGTTTTCTCTTGTATCATTAAATTTCTTTTCGTCTACTGTCACATTTAAGCCATTTAATTTTTTTCATTGTCCATTTGTGTTTTCCTTTTTGGTCCCCAACAGGTTTACGCGGTGGTTGTGTCGCACGAACAAACCACCGGTGATTTGTCACCAGCTGCCGTCAGCTATACAAGTGGTTTCTTTCAAATACCTGTTATTGGGATCTCTTCACGTGATGCGGCCTTCTCCGATAAAAATATTCATGTTTCCTTTTTGCGCACCGTGCCCCCGTACTACCATCAGGCTGACGTTTGGTTGGAAATGCTAAAGCATTTCAGTTACACGAAAGTATGAGAAAAGCCATTCAGATGAATTATTTCCCAAGAGAATATAAACAATAATAATTTTTTTTTCAACCCACACACACACACACACACACACATTAAGGTAATTATTATACACAGTTCGGATACAGACGGCCGTGCCATTTTGGGTAGATTCCAGACAACTTCGCACAACTATTACGACGATATTGATGTGAGAGCCACGGTCGAAATGATAGTGGAGTTTGAGCCGAAATTGGAAAGTTTCGCTGAGCATTTGATTGATATGAAAACGGCTCAGAGTCGGGTGTATTTGTTGTACGCTGGGCAAGTTTCTTTATTTTATTAAAAAAAAAAAAAAATATATAACAAAAAAATTATTTATTTCTATTCATTTCTTTATCAAAGCAGCACCGAAGATGCTCAGATTATTTTTCGTGATGCTGCCCTGTACAACATGACTGAGGCCGGTCATGTTTGGGTTGTAACTGAACAAGCGTTAAGTGCCAACAATACACCAGACGGTGTTTTAGGGCTGCAATTAGAGCATTTTGATATTGATAATCGCCATATAAGAGTGAGTCAGTGTGATTTAGTCAATGTAATTTTGCTTAATAGATTTATTTGTTTTCTTTTTCATTTATATTTCTTGTGCTTAAGGATTCGGTGTATGTATTGGCTTCAGCCATTAAGGAAATGATGAAAAATGAAACGATTACGGAGCCACCGAAGAACTGTGATGACTCTGGTGTTAATTGGGAATCGGGTGAGTGATATTTGAAATTATATGGAATTTTATGAACCCTACAATTAAGTAGAAAATTATTGCCTCCTACAAAAGAAAATATTTTCGTTTTATGAAGGACATTATTTTTAAATTGTTTTGTTGAACTGCAAATAATATGAAGAATTAATTAATTATTATTCTTAATTAATGTTTTTTGTTTCTTAGTTTTCTCTTAAATCGATGGATTTCAATTTTATAATCACGGTTGCCACTCTAAATTTTTCTTTGGGACCAAAATCCATAAAAAAAAAGAACCAAAATAAAAAAGAGAAGGAATTTTTTCAATTTTATTTCCACACCAGCATAATACAATACTTTTTACGCTGAAGTCAAATTGTCAATTTCTGACTTGTAAACAAAAGTAACAATCGATCAGTGATTGATTTACTACTGTGGGTGGGTAATAATCGATTACTATCGAGTGTTGTAAACGAATCAAATCTTTTACTTTATGTGAAGAGTAATAATTTTCGTAAATACATTTTTACAGGCATGGTAAAACTTTCAAAATTAGTTTATATTATAATCGTTAACTTTTCATAAAAGAAAAAAAACCAACGTAAAAAAACAACAATTTTTGGTTCAATTGTACCACAGTGGCAACTGTGTTTATAATGCCGTTAACATGAGTAACAAACGAGTATTAAGTAATTAAAATTCTATAGCATACTTTCAGGATGACCAATATTGTATTCAATGGTGGGAAAACAGTTAAACCAATCAAACAGCCATTCACTCACTCACACAGATGTTACACGCATATGTGTTAGTAGAAAATCTCTCATATAAATCCTCTTTTATGTGTTGCCGCAGTGCTGTTTTTTCACGTTTCTATGCATCCATTTTATAAGTACGAAAAATTTAATATTTTTCAAAATGAAAGTCCGATACAAAATGTGTTTTTAAAACCTATATATTTATTTGAAAAATATGATGAAATCAACAAAAATGAAAAAACTATTTTGAACATGCTACTCCATCTTTCACTATCTGTGTTTCTCTCTCTCTCTCTCTCTCTCTCTCTCTCTGAGTTTTATGAATTCAAGGTTTTGTGTGGTAAATGGTGTTGCCATATTTTTTATTTTCTCAAAAATCTTCAACATGGAGTTGTTCAATCTTTCTCTCTCTTTCTCTGTTTTCAAACTAAAGCATTAAACACTATAACGACAGCAGACTACAGACTACAACTTGTCAAAAATAGAATTCATGTGCGTATTTGAGAATGATTATTTTTACTACTACAGACAACACGGCTACGGGTTGTTGTCCCTGCTATTTTTGTGGTTGTAGTAAAATTAAACTAATTTCTATTTTGGGGAGCGACTATGAGTAAATGCAATGTTGCCAGCATAATATAAATAAATTCAATTATTGTAAGCTTGAAAATATGCTGTTTTATTATAAAAAAAGAAATAAAAAATTATGTTTCCAAGCTAATGAAGTGATTTCTTATCATATACTGTGGACTTTAAATATATTTTATTGGAATAACACTATTTAAGAGTATTAGATACATGAAAGCGGCTACACTGGCGTTTGAAGAGAAGTCTACTATAAAGAACAACTCATGGTTATTGATTTGGTGGCGTCGTTCTAAAAATAATTAAGTAGCTGACTACGAGGCGACGATTGTAGCCAACGACTTTTATAGTCGGTGTTCGTATAGCCTGCTGTCGTTATTGTGTTTAATGATTTAAAATTTTTTTGTGACAAATAGTGATGCCATACTTTTTAGTTTTGAAAAAAATTTGGAATATAGTGTTTGAGAACCTTATTTTAATATCAAAAACCCCCTTTTAGTTGAAATCTAATTCATTAAGCGCAAGACACGACAAACATTAAATATTAATCTTACGAATGTCAATTATTTACACTGAAATATATCCATTTTGGGCAATTAAGAAAATAATTTTCAATGTCAGTAATTTGCTATGAATCGAAATTGAGTTGGAAACTTAAGTTTTTTCAGCTCCCCGTTTTTGATTTAATCGTGCTGATTCATGTATCGCAAAATTTTATAGAAGAGGTCCGAAGTGATCAATTGATGGGTTTTAATTAATTGCTTTGTCCATTCCACTGAGGCTAACGCAGATCACCAGGGAGTTATTGGCTAACATTTCTTAACTCCTTTCAAAAAGTGATACGCATTATTTTCACAATAAAACTATTTTTGTTTATAAATTTATTTGGTTAGTTCCTATGCCCGTTTTACTGATCATCGCAGATCGTGACTAATAATATATCAAATCATGTGCGAGTATTAAATTTTTAGTTTTAGTCAATTAAAATGCTTTTTTTATTAAAAAAAAATTCAAGGAGATCATTATCTAAACAAATTTGCATTTATTTTGTTCGGCTTTCCAGGAAAACGTCTATTTCACTATTTGAAAACGCGCAATATAACCGGCGAAACGGGCCAGGTGGCATTTGATGATAATGGCGATCGCATATACGCTGGCTATGACGTCATCAATATGAGGCCCAAACAAAAGAAACACATTGTGGGCAAGTTCTACTACGACAAGGTAAGTTGAGCTCCCAAACTCCTGCGCTATTTGAATACTAAGAGCCTGGAAATTCCTTGCAGGACAAGGGTCATATGCGTTTGAAAATAAACGACAGTCAAATTATATGGCCGGGTAGACAGAAAAAGAAGCCTGAAGGCATAATGATACCCACGCACTTGAAAGTACTGACCATAGAAGAGAAGCCATTCGTGTATGTGAGACGTTTAACCGATGAGGAGGTCAGCTGCGTGGATGACGAAGTGCCCTGTCCATTATTTAATGCCACTAATGGAGCGGGTAAGATTTACACTGAAAGGCAACTCCACACACTTTTGAGCGACATTTCAAATGTTTTCTTTTCTCTAGAAAACGACCACTGTTGCCGTGGCTATTGCATAGACATTTTGAAAGCTCTGTCGCATCGCATAAATTTCACTTACGAACTGGGCCTGTCGCCAGATGGACAGTTTGGCAATTATATTTTAAAGAACTCCACCACGGGCACGATGTCGTCGTCAACGAGAAAAGAATGGACCGGCCTGATAGGAGAACTGGTGAACGAACGGGCTGACATGATTGTTGCACCACTAACCATTAATCCAGAGCGTGCCGAATATATTGAATTTTCGAAACCCTTCAAATATCAAGGCATTACAATACTCGAAAAGAAACCCTCGAGATCGAGTACTTTAGTGTCCTTCTTGCAGCCATTTAGTAACACGCTTTGGATATTGGTAATGGTGTCAGTGCATGTGGTGGCTCTAGTCTTGTATCTGCTGGATCGGTAAGTCGCGTTGCAGCGCCATTCTATTCTGTAGTCTGTTTTCGATTTATTTTCGTAAGACTTGCAGAAGCATGACGGTCCTTTTTGGAACAGTTAAAAAACTTATTCGTCCTCCATTAAATAACTACTATTTCTCTCTGTTTATCTCTGACTCTGAGTAGAAGAAACAAAGAGCATGTTTTGACAGCACTTTGATTTTATTTATTTATTTATTTGTTTGTTTTTAACTCTCTTTCTCTTTTTCGCTACTAACCCAACATGATTCAAGCACTTGGATTCGATTATCACTTTTATTTATCTTGGGATTGTTTTCCAATTGATTTATTTAATTTCTTTATTTCTTTGATTCCTTGTCTGCCATAGATTTTCGCCGTTTGGTCGTTTCAAACTTTCGCATGCTGATAGTCATGAAGAGAAGGCCTTGAATTTAAGTTCGGCCATTTGGTTTGCCTGGGGCGTTTTGCTGAACAGTGGCATAGGCGAGGGCACGCCGCGCAGTTTTTCGGCTCGAGTCTTAGGCATGGTGTGGGCAGGCTTTGCCATGATCATTGTAGCCTCCTACACTGCCAACTTGGCGGCCTTTCTCGTGTTGGAGCGTCCCAAAACCAAACTGAGTGGTATTAATGATGCCCGCCTGCGTAACACCATGGAGAATTTGACCTGTGCCACGGTGAAAGGTTCCTCGGTGGATATGTACTTTAGACGCCAGGTGGAATTGTCCAACATGTATCGCACCATGGAGGCTAATAACTACGATACGGCTGAGAAGGCCATAGAGGACGTGAAGAAGGGGTGAGTTAATGTCAATGAAGTTTTGGAAAAAGAAAATTATGCGATTTGCATGTTTTTTTTTTTTTTAAAGAAAACTAATGGCCTTTATTTGGGACTCCTCTCGTCTGGAGTATGAAGCTTCTAAGGACTGTGAATTGGTGACAGCTGGGGAGTTATTTGGACGCAGTGGCTACGGCATTGGCCTGCAAAAGGGTTCACCCTGGACCGATGCGGTTACTTTGACTATTTTGGAGTTTCATGAAAGTGAGTGCATTTTATCACAATAGAAACATAAAAATATATCACACGAAGATACTTGACTACTGGGTCCCGAAAGTCCAGACATAAGAAGAAGAATTGTTATTCATTCGAAAATAAGCAACATCAGACTGGAATGATTTGGAGTCATTTCACGTGCAGTCTAGTTTGTAAATATTCCGGTTTCGGAAACAAAAATTAAATAGATTTTTCATTATCGTAACCGGTCTATTTGCAAAGCATATTACACGTGGGATGGTTGAAAATTATTCAAAATAAAATCCGAAAATAATTAATTTTTGCCAGGGCCAGCTCTCCGGGGGGTATTCACTTATAAGTTTCATATTATGACCGAACTGTGGAAATCAGCTGTTACTGTGCAGAGAACAGATGGTTGTATATGAGAAGAGAGAAAATATTTTGAAGCCATTTTTATTACTCTCTTTATTTCACTTCGCTCATGAATTTTGTCTCAACAAAACTTCGTCGACTTTGCGTTCTGCAATGAGCTCTTTAGTACATCATGGAAGCCAAAGCAACTCCCACATCTCGATGCGTTTGTTCGTTGAAACAGTTTTAGGAAGCACAATTATTTCGCTTTCCATAATTTACACAAACACAGTCTTACGTCTATGTAAATATTATTCATTTCCCTTGCAGGCGGTTTTATGGAGGCTTTGGACAAGGCCTGGATATTCCACGGCAATGCCCAGCAATGCGAGCAGTTTGAGAAAACTCCCAACACTCTGGGCTTGAAGAATATGGCAGGTGTTTTCATTTTGGTGGCGGCAGGAGTGGCCATCGGTGTGAGTCTTATAATAATTGAGGTGATTTACAAAAGGCATCAAGTGAAGAAGCAAAAGCGCATGGATATAGCCCGCCATGCGGCCGCTAAATGGAGGGGAACTATAGAGGTGAACTTTTTTTTTTAATTTTTCAGTAAAAAAAACTCCCTTTAATTTCATGAGCGCATTTTAATATTTTAATAGAAACGTAAAACGATACGCACTTCTTTGGCCATGCAGCGGCAGTATAACGTGGGCCTGAATGCCCAACCCGGCACCATAAGCTATTCCGTAGACAAAAGGCGCTATCACCGCATGGGTCCCAGAGGAGGACCAGAGAAAGCCTGGATCGGCGATCACAATGATATGTTGAGAAATCGCCGCTATTTAGATCCCGCTAAGCCCAAACAATCGCCAAAACTGCATGCCCCTCTCTTGGGCAGAATGAAACATCAGCCGGGTAATTTAATGCCCCCTAAATATTCACCCGGCTACACGAGTGATGTGTCGCATCTGGTGGTTTGAATTGAATTACAGGAATTAAAAGAACATGAGGAAATATCTGAATTGAAATGGAAATTTAGAAATAATTCAACAGTAACGGCCGGCTGATAACGAAAATTTGTATTTTACCTCAAGAATAGCACTAAACGAATTAGTTGAGTTTTAAATGTTTAAATTAATGTTATTAAATAAGTATATGTTTCATGTTATTAACTATTTGGTAATTGAATTAAGGAAATAATTTCGAGGTTAAAAGTCAAAGGCGTTGCTTAAAGGCGCTTTCAGAAAAGTGCCTTTTTAAAGACGCTTTTTTAAAGGTGCTTTTTTAAGGACGCCTTTCTTAAGTCGCTTTTAAGGCGCATTCTTTAAGGCACTTTCTTAAGGCCCTTTTCTAAAGACGCATTTGTTAAGGCGCTTTTTTAAAGAGGCGCTTTTTTGAAGGGTAATTTTTAAAGACGCTTTTTTAAAGGATAATTTTTAAAGGCGCTTTTTTAAAGGCGCTTTTTTAAAGGCGCTTCTTAAAAGTCGCTTTTTTAAAGGCGTGTCTTAAAAGGTATTATGTTGAAGTCGTTTTTAAACGCGCTTGTTAAAGCCGCTTGTTTAAAGGGGCATTTTTAAAAGCGGATTTTTAAAGACGCTGTTTTAAAGGTGCTTCTTTAAGGGCGCATTTCTTAAGTCGCTTTTAAGGCGCTTTTTTTAAAGGGCCATTTTTAAAGGCGCTTTTTTAAAAGCACCTTTTTAAAGACGCTTTTTAAGGACTCATTTTTAAAGTCCTTTTTTTAAAGAAGCATTTTTAAAGGCGCATTTTTAAAGGCGCATTTTTAAAGACGCTTTTTAAGAACACATTTTTAAAGGCGCTTTATTAAAGGAGCATTTTTGATGGCGCTTTATTAAAAACGCTTTTTTAAAGGCGCGTTTTTAAAGAGGTTTTTTAAAGGTGCTCTCTTATACTCGCTTTCTTAAAGACGCTTTTTTAAAGTCGCATTTTGAAGGCGCCTTTTTAAAGGTACTTTTTTAAAGAAGCTTCTTTATAGACGCTTTTTTAAAGGCGCTTCTTAAAGGTCGCTTTTTTAAAGGCGTTTCTTAAAAGGTGTTCTCTTGAAGTCATTTTTTAAAGGCGCTTGTTAAAGGTGTTTTTTCAAAACCGAGTTTTTTAGAAGACGCTTTCTTAGAAGCGTTTTCTCAAGGACGCTTATTTAAAAATACTTTTTAAAGACGCTTGTTTAAAGGCGCTTTTCAAAGATGCATTTTCAAAGGCACTTTTCTGAATTCGCTTTTTTAAAGTCCTATTTTTTAAGGCGCTTTTTTAAAGGCGCTTTTTTAAAGGCACTTTTTTAAAGAAGCTTTTTTAAAGACGATTTTTAAAGTCCCCTTTTTAAAGGCGCTTCTTGAAGGTCGCTTTTTAAAGGCGCTTCTTAAAAGGCGTTCTCTTCAAGGCGTTTTTTTAAGGCGCTTGTTAAAGCCGCTTTTTTAAAGGTGCTCTCTTATACTCGCTTTCTTAAAGACGCTTTTTTAAAGTCGCATTTTTGAAGGTGCCTTTTTAAAGGTACTTTTTTAAAGAAGCTTCTTTAAAGGCGTTTCTTAAAAGGTGTTCTCTTGAAATCATTTTTTAAAGGCGCTTGTTAAAGGTGTTTTTTCAAAACCGAGTTTTTTAAAGGCGCTTTCTTAAAGACAATTTTTTTAAATGCGCTTTTTTAAAAGCGCTTCCTAAAGGGCACTTATTTAAAGACACTTTGTTAAAGACGCCTTTTTAAAGGCGCTTCTTAAGGACTCCTTTTTAAAGGCGCTTCTTAAAGATGCTTTATTAAAGACGTTTTCTTAAAGGCTTTTTTTTAAGGATGCTTTTTTAAAGTCGCATTTTTGAAGGCGGTTTTTAAAGGCACTTTTTTAAAGAACCTTTCTAAAGACTGTTTTTCTTTAAGGCCAGATTATTTAAAGCCTCTTTTTTAAAAGCGCTTACAGACACTTTTTAAGGACACATTTTTTAAGGCACTTTTTTCGGGATGCTTTTTTAAAGTCCCATTTTAAAGGCGCTTCTTGAAGGTAGCTTTTTTAAGACGCTTCTTAAAAGCGGTTCTCTTAAAGGTTTTTTTTAAGGCGCTTCTTTAAGGCCTTTTTTTAACAGCGCTCTTTGGAAGATGCTTTTTTAAAGCCTTTTTTCAAACGCTTTTAAAAAAGATTTTAAATGTGCCTTTTTCAAAATAAATCTTAATAAAGATTTGTTGCTGCTTCAAGGACATTTAAAGAAAAATGACTGATAACTGAAAAATATGAAAACCGGTCAAGAAAATGGTCGATGGCACGCTCAACGTATAAAGATATAGAAATACGGGGTAGCCCCAAATTAGAAACAGGCATTTATTAGCTCGAAAAGAATGTTGTTGTATTTAAAAAAAAAATGTTTTTCAAAAGGAATTTTTAAAAAATAAAATTTTTTATTTTTGTTATATTTAAAAGCAATTTGCGAAAGGGCAACTATGCAGGATGTGTTAAATAATTTGTTTGGAAATTTACATGGAAAGAAAAAATATGTTCAAACTCAAACCACCATCTCATGAAGTAGTTAAATAATTTTAAGAAATTTTCTATTATTAACACGCACTCTTGTTGTTACATAAAAAAATTTTCCATAGCATTAAAAATATAACCCACTTGGCCAAAGTGCAAAAAATGCTCAAATATTTTTTTTAAATTAAATGAAATTTTTTAAAATTAACTGTTTTTGAAATTATAACAAAAAAAAAAAAAAACTACGAGTAACAAATAATTTAATTAAATGAAAGTTAACAGATTTAATGTGAAGTAAAACTCTACTAATAAATAGAATAAAATTTAATAGATGTTTTAGTCTAAATAAAAAAACTAATTTAAATTTTATGCAATTTGAAAATGATACTAATTTGTTGAATTGTTTTGGAAATTTTAAAGCAAATAAATGTTAAACAAATGATATGTATAATAAATATCTATAGAAATGTTTTGTTTAATTTGTAATACGTGCGAGTTGTATTTATTTAGCACCTGACTTGTGTGAGTTGCCCGTTAAACAACTCGTGCAATTTGTTTGCGTTCCGAAGGAGGAAACCAGCAGCAAATTGAATATTAAAAAAAAACTCATCTGACTTTGAGTCCGGGCGATTTTTCGACTCGTTGTAATAAAAATATGAAGCACGATATTTTGTAAATAAATAATAATATAAATTTGTTTGTATATTTATATGATGCAATTGTTGATTTAAACAGTTAACGTTTTGTATTTTAGTGTCTAAAATTATATTTTTTTATTTATTTATATACACACACAAACAGTTTTTTTGTACGTTTGTTGCAAAATGTGCTCGGATTATTAATTATTGTTACAATAAGAAAATTATTTTAATTTCAATTTAGTAAACGGTGTGTGTGTCACAGAAATTAAGTTTAGGCGACAACACTGTGCAACACAAAAAAATAAATGAAACGTTTCAAGAAGTTATTATGGTAGAGGGCAAGGAATATATATGCAGAAATCATGCGTGACGAACGCTCACTTTCGACCTACAAGTGAAATGCTGTCGAATTCAAGCAAAGACTGTTAGAGATTTATAAATCTATAGTCTTGGATTCAAGTGTACTTTCGAGAGCTATACAACATAATTTCTCAGTTCTTGTTTGTTAATTTAATTACAAAAATATGTGACGCACGCTACAAAGCATAAAAAAAACTTAAACTGTGATTTCGTAATTTTCATGATAATTGAGCCTACAAATTCTCTCTCCCAAAAGAAAAATGCACTTGCGTATATGGGCATTTCCATACACCAACATATGCAAACATATAAAAACATACAGGCATAGTTACACCCCCTCAGAGGTAGTCAGGGGGTCTTCCTAGGCCCTCAGTACCTCGAAGTCTGCTGAAAAGTCGAATTTCGGAAAAAGGGTTTAAACCAAAAAATTAATTTAGTTTTATGTTTTGGGGTTTTTTTTAAACTCTTTAATTTTAATTATGTGCTAGTTCTTTTTTCCAAAAATCTTATTAACTATTTTTCGAAATTTTCAATTTTCGTAGCAGGAACTTTTAAATAGAAACGATGATTAAATTCAAGAGCATAAAAAACAAAAAAAGTGGGACTTCTGAGCGATTGTTTGATAAAATTGGCAGGCATGCTTTAATGAACTGAACGGCAGCCTTATTCTGTAACTCGCTAAAGCCAACTCTACACGGCTAAAATTCCAGCAAATTGTCTAAGTGTTAACAGTTGTAAGAAACGTTTGCATATTTTTCGGAGCCACAATGATTTATATTCCTACTCTCTTTTCTAGTTATTCATTCTTTTTTTCCTTACAGCCCCTAAATATAGGGTGTTTTTTATAGAGTGATACAACTTTGAGTTGGCATTACTACCTTATTTGACCATCCATTTAACAGCTGATAGTTGCTTTTTCTTTAGTTTGCTTTGACATTTCATTATGGATCGACTTCAGATCCAGAGCAACGCGAGCAATTTGTGAAAATTTTTAATCAAAATAATGGTTCTGTTCGTCAAACTTATCGTGCATTTCGTCCATTCAAAATTTTATTTTCCGATGAGGCCCATTTCCGGTTGAATGGTTACGTAAATAAACAGAATTGTCGCATTTGGGGCGAGGAGAATCCACAAGCTTTTGTCGAAACACCATTTCATCCATAGATAATTACTGTTTGGTGCGCTTTATGGGCCGGCAGAGTCATTGGCCCATATGTTTTCAAAAATCATGATTGTCAGAATGTTACTGTTTGTGAAAATTGGTGTTCCAGATTGCGCCCTGTACGCGCCAGCCGTGGCGGCCACATGGCCGAAATCATATTTAAACATTAATGTCATAAAATTTTCTATCCAATAAAGACCGTTTCCTTGATATCAAAAATATAATACCATGTTTTATTACGATTTAAACTTGTATCACTCTATTAAAAACACCCTATATATGCAGAAGAAACTATTTATTCTAATTTCCTGAAGAAGTCACACAAAGGAGTGACGAAATATTGAAAAACAATTTTATAATATAATAAAAATAAAGAGAACTTAAGCTTAATATATATTAGACAACATTTCTAAAAATAAAAATATTGTTTTAGCGATTTACAGAAACAGGCTGCAGGTGCAAGTGAACTATTATAAATAGTGGCGGTAGAAAGTTTGTCAAATTTACAGCTTTTAATCATTTTTATTCTACAAGTAATTTTTGGTAAATTCTTACTAACGTCAAAAATTTTGTTTAAACAAAAAAGACACATTTTAGCACTGTAATAAACAGCTGGTTTTATGTATAATTTTTGACCCCCCCTTTTTATGAAAACGATGCACTGTGGCGCGTGATTTTTTAACGAGGTTAATTAGTTAACATTTACAGGCTTGACCTAGCTTTTGTTTTTAAATGAAAATAACTATTAAATAAATAAATAAATATATAAAATAATTAATTAACTAAATAATAAAAAAAATACAATAATAAAACTCCAAAACTCACCTGACCCCTATAAAGACTTTTGTAATTGTTGTTACAAAAAATCGTATTCATTTCAAAATCAAGCATCTGAAAAATAATAAAGTTAAATTAAAAATTAATTATGAATATCATCATAATTATGGACTAAAACTATATGGAACTATTTAATAATATTAATTGTAATATTTCCCTGGTTGCCTACCAAAAATATTATTTAGGTGTAAATTTGTTTCATCAATATTAATTGTATTAATTTTACTTAATTTTTTTTTTTTTTTGTTGCTACTTCTATTAGTATCTGCTGGTTTAAATTGGTTTCCACTTGTTTGCCTGCCGTTAAATAACGAATGGCAAACGAGGTTTTTTTTCACTTTAATATTGAAAATTAAATTTGAAAAAAAAACAAATTGAGTATTAAGAGAAAAACTCGTATTTTACTACATGGCCAGCAAAGTGAAGAGTTATTAAAACTTCTAGACCTCTAGACTGAGTAAAAAAAAAAAAAAGAAAACAACAGAAAAAGAACGGCAGACAGACCCTTTAAACGGTTTACATGTTAATTTGTTTTCAAAAAGTGTAGCATCAAAACAAACGGAACCGCTACAATCGGTCGTGGCGAATATTAATCGGGTCCAACAGAATTATGACAAATTCTTTGTCAATAGTATCAAGAAGTTAATTAAAAACAAACTAATAATTTGATTACTGACAGACTGCTTTAGTGAAGCAAATACTGATAAAAAATAAAATACAATCGAAAGATTTTTCCACGTACTAAATAAAAATAAAATTAAATTTAATATTAAAACAGTTCCCGTACACTATTTCCTTATAAAATGGTGATAAATGGGAACTGTTTTCATATTCAACCCAACCATGTCATCAGTAGTAATAAACAATGAGAAAATGCAGCGGCCTTCGAAAACATCGCTATTCAACTCTGCTGTGTGGGTTAAAAACTAGCTTGATATTGATTCTCTTAATAAAAGAAAAATAGTATTTTTAAATTTAAAATATTGGCGCAGCTCACACTCAATTTGCGATTCGATTATTTGCTAAAATCGGAAAATAGTTCAATATAATGTCTTAATATATATGTCTAATATAATAAACAAGCTACCCCAGCCATCTTAGCATCACTTCCGAAACCAATACATAGACAATGTTCTTGTTGCTGTATGTTAATAAAAACCTTTTAAGTGTTTACTTCTTCCTGTTACTCACTGTACCTCGAAATTCCGTCATTAATAGATCTGCAGAATATTTCGGGCCACATCTGCACTGAGTCATGTAAAATTTGTTATTTAACCTGCCACAGATTTTAAATGCAGTTCAAAAGCTTTCCGACACTATTTTGAAAGAAACGTGTAACGTCATATTTAAATTTAATTTATTTTCCTTTAAGTACTTCGATTTCAAGCTTTAAAGTTTTTCTTGAAATAGAAAAATTCAGGAAAGTTTCAAAAGAAACCCCAGTCATTGCCTTTCTTTCCCAGCGGATTTGAATCTCTGAAGAAGGTGGGACATTAGAAATCTCATGACAAAAGAAGTAAACAACTTTTATAATATATATATATTTTTGATTTTATAACTGAAGCATTAAACACATTAACGACAGCAGGCTACAGGAACACCGGCCACAAAAGTCGTTGGCTACAATCGTCGCCTCGTAGTCAGCTACTTAATTATTTTTAGAACGACACCACCAAATCAATAACCATGAGTTGTGGTTTGTAGTAGACTTATCTTCAAACGCCAGTGTAGCCGCTTTCATATATTTAATATTCCAAATAGTGCTATTCCAATAAAATATATTTAAAGTCCACAGTATATGACAAGAAATCACTTCATTAGCTTGTAAATATAATTTGTTGTTTCTTTTTGTATAAGAAAACAGCATATTTTCAAGTTTACAATAATTGAATTTATTTATATGACACTGGCAACATTGCATTTACTCATTGTCGCTCACCAAAATAGAAATTAGGCATTAAACACAATAACGACAGCAGGCTACAGACTACAACTTGTCGACTGTAGCCAACGGCTTTTGTAGTTGGTGTTCGTGTAGTCTGCTGCAGTTATTGTGTTTAATGCTTTAGTTTAATTTGACTACAACCACAAAAACAGCAGGGACAACAACCAGTAGCCGTGTTGCCTGTAGTAGTAAAAATAATCATTCTCATATACGCACATGTATTCTATTTTTGTCAAATCGTAGTGTGTAGTCTGCCGTCTTTATTGTGTTTAATGCTTTAGTTTAATTTGACTACAACCACAAAAACAGCAGGGACAACAACCAGTAGCCGTGTTCCCTGTAGTAGTAAAAATAATCATTCTCATATACGCACATGTATTCTATTTTTGTCAAATCGTAGTGTGTAGTCTGCCGTCTTTATTGTGTTTAAGGCTTAAATATCAAAGATGTGTTGCCAACTAAAGTTAAGATATTCAATCTCCCAAAATGTTCCTGGTATTTTTAATTTTTAATTTATTGGCGGCAATTTAATTTTAGTTTGTATTTCTTGTGTGAGATTTATAAATTTTATTTCCTGTTTTTTATTATTAGAGTTGTATTTAAAAGTTTCTAAAACTAAAATTATTTGTAATCAGCTGTTCTATGTTAAGAGTGATTATTGCCAACCTTCTTTTTTGTTATACTGTAACCAGATCAGCTGTTTTCGCTATTTAGCATGATTAAACATGTTCGACTTACAACGTGCAACGCCTGCTTGAGTTTTATTATCAAAATTTTTTAATTTGTTTTTTCAGAAAACTGTCTTTAGAGACGAAGTTAATTTCAAATTGAATGCATACGCGTACAAGCAAATTGCCCGTGCTGAGTGGAAAGAGCCACCAGAAGCATTTCTAGAAGTGCCAATACATTCCGAAAAATGTGCTATTTGGACCGTGCATTTCCCAAGACTCTACTTTGTCTGCCGAGTGCTACCGTGCGAAAATTACAAGTCTATACAGAAAAATTTACTTGTGGGATAGCGGCCGATATAACGGAGAGAAGATGCGAAAATTGAACCCACCGTATGAATCATTTAAGGCGTAGCCATGGTCAACATTTCATCCTTAAACACTGAATTATATCTATAGATCGTTCTATCGATTCATAGATTTCGTATAATTCTGTAAATTTTATGTGCTTTTCTTTAATCAAATCCGAAAATCTTAATCTTAAAAATATACCCCCTAATTCATAAACGATTATTAAAATATTTATATATTTAACCATACAAAATCCATACTTTAAAGCAACTTTAATTTTAATAATCGTTTATGAATAACAGTGATAGTCTTTAATATATCATAATATTAATGTCCAGCTGTAGTACTCCTGGAGAAGTGTGCCGAAGCGATATTATTATTTTCTTCTCAAGAACTTAAGTCACAGAAGAGACCCCAATTTTTACTCAAAATCATAAAAGTGCTTGTCTTAATAAAATTATCTAACGATAGAAAATTTGTGGCATTTTTTGTCAACTTTCATAACTCTACTGATAGATAAGGAGCTGTTTTTTATCAGGTTTAAAAATATAAACATTTTATCATTAAAAGATATACAATTCCAATTTCGTAGGGTTCTAAATAGACGAAATATGTTCTCGTAGAACATCAATCTGCGGTATGTTTTTCATTTTTTTATCTTGAGCAACCAAATCATTTTATTCGAAAAAGAAAAAAAAACTTGGCTGGAAGAATTTATTGCTGTTCGTATGTATCTCTGTTTGTGTTTGTATCACTCAGCCAGCTTGTCTGAATATTTCTGGTTTATCAGAGTATTTGCATGCTTTATTTCTCTTAACTGATGATGTTCAACATGAGTTATGGAGGGAGAGTCTCTCGGTTTCTGTTGGCTCTCTGTTTATTGAAATGAAATAAAACAAAACGAAAAAACAAAAACAAAACAAATTACAATTCAAAACAATATACAACTTCAAAAAACTATGTATCCATGGTTCTAACTGGATAAAACCGATCAGCAAACAGGGCCAATACGCTTTTTATTTTAAATATGCATGTTGTTGTTGTTGTTGTTGTTGTTGCTGTTTGATTTCTTTTATTTATTTTTTCTTTTTTTAACGTTTGTTTGCCTGTTCGTGCACGTCTTGCCTGGAAAGATGCTTGCTTGCACATCGGCTACACATATTTTTGCTATTTATGATTAAAAGCATTTTGCTTTTCTTCGTACTTTTTTCTTTTTTTTTTTTTTTGTTGTTTTTGCCTGCCCTCAAACAAAAATTTCTTTTAACAATTCTTAATGGATTTAATTGTATCAGTTCGATAAATGGAGGCAACAAAATTTATTAAAAACAAAAAATAAAAACAAGTGTTTTAAAATTCTTCCTATTAGTCGATCGATATTCAGGGCGCGCACTGGACAATGTATTTTCATTGGAGCAGCTAATCGGTTCAGTCTGGTTCTTACGGGGCCCCACTAGTGTCGCTGACTTGAAAAAAAAAGGTGTTTTCGCGATTTGGTATTTCCTAAGAAAAGTATTAATTGTGGTTTAACTCGTGCATAAAAATTATTATAATCATGCTAATTTTGGTTACGTCCAACAAATTCCGGAAATGAAAAGAATATTTCTCCAGCGCGTCTGATTTAATAAAAAACCAAAAACAAAAGAATTTTGTTAAAGCAGAAATTATGTATTTCCATTATAAACATTAAAAATAATTGTGAAGAAAGCAAATTGATTTTTTTTTCTCTCTCAAGATTTAAATGATTTAATGTCAGAATTTCACTTGGCGACATGATCATGTCGGTCATAAAGAAATAAACAAGTTTCAGCCAATCCTGGCTAAAACTGGTGGATTATTATTCATGTACGCGTGTCTGTGTGTTGTGCTTATGGAGAAATTTAATTTAAATATGCTGAAGCAAAAAAATGTATTGTTGAAAATTTTAAAATATACAATCAAATAAATTATATAATTCTTTTGAATCCGCTTACACACATAAAACAAACCATAAAACAAACCGAAATGTTAAAAAACACTTTAAGCATATTAAAAAAAAATATTTTGTAAATAAAATTAATGCCCAAAAAGGAACTGAACACTACTGAAACTCTAACTCCAAATTAATTAATATATATTATAAAATAGTCAAGCAAAATTAATTTCTCTAACAGCGTCAGCAGACTCGAGTCAAGTGAAGTTCGGTCATATGACAAACAGCATTGATCAATTTTACGAGAAGGCAGGCCAATAAGTATCTGAAATGGCTGGAAAGATATTTGCATTTCGTGTAGTGAAATAAACAAAAGGTGGCAGCTCTAAAGTTTTCCTTATATTTGTATATGTGAACGTTGTAGTAATTGTGCATGAGTGTAGCACTTCAATGTGCTTTATTGCCAAAGTTTGTTTACATTACAAACCACAACAATTCCCCTGTTGTTGTAATGTTGTATTTGCTGCCGTAGCGTTGCCACCTTATATGTATAGGGTTTTCCTTATGGAGTGATACAAGTTTAAATCATAATAAGACATAATAATATATTTTTGATATTAATGAAACGGTCTGTATTGGATAGAAAATTTTATGACATTAATGTTTGAATATGATTTCGACCATAAGGCCGCCACGGCTGGCGCGCACAAGACGCAATCTGGAACACCAATTTTCACAAACAGTAACATTCTGACCATCATCGTTTTTGAAGCCCATAAAGCGGAAGTAATGGTGTTTCGACACAAGCTTGTGGATTCTCCTCACTCCAAATGCGACAGTTCTGTTTATTTACGTACCCACACAACCAAAAATGGGCTTCATCGGAAAATAAAATTTTGAATATGCGAAGGACACAATAAGTTTGACGAACAGAACCATTATTTTGATTAAAAATTTTCACAATTTTCACGCCTTGCTCTGGTGTAAGTCGATCCATAATGAAATGTCAACGCAAACTAAACAAAAGGCAACTATCAGCTGTTAAATGGGTGGCCAAATAAAGCAGTGATGCCAACTCAAAGTTGCATCACTCTATAAAAGACATTCTATATTTTATATCACGCTCCAGCTAAATTATGAAAAAACTCGTAACTTTTAATAACAAAAAAAAATATGTTAAATAGTTTTGGCCGGTTCTCAAGGCCAACTATTCCAGAATGCGGCCTGTGTTTTTTAGCAAAGACTTAAACACTCATAAATATTTAAAAATGTTGTTGCCAAAAAATCATCTCATTCAAAATATGACACATATTCTGAGAAATTTGACTTCCGCTTAAATCCGTTAAAGTGGCTGAATTCTTTTGAACGTGTCCCACCCACCCTTCTGCTCACAGCTGATACATGAATTGCAAATTTTAAGAATAACAACAAACGTCGAAACTAAATATTTATCTGGCTGTGACTGGACTTTTCTAATTTTTTTAATTTCATTCATGATCATTCATGTTGTCTGGAGGACATAAAATTGGAAACAGTTTGTTTTTCATCGAAAGTGATCGATCGTTGGTTTTTTATGTGAAAACTCAAACAAGTCTTTATAAATAAAACACTTTCAATTATTTTATTGTTAAGTAAATGAAACAATTGAAAATAATTAACGTTACAGAACATATGCGCGCTCTTATTAACATATTTTATTTTGATACTCGTATCAATTCAGGTTTTAAAATAATATAAATTAATTAATTAAGAATAAGTAAGAGTAAAATAAAACTTGGAGAAGGCAAAATAAATAAAAAAGAATAATAATCCGAAAGTTTACAATTTAATTACTAAAATATGCACAATTTGCTCTCTGTTGATCATTTTCTCTTGTAACTCTCACAGCTGTTGGCTTTCTTTCTGGCTGCTGTAGAGTCTACGAAGTTATTAGAACTTGAGAAGTGATCGCAACAATTTCAATTGATTTATTTTTTAAATAAATATATTTAAAGATTTGAATATCGAAAACTGTAAGACAGACAGTGAGTTCGAGCTGCCTTACAAATGATCGTTGAGCCAAATGCACTGATATTTGGTTATTCTGTTTGTGAAAATTGGTGTTCCAGAGTGCGCCTTGTACGCGCCAGCCGTGGCGGCCACATGGCCGAAATCATATTCAAACATTAATGTCATAAAATGTTCTATCCAATAAAGAGCGATTCATTGATATCAAAAATATATTACTATGTTTTACTACGATTTAAACTTGTATCACTCTATAAAAAACACCCTATATATGGTGGCAGATATTTTGGGGATGTGCTTTAAGCTCATGTTTGAGTTTAGGAAAATGTTTGAAGATTCGATACGAATTTTGTTTATATTTTTGTTGATTTGAAATTTATTTTTTTTTCAAAGAAGGGTCACAGTGTAACAGACAATTCGTGTAACCGTTAACATTTTTGCAACTTTTATAGGGCTTAAAGGCCTTAAACAATCAATTGAAAATGTGAAATATTGACTGACGTTTTAAAGCAAAATTTGTATGAAAAAATGTCTGTTATTTTTCATGAAATATTTTGGAATTTTTACTTGACTTTTTAAATCTGTTTATAAATTTGAAAAACAAATATCTTTGAGGTTCCCAAGATCGCCTTAAATACCGCAAATTCGAATGGGAAACATTCCTAAATTATAACAGTTGTGTCTTTGTGGCCTTAAGGGCTCCCTACATATTTTCCAAATACTTTTAAGCAAGACGCCTTTAATTGTTGCTGCCCGCGTTTGTGTGTGTGTGTTTTTTTTTCTAGTCTACAGACTTTTGAATTTAAATTATTAAAAATTTAATTGATTTAAACTCTTCCATTGTTCGATCGTTGGTGGGGTGAGATAAAACATGGAAATATAAACAAAAATTGGCACTCATTCTTGTTTGTGGATGCATACGATTGATTTAAGTTAATAAAGTATTTCTTAAGAAGGAAAAAAAAGAGAAAAAGCAAAACAAAAACAAATGTAAGAACAAAACAAAACAAAACTAAAAACAAAAGCCAATTTTTTCTTTTAAACCAGATAATACCGACTAAAATCTGATAAAAGCGATTTCAATACTCTTTCCCAACGAAACAGCAGACGAGCAGTAACAAGCGTTAGTATCGTTGCTTCTGTTGCCAGTAGAAACTCTTTTGCTCCAACAATTGCCATTCTCTGAGAGAGTGGGCACAGAGTTGGGTGCAGAGACAGCAATTAAAACATGCGCAAGCATGTATGTGCATGTTTTAGTTTGTACTTAACTGTTTTTTCGCAGAGATCAATAAATTTTAAGGAAATTGACTGTCTTGAAAAAGTTTATGATCCCAAGACGTTTGAAATTTTAATAAACTATTGACGAGCAATAAATATAAAATACGACGTTAATCGCTGTTGGACAAGGTAAAGAATTTTTATTTTTAGGAAATAGCAAATAAATATTTAGTGATCTAGCGAATTTTGATTTGTGCAACCGTCATTTAATGGAGACGTGACGTTAGTGCTTTTTTCCGAAATGAAATACATGTGAGTCAATCTAATTTTGACGTTTTTATACTTCGCCACTTACCCAACAAACAAAACAAATGCAGAGTTCGAAATATGTACTAGTACAGGATTTCTTACGAGCCTTCTTCTTCCATGTGCACACGCCCCACATATTTTTGTGGTACATTTTGAAATGCCTTACCCCTCGCTAATATTAATGAAGCGGGTATTTTTCGAAAGGCAGTTTGATTAAGTTATACACACTTTAAAAGGTTTTGAAAAATTCTTAGCCCACAAATTATGAAACAAATAACTTGGCGACTTGTTTCCTCAAGTTTTATTTTTTTTTTTAATTTCTTTTTATTACTTTTTAATATTAATATTTTTCAATATTAATATTAATTATATATATATTAATATTAATTACATATAATATTTGTTTTAATTTTGAATTTTAATTTTAGTTGTTTTTGCTTTAAATTCCTCTTTTAACTCTTTTTAATTTTTTAACTCAAATTGTTATTATCTTAGAATTATTTTTGTAAATATTTTTAGGCATCAAATTGAATGCTTTTTCGAAATTCAAATACACTTTGTAAAAAGAAAATTCAATTTCTTGGATTTTATAATTATTGTAATTTCGGAATTGTTACCAGCTTTTTGAGAAATTTATTATTCTTTTCAACCATTTTTGTTTTATTATCAGTCGCTTTTTTGTTTGTTTTGTTTTTATATTAGTTTTGCTCGAAACCTGTTAAATTATTTGGAGTTTTAGTTTCATTTAATACTTTTAGAACTGAATTTTTTCCAAGTTTGATTTTTAAGACTTTCAACGTATTCAGCAGAAGGCCGAGTCAATTTTTATCGAACAGTCTCTAGTTCTTTGAAACTAAATTTTTTTACCAAATTTTCTATCAAATTATTTTTTGTCAAGTTTTTTTTTATATTAAACTTTTTTAAAATATTTAATGCAGCGAAATATATTTTTCTTCGAGCTTCAATTTTTACAAGATATTAAACAACTTGCAGTTTTCATATTTATTTTCTTAATACTTTTTCTTTGGAAGTTTTTATTTTGTAAGAGTTTCGTTATAATCAGTTTTTTCAAAATTCCATTACAAAAAGCATAATTTATAACAATTTTATAAGCCTCTTGTAACTTTTTTTTTTTATTAAACCTAAATTGTATAAGGTTCCCTTTTTAAAGAAATATTTTCTGATTTATAGCAGCTTAACAAAATAGATTTTAGTACAAAAATTAATTTTATAAGCCTGTTATGAATCAGTTTTTTTTTTTATGAATTGGGTCGATAATATAAAGACAGAAAATTTTGCGTTTTCAAAATATTGAAAATTACAAGTGTAATTTTTTTACTTTTTTGAGAATTAAATATTTTTTCCGTCAAATTGACATGAATGATTCCGTGTCTAAAAATGTATAGTTTGTTTTTTATGGAGTGATACAAGTTTAAATCATAATAAAACATAGTAATATATTTTTGATGTCAATGAAACGGTCTTTATTGGATAGAAAATCTTATGACATTAATGTTTGAATATGATTTCGGGCATGTGGCCGCCACGGCTGGCGCGTACAAGGCGCAATCTGGAACACCAATTTTCACAAACAGTAACATTCTGACAATCATGGTTTTTGAAGGCATATGGGCCATGACTCCGCCAGCCCATAAAGCGCACCAAAGAGTAATTTTCTGTGGATGGAATGGTGTTTCGACAAAAGCTTGTGGATTCTCCTCACTCCAAATGCGACAACTTTGTTTATTTACGTACCCATTTGACCAAAAATGGGCTTCATCGGAAAATAAAATTTTGAATGGACGAAGTGCACGATAAGTTTGACGAACAGAACCATTATTTTGATTAAAAATTTCCACAATTTGCAGGCGTTACTTTGGTGTAACTCGATGCATAATGAAATGTCAAAGCAAACTAAAGAAATAATAACTATCAGCTGTTAAATGGGTGGTAAAATAAAGCAGTGATGCCAACTGAAAGTTGTATCACTCAATAAAAAACACTCTATATAAGCCTTTTACAAATCATTTTTTTTAATTGAACCAAAAGAAATATTTTCTGATTTATAGCAGATTAGTAAAACTGATTTTAATACTACAAAAATTAATTTTATAAACCTGTTATAAGCCAAATATTTTTTTTATGAATTCGGCTGATAATATAGAGACAGAAAATTGAACGTTTTCAAAATATTGAACAGTACAAGAGGTAACGAAACTCTTTTTATTTTCTTGAGAATTATATATTTTTTCGTTAAATTGCCAAGAACTTTATATTTGCACGATATATACATATGAATTAAACTAAATTGATTTTCATGTCATTATTTCAATAGAATTTGCTTTCATAAACGAATCGTTTTTTCTTTAACGTGGTGCTCAGACGACATCAATATTTCAAAGAACTGGAAAACATTCAAAAAGTGGTCTTCAAATCTTTTTTTATTTTTTGGGAATTTTCTTTATTAATAAATGAACTATTTGACATACAGTCATTGTACTATTATAATATGAAATTTATTTGTTGGGTGGTTAAGCAATGTCTATATGCATTTCATTGGCGCTTCTTACCAAATCGTCAGTAGACTTCAACCACAGTTTTGAAAAGTTTCAAACTTCTCAACTTATTAAAAGACTTTTATAAACCATCTGAGAATTATGTTAATAAATTAACTATGAAAATTTACAAATGATTTCAAAAAATCACATTATAATAAGTGTAGTAGGCTATGAAACTTATACAAACCAAAACCCAGCAAACAACTTTTATTCGATATGAATCTATTTTATTTTTCTACACCTTTATACAATTAGAAATCCTTTGGATAACGATGAAAGTATTTATAAGGCAAATGAAAAATAAAATCTCAATTGAATTTTTTTATATTTTCAATTAAAATTATTTCAAGTTTTAATATTTTTATTCGCTTTCGCTTGCACAATCGCACATCTGACGAATTTTTATTTTATTTTTTTATTTCCCAATTTTTTTTAATGTTTGTCACTAGAACTATTTTGCGATTGCTTTAACTCTAGTTAATAGTATACACTGATATTTTTAAGCTTAAGGCCTTTTTATTTTTATTAAATTATAAACCGTTTTTCAATATTTCGTCACTTCTTTGTGTGACTTCTTCAGGATATTAATTTCTTAAGCTTAAAAATATTATTATTATTAATCAAAAAGAGGTAAAAAAACTAAAAGAATTTAACTCTAATTGATGAAGTGTATTGTTTTATTAGAGTTTCAAATTTGAATTTGAAATTTTTGAATTTTAGAAAAAAATTGCATCATTTTTTCCACTTTTTAATAAAATTTTGCAATACTGTGGCATTTTCAAAACTTTTTTAAAAATGAATTTTCCACAGATTGTATTTTTGTATTTTTAATATAAAAATATGAAAACCTGTTACATGTTTTCTGCAAAAGAAAACGCCAAAAGTTTTAGTTTCTCAACGTTCTGAAAACCAATTTACTCTGCCACAAAAAAAACTCTTTGATATGATTTAATAGTAAATCTATTTTATAGCAAAAAAATTGAATGGAAAAAAAGATATTTCAAATATTTCCATAATTTTAATTTTAGCAAAAATGTAAGGAAAAAGTTTGCTTTCGCTTTCTTCCCCCCTGGACATGTAAAACTATTTTCTTTTAATTTTATTTATTTATTTATCTTTCGCAAACATCTTTTTCAATTGTATCTTTTCGCATTGATTGTTATTGTATAACACAACTAATTTCTTTATTATTTTCTATATAATTTATTAATAAATATTTTATTTTGATGGTAATTTTATTTAAAATTGTTTAGAACAGGAAGCACAACATGCGGCCATTGTTTCTCTTAAACATTTTATAATTGAAAAGATCTGTACGCAGAGTTCAGGCAGAAAAAAAATGTTTTATTTCACAAAAAACACTTGAAGATATAAGTCCATAAATTCTTGCTTTAAAAAATTCTTTCAATTGTGTATTTATAAAAAAGAAAATTATATATTTCTTTTTCTTCAACGCTGGCAAAAGTAGTGAAATCATTTGATCATATTGCGGTGCAGAGTATAAGCAAAAGAATAATTTTTACAAAAATATATCGATATATAAAAGTGATTGATTGCAAAGGCCGAATATAGAAATTCATATTTTATAAAACAACGGAAATTTCATTGGAAATGGTGGACCAGAGTTATAAGAACTTCTTCCTGCTGCACAGGTATGTATTAGCGGCTTAAATCTGTCTATACTTTTTCTAAAAAAAAATATAAATATTTAAAAAAAAACACTAGAAAGAAATTTTATAAATTATAATATATTTCACGGTTTCCTTCCTTTTGCTTTGATACGGTTGTGTAATCGAAATCGGATCGTCATCATTTTAAGTTTCATTTGAAAGAAAACATTTCAGAGACATTTTCAATTATTCCTTTCAAAACAATTTCAATAATTGTTTTCTCAGTTTTCAGTTGAAATAGTTTCGTAATTGATTCAAATAATCATCATGATCAAAAATTAATTTTTTTATAAAAATTTTTAAAATTAAAGAAAATGTCAGTTTCTATAAATAAAATCTTTTGCACTTTACCAAAGCAATTCCGAATTGAATCTGTGGTAAAAGGAACCCCGATATGTATTAAAAGCGGCAAAGTCAAGATTTTCGTGTGCGAACAAAGCGGGCGGACTTGTTGGTAATTTCTTAAATTAATTTAATTTAAAAAAATTTTCTAAAACCGTTTTGAAATAATTGAGTTCTTATCAAATCTTCTCGTTCTGAGGTCCTGTAAACCTTCCCCGACTGATTAAGGGAGCCCATCACTATGTCTTTATGTATGTGTGTGTGTGTGAGTGCGCATAAATGTGTGTGAGCGCACGTGTGTAAGTGTATGTGACCCGTTTTATAACTTTTGGACGCCTGAATGGAATTAAATCCAACTCCTAACGTTCTAAAGAACATTCCTGTGCTTAAATCTCCTGTGAATTTTAACCGATTCGAAAAAAAATATTCCTCAATGTGGTTCCGTATAATAATTATTCAACGTATTCACAAACAAACCAGGTCTTAACATTTAAAGAACTCGTCGATCATCTTGAACCGGTTCAAAATTGGCTAATTGGAAAATATTCGAAAAATGTAATTTTTTAACTCCGAAATTGTATCTCTGTTCAGTTGGAAGTCTCGATTTTTTTAAAGTAGTGAAAAACTACATCAATCACCGCTTATCACGTGGGAATCGGTTGATTTGAAAAACAAAAACCGATTCGAAAAAAATATTCCTCATTGTGGTTCCGTATAACTTTCCAACATCTTCATAAAGTCATCAGGTTTTAACATTTAAAGAATTCCGCGATCATCTCGAACCGGTTAAGAATTGGTTAATCACTTCGTTAGATATTGTGATCGAAAAAGTTCGAAAAATTTGATATATTTTTAACTCCGAAATTGTATCTCTGATCAGTTGGTAGTCTCTATTTTTTTAAAGTAGTGAAAAACTACATCAATCACCGCTTATCACGTGGGAATCGGTTGATTTGAAAAACAAAAACCGATTCGAAAAAAATATATTTCTCAATGTGGTTCCGTATTACTTTCCAACATCTTCATAAAGTAATCAGGTTTTAACATTTAAAGAATTCCGCGATCACCTCGAACCGGTTCAGAATTGGTTAATCACTTCGTTAGATATTGTGATCGAAAAAGTTCGAAAAATTTCATATATTTTCAACTCCGAAATTGTATCTCTGATCAGTTCGTAGTCTCTATTTTTTTAAAGTAGTGAAAAACTACATCAATCACCGCTTATCACGTGGAATCGGTTGATTTGAAAAAAAAAAACCGATTCGAAAAAAAATATTCCTCAATTTGGTTCCGTATAACTTGCAAACATCTTCATAAAGTAATCAGGTTTTAACATTTAAAGAATTCAGCGATCATCTCGAACCGGTTAAGAATTGGTTAATCACTTCGTCAGATATTGTGATCGAAAAAATTCGAAAAATTTAACTCCGAAATTGTATCTCTGATCAGTTGGTAGTCTCGATTTTTTTAAAGTAGTGAAAAACTGCATTAATCACCGCTTTTCACTTGGGAATCGGTTGGTTTGAAAAAATTAATATCAGTGTTTTAGCTGGAAAAAACAAAAATGTATTGAGCAGCACAAAAGCCAGGTTACGATTAAGATTTGCGGTTAGCATTAGCGGGATATTACCGAGATGTCCTTTAGGATCAACCATTAAAATTTTTTTAAAATTATTTTCTTTCTTTTTGAAATTATTTTCTTTCAATATTTTCTTTTTAAAATTGATAACACAAACTGCTTGTCAGTTGCGTTGGCAGATGTAAAACAGTTTGAACTCAAATTGACAGTCAATTTCATATCAAAAATGCCTTTAAAGAAGATATAATTGTATGAATCGTAATATATCCATATTATTATTCATTTTTGTTTCATCTTTTTTTTTATATAAAACAATCACAATAGTTTTTACATAATTTTAGGATCACTTTGTAATCCTAAACATGAGCTAAAATAATTAAATCCACTTTTCCATCCCTGTGCCTTTTTCGCACTCTTAAAGAAATGTCTACAATTTAAATTGAATGTTAACATGTCCTGTCCGCTGTTACAACGTGAAATCTTAACAGCTGTAAAGCAAGAAAAAAATACAGTCATCCCAAACGTACACTCTCAACATACACACACACACTCCTGTACATACATTTCCATTCATATAGCCACACTGACAACAACAACATAATTAATAACAAACACTTTTTAAGACATATTTTTGTGTATTACATATTACACACACACACACACACACACACACACACAAACGCACAAACACACACAAATTGTAATACTGCGGCTATTTAATTGTTTTAAATAACAAACGATTATTATTTGTCAATGCTCCATATCGAGAACCGTTCGATTGATTAATACATTTTCTTTTTGCTAAATATCATGATGGTATAAGTATTTATCATGTTTGCGTTGTTGGTTTAGCTTAAGCTCTCCTCCTCTCATGCACACACAAACAACAATATAAAAGTGTGTGTATGAAAGCATTAATAAGAGAATAAATTTTACTACGGCAGTGCAAACAAAGAGCATGAGTAACGTAAATATTGCGATTTGAAGAAAAGCCTGTTTGAGGGAAACACATGAATGAATTCCAACAACAACAACAAAAAAAGAGTAGAAGAAATTATTAAATAAAAATTCGATAAAAGCCAGTAACATTAATAATTTATAGTTAATTGTTAACGTGTATTACTAATGGACGTTTCGAAATTTAGCTGCTCGCAATATTTGTAAAACCATACCAGCGGAAACGGAAATAATATACTGTTTGTTATTTGCAATAGAAAATAGAATAGAAATAACGGAATAGAAATAAAAAAAAACATTAAATATCCTGTGAAGTGTTAGTAAAATATTAAAAAGGAAAGAATAGAAAAATTTTAAATAAAAAAAAAAAAAATATGACGGAACGGTTTCAAGTTTCAAAACTGAACGACAACAGTGTGAATTTTACCACTATTGCGGAAAATGTTGCCGCCAATGGCCATGAGCCAAGTGGCAACGGTACGGCGTATCAAAATAATCAAAGTAGCCACAACAATCAACCAGTGCCGCGCAAGTCCTCGCGTTTATCCATCAAAGGTTTTGGCAATTTTCTGAAGACCAAGAACTTCGATGCCGAAGAACGCAAATTCAGTTTGGCTCAACTGACTCAGTAAGTTAAAGTTGTTGTTTTTACAGCATATGAAAAAGCAAACAAGCAAAGATATGTTAATAAAGCAACAACAACAACAACAATAGCATTTTGTTAAAGAACTTGTTTAAATTTAAGTTAACCAGCGGCGGCGGGGTTTTTCCCATCTGAAGAATGTAAAAAATATTTACACAACTTTCTGGGACTTTTTAAAAGCTCAAAAGGAGTTTTTGTGTTAAGAAGAATATTTATAAGTTATAAATTTAATTTAATTTAGCAGCCTATACAAACAAAATTTACATCTTTATGCATATTTAATAATTTAATTTTTTTTTTTGTCTTAATTAAAGAACTTAATGAATGAACATACACGATCACTTTTTATTAGAACAAATTGCCGATATCTTTTAATCAAATTTGTCATAATAAAAAAAATAATAAAAATTATATTCAACTAGAGGTAATTAAGTTGCTTGTGAATCCAAAGTGCTTTTTAATTACACATCAGCTGCAATTTTGTTAAGTTCGTGTTCGAATACAGATTTCAATAATTTTGTAAGTTTATTTTTTATAAAACCAAATTTCCTAAATATACGAATTAAATATTGGCAAACTAGAATTAACATATTGGAAAGTATAACAACATCGGTGTGTTGTAAGATAATATATTTTATTTATGTTAATTTTATTGGTTCAGAGCTTTATTAAGGTAAATAGCATATTGGCCGCTACCTCGTTAGCTGATGTCACTGAGCCTCATACACCGCTCAAAATAGGGTCTTTTGTGCCACCTGTAAATCGCATTAGGGTCGTTCGAAAAAGTCTCTTCTACAAACAACTTTTTTGGAATAAGTATCTTTGCTTAAAAGTACCTTTTTCAGAAAGTACCCTTTTCAATTAATTAAAAAATATTGTAATAAAAATTTATATACCAAAAAGGTGTACTAGAAGTGGAATGGAGCGCAAAAAAGTACCCTATTTATTTACTACCTCTTTTTCCCTCTAAACATACACATATCAAAATAGTATCAAGCTCATGCCAAATTACAATGAATTACATGAACTTTATTATTAACACATAAATGCCTAAAAGGGTACCTTATAACAGCAAATTTCCAAAAAGTACCAAAACATATTCGAATTTTTTCAGAAGAATTGAACGGCGCTAAAAAGCTTTCTGCCATGTTGTATAGTATAGAAGTGTGATGGAGTGCAAAAAAGTACTAAATTTGTTTTTCACCCCCTAAAAGTACTTATTTCAAAAAAGTACCAAACACATGTTTAATTATTTTTGAGCATAATTTGTATACTTTTGAAATCTGTACTCTATCCACCGTAGTTTCCAAGATATGAAATTACGGATTTTACCCTTTTTTGCCCCCTTCATTATTGAGTATCAAAAATTCCTTCTCAGTGCCACTGAGTGAGTCACAATTATTTGTATATGTACATGTACACACAAATCTACCGAAAAGGGTACGATTCTATCCCTTATATGAGCGTATTCCCCAAAGTACCAAAATATATACGGATTTTCTTTCTTCAGAAGACTAGTTTAGAAAATGTATTAAGTGCAAAAAAGTACCACATTTAATTGCTATTTCTTATCTCTTTTGAGCGTTATCTGTATGCTTTTTAAGTTTTGAGTTTATCTATCGCAGTTTCCGAGATATAAGACTACCGAATTAAGGGGCTAAGCCGTAGCACTTAAATTTTCGATAATTCCTTCTTAGTAGATCTGTACATTGGGAGGAGAACTTATATACAATATATAAGGCTTCTAGCTTTAGTGGGTTAGGCCAGGCGATGATGAATCAATCACTCAGTCGGTCAATCAATAACTCTTTGTCGATTTGACATGGAATTACCCATACAAATAAGCCATACACATCTTTGTGGTACATTTCTAAGCATCTAATCGTAATATAATATTAATAAAGTAAATGTTTCTAAAAAGTTATTTTTCTGTAGAAATGCAGAATATAAATAACTTTTCCAAAATTCTTGGCAAAAAAGGTGTAAAAACGTGTTTAACATATAACAACATATTTCTGTTTCGTGTTATTTTAACACTTGCAAACACACAGGGTTTTTAATGGCTGGTAGAATGAGAACAAGTGCTGTTGATTGTTCTCTTATAATTTATATTCCTTATGATATATATTCCTTATGATATATATTCCTTATGATATATATTACTTATTTAAAAAAAAAAATTATTTTAGAAACAATTAAACTACGAGTTTGTGGTACAATTTCGGGTATCTTACCGATCTTCAATATTAACGAAACATAAACGATTTGAAAGGTATTTTTATGCAGGTATGCACAGTATTTAATTTCTTAGCATAGAACTAGAAATCAGCGTTCTAAACTTATTGAGAAAGTTGTCTTCGATAACGGCCTGTGAGCATACAAAATATTGTACATGGCCGTTGTATAAGACAACCAAAGACATAAACGCTCGAAAGTCTCTCAGTAAACAGCAACATGGGGAGCATTGAAAAATAAATAATTTTTTTTAACTTATGACGTTTTCTTTTCTAGAAAACATGTAACATTTTTGCACTTGTTTTCTAAAAAGTGGCGGTTTGGAAAAGTTTTAAAACAGAAATTATTTTTCGTGAGGGATGTTGGATTCATTTCTAATAAATTTTTTTATTCTGATATGGGAAAATGTTGCCATTTTCTGTTAAAAAGTGTGAAAAATGTCGCATTATTTTCAGTGTTGTGTGAAAAATGTCGCATTATTATTCATATTTTAGGAATTTTGGCATTCAATTATAAAAATTTGTATTCGTAGTGGAAATAAAATCGCCCAAATGTTTAAACATATCCCAAGCGTTGCCACATTTTATCGATTTTGACCACAACAGCCTGGCTCAATATGTGTATTTCTTATCAAATTTCTTACAATATTTCAGTGTATTGAAATCTTATCAAAGTACTTCCAAAGTATAGCCTGGGATATTTAATAACATGATCTCACCTTTTCTTATGAACCTTTAGGAACAATTAACCGATTATCAATGGCCTCAAATCCCACTCCGATTAATTAAATCGCCTATTAAAGCAAAACCCTGCTCTTGTTTTATTATCGTCCAGTTGTATTTGCTCATACACTCAACTACATAATTATGCGACAATATAAAAGTAAACATGTCAGTCAGGTTAGATTGATTGATTACTAACTTTGTTGTTATTGTCTCAAAGAAGCTCTGAAATGGAAATTCTTAAGGACAACAATTTTCCACTGATGTGGCCAGCAGCGGTAAAATTTTCAATAGATAAAACCGCAACACACAAATTTTTACACTGCAGTTGACTACAACGTAAAAAGCAGGTATCCTTTCGTAACAGGGCCATTAGTCCTTAAAATGTTGGCCTGTCGTGTTGGCCTAATTTATTTCAGTCTGCTTTTCAAAGGATGTGTTAGTTTGTCTGCCATAAACAACGGATACAGAAATATTTTATTTACTTTTCTGAGTTGCTGCGTTTTTTGTAAATAATATAAAAATTTTTTCTGAGTTTTTTATTGTTTTTTTTTTTCAATATAATTTCTCAAACGAAATTTTTTATAACAATTAGAATAAATAATATTCAGTTTTATTTTTGGAATTCTTGTGTCACACGAATATTTGCAGAAATTTGTACACGAGCACAGAAGGATCATAAAATGTAACAGTGGGAAATAAATTTTCTATTAACATTCGGGATATTTATGGCACCAGTTACACATTTTTATTACAAACACGTCTGTGGTATTAAGGAAAAAACAAATTTAGCTTCACGAGCTATTCGCAGTTCTGAGAAACCACATATAGAAAAACTTTAAAATATGAATAATACACATAAATATAACAAACGAAATAGCACAATGGGACGGACGTATTGTCTGTAGCATGTTGAGTGTGTCGGCAAAAAATCATTGAGTCAATTAATCGATTGATATTTAATTAAAGTAACCAAATTGAGAGTTTCAACTTGATTTCAGTTTTTCTGTGCATAATTTTAATTCTGCTTCAGCGCTACGTTAAATTAACTTTTATAGGGTGTTTTTTATAGAGTGATACAAGTTTAAATCATAACAAAACATAGTAATATAATATTGATATCAATGAAACAGTCTTTATTGGATAGAGAATTTTATGACATTAATGTTCAAATATGATTTCGGCCATGTGGCCGCCACGGCTGGCGTGTACAAGGCGCAATCTGGAGCACCAATTTTCACAAACAGTAACATTCTGACCATCATTAATTTTGAAGACATATGGGCCAATGACCCCGCCAGCCCATAAAGCGCAACAAACAGTAATTTTTTGTGGATATAATAGTGTTTCGACACAAGCTTGTGGATTCCATTCACTCCAAATACGACAATTCTGTTTATTTACGTACCCATTTAACCAAAAATGGGCTTCATCGGAAAATAAAATTTTGAATGGACGATAAGTTTGACGAACAGAACCATTATTTTGATTAAAAATTTCCACACTTCGCACGCGTTGCTCTGGTGTAAGTCGATCCATAATGAAATGTCAAAGCAAACTAAAGAAATAATAACTATCAGCTGTTAAATGGGTGGTCCAATAAAGCAGTGGTGCCAACTCAAAGTTGTATCACTCTATAAAAACACCCTATACAATTACAATTATTTTCTAATTATAAAATTTTTATTTCATGGGTAATACTATAAGGAATATCACAAATAATTTTTACTTGAAAAATTTCATTATTTAACGAATTAGGGCGTTCCAAAATATGACTGTTTTTTTTTTTTGATATATGAAATTTCTCATGCCTCAATGCTTCAACAAAAAAGGAATGCATTCCCGAGGCGTGATTTGCTCTTGAATATTTCCAAAACAAAATTATCTTTATTTAAGAATTCATATTTTAAAAACACAGCATATATTATGAAAACCCCATTTTTGGGATTTTTTAAATTACTTTGGGAATCGTGAGGATCTCACAACATACCACATATTTTTCTTTGCACTAAATTGATTACATCGTTTTCCACCCAAGTTGGAGCTTTCAGCCTAAAAAATTTTCATTGCATCTTTTTGTTTGAAACTCTTTAGTTTTTTAAGAAATTTCAGCCGAATAAGATTTTAATTTTCTCAAAAATTTGTACTAAAATGAAAAAGGAGCACCACTGTGCGTTTGACTTGTAATCATTTCCATGAGCAATAATTTGTTTTACTTTCTAAAACGAATATTCGTCATGAAATTTTTTATTCAAAATTTTACTGCACATTTCTCAGTTCTTATTTGTTTATAACAAATAATTATTAATTACGTTATCACAATTATTTAAGCATATAAATAAAAAATTTTAATTTGACTTACAACACATTGTAAACATAGAATTTCTCTTTGAATAAAATATAATTTTTTTAAATTTATTTTCATCGCTTAAAAGTGTTACATTCTCACAGACATATAATTCGTATTATTACTTTTATGTACTAAAAAAGATTCAACTGTCCAACCCTGGAATAATATTTTTGATTTTTAACACCGACTTAGTTATTCGTTAATTATGAATTAAGTTTAATTAACAATTAAAAAACTAAATCTAGTTTTATCTAGCCACTAGGGTATTCAAACGCTTGATTACTTTTTTAATAAAATCTTTATTTTAAAAATCGCATTTTAGGTTTTATATTTAAGCTAGAGAAGTTTAAAGTTATTCGATTAACCGAATATCAAATAGTTCGGTTATTATTCGATTGAATTTTTACCTCGTATAATTGTACAAGTGATTAATCGCTTGAGACGAAACCCTGATTAATCGAAAAATTAAAATAGAAGATTAAAGTTATTCGATTAACCGAATATCAAATAGTTCGATTATTATTCGACTGAGTTTTTACCTCGTATAATTGTACAAGTGATTAATCGCTTGAGACGAAACCCTGATTAATCGAAAAATTAAAATAGAAGATTAAAGTTATTCGATTAACCGAATATCAAATAGTTCGATTATTATTCGACTGAATGTTTACCCCGTATAATTGTACAAGTGATTAATCGCTTGAGACGAAACCCTGATTAATCGAAAAATTAAAATAGAAGATTAAAGTTATTCGATTAACCGAATATCAAATAGTTCGATTATTATTCGACTGAATGTTTACCTCGTATAATTGTACAAGTGATTAATCGCTTGAGACGAAACCCTGATTAATCGAAAAATTAAAATAGAAGATTAAAGTTATTCGATTAATCGAATATCAAATAGTTCGATTATTATTCGACTGAATTTTTACCTCGTATAATTGTACGAGTGATTAATCGGTTAAGACAGAACTGTGATTAATAAAAAAAATTAAAATAAGTTTCAATTTTCCAGCTCCGGAACCATATTTTCTATTTTACTAGTTTTCAATACCATTCGGTCGGGCATGTTTTACAAAAGTAGTGAAATTGAAATTTTAAAATTAAAATGTTCATATTTGATTGGAATATTGAAATTCGTATCCTACCAAAATCGTGCAAATTTAGAGAGAAGTAATTTCGTTTAAATTCTACTTCGAAATAGAATGTACAACATTCCGGTATTTATGAATATTTTAGGACATCAATCCAGGACCACAAAACTGATTCCAAGTACACACAAACAGACAGCACTTATTCGACTTCCATTTAGCATTTTTAGTGAAGGTTGTAAAAATAATGCCAACTGTTTTCTTTTAGATTTATATATATTGTGAATGAAATGTTGCATTATTGTGAATGAAATATTGCATTATTGTGAATTGTTGTTCATGTGGACGAAATTTTTAAAGCTTTTCAACTATTAATAAAGCAGATCTGATCAATCCTCGTTAGCAATTATTTTGCAGCCAGGCCGCCCACTGATCGTTGACTTTCCTTCGAGAGTTTTGCGTCTCACTCGCACTTCAGCACCTCAGATATATAAGATTACGGTTCTTCTGAGGATTTTTCTGTGGTTAACTACGTTGCCCCTTCTTCTATTAAGGCATAGGTCGTGTACAGTCAGTCACAGAAACGGATAAACATACGGATTAACAACTTCCCCGACATATGATCAATGCAGATAATGACCTGTCGTCGGCTTCTGTACAGTGATATTTTCAATACAAATATTTTATAACATTGACAATCCGATAACATTTTTTATTGTCTATTAATTCCTGTTTTTGTTTGTTTGAAATCAATTGTGATTGTTTTTGCAGTTTTATAACACAAATAATCTATAAAATAGTAAATAGATATCAGCGAATTGTTTTCTATTTATCTAGTAATTTTTATTACAAAATATTTATGCTGCCTCCTACTCGTTAAAATCAAATTATTGTTTATGGCCTTAAGCTAATATCGATTGTAAAAAATGCTAGAACTATATGAGCAGCATGAAAACAAACCCCAAAAATACTACAACAATTAATTAGCAAACTTTTCAAAGACATGAATTATCTGCATTGTTATTTTAAATTTATTACAATTAAAACTATAAAACAGTTAAAAGAAAAAGGAGCACCACTTAGCAACCGTTGGCATTTCCATATTCCCTTTGGTATCCACTCAAGAGATATTCCCGTGTAACTATAAATTTATATTAAATACTGCCCTAAATGTACAGTCTTTGATAAAAGTGAAGAAACCACTTGAAAAAAAATAAATAAATATGTTATTCATTATGAAGGGAATTTGTTCGTGTTTTATTTGCAAATGAAGCACAAGGAAAATGAAAAACAATTCCTAAGAAAAGTATTCACAACAGGAGTTAATAGTTTGTATGTGTGTATCCACCCATAAATACATACTCGTGTTATATAAAATGTATGCATTTACATAGCGAAATAAATTTCGCCACAAAACGATTATCATGTGTCACAATTACACATATCCAGACAACATGCATACAGACATATTTAAACATGCACACATACACGTTCATGTTTACACGTTCATGTTTATTTCATTTTATTGAACGTTTTATAAAATGTAACAATTGAAAAGAAATTATTAAAGTAAACACAGTGAGTGACATAATTTATAAAAACGATTGTCTATACATAACACATACATACATACACACATACAAATGTATACAGGTGCCAGCGTTGCCATTTAAAAGTTTTTCAGCCGACTAAACTTGTCTCTAAAACATACAAAATCTTTTGCAATCGTCTATTATATATAAATAGTGTTTTTTATAGAGTGATACAAGTTTAAATCATAACAAAACATAGTAATATATTTTTGATATCAATGAAACGGTCTTTATTGGATAGAAAATTATATGACATTAATGCTTAAATATGATTTCGGCCATGTGGCCGCCACGGCTGGCGCGTACAAGGCGCAATCTGGAGCACCAATTTTCACAAACAGTAACATTCTGACCATCATCGTTTTTGAAGACATATGGGCCAATGACTCCGCCAGCCCATAAAGCGCACCAAACAGTAATTTTCTGTGGATGTAATGGTGTTTCGACAAAAGCTTGTAGGTTCTCCTCACTCCAAATGCGACAATTCTATTTATTTACGTACCCATTCATTGGAAAATAAAATTTTGAATGGACGAAGTGCTCGAACAAAACCATTATTTTGATTAAAAATTTCCATAATTTGCACGCGTTGCTCTGGTGTAAGTCGATCCATAATGAAATGTCAAGGCAAACTAAAGAATTAGCAACTATCAGCTGTTAAATGGGTCGTCAAATAAAGCAGTGATGCCAACTCAAAGTTGTATCAATCTATAAAAAACACCCTACTTTATTCCAAAGTATGTCTTTCATGAATAAACAAAAATATTTTACAGCGACCAGTGTTCGAAATTTCTGAAAATGACAGGACATACCAAAGCAAATTGTATATCCTGCCACCCAACCGAATAATATATATATATATGTATATATATATATATATATATATATATATATATATATATATATATATACGTATATGTATTATAATACCGAATTTTGGTTACAGGAAGCCGCCAATGGCAACGCTGGTTCTTACATATCAACTCATGTATATAATACATATGCAATCATGTATTATAATTAAATTAAATTTTTGCCGACTCAGGCCTTGCTTAAAAATTTTTTTTTTTCAATTAAATTAATTAATTAATTTTTCTTTTAATAAATACGTGCAATATCATCACCCAATTCTTTATAAAAAATTTTATATAAAAACACGTAAATTAAAAGCTCTTCTTTCTTAAGCTCATTCATTCATGCATACACTCATACTAAAACTGTTGCACGGTGTGCGTGTGTCCGTTGTTGGCTCTCTCTCTTGTTTAAACGAATGACAGCAATACAATAACAGTGTAAACAAATCAACATAATTAATCCTGGCTGTTGTTTGAATGGAAATAGAACTTGTGTTGTAGTAGTATATAACAGAGGACTGCTGGTGACATGTTACGGACATACAAATCGGGATTGACTCGTCGGGTCTTGAGAAAGGAATGCAAAACGTTATGAAAATTATTACACTTGAATTGAAGTCAAAGACAACGAAAATTTATATAAAAAATTTAAGAATTTATTTGATTAAAAAATTCATTTAAAAACTTGAAGAACACTGATCAAGTGTTTTGTTTGAAACTCTGTTAAAATATTGCCGCAATGGACTTTTGAATAAACATATTTTTATTGGGTCTAATTTAATTTACGCGCAAGGTTGCCACATGTTGCATAAGGTAAAAAAAACGTTTCCGTTTGCTTCAGTTTTTTTTTACTGCATCAGACCTTCACAAGAAAAGGATATATTACAGATCTTTGAAATTCGTTTCAAGAATCTCGAAGATTTGTGCTGGTATTTCTGATGACTTTCCCGTCTTGCAGGACTTGTTTTTTTTACATCTGGCATATCTGCCATACATGTCGTGTGTCACCTTCTTTTAATAAATTTCTGATATAAAACTCGGACACAAAATAATCTCACAAAATTTTAATTAGTTGGCATTTTATTTTCCTCTGACATCAGCTGTTTTCATTGCGAATATATAATTGAAATAATTTAAATTTTCGCTGCTCATAACTTCTTTACATTTTATTCGTTTTTAAAATAAATTTTCGTCGTGCTATAAAATGAATATCGGAATTAAAAAGGTGCGAGAATTACTTTTACTGGCACAAAGGAAATTGTGCTTGCAGTGATTGAAATATGACAGTTATTGAAATAATAATGTGCAGCGTATAACTCCATCTAAAACCCATTTTAAAAACAAACAGAATATTCGCCCGTATTATGAATGACGACGTCGACGTCACATCAACACGACAGCCGAAAATCGTCCGTTGACTAGCCTTTATCGACACAAATTGACTACTGGTAACATGTTCTATTAATATTATATGCCTTGGAGAATACCAAAAGCTTGTTAACAATAATTAAATATTGTCGACAATTAAATGACAAGTGACAACTGTTTGCTGTCGTGGTAATGTGACGCCGACGTCGTCAATCATAATATGAGCGATTATAATTTTGCATGATATTTGTAAAATAGGGGAAAGTCTGTCGAACGTTTGTGGCCGAATATTATTATCCTTCTGTGAAATGGTTATTTTATTTGTTATAAATATATGAGTTGTACAGTTGACAAGTCAGATGTAAAAAAGAAATTATGTATGGCAGGCTTATTCCCCACTGAGCACAAATGTCCACACAAATTCACACTCTCATCTGTCAATTAAATGTTATCGATAACGTCCACTACTGCATTTAACTTAACCACGACTTGAAGACGTCTTTTGCAGGCCTCTAACAAATAACAGAGACCACAATCAAACAAACACTCCCATACTAACTCACACTTGCATAAATACATAAGTATTTGTAAGTATGTGTCATTTACATAGCAACAACAACGAGGAGAGCAAGCCATCCATGTACTTTCTTGCTGAACGCTCCAAGCAAACGTCCAGCTCTACATGCTCGTGCATACGTTGTTGTTAACAAAGAGTTCTCGCACGAATAAAGTTATTATTGCGATTTAAAAAGGGTTGAGGTCAACAACATGAAAGCAACAGTAAAGAAATTGAGTATTTTAAAAACTCGATAAAAGCCAGCAGCATCAGTAATTTGCAGTTTATTATTAACGTATTTTGCACGCGCCAAACGGAAACGGAATATGAAATCAGTTTAAGCGAAAAATATACAAAAATCCTGTGAATTCATTATTATTATAATTTTTTTATGTAAAAATAATTTGAAAAAGAAAACTTCCTTTGAAATAAAAACCAGTTTTTAATTAATCCAATAGCCATGGCGGACAAAGTTGCTGATTCAAATGGTTATAGTTTCAATTTATATACTACCATTGAGGATGATGTTACGGCCCAGGACTACAGAGATCCTGGACATCAACAACCCAAACAAAACACACAAGTAACACGCAAATCTTCGCAAAGATCCTTAAAAGGTTTTGGTAGTTTTTTAAAGCCGAAAAAACCGGAGAATATTTATATGACTGAGTTGCCTCAGTAAGTAGAAAATAACTTAAGAAAAAGTGAGAGACTTCCAGGACGAAAGGATAGGATTAGGGTTTTTTAAGTCGTTTAAGAAATATATCGTTAACTAAAAAGTTAGTGTTTAATTTAAAAAAAAAATCAGACATATATTTAATGCGTTTGCAAATTATTATTAGAAAATTATTAATAGAAAATTATTATTAGAAAAGGATAACATAATTGCCCTCTCTATTAATAGAGATCAACAGGTAGGTGAAGTGAATCAATTTTCAATAAAACTTGAAAAAAAGAAGCTTCAATAGCATTTGAATTATAATAGATTTCACATGCCACTTTGTGCTCTAGAAGTTGCAATCAAAAAGGATGTGAAAGAAATATCCTTGCAATCGCGGCTTTTGAATCGAATAGATTTCAAAATTTATAACACATAAAAATATATATATTTTTTTTAAATATTTTGTCCATGTTTCAGTTCTAAAATATTAAGACAAATCATATGTTTTCACACACTGTGTGAATACCCCAAATAGTTCAGTCCATTTGCAATTTTGAAAGTCCTTTTTCCGGTGTTTTTGCCATGGCTTTTAAAGAATTTCAAACACTTTTACACTGGACATTTGCATATGATTTATAAATAAATGAAAAGTCACTTTCTTATTTAGCAAAAAATAAATTTTTTTTGATTAATTAAATAATTTAAACATCATTAAAATTCATGGTTGTATATGTTTTAATTTTATTCACAATTAAGTGAGAAAATTCTATTGATGAAAATCACGTTTTCCATGCAACAGTAACAACTTTGAATTTGGACGTTTTTGTATGCATGTGTGTGTATGTGTATGTGTGTGTGCATTTTTCACACTATTCAGTTTCGTCATTTAATTGCGTATAAATTGAAAATGACTATATGAATTTTAATGAAATTTTATTTCTGACACTTTCAGCTTTACATGTGTTCATTAGATTTTTTGGCAATATTTTTCAATCAATAATAATTTCTTAAATGTGCAGATGTTTTCTTGATTTTATGAAACTTTTTGAAATTTCATTGTTGTTGTATGAAATTAAATAAATTGTTTGAAGAAAAAACTATATAATAGAGTTTTATACCAACGAATCTTTCATATTTAAACCAGTTTTTCAATATGCATGATATATACTTCTAAAATTTAGGCGGACCACGCCCATTTTTTATACAAAGCATAACTTATATCAAACTATTCTTATTTATTTTGTAACTAGTCGTTAAAATTATGATAAGACAGTATCAAAAATAGGACACTTACAGACTCCTTGTGGACAACAATTAAGTAATTCAGAGACCTTGAAAATCCTCTCCTAACAAAAGCCTGTTGGGAACTGTCAACTGTTTAACAAAAGCTGAACAGAAGGGTTCCGTTTTTAAATATTGTCTTGATATGAAGATGGCAGATAATTACAGAATAAAGGTTATTATCTATACAACATTTTATTGCGACAACTGCTCTGGAATAAGAACTATTAATTTAGGAAAATTACTGAAGTGCCGTGTAAAGTGGATTTCAAAAATATATTTTTCTCTATCTCTTCATTTTAAAAGAAAATTTTTGATCTGATAAAACTACGTTCGAAACATTTTGGCTGTGATTTGTGAAATATTTCTTCATTCGCTTTAACATAAATAATACTGAACGTAAAGCAAACCTCTTCATTATCATGACGGCACTGATTCAACTTATACCGACTGATAAGAGGCCAACCTCTTTTTCATTCCAACTGTGTAAACACTATCTGATGTAAATTGACAAATTTTTGGTGTTAATTAAAAATATTTCATGCTTTCCACAACGTTTAAAAACGATTGGTTTTTATATCGCCTCAATTATCTGTTTTATATTCTATTTTATATTGCAAAACATATAATTAAATAAAACTATAAACTAATTTACACCCAAAGCGATACAAAAGCAACGCTTTAATAACTTTGATTAGATAGACCTTTTTTTTTGGTTTTAGGCCAGATACAGTCACAAATAAATAATAATAATAATAATAAAAAAACTAGTGATTAGATTTTAAATATTTTGAAATTTAAAACATTTTAATTGCGCACAGGCACTTCACATCATATGTTTCTTAATATTATATATCTTTAGGTAAGATTTTATATGTCATATTGCTAAAATACAAGATTAAATGATAAAAGGTATCGAAACCACTGCACAGTGGCTTATAAACGGTGTATTTTGGAGACAATTATAGTGGATGTTTTTTTTGTAAGTGCAAGAGAACTACAGCTTCACAGTTTCACAGCTGATAATATCAAACTGTTTTGAGCTGCCAGATTGGGGTGCTCCACACCAGATGATTTAATGATTTTATTTCACTATAAAATCCATTTAATCGAAATTATTATCTAAACTTTTACATTTGGGAGGACTTATTCTAAATTTTTTGGCGGAAAGAAATATAATCTCCTGGCAACACCGATGTAATTTTGATACTCTGGCACGATAGAATAATATAATTTTTTAAGAAAAGGGAAGTTATTGGTTGTACCCCACGGTTTGAGGGCCTGGGAGAACCCTTCACTGTGTATATATGTGTGTGTGTGGATAAGTATAAGACCCGCTTATATATTTTGAACGTTCTGAAGAAAGTTTTTGAACTTAGATTTCCAGTTAATTTGAATCGATTCGAACTGATCGCTTTCAAGATATCTAAAAAACTGAAGAAGCACTATTCAAGTGTTCTTTTTTTATAACAACTTTTGAACGGCTTTATCCATCAATGCCACAAACCAATCAGCTCTTAAAATCCAATCACCTCAAACACCGTAAACCGGGTCAAAATCGGCTAATCAGTTTGATAAATACCGTCAACGACAATATTCAAAAATAATTTTTTTTTAAAGCTCCGAAATTATATATCTGATCAATTCCTATTCTCGCTTCTTTTATAGTAATCGAGCACTATATCAAACACCGCTTATCACACGGGAATCGCTTGATTTGACGAAAGAGCTCAGAGGCTTAGAATAGCACAAATTTTAACCATTGAATTTGAGTTTACAATTGAATAAGTATTTTCTCTGTCATGAAGAGCATCGATTTCCATATTGGAAATCAGATTTCAAAAATAAATGCCACCATATTATCTATCAGATAAAATTTGAAAAGTAATATAGTTTGTTTTTTATAGAGTGATACAACTTTGAGTTGGCATCACTGCTTTATTTGACCACCCATTTAACAGCTGATAGTTGCTTTTTGTTTAGTTTGCTTTGCCATTTCATTATGGATCGACTTCAGATCCAGAGCAACGCGAGCAATTTGTGGACATTTTTAATCAAAATAATGGTTCTGTTCTGTTCTATTTTTGGTCTAATGATTTAAAATAATATGGCAAACACTTTGTTAATTATTATATTTTGATATTTATTTTATTCTTTAATCGTCGACCATTCTGGTCGACCGTACTTTTCTAATTATCAAAGTACTTCAACACTTGAAGTACTTTGCCTTAAAACTAACTTAAACTTATCGTGAGAGAATGCTTGGTCGGCATAAATACACGCCGACCAGCTGCATGGTATGTGTGGGCATAAAATATTCAAATAAGCAAGATCATCAAATTACTTGCTGATAACGAAATAACTGATGCAGTCAAACACATAAGTATGTGGACATATTAAATATGAATTATTGTTACAGTCAAACACATAAGTATGTGGACAAATATATTTCATACACACAAATACACTACACCTCCCTTTTTCAGAAAGAATGATCAATACGAGGTAGTTGATCATTCTTTAAGTACAACAGATTTAAAAATGAAAGAGGGGGCGTTTCTCACGTGACCTCTATTACAAAATTACACATATTTAAAGTTATAGTTTGCAAATTAAGAGTAACAATAGAGTAGTTTCAAATAAAATAAAATAGAATTATAAGTAGTTTCATTTATTGAATAAAATGTTTTACAAATAAAGTAAAATGTTTGTTGTATACAATATATTTTGATATTTAGGTTTTTACAAAATGTTTTGAGAATAAAGGTAACAAATTTTGTATTATACACAATTTGTTTTATGAATTTTATTCAAATATTTCATTTAAATATATTAATTTTTATGATTTGTTTTAAGTTAAGGCGCTTTTGAGGCGACCTTTCACCCTTTTACAAAAGGAATAATTATAATTGGTTGATTATTCTATAAAGTTGTCACTTAGGACAGTAAAATAAGATAAGTAGTAGATTCATGTGGAACCTTTAACTACTTAGAATGTCAATAAAATAATTCACATTTGATTAAGACATATGAACGTTGCAAGTGAATTAACTATCCAACAGATCGTTACACGTATTTGAGAAGAAGAGAAAAATAACAAAAAATCGTTAAGTTGTTACAGTACTAACAATTATATTTAAATACATATATGATAACCATACATTGTATTAAAGGAAAATAAAACCTTTACAAATAGAGAATTAATTAAAATTCAAAAGAGAAGAAAAAAAAAATTATATAGTGAGCAACGCAATTCTTCTTCAGTATAACGAAAATAAAATAAAAAATTTTAGTTATATCTTATTTAAAGTAAAATTAGAGACACAAAAAAAAATTGTTTGCTCAAATAATTTATGCGATTGAAACGTGTTCTTATTAAGACCCGTTACTCTGTGAACTTCTTTACCCTATTTTTATGAACAGTGAATGACTTCCCATGTTCATCTTGGAGTTCCACATTGTTATTGTTGTCCATATTGGATATTTTATAGGGGCCTTTGAATACAGAATCTAGCTTATGACCTGCTTCATTGCGAATTAAAACGAGACCACCGAGGGTTAATTCGATTGGATTTGCCCTTTCGGTGGAAAGTTGTTGTCTTTCCCACTTAGCATTTTCTATGATATTGGCAGCTCTTCGCTGCGCCACCTGAAGTCTGAATTTAACTTCTTTTTCATATGAATCAATACAGTACAATGGTTCTACAATATTTTCTTTTGTACAATCAAGAGTTGGTGGAATCTTCCCGTAAATCAACTCGAATGGGCAGTAACCATGAGCTGTAGATGGGGTGGTATTGTAACAATATACGAAGTACTTCAACCACACGTCCCAATCTGATTTATCAGATGAAGTGTACGTTCGCAAATATTCATTAAATGTTCTGTGAGATCTCTCAACAGTACCTAAGGTCTGATGATGATATGGAGTAGAATTGAGTTTTTCTATCTTCATCATTGAACATAACTCTGATAAAACTTGATTCATATATTCGGTTCCCATGTCCGTTAGCATTGTATTCATCGGACCGTAAGTTAAAATAAATCCTTCCATAATTGCTTTTGCTACTGTTCTGGCTGATTTATTCTGAATGGGAATTGCTACTAAATATTTAGTTAGATCGCATATCATAGTGACAGCATATTCATTTAATGACTCGGACCGTGGTAGTGGTCCTACGGTGTCAATTATTATTCTGTCAAATGCTTTTAACGGTGTAGGCGTTAGGATGAATGGCTCTTTACCGTTGACAACTGTTTTATTTTCTTGGCATGCTTTGCACCGTTTTACATATTGGGCTATGTCTCTGGCCATGCCTTTCCAATGGTATTTAAGTCTGATTTTCTTTATCATGCGTGTTATGCCTGGATGTCCTCCCGAAATAGGGTCATCATGATATTTTTGCATGATTTGTAATTTTTCTGTATCGGTGAAAATTTTTGTTAATTTAGGAGTGAGCACAATTGTTAATATACTTTCTTGAAGTATTTCATTGCCTTTATTCTTAAAGGTTTCAACATTGGTTCCTAGGAATTTAAGCAGACTATCATCAAGGTGTAGTCGCATGGTTGTTAGACCCATGTTATCAGCTATTTTTTCAAGCTTTAGAAAGAGGTGACCTAAGTCTACGTTTCCATTAATAACCGTGTCTTTCAACATAAATTCGGAAAGAATTTGCTTTCCTTTTCTAATTATAACTTTATTTTTGGTAAAATGCAATTGTGGCATTTTAAGGTGCTCTTGGGCATTAATTGCCTCATAAACCTTTAGTTCAACCGATTTTGTATTACCCTTTATACCATTGTCATTATAATTTCTACTCGTTTTTGCCTGAAGTCTCGTAGTTACCTTCAGCATTGTGTTAGCATCAATATTTTTTATGTCATTTATATTTATACGCGACAGCGCATCTGCGGCGTAATTTTCTCTACCCCTAATATACTCGACCACAAAGTCATATTCCTCTAAATCTAGCCTCATACGGGTTAATTTTGATGACGGATTTTTCAATGAAAATAGATAAGTCAGTGGTCTGTGATCGCTTTTAATTATAAACTTTCTGCCGTAAACATATGGTCGGAAATATTGTATTGCCCAATGAATTGCAGTTAATTCCTGCTCTATTGTTGATTTATTGGTTTCACCTTTTGTGAAAGATCTGGATGCGTAAGCAATTGGTAGCTGAATACCTTGCTTTTCTTGGCTTAGAACAGCCCCACAGGCATGTTTACTAGCATCTGTGGTTATGCAGAATTCTTTAGAAAAGTCTGGATATTGTAGAATTTTTGGGCTTAGCAGTTGATTTTTAAGATATTGGAATGATTTTTCACACTGCTTAGTCCACTCGAATTGCACATTTTTTCTAGATAATCTAGTAATATGACGTGATGATTCAGCAAAATTTGGAATGAATCTTCTGTAATAATTACAGAATGCTACGAAGCGTTTAGCTTCATCACCATTCGTAGGTGTTGGGTATTTTTGTATAATTGAGTATTTGCTGTCGTCAGGTAAAATACCTTTATCGGTGCATTTATGACCTAAAAATGTTACTTCACGACAAAAAAATGTACATTTATCCGGATGTAGCTTGAGATTATATTTTCTGCAAATGCTAAATACTTCTTTTAAATTTTGTAGCATGTGTTCTGAAGAACACCCTATTACTACTAAGTCATCCATATATACAAAGGCTTGGGTTGGAGATAACCCAGAAAAAGCCAATGACATCATTCTTTGGAATGAATTCGGGGCAATTTTGATACCATATGGCAGTCTTGTAAAGCGAAAAGAACCTTTTTCTGTGGAAAAAGACGTAATGTCTCTAGAGTCTTCTTCCAATTCTATTTGATGAAATCCCGACATTAAGTCGAGGCATGAAAAGAACTTGGCCCTTCCCAACTGATCAAGAATGTCATCTATACGAGGCAATGGGAATTTATCAGCTATTAGTTTTTTATTTATTCCTCTATAATCTACGACTAATCTCCACCTTTTTTGTGTCGAACCAGGTAATGACTTTTTCGGTACTATCAGAAGAGGACTGTTATATTCAGAGATTGATGGCTCAATTATGCCATCATCTATTAGCTTATCTACTTGGGCATTAACTTCTTCTTTGTGGACATGAGGGATTCTATAATTTTTTATGTACACTGGTTGTGTATCATGAAGTCTAAGTTTTTGTTTGTAAAAATTGTTGGTGCTTATTTTATCTGTTTCTAAAGCAAAGATATCTATGAAGTCTGAACATAATTTTCTCAAATTTTTGGGAGCGTATTCAGGAAAGTTTTTTGTTAATTTTTCAAGTTTTACCTTATTTAGCTTGGCATTAGTTTCAGAACTGTTATTGACAATTTTATAGTCGTTTAGACTTTCGGACTTTACCTGAATGTTATTAATTACAACATTTTTTTCTGTGGTATTGATGATTTTCACCAAAGGCTTTGATTTAGTAGTTATTGTGTTGGCGATATATACGCCATCCTGAATAATTTGTTGAGGTATTAATACTTCTTCCTCATTGGACATGAAATTTATCGGTCTTATAACTTCAGATCTTGCTGGAAGTGATATGGAATTGATATTTGGACCGTTTCTTAAAGGAATTGCTATTTCGTACGGAACATCGTTAGTTCTCAAGGTGATCCAATCTTGATCATCTTCGTAATTTAAAATACAGTTGTATTTTCGAATAAAGTCCATACCTATTATTCCGTCTACTTGAATCGGAAAATCATCCTCTACAACATGAAAATCGTGAGCTATAAGCAGATCTTCTTGTTTTAAATCAGTTTTAACTTTGCCTATTGTAGCTATTACACCTTGACCAATGCCATTTATTCTAGTTCGCCTAGTAAGGTCTATTGGTTCGTTTAGAACTTGGTGGTGTTTTACGACTGATATGTCTGCACCTGTATCTACTAAGAATGTGGACCTGTTGTCATTTAGAGTGGTTCTGGAGACTAGATAGCTGTATAAATTTGTATTTATGTTGTGGATTTTTTTGTCTATTGAGTATTTAGGGGTGTTAGTTCGTTTCCCGAACTATTGTCACTCACGCAACGTATGTTATTATTTCTATTAACGTTGCGGTTGTTACTGTTATAACGGTTATTATTGTTACTGAATTGATTGCTAACTCCGCTATTATTGAAGCTTCTAGACACATAACGGCCATTTGCATTCCTGTTATTAGGATTTCTGTTATTAGTATTACGATTATAAGAAGTAGGCGCCCTATTAGGGTTATTGGGTATGTTACTAGTATTCCTAGAGTAACGTGGTCTATTATTAGAGAAATTAGACCATTTTTGATGGTCAATAGAGTACAATGATATAAACCAGATATCGCCAATTGATATCTGAATTAGGCTTTTGATCCCTTAAAACTATACCACTGGAGGGACACGTATGTATCGCAGTAGTAGGTTATTTGAATTTTTATCATCATTTTTCTTTTGTGGATTTTTTTTTTATTTAAAAAAAAAGAAAAGTATGTATTTATTGTTATATGAAATTTATTGAGAATTGTGTTTCAATTCGATTTATATGTTAATTTGAAAAAAAATAAAAATTAAAAACGATTAATTTTAAAATTTATGTTAAAAAAAATATTTTTTTTTTCTTGTTTTTCTCTTACTGTAACAAGTTTGTTAAAAAATTATATAAGTAGGTATGCATCTATGTATGTATTATATTCTTTAATGATATTGTTCATTCATTCATTATTTAGTAGGTATTTTCAAAATACTAAGCTCTTTGTCAATACGTTAATTTTATTTTCCATTTTGTATAAATAAAATAATAAAAAACTTTGTGACTTTGTTTCAATATTCTATTTTGGTTTTAATAATTAAAATGGTTCAACATCTTACTTCGATTCCAACGTTGTAATCGGCTGAGGCTTTAAATTCAACAGGTGTTAAAAGTTTCAGGAAAGCTGGACGAGCATAAGCATACGTGGACGATAGTAGGAGACGTTCCGGAATATATGATGGTCATGACTTGAGAGTAAAGCTGGTAGATCAGGCTCTATAACCGATGCTAAATTGGTTTTAAAATTGGCAAACTGGCAGGATCGCCATGTTCTATTTTTGGTCTAATGATTTAAAATAATATGGCAAACACTTTGTTAATTATTATATTTTGATATTTATTTTATTCTTTAATCGTCGACCATTCTGGTCGACCGTACTTTTCTAATTATCAAAGTACTTCAACACTTGAAGTACTTTGCCTTAAAACTAACTTAAACTTATCGTGAGAGAATGCTTGGTCGGCATAAATACACGCCGACCAGCTGCATGGTATGTGTGGGCATAAAATATTCAAATAAGCAAGATCATCAAATTACTTGCTGATAACGAAATAACTGATGCAGTCAAACACATAAGTATGTGGACATATTAAATATGAATTATTGTTACAGTCAAACACATAAGTATGTGGACAAATATATTTCATACACACAAATACACTACAGTTCGTCAAACTTATCGTGCACTTCGTCCATTCAAAATTTTATTTTCCGATGAAGTCCATTTTTGGTTGAATGGGCACGTAAATAAACAGAATTGTCGCATTTGGAGCGAGGAGAATCCACAAGCTCTTGTCGAAACACCATTATATCCACAAAAAATTACTGTTTGTTGCGCTTTATGGACTGGCGGAGTCATTGGCCCATATGTCTTCAAAAATAATGATGGTCAGAATGTTACTGTTTGTGAAAATTGGTAATCCAGAGTGCGGCTTGTACGCGCCAGCCGTGGCGGCCACATGGCCGAAATCATATTTGAACATTAATGTCATGAAATTTTCTATCCAATAAATACCGTTTCATTGATATCAAAAATATATATGATTTAAGCTTGTATCACTCTATAAAAAAACACCCTTTAGATAGAATTTAACAAACTAAAATTTCCTTCTGGTATTGTTGTTGTTGAAGCAGAAATGACCTGCACTTATGCACTGCCTTGTGCCGGTACTTAAAAATTATAATTATGAAAGGGGAAAGGAAGACTTTTCTGAACAAGTTTTGTAGCACAGTGTAACTCGTTTTAACGTTATTGTCAAAACACTATAATGGCTTTTTCTTTTCTAGAAAACATGTAACATTTTTTCACTTATTTTCTAAAAAGTGGGGGTTTAGAAAAGTTTTAAAACAGAAATAATTTTTCGTGAGGGATGTTGGATTTATTTCTAATAAATTTCTAATTTTGAAATGCCATATTCTGTTAAAAAGTGTAAAAAATGTTGCATTATTTTCTAGAAAGGAAATCGACATAAGACTCCTTATTATTTGCCACCGCAAATGACAAATGAATTAATAAAAGTGTTTATTTAAGTTTAAAATAAAATTTCTTATACAATCTTAAAAATAAATTATTTCTCATGTTTGGAAAACCCGCTTTCACTATAAAATTGGAAGTAGCACTTGTTTTATTAAAAAAAAAAAGCTTGTGGTTTCAGAAAGTGGTAAATAAAATAAATAAATAATTATTATTTAAATTCTGCTCAATTAATCCACATAAATACTAAATAAATACTTGTGTATTATGTGCATACACGCACACACGCACACACATACGTACACGCATACATATGCTTACCCAAGATGAGGGCGTTTTTATAAATAGTTTTCAATTAGAAATTATTTCGATTATTCATATCGCCCGTCTTAACATTTCTTTAAAAAGAACATGAATAAACATGAGAACAATAAAATATAAATTGAAGTGTACGAAAAACATGGACGTAGAAATAAAATTCCGGGGTTTAGTATTCCCACATCACCGCAAATAACTTTTATTAATTTCTTTGTGTTCTTTTGGAGTGGCAAAATGAGCTTTTCCTATAGCCAGGAGCAATGCATAACTACGCCAATGGCGTACACAAGCACACACACTCGCACATATTGATATTTACAGGCACTTGTATTTTTCCATTTCAATATCTCTTTTCCTTTGACTCTCTCTTTGGTTTACAATGATTGTGGCCTCATCTACAACAATGACATGGTTGAAAAACGCCAATTTGAAATAATTTTGAAAATATGAAATTACATTTATCGTAAATTAAACTTTAACACTCTAAGGAATGTCTGAGAATGAATTATAGTGAAATCGCAAACTCCATCAATCACCGTTTATCACGTGGGAATCGGCATAAAATAGCACAAAAACCAGGGGGGAAATTGTGGCACTCGATATTGATCGAAATTCTTATAAAGGGTGTTTTTTATAGAGTGTTACAAGTTTAAATCATAATAAAACATAGTAATATATTTTTGATGTCAATGAAACGGTCTTTATTGGATAGAAAATTTTATGACATTAATGTTTGAATATGATTTCGGCCATGTGGCCACCAAGGCTGGCGCGTACAAGGCGCAATCGGGAGCACCAATTTTCACAAACAGTAACATTCTGACCACCATCGTTTTGGAAGACATATGGGCCAATGACTCCGCCAGTCCATAAAGCTGGATGTATTGGTGTTTCGACAAAAGCTTGTGGATTTTCCTCACTCCAAATACGACAATTCTGTTTATTTACGTACCCATTCCACCAAAAATGGGTTTCATCCGAAAATAAATTTTTGAATGGACGAAGTGAGCGATAAGTTTGACGAACAGAATCATTATTTTGATTAAAAATTTCCACAATTTGCACGCGTTGCTCTGGTGTAAGTCGATCCGTAATGAAATGTGAAAGCAAACGAAACAAAAAGCAACTATCAGCTGTTAAATAGGTGGTCAAATAAGGCAGTGATGCCAACTCAAAGTTGTATCACTCTATAAAAAACACCCTATACAAAATGCATTGAGATTTCGATCGATATCGATTGCGGTCGTTCGGGTACAGCTTTGCGATAGCTTTGCAGTTAAAATTAGTGGGAAGCTACAGCGATGGCTTTTAGGGTCAAACGTTTTCCATGCAATTTTTTTTTAATCCCCCACTGTGCAAAAAGTTAGAATTTTTTTTTTTTTTTTTTTTTAGAAATTTTTCCTTTCAAAAGCAGTAAGAAAACTTGAAATTTTGTAAACTTCTCTAACATATTGAATTTGATGCTCCAGGGGGTAAGGAATGGGTTAATTGTTTTATTCAAAATTGACAAGCCAATGAAATGCTGTTTGGAATTTTTCCCACATTTGAAAATTTCAAATTACTGAACATTAAATTCTAATTTTTTTTCTTTAAATTAATTTTTTCCCCTCTCTCTCTCTCTCTCTCTCTTTCCAGGGAGTCTTTTGTTCGCGAAGATAATTATAGATTTTCAAAAAGAAATGCCAAAAGACCTTCGATAAGTCAACTACAATGCGAAGCCGTGCAGGGAGAGGTAATTAATATAACAATTCTTTTCTTTCCTTCTCAATCAAATATTTGAAGAGCAAGTGTTTTTAAAATTATACTAAATAAAACGATTTGCCATGGAGTCTTTACTGAAATCGTATAACAAATAGTTAACAATTTGTTCCATGTTGTTGAAATTGTTCTGAAAAAACTTTATAAGACTGTTGAAATAATAAGTAAACAAATGCGAAATAATTCCAACGCGCAACAAGCACTTGAAGGGAATGAATGGTTTTGACAAACTATATAAATAACTTGAATAAAGAATTTAAATAGTTTAAATACTTATTAAAGAAACACTATTAGAACCATTTCGAGAAATATGATTAGATAAATGGAAACTGTTAAAGTTTGTTTATTTAATATGTTTTTAATATAGAAAAGAAAACGTTGTTTTGCAATAATTCCAGCACTTCAAAAAGTAAACCAGATTGAGCTAAAACAGTACATTTTTGATAAATTATTTTCCTTTTGATAAACCAGATTGAACCAAATTGCGGGGGATTTTGCAAATATTAAAAAACCTTTCATTAGCAGTAATTAAAAGAAAGTAATTAAACGAATTGTTATTGAAAAAAAAAAAGTGTATGATTCAATGACTTTAGCAACAACAAAAATTATTATTTAATTAAGTCAAGCTTCTAGTTAAAACTGCTTTTGCTGTAGCACAACCAATTCTTATCAATTTTTAAAATCAAATTAAGCAAAATCATGTAAAAGTTTTGTATTCAGCGGTGCCGAATTTTTTGTAAACATTTCAAGCCTTAATTTTAACGCAGCCCCGTTTTAAAAGGACATCAGGATTCTTTTAAAGTGCAATTAATCAAATATTTCCTTAATTAAATTATTATTGTTGCAGTTGCTTTTAAAATTATAGCGTTGTAATATACAAATTGTTAAAATTACAAGAGTTATAATAAACCGATCATAGATTATATGTACGCGTGATTGCTTATGCAATGCCAGGGTTTAAATAGTGCTAAACAATTCTGTAAATAATGTGCCCGTTTTATTGTATCGACTTCTTTGTAAAACGACAAAATTGTTATTTAATTAGCACGTTTAAGAGTTTCGTATATAAAAATGTAAATAAAAGATATTAATATATTTAATTAACGCTTTTGTTAAACTGATGAAAACACTATTTAAGCACATAGACTGGGCTACAGCTCAACCTCGATTGGCAGCATAAAAATATTTTCTTACCGAAATCTTTTAAAAATTCTAGAATGGTGGCGAAAAGTTGAATCGAAAAGCCCCTATAAATATAAGAGTTCAGAAAAATAATGAAATAGAATTCAGAAGATGACTTTCAATTAAAAATATGCACGCAAAATTAAAAAAAATATACGCAACATAGTGTGATGGGAACGCAAATTCACTTCGCTAGAACAATCTTGTGCAAGCGAAATTAGTTAAAAAATCGGACAAGTAAGAATCAGAAAAACAGCCAGAATGTGATAATTATTTATATGGAAACGCCTCTAATTTTCTGCTGTTTGAATATTTCGAATATTTGCCTCAAATCTTGGCACGCAGAGGAGGCTTAATAAAATCGTTCCATTGGCAATATATCAGAAAACCTCAAATTAAAACACTTATTCGACTCCTATTAAAACTACTTATTAAATTTGTGGTATATAATAAAATATTTATATTCAAAATTAGGAAAAAAAAAATTTTCCGAAAAATTATTCGAATAAAAAGTTTTCGAACAAAGTCTAATCGACTACAAGCTGTCCGAATACACATTTTTCGAACAAAATCTGCTCCATTGCAAGCGAATTGAAAACAAATTTTTCGAATAAACCTATTCGAATAAAAATTATTCGAACATAAGATATTCAATTATATATTTCAAGTAAAATTCTGGAATTGAAATATATTCCAGTAAAATATATTTCAATAAAAATTAATCAAATAAATATTATAGGAATAAAATTATTCGAATAAGAATTACACAAATATGTGGATATTTTTCGAATGAATTTATATAAATCATATTGATCCAAAAAATAACTGGAATAGAATTTTTGAAATCAAAATAATTCAAATCTTATAAAAATAGTATAATAATGATTGGGACAAAAATTATTCGATTATCAATATTTCGAATATATATTGTTCGAACAAAATATTATTCGAATAAAACTTATACGCACCAAAATTATTCTAATAATATATTTTCGAATATATATTGTTCAAACAAATATTATTCGAATAAAACTTATTCGAACAAAAATTATACTAATGATAATTCGAATAACAACTTTTCGCACATATATTATTCGAACAAAAATTATTCGAACAAAACTTATTCGAACAAAAATTATTCGAGCAAATATTATTCAAATAAAAATTATTCGAATTAAAATTAATCGAAGAAAAATTATTTAATTAATAATTATTCAAATAAAAATTACTCGAATCAAAATTAATCGAATAAAAATTCTTCGGACAAAGACAATTCAAATAAAAATTATTCGAATAAGACTTATACGAACAACAACTTTTCGAATATATATTGTTCGAACAAATATTATTCGAATAAAACTTATTCGAACAAAAATTATTCTAATAATAATTCGAATAACAACTTTTCGCATATATATTGTGCGAACAAAAATTATTCGAACAAAACTTATTCGAACAAAAATTATTCGAGCAAATATTACTCAAAATAAAATTATTCGAATTAAAATTAATCGAACAAAAAGTATTTAAATATAAATTATTCAAATAAAAATTATACGAATCAAAATTAATCGAGCAAAAATTCTTCGGACAAAAACTATTCAAGTAAAAATTATTCGAATTAAAATAATTAATCGAACCAAAATTAATCGAATCCAAATTATTCGCACTACAGCTATTTTGACAAAAACTATTCGTATGGAAATTATTCGAGATTTAATCAAATAAAATTGTTAGATGGTATAAGAATCATATTCAAACACGACTGAAATTTTGCGAACAACAACTACTCAGTGAACCATTTTTACTAGCTTTATGCGGTATGAATTATTTGAACTAAATTTATTCGAATGAAGTGTGGGAACTGTGGAATGGATGTATTTGTTAGCAGATGTTGTAGAATATTTGTAATATTTGATTGAATCAAATATCCAAAAATGTCTGATGACTTGCTTTTTTTCAGTAATACAAGGGATGGGTGCACATAAAATAATAGTAAGGAATTTCGGCATTTATTACAAGGTCGAAAACTTAAAATCAAAACAAAAATCGAAATAAATAGTATTTTTGTTGGATTTCAAGAAAAAATGTGTACGCAAGTAAATCAAAAAAAAGAAAAATATTTTATTATTTATTTACACATTTTATGGATCGTTATTGTAGTAAATATTTTGATATTTTTGAAATTTCATAACTTTTAACAAGCTAAAGAAAACAAACAAAAGTGTTCATACGCCTGTCTACCGCAAAGTTTGTTCGAAAGTAGAAAAATACGCATTTTACTATTCCATAACGTTCCCTCCTTTTTATAAACTTGAATTTTTTTCCTTAAAATATGTCCTTAACAAAACTAGTTAATTTGATAAAAAGAGTTAAAACGGAATTGTACAGTTGCAAAGTTTTCAGAAATTATTCCATTGAATTTATTAATTAAGAAACATTTTATTAAGTGCTGGATACATCAATCAACAAATGCATGTCAATCATACAAATCGGTTTATCAAATTTAAAAAATTTCCATTCATAAATGGCTTCCCACTTGAATTTCGAACACACAACTCGAACAAATTAATCCTCGCAGTTGGTTGTGCTTGACGCTTAGAAACGAATGTGAGTTCCACTGAGGAAACTGTTTGTTTTTCTCCCTGCGGAAAATTGTTTTAGAAATTTTTCATACACGTACATACAAAGAAAAATCGTTTTCTCAATTTTACTATAAATCGATTTGTGTATTCATTAATAACACATTTTTCATCACATTTGGAAAACAAAAATTTCATTTCAATTATAATGGCAGATGGATTGAAAAAGCACGTGATTTATGCGTACGTTTTTGGTGGAAAGTGGAAATTTTTATCAAATTCCAGATTATTTCTGGTTTCTGCTATGCGTCGTCATTGATGTGGAGAATAAAATATATTATATAAAATATGAAAACGTTTTATTTTGAAACTAACACGCCAACTCGTTCAAGATATTTTAACAATAAAATTTATTCCACTCTTTTTAAGTAGAACAAGTAAAACTGCTTTATTGCGCTGTGCTGTATCTTCAGCGATTTACGGCTGTTGCTTTTATGTAGACCACCAAAAAAGTTTCAATTGTCCAACCCTGGAATTGTTTTTTTTTTTTAGTTTTGTTTGAGGTTTAATACCAATTTAATTCTTTCTGAAGCATAAAATAGATTTAATTAACAAAAAATAAAATGATAATAAGAAAACACACCTCATTGACGATGAGAAAATGCAGCGGCTTTTGAAAACAGCGCTGTTCCACTCTGCTGTGTGAGTTGGAAACAAAATGGATGTTGATTCCTCCAGATTATTTATTATGTCTTTCGAACACTGGCCTATTAATTATAATTCAATTTTTTATTTAAAAATTTTTCTTAGTTTCCAGCTCTGGATTAAGATTATTTTTAATAGGAATCGATTTGGTGCTATTTTAAATGCATTGATCCAAGACCGGAGTCTCCAGCTTTTTGTGGTTGCTTCGCTTGATCGAATCTCAATGTCAGCTGCTCGAATTTTGACCACCAGTGGATCCAAATTTTTTTTTATTTTTTAACGAAGTAAGCAAAGCATTTGACAGACTGTGGCATGATGCACATCTGTCAAAACTGACTGCTTTTGGTGACAACTATTTTCTGTTTATATCGAGCTTCCTTAGAGACCACACTATACGAGTTGCTATAGATGGCAAGATGAATTCAAGAGTATCGCAATGCTCCGTTCGATCTGGTGCTATTTTCAAGAGACCAGAGTCTCCAGCTTTTTCTGGATAATTCGCTTAATCGAATCTCAATGTCAAGTGGTCGAATTTCCTTAGAGATCTTTTTCTTATCTTCGAAAACGATCTTCTGTCAACCTTCGAACCCTGCCTACTCTTTCGCTCACGACAGCAGTATTTATCATAAATTTTTTTGTTGTCTTTAACTAGCAGTCAGGGGATGACCCTACATATGCAGTGCATTGTGACAGACCTAGAACGGAGGGGATAGTGTTAAGAGGACAGAAGAAGACAGGAAATTTATTGTATCTATTTTTACTTTTTTACTTCGTTGGTGATTCTTTTTTGTACAGCTACCAGCGAAAGAGAGCGCTATACTCGGCTCTTCAGTACATGACGTCATTAAAACAGACATGCACTAAAACAAATCAGAAAAATTCGACACCATATTCATCAGTGAGTGTGGAGTCGAGCTCGAGATTTAAATCTCGTTCACTATTTCAGCCAACAGCACTTTTATTAACCAAACGGTCAAGCTTGATGGCGATTGAAGCCAAGAGGCAAATAATGATCTCATAGTGAATTCCAAATATTACCTCGCGAACAAGTTCAATTTATTGATACAATATCAAGATATTGGGTGGATGATACAGCCCCGTCCTAAAATAAATTGCAAAAAGATATATCACGTAAAATTTAAATATTTAAGCCGAAAAAGGAAAGAAAAACACTCGTATCCGTGAATTTTATGAACATAAAGAAGATGAATATGAAAACGATACCCAAAGTAACTCCCATATATCGATGGACATCTATATGGGTGACTTCCCTAATATTTTAATTATTATTTTTTTTTTTTCACTTGTTAAGTATTGAATATAATTATGATGCGAGTATTTATAACCATGACTTGTCTGTTTCTTAGAAAATTTCGATAACAATTTCATCTAATTAATATTTATTTTATATGCATTGTTTTCTTTGGCGAAAATATTTCAACTTATTAGTATTTTACAATGAAAATTAACATCAATTAACAGACAGTTGTGCAAATCAATTTAACACTTAAACACTTTTCAACAAAAGCATCAGAGGCATGATGAATACGTTAAACCGAAGGAATGAATGAATGATGCGTATGAAAAATAAGATTGTCTGTTAAAAAAAAAAAAATAGTTAATGAACTAAAATATACAATCAGACGAATAATGAAAGTCTTGATAATTAAATTCCAAGACCGAGAACACTCTGGCAAAGAATATTTCTGCGGAATTGTGAAAAATTACATTGAAAAACAACTGATTTTCATAGAACATTTTTGTGACAGGTGTCAATGGCGAACGCTACCAAGGACATGGGGTTTAGAGAGAACTGCTTATGCCACAATCGATATTCTGCTCGTGGCGGTGAGGTGAAGCAGCCACCGAGATTATGGGATTTGACACCGTTAGACTTTTTCTTGTGGGCTTTTCTTAATTTATGCGCCAGAGTCATAGAAGCCAGAGTCTGGCGGGCATTTGAACGATGATCTATTCCACAATTAGTGATCTTTCAAATGAATTAACAATTTCCATGATATCCCATTATTTAAATTTAAATAGGAAACAATTAATGAAAGACCCTTTACAACGATCACCAAATTTAATTTTTGTTTTTATTTTCATATTTATTTTGTAATAATTAGTTTTAGAAATTTACTCATTTTGTTTCATTATCATAATTGATTAGCAATTAATCAATTTACATTCTCGTACATGTCGCTTTTATTACTATCAATTAGTAAATTTTTTTTAATTTCAAATAATGAGAGCATTTTATAATGCAATAAATTGTTGTTGTACTATATTCTCCGCAAAAGAAAAATTAATAACTTTTAGATTTTATTTTTATTACATGTTACAGCTAATAATTAGCAATTTGACATCAATGAATTTTCTCAAAAGAAAGAAGAGAAATAAACATTTTATTGCTTTATTTATCGTATGAGTAACGCTCATTAATAAAATCATTGACTTGCTATCAATTAAATTCCAAGACGAAATTTTTCAAAGTTCGCACGAGTTTGGACAATAAATAAATAGTGGAAACGTAAATAAGTGATTTAAAAATTTAATAATTTGTATATTTAAAACGTATGGGTACTTCCACCATCCATTTTCATCTATGACTATAACAAGAAGGTTATTTTTCCAGATATCACAAGAATTTTTGAAAAATAATTTGGTAGTACCACTGCGAACATGCGTTCGAGACGAGTACAGCAAAGCTTTAAAGAAGCGCTAATTAAAAGTACGTAGCCCATGGAATTTTAAAATTCATCTATTTTTTTAAGACACCTTGTACTAATAGCCTATGGCTTCGTAGTCCAAAATTGTTAAAAATTATTTTTAACTTTAGCCTAGAAAAGAGAATGCCAGAAATTAGAATCGTTTAGAACACTTTAGAAAACAAAAAAAGAGATAAATAAAACATGTAAAAGAACTTCTTAGAAAACGTTTCATTTCTCTCTCTCTCTCTCTCTCTCTCTCTCTCTATCTTTTAGACCATCCAAATTCCCGAGCCCCCAGCACCCGAATCAGATGGACACGCTATTAAGCTGGGATGGATTGTTGGTGTCATGATACCATGTCTTCTCAATATTTGGGGTGTTATGCTATTCCTGCGTCTCAGCTGGGTAGTAGCCCAGTCGGGTATTTTAGAATCACTGATTATTATCGCCATCTCAGCGGTTGTATGCGTAATTACAACACTGTCGCTTTCGGCTATCAGTACCAATGGAGAAGTTAAAGGAGGTGGTGTCTATTTCATTTTATCCCGTTCCTTGGGGCCCGAATTTGGTGCTTCGGTTGGTGTAGTATTTGCATTTGCAAATGCAGTAGCAGCTGCCATGAATACGATTGGTTTTTGTGATTCCCTGAATGATTTGTTGCGTAAGTACAAAAAGCGTTTTGAAAGAAAATACAAAGAGAAAAATATAGTTTATTTTGTTGTTTCTCTTTAAAGATGGAAATGGCTTAAAGATCGTTGATGGTGGCATAAACGATGTACGCATTGTGGGTGTTGTCACTATATTGATTTTAATCTTAATCTGCTGTGTGGGCATGGAATGGGAGACAAAGGCCCAAAACTTTCTTATTGTTACCATTGTCTTGGCCATATTTAATTTTCTGATTGGGGCTGCCATCGGTCCCCAAGGTGATGCCGAGAGCATCGCAAAAGGTTTTGTGGGCTTCTCGTGGGCTACCATCAAAGAGAATTTCGTTTCGGACTATCGCTTTTCGGAAAATGTCAATCAAAATTTCTTTAGCGTTTTTGCCATATTTTTTCCCAGTGTAACAGGTATTCAAGCCGGTGCTAATATTTGTGGCGATTTGAAAAACCCTGGTGATGCCATACCGAAGGGTACACTATGGTCCTTGTTGATTTCTATGGTATCGTATGCATTATTTGTTGTGTTTGCTGGCGGTGCTGCTGCACGCGATGCTTCGGGCAATGTTACTGACTTGATAAATGGAACTATTGTTAGTTCTCAGCTGGCGTGTACGGCTGACAATGTAAGTTTATTTTGTAAGATCGTTTAAAGATCGATTTCAAATTCTTAACTTAGATATCATTTAATTAAACTTTATAGACATGTCATTATGGTTTGGCCAATTCGTATTCGGTCATGCAACTGATGTCTTTGTGGGGGCCTTTGATTTATGCTGGGTGCTTTGCAGCCACCTTGAGTACAGCTTTGACGAATTTGTTGTCTGTGCCACGTTTGGTCCAAGCATTGGGTATTGATCAAATTTATCCGGGCTTGATATTCTTTTCGAAACCGTACGGCAAGCATGGTGAACCCTACCGAGGCTACGTGCTGACATTTTTAATATCAGCTGGTTTTCTACTAATTGGTGAACTCAATGTGATTGCTCCTCTCATCTCCACTTTCTATTTGGCTTCGTATGCTCTTATTAACTTCTGTACATTTCATGCCGCCTTTGTGAAGCCATTGGGCTGGAGACCTACCTTTAAGGTAAGCTTCGGTATTTACTTATATCAGCTTTAATAAATGAAGTTCTATTAATAAAAAATTACTTTGTGCAGAAAATCTCTTAAAAGGGATTTTCTAAAAGGTTTTATTTTACGTCTTTTTACAATATTTTGTTGTAAAAATATGTACATATATTTTACACAAACTCACTCTTCACAAAAAGGCACATATCACAAAATATGTTCTTTTTTTTAAAAAGGCACTTTAAAATAATTACTTTTGCAAAAAGGGAACTTCTTAAAAAAATTTTCTTTTTTCATACTACTTTTTACAATTATAAATTACATGCTTTTAGCTATAAGGTACAATATTTCTCGCAAAAAGTATTACACATTTGAAGGTAGCACTTTTTAAAAATATATTTCACAGAAAAAGTACTTTTATCATTCCAGTATTACAATGCCTGGCTAAGTTTGTTCGGTTGCCTGCTGTGTGTGGCCATTATGTTCCTTATAGATTATATATCATCACTTATAACTTTGGCGATTATATTTGTGTTGTATTTGGTGGTAATGTATCGCAAGCCGGAGGCCAACTGGGGCTCATCCACACAAGCCCAACAATATAAAGCGGCCGTTACAGCTGTGCATAGGTTGCAAAATGTTTCGGATCATGTTAAGAATTATACGCCCCAAGTTTTGGTGTTGACAGGAGATCCGGTGACAAGACCACCTCTGGTAGATTTCAGTTATTTGTTGACCAAACAAAATTCTTTACTTTTTGTGGCCAATGTAGTGCCGGTAAAATATTAAAAAAAAACTTATATTTTCTAATAAAAATATAATAATTATTTTAGGTCAGTTTGGGTTACAAGAATCGCCAACAAATCATCAAAGAAGGTCAAAAATATTTAAATGCTCGCAAAATCAAGGCCTTTTACAATGTCATCGATGGCTTTAGCCTAGAAGAGGGCGTTAAGGCCTTATTAAAATCGACTGGTTTTGGTAAATTAACACCCAACATCATGGTCATGGGCTATAAAAGCGATTGGTGTCAATGCGATGTTAAAGAAGTTGAAAGTTATTTCAATATATTAAAGTGAGTTTTGGATTTTATCAATCAAAATACTTTTTATAAAATAATAATTGAAATTAAATTTAAGTATGGCATTTTCAATGCGCATGGGTGTGGCCATTTTACGTTTACCCGGTGGCTTGGACTTTTCCAATTTAAATCCTGAAATATCATATTCCGGTTCGAATGGTTTAGGCCACATAAACACGGCCAATGCTAAAGGTTTTACAAATATTTTAGTACCTCAAGGAAACGCCACCTCGGATCTATTGCATGTCGACTCTAATCTTAATTTAGCTGGCTTAGATAGCACTAATTCCTCATATACGATACCCCAACCGCCGCCCCTGCCAAATATGAGCAATTCTAAGAAATATAAAATAAATCAAGGTGATAATGTGACTTATTTGACTAAAGGTGGTTCAGAAGTTCCCAAACATATTTTGGATGCTATGACCGTTTTTTCCAATAAACATTCCAAGAGTACGATTGATGTGTTTTGGTTGTACGACGACGGCGGTAGGTTTTCTTGCAAGAGCTTGTTTGCTTTCTTGCTTATTTATATTTCGTATTGATTCAACAATTGCTTTCTTTCGCCAATTTTAAGGTTTAACTATGTTACTGCCTTATATAATATCTATGCGTTCCAATTGGCAAAATTGCAAGTTACGTGTGTTGGCTTTATGCCATGGCAAGGATGAGGAAACAGAAGAGAAGTGGTAAGTAGGATTGTATATAAGAGATAAAGAAAAAAAAAATAATAATAAACAAGAATTTGTTGGCTCGAGAAAACCATACATACATATTTCCCAAAGCTATTAATAATTCAAAAGACCTCAGTTTATTCTTTAAAATAATATCGATTCAAGTTTCGGATATTTCAAAAAGATGTGTCAAAAATGGGAAAATATAGGGAAAATTTTATTACTAGCAAGCATATGTCAAACAGCTGTTCCGTGCTTTTGTTCACAGAATATAATTTATGTAAACATTTCTAAACAAGGAAACTTGATAATATTGTGGAAAATGAAAGAGTTTCGGGGTTAGAAGTATATAAAAAGGCTCTTTTAGTTAGCCCCATCAGGCAAAGAAGTCTACATCAACTCAAATAAGTAGTTTTATTGTAAGGAATTTTATCACTTAAATTTTAAATCCTCTAAACTGGCAACTCTGCTATCTGTACTGTAATTTTTTTTTATTTTTTTTTTGTTTTGCACAAAGATCTACTAAATCTATTAATTTCTTGATTGTACCGAATAAACAGGTCATCTCAACTCCTCGGATGATTTTCGGCAGGCTTGATTTTTGACCGTTTAAATATTTTCGTATTTTATTTGTTAACTATTTTATTTTCCTTATTCTAAAAAGCATTACTACAAAACCACACATATAAAATGCATAGCTTGTTTTGCTGTTGCAATAGTGAGATGACCTGATGGGTGGGACATGGCTAAGACCTAAAGAGAATTGAAAAATGTCTGCCATTCAGTTTCTCGCTTGAAAGCGGCGATTAATAATAATGAACGAAATTTTAATTCAGGGCAATTTAAAATATTTTGAAAATAATAAATATATAAATAAAAAAATCTTGCTTACCCACATTACATTTTTATGATATTTTTCTTAATTTATTTCCTTTTACTTCTTCTCTCAAAACAGCATGGCAAGGTTATTGACGAAATTCCGTATTAAATTTTCGAAACTAATAATGCTGAAAGGTGTTACGGATCGTCCAAAAGAAACCACAATACTGCAACATAAACAATTAATCGATAGATACTGCAATAATGCCAGTTCAGAGCATGCAGTTATAACCACTTCCGAATTGCACGATATGGAAGAGAAAACCAACAGACAATTGCGCATACACGAATTAGTGGTGGAACATTCATCGCAAGCGGCTTTAATTGTAATGTCATTGCCCATGCCTAGAAAAGTGAGTTTTGAAAATGCGTTAATTTAATGATGTCAACACTCATTTAATAATTTCGATAAATTTCGGAAAAATAATTAAACTATAAAATATGTGTAATATTTACATTTTTTCCTCATTCCAGGAAGCTATTTCTGCACCCTTGTATATGTCTTGGTTAGAAATGTTATCGAAAGATATTACATGTCCAGTGATTTTTGCCAGAGGCAATCAAACTCCAGTATTAACACTTTATTCTTAGTTTTAAGAGAGAATGTATGCCAAATAGTTATTCTTATTTATAGTTATTAGTTAAGGACTATTATTAATGAAATATTTAGTTATTAAACGATTTAGAATTAAGTCCGAAAACATTTTATTTTTGATTGTAACATGTATTTTAGAATTAAACAATAAAGTGTTTATTTTAATGAATTTGCAGTTAATTATTATTTCTTCCGTTTTATCTTTTTATAGGGGTATGAGTTGCTTGATTTACTTCTTTGTAAAATGCTTTTAGTATTTTTCATTTAAAACAAACAAGTTTAAATTTTATTTTGTAATAACATACACAAAGTTAATTAATTTACTTATTAGTCTTATGAAAATTTAATAGTACGCTCTGCGGGGATTATTCTGAAAACAGAAACAAACAAAAAAAGAAGAGTAAAGAATAGGAATTATTTTTCTTAACAAACATTTAGTTACCAAAGGATTAGGTCTAAAACGATAAGCCAACATCATGCGTTTGCGATAAGCATCATATTCATTGTCGCAATCTTCTGGTGTAGCAGAGCTTTGTACACCCAAACCTTGGTTGCCTTCGCGTTGTGGACCCCTAAATTAAAAATTACACTCCAGTCAAATTGCTTTTTAATTGTTTTTCTTAAAATACTTATTAACTGGATCCACAATACCAGCACCATCCTGACCTAATCCTTGACCCTCTTTCCAGCCCAATTTTTGCAGCATTTGAAAACCAATATTATCCTCTTTCAATTTGTACTCTTTGTAATCACTTAGATCGGGTTGGCGATTACTCTTCTTGGCCTCATATTGTTCCATGAACTTTTTCAATTCTTCTGGTGGCAAAAAGTCTCCAATATGGTGCTTGCCCTCACTTTGTTTCGTTAAAGCTGAAGCCCATATACGTGTAGCTTCCATTTCTGCCTGACGCAATTTATGTTCCCATGTTCCGCCATCGACGTCTTCGTCCGAATCGTATTCGTACTTAAATTTACCACTTTTGGCCAAACGATCAATTTCTTGACGTTTACGCATCATATCCTGATACAAAAGATTCACTTTGAAATGCTCTTCACATTTTTTCCAATCTTCTTCACTAAGATTTGTGGAACCATAATTTAATTTAGCATAACTTAGTAAAGCAGGATCAGTGCGTGTTACAGTCGTTAGCAAGGGTTTATTTTGGTTGCCAAAAGAGGAAGGTACACCTTGTGGTTGGCCAAATAAAACTCAATATTTTTAAGAATATTTTTTTTTTAAATTGATTAAAGATCAGCAAAACTCACTTGACGATGAAGAGCTCTCGGGCATTTCAATTTTACCACCCCAACGAGATTTACGCAATTTTTTCTTTTCCATACGTTTTAATTCTTCCAGTTCTTCGGCTTCCCGTTCCAGACGTTCCTCTTCGCTCAATTCGTTGCGGCATTCAATTCGCCTTTTTATATTGTCCCTATTGCGATCCATCATACCTCTACGATACTCATCGTCCGAATCATTATCAGCACTTATAACAGATTCCGGGTCATATTTGTCCTCCTCAATCGAACAATATAAGCGACGTTGCTTGTAACCCGATGGATTGTTTTTCTTTTCCATTTCCAATTCCTCCTTTTCTTTTTGTTGTTGCTCCTTAAGTTTCTCCTGACGACGATCAATTACTTGTTGTCTGTAGTGATGATATTGTTCAGAGGTTTTATCAGAGAGAAACCTAAATATCAAGTAGACAAAAGAAGAGAAAATTTCATAGAAAAATAGACGAAGCGATTATAAATAAAATTCAAATTTCTTTAAACCAAATTTATACGATTTGTAGTGAAAATTTAGTAGTAACTTTAAAGCTTTTGTTTTAAGGTGGTTTATATGAACATCCTTGCTGGCTGGCGCCAAATGTATTAATTTCCATTCACTTGGATTAATTTTTTGCTGAGGCTTATGGTTGTCGTCTTAAATACGGTTGTTGGTGGATTGTAGTTAATTTTTATTTGTTTATAAAATTTTGAAAGCATTAGGTATGGATGAGAAACAAATTTTTAACAAAGAAAAAGTTGTATTAAATAATTCTAATTTATATACATCAACTTGCATAACTACTTTATGAAAACTCGTAAAATAAATTTAAAAACAAATACCTTTAGTTCTAGCTTCAACTATTGTTGCTTAGCTATCGTTGTTTCTATGAGAGAGAAGGTAATAGTTAATTGTTTCTATTTCTATCCGCAACAGGGTTGTGAAATACTTTTTATTTAAAGTAACTATTAAAAAAGATCATTTTATAAGAGTATCTTTGAAAAATTCTTTTAAAAAGTACCTCTTAAAAAGAGTTCTTTCAACGAAATTACCTTTACTATTTAAAAGAAAATATTTTTAAAAGACGAAACTTTTGAAAAAGTATATACCTTTTAAAGAAAATAACCTTTTGAAACACTACATTTACACTAAAGTAGGTTTTAGAAAAGTCCCCTTTATAACATAAAAACTTTTAGAACAAGTATATTCTATGAAAGTTATCTTTGAAAAACATACGTTTTATACAAGTATTTTTCAAAAACTACTTTTTAATATAAAGTGTTATACAATTTAAGTTTCCCTCAAATAGGTATAATTTTTTTAATATAAGCATCATCTGGAGAATCTTACAGAACAGTTCCTTTGCAAATTTATGGATTTAAAAAATACACTTGAAAATATACTTTCATAAGAAACATTTAACACTAAAAATGTAATATTAATACTCTTCTCGTAAAGCTAAAGTTGAGCTTTCATAATATAGGCTATAAAAACAATGAATAATATTTCATCTAAAGCAGTAATTGGTCTTTTAAAAAATTATGTTTTTAATTTGTATTTTGATAGGCGAATTGCCCTGTATGTATAAAACTTTAAGGCCAATTTCATTTATATGTTAATGTAATACATGTAGATTAAAAACTTGTTGTCTCTTCAACATACTCTAACGCAATTAAAATGTAACCATTTGTTTTTTCATTTATATTATTTACCACAGTGCTGGATGTAACTGATTTTTATAGCCGCGTAAAGTTTCTTCATATGCATCACCGTTGTCAGCCACCAAATCGATAAGATTTTCTATAGATGTTGGTATTTGTACGCAACTCGTATTGTCGACTGGATTGTTGTCTGAAAAAACTACTGAAAAATCCTTTAAAATCGTGCTCGCATTTCTCAAGTTTTGTTTTAAGGTAAAAAAAAATGGAAAGTACTTGCATTTCAGGTACAAAATGATATTTAAAAAAAAACGTGTCATAATGAATTTAGATATATAGAAATCAAGAAATGCATAACGCATTTATTGACAAAACAAAAATTTTGATATTTATATAGGTGATATACAAAAACAATATAACATATCAATTAAAATGTTTTGTTTTGTTTATTTGCAGTTGTTTTTTTCTTTTATAAAGCAATAATTTGCTATACTAACCTTTATCAGCTTTTTCCGTTTGTTCCTGCTCTTGTTGTTGTTGGAATTCATTAGACTGATTTTGTATTTCTTCAGTTTGAGGTAGTTCCTGCGTAGCTAAGTCTTGGTTTTGTTCAAGTTTTGGCTGATTAGAAGGTATTTGGTGCTGTTGCTGCAGATTAAGTTGTTTTTGCAGCAAATATTGTTCATCTTGCTGCTGCTGTTCTTGTAATTGTTGTGTATTATTTGTGAGTTGCTCTTGGTTTTGTTGCAGTTGAATATTCTGAACTGGTATTTGTATTGCTTCTAAATTTAGTTGCGGTTTAGGTATAGCATTCAAGTCAAACTCTTTTGGCTGTGGTATTGCGTTCAATTGAATTGGTTCTGGAGCCGGTATCATATACAATGGCGTTAAGCTGGCCAGTGCTATTGGCAATTGTGGAGGTGGAGGAGGTGGTGGGGGGGCCACTGATACCGCCTGCATAGGCATTAGTATAGCCGCAGCAGCTACCGTTGTAGGCGGTGGTGGTGGTGGTACAAATTGGGGCGTTGCTGCAAAGAATGCTGTAGCTGTATGAGGCGTCATTGTAGCAGCTTGTGTGGAAGGGGCTTGCATTTGTTGTTGTAACATCAAATTTTGTGCCGCCATTAGAGCAGGGTTAAATTGGAAAGATAACGTTGGAGGCGTTGGTGGTGGTGGTGGTAAAGCCGCCTGAAGATGGTGTTTATGTTGATGAAGTTGATGCTGCTGCTGTAGCTGAATCTGTTGTTGTTGTTGTTGTTGCTGTTGTTGTTGTTGATGCTGTAGATTTTGAAGTTCTTGATGTTGAGTAGTTATCATTGTGTCATTTGTTGTTGGCATCGAATTTTCAGGGGTTTCTAAATTGGTTTCCACAGTTGTTGTTGAATTGTTAGAGTCTTTAGTTTCTTCTTCTGTAGTTGTTTTTTGAGTTATTTCAGGGCTAAAAATAAACACATGCATTTCTCATTGTTTAAGTGAATTAAATGTAAATGAAGAAAACTATAAAAGCATATGATTATAGAGAGTAAAGAGATATTTTCTAATACACAAATATGAAAAGTTGATTACAATTTTTTTTAATTATACCGATGCATCTTTACTGTACATATTTTAACAATTTCCAAGATATTCTGGCACATTCTGTAAATCACGATGATTTGAAATCGCGCGATTTTCGAAAACTAGCTTCACTAATTGAAATATTTTTCAGACATCAGAATAATGTCTGAAAACAATCCGCGTCTAATTTTTAAAACGTCATCTGGATCATTATTTACATTGGAAATCGCACGATTTCAAATCACCATGATTTACAGTACTTTCCACTCTTATTACATACTCATGTACATATACTATCGTGTAAGCCGATTTATATTTGCACTTACCTTGGTAAAATGGGTTTTGGCGTTTGCTGCTGTTGCTTTTCTAAAATCTTTTTGAAATTCTCCAGAAATGATCCATCGTTACAAAAGTTGTTTTCAACCTTAGCCGGTGTTTGTTCTGCTGAAGGAGCAGTGACTGCCACTCTCTTAACTCCACTACCATACATTTTTCCAGTCCTGCTAGTTAAACTCGTTAAAGTTTTTGATGTCGTATTGCTTGAATCATTCCCATCTAATTTTTTCTCGTCATCTTCTTCAGTTTTAATTTCTTCGTCAACATTCGCAACCTTCTCGGTTTGAACAGTTTCCTCATTGCTAACACTTTTTAGTTTGGCTGCCAAAGTTTGAGCAGCTGCCACCGCTTTCGCTAACTCGGCTGTGCGTTGTTTTTCTAATATTTCTTGACGTTTTTTCGCTATAATTTCTTCTTGTTTACTCATTTGAGCAAAGCGATCTATGCGAGAAGAATTGCGTTGAGACATATTTTCTAAAAAATAATTTTATCGGCACAAATTATCTTCTTTCTGTATTCAGTTCAGTTAAACTTTTCGGTGACTGTAAAAAACTTTCCTGCACTTTATGGTATACCATAAGCGCTTGCAAGTCTAATCAAACCCTTACACTTCTTCAAAGCAGTAATACTTTATTATATTAAGAATATTTTAAATTAATGAATTAATTTAACATAATTTCTTTGCAGCAAGCCAAAGAAAAACCTTACTGTTTTATAATTTTTTCAATGCAATTGCAATACCTGGTTGAAAAAATAGTACCTAATATAACTTGAGGTGCTGCCATATCAAATATACTATTTCACCAGTACACGGCGAAAAAAATATTTTCGAAACTAATCCGCAAGCATTGATATATCATGAGGCTAATATGGTTATATGCACGACATGTATTAACATTATTTCAAAATTTGATAGTTCAGTAAGTGTGATATCAAAAACTCGTTCGAATAGTACAAAGCTTTAATCTGATTATGGTAATTATATAATAGATTTATATGTAAAAACAACTTGACAGAATCGAATATATGACGCCGTATTCATAAAGAAATACTTTATGCTTATAAGACACATTTTTTAGAGAAATTTATATTGAGGATATTTATTTTATATAAAATTGATCACAAAGCTAAATGAAACAAAATGTTTTCCATCTGTCCGCCGATTTCGTGTTTGTAAAAAAGGGTACTATCCAAAAACATTTTGTTCAAACGTATACGTATGCCCACACTTGTACGTATAACAAACCAATTTTACCCCAATTGTGCAGTTTACTCGGCCTTTAAGGCTCAAAGCTTTAGTATCCAACAGAATCCAAATAAAACGCAGACATTTTATTCAGCAGAAATTTTTTAAGTATATGTTATTGTTATAAGTATATGTATATATTATTTTTAACAAGAACAATATATGTATAAATGTACATTTTTAATAGCTTTATAATTTTAAGAAAAAACACCACTAAAACTTAAAATATTTCAAGTCTTTTGATAATATTTAACAATTATTAGAAATGACTAGATTTATTGGAAATGTAATTTCAATTTTTTATGAAAAAAATAAAATATTTTTTTAACTAAATTGTCTAATAGGAAAATATTAGATTTACCTAAAAATAATATTTGTTTGCAATATAAATTTCCAATACATACATATATCTTTGCTTTTATTGAACCTTGAATATTATAATAAATATCACTTAAATGCATAAATATGTTAGAATCAGTTTTTATAACTCACTAGGATTCAGTAGAACTTTGGTATTATTAAACCTTTTAACATATCAAAACTGTTACCATCAGGCTGTACTACTTGAATGACACCGTTTGTTAGTTGAACTTTCAAATACCCATAGTCATCGATACCAATAACTTTAGCGTCTTTTTTGGAGCCATCTGCGTCGCAAATGGAAATTGGTTGATTGCTGCAAGTTTTGATGTAATAAAATTTTATGGTTTAAACAGAGATAACATATAGGATTAGCAATATTTTCTACACAATCTTACCTATGCATCCACAGATCATAATATAGTCTATAAAAGCTGTCAAAGTCTCCAGTTTGCACAAGTTCTATTAAACGCTCGATTTCATTAAACATTAATGCCAATAGCATTTCGTATTTCATAGGGGGTAACTTTTGCTGATTAGCACTATTGTAGTCACGTATTATATCATTAATGCATGTTGTAGGTTTAGGATTATCTAGATTAATTCCACATCCTATATTTACAATCGCGCTTGTACCTTTAATTGTTGTCCTGACCGTAAGACCTCCAATTTTATATATGCCATTGGCATAAGTATCGTTAGGCCATTTTACAGATAGATTTATGACCTTCAAAGTTTAGATAAATTTTTATACATATTTTTCGTAATTAATTTGCAATTTGTATAACGTTTTGAATTTTATAAGAGCCTATGATATATACACATAAACATACTAACAAAACGTGGTTCCAACTCATGGAAAGTAACTGTTACGATTTTAAAACAACTGTTTTAATTTTTTACAATTGTGGCCGTACCTTTAGCTTATTGCGCTCCTTAGTATTATTACTGATTTCTACGCGAAACTATTACTAAATTGGCTTAATTTTATTCAGTGTTTTACTGCATGCTCGCATGCTGTCGTTCCTTCGAATAACATATCTAAAAAACTACTTTTAAACAGGTAGTTGATTGTTATCTCCACTATGACATTTGACATATTAACTACAACACTGTGTATTCACCCTCTCTGATTCGTTACATTTGCAACAGCCCTGTATACTATTCGTTGCCCCAACATACAGAACTCGTTGCTTTGTGCAAATTGAGAAGAAAAATTTTAGTTTTTTGCTGCAGAGTTATTTAAATAAAACAAATTAGATAAAAACATGCAAATCCACAGAAATGCTAACAAAGTATATCACACATAATTAAATTCAATGGAATAAATTAATTGCACAAAAAAAGAAACAAATTTTGTATTAACGACAGAAGGCGCAGGGCAAATAATAAAAGATTTTTCACGTCAAATCCGCTAAGAAAATATACCAAATTGATACATTTGGAGACAAAAGAAAAACAAATTACTACTAGCAAATTTATTTAAATAATTAATTAAATATATAATAAATGTAAAGGAAAAAGAAAAATGAAATATAAAAGAAATGTTACTTCGTTGACTGAAGAGGGGCTATAAATGTCCCACTCCTCCGCAATTAAACCAATCAACCTTTTAACGAATGTTGCTGTTGTCGATGCCATAGTATGTTGAAAATATAAAAAAAGTAATTCTGAAGATGGCTGAACCAAAGTCTTGAACAAAAACAACTGGAAATTAATATTCCCAAAAAAAAAAAAAAAAAACAAATAAAATGCAATTCTTAATTGAGTTTATGATACAAAAAAGGTAATTATTTGTCTTGGAAATTGTATAAAATATGATATTGATCAAATTTATAAACATGCATTTTAGTTTTGTAAAAAATCGATGCCGATTCCGTTTCTGTGAATTTCTGAAAAATTTGTTAAAGTTATTTGATTGAATAGGAATAATGATTAAAAGAATTTCCTTGCATACAATATGTATGTATTCGTCATCATGATAAAATAAAAATAATGTGGGTAAAACACATTCTTATCTTAAGAAAAAAAAACAGAACCAATTTATACGAATAATTTTATTTGCTTTTAAAATATGTTCTGTAAAGGAGAAGTTATTCAAGTCTTTCTGAACATCCAGTCTTGGTCAGAACCGATAAGTCCAATATAAGGAAAATGTATTACTTTATCTTATACGTAGACAGTAATAAGTATTACTTTTATTATAGAAAAAATAGAAACTTTATAAGAAATATTCTAAATCAAAATTAGTAGACTCATTTTGACTATAGAAATAGTAAAATTTTTCGATACGAAATTTAACTAAAATGGTGAAAACTATGTGTTTGTTTCATAATTACATGAATATATCTGTTACGGCAACTTTCCGAAAAAAAGTTAAAACAAATTTTATTTATTACAAATTTTAGTACCTCAAATCTTTGTTCGTTCAATTTCTTTTTAAAAAAATTTAATATGATTCACTACCTTATAACAAAAGAAGCAAGCATAAATGGAAAATATTTAATAAATTATTACAATAGATTTAAAAACCGCAAATCAATTGGCAAGCTTTAAAAGGAAGGAACGGAGAAATCATTTACGGAATATTCAATTAGCTTTAATATGATGCATGTATTTCATTTTATTTATTATTTCTTTATTACAGCTCATACATACATAATAATATCGCCCTAAAATGAGCAGTGCTACAACAACACCAACTAAAATTATAATGACATCCATGCAGCAGCATTCAACAATGCCACAACATTCGCTTTCAACACATTCAACACCCGTACGTAGCGCAAATGCCAATCCTCACTCCGCATCAACTTCATCGTTACCAGCCAATGATTTGGATGTCATACAAGATATGATCGATTGTTCAGCTAATCGTTTAGAAGGCTTACGTACGCAATGTGTTACAAGCACAACGTTAACTCAACGTGAAATACGCTGTTTAGAAACTAAACTGCTGCGCATGTTCTCAGAATTGCTGTTAACAAAAGATAAACTTAATGAACGTATACCAGCCAGTGGTTTACCACATACATCTGGCAACGAGTTAAGGCAATGGCTAAGGGTTGTAGGTTTAAGTCAAGATTCCCTAAATGTTTGCTTAACACGTCTCTCGACATTGGAACAAATTTTGGAGTTGAGTGATAAAGAGTTAAAGGAACTAATACAAAATAATCCCACTTATCGAGAGGAAGAAGTACGTCGTTTAACAAAAGCTATGAAAAACTTACGTAAATGCAAAGAGATTTTAACGAATCCTAATGATGTTATTATGTCTGGAGAGTGTGGCAAAAATTCTACCACAACGAACACTATTGCAGGAGGAAATACGGCTGTGGCAAATAGAGAAACAAAGGAACAATTAATTGAACAATTGTTTTGGGACTCCTGGGACAGACATCATCGTGGCAGTGTGGGTAATATAGGAGTGACGGCTTCGCCTAGGTCTCATCGAAATATGAAACAAGCCAAACAGCAGCAACAACACCCCAACAGACAATCACCTTCAAATGACAACCAAAACTTTAAACATTCTACTACGGCCAACAATTACACTGAAGATAATACGGGCTTAAATTTGAGTCTTACCCCTTCACCACCACACTCACCTTTCACAGCCACCTCAACATCTACAAGCTTTAATAATATGGGATGTGGTAGCTTAAATGGCACTCCGCAGAAAGGTAAAGTTGCAGGTACACCACCACCAATGAAAAAACATTTTACCGCTCTTAACAATACACAACCTTTAACACCTACCCGCAACCATATGGGAGTTGGATGCAGTTACCAATCATATCAGCAAGATCACGTGCCCATACCGCTGTCAAAATCTAAATCAAATGAATCCCATTCACAGGATTCTCCCTCTATAATGGCAAATATAGCATATAAAAATTCTTCTGCAGCGGGGATAGGGTGTATCTCTAGATCCCGACTAAACACTGATCCTAGTCCTGATAGTCATTCTTCAGCTAGTTCGGATATATTAATTGAAACCAACAACAGCAGCAGTAACAATAATAGTCTGCAGGTGCCCCTGTCTCCCTTAACTCCCATAGTAAATTTAAGCATGAGCCATAATATAGCACATCGCTTTACAACGCTAGTTAAAATGGCTACTTGTGATCTCTGTCAGAAGCCCATGTTTATTGGTCGTAAGTGCAAAGAATGTAAATATCGATGTCACAAAGTCTGTGAGCCCGATGTACCCAATTCCTGCTGTTTACCACCAGAATTTATAGACGAATTCAAGCAGGCAATCAAAGATGCTGGTTATCATTCGCAATTGACTCATACACCTCCTAATTTGAACCATCAGTCGCCTAACCAAGGTCACAGCACGTTAAGTAAAGGTCGCAAGGGTCTTACTTCGGGCAGGCATCAAAAACATGGCTCGACCGTAAGCTCAAATATTGGAATTCATGCCGATAGTAGTTCACCTGGCTCGAGCTGCAATAGTTCTAGTCCTTCAAGTCCAGCACTTTTTAATTTGCAACACCATCATTCTTCGGGAGATATGCATGGTACAACGATTATGAGCTCTTCAGCCGGTGGTTCAAGTACAAGTTCTAACATGTTATCCACCCCTTCATCGCATAAAAATACAAGTCAATTTAATTTCCCTGATGTTACTATTACTTCAAATTGTAACAATCCCTCTGGAGCTACAACTGAAACCATATTGTCGGCACAAAATGCCAATAATCCATCACCAAATCATGAATTTTCCGATACTCGACAGTCTCGCCACAATAGTCACGAAGCTTTAATATCTTCTTCAAACAATGCAAATACTCATCAGAATATCAGCACTACCAACAATAGTATTAATGTTAACATCCATCCCAACAATTTTACCGCATCCACATCCTCTACACTTACAAACAATTCAACAAATAGTATTGTAAATGCTGGACCAGCTACTTTCTTTCAAAGGAAACTAAGTTCGGCTGGCGTAGATAAAAGAGACAATTTCGCCGAACTCTCCGATACACACAAATCGAATGACAGTGACAAAACAGTATCCCTTTCGGGAAGCACATCTGCCTCAACTGACTCGGATCGAACTCCCGTGCGTTTAGACTCTACTGAAGATGGTGACTCTGGCAATTGGCCTAGACAGAATTCATTGTCGCTCAAAGAATGGGATATTCCATATGGAGATTTGCAAATGTTAGAAAAAATTGGACAGGGTCGTTTTGGCACTGTGCATCGCGCTCTGTGGCATGGTTCAGTGGCTGTTAAACTTCTAAAGGAAGATTATCTTGATGATGAACACATGCTGGAGGCTTTTAAAGTTGAGGTGGCCAATTTTAAAAAGACACGTCACGAAAATTTGGTTCTATTTATGGGTGCTTGTATGAATCCTCCATACTTGGCTATAGTCACTTCCCTGTGCAAGGGTAATACCCTATACACACACATTCATGCTAGACGTGAAAAATTCGTCATCAACAAGACTACACTGATAGCTCAACAGATAACTCAGGGCATGGGTTATTTGCATGCTCGTGGTATTATACACAAAGATTTGAGGACAAAAAATATATTTTTAGAAAATGGAAAAGTTATCATAACCGATTTTGGTTTATTTAGCTCTACGAAATTGCTATACTGTGATAAAGGTTTAGGTGTACCCACTGGCTGGCTGTGCTATTTAGCTCCCGAGTTAATGCGCTGTTTGAAAGCGCGAAAACCTGCCGATGAAATACTACCATTTACGGCCGCTTCTGATGTGTATTCATTTGGCACAGTATGGTACGAATTGTTATGTGGCGAATTTCCTTTCAGGGCACAACCTCCTGAATCGATAATTTGGCAAGTTGGTCGAGGAATGAAACAAACATTAGCCAATTTGCAGACCTCACGAGACGTGAAGGATATATTAATGTTGTGCTGGCATTACAACTGTGAGGATAGACCCGATTTTCCGAAGCTGTTAACGTTATTCGAAAGATTGCCTAAAAAGCGTTTAGCACGTTCACCCTCACATCCCGTACAATTGTCAAGATCGGCCGAAGCTATATTTTAAATATTGCAGCCATAAAACGAATACAGACAACCTAAGAATGCTAATTTCACAAACTACTGTAAATAACGATAAATCACAACAGTATAAATATTAAATTAAAGAAATATTTAACTTCCAAACAAAAGGACTTTTTTCTCGTCAAAAAAACCATTCCTTTTTCAATTTCGAAAAACATATAAGCTATAGTAGTTTTCTTTCTTGATTTTTTTTAACAAACAAAAACGAAATAACAAGTACACTGATTGTAAATATTGAGTTGAAAAAAAAACACACAAAAATATATATACATATATAACAAATATGCTGTAAGTACATAAAAAAATTAGACTTAAGTTAAAAGACAAAAAAAAAAAAAAAATAATAATAATAATAAAAAATAAAAAGTCATCAATAAACTTCTATTTACATTTCATAATGTAAGCAAAGTAATCCAACAAAATACAGCAAACTTAAAGTAAATAAGCAAATAAAAAATATTACAGTTTAGAACTAACCAAGATTTTATATTAAATAATATCTCAAGTGAAGAAACAAGCAATCTAATTTTGTGCTCAATAAATTAAGATACAATTCAAATATCTTTTATACACATAAAAATACGAAAATATTTCGTAACTTAATTTACATATGTAATATTTTTATATATTATTTTTAGTTTCAGATGGATGCGACAAACAAGCTTGTTTTAAAACTTCGACGCTGCACGATTATAGGAATTTTTAGCACTAATATATGAAATTACATATTAAAATTTAGAAATCTTGTTTTATGACGAAGCAACTTGGTTTTTTGACATTGTAGTTTTAGTAATTTTTTCTCCGCTTATTACAAGAAACTAATGTATTCTTTACGTATTAAAATTTTGATATCTCACATTAAAAGACCGCCTAGGTAGAATTTATTCCGCAAGTAAAATATGCTTAATATTGTTTAGCTTTTCCTTCATCAAGAAAACGGTATTGGACATAAAAAATGTCAAACAAAATTTGCTTAATGTCTCTATTCTACTGCAAGTTGTCGAAGTTTGAAGGCGAATTTGCCTAAGGGTGAAAGTATACTCAATGCTAATACTCAATTCAGTGTTAAAAGCTCTGATTTATATGTTCATGCAAGGGAATTTGCGTAATCAAAATATTTTTGTAGAATTCGCGAACTCAAGTAGGTATGCATAATATCATGCATTTATCTTTTTCCTAATACATGGCACCTGATTAATAAATGTAGTAAAGATAACCAAACTTATTTAACAGCTTATTTTTCAAATAAGTAGTTAATAAATATAGAATATGTTTTATGAATAAGCCAGAATGTTAACAATTTATTTTGATGTTAACACTCATGCATAAAAAACACAGTAAACAAATGTTTATAATATGATTCTTGTGTCTAATTTTTAACCTCTTTTTTCTTTTAATAATTAATAGATTTTTTTCAGTTTTGAGGTTCTTTTAATTTATATTAAATATTAATATAAAAGAACCTCAAAACTCACAAATCTATTAGTTATCAAATGTTTATAAGAAATTCAAAATGTTTATATACAATGTATTAAACGATGTTTTCTTATGTTATCAACATACGTTGGGGAAAAGAGCATATCTTAATAATGTTTAATAACTCACCTTATATAAAGGATGACTTTTCAGAGTATTGACCATAGCAGCACCTACTATATGTTGTATTAAAGGTAAACGTTGTCCTAACGGAGAGTCAATTGATATATGAAGTTGTACCGAAAACATAGCACAGCCTCGTGGACTAAGCCACTGTAAATATATGGAAAATAAAAAAAAAGACTTGATTACAATATTAACATTAAAAGGCACTAATTTTGTTGATAACATCACCGAAGTGAAATTTATATGATGAATTTAGTTATTCTTACTTGTATTCTATTTGCATTTGACTTTCTTTTTGTTTTCAAATTTTTACAAACACAAAAAATTCCCTCTTTTCAAATTAACTTTTGGTTTTTCAAATAAATTTCACTGACATGAAGTGAAATCATAATTGTTTATTTAAAAAGCACAACTTGTTATATATTACTTCAATGTTTTTTTTAATAATTTAATGCATTGAAAATTGCTTTCCTGTATAGAAATAATATAGGGAAATCATATCGTACATTTTTAACTAATATTGCTACACTCAGAACAATAAAATTACCGATATGATGCCGAAACTCAGAAAGAAATACCTGCGATTCCTATAAGCATATTGAATTTCTGTTGTTAAAATTAACAAATCTAAAATAATTTCTAAATTTGATTTCATTTGGTAAATTTCTTTTTATAGTTTTATTATATTGTATGTGTTCCCAAAATACTAATATATTTTATTAAAATAACCACACAATTCACATCACAATCCATTACTGATTGCCGTGATAAGAATTGTAATAAATAACTAACAGTCAAGATCGAATAAAATATAATGTTTGACTATACAAAAATTTCATTCGTAAGAATTAAGTTTTAGAAATTCTCAACTGGCAAAGTCTAATGTGTTACTACTTCGAATAAAATTTAGAAAATGTAAGGAAAATAAACTTACCTGATTATTACTACGCCCTATACCACTCATTTGTTCACGTGCTATAACAGTAATGCCATTAGTCAATTCCAAATTAGATATCACGTGTTGAGAGCTATTAATAACGGGTGTATATATAACCAAACGGCCAAAATAGGTGGTTTTAAGATTCTTAAAAATAGAAAATGATAAATAATAATCTAAATTCACACCCATAACCTAAATCCCCACCTCAAAATAATCTACAGTCGAAAAATCTTCAGGACATGAATGTATTAAAATGGGTAGGATATTTGAATTGACAGTTGGCAGTTTATCATCTGGACCACAAAATTTCATTGTTAATTCGGGTGTTACTAAGACATTATCAGCATTAACGTTTGATTTAATCTTCTCCAGCAATTCAAACTTGGCCTTTAGTATAATAAAATAGAAAGATTTATATAGAGCTACATTAAGCATATATTAAAAATTACACACGTACCTCATGCCTGCCCAAAAAATAGGAATTTTTGAAGACCATTTGAGGTCCAGAACCATTTGTTGCCATTGTCTTATTGTATTGCACACCCATAGTTAAATAATTTTTCAGTAAGTCGGCGAATATTTCATGACGTATGTTGTCATTTTGCTTGAGTACGGAAAATTTATTTTCATCTGCTTCAAATTCACTGGGATTTATTTCCAAATGGACCTTTAAACAATAAAACCATTTATGCGATTTGAGTAAAAGGAATGTACATACATACATATTATCTGCTTTCGTAAATTAATAATTTAATAGAATTACAAATTTTGTCTTTAAAAGTACTATTTTTAAAATTTATTTAGTTTAAAGTTATCAAGTTAAATACCATTTTTTATAAATGTGTTGTTATCGTAAAAACGATACTTTTAGTCGCTTCTGAAGTGACAAATTTGTCCGTAAAATATGAGATGTTGAAAATGCCAATACTAGAGTAAATTATATTATTGATGCAATTTTTTATGATAAAAATGTTTATCAAAATTTACTGATCATTGATTGAAATTTATTTTATCGGTATATTATTTACTATTACTATTTATTCCAATTGATCGCGTTATCAATATATCGTCTAGGTTGAAAAATAATTGATGTTTTTTTTCTCTAGTTTCTTTAGAATCTTGCTCAAGTCGTAGCAACATTTCATATACTGATAAACACCCACAAGATATACAAAAATGTTTGAAAAATTATTTTATTTATTAAACTTACTTGGGAAAAAACTGCTGTGCCACCGCTCTTTCTATTATTGGCTACCAAAAGACTGGGGGTATTCCAGGTTTCCTCGGTGCCCAAAACCTTAACATCAATTTGGTGCATATCACCTTTCAAATCCTTGAGTTCAATGGACCTTGGTGGACACACTAGAGCTCTAAGCGTCGTGTATGTTTTGATTTGTGTGTGTTTTTTATTTTACATAAAGTTTGGAATGGAACCACATATACGAAAAATATTTCGCACATACATACACGCACGCATTTTTCAAAATTTGTTTTATTTTTTATTTAAATTTTTTATTTTTTTTATTTTTTACACATTTATATAAAAACACAACAGCCAGCGAGCAAGTAACAATTGTAGTAGTCAAAAAAAGTAAAAGAATATATGAAGGAAGGAAAAAAGTATGTGTATGTATATGGCAAATATGAACCAGAACAAAATTACTAAAAGTATATATGTTATATACATACATATATATACTTATTATTATATACATATGTAATACACAGAAAGAATCAATATCTGACTTCAATTGCGAAAGCAGCATATTCAATTGATTTTGCTGTTAAAGTTCAACCGACGAAGAAAATTGTATTTCAGTTACCAATATTTTCGAAAATTAAATTTCTTTTTCATTCTTTCAATTTATCAAATCAACCTTTAATTACTTCTTGCAAAATAATAGTTTCTGTGTACTTAGGGCGTGTTTTTGAGATTTGGATTATATTTAAACTTAGTTCAACGTAATCTGAAACTTTGATTTTAGGCGAAATGTGATTCTTTGTTAAATATTTTATAATAGACCAACATTTTAAGCAAAAGTAAGCTGGTCTCATGAAGTTTTGAATACATGCTTGTTAATTTGGCTTAAATTTGTTTTCAGACTAACTAAATCTAGTTTAACTGAGATCTCAAAAACCCAGCCTTAGAAGGTAAGAAGAATAATAAAAATAGTTATTGTAATAAGTATTTAAGCTTTTAAGAAAAAAAAACTTTACTGCAATACAAAACAAGCCAAGTTTCTGGCCTTAAGGAAAGGAAATAATTAATAAAATTAAGAAAACTTTTGTTGCAAACCGTTCATGCAGTGGTGCATGTAGTGAAGATATATAATTTCGTACATGTTTGTGCCATTTGTTAAAAAGTATTTTGTTGGTTAGTGTTATTTTATTGTTTTAAGGAGTAAAAAAAACTAATTGGACATTTAGAATTTCGGATTACACATAAATTTTCGTTATTTACATACAAACCAAATTTTTAGATAATTTTCTATCGATTAATTTTTTTCGTATTTTTTTATATTTTTGGGAATAAACTACGTTTTTAAATAGTAAACTATCACTAAGGGGCTTAATTGAAATAATTTTACTTACGGTTTGCGACTATTGGTGTAAGCGGAGTCATCGCTGTCGGTTGAAAAGTTTTTCTTAACCGGTGAAGGCTGATAACAGAATATGTGATGCATCATTTTGACCTTTTGCCATTTGTCATAAGAAAATTGTACCAATTCATGTTCACGTACCTGCAGATAAAAATTGGGAACAAAAATTATTTTGTCATTGCTGAATTCGCACTGTTGATACAATGTGGCAGTTCATCGATAATTAAAACTATTTAGTTAAAATAAAAATTTTCATACTTTTAGGATTTTCTTTTTTTTGTTTTTTATATTATTCAGTAATGGCTGTTAATATACCCTCTTTAGAAATATAATAGCAAATAACAAATAACGAAGATTTCAAAAATAGCTTTTGATGTTTACTAGTGATGTGCGAATATTAATATTTTTAGTTTATATCACATACTCCACCTTTTTTTAAGCATATGTTAAATACAAAACACGAATCATTTTAAATTTTGGTAACAGGTGGCATTTTCAAAAATCTATGTGCAAATGAAAATGTTCGTCATTATCAATAAGTTTCACAGGTCGGTCTGTTTATACCGTATTTTATTACAAACTAATTAAACTTGAATATATTGAGTTTTATAACATCATTCACAAACGAAATAACAGTATTTATTTTTCAGACCTCCATTAATTAATAGCTGGAATATTCCACTGATGGATTAATAATCTATAGATTTCATAAAAAACAGAGTTTTTTCAACTACGTCAATTATTTTTGTCTCACAAACCTTCCCAATGAAGGACTGGCAAATTGTCAAGGTATGTATCTATATCTAAATATATCATTATTTAAATGTAAGCCTATAAGTATGCATATTTTAAAAATAAAAAATCTATATATGTAGACACATACACCCACAAACATGTAACTTACCTCGGCAGTACGATAAGTTGGCAATATAAAATGTAAAATATCAGAACACAACGATAAAACTTTACCACCCCTTAGAAAATAGTCCACAATTAGCTCACCAACTGCATTGGGAACCGTTCCACATACGACCATTAACGCTGTAGTACTTAGCCAATATTTTTGTTCAACTTGATGTGCAGTTAAAGGATAAATTGTATAACTATAAATAATGAATGATTTAAATTTTAGTTATTTACTTATGAGCAGTCGGTTAAATATAAACTATAATCGAATTGAACACGTAGTGCAGTAGAGAAAACAAGACAATATACACATGTATTTTAAATAAATCGAATGAAAACAATTAAGTGCTATTTACACAACCCTGACTGTCGTACGTCTTGTAGAGAAAAACCGTATGGAAAAACATCAGAACTTTCACGTTTACATTCATAATTTTTTTTACTCAAACTGAGCATCTAGATTGTGTAAACAGTATTTAATATATAAAGAACTGAAGAAAAAAATAAATTTTTTAACAATATGGACTAATATTATAATATTAATCAAGCTTATGGTCGTTTTTTATCAAATTATATTTGGTCTAATTTTTATTCGATATTTCGTTAACAGCTTGTTGACATCTTCAGGAAATAAAAATTATTTTTATTTCCTGAAGGTGTTAAAAAGCTGTTAACGAAATATCGAACAAAAATTAGACTAAATATAATTTGATAAAAAACGACCATAAGCTTGATTAATATTATGATAAACTGATAAGGCCAATAAAGATAAATCAACAAATATGGACTAATAAATAAAAAAAGGTAAAGAAACTAGAATTAAATAATTTTTTCTTTTAGGTTTTTAAAAATAATAGTTTTATTTATGTCAAAATATTGAATGAGATATGAGAATATTTTTTCAATATTTGTAGCAAAACAAAGTTTACAAATTCATTGACTTACGTGTTATCAGATAAGATTTCTTTTAATGTGTTGACAGCACTTTCTTTGGACGAAGCTGTTTCAGCATAAACTAAAACATTGAGAGGTTTGCTCTCGCTTAAACTATCTTTGTGGCGTTGCAAACTAGGACGCTTGGAGTTATCTTTAACTGTAGAAGAGGCACCAAATGTAGTAGAAATCGCACCAGTATTTATATTGGAATTGTCCATAGGTTTAATGGTAGAAGGTTTGGATAAGTCGGAAGTTGTTGTGGTGCTAACAACAATAACTTTTTCTTCTTTTTGTATAATAGTCTTCTCCGTTTCTTTGGACGAGGAAGAAATTGATGCTGTATCATTCAATTTGGAAGCGTTCGATTTCAATTCAGATTTAACATCGACTTTGGAACTTGGAGACTTTGATTTAGATCTCTCAGCAACCTTGGCTGCAGCAATTTTTTCTAGCTCACTACCTTTTTCGCTTATAACACTAGTAGCTGGCGTAGTTGCTTTAAAGCGTCCTGAATCTACGGCATTTGGTTTCTTTATTTCAGTTGGTTTGGCTCTTGCTTTACTAGGACTTTGTAGTGATTTTGTTGGAGAAGTATTTGATTTGCCTGCAGCAGAGGTAGACGCTGTCGAATTTAATTGTTCGCTTTTTATAAATTTATCTATATCCTTGGAAACTTTTAATTTTTCGGGACTTGATTTTGTAGGCAATTCTTTGTTTGAACGCTCAACAATTTCTCCATTCTTATCATCTTGAGCCAATTTTTTAAGTGTTTCTATTTTTTTAGTAGATTCTTTAGGTATTTGGCTATCAGCGGTCGCTAAAGTACGTTTCTCTCGAGGTATTAAATCTGGCTTAATAGCACCACCTTTTCCATCAGTTTTATTCTTATTATAGACATATTCAGTTGCTTGATGTGCCAAAACACTCAACGCTTTTAAGTCTTCTACGTGTTTAGACCATTCATCCTTTGTAAGACTTCTATTGTTGCGCACTGGTTTACGTAAATGACTGGACAATTTGTCGTAAGGCTGAGGAGTACCATCGTTTTTAACAGCTGCAGAGTTTAAATGGGAAAACATATATAACTTTATAATTTACCCAATTTACTAAGTTTTGAATTTATTTTTTTATTTTGCTTACACTCAATCCTTAATAATGGCAGTTGGTCGTTGATGATAAAATGGTTTTGTAAAAAGGTATCTATTAATAATTTTGTAAAGTGTTCAACATTGGTTTCAATTAGCACCGCCAAGTTTGAGTCTATTTTCCAAGCAAGCAGCTTGCCATAATTTTCAATCTGTAATATATATGACAAATGATGTTTTGAAAATTTAATTTAATAGCTGATGATATCAAAGTTCAATCTATTTAATATTTCTGCTTACAACAGAATAATATTGTTAGTTTCGCTGCAACAATTTCACGTTTAGATTATTTGATTCCTCTTAACGTTCAGTAACAGTTGATACAAGTAAAAGGTAAGTATAATTGTTACTACTTAGCCCTAAAATATTTTATACAAATGTCAATTTTTTAATTTAATTGCAGAGGTAAAACAAACTAGAAGAATTTGGATCGAATCTACAGAATAAATTCATATCGAATGAAAACACGGCACATCAACGTGCCTTCAATAAACATTTAAACTTTTCAAAACTAAAGTTAAAGTTTAATGGGGATTTGGTAGGAGCAGGAATGAAATGCATATAAACATTGCTTAATCATCAGGAAATAAATTTCTTTTACCTGTATTTTAGTATATTTAAATTTAAAAACAAGTTTTAAAGAGTTACTCTGTAAATAAAATTGGAAACATTTCTTAATTATTTTAGCATATGTAGATATGCGAGTACATTCATCTACGAGTACATTCATCTACTTATAAAAACCTTTATATCCTTTATTTATTCAACGGATAAATTTTAAACACTTGTTATAGATAGAACAGCGTAAATATTTTGCTTTTTGTATTAAATAAATATTTTAGATACATAATTGATACTTCAGTACTTTTCTGGAGTGCATTCATATGTAGGAATAGAAGTACATATTTATGTAAATACAAAACTAGAAACATAGAAATGTTTGCCCTAGATACTCATGTGTGTATGTATAAGTATATGTTTGTCTACAAACTCATGTTCTTCATGAATCATTTTTCGGCCAAATTTGTAAGTTTAATCAATAAATTTTTTTACCTTAACTATGTCCTCCTGATCCACATTATCATATGAAGGTTGTACCTCTGTTTCGATCAGCAAACGTATTAGTCCATGTTTATCTAGGCTTAAGCTGCGCAATAAACTCTCTGAGGGTTCGTTAAATGCAAAAGGTTGCAGTCCGGGTGCATCAGGAAATGATATCCAAGGTGTTGTAAGTAGATTTTGTAGAGGCATTACACAAGAACCGCGATAATTACCATGTAGCCATAGAATTTCTGATACTTTAGCCACCTGACGGTTTAAGCATAATTCAGAAGTAGCTGTGGAAGCATCTTAAAGTGTATGACAAATATATAAATTAAATTCGTTTAAAACAATTTTTTAAGTAAATCTTACCAAATCCATCGTCAGAATCTGTGGGTAAAGCATAGAAGGCAACACTAGCTTGAGAAGCCAATTGTTCTGTAATCTTTTGACATATTTTGCTAATTCGCCAAGATTGTAGAAATGTAGCGCTCACGTAATACAATGTTAACATGATTAAGATTCCGTCACTTAAAGTCTTATTTGATTAAGACTATGTTCAATATATAAGGGGTTGTTCTCAAGAGGATATCGATATAGGAAATAATTCCTCTTTTTTGGGATATGTGATATTACTTATGTTGGTATTATCAAAATTTGTAAAACCAGTTGTTATTACATGTACGTATATAAATATGAGGATTTTTATGGAAAATTGTTAAATAACTAGCTCGTCTTCTCTTAATAAATACAATGTATTACGTTTCCGCCACCATACGCAACTGCAGTTTTTCAGACTTTACACAAATTTTCACTATTTTTCTTATATGCAAACTTTTTCCATTACATATATTTTCATAATTCATTTTGTCTTAATTCATAACAAAATGTTTTTTTACTGCATTTATAAAAAAAGTTTTTGACATCCCCTCTTTGAGCATAAAATTGTAAGTCTGGCAAGGTAACGATTCCTAAATGATATCTGTATAGGCGTTTCCATTTTTATTAAAAAGAACTTTTATATCGAATTAAGCACATACACCACACACGTCCGCTTCACATATACATATGTTTCCAAGTTTTTGCCTGGAAAATATATTTTAAATTTCTCATCGCTCCTTAACAGCACACATACACATGTTGCAGACTTATAATAGTCATATCATGGTAATATTGTCCGAATTTTGCATGGAACATGGCACGGAGTAATCGAACAGATTTGTACCTATTGCTTATATAGTCTGGTAGCTCTTTTCACAGGGTTACTCAAAGGCAATCACTGAAAGAATGGGCACAAAATGCACTGTCAAAATGAATTCTTATAAGATTTTTTAGTTATTTAAGAGAGACTTAGTTCGGTGAGCAGGAAAAAATGCTCAACTATATTCTTAAAGGAAACGGAAGAAAGTCCTTTTACTGCCAGTTGTCATAAAAAGTACATTCTCATTAGAAATCCTTATTACAACGAAAATTACCATAAAAATTAATTTTAAGCAAATTGTGTTTCAATACTTTAGGTGTATACACATTAGAAACTGTGTGGTTAAAGTGGGTCAGTATGAATGTAGATATGTATTATTATAAAGTGAATTTTTCTAACACAAACTCTACGCCAGACATTAATTGATACATTTTTCTCTTTGCCATTTCAGACTATTTCACATTACATACACATATTCACGTACATATATTTTTCGGTGGCAGAGTTAATTGAAAAAGTTTTACGTGAATGAAGATTTTTACCATTTTGTGGTATTTTCTTAAAATGTTTTATCAACTTTTGTGTTGCTCCTTTAGTTTCTTAACCTTTTTGTTTAATGTTTTTTGGTTCATGTGCAACTTGGCTTCAGCCGGCATTCCCTGGTTCACAATTCTACTTGTAATCATATGTGTAGCCTCGAAATTCGTTAAACTAAGAAATCCTGATGAAAAACAGCTGCTGCGACTATTAGCGGCTGGTAGTCAAGGTTTATATCCAGAGGATCTATCATTTTGGCCAATAGCCCATCGAGGTGCCGGCTATGATGCTCCGGAAAATTCGAAAGCTGCATTAAAAAAAGTAAGTGGATAACATTTTTGAAGATTATAAAATTAAGCCATAAATTAAGTGTAAGACAGCTCCAATACCATGACGTTATTTGTACTTATGGAGAAGACTAGTGTCTTTGTGTTTGTAAGGTTTTGCATGTATTATTGCACTTACTTGTGTACGTATATGTGTAAATATATACTATGTATAAATTTGCAAAAGTGGTTATTTAGAAAAAGGGAACGTAAGAGTCAAGGAAGGTTTTTGGGTGGTAGTAATTAATAACGATACGTATTCGCAGACAAAAATATAATGGTGGTTGAACAGATGTTTACTTTTGATAACATGGGAAGTTGCCTCAGTAATTGCATTGTGATTCATGTAGAAAAGCCCTAACTCATATTATTTCGGAATCGAGTTTTTCAGTGGTTAGAATAGACTTCACAAAAATAGATACAATCATCATGAAAATTCAATGCAGTATTTTGGCTTTATCACCAAATAATTTCTACATTCTACGATATTTAAATAGCTACTTGATGACAGTAGAAATTATTCAAGCACGAAATATTTATTTCCCAATAAAATATATTTTGGATGCATAATTAAATTTATTTGCTTACTCAGCGTTCTGTCATAGTAAATAATCAGAAATTCAACCACCAAAAATTCTACACCGTACTGCATAAAATACTCCTACTAGTTTTAAAATAAATAATTCACAAACATATCGAAATGACTATACAGAATGTAAAACTCCATTCTAAAAACTGATTGATGTATAAATAGGTCTGGATTTAATTTTAACTTCTAATTGTTTTTTATAATGGCCATACTTATAATCATTAATAAGAAATAGTTTAAAGTATTCACAAGACCTAATGTAAACTTGAGGTCAGTTACCTCTAAAAAGAAAAGTCTATGCAAAATTTATTTATATGTCTTTCTATACAAAATATAGTTAAACAAAATTAGTGATTTAAAATAAATTCTGATATGGAAATAATGTTTTAAAAGACGCTTCAAGACCGTTAAACTAAAAAAATAATAAATATTTTAAATCCTCTCTTTCTCTTTTAGTGTATTACGCGCGGCTACCGCAATGTTTTAATTGATGCTGGCCTCACATCTTGCGGTAAAATTGTAATTGTCAATCGTTTAACTTTGGAAAAAGCTGGTCTTTCTGGCAGTATTGCTCTACATACTCTAGAAACCTTGAAGAAAATAAATATAGCAGAATTACATCCCATGGGGTAAAAATAGCAAACAAACAAAAATTATTATTATTAAATAAAATTTATATAAATATTTTTAGAAAACACTTTGAACCTGAATATGTTCTAACTCTAAAGGAACTTTTGGATTTCCTAGAAGATCAGCGACTCACCGTTTTCCTTTATATATCCGATAATAGCTCGCAAATGTTGGAGTGTTTAAAGACGACTATTAAAGACAATCCATTATTTATACAGCGCATTATTTTAATAAGTAGATCTCCGATAACTGTATATCAGGTAAGTATTATGTAACTGTTTACTTTTACTTAATAAATTTGAGCTAACAGTAATATCACAAAGGAACCAAATAACTTACAATCTAACCTCTCTGGGCTGTTGACTTTTATTTAAAATTTTGCAAAACTAATTTTCATTTCAGCTTCGCAAACTATATCCAGAGCTAATATGCGGGCTATGGACTGAAAAATCGTTAGCTTTACCTTTGCTTAAAGCTTCAACATTGATTACCTCAATATATGGTGCATTCTTCCGTAACATTATCTCACCAGTTATAGGCATAAGTGTCGTTTTAGTTTCTAAAGAAGAATTCAATTTGTAAGTAAAGTTAGATATTTTGAATATTTCAAATTCTGAATTGTGAATTTTTCAGACACATTGCTGAACTGTGGCGTAATGTTGGCGTAAGACCGATTGTTTACAATGTCAATTCACCGAATGAAAAACGTTACTTTCAAAAAACTATGAAGACACAATATTTAACCGATTCTTTAAGATCTGAACCTCATTTATTAATGAAAGCTTAAAAGGCTTAAAAAAATAACAATATTATAATCTACTACATAAAATACAATACATACATAAATAAGTACGTACGTACGTATATAAATAATCTTTTTAAATCAAAGTCCATTTCTTCTCCTAAAGAATTTAAACGCGAAGAAAAACTAAGTTTAGTTTTATATAAGAAATTAAAGTAAAACAAAAGAAAACAAGTTTTACTGCATATTTTGCGATGTCGAATTAACTGTATCTTTCGTATAATTACATTTGAAACAAAACAATTGTTATATTTTTTTTTCGCAAATATGTATAATTGTTCGAAAGTAGGAACTCTTTCGACATTGTTAAATAGGCAGTTAAAGTTTATCAAACAAATTGATATTACTTATCTCATCATTATTGTAATTAAGTTAAATACCGATTGAATAAATTTTTCATCTATAAAGTATTATATACCAGACAAAGAGCTTAACTTAAGCGTACAGTTTTTATTTATTATATTTTATTTGATTGTAATGGATGCTATTTTACATTTGTTTATTGCCATTTTATTGTAATTTTTATTTATTTTTGTTACGTTGTTGTGATTTTTTTAATTTATTCAAATTTGAAACGTACATGTTTTAAACATCACGCTCAAAACTAAAGAGACATTGAATTTTGTATATTTGTCTGTCTTGCACAAATGTAAATGTTTTTCCTTTGTGTATATTATTTTAATAAGAAATTGTGTATGTAATCCTACGTTTTATAATTGTAATTAGTTCGTAAGTGCATCTTTTTTACTTCATCTTTTTTTATTTTTCACACATCAATCTCATAGTAATGGTCACAATAAAAGTTTCCGGTTTGTTTCCACAAATTATTATAATAAACTCGGATACAAATATGTAATGTATGACTACAATACTACAAGAAAAAAAGTAAATTGCGAATAAAATATTTAAAAAAAAATAATGATTTTTGAAAATAACTTTGATAGGGTAAGCTTGAAACTATTCTTAAATAAGAAAATCTAAATGCTCTAAAATACGGGACTGAAGCAGACGAGGAACATCTGCTATTGTGTCCAAAAATGACTGATTCTACAAAATAGCATAAAAAAATTAACAGAGGTGATACACTTACGAACACGACAAATATTCAACCTGTGAATGAATACCTTAAATTTTCCAACCTTGAAACGAATACCCCCTCTAATCACGACTTCTTATATAAAAACATGGAATAAGAATTTTATAAAAATTGCATATGTATGACTAAATACATTGTGTGGAGGGCTATACTGACCACAAGAATGAAATTTCCGAAATACCCCATACAAGGGTACAGCCGAAATGAAAAATAAGGACTTTTTTCATCTTTTTTCAATTTTTTTATATTTATTTTTAATTTTTTATATATAGTTTCTGTTTATAAGTTGTTACATAAAAGTTATAAGCTAAATTATTTTATATAATATATTATTACAAAGAATTTTTTTATTTAAAAAAGTAAAACATTATGACAGATTTTTTTCTATAATGGAGAGAAAACGTGAGAAAAATTTATTAGGTAATATATTTAAACAATGAAAGAACAAATTGATAACGCAAAAACACTGACTGCCGAATGTTGAAATACTATTTTTTGAATTCACAAGTTTCAATAAAAATAACAAATAAAAGTGGTGAAAATGTTTCACTCCAAAATTAAAAAAAAAGAAAAAACATTTAGTAAATACAGTTTCAATTATGTTTCGTAAATAATAAAAAAGTAAATTTAAACATAAGATTAAGAATACGAAATTTTTCGAACTAACAACTAAGAATATTAAATGTCTTTAAAACACTTCGCACGAAGTTATATGATGGGAAGTTTTAAAATTATTTGCGCCGAGTTCGTGTTCCCCTTTTAACTGGTGCAGTTGTGTCGACAGGCGTCGATTCAATATCGGTCACATTTTGTTGGCTGGAAGAAGTTGCTTCGCTCTTGTGTTCATCAAAGTGAACATTTTTACGACCTCTCCCCCTACCGCGAGTTGTCTTCGAGTCCAGAGGAGTTTCGGGATCAGTTACTACCTCTACGAGTTTTGGTTTGCGGCCTCTTTTAGCCGGCACTGCTGGTGAATCTGTAGTAGTGGACGATAACGCCTTATGACCCCGCTTGTTTACCGTTTTTTCCTCAGCTTCCGTTTCATTTTCATCTTGTAAATCTTCAATGCCTTCAATTGTAGAGGCAGAAGCTAATCTGTGTTCCCGTTTTTCCGAAGAAATTTTATCTTTAATACCATCTTTTTCGAGCTTTTCTGTCTGCTGTTGTTCTACTTCGGAACTGTGCGCGTCTGTATTAGCGGTTGCAACAACAGGGGTAGAGACTTTAGGTGTAACTTTTTTTGTTCTAGCCCGTTTAGGTGGATCAATGGCTGCTGCTGCCAAAGCATCTTCTTCTATTCTAGCTTTAGCTGCTGCCGCAGCATTGCGCCTGCCAGCTACACGTGTGGGTGGTGTGGTAGCAGTTTCAGCTGAAGAAGTAGAAACTTGTGTCTCATTTCTTAATGCAGAAGGAGATTTCTTAGTTGGTGGTTCATCGCTATTGTCGTGATCTTCATCAGTTATTTTTGTTTTACGTCCGCCTCTGCGTTCTTTCGCTGTATTTAATACAGGCTGAGTGTCCTTTTGTAATTCAATTTCTTTTTCTTCTACCACAGTAACGATTTCAGGCACAGTACTAGGTGTAGGTTCTTCTTCTTTATTGAGTAACGCATATTTTCCTCTTCCACGGCTCTTACTAGCTTGAGGAGTAATTCCATCAATTTCAATTGTAGATGGTTTACGTCCACGTCTAGCAGGCGTAACTTGTGGCGTACCTACATCTGCATTAGCGGATGCAGCTGCTGCGGCTGCTGCTAGTAAAGCTCTTTTTTTAGGTGTTTCCGCTTTTGCACGTTCTTCCTCCAAAAATTGTTGAACTTTAGCAGTTGGTTTTCGTGTGCGACCTCTAGCTGTTGTAATTAAGGCCGCTGGGGCTGTTGACGGAGAAACAGTAATGGGTGCTGCAGTAATTGGTACTGCGGCCGATTTTTTACTTCCTTCTAAGGATTTTCTTGGTGAATCTGTCTTCTTTTTCGTCTTGGTTGATACTTCAGTATCGGAAGTTTCATTATAGTTGTGATATGCCGTAGCAGCTCTTCGTTGTGGAACGTTACGTGCTCTTCTTCCAGGTGTATCATCCGGCTCTTGAGACTCTGCCGTTATATGCACAAATGCTTTTCGACCTTTTCTGGCAACGGCAGCGGTACGACGTGGAGTTTCGGTTTCCATGTTGGCTGTTGGAACATTTGTATTTGCTTCAGGTTCCTTGGTTGACTTCTCGTCGTTTTGAATCTCTTCTTTTGAGATATGATCCTCATGTTTTGAATCAGGCGAGTGCGATGGAGTGGGTAGAGCAGTTTCCGTCTTTTCATGGTTTTTATTTTTTCTCTCTCTGCTCTTTTTAGTTTTATCTTGTAGTTGTTTGTTTGAGCTACTAACTATATCTTCTTTGATGTGTTTGTTTATATCATCACTTTTTCCAGTATCTAGATCATAAGTAATTTGTTGATCATTATCTTCTTTGTATTCAGGCTTTCTTCTGCCAATGTTTCGTCGACTTCTAGTTGGAATTTCACTAATTTCCGCCTCTTTTGTTTCTTTTTCTGCTTCAGGGTTATCTATGTCGGATTCAATTTGGGCTTTTTCGTTTACAGTTATGGTCTCAGTACCGTCTTTTTGCAGATTTTCTCCTCCACTGGCAATATTTACAATGGTTTCATTCTTTTCTTCAACTTGTTTTTTTCGACCTCCACGTTTTTTGATGGAAGGACCACTTTCATCGCGATCTTGGTAGTTGGTTTTTTTACGACCTTTTCTGACCTTAACATCGTGAAGTGATGTGTGCTGATCCAATGATAATTCAGGCTCAAGACTGGCTTCAGTTATATTCACTTCAGACAGTAATGAATCTTCTGTTGGTTTTTTTGGTTCTATCATAATTTCATTCTCATCATGCCCAGCTTTCCTTTTTCTAGATTTAATTAAATCTTCTTGATGTTCATCATCCTGCGCTCGATTGACAACGGCTGCTCTTCGTTTGCTAGATTTCTGGGGTTTTTCTACAAAATCTTTTTGCATTTCAACTCTCTCATCATTACTTTGGATATTTTCAGTTTTCTGTGCTGATTCGATATTTAATTCAACCTGTTTATTAGCTTCATTTATTTTTGCTCGATTTTTGATTGTTCGCCCACGTTTCGTAGTTTTTTTTGCGGACTGGTCAACTTCGTGCATGTCTTTTTCAGTTATAATCTCTGATGCAGTCAAAATTTGTTTCGATTCATCTGATGTACTTGGCTTTTGAAGATTTATCACACCAATTTCTTCTGCTGTTTGATGGTTTAGTTTTTCGCTTTTATTCAGATATGTAGTGCTGCTTTCACTGTTTTTGGAAACTAAATCATCTTTTTCTACAACTTTTTTAGAGATTTCTTCGCAGCTTGTTTCATTAGCTTTCTGTGCTTGTAGTTGTTCATCTGTGGCAGCACTGACAATTGGAGCTTCATTTGCGTTACTATCTTCGAACTGTGATTTGATAGCAGTCTCCATTTTATCTACTGATATATCCGTTTTCAATATTTTTCCCTTTCGTCTACCTTTGCGACTTACAGTTGGTTCTTCAAGAACTTTCTCTTGCACAATTCGCTTATTTCGTCCACGTCTACCGGTAGTTTCATCGTTTGCATTAACTTTAGGAATTTTATTATCTTCAGTTAATTCTAGATGTTTTGATGTTTCTTCCGGTTTTGATGATGTTGGATCATGTCTTACATCTGAAGAAGTTTCCTTTAGTTCCACTTTATAAACTTCAGCAATTCCTATATCAGATATCATTTCATTTCCAGAATTATCATCGTTGGAAACTTCTTTCATTTCATTTACATTTTTCAATATATTCTGTTTACTTTCTTCGGTTTCATTTACATTTTGCTCTATTTCTCGGTTCTCTTCTTCAAGTTCATTTGCATTTTTATTATCATCTTGTTTACTTTGTTTGGTTCTTGCTTCATAGGTTTCTTTTTCTATCACAATCTCCTCAACAGGAGTCTTAGGCAGTCTTCGGCGACCTTTTCGAGAACGTGATGTATCGTCTATTTGAACTGTATTGGGGTTTGATTCTGCAACAGTTTCAGTACGACCAATTCGCTTTTCTGTCTGTTGTTGATCTTCTATTATGCCGCTTTCAACTTCAACTATTTCGCCGCCTATAGAACCAATCTGTTCGATAATGTGTTTAGCTTCAGTTGAAGTTTTTCCGCTTTCTAAATTAATTTCACTACTTTTCACAGCATTGAAATTCTCTGCAATTCCCTCGTTATCTTTGCTTCGGTCTACTACAACTTCTTCAACGGGTAGCCTGTGCATGTTGCGTCGACTCGTTTTAGCAGACTTCTTATCATCTTGAAGCACAGATTCTTGGTTTGACTCAAATCCACATGGTTTACGTCGAGTGCGTTTTGCTATCTGATGTTTAGTTTTTTCTGGGGAAATTACGACGTCTTCAATTGTTGACGAGTTTCCTTTATCGGCTTCCGGTTTCATTTCTTGTTGGGATGCTTGACCTGTATTTAACAAGCTAGACGTATGTGTAACATCATCAGTTGATGACTTTCCTAAGATATCTTTCTCGAATGAATCCTGTTCAATAAGATTAGTTGGATATCCTTTTGGCAGTTGAAGTTCAAGTTTTTTGATATTTGCTACGGCAATCTCAGCGATATTTTCTTCCGAAACATTAAAGTCCTTTTGATTTTTTGAATCATCGAAAATTGATTCCTTCGGAAGTGTAATAACTGTAGTTAAATTCTTTTCTTCTGATAAAACATTTATTTGCTTTGACGTGGAAGCACTTTGTTTCTGGTTTTCATCTTTCTCCACATTTTCTTCCACTGGTATTTCTTTTGCTAAGACTATGTATTCTTTATTCAATATTTCTGCAGTTTCTGCATTTTGTTGCGCAAATTCTTTGTGTGATGTCCTTTTCACTTCTCGCACAAGTTCTTTGTTTGACCCAGTGACAGTTTCCGTTGAAATTGTTTGTTTGTGCTCGAATATTGTCATAGAATCCGAATTTGATTTTTCATTTTCTTTGATCTCGTCTGGAGTTCGGACTTTCAATATTTCCCTATTGTCGTTAATATTTTCTTCAACTTTTTCGATAAGTTTATCTGGAAGTGTGTTTTTATCTTCTTCAATTGTTTTTTTAATTATTTTACGACGATTTCGACGAGTGCTCATTTCATCCTCTTGCGTTGATTCTTGGCTGCTTTCCGACATATTACCTTTTTCACGAACTACTTTGGGTTTAATTATTTTGGATTCCTTGATTTCGTTTTCCTCAGCAGGGAGTTCAGCATGTTTTTGGTAATTTTTAGGTCCTTGTGTATCTTTTTCCCTAACAGCTGAAACCTTGTCTACATTTTCAACCTTTTCTCCTTGGAGAACATGTATCGTTTTACCATCACAGTCTTCTTCAAGGTGAGATGTAATGTTATCCGACACTGATGTAGTATCATAATTCGTTGGCGACTTCAGATCGGTTTCAGTTTCTTTTCGTCGATCTGCATCAACTATTTCAATTTCAAAATCATATTTAATTACTTCTGATGATAAAATTAAAACTTTATCTGGGTCTTCTGATGATTCCATTATCGCAACGTCGAGTTTTGATAATGCCTCCTGTGTATTTGTGGGGGTTGACATCGCTTTTTCTGTTATAACTTCAACTTTTTCTTTCCGCAGTACTTCTTTTGTGACTTTGCCATGTAGATCTTGGACTTCCGAACTCGAAGAAGATACTTTTTCGTTTCCCTCTGCTACTATGTCGAATTCAGGAATTTCCTCAGGATTTATCGCAGGTTCACATTCATCTTTTTCAGTTTCTTTTAAATGTTGAACATTTTCATCTGAATCATTTAAGTTTTGTGCTTTACTTGAAGATGTAGTTATACACTCTACAGTGTCATTCTTTGAAATTTCTTTATCATCGGAAATATTTTGAATATCTTCAGAATGTTTATTTTCCATACGTTCTACGATTTCAGATTGATTGATTTTATCTTCAGGGGTAGATTTATCATGTTTAGCTTCAAAAGCGGATTGCTGATCAAGTTTGATCGGCTTGGGAACAGGTTTTTCTGTTATGATTTCTGATGAAATGAATTCAGTTGATGATGGTATTAACTCTGTTGCAGCTTCGTGTGCTCCTGTATTATATGTTTCGTCTTGTGACATTTCACATTCCAAGATCGCAATAGTTTCATTGCTCTTTGCTGTTGGGGTATCTTGACTCAATTCTGTCGTTTTATTTGATTGAGTTTCAATTTGATCTTCAAGAAGAGGTTTTGCATCAGTTGGTAAAGTTTCACTACAGTCAACTTCTACATATAAATTTTGCGTATTAGTTTCATAAATTTGTACAGCATTAGTTTCTTCAGCATTTTGCTCCGGTGAGCCTACTTCTATTACATTACTTTCTTTGCGTAGAGTTTCACCTTGCAATAGTAATTCTGGCAATTCATATATATTTTCTGTGGTGCGATTTACTTCTTGAGAAACTGAAGGAGATTGGCATACTGTAGTTGATGTTTTTTCTGAGATTTTGTCTGCCTTAGCGTTGATTTCTGTTTGTGATACCTTAGCTTCCACCAAACCCTCACTTACGTAAATTTCACTTTCAGCATTATATTCAACAATTTCATTAAAATATACACCATCGCTGATAGTTGTTTCACTTTCATTGTTACCTGTACCCATGGAAGAATAGACATCTTTAGGATTATTTTTTAATGCTGCTGACGTTGGTTCTACATTTTCTTTAGTTAATGCTTCATCCGCGAAATTTTCATCAATATTAGAATTATCCATGAATATATCTTGACACTCACCGCTTGGCCTCTTATTATATTTCATTCGATTTTCTTTTTCATTTAATCCATTACCGGTCTCTTCACAAATGTCAGTGACGGTGCTGTCTACAAATATATCTTCGGAATCATCGCATATAAGTCTTGTTTTTTTAATAGCAATTTCTTTAGCACATAATTTCTGTTCCATATCAGTTCCAGCTACATTTATTTTCTCAACAACGTTTTCAATTGTCAAACTGTGTTTGCAGGAAGTTGATGGAATATTTAGCACTACTTTTGCTTCAAAATTATTTGCTTTACTATTCTCGGAGACCATAATTTCTTCATTTTCATTTGAAAATATATCCTGAAGAAGACAATCTGAAAGTGCTAAACTGTCTTCAGATTTCAAAGGAGGTTCATTATCATATCTTTCATCTTCTTTATCAGACGTGACTATACATTGACTAACATCAATATCAATTAAAGTTTTATCTTTTGTTGTCACTTCAGTTTCTAAAGGATCTTCTGCCATAGAATGGATTTTACTTGAAGCTTTTTCCAACATGGATTTTTCTTGAGAGTCTATCTCAAAGCCAGATATTTGTAACACATCGTCGTCTTTAGCTTGTGTAATTTCGAGTATATTGTCAGCTTCAAAAATTGAATTTGATTCATGTTCTTCACCATCACTTACCAGCAGTGGTTCAGACAAGCCATTTCCACCATCTTGCGAAATGTCGGGATTATCGGCACCAGTCAGTGTATTATCAACATCAGATTCATTATCACTCACAATAAGAGCTTCTTCAAACATTGATGCCTCCTCGACAACTAAATGTTCATCGAACATGGATGGTTCATCTTGTAGCGATTCAAATGTTTGATCCAACAAATTAATGCCACTTATTTCAGCATCTTCAGTTGTAAGTAAGGAATTAGTTTCATTTTCGTTAAGTCTTTCAGTAGTATTCAACAGCGGATCTTTAGTTTCCGTATAAGAAATTGAAGCCTTATTTTTCCTTTTAAAATTATTTTCAGTTAAGTACACCTTGGTGCAGGTTTCTGGTATAACAGATTCATTGAAACTTATGTCTTCATCATCTTCTACTTTTAAGGAATATTTCATGCTGCACGACGCTTCTTCTGCTTGGTTTAAACTTTCACTTATTATGTCATTTTCCACTAAAATTGAATCTTGATTCCCCTCAATATCATCACAATCTGATATTACAGGTTGTTCTGCTTGATCTAGAGTTTCAATCCATTCTTCCACATCCGTTTTGGGTAAATCAGACAAGACATCTGCAGCTGTAAAGGGTGATTGACATTGTGGTGTTTGCATAGCAAACGATTTACGTGGATATACTTTCCGTATAGGAGTTAGAACTTGTGTATCTTGTCCAATTAATTTGTCAAAAGCTTCTTCCGCACCTTTATTTATGGTATCTTGCAGTGATTCATTTTGTCTTGAATCGCATCGTTCATCAGTCTCCATCTCTTGATCATAGTACGATCCGGTAATACGCTCTACAAAACGAGAAGACATTGGGGTTTTGAAAAGCTCTTCTAAATTTGTGCCGTCATCTTCATTAGTGGCATTTAAGTCATATTCAGTGGACACTTCTATAGAATCGCCACTTTTTTCTATAACCGCACTTGAAGGCAATGCAGGAATCATTATATTTTTAGCTGCAGGTGTTCTTAAGAATTTCTCTAGTTCTTGGTCTTCATGGGCAGCTGGTGTCTCCATAAGTTCTTTTATACCAGTCAAAAGAGGAGTTGAACTAATTTTGGGTGTTTGCATTAATTCTTTTATTCCCTTCATACGTGGCGTACTGTAACTCATTGGAGCTTTTAGCATCTCTTTTATACCTTTCAATTCTTCTAGATTTTGTTTAGATATTAAAGTTGATGTCGGTATATCATCGGCTTCTTGTGGAGTTGGAGTCTCAAGAAGTTCTTTAATGCCTTTCGTTTTGGGTGTCGAGCTTATTTTAGGAGTTTGCATTAATTCACGTATCCCCCTAAAACGGGGTGTGGCACAACTTTTCGGCGTTTTAAGCAGTTCTTTAACGCCTTCCAATTTATCAGTTTTCATAGAATGTGAAAGCTTTTCCTGCACAATATTTTGACCATCTTTAGTGTCTTCTTCCGTTTTAATTAAGGTAGACAAAACCGACAGCTTTTCAATTTCTTCTTGATCATTTTCTAATGCTGATTTTGGAGATTGTAATAAATCGTTCGCAGACAATTGGGTTGTGTAATTTTCATCCATTGTTCTTCTGTTTTCATCCCGTTCTTCTTTCATGAAAGGAGTTTTGGGGGATGCAGTATCACATTTCTGTAATTTAGGTGACGAAATATCAGAAATATTTGCTGCTACAGCAAACACCGCAATTTCATCTTCATTTTCTGAGCTCTCTTTAGCGATAAGTGCTAGATTGCTTATGCCTCCCAACTGAGTTGTTTCAGCAGCACGTTTCGGTGTTTTTAGCATTGAAGGAGTTTTGGTGGCGTCGGCTAGATTTTTTTCCTCTTGCTTGCATGTTGATGTTGAAATTTCCGTGATATGCGTTCCCGGTGTCCTCACTAGTTCAGCTATAACACCTAATCTTTCAAATTCCTCATGTTCGGTTTCTAGTAGTTTTTTAGGAGTACGTACTAAGTCGCGTATACCACCAAGTCGTGAAGTGCAAGCATCTGCTTTTGGAGTTTTTAATAGTTCACGCACGCCTAACATAACTGGCGTTTTTGGGTTATCGTCTGAAAATTTAGCAGACCTATCAGGTGATGAAATCTCTTTTTGTTCCGCATTTCCAGAGTTTTCGGCCAATTCGTTAGTAAATGCTTTTATATTGTGCTCAGTTGATGTTTCGGCAATATTTAAAGCACCTGATGATTCTGTAATAAATTACATACTTTTTAGTTTATTTACACAGCTATTTCATGAAAAACTTCTACATAGGACAAGAAAATAAAGAAACATTATTGTTTTATATAAAACTATAATTGTTGTTGCTCGTTATTAAATAATAATGTTGAAGCTTTCGACACACATATTTTTTTAATTGCGACCGTCACTCAGGGGTGACTCAACTCATGCCAATGCATTATGAAGGAAATATGAAAGGAGGGAATAGTGTTGAGACTACAGATGAAAAGATATTATAAGATAGTAAATTTGTTGAAGACATTTTTTCTTTTCTTCCACGGCAATAAATACATTTGAATTACAAACTAACACACTCATGCTCATAATTTATTCCTGTTTATTTTCTAGAAATATGCCATCAAAATTCACTCTTAGAAGAATAATGCTTTTAGAAACATGGAATTTACTAAGTCTTTGCATAATCCCTTGAATGTTAATATTTTTCTATAGAAAATTACAAATTACGGAGACTAGACTTAAGTCTTTATTATCATCCCAGCTAAGAATATTACTTATTCGGGAAAATGTTGCTATTTTCCCATTTTTACTATTATGAGTTCAATTTACGAGTTCAGTGCATCACGTTAGTTTGATTTTTACTATGCAATACTTTTATAATGGAACTGATCAGACTCTATGCAGTTGCTGTACAGTTGCAAGTTTTTAATAAATTATATCTTAATTTGATTAGGAAAATATTCTAAATATACTCTTTTAATTTTTAATTCGTTTTAATATCGGATTTCCCTTGAATATTTTTATTTTCAATTCACAGTTTTATTAGTTCTCCTCGTGAACAATAAAATAAGATTAGGTTTAAGCAAAATATTATATAAACAAAATGAAGTCCTAAGGAACCTTCACTTTATGAAATATTTGTCGAAAAAAGCGTAACCACTAAATACTAATGGGAAACCTTTTAATTCAGACAAGTGGAAATTAAATTTTCAGATATATTAGATTCTATTGCTCAAGAGGGTTTTTTTTTGTTAATGTGTTTTTGCTGCAACAGGGGTTCTTTAACTAAATTAAATTGCATGCCACCCCACATTAAAAAAAGGTTTGCTTTTATATAAAAGTAGTTGTTACCTTTTTTAAGCTCCTTCGCAGCCTGATATTGTTTGCCAACAGTTTCATTACATTTTTTCGTCTCAGGAGTTTCCGCTTTTCCCGCAGCATCATTATTATTACCTTGAATTCGTATTTAGAACATATTATTTTATTTATTAAGAGTGACAGAAACTTTACCTTGAACATTGACGAAATCCACAATGTCTCCTCTTGGATTGGAATTATCTTTCGAAGTTTCAGTTTCAATACCAAGTTGTGTCTCTTCTGATTTTTTATTTTGTGTTACAGTCGTTTCTGCCGAAGAAATCGAAACTTCTAAAATTTTTGCCGGCATTTCTAGTTTACTTTCAAGTGTTGAATTATTTGTTTTTCTTAAATCTTGAGTTTGTGAAACATTTTTGTCATCACCTTCCTTTACTAGGCATTTTGCAGGTTCTGTGGCTTTTTCTTTTTCTTGCAAATCTTTCATATTAATTACTTTGGATTCCGGCTCGCTTTCCTCTGATAATATGACAACTACATCTTCATCTACTTCCTCTGGTATAATCGGACTTTGTTCCAATTGCTTTCGTGGTGTTTTAGATCTGGGTGTCATATTAAATGAAGATTTTGCAGTAGCATCGTCATCTAAAATGAAGCTGTATTTCTTTTCATCAAATTGTATTTTTTGCGGTGCTGTTTGAACTTCGCCATCATTCGCAAATTCATCTATTTCTTCAGGTATGACCATGCTTTGTTCCAAAAGTTTTCGGGGTGTTTTAGCTCTTTGTATCTTAGAGGTACTGGGTTTATATGTTTCGCTGTCTAAAGAAATTGATACTCGACGTTTAGTAATTGGTTTAGGTGTCAATGGACTTTCGTTATCGACTGATAATGAGGAACGCCTGGTAGTTCTTCTCGTTGGTGTACAGGGTATTGGTGATTCTGTTGACATAGAACCTCGTCGGGCACTGCGTCTAGGTGTAAACGTTAACTCAGCAGTTGGCTCAGGCGTATCGGTTGATTGCGATGCACGGCGTATACTCCGTCTTGGTGTAAAGCTCGCAACATTTTCCATTTTTTTCTGAATAATTTTATGCCCTCTATTCTCAATTTCTGTAATATTTTCTTCAACTTGTAAGTTTTTATCAATGGCTAATTTATTAGTAGTATACGATTCTTTTTCAGTATCTCTGAGTTCACTTTCAGTAACCATATCTTCGGGTATGTTACTTGTATATTTAGCTGCAATATTTTGGTCTTTCTGCACAAACTCAATTACTGGGTTTTCAATCTCTGCATTTATTTTGTTGTTATTATTCCAAGAACTATCTTCTTGGTCTGATTCACAAACAATGTTTTCCTCCATCTTTTCAATAGTTTGTTCATTGCTAATATCGTTTTCAGTTTCTATTTTTTTAGAAATTTCCTGACAGTTTATATCGAGTATTTCTTTATTGGTAGTAATATCTTCTTCAATGCTCTCTGAATTATAATTTTTAACTTCTGAATTTGCATCTTCATTATCAGCTTTTGTATTGTCTCTTAATTGAAAAGCAAAACATTCAGAGTCCTCTTCATTTCTAATAAGAGTTTGAGCTTTTCGCTTTTCTGCTTCAGACTCTTCTTCGCCACATGTTTCATCCACCTTTTTAATATTTTCCTCAGTTTTTTCTTCTTCATTCTTATCTTTTTGTGAAGTTGGTTTGTTTATATGTGTAGAAATTTCGTCGGTCTTCTCATAATTTAAAGTAAGCAGCTTATTTTTGTCTTCTACCTCTGTGACGACCTCTTCTGAAAGTTGTTCAGTTTCAAACTCTTCACTTAATGGTTTGTCGCTACATTCTTCTAGTTCATTTAAGTGTTTTTGTTTAATTTCATCTGATTTATTAAGAACGTCTTCAATTTCTTCCAATAATTTGTTAGTATCTTCGATATCGCCATCAATTCTATTTTTACCAGCTGTTGATGAGGGAGATTTTGAGGAAGTTTCTGTTATTTCCTCTACAAAATTATCAACAGTATCGTTTGCATTAAATTGATATGTTGTGGATTGTTCTGCGGGTTTGAAGACTTGTGTGTCTTCTGCTTTTAATAATTCATATGTTTCCTCCACATTTGTCTTAAAAGTGTCTGCGTACACGCTACATTTGTCTGATTGCTCAGTTTGGGAAGTATGATGCGGCTTTTCTGTAGTTTCAGAAAATTTATTGGTTTCGTCAACTTCTTTTGATACGAATGACTTCAAATCAAGTCTATTATTATCATCTGTTTCTACATTTTCAATCTCAGTTAATGTTGTTTCTTTTTCTTGAATATTACTTGAAGATTCTTTTGCTTGTGGAATATTTCTTTCGTGATCCATGTTATCTTCAAAACATCTTTCTTTTTCAAATAGTTCAGACATTTCAAAGACTTTGATACTTGTACTCAGTTGTTCTTTATCTGTAGATTCTTCTAAAATTTCAGTATCTTCTGCTTTTATTTTCTCATCTTTGACCTTTTCTTCTATTAGAGAACTTTCTAAACTAGTCACGCGTTGTTTAGTAATAACAAATTCTTTTGCTTCTGTTTCAATTAATGAACCTTCCAGAGTGATATCTTCAACAATTGGTTTGTACTCGCATGATTTTTGTTCATTGTCTGTATTAACAAGGTCAACTCTTTGCGCATCTGAGAATTTAGTTTCTCCACCTTTTTCTTTTAAAATTGTGTTAGTGACTACAGCTTCCATTATGGAATCCTGGCTAGATTTACTGCTTGTTGTCTTAGTGTTTTGAGAGTCATTTTCATTACTCAGACTACGGTTTTCACTTTTGTCATCTGAATGAACGTTTTTGTTGTTGAATGTTTCTACAAAAGACTCCTCCCCAAAGCCGGTGTCTACAACATTAGCTTCTTCTTTATTAGGTGTTTTGAGTACACCTTCTCTTTCCCTATTTTCTTCAACTACAACTTTTTCTATAGTGTTCTTCAAATTAGCTAAATTACTTTGTTCATTTAAATCATTTATTACTTCTGCAAAGCTTTCTTCAGTCACAGTCGCTTTTATAGTATCAACAACAGGAGTCGTTGAATTGGTATCTTTATTTTCTATAGTGTTTTTGGACTCTACGACTTTCTGCTTTTTATCTTCACATTCATATCTCTTGTTCTCCTTTGTCGTGTTAGCAACTTCTTCCACATCTACAGGTATTTCTATTGGTTGCTGACCTTTGACCGTTGAGTTTACCTCTATTTCATTTAAGTCTTTTTTTGGTGAAAATGTTGCATCCTTGGGTATTTGTTGCTGGCTCCTGTTATCAACATTTTCTTCGTCATCAGAGTTAATTATAAAAGTACGACTAAGATTCTCTTGACTATCATCTACAGACTGCTTATTTGTAAGAAATTGATCTTTTTGTCCGGGTTTTTTTGCTGATTGCGTTGTCTCCTCCTGTTGTATTTTAATCGACGGGACATGTAATTGCGCTGGTATTTTTACCGAAGCTGCAGTTTTACGTGATATAGCTGATATGGGCGTACCACATAATATATTACGAGCCCTAGAAACAAGACGGTCACTCATTACTTGTTGGGGGGATATTTTCTTAATCGAGGTGATTTTCGAAGTCGATCCTGGCAGTGCTATTGATCTACAAGCTTTAGATATGTGTGAAGACAATGGCACACCTCCTGAAGATTTAAGTACCTTGTGTAGGGATGAAGTTTTAGAAGTAGTTAGGTTTCTTAAGGCAGCATTAGTTCTTGAACCAGACATGGGTGTAGAGGTGGACAAATATCTAGCTGCAGATATGGGATTTAGAGAAGAACGCCTTGATATTCTGGAAGTTGTGGGTGAGTCTGAGCATATATTAGTTGTAGAAGAAGCATTATCAAAGCGTATCTTTGCTAATACATTTTTACGGGAAGGGGTACTCATGCTTTGCCTTCTATACAATTTTTTATTACTTAAATTGCCAGCTGACGCCTGTGGAGTAACGAGTGTTCCCGACAAGCCTATATTACCACGGATTACTTTACGATTTTGGAGATCTCTATGTGGTGTAGCAGTATTTTGTGTATTTAGTTGTGGTGTTGTATTTTGTTTTTTGACACTCGTTAAGATAGCTCGCTTCATGAGCGAATGAGGCGTCTTTTTGGGAGTACACGCATCGATACGACTATGTGGTTTTAAAGGTGTATTCGGACCAGATGCATTGGCATTAGAAACACTCGCATTAGAACCATCACTTATTTCTATAACACTGGAAATATCCATGGAGCTGCTAACATTTACAACAGATGACGGAGTTCCTAACTTGCTACTTGAAATTTCACTTGTTACTACAGATGTAGCAGGCAGTGACGATATGCCCAAATGTTCATCTGAAGGCAATTTAATATGGGATTTATCAATTGTTTTCGCAATAGTTTTCTTGCCGGAAACTTTCAAAGCTGGTTTAAAATATGAAGTTTCCGGTCTTAGTTTCGCTGGTGTAGTTAGATCGATTAAATGCATTGAGGAATTTTTAAGTATTTTCGTGGCGGACGTACTTCGCATTCCCTTTTTCGATGTTGAGGGTGTGTGGAAAGTCATTAAGTCTTTTTCATTTTCGTCGTCAATTTCATTCATATCGCTTTTAGGGGTGCTATATACACTTTTTGGTGTTAAAGGTGTCTTAGCGACCAACATTTTTGGCTTAATGATTGTGGCAAAGGACTTTTCGATTTTAACTCCAGTTTCACGTGGTGAAAATGAAGTTATTACTAAGTCCGACTGATGGCACATTTTTAGCAGATCGTTCATTTTCTTCTGGGCACTTTTGTTTTCCTTATCATTCGAACAGTCGATTATATTAACTTTAGGTGTTTCCAATAATTCGCTATGTGATATAGCCAATTCCTTGTTTGGATCCGGCGTAATACTGCGATTTTTTTCTCCCTTCGCTTTATCCAAATCTATAGTTTCTGATGTATTTCCGTTCGAGTCCTTAGTTTCAATTTCACTTCCATTTTTGACTTCAATCTGATTTTCTTCTGAATCTGAATTGGTGTTGCCGTCGTTTGATTCTGCTGATGTGTTTCCTTCTTCATCCGATTGTATACAATAAGCAAAGCTTTCATGTGGAAAAGATTTTTTAGTTTACTTTCGGAAATTTATTGTTATATTAATACATATGTATGCATGGTATAAATTTTCAGATAAGTATTATGTGATGAAATGTTTAACGAATCGATTATAAATACAGGACAAATTTTTTAATAAACAAGATGAAAAACAGGCTGAAGTGCATGCAATGTATGACTTTGCATCACGGCGATGCATTTTGATATTTAGGAGAAAATAGTCGCTTATTTTCATGCAACAAGCATATACGCTTTGATGTAATGCAAAGACAATATGAATATGGAATATATACATATACAAGAATTACACATAAAAATAATATTAGGAAACTTTAGTAATAAATACATAAAAAATAATACATAAACAAAATAATATGCAGTTTTTTATTTCCAAGCCATTATCTTAACTTGAAACATTTTTTTTTCTTGCATTCATATCCTTATTCCGTGAAAATATTTCGTAATGATTCAACTCAAACACCCATCTTTAGTATTTAGATCGTATGTATATACAATATTGCGAAACATGACACATGTGTATTTTATGGGATATAAGATACAAAAATTCGTTTTCTTGTTTTTCTAAACCTTTAGTTACACGTTTCTACTTCATAAGATGCACTCCTTAGAATTTTATTTTTAAGATATCGAGGAGGAAAGAACTAGTTTTCATTAATTTTATGATACTATCAGATTGCTTTATTGCAATCGGATTGTCTATATGCCTGTATTTCATTGCTTCTTACACCAAATCATCAGTAGACAAACAAAATATATGTTTAATAAAGTAAATAGGACTATATATACAAAACAGAAACAAACAAACAAAATAAATAAGTAGCAGAATATATATTATAAGCAAAGAGGAAAATTTATTTACACATCTGTTTACTTGAACCTTCAATGCAGAAAGGAAACAACATATCATTACGAGAACAAAAATGAATGCGAATAAAAAAAATAAAAGCCTGGCGATCGGAAATTCTCATTTTTTTTCTAATAATCTAGACAATAAAAAACGTTATGGTATGTAACCATATTTTTAAATCGTCATGTGTTTCAGAGGAAGTATGTATATTGAAACTTGCATAAAAGATTGTAACGTGTAACACGCAAGTAATAAAAAAACTACATATGTCTGCAATTGTTTTTTCTTTTCCATAAATTTATATATTATAATTTTTTTTTCGCTGAGAAACAAGTGAAATATGGGATATAAAATATATGTGTAGACTTCTAATAAGCAAATAAGAACTTATATGAGACTGAGCACACTATTGTATTTTTTTTTTTTTTAGTTTTTTTGTTTGTATACTTTTGTTTCATATTTTTATCCACATTTATTTTATATTTCCGCAACTTTTTTATGCAATAGAAGCCAATTTATTTGCCAATAATAATTAAAACGTTGCTCAGAAGTAAAAAAAAATAACTACATGCATATAAAGTTCAAATATAATCTAATTAATAACATTAGTGATTACTCACTTGTGTACCGTAAACCTTTTAGGAATGTCTCTATGAAGCTGCAAAAAAATAAATATGTTTCATAAAATAATATTTATTGAATTAAAATCATATCCTATTAATTAACATTCAATTTGAACGAATTGTGAAAACTTAATATAAATACCTTGAAATCCGGGCAAGAATTCGGCGGTTGTTCTGGAAAACCAATTTGCTTCAAAGGCGTCGATTCAGTTTCGATTGGTATATCTTCAAATTCGTTGATGGAACATTTGGAAAACTGCCACAAATATTCTTTGTCTAATATTAACAATTTCGAGTTATTCAATAAAATACGTTTGATCTCAACAGAGCATCCATTAACCAATATTGGTCTATCGGGTGATAAATTACGTATAGTAACCTAAAGAATAAAGAAAGGTTTTCAAGATGTAGCATATATTAGAAAAAAACTGCAGGGGTAAATTAATACGAAATGAATTGGCTGTACAAATAGACACAATTTATAAAATATCTTACCCTTCCAAATGCATCACATTCTATTTCACAATGTACACCCTTGGCCCGTTCGTCAACCAAAACAAAATCACAACTCACATAATACCCCATCGTAAATTTACGGCCCTTCGCCAGTACAACCTTGCCATGATTACCGGCTTCGTCAAGGCATATAAATTTTGCGCCTTCCAATGTCATTTTGATATATGTTGAAAAGATTTTACAGGTTTACAAATATGCAAAATATTGGGCATCGGCATAAATGTTACGCTTTTCTGCAATAATATATTTTTGCAGCCACTTTATAAACCTCAGACCGTCTTCCTTTTTCAATTGTTTTCTTTTTTTCTATTCTTCACATCTCTCTGTCTATATACATATGTGTACTGTGCGGCATTAGCGAAAAAAGGAAGCCGTCCGTCAATGAAAAGATTTATTCACTGGGTATAGAAAGTTTGTTTTGTGCAAAAAAAAAACGAGAAAAAAAACAAACAAATGTTTAATTGCAAGAACTTTGATATATAAATCTCTTCAAATAATGCTTTATATTTCTTTTAATACACATCTAACTTGAATTAATTTCTGAAATATCACTTTTTTTAATTTTTCCCTGTATTGGAATTTTTTCCTTTGCGTCTTCTTTATTTTTCTGGACATAAATTGCAAGCGAACGAAAAGGGACGCGCTCTCGCCAATAATAAGCTCTCGCTATATTTCTTGTTGTTCTTATTGTTTTACAAAGTTGCTTTCTTTTGTTCGTTGGAAGTATTTAAATATGCAGCGTTGCATTTCTTCATAGCAGATGTATAATTAATTCGAATATTGGCATATTAAAGTAGAAAAATGCTTGTACATCAAATATTTTAACACTATTTTTATATTTTTCATATCAGATTTAACGAAGTGAGTACATGATTATTGAAAAAAATTTTACTTCGTGGCTATAAGTACAACTCTGTTTGCACATCGATACTTCCAAGTGCTGCCAGACATCTGTGCTTCCATATAACATTAAGACTCACCGAAACCAAATATATATGTGTAAATGGTATATATGACGTACTCTTAACACCAATAGGATGCAGCACACAAAGAAAATACTTGATAATCAATCTGATATCGAAAGGAATTATTTTCCAAAATGCAGTGTGTGGAAGATCAACAGTAAACAATGCAAAACCTCAGCTGTGCTAATGCGCAAAATGATGTTAAGGCAATAAGAAGCAAACACTACAAAGCAAATGATGCATTAGCATAACTCTACCATCAACTGGCATGTATTTGAATACACGCTACTCGTTGACGATGTTTTGCTGACGGCGCCCTGCCGACTATGATAATGTCGACATGTTTCTTTCATGTTCTGTACTCGGAACAGCTGTTGAGTAAGAAAACATACCGGAACAATTTCAAGTAAACAATAGACATCCTGTTTTTATTACAATAATTATTAATATAACCAAAATGGATGCAGATTCAGCCCGTAAATCATGGGAGATCGAAAATAACGTAAAAACTTTGCCAACTTGTGACGAAATTTTTCGTTATGACGCTGAGCAGCAAAGGCAAATCTTAGACGCTAAACCTTGGGAGAAAGATCCCCACTATTTTAAGGATATCAAGATATCTGCACTGTCATTGTTGAAAATGGTAATGCACGCTAGATCGGGAGGCACCTTAGAAATAATGGGGTTGCTATTGGGAAAAGTTGAAGACAATACAATGGTGATGTCACTAGTCTAATATTAATGTCCTAAATCTTAAGAATATCAAATATTTTACTTAATTAATAGATTGTAATGGATGCGTTTGCTTTACCCGTCGAAGGCACCGAGACCCGAGTAAATGCGCAATCTCAGGCTTACGAATATATGTCTGCCTACATTGACTCGGCCAAAGAGGTGGGGCGTTTGGAGAACGCTATAGGATGGTATCACAGTCATCCTGGTTATGGTTGTTGGTTGTCTGGCATTGATGTTTCCACACAAATGCTTAATCAAAACTATCAAGAACCTTTTGTTGCTATAGTCGTTGATCCTGTACGTACAGTGTCAGCTGGTAAAGTTTGTTTGGGTGCTTTTCGCACATATCCAAAAGGTTATAAAGCTCCCAATGAAGAACCTTCCGAATATCAAACTATACCTTTGAATAAAATTGAGGATTTTGGTGTTCATTGCAAACAATATTATCCATTGGAAGTGAGTTATTTCAAATCGGCTCTAGATCGCAAACTTCTTGATTCCTTGTGGAATAAATATTGGGTTAACACTCTAGGCAGTTCTGGTCTGCTAACTAATACTGATTACACCACAGGGCAAATATTTGATTTATCAGAGAAACTTGAACAAAGTGAGTCTAGTTTAGGTAGGGGGACCTTCTTAATATCTGGTAAGATAAATAAAATTTATTTCGAAATTATCTGCTTTACACGTGCCCTTTGATATTTCAGGTGGAGATGTAAATGAAAAACGCACAGAGGACAAATTAACGAAGGCTACACGTGATTGCAGTCGTGCTTCAATTGAATTAATTCATGGTCTTATGGCTCAAATCGCAAAAGATAAATTATTCAACAAAGTTGGATTGGAGAAAAAAATTAAGAAAGAGGAATATAATTAGTTCTGTAAAAAATTAATCATCATATTTGAAAAATTTGAGTAAAAGCCTAATCAAGATTTGAATAAATTGAATTACATAACACAGTTGATGATTATATATTTTGAGGTACAATTCTGACCGGGAATATGTCTTGTTCTGAATAAAATATGATACTTTTGCTGTACGTTTTTAAAACGCGAAACGCATTAAGAATGTAGAACGCATTCTATGAAACATTGAAATTGTTTTTTATGCCTGCAGCGTAATCGTACATATATTCTCGATATCTTAAAAAAACAAAAAGTTTTCTATAAATAGAAAGAAAATATTAAATTTACATTATGCATCATTTAATTTTCCCTTTATAGTGCACTTGACATAAAATATACCAAAACGCATGAGTATATCCAAGCCAACAACGAATTTCTATCGTTTTCTTTTGCCAGAACACCAAATCGAAGTCGCCAATTAAAAAAATAAGCATTTTTCAGAACATGGGTAAATGTAATCATCTGTTCCTTACTTTAAAGTACCGATGAACTACAAGTTCCGACTTTTTATCTACTACTACAAATTTTGCCTGTAACCAGCCCGCTTTTTTCAGTTTTCTTTCACTGACACGATGGAAAATCGTTTAAAGTTCAAACGAGCACGTTGCACTGCAACATTAATTAATTTTAAACTAATTCAAAAATATACTTCATACATGTGTATGTAGTATGTAGCTCCATTCCTATCTTAATAATTTTATTTGCTAAATAGTCATGAGCTATTTTACCAATTAAATAATTAAGTGGCCATCATTCACACCCCACTTTATTAAGTTTTCCGTGTTGTTATGTATGTAAAAGTTTGAACATGGTCCACCAACACTAGCGAAAAACGTTTTTTGCTCTATTATGAACAATTTATCAAATATAACATTTAATTTCTTTTTGCTTATCTATTGTCGAAACCATAATGAACACCAAACTCAGCACGCAAAGTTAGAAAAAAGAAATACATACTAATATAATAACCCCCACCCTTATTAAACCTTTTATGTTTTTTCTGTGTTTCAAATATTTTCATATCCCTCTATAGTAGAGCTACAGGAATTCTTTTCGCATGTTAAGTTTTATTTAAAAGTCAATGCATGTTTACTGTATTAAAATGTGAAGCATTTCGTTTGATGCTCACACTATCACAGTTATTTTGCCTTATCTGCACATGAATTCAAAAGGACGTTGGTACATACACAAATGAGAATATGTTACAGTTAAGATCAAACCCCATGATATGCTTTAGAGTGATATATATTCTACTAGTACCGTGTAACTTAAATTGCAAACCTTTTCAAACTCTATTCATTGCCGGGGTAGTAAAAGTTAAAGGATGGAATATCAATATCTACTCTAGAAAAACAAACCATAAACTGTTTTTTTTTATTTTTAATTGCGAACCCTTTATTTTTCAGCAATAATTTATTATCATTTATTTCTGTACATAAAATTGTAGGTAAACATGTATGTATGTGTGTACGAAAGTTGTCCTTAGAGATGTTCGGTACAGCGAATAATTTGTCATGCCAATAGAGGTGGAGGAGTGAACTTGATTAAGATATCGTATGAAGTTCGCCGACTATATAAAAAACCCTGGTTACTGATATGGGCGCGTGGTCAGAAGATATCCAAAATCGCTTGCGACATTTTTAATATTATTTATTAATTAATAATTATACATACATACTCACTGGGTGAGTGGAACTTTGCTGAGGCATTTCTGTAAACGAGTTTTAAAATCAGAAACTTATTATGCGTTATTGAGATAATTAGTTTTTCTAGTAACAAAAATATAGAATTAAACTTATTCTCATTACATATGTAATACATGTACACTTTTGTGGCCTTCCTGGTGGAATATCATAAGTTACATGCTCGATGTGCTTTTATATTAGGTGTATTCCAGATGCACAACAAAACAGTTCGAACTCCCACACATTAGTTCTAGATAACAATTCTTGTAAAATTTTGAGAACAATTAAGAGCGCAATATATTTCATATCCTGTGCAAGGATGTACTAACTTTTTCTTTAGACTAGTTCGGACTAGAACAAATTTATCAGCAGCTTTTTTTTTAATATGCTAGTGTAACTAGAAAATTTGTAAACAAAGGGAAAACATTTTTATTCAAAGATTTATTAATAAACAAAATGGAAGGCTTTTAAAAAATGAGGTTGTAAGAATATTTGTGCGATATGCTTTTAATTATCGTTAGGGTACCGACAACGTGTGTATTAAGCCGAAAACTCTCTATGGCTATTTGTGGTACCTGTACCATTTAGAAATTTACAGTTAGAAAAGCAAGGCACTGCTGCGTTTGCTTGCCATGACACAATATGCCATAAAGTGTTTTCGGCGGTACATGCAAATGCATGCTCCGGTATACGCAACATAAAGCTGAAGGCATATAACCTATGCGTTGCCTCACAAAGCTCTTTGCACAAGGAATTTATAAATGTTCAGCAAAATTAAATAAATGGCACAATATATATGTAATAGGCTTAGTCACAAAATTAAGCAAGCCCGCGTGTAATGCTGAACTTCTGTTTTGGCAATAACCGTTAACTGTCCTTGAAAACTTGTATATAAAAACACAGCATAATTCAAATGCCACTGCCAACAACAAATTTACTGATAATTTATCTATAACGTGCTAACACTCATTCATGTTTCTCGCATTTCGACTCCAATCAATTGTTTTTTAATAGATGTGTACTTAAATAAGTATGTAAATGCGTATGTATATACACACTACGTACATATGAATATGTATGTACAAAGAATGTATTTAAATTTTTTCTTTACTTAAAGAAACATACACACAAATGAATGTATATAAATAAAATAAAAAAGAAAACTCAAAGGACATCAGTAGCAACATCACGCACATCAATTCAATACGACTTCTGGCTGTTAAAGGCAACTTTACTTAACACCAGGGGACAAGGGAGACACTCAGTGCATGTTTGACTAACTGGATGGTTCGCTAGCTGGCTATAAAAAGCAAATGGCAAAGAATTTCAAACATCATTCGTTAACGGGAAAGCATACATCACAGAGCAGCAAACAACAGTGTACGTACCGGGAATAAAAATACTTGACAAACAAAAAATAAAATATTTAAGCTTGCGCATAAAACAAAAACAAAAAAACAAAAGAAACAAAAAACATTTAAATTACAGTGTCGGAAATAACTGCACTGATTCGCCCAAAACTCGTATCAATGTGTGTGTTTGAAGTCATAAAACAGATAATAAATACAAATTAAATAAAGTGGCTTAACTAAAACGTCAAAGATCTGAGAAAGTGTGCGTAAACGAAACTAGTGACCCATACTATTTAGGTAAAAGATTATTTTTATGTTAGAGCCATGGTGGACTAATAAGGTGGCCTCGCTATAGCAACAAATGCATCATTACAAAAACCAAAGTAATTGTTGTTTGTGTAAAGTCATGACAAAACACATTCAAATGCTGCACAATTGCAAACATTGCTCACATATACAAAGATAAGGAGGGCTTGTTGTACACAAGAACTCTACCTCTATGCAGTTCAACTATTCGAATGTTCTAATAATTCTTGTTCACATGAATACATGAGTTCATTGTTTTAATCGCCGATTTTGATGCAGCATAATGGGGGAGATTCTTTGTATAATTCTATTAACTCTGTCCAGAATGTCTTCTTTTTTATTTGCCCATTTCAGTTTTTAATTTTGCAATAGAACTGAGCGTTCGCAACATGCCCTGCCCGCCTTTCAATGTGCAGTTTTCGGAACTTGAGCACATATCAAAATTTTGTGCCAATCAAGATAACATTTTTAAATGTTTCTGTTCAAAAATGATTGTGGTGTGTACACAATCCAGACGTTAAGTTGAGTGAAAAATAATTTAATTTATTTGTTATACAGCATTTGTGGGTTATGAGTTCTAGTTGCAAATAAAAGAGATGTCCATCAAAACTTGAAAGAAGTCTTGAAATTACGAAAAATATATAAATTAGTTCAACACGCCATTTATAGTTGGTTTTTTTTTTATTTTATAGGTGAAGGATTTTTATTTTACAAAAAGGAATGAGAAATGTGCGTGTCTTTTGGCAGGGTCTTTAAAAGCAAATTGTCGAAACAAGGCAGTCTAAAGAACTAAGAAAACAGCGCTAAGAGACATAAATTTAATTAAGTACCAAAAGTTTTTATGGGTTCTAAAATAATAATATATATTCTTTAATTTTAATTATGTGCTGATTCTTTTTTCCCAAAATCTTATTAAAAAATTCAAAGTGATCAGTTGAGGGATTTTGGCTAGTTTATATGCGCATTTCACTGTAGCTATTGCAGATCATCAGGGAACCTTTACCCACTATTTCTTAGAATAACTAAAGACATTTATTTCATACTTCCACTTTACTAATACTATATATTGTTATATTAATAATAATATATATATTGTTTTTTTTATTCGAGCTTAAAGCTAAGAGACGTGTCATATATGTTGTTAAAAGGAAAAGCTAACAAACATTGATTCCTAAATGGATTTACTGTATGAATTTTTGCACTCTATTAAAAAAAACCATACATTTATACACAGCAAATAATAGGTGTGATCCCGTACTTTTTGGGTAAAGTTCGGTAGAGTGAGAGTAAGCAAAAAATTCTCTCCCATATTGTTAACAATGTACAAACACAAAAAGCCAAAACTCTTTACCAAAAGAAAAAAGTTGAAGTTGTCTGACATTGTAATACATGGTATATGGTGTCTGCATGCAGGTTAAACTCAAGCAGTACTTTAATTTCTCGTCATTTTATTACAATTTTTATTTAAACTCTTTTAATAATAGCTTTTTGCAGTTTTTAATTGTTTATATTTTCAAAACAGCTGATCGTTGGACTGTTTTTCCAATCTGCCCGAAGCAAGTTTTCGGGCTATTTCGTGCAAAAAGAAGAAGAATGTTGTTCTCTCACAATCTCTCTCACTTGCCCAAACTTTGAGTACGGGAACAGTTTTGGGTATGTTTGGGCATCCGCGGGCACCCAAAGTAGAGTACGGGATCACACCTAATACTAGATGATGTAAACCAAATATGGATCATGTCAATTTTAGAGAAGAGTTTGTTGTTATTCGATTTTAAAGGATTGTTTGGATCCTATTTTTAAATGGAGTTTTATTCCAGCGCTTTCTTAACAAAATATTTATAATAATCGAATATATATTATTTTTATACATACAGATCCATCATGTGTGAACATTCGTATCCGTGTTCGATTTGCCGAATATTCGTTGATGTTTAGATATTCGCAGCCATATTCGTATTCAACAATTAGGCCAATACTAAACGCATAAAGTCTTAAAGAAATAAAGCTTTTTGTTACAGAAATTTGTACTTTTGTCCTTTAAAATTGTGGTACAAGGAAATTACTTATGATACTGCACACACATCAGGTTTACTTGATTAGTTTTCTTTTCTGCAAATCTTGTTTCATTAAGTTTCATTTTACCATTCTGCAGCCAACTTCATGTATAAAATGTTCTTCAACTTTATGGTGTGGTCAGGCTTGTAGTCTTGTCAATATCTACTCCCCTTTCTCCCAAAAACTGCAGGACTTGACGGGTCTAACCCGACTTGCAAATAATTCAACTCATTCAAGTTGTGCACCAGCAAACATCTGTCGTGCTAAATACTTCCATACTCATGCTTGTTTTGCAGCGTCACTGGATATTGAGTACAAAGGATTCGATATCAACAACACCGTACATTTTGTGAAGTATCGATATCATCATGAGTAAATCAAACTTTTGAGTGTGCATAAGTGTCTAGGGCATTTCGTATTACTGCGTATAAGTACAAGCAATCCCAAGTCATTATTCACTTCCAATCGCTTTTCAAGTACTCATTGCTGATCTCTGATAAGCACCCACAAATTTAAATATGTTTTGTATAACTTCGCATATTAATATTTATACAAAGAAGTTCTATGCCGTTAAACTTTTTTAAAATGTTAGATAGGGCTTTTTGCATTTACTGTGACGATATGCTACTTGCAATATAATTTACTTTACGAGACTTTAATGAAGTTATTTATGCCTATTTATCTATGTCTTTGATTTTATTTTGCTCATCACAGTTATCGAAGTATAAATTGTAAAAGTGTATTTATGTATTTGCGTATATTTGATGCCGACTATAAAACATGTTGACATAAAATTCACAAGCAAGTGGCATTCTTCGAAGATACATTAACGCCAGGAAGCAGCTAACAAATGATATTACACACACACACACACACTACATCCCATCATTTTAATGCAAAGTAATATATTAGAAAAAAAAAATAGATATTATTAGAATAGAAAAAGAAGCTGTGAGTTAGAGGAGCTAACAGAAGGCTTTTGTTTGACACAGTTATCAGTGATTATTTTCCATTAGTTATGTATATGTGAGTATGTATGTACATACGGTGACTAAGCGTTACTATTATAGTGGACAGTAGATTATGTGTCAATCTCATGTTTCATAACAACTGGCCAGGACAAGAATATTATACCAGAACTATAAAAAGTTCTGGGATGTAACATCAACAAATATGTACAATATTTTTTTATGATATTGATGGTCACTGTAATTACTTACATATATATGGAAATTAGGGATCAAATATAATTGTAAGTTTGTGTGTACGGCAATTGAAATAGATTTATATGTTAAATATGTTCTAAAACCGAAAGCTGAATATAAACATGAAATTATGTAAATTGAAAATATGTTTGAGACTATGGGAAATTGAAGAAAAGAAACAAGCATTTCAATAAACACATTCAGAATCAATATTTTGTGTTTGTCATCTGTTTATGTGACAATTTTTTGTTTTCAATTTGCGTGTTCTTTATGAACAACGAGCTCATGAATGGTTTTGAAAATAGTTATTTTTAAAAAATTTAAATAATCTCAGTGTGACCATAGTGGTTACTTTGGAGCTAAATTTAGATTCACATATTCTATTTCTCTTTAATTTCTTTTAAAAGATCAAAAAGCTGTTCTCAACCTTTTCTATTAAGCCAATCGACCACTTAAAAGGTTTGGTAACTACTCAAAATAGTTGTAAAAACTCTTAAGGAACTAGTTGTTAATGTTAAAATATACAAAATATTATTCGTTATAAAATAGCTTTGATATATAAATTGTGCAATCATTGTAAGGAAAAGGGTCATACGTAAAAATATAGGACAGTATCCTTTTAGAGTTAAGGTGACAAAAGCTTAAAGAACTGGGCACATCGAAATTGTTTTATATGCATCGCCTTTTTTAACTGAAATTAAAGTGCCGACGGTAGATATAGACTTTGTAGATATATTGTTAACGGAATAAATTTATTTTATTCACATTTTAAACTTGGAACACAAACATATATAAGAATTTATATTTTTAAGTGACTATCGGGCATGTTCTGTAAATCACGGTAATTTGAAATCGTGCGATTTTTGAAAACTATCTCCACTATTAGAAATATTTTTCAGACTTTTTTATATATTCTCTTATGTACATATAGCGTCAGATATGATGTCTAAGAAAAGTCCTTTCTAATTTTTAGAACGTCTTCAGGATAATTATTTACAATGGAAATCGTGCGATTTCAAATCGCCGTGATTTACAGAACATATATTCTTTGATGATGAGCTTTCAGTTTAGCTTCTATGTAATACAGAAAGAATTTGGGGCGTACATATCGGAATTTATTTTTTTAAATTGAAAACAGAGTACAAATATAATTTATCTGTACAGTAAATTCAATTTGAAAAGGGTGAAAAATTAATATTGCCAAATGTTCGAAACGTCTTATAAAACAAAAAAGTAATTAAATGTTGCCGAATGTTCGAAAGCTCTTATCAAAAAATGGACTACTTGAAAAATTGATTGGTTTTGCGTCCCATACACTATTCAAATCAAACAAACATCCGAACATCTCTCTATCACCCTTTAAAAGATGGTACCAACTAACAAACATAAACACCAACCAAAACTTAATAATAACTTAATAATAGAACAATAAAAATAGTATTTGGAAAATCTAGGCAAAATAATCATAAAATTTAAGATATTTTGTTTGTAAAAAGATTTATAAGTCAACGTCTGCTAAAGGAAATTAAAGCAAAAAAACACTTGTTGCACTCACCCTTTATTTGTTTGTGATTGTTTGTCAGGGTTGTGTTATTTGTTTGTTTAACGTAAAACCCTGTCTCTCCATTGTTTTTCAAATTTATGTTAACCACACATACGCACATCGAATCGTATAAGTAACTAACATTAAGTATACGCACGTATGTACACATACATACTAGTATGTGTATGGATGTCTGCATGTTAACATATTTTCTGTTGGGAAGCTTCATTTGTGTAGGTTTAGTATTACGGTCGCATTCCTAAGAGCAAGCAGTCAAGCTATAAATCAAATTTACAATAACTGCTGCTGTTTATGTTATAAATAATAAAATTTTCTCATATCTCTTTAAAACACTGTAAAAGGCATAACAAAGTTATATATATCCACAAGCATACATACATTTATTTATATGTTCATGTAAACATGTTTGTGTGAACAAATGAATATGTATGTATATTTACCAGTGATGAGATTTTAGTTAAAGTACTCACTATGGCAGGCTGTATGGGACTATAGCACGTTCACTTACTCACATATACATTCAATATATAAGAATTATACATCAACACAAAATATAGCGTTACATTAACGTGCCTCAAGCCGCTTTCCAGTTTTTAAAAACTTTAAAATTTATTTTAGAGATAAAGTTGAAGTTTATGTTATAGAATTGATAATTAATGTAACTTATTGTGAATTATTATAATGAGGAAATTAGCCAAAGGATATTTAAATATCGACAAAAATATATAAACAAACATCAAGGTTTTAATATCATGGTGTGTGTTTATTAACCTTTATCTTCAAAAGCATCTTGGAAAATCCTCTTGCATTTACACTAAGATTTTTTTATGATGCGTTTTTTTTAGCCAATTTTTTTCTTCTTGTGATTGATTAATATTCTTTGGGAGTAGAAACAACGAATATGAATCTAAGAAATGTGCAAAGCATAACTTGGAAAACAGAAATCGTGATACTTTCTCTATCCCGATTTTTCTCTATAGACCTCTCACCTTCGAAAACAAGTTATGATCTTTACTCATGGCTTTAAATCATCATGTGAATCGACTGGTAGTTTTCTATGTTTGTTGTCACATTCGTATACCATCTGTTAATAATTCATGTCCTGATGTTTCTTTACAGAGTTTCCATTATTCCAGTATTCGGTGTCAACTATTCACATCCAGATAACAGATAAGATCAACAAATACCCGGATCATCATGTATGGCATGTTATATGAGAGTGTAGCATTTTTTGTGCAAAAGGAATATGGCCCGGATATTTGGAAAGAGGTGTGCCAAATAGTCGAATGTAAAGTCAGCTCATTCAAAACCCATCAAATTTATCCCGATAAACTAATGCCGGACTTTGCAGCAGCCTTAGCAGCAGCTACCGGAGAAACATTTGATTTCTTTATGAATTTTTTCGGAAAGTGCTTCGTACGATTCTTTAGTAATTTTGGCTATGATAAGATGATCCGTGCAACTGGAAGATATTTTTGCGATTTCTTGCAATCTATAGACAATATACACATACAAATGCGTTTTACCTATCCGAAAATGAAATCACCGTCCATGCAACTGGCTGATATGGATGATGAAGGCGCTGTTATTATTTATCGCAGTAGTCGCACGGGAATGTCAAAGTATTTGATTGGTCAAATGAGTGAAGTGGCTAAAGAGTTTTATAATCTTAATATCAAGGCTTATGTTATTGAGTCACAAAATGATATATCGGGCGGTACAGCTGGGCCAATAAAAATGTCGGATATGCCTTTAACGGTCATGGTAAAATATCGCTTGGATTTTGATAATCGGGAGTATATGGCGAAACGTGTTAACGTCGTAGCGCATCCTTCACAGCTCAAGCTGCCTCCTGTTAATATGAGTGTGTTTTTGGATCTGTTTCCTTTTACTTTAGTTTTGGATCGTGATATGTGTATAACTCATATGGGTGAACAAATCTTTCAGTCTTGGATTCTACATAATCCGGGTAAAAACCCAAAGGACTTTGTTGGATCACATATTTTAGATTTGTTTGTTTGTCGACGACCAAAAGATGTTAACATTGAGTGGAATACGATAATTCAGATGAGCACTGTGCTATTTGAATTCGAATTATTGCGTACTGGCCGTAACAAAGCAGCCTATAATGCGGTAATGAATATTGATTTACAAAACAAAGAGGGATTGTCTTATTCCGAAGCTCAAAATATTGTTGAAAGTGCATACGAGGAGGAAAATGACGAAGAAGGCGAGATAGATCCAGCTACCGGACAAAGAAAAACTTCTGAGGGCAATAAGTCGATATTATTGAAAGGACAAATGTTCTATTTAAAAGATTTGGATGCTTTGATATTTCTCTGTAGTCCCCTAATTGAAAACCTTGATGAACTGCATGGTATAGGCTTATTTTTGAATGATTTGAATCCTCATGGTCTTAGCCGCGAGTTAGTAATGGCAGGTTGGCAGCACTGCACCAAATTGGAGATAATGTTTGAAAAGGAGGAACAAAGATCCGATGAGTTGGAAAAGTCTTTAGAATTGGCCGATTCTTGGAAGAAACAAGGCGATGAATTATTGTACTCCATGATACCACGGCCCATAGCTGAACGCATGCGCAACGGTGAAGAAGCCACATGTCAAACTTATGAAGAGGTCTCCGTTATGTTTGTAGAAGTCATGAATGTATATGATGATGATGCCAGCAGCATAAAGGATGCGATGGATGCAGTGACCACACTTAATAAAGTATTCTCTGCATTTGATGAAGAAATCGTCTCACCCTTTGTGTATAAAGTGGAAACTGTGGGCATGGTGTATATGGCCGTCTCTGGTGCTCCTGATATAAATCCTCTGCATGCTCAACATGCATGCGATTTGGCCTTGCGCCTAATAAAAAAAGTTAAAGCTCTACAAATTGCTGGACTTTCAATACGGATTGGTATAAATTCGGGACCAGTCGTAGCCGGAGTAGTTGGCCTAAAAGTACCTCGTTATTGTCTGTTTGGTGATACAGTCAATACTGCTTCGCGCATGGAAAGCACTAGTGAGCCATATAAAATTCAATTATCAAATTATACAGCAAAAAAAGTACGTGAAATTGGCTACAAAGTGGAATTACGTGGTTATGTAAAAGTCAAGGGTAAAGGGGAAATGGAAACATATTGGCTGCTATCAGGACCCAATGAATAAAATTTATAAGAAATGTATGTATGTATGTTGTTTGCACCGAAAACTTGCACGTTCATTCAGTAATAAAATGCTAAATAAATGTTCACATGTTCTCTAAGATATATATAGTATGCAAGGGCAATGAAATTTTGGTAACCCTCAATGGTAACACAGATATATATAAAAATACTTACGGCACTTATATACAATTTGACTTTGTTTGTTTGCCTAAGATGAAATGATGTTTAAAAGTGAGTATCTATAACAAATACTTGCATAAATTTCCTTACATAAAATTACAATTAAGCATGATATAATATATATTGAAGTGCGAAAACATCTTACGTTGTATGGTTATATGTTAATAAAGGAACCTGACACAAATGTGCCACAAAGCTTGTACAGCTCTTGTGATTTGCGTTACTCATATGAACAAGTAAATAGCGAATAAAATTGTAAATGGCAACACCGTAGTTTTGCAAAATACGCGGACTTGTCATGTGTTTACTCACAATATCAGTATTTCAATAACAAATCCCGACAATTTCGAAAACCTGTTCTTTGGTTTTGTATTATTTCATATTCCATTAGTTAAAAATGTTAAAGTTCAATTTAATAGTAGCTGTATGTGAAAATTTCGGCATTGGTTTTAAGGGCGATTTACCCTGGAGATTAAAGTAAGTTTAAATATATTTGAGAAATGAAAACGTATGTATGATTTTCTATATATGTAAATACATTTGTAGATCGGAACTTAAATATTTTAGTAATACTACAAAGCGAGTTACAGATGCTAATAAGCGTAATATAGTAATTATGGGACGCAAAACTTATTTCGGTATACCGGAATCCAAACGTCCTTTACCACAGCGTCTAAACATAGTATTAAGTAGCACGCTGAAGTCATCAGATCTTCCAAGCGATGTGTTATTGTACCCTGACCTAGAGTCGGCTATGAAACATATAGAGGAAAATGATACACTTAAAGAAAATATAGAAACTGTTTGGATTGTTGGTGGAAGTGGTGTTTATGCCGAAGCAATGGCCTCTCCACGTTGCCATCGGTTATACTTGACAAAAATTTATGCTAATTTTGAATGTGATACTTTTTTCCCCGACATTCCTAAAGAGTTCCAAGAAGTTGAGTTAGATCCTGATACACCCCGCGGCATACAAGAAGAGAACAACACCAAATACGAATACAAAATATTGGAGAAAATTGCATTTTAAGAAAATTCAGTGATTTTTATTTAATTTACACCTATTTGTTTTTTATATCATTTGCTGTTATGATATCGCCGTCTAAGCCTTTGGCCGCCAACATCAGTTCGTAAAGCTGCACAACTTGGTCATCCTTTAACATCTCCACAGTTTGTACATCCATTTCATCGCCTAAAATACCTTGAGGTTTTCCTCGCAAACCTAATTGCTTACTTATTGTGACGGCGTATTTCTGAACAGAAGACCGTTGGTAAATATTACTTTATAAAATCTTTATTACCTACAGCCCATTCAGTCATGAAGAGATGTGCCTCCATTGGTGTACATTTTAAATGTCGTCGAAACTCATCTTTAGCATATTTATCACCCAGCTCACGCAGTTCATCTGGCAGGCCTGAAATTCAAATATTTAAATTTCTTTTAACCTAAATTATGATGGCATACCTACCTCTATGTAGCCTCAATATTGTTTTATATAAAATACGTACTTTTTGTGGATGCGATAGTTGATTTATAATAATATTAGACATAATATTAGTTATTATTATTCACGTAATTTAAGGCAATGCAGTGACAATAAGAACATTTGTTAACTAGTGTTGGAAAACGTTGAAACTTGTTTCTGATATGCGAACATTATGAAAAAGGTATAACAGGGACGTCTCCGTGCTGTGGTATGCATGAGCATGAGAACAAGAACCAACTGTATTGACCTTGCATGTATTTACAAATGTTATGTCCACTCCCGTGGAATTTACATGTACCACAAGTATTTGTGCTATATATTGTGAAATTTTGTATAGACTAAGGGATTTTGATAAAATCAAACGCATACAAAAATTCCCCAACATCACTGCACATGCTCTCTGTATCGTTGTCATCAAAATAAACGAGGTCGTATTGCACATTATGTAATATTTATTTCAATGCATGAAGCTCAGTTGGGTTTTGTGTCCTAATAACGACATAAAAATGGATGGTCCTTGGTGGATATATAACATTCCGTACTAGAGAGTTAGGCCGCCACCGATCCGCTGATGATATACAAATTGTATCAATTATGTTTGTAATTGATATGTATACCTCATATCAAGAAGAAATCGTGGCCAGTAATCAATGGACTTGGTTATATGCTTATATAGTTGAATATTTATGAATGTATCATAAACTTTCCAGACTACCAAGATGATGGCAGACACAGTGTAAATGCAACTCGGCATAAATTACTACAATGCTTATACAACTTTGCTGTGAGAACATACTAGAATAAGTGGTGTTTTTGCAACTGTGTATGCCGTTTTTGTTATATATAGAGCGAAGTTTGAAACGCCTCTTCACTATTAAAGAAAAAAGTGTGAATTTGACCGAACGTGTGATTGCCGCACATTAATTTTAAACACGAGATAAAACAGAAGTTTACCAAAAAGTATTATTTTTTGGAATAAAGGTGTACAACATTAAAACGATTTAATAAAAATATACAAGGTAGGTGGATAAATTAATTAATAAAATGTAATTGAAGTCTTGGTATTATTTTTTTTGTTAAATTAGTAATTTTATGATACATATAAAACACGTGGGGTGTGGAGCACTTGCTTTTGTTTTTTAAATGTAAATTTCTAAATTGGAGAAAATCTAAAGTTCAATTTCAATTGGTTTTTTCTTTGTTGAATTTTTCTATTATATGTATATATATTATATAGGCGAGAAAATCTTACGAAGTTTCTGGAAAAACTTAGATGAGTCATTTATTTTCATTGTTATGTAGCAGAGGTGTATTTTATAAATCAATATGCTTATAATAAAATTCATACATAGTATTTTCATGTATACATACATATATTAATATAGCCAAACGTGCTTATTTTCTTTACATTCCAAGCTTTAAAAATTTTAAATCTTTTCGTGTCAAGATATTCGTATATAATACTATACCTATGTATGGATATTCATACCTTTTCACTTGTGTGTACAGTCAAATATGAGTATTGGGTATCGCGTTCATATGTGTATTTCACAGATTCAACTGCACAAAGATTCCTTTTTTAGACTGCACATATGGAAGGCCCTGGTAAAGAATGCTCTTAAATACCGCTTAAAATGTTAGTATATGTCCGTCTGTGATTGGCCGAATACACATGTGCTTTTTTAACCCCTAAATGAATCGTAACATTTTAAAGTGGCGTGGTTTTTATTTTTTATATTATTGATTTTCAGTAATATTTGGGGGTTATGTCTTGAGTTCATTAAATAACTTTAATGATAGTTACAAATCTTCATTAAAAATGGAGATGTGGTTGATAAATTCCACGTAGTGATAAATAGTAGCGGTACATACATATGTATATACTTCAATCCATACATGTGTACAATATACATAAACGTGTGTGTAAATATGATAAATAATCATACACAAAGATAACGTATTTTTTTTATAGCCAGTGTGTATGTATTTGTAGGAACTGTACTATTCCATATGCTTCCATACATGTGATCATTTTAATTACATGCAGAGTACATGGTTCTATTTTTTTTGCTTGACTTTGAGCACTTTTTTAAATATTTTTATATATACTTCTACATTTGTATCTACGCACTAGATAAAAACTATTTAAATTAATAGTTTTTACCGCATTTTTAAATAAAGTGCAAACTTTGGAATGTTTAAAAAGAAATTTATTTAAAGAAGTCCTTTATTATAAGATTCGTTAATCTGTTATCAAGACAACATGGAAATTGGTGTTCGCATTAGATATACATATGTATGGGGATGATTTACTAAATGCCCTTTTCAATATGTTCTTCAAGGCAACCTTGAGCTACGACTGTGTCTTCCCAAAGGCAATGGTATTGTCAATACACAGGCAAAAGTGAGTTACGTAGCCTAGCGTAACTAGGAATAAGAGCTAATATGGAATGTATCAATATGGTATATTTTTTTTTACACATTTACGAGCATTCTGTTAGGAAAACAGCAACCGTCCATTCACAATACGTGCTATATAGTATCTGTAAAAAGTACTATTGCACACACTTTGTCAGTCGTATGCACGTACATATACGTATATTAATTTATTCAAATTATCAAGTCTTTAATTAGTTGGAGGTTATTCTGTTGTATTGACTTTTGATTAGTCATTCACCCCTATAGTCGCGAGTTACAATTACTTGTCGTGTCGTAATAAAATATGTTAATAAATAAAATGTAAAGTAATATAAGTAAATGAGTAATTTGAAAGTTTCATAACTGTTTCTTTTGTTATTTTAGATGTCTAAAGCTCCTGCAATTGGTATTGATTTGGGTACAACCTACTCTTGCGTAGGTGTTTTCCAACACGGAAAAGTAGAAATTATTGCCAACGATCAGGGTAATCGTACAACTCCATCATATGTTGCCTTCACCGATACTGAACGTCTTATTGGAGATGCAGCCAAAAATCAAGTAGCTATGAATCCCACAAATACCATCTTTGACGCTAAGCGTTTGATTGGTCGCAAATTTGATGATGCAACCGTTCAAGCTGATATGAAACATTGGCCCTTCGATGTTGTCAGCGCCGACGGCAAGCCAAAGATCCAGGTTTGCTACAAGGATGAGAAAAAGACTTTCTTCCCTGAAGAAATCTCCTCCATGGTTTTGACAAAGATGAAGGAAACTGCCGAAGCATACTTGGGTAAACCTGTTTCAAATGCTGTTATTACAGTTCCAGCTTATTTCAATGATTCTCAGCGTCAGGCCACTAAAGATGCTGGTACCATTGCCGGTTTGAATGTATTGCGTATTATCAATGAGCCAACCGCTGCTGCCATTGCTTACGGTCTCGACAAAAAGGCCGCTGGCGAACGCAATGTTCTTATTTTCGATTTGGGCGGTGGTACTTTTGATGTATCAATCCTCTCCATTGACGACGGCATCTTCGAGGTCAAGTCCACAGCCGGTGACACCCATTTGGGTGGTGAAGATTTTGACAACCGGTTGGTCACCCACTTTGTTCAGGAATTCAAGCGCAAACACAAGAAGGATCTCACTTCCAATAAGCGTGCTTTACGTCGTTTGCGTACCGCTTGCGAGCGTGCAAAGCGTACTTTGTCATCATCTACCCAGGCAAGCATTGAAATCGATTCCTTGTATGAAGGTACAGATTTCTACACCTCAATCACCCGTGCCCGTTTCGAGGAGTTGAACGCAGATTTGTTCCGTAGCACCATGGACCCTGTTGAGAAGGCTTTGCGTGATGCTAAGCTCGACAAAGCTCAAATCCACGATATTGTATTGGTTGGTGGATCGACTCGTATCCCTAAGGTGCAAAAGTTGTTGCAAGACTTCTTCAATGGCAAAGAATTGAACAAGTCTATCAATCCCGATGAGGCTGTTGCTTATGGTGCTGCTGTTCAAGCTGCCATCTTGCACGGTGACAAGTCTCAAGAAGTACAAGATTTGTTGCTGCTTGATGTTACTCCCTTGTCTTTGGGTATCGAAACCGCTGGCGGTGTTATGAGCGTCCTTATCAAGCGTAACACTACCATTCCTACCAAGCAAACTCAAACCTTCACCACTTATTCTGACAACCAACCCGGTGTGTTAATCCAGGTCTATGAAGGTGAACGTGCCATGACCAAGGACAACAATTTGTTGGGAAAATTCGAATTGTCTGGCATTCCTCCTGCTCCTCGTGGTGTTCCACAAATCGAAGTTACCTTCGATATTGATGCCAACGGTATCTTAAATGTCACCGCTTTAGAACGCTCAACAAACAAGGAAAACAAGATCACTATCACCAACGACAAGGGTCGCTTGTCCAAGGAAGAAATCGAACGTATGGTGAATGAAGCAGAGAAATACCGCAATGAGGACGAAAAGCAAAAGGAAACCATTGCTTCCAAGAATTCTTTGGAATCGTACTGCTTCAACATGAAGGCAACATTGGACGAAGATAACTTGAAGACCAAGATCTCCGAGTCTGATCGCAACACCATCATGGAAAAATGTAATGAAACTATTAAATGGTTAGACGCTAATCAATTGGCTGATAAGGAAGAATACGAGCACCGCCAAAAGGAATTGGAAAGTGTTTGCAACCCAATCATCACTAAATTGTATCAAGGTGCAGGTGGTGCTCCTGGTGGCATGCCTGGCGGTATGCCCGGTGGATTCCCAGGTGCCGGTGGTGCCCCTGGTGCTGGAGCTGCTTCCGGTGCCGGTCCCACCATTGAAGAAGTCGATTAAATATCAAATAGAGAAAAAAACACCATTAACTTTTTTCATCTACAATATTCCAAATATAAAAATGCTGGCTTGGAGTTTAAAGTATACCTTTGAGAACAAACATATAACCAACATCTGCTCTTAGTATTATTCTTAATTTCATCTACAATCATCTCAACAATAATACACCGCATTTTTAGTGAAATTAAAATGGTTACAACTGCTTGCATTGAATTCCAATAAATTAAATAAACAATTTAATAACTTCAACTGAAGTTCAAATATGTACATGTATTGTGTCAATAATTTACGTGGAACTTGGGGAAAAAGGGTTCGAATATTTAAAGTAATGTATGTCCTTAAGTGGGTTAAAGTACTTTTAGATTAGGAAAAGATGATAATTGGGGAAAACTACTCAGTTATGTAATATATATATAGGCGTCGCTTATTCCGGGAATTTAGATGTGATTTCGATTTAAGATTTCACGATTGTACAGGCTTTGACTCCTGGTTTTATGTTTTTCTTATATTTGTAAGTGCGTGTAGGGTTTCTCTATTAAGTCACGTGGTGCATGCATACGTATGTACGTAAACCCTGGGGGAGATAACCTGATATTTTGATAGTGTTTTTCAAATTGTAGTAAAACGGGAAAAGTTTTTACATTCTTGGAAATGTGGAAAACGAAGATTTTTATAAAAATTGTGAATAATACTTTAATAAATTGTATAAGAAATATAGGAACTGGGCAAAGGATTTGCCGATGGAAAGCATTATCAAAGTATCTATTTGAAGAAACTTCAGCTGACCTATTTATCGTTCGAACCGCATTATGTGGTTCCCCAGAATTATTTACTATTAATTACAGTTCACACAGTTGTAAATTTTCTTTTGAAACTCAACTCAATATAAGAGAAGCCAAAATTATACTTCTGCAGTCAACTTTAACTTTTCAATACTGTTATTCAGTATTGAAAAGTTTCTTTTTGTAGTTCTTTTTTATGTAACATCCTCTAGTGTGAGTTTCAAAAGTCGGTACGTGTTGGTCGGTAATATGAACTGAACTTGTCGTGCGAAAACAATTGTTCATAGGTTAAATGCCGTGTATATTTACTTTAATCAACAAACTTGACCTTACAATTAGAAGGGAACTCGTAAATTCTTGATCGATTGGGATCAACTGATGTGGTCAATCCTCGGCCATTAACCGTACGTTATAAATAACTTACAAGGTAATTTTTCATGGCTATTTTGGGTATTTTGTATATTGAATTTTGTGAAGGGGTTCAGAAAGTTTGACAACCCTGTTTGCTACTGTCAGTGTGTGAAGACGTTAATTCATATTTCTTATCATTCGAAGTGCACTTGCAGATAGCAAAAAAGTGCATAGTGAAGTATTTGTATGAAATTTGTTAAACTAATATAATAAATTTTTCATTTTCTCGTACGTAATTCATCAAAAATGGTGTTGAAATTTGCTGCAAACTTAAATTTTCTTTTTACGGAAGCTGCATCCATAGCAGAGAGAATACATCTTGCTCATCGTGCCGGATTTCGAGCTGTAGAAATACCATATCCCAGCAACGAAGAACAAGAAGTCACGGAAGCTAAAAATGCGACAGGCGTACATATCGCCCTTATGAATATTGCGCTGGGAACAGAAGAGTTATCTTTGGGTTCAGCTAGCATTCCGGGAGCTGAAAATCACTTTAAAATCCATCTCAACGAAACTATAACATTGGCCAAGAAATTGCAATGCAAAAAAATACATCTGATGGCAGGACTAGTGAAAAATGCATCTAATGATCAGCATATGAAAACATATCATACGAATTTAAAACACGCAGCCGACATATTGGAACAAGAAAATATAGTTGGTGTTATTGAGCCCATAAATAAATATTCTGTTCCTTCATACTTTTTGAATTCGTATGATGTGGCGCGCACCACATTGAAAGAAGTAAATAGTAGAAATTTACGTTTGATGTTGGATATTTTCCATTTGCAATTGATACGTGGCAATGTTACTCATGCGTTTGAAGAGTTGTCCGACATAATTGGGCACATACAAATTGCCCAGGTGCCCAATCGTCATGAACCCGATCATCAAGGTGAATTAAACTATGAATATGTGTTTTCATTGATCGAAAAGCTAAACTACACCGATTGGATCGGTTGTGAATATAAACCAAAGACAAATACACTGCAGGGACTGCATTGGTTAGCGAAATACGGCTTGAAGTTGTAAGATTGCATATATGTAAACATTTGTTAAAATTCAAAACTATAATATTTGTGAGTTTAATATGTATAAAAATATTTAAAATTGCTTATCATGTACATACGTATATAAAGTACATACAGAATCCAGCTAGCATTTTCAACCGTGGTATAGTATATCTAGGATACCCATGAGAAGCCATTCTTCGGTAATACAAATAGTTTTAGGGAACCGTTAGGAATATGTGAATAAATTATCTAACGAGACTATCGTAAATCATTTCGAGAATCACGTAAAGATTATGTTTCAGCTCGTGAAAAGCTAATTTGTAAAATTCTTACGACTCTCGATGATGGCTCGATGAATTTTGTGTGTGTGAATTTTTTGTTATTACTACTTAACATATTTTTTAGTTTGACTAATTTAAATAAGAAATTCTGTGCTTAAAGTAGATTCTTTTAGGATTTCTATAATTAATATGAACAAACAGCAAATGCTAGCTAGCTGGATTAGCTGGAACATGTGAAATTGAAATTTAAATTAAAAATATTCCTAATTTAATTAATTTACTTTTTTTGATATAATTATATATTTTGCTTTTGACTAAATAAAAACTCTACTGCTTTACTAATTCTTGTGTTATTTCTTTGAAAATCTTTCTAAATTTATATCACTTTAAAATATTTTTTAGTTTGACTAATTTAAATAAGAAATTATGTGCTTAAATGTATGCAATAAGTAATTATTTCATTAAGGAAACATCTTGAAATATTGAAAACGAAAAAAAAATTAACAAACATTTACTTGTGCATTTTTAAGAGTGAATGAGACTAATATATTTTATTTCCCGTTATTTGTAAGCTCAAACAGGAACTACAAAATCAGCCGCATTTTGTGTACAATGAAATTGAAAAATCGATTATGAAATCGGAAATACAACAAATATTTTATTTAAGAATTTATTGAAAAGCATAATAGAAGGTTTTTTAAAACTTCATGTTGCAAGTATATTCTGCATTTATGCGTTTTATACGCCTAAAACTGTAAAAAATTAAATTTGATTTAAAAAGTAAGCAGCATTAATTAGTACTTGCAGATGTGCAATTATAGTTTTCCGTTTCCAAAAGCATGCATAATTGTTCCTTCTAAAATAATATATAATACATATATGAACGTATATATAATTATGTTTGAAACTAATTCATATTTTTCTGGTGGGTTGGTACATTCAAAGGATAATTTTCTGTTTAATCCGATCTAACAGGATATCTTGTGGAGCACATCTACTGTAACTACATTCTTTTTTTTACCGGAATGCAATCAGCAATAAAACAAAAACACTACATACATACATAAGTAAATTTTATTAAAGTGCTCAATGGGTTTTAATCCAACCAAGCAAAATTCATATCCTTATCTTTGTCACCATCAATTTGTTTATTTGATATTATAGGCAACTCATTATTATTTTGTTTGTAGTAACCTGGCGTCACATTTGATGGCAACTGATTGTTTATTTGCACACTTTTTAATTTTCTATTGAAAGCATTGGCCAAGCTACCTTTTCTTTTAGAAGATGACTTAAAGTTGGGTTTGAAAATTTCGTCATTAGCTCCATGATGAAATGGTTTGGGTATATGAGGACCCATTTGATCCAGATAACTTTGCCACTGCTGTAATTTATCATCAGCAGCTTTGAGTTGGGCCAGCGACTTTTCATGACCAGGATTTAAGCCGATTGGCTGCACTCCCGCAATTTCGTTGAGATCAATCTTAATGGGTGCCAAAGCTGAAATAGCTCTGGACAAACCGATTTGTGAATGTCGTATACGATGCTCCATTAAATCAGCACCCAGCAGCTCTTCATTCGGATCCATACGAATGGGTATAATTTTGTTGACAATATAGAGTAACAAAAATGTAGAACAAATGCCCCAGCAGGTAAGACACAATGCGGAAAGAGACTGTATGCCTAATAAGTACCAGCCGCCACCTTTGAAAAGACCCGAGCGACCTTTGGTTGTCTCAAGCGGAACGGGATTGTCGGCAAAAAGTCCCACAGCAATAACTCCCTAAGAAATTATTTAAGTTTTTATTATAAAGTAAAATGAAATAGAATGAAAACAATTCTCACCCATATACCACACACACCATGAACAGAACTAGCACCCACTGGATCATCAACTCCCAAACGGTCAAATAACGGCATACTTAAGACACACAGCAATGCACCCAACAAACCAATTACCAAAGCTTCCCAAGCTCTATACAAAAAGCATCCGGCTGTTATAGATACCAAAGAACCCAATATACCGTTAATCAAGTCAATTATATCTAAACGACCATCATGACGCCAAAGAGAATATCTAAAACAATTGGCTTAACTCATTCACAAATATGCTACCATTAATAGAAAAGCACTCACATGCAACTTATAGTGCCGCCACCAATAGAGCCCATCATGGTCATAACTGCTGCTCGAGCAGCATATTGCCATTTTGATCCACTAACACCGTAAGTACTGCCCGAGTTAAAGGCCAACCAACCCCACCACAAAACAAACAAACCCATACACGCATTAACGGGATTACCCAAAGGCAAAGGGTCATAACCATCAGCATAACGACCCAAACGAGGTCCCAACATAGCAGCGGAGGCAAATGCTGCTGTTCCACCTAACCTCATGTAATTATAAACAAATAAAGTCGAATAACTCAAAGAAACAGACAAAAATCAAAAGCACGCAATACCAATTAAATGTACAGGACCGCTTCCCGCTATGTCAACAGCTCCCAAGTTGTTAAGGAAACCATGTTCACCCCATACCCAACCACTTGGTATGCAATAAATAATAGTATTCAACAGTGAAAACAAACAATACGCTTTAAAGTTGCACCTAAAAATAAATGGAAAACAAACAAAAAACCAAAAGAGGTCAATCAAATTCCTGTGTTTAAATAGGTTTATAAATATTTATGTAGTGTGTACAGATGCAAGTATATATTCATATGTATATGAATGTATATACATATGTATGTATGTGTATTAATATACATATGTACATATATGCACATTCGTATAAATATGTATTTATGTATGTATATACAAAATCAAACATTCAATTGCTTACCGTTCCGCCATTGCTCCACTCACGATAGTAGTTGCAGTGGTAGCAAATGACAATTGAAATAGAAATGCTGCAAATATTTGACCCATTAAAGGATCATCCACTGGTGGATCTAATAAAAAATCACCTATAGCTATAAAAGGATTTGATAGAGGTCCACGTCCATAGCTCATGCCATAACCAAACAGCCAATAGGTGAAACCACCCAAGACAATATCAATAACATTTTTCATCATTATATTGACTTCGTTTTTAATGGAAACACAACCAGACTCCAGCATACCAAAACCTTGAATACAAAATACATAATGCAGTTTTTTACATTGTAGTCTTTTATTTCAAAGGGAAATATCGCCACCTAAAAGGACATCGTGTGACAAGAAGTAAGTTCAAAGGGTGTTCTCAAATAATTGGATTGTGTTGTTTATGTTGCCGCTATAAACGATTATATTTCATATTTTTCATTTGTAAGAAATGTTTATTTGCTTATAAAAGTTATTTAGTTATTTATTAGAAATATACTTTGCAATGTATTAGTGCACATGACTTGCCTTCACTTAAGAAGTGGCAAAGTAGTTAACCACAGAAAATTTCTCAGAAGAGTAGGAGTAAAAGTTAAGCAGTGCTAGTGGATATGCAAATTTTCGGAAGCGAGTAAACGATCAGTGGTCTGGCTGCACTGACACATAATTTCCAACGAGGCTTGATGTGGGACTGACTCAATTCTGCTTCGCGACTGCGTGCTAATAAAAATATTTCAGATATTTAATTTTGACAATTTTACTGGGAAATTTTATACAAATTACAAATAGTTAATAAACTAATTTTTTGACATATTGTAATTGTACTATTATAATATAAAATTTATTTGTTGGGTGGATAAGCAATGTCTATATGCATTTCATTGGCAATGACAATATGTCAAAAAATTAGTTTATTAACAATTCGATTGAGATTTTATTTTTCATTTTGCCTTATAAATACTTTCATTGTTATCCAAGGGATTTCTAATTGTATAAAGGTATAGAAAAATTAGAGTCGTATCGAATAAAAGTTGTTTGTTGGGTTTGGTTTGTATAAGTTTCATAGCCTGCTACACTTATTATAATGTGATTTTTTGAAATTATTTGTGAATTTTTATAGTTAATTTATTTAACATAATTCTCAGATGGTTTTTGGAAGTCTTTTAATAAGTTGAGAAGTTTGAAACTTTGCAAAACTGTGGTTGAAGTCTACTGACGATTTGGTAAGAAGCGCCAATGAAATGCATATAGACATTGCTTAACCACCCAACAAATAAATTTCATATTACAAATTACAAATTTTTTTTTATCATAATCTGAAACGGAAAAGTGTGGAAAAAGTAAAAAAACAAAACTTATACGATGTTTAGCATTATTATTAATATTAATTAAATTTAATTAAAAAACGATATTTTTATATACGATATTTAATACGATATTTAATTATACGATATTTAGCATTATTATTAATATTAATTAAATTTAATTAAAAAACGTTGAAACTAATGAGATTCCTTTGCAATTTTTAAAGCGGAACAACGGAAATTATAGTCCAGAAAATTCGCAGTAAGTTGAAGATCCAATAAATTTGAAAAAATTTAACAAAAATTATCTTTAAAAATCCTACAGAATAAACAGATATAATGTCCATATTGGAGCACCTAATTAATATTATTAAAGAGGTCATAAAAGATTCCTGAAAAGCTAAAATGTCCTAATTCCTTTCGTATTGCTTCAGTTTCAAAATAAAAGAGAATTCGTTGTGTAAAAATAGTTTCGTAACAATATTTATTTAATATTTTAATATATTTAACACGTGCTTTTATCGTTGTAATACTTCATTCTTTCTATTTCCTGCACACATTATTATGAAATTGCAATTTTTAATAATAAAAACTGCCACCGTCATGGCATAAAACAATTTGTTTTTTTATTTTGTTGATACAAAATTGAAGCTACTTTATTCTAATTCAAGAACAACATCTAGCTTTTTTCTTTTGAAATTTTCAAATATATTTTTGTTGTGAAATCAACGATTGATTATTGATGTTGGAATTTTTTTTTGGTTGCTTATAAATTAAAATCTATTGGCACTTTTGTCATTTTCAAACTTACCTGTTTGCATGGTAAATATAATGAATGATGAGGTTAATACCCAATTTGTGTCTTCGGTACTGAGATCGTATAGGCCGGGAATCACATAACTGCTATTACGTACAACACCCTTTAAAGCAGTTTGCTGGGAAGCCGAAACATTGGTCACCCTTGAGGTCATCACTTGTAAATTTGTTTTTTTTTTTCCAACAATCTATTCACTCGTCGTATAACAATTTAAGATCTTTTTATAGGGATTTTACTTGGGTTACCGCTTAAGCGAACTAACAAACTTCGAACTTATTCAGCGAATGTGAAAGGAGTTGTGAATGAAAATTTGTACTTAGTAAATTTTGTTGTTCATGGTTTTTATTTTTGTTTTTCAAAATTAATTTGAAATTAACTGCCCATTGACAACAAATTAGTGGACAAATAACGAAAAAAAGAAAAAATACTAATAATAATGCTCATGCTATATGCAAGCAACACGTCAAGAGCAAGTTAACACACTGAGCGAAAAGAAATAGTCCGTTTGATGTGATGATATCTTATATATAACTAATTGTATTAATGAAACGCCAAGAATTATTAACAATTATCAGCTTTTAGGTTTCAAAAGAGCTCGTGAACGTTCTTGAAGTGATTTTAGATGCAAATTGCGCTTTATTATCATCCCATGCCCATGAACTCAAACTTTTAAATATAGAGCACAAACGGATTTCAAATTGTACATCTTGCTAGTTAAAGCTTAGATTACTAAGCCGAGGTTTAAGTTTTCTGACCTGCATTAGTCCATAGTTAGATATATTGTTGTCGGCCTACTCACAGGACGAATGAATAGCACAACTGACTGACACTATCTGGTACTAAAGAGTGAATTACAGCGTCCTCTGTCATCGGTGGCATATATTCACTGGCGAAATAAATTAATATGAAGAAATAGCTACTCTAAATTATCTCTTACTCTACTATCAACGAAGTTTGGTTGTTGTTTGACTATCGGTCCTTGTTGAAAAAATATTATATATTTTCTGAGTGTATTAACTTGTTATTTGTTTACATCTGTGTCATATTCAGTATGTGCAAGTACGTCTAGAGTAGGTTTGTGTGAATAATTTGGTTGTTTGCATGTCTTCATGTAAATATAAAATTAATCTTAAATGGTCTTTTTTGTTGTTGTTGTTTTGTGTTGCACTAAACGTATGTTGTTACTTATTTTAAATTAACCACATTTAATCTAAACTACACGCAGTTGAGTACCATTTAATATCATTTATATGCGTTTAGTATTTAGTGTTTCTTATTTTGCATTGAATATAGAAATGTGATAGCTTTTTGAATTTCTTTGCTATTGGAAGTGTTGTAGTGATAAATTGGCGTCTAAAAGAAAGAGTTGGTATAAATTAATTAAGCTTTAATAAGTGAACACTATCGCTTAAGCCAATTATAGAAATTGTTTTTCAATTTTGGTATTTAAATATTGTTTAATGTATAATATGTAATAAAAGCGATAACAAATAATAATATTGACAATAATAATGTATGACAATAATGATATAAAATAAAATAAGCTTCAATTGGCTTACACAATAGAGTATTTATAAATTTTTATAAAGCTAAGCATATTAATATAATTATATAAAATAAATATAGCGGGTTTGTATGTGTACTTGCAGATATTCGGGGAAAATTCTACCAAAATCATCTTAGAACAGTAGAGATATTATTTTGAACTCTGAGTCAAAATATTGAGAAGTTTAAAATCAAGGAGAGGTAAAAATATCACTCGTTACATATAAGTATATATATATATATATATATATATATATATATATATATATTATATGTATGTATGTAAAATATATGAATTGATACAAAATATGGCACTGGTATTCGTGAAATGTTATATGTATTTAAATTTTAAATAAACAGTTGGTATGGAACATTTTTTGTTTCCTTCCTTTCACGCCCATATCCGTTTGTTGAGGGTTTGCTCCAATACCCAAGTACGCATAGTTGCTTATTTTGGTACTTGGCACTTCAGTTGAAATGATTCTCTTACAACAAAAATTGTTCTACATGTATTTCTCTTTACGAAAAATAGAGAAAACGCAAATGTCTAAAATAGAACAGTGATGGACGATTTATATACCGTTGTGCATCATAATTGAACCCTGGACCCAATAGTTTGGAATTAAGCGTTAATTCATATTGTTGATATATATTCATCTGAGTGTTTTTGTTGGAAATAAAATAATTTATATAGTTTTTTGAAGTATCTAGAAAATTTAGTTGAAATCTTGGATTATACATATATGAACATATACACTGAAACCAGTCATGTCTAGTGACATCGGGCCATGATAAAGAAAGATGACAATGATTTTGCTTAAAACCATTGTTTGTCTACACTTCTATCAAAGTTTTGTTTATAAATATATTCTTATTTATTTGTGTAGAATATGAATTTCAATTTAAATCCATTAAGAAAGAATTGTTTAAAAGTTTTAATGCTGAATTGTGAAAAAATGTAAGCAATATATGGTTCAATATATGTATTTGTTACAAATTTATATTTGCTATGAACATTTTAATAGATCTGCAACACAAATTATTCAAAAATAGAGTTTGAGAAAACATGAAACCAATACTCAGCCTTGTATCTTTGCTGGCTAGTGAATGAAGCTTACTAAAGATACAGTTGCAGTTCATTGAAAATTTTAAATCAGTATTATACAACAGGGCACTAATGCTACCAACAAATAAAACAGCTATATCTGTATGTGGACTCACAACATATAATACATATAAAAATATATAAACAGTATGACAAACAAAATTATATAGAAGTGAATGATATAGTGCAACTGTTTAATAAGGACTGTCTAGCATGTATATAAACTTTTGGATGTTGATATACAACAAAACTATGTTTGCTCTGAGTTCCCTTAAGTACAGTTTTAAGGCCAAAGGAAACCCATCACTAGTGCTAAGTATACATTTGCAAACTTTGGTTAAAACACTCAATACCATAATTGCCAACACTGATACAAAGTACATAAATGAGGAGAGTAGTGTAAAAATAACAACAAGAAAGAATAGGAGAATCGCATAAATTTTTTCGTGATTTCTTTAGAAATTAAAGAAAAACTTATTGAATTAATTAATTGAAAGAAATTAAGTGCAATAAAATGTATTTGTTAAGTCTGATTGTGATAAATTTCGTTTCGAATATAAAAGGTAAAGAACTGCAATTGAATTGAATGAAAAAAGTGGAAATGAAAATTTCATATACTTAATACATACATATTATCTACATGTATAAAGTGGAATATATGCACATATGTATGTATGTATGGCTTATGCATAGAGCATAAATTTCTTTGAGTGTTGAAAAAGAAAAATAAATTTTTACATAGAAATTCTATTGTGCTATTATCTGAAAAATTTATTTAGCTGGTTAATAATTAAGTAAAAAACTAATAAGATATTCATAGTAAGAGAATATTTCAAATATAATACAGAATATGTAAAAATTATAAAAACACATACATACATCTGTATAAGCTGTTCTATGAAAGTGTATAAGTGTTGGTGTATGGTTGAATGTGTATACATGTGTGCTCCTTTTAATAGGTGTCCATGACCAAATGTGAAAAAGACCCCACTTTTTGCCCACGAAGTAAGAAAAAAGAAGAATTTGTAAAAAAAAAAAAAGTTTATCCATGGCACACATTTGGATGCTATTTATTATTTTGCATGCGTTTCTGCGTCTTTTAAAAGAGAGTTTGAAACTTTTTTCTATGCGTATGTTGTTTTTACTCTTCTTTTTCCCAACTATGTTGTGTTGTTATTTAACGTTGTTTGTCATTGTGAGAGATGAATCTCTTATGATATCATATTGTTGTTGCAGCTGTTGTTTTAGTTGAGAACATAAATACAAGTCAATAGAAAAAATTAATTGGGAGTGGAGGGAATTTGATTTTTTTAACAACCAGATACTTGTGCAATATGAGTCCCATATCCCACCTGTGAATATGCAATTGTAAATAAAAATTTTCTCTAGAACATGCAAACCTAATTGGAAACGTTGAAGCCAGTGCTGTTAATAAGAACAATGAATACATATAAACACATACCTTCCTACCCAGGTATTCATATTTCTATTAACATATTGACCGGAAATGAGTTTATTTGTCAGTGGATTTTGCATTAAAAAAATATAATTTGTTATTGTTATGTAAATTGATAACTATTTTAAACGTTTACCGGAAATCTTAAACCATGTTTATTATTCGTACTTACGTACATAGTATGTATGTACGTAACCATATCAAACAATACTTTTATACTGTGATATAAATATTTTCATAAACGTAATTTGTTTAATAGCTACTAATTATATAAATTAACAATTGTGCGAATTAACCACGGCAACACAGTCTACAATGCTATTAGATCAGGAGCTAAAGGTATAGAGAATGTGGAATATTCTTCTTGATATACATACATATAATGAAATATAATATTTTAAGTGATGTAAACAACAAATTCTTAAAAAAAAGAATATTAATAAAAATAAATAAATAAATACAAAAATTATAATAACAATAATAATAGTAATAATAGTTATTATTAAAATAATATAAAAGAAAGTCAAATAAAAAATATAATTTAGTCTTTTTCGCCCGAAGATTAATCCAACTATGTAAATATATCGACTTGCGGATTTAAGAATTTTGTTTGAGGTACTACAAGGAACATTAAAAGCGTTAGAGTAAATATTCTGCCTAAAGTGGTAAAATTTTTAATTAAATATCTCTACATTGGGGAGTTTATTAGTTTCTTTGCTCTTGGATGGCTGAAGTGGTGAACACAAGAATCCGATGTGATTGATCCCGGGATCGACTACGCACTCACTTATGAATATAATATCAAGCTTTTCTGATCAAGACCTTCATGCACTAAAAGATCAGAGTACGGTAGATAAGATGGCTTTAAAGAAAAAGGGTGTTACCATTATTTGGAAAAAGTGCTCCCAAGTACCATTAACATCTACAAAAATTATTTATTTTTCCATGTTTGCCTTGAAAACTTCATGTTTTGTTGTGTAATAATAAATCGTCGGAGCTTTGTGAATATTTCCATAATAATAAATCAAGTTTAGCATTGGTGTCGCCTAACGAGCGCAAAATGGAGGAGCTGGACTTGATTGATATGAGGATTCAACAAGACGGTGCCACAGATAATAACCCAATTGAGAGGCGAGCTCGGTGAATAGTTTATTTTGCGATTAGTGCTGGCCAATTGTCCGTCTAGATCGTGCAACTTTAGACACATTTTTGTGAGGTCATGTTAAAGCTCGTGTGTGTTGGGACAAGCCCACAGTAGTTGACACACAGGAAGATAATATTGAGTAATCTAAGGTCAGAGTTCCATTTTTCCAAATTCATTAATTCATAAAACATTTATTTATAACATATTGTTGTAATAGATCTACTTTGTCATATACATGTATGACATTTCATGGGGAACATTATATTAAATCTGGCATCTCCTCTTTGATGATTTGTTTCCATGCCGTTGTTTCTTTTTTTTCGCTCTTCATGAGAATAGTGTGGGTGGGTTCATAGTCTATGGCATCTATGGTGCAGCAAAATTTGTTTCTTTTTGCTCCGTCGCCGCAAAACAAAAAAAAAAAACATTTTTGGGGGGAAGTTCATAGTGTAATTGTGGGTGCATGTTATTTCTGTGTACATGCATATGTAGCGGATATGTCAAAGGATATATGTCACACACACAATGTTATTTTCACACACAACATATTTAACACTCATACAAAGACATAGTGGTATATACTCATGCATAATGGATTTGTGTATATGGATGGATGTAATCCCAGCAAACAGGCATGGCAATAAACTGTATTTCACAGAATAAACTTTTGAAAATAATTTGAAAGGTGTAGCATTAAAAAAAAGTGGGGCTTGTTTTGAAATCAATAAATCGGTTAGATCAAAAGTTATTTCCACATGTGTTGTGGATGGCAAATATAGGTCAAAGATACACATCAAAGTTCATAAGTGAAGTTAATATGTATTCCCTATGCAATTTAATCTATTATAATCTCACAAATTATATTGTGAGAAACAATCCGAGAACTGTATCAACCTGATGTTAACACTTGTGTGTTATGATACCTGTGTTACCATTTGATTATTTGTGTAAATAGAAAACTGTTATCACATTCAACTAAGCCACCTAAACAGTGGTGATAAACACAATATACACATGAGCACTGAATATGAAAGTGTAGCGACTTTCGAAAACAGCTGTTCTGCTCTGCTGTGTAAGTTGAATAAAACTGATGTTGACTTCCTTTGTACCTAGGAATATTTATCATCATGTCTTTCTGAGATTTTAACTAAGTTAGAACAATTTAGCCAATATAAATATTAATATAGCAAAATAAAAATGTTCAATAAAAATAAAATCACAAAAAAGGTCTCTTTGTCATAAATAGATCCTCAAATGAACATCTAGTTAAACTCTAATTATAATAGAAATATATCTTCCGATTTGAAAAAGCGTTAAATGCAAGATTTGATATGTTTGTTAGGTTTTGAATCATGCTCATGTACATATGTGTGTCTGGATGCATATCTGCATATGTACGTAATCTGCATATGTGTGCACATCTGCATATGTATGCAGATATAAATATGGATGTAGATGTCCTTAGGAACATTCAACAAAGTCATTTTAATATTGTTGAAATAAAGTTTAGCTTGGAAACAACATGTTGCCAGCATTCTTAATGTATATCTGCTTGCTATATAGAGGTAGCAAAATGTTGTTTTCATTATTATGCATTAATATTATCGTTGTTGTTTCTTGTTGTTTTAGATGTTGTCATCATTATCAGCACTATCGCCAGTTAACTTTTATGCATTTGTGTGTATTTTTCTCTCTCTCTCTGTCGTTTCTTCTGTTTGTTGTTTATGCATAAGTAATATATTTCTTTTGGTTGTTCTTGTTGTTGTGATTGCAAAATAGAACAAGTGGTAGGAAAGATAAAGAAAGGGTTTGCTAAAATATGCAATGAGGATGTTTGTTATCTTGTTGCTCTTGTAATGTGCTTTCACACACACATGCATACATAAGTGTGTGTTATTGCTTATATATATACATATATATAAAAGCGTCACAATCAGTTACCATTTACTTACCAGCTGTAGGTATGGACAAACAAACACACTACTGTATGAATATATGTGCGTCATGTTTGGTATTATTGTTTGATATTATAAAAATATTACCTGTTTATTCCAGTATTGTCCTTATTGTTATCGCGTTATTTTATTAATTTTCTTATACATGTTTTCATATATGTACTTACACACACACGTGTGTATGCATACTGCATACATATGTAGGTGCATTTGTATATCCATACTGATGCTAAGCTTTGGAATTAAAACAAAAGTGCACTTCCTCTAGTTTCATGTTTGAATGTGTGTGTTTGCGTGCATCTACTTTAGAAACTATTTCACGGTGCACTCTGCAGATTTTGAAGAAAACCGCACTGGCATTTTTCCGATATTGCGATTTATAATGATTGTAGATAGAGAAAGAGAGTGGGAGGGCGGAGCGACTGAGACCTCAAATTGCCAGCTGATTTCCTTGATCTACAAAAAAAAAAAATGGGGAACGGTTAACCCCAGTGGCCATCCCTGCAACTTCCCGCTAATTTTAAACGAGAAGCTACAGTAACCTGGCTTTTGTGCTATTCTTTGTTTTTGACCTTTTCGAATTAAAACACTATTATTTTTATTTTCAACCGATTCCAATGTGTTGAGCGATGATTGATGTAGTTTTTGCTAACCATAAAATAGCTGAGAGCATTATCTGATGAGATTTATAAATACCGAAAGTTTTAAAAAAAAAAACCTACGATTTTTACGAAACGTTTGTTCATTATAGTGCTATGATCTTCCTAAACCCCCACATATTTTTGATGGTTACTTCAATTCGTACGCAATGCAGTCTTTTAGAATTATTGATTAATAAAGTTTCACAAAGTGCTTTAAACTGCTCGTCACACTAACTTTTTAAGTTACCATCTGCCTGATGGTTTTAATAATAATTTTTCAATTTAAAGCATTTGCATAAATATTTCTGCTAATTTCGAACAAGAACAAGAAATTGGACAAAACATTGTAAAATGTAGAATTCCTACTGTTGGTTGTGAATTGCGGAATAATAAAATTTTTCTATTTTTCTACAGTTGTTCTTTCAGCTAGTTCCAGCCTTATACCAGGTGGTCACTGTAGAGACTACAATGGCAAACTATATGAAACCGGTATGCACTATATGCCAGGACCAGATTCATGTCGCCTTTGCATTTGTGACAGTGGTCTCCCAAAGGCATGTAAAATGGTATTATGCGAAGCCTTCACCAAATGTAAATCATTTCAAACGGTCGGCTCGGGTAACAATTGCTGCGAGGTGATCTGTCTTGATGATCAACTAACGGATGGTAGCACCGATTTCGGTGTTTGACTAATCGTCAGTGGCATAACAGCCACGCTATCACTTTCTATGATATTTTTCCTTATAAATCGTTTTAGACGTAAGAAGCTAAGAGCCAGAGAATCAAGACAAACAGCTGAAGATCAAAGAAGTATTGTGGGAAGTATAGGGTGAGTGAGAGAAAGTTGGATTTAAAAGGTAATTTATATGATAGACTTATATATTTTAGATATATTGCTGGCAATATGGGCTATATGGAAGGTAATTTAAGTAGCATGGATTATACATACGGAGGAGCAGCCACGCATTACCCTTTGTGGAAGCCTCCAAGTGGTTATTTTCCTAGAGGAGAGGCTCCACCGCCTTATGACGAGGCTGTGGCTATTTCGCAAGCAGAGGCTTTAAGTGCTCAATGTGCTGCAGCTGCAGCAGCGGCTCAAGCTGCGGCAACGCAAAGAGCAACAATTGGCATGAGTACAGTGGAGCTACAAAATGCTGATTTGAATCGCAGGGCCCAGGTAAATCAGCAAATACAGCATCATGTACAGCCACAAACAACACATACTCAACTAAACCATCAGCCAACACATGTAGTGCCTACATTACAGGCCCACGTCTTGGCTCCACAAACTCAACAGTCCAATCAAACCCATCAAATAACCCAAAGTACTACAAATTTAATTAACATCAATATAAACAGTGGTGGTAATATAACTACCATCGCCACGGGAGAAAACCACCAGCCCCCATATAGTTTGCAGGATGAAAATGTTTCATCTGCAGGGCTAATACAACAGCAGTCTTCTAATTTGACCACCCAACAGCTGCAAATGCAACAGCAGCAACAACAATTGATAGCGGCCACAACGAATGGCACAAATGGGCAAGGAAATGGACGACTGCATATAGCGCAGAGTAATTCCATTTGTGTGCAGACTATGACTCCCATAAATCCACAGACACAGCAGGGTCAGCCTCAACCACAGCAACAGCAACTGCCTACAAGTCAAATGTCGCAAGTGATGGCCACCAATACCAATAACTTGTCGAGGCAATCGCAGAATCTTGCAATGAACAACACAAATGATTGTGGTTACAAAAATTGTCACTTGAGTGTGAACAATAACTCCACTAATACAATATCACGTCGATTACAGAGAACAAATGAACCTTTACAACAATACGTTGTTGATGTTGAGGTCAATGTAGGAAATGGTAACAATAGAGGTTATAATTCATCGCCAACATGCAACAATACCTCGCAAGCTGACATGGAAGTTATAGCTTCGCCTACACAGTTCAGCAACAATTCACCTTCTATATCTAGCGCTATTTCAACACCTGTCATGGATCAAGTCTCTATTAATTCTTCAAACCAGACAACTGATGCCGGCAGTGTTGCAACAGCAACAGGAACAGCAACATCAGAAAATTTTGCACAATTAGACAGCAATGGGCACAACACATTACCCTTACAGCAAACTAACAAATCTTCTAGTATTTCCGCTGGATGTATGAAAAATACTTCAACGTCTTCATCATCTGCAAAACGTTACCATCGTACAATGCCACGCTACTATGCTGTGGCTGATCCTCTCTCCTCGCGTGATGCGGTCGCCACCACAAATGCTCTTAACACTGCCAACAAATCTTCAAAAATAGACGTGAAACTCAACTCTAACAATATCTCGAATAGCAACAGTTCTTCAGCTAATTCATCATTGATATCTTCTAAGAAGCCTACGTGTCAGTGCCCTGTACAACATGTGCCAATGTCATACATGGGCTCCACACAACTGAACAATGCTCAAAATGTCTCTAACAACGCTTTCTTTACTGTCCTTAGCAACAAAATTAGCTCATCAGCTTCCAGTTCACCCTCTCAGCAGCAACATTCTCAACGTTTACAAACGAACTCGAATACAAATTCATTAAATTATCAACAAAGACCGAAATCATCGCAAAGCTTAAGCCATACAGTCCGAGACGGAGAAAATATGTCAGCAAATAACACCATGAAACGTTCATTGAATCCACATTGCAATTATGAACCAAAAATAGCAACAATTTCAACAACTGAACTACAAAACTCAACAGCTAATGCCCAACAACAGCATCATCATACCCAACAGCAACATCAACAGCAGCAACATCATCATCATAGTCATAGTCATGCCCATCACCATGGCCATCATTCATCATTGCTGCCACCACCACAGCATCATGATGATTCATCGCCAATTGTTTTGGGTCGGGTGACAAAACGTTCGAGTAACAGTAATAGTGGCGATCGTTTGCGCAGTGCTAGCAGCGGCAGCACTAGAAGTTCCATGACCGAGAGTGTTGGTATTACCTCGCCAGCTGCTGCTGCTTATTTGAATAGCAAGGTACGTTCCTGTTATCTACATACATACAAACCTAAATGTATTTGAACGCTTTTGACTGCTTATGTTCCTAATAGTTTTACGTTGCATTTATCCTCGATCGTTATTTGCTATTTATGTATATGTACTATATTGTTTTCCCCTTTTTTATTTCTTATCGGTTTATAATCATCCACATAACAATTTGTATGGGCCATTCCATTACTCAAGCTTTGTAAAATTTCTCCTTTACAACTTTTATAACTGTAAAATAGTATCCTACAGCAATTTAGAATTTTTGTATCAAGAGAAAAGATTTGTTGGATTAAACATGGATCCGTTAACTCGATCTCTGTGTGATATCCTGAAGCAATGGTGTTATCCTTTCTCACCTAAAAGAAAATATAGGGTTTTCATCCGCCTAGCTAGCGTAGTTCTTTCATTGTTTTGTTTGTCTTGCTTATTAAAATTATTATTGTAAATTAAATAATATACAAAAGCTAATATAAAATAAATAATGTTGGCAACAATCAAATCATTTAGTATCCTTCAAATACTCATTGTGCCAACTTTCTCTGTCAGTACGTTAATGTCAGTTAAAAAGTCGACGGATATAATGTAGGACGGATTCTATGTGTCCCAGCCTTAAGTCTCATCGGTAAGATTGTTATTTATTCTTCTTTCGACTATCATGACGATGTGTATGTCATGCACAATTGTGTGGGAAAACATATCGACTATAAATCAGAGAGTGTATGCGTTGCTTTTGCCCTCGTCTCTTTCGACTATAAGCTTACAATTTTAAAAATAAGACTTTCATCGTCTGAATATAGGACTAACTTGTATATAATAATAACTATGAGTGTGGTTCATACGCCATTTATAGCAGCGATGTAGCTATATCTCTGGCTTTTGAAATTTTCTAATTACTGGGCAGCCCTACTGAAGACTTTACGTTAATTGATTATACCCTGATATGTGCAAATGTATTTGTGATGCTTCTTACAGTTAGCAAAATAGTCCCCTTTTCGCTGTCCATACTTTTTCAGAGCATACTTTTAAAATGTCAGATTTGTATTAATATCATAAGATATATTCCGGTATGTTGAATGGATTAGCTTAACACTTCTATCAGACTCGTTTTCAACCGTCATCAATCTGTGAACAAAAAAAGTTCATAATGCATCCAGTTATGTATGTATGTATATGGTGGTGGTGACCTTAGATGACCTTTAATAAACGATAGAAATATAAGGAATGTATAAAATGTCATAAAGTTTATAAGCATGATTTTTATTACACGTTCTGCTTTAGTTTTGAAAAATTTGACAATAACAACTACAGCTTGAGTTTTAGCAAAAAGAGAAAGTAGAGAAGTTGTAAAGATTTTCCAAAAATATTTGGCTTTTCTATTTTCAAATGGAAACGTACACAAACATAAATGTTTTTGTAAAATATATATATTTTTGTTATAAGTAATTTGCATCCAAGTAATTTTTGCTATATGAAATATAATTTTGATAGACATATTTTTCGAAAAGTGTTTTTCACAAAATATCCCTTTTGATTTCCATTCCAAACGGTTACATGCTTTTATTAGTTTTCAATCACTTGAATATATATACTTTAATTTCTGTAGTTTTATTTATCATCACTTCACTTTTACAGAACATAACTTCATTACGCAGACTATAATAAAAAAGAATAAAAATAAATATATCATCATTATCCTATTGCACAAAAATTAAAAAGAAACATACAATCAGTCCCTATTTCTTACTTGACAATTTATTTGAATCACCAATAAATCCGAAATTTTTAAAATAAATTCAATACAAACATAACCTCAAATCAACTCAAATTGCTTTTTCTTCTACTTTTTAAAACTTTCTTTTACTTTGGGAAATGTTTTAATGCAATATAAATGTATGTCTTACTAACAAATAAACAAACAAACAAAAAATTAAAAAAGGTTGATGCGTATTTAAATTTTGCACATGGGACTAATCATCATCTGAAAGCAAATGACTTAATTAATCCAGCATTACCACCGAAACTACATAAAAGTTTAACGAATTTAAAAACCACTACATCAACATCAGCAGCAACGTCATCATCAACTGCGGCAACAAATACTTATAATCATCGTAAAAATCATAACAACAATGAAAATGCTACAGCTAGTAATAACACAAACAACTCCAACACTACCTCTGCAAATTATAACAACTTTACATCCTCCTCTACTTCTTCGATTAATGCTTTAATGGCAAATACAACATCTGTACAAACCATTTACACTCTAAGTAAACCACACAATTCTTCATTATCATCCACATCCATTAATAATGCCACCACCAATACCAGTACCACCCTAACAGGTTTGAGTCCCTCATCCCATAATTCAGCCTCGAATATATTACAATCTCGTAAATCAGATCATGATCATATAATGAAAATCACCCAACAACAACCGCCTTCATTGACTTTGCCCTTGAGCACAACGTCAACTATTTCCTCCTTCACAAGCTCGACAAGCAAAATAAATTCGTCGACCTTCTATCCCTTGCAAAATAACGTAACCTATACGCTGCCAAAAAATGTCGGTGGTAAAATGTCACTAAATTCTACCATAAATAGTGTGGTGAGCAAAGTACCATCGGTTATAAGTTTGCCCTCTACGACGGCCAGCAATGACCATTATAATACCAATAATAATTACAACAATGGCCCTGGAGTTACCGAAAATCATAGCTATATACTTAATTTGCATCATCATGCAGTTAAAGATGCAGCTGTAATATCAAAGAGTACTACACTGCCAAAAATTTTGCGTACAAAAAGAGAATTACATAATACTTCACATCTCAATTTCACTGCTACCACCAATAACCATATTTTACCCAACTCATCCTCTATTAACTCTTCCCTTTCCACAACTAATCCATCAACAAATTATGCGGTTTCTCAATGTTCTATGCCCGCCTATCCCAAACAGTATACATCGTCTTCTGCTGCTACTACTGCTGCCACAACAACATCATCTTCTGCTACACAGCAAAAAAATCAATCAAGTCAGTCACAACATACCACACCAACAACAACAACATCAACAACATCTAGTTTAACTCCGCAATCACAGCCAACAAACATAAATATGCAAACTCAAACAATAACTTCTACTTTGGCAGCTAATTATTGTCCAGAGGATTCGCATTTAAACCCTTATCATCTTACGGCCTCCAATACCACCACCCATTCCTCGAACAATTCGAAACAATTACCTGTTTGTACCACTTCCAAGAATTGCTTAAATCCCAAAGAGCATTTCCTACCCAACGACACAAGTTTAGATGATGATTATCTAAGTGAATGTGAAAATTGTAAAATCGCTCAAAGCTCTAAATATTATTTAGATGCTGAGGCATTAGCCTCCGGCCCACAAGAGACTATGACATTACAGCGCAAATCGATGGAGGAATGCAAAGAGGAAATAGAGACAGGCTATTACCGTATCTCACACACATTGCCGACAAATTCGAAAAAGAATGCGTAAGTAAATTTAATTCAAACATAGTTTTTATATTTTTCGTTTAGTTTTTATTAAAGATATGCCTTAAATTAGGTTTCTATGTAAATACAAATAGAGCGTAAACAAATAAAAAAATTGAGATCATGCTTTTGCATGAATATGCTGATAAGATAAAAGAGATGCCTCTAATAATCTTTTAAAAGTCAACTCAAAAAGTCACACTCCTTGATTTTCGACTGCCTTTTTTGTTTTACCAATAGATTGGCAGGGTTTTGGTTGTCAATAAAATTTTATTTTCTGAAAACTCTTTTGTTTTGTATATAAAAATCTTTAATGCATAGAATAAAAAATAATTAATTGTTCGATTCAGAAGATCAATCGTATAATGTGTCATTAAACAAACGATATTTCTTTGTGCGCATATGAAAAAAAGTTAATAAATAAATAAATTTATAGAATAATAATAACAATAAATAAGTATCACGATAAGCAATTTTAATTGAAATAACTTAAAAAATTAAAATATATATTTATAATGAATAATTTGTTTTCTGGTGTTAGTTATCGCATGTTTAAACGATTTTTACAACAAATCTAACAAACAGAATATTCCCACAACTTGGCATTATACAAAATTTAATCTTATTATTAGAAAGCATCTTTTGTATGAAAATTACCAGCAACAAAAGTACACAATATATATATGTATAATAATTAGATTAGATTAGAATAATGAGAATTGAACGAACATTCATTCTGTTGATAAAATATTATTCAACATTTATACGTTTTTAATGTACTTGAAAAAAATCTTTTGCAGTCCAGTAAAGAGCAACAATCGCGAGCAATGGTTTTCAACAATTCCAGCAGCTAGTTCATCCTCTGAGGAAGATATTAATGAATGAGATTTAACACATTTTCTTTAAAAAACGAATTATACAAAATAGAAACAAATCAGCATTATATATACACACACAAACACAAAATGATACATGAAACCAAAGTTATATTCAAACAAAATAGATGTTGTTAATTTTTAAACGTAATAAATTACAATTAAAAATTAAATACTACATTTATGGAAAAATAAAAATAAATAAATTAATAACTAAGTTTAATAGGATATTAATTAAAAACGAAAACCAATTATAAGACCTTAAATATTAACAAAAGAAATAAATATTATTTAAAATTCAAACATTGAAAAGCCATTATTATTAAAACTAAGAAACCAAATCAACCAAAAATTAGATTGTTAAAAATGTTCTGAAAGAAGATTAAATATAATAATTTAAAAAGATTACAATTTATTAATATAAAAAAATTAAATTAAATATTATGTAAAAATATACAAAACCAAAATGTATTAAAAATATTTATTTTAAATGTAAAAAAAAATAGTCAAAAAATATGTCTGTATATTTAAAATTAAAATATTAATCTAAATATTTAAACTTGTTTGTGAAATATTAGATCCTTTAATAACAAACTCATTCACAATTCTAAAAGTTTCAACAAAAAAAATTGTTTAAAGAAATATTTTTGGTTCTATACAGGACTGTCGTTAATTTTGTACTTCCTGGTTCTTTGCTGAACTTGAGACTTTTTCATTGAATTCTGGTGTCCCCAGCATACAACGTTAATCTTATGAACTGGATAATTGCCAAACTTTGCATTTTTCCAGCTATAACGGAAAAACCAGTTTTTATATAAAAGATTTCTAAATATAATTTAAATTTTTATTAGTTCTTAAAAATATTTCTTTAAACAACTTCTTAATTTGCAACTTATTGTAGGAGTTGCATATTGAATAAATTTTGTTGCCAATTTTCATTTAAATATTTGCTCAGGAGCATGTTTATGTGGGAATTATCGAGAACATTTCTGCATTGCAAAACTCCTTCAAAAGGTTGTGGATTAAATAATGATTTAATTAACAAATAACTAAGTAAACAATATGTAATTTGATTAAAAAGAAGACTTAAAAACTATAAAAAACGAAAAACAAAAATTGTAAATGGAAAAATAAAACTTAGATAACAAAGCTAAATGAATCTCTGCCGTAATGGCCACAACTTTTTCATACCACTTCTTTGCTCACTTTATATTTTTTAATTTTTAACTGTATACTAAAGACCAAAAAGTATTTAGCACAAAACTTATATAAGCATAATAAAACATATAAAATTATTTGATAATAAAACCATAAAATTAAATTAAAAGAAAACAGTTTACCAACAAAGAACAGCATTTATCGTATAAATATACAAAACTTTATGACAACCACCACAAATCACTCAACATTCTTCTCACACTTCAATGTAATAAAAATAAAACTATAATATAATTAAGAAAGTACTATATTAATGCAGCAAGAAAGGAAACAGAAATATTGCAAATAATGGCAAATAGACATGATTTTGGTTTTATATAATTTTAGCAAACAATTTCTTGCTTTATAATCAGCTCTCTTCACAATAGTGTGTTAAAGTTTGGTGAAGTAATTTTTCGTAAAAAACTTGTTTTACAAACTTTTATAAGTTTTCTTTTAATAAATAAATGTGAGTGATTGTATGTAGACTAATGTCATGCTCTCACAAGACAGACAGTCCATTTGAGTAAAGAACTTGTATGAAAACCACTCATTTTCTTGAATAGTTTTCATACAAATTCGCTAGTCACGTTCGTTGAGCGAGCCGTTTGATTTTCTTATATATTGAACGAGCATTCTATATCTTCTTATTGGATTCAATTAAACAATAAAAAAAACTCAATTTTTAGAAACACCTTACCTTGAAAAGTTTGCTGATCATGGATTTCAGTTTTAATTGATACAAATTTCCCCAAGTCAAGCTGATTAAAAAATCAGTATTGGCTGCAAACGATTTCCGATAAATTTCTTAAAACAGTCCTCTCTAATTTTTGATGAATATAACGGATACGCATTCAAGCCACATCAATTTGGATTTGAGAGATAGTATTTCATTAGTTTGAATTTTTATAGGTATTTCGAGAGCAAGATCTTCAGGCGAACGGTTAATAATTCTTAAAAATCACGAGAATGTCCATTAGCACTATGCAGATTTAAATATATAATTTTTAAATGTGTGAATGTGTTTCTATGTTTCCTCAACAAAATCTTAAGCAATTGCAATAGAATATAAAATAAAATTATTTATAAAAATAAACAATTACATGCATATTTATAAAATTATTAATAAGAATTCAAATAAATATTTAGACAACTATACTAAAAGAAATAGATTTTGAAAGAAAATGCAATATTCGGAACTGTACAACAAGTGAATTAATTACTAAGCATCACAGAATTCTGAATAAAAAAAAAAAGAATTGGGCAAATAATTAATTTTAAGGTTAAATATGTTTGATTCGAAAATTGTATATAAATATTATTTAAAGAAAACCTGAGGACTTAGTTTACTTTTACATAGAAATTTTGTCGTAATACTTAATAATTGAATTTAAATAATGAGTATGAGGTCATTTTAACTCGATCTCACTATTCAAATACAAATTTTATATCCAAAGAAAACAAAAAAATTACAGAATAATATTAACTATATAAAAATTATAAATAGACTTTGTAATATGTTTTCATTATTCCTGCTCCTGTCACACGCCAGCGCAAATCTTAAAAATGGTTGCGACAGCTCTTTTACTGAAGATTTTATTAAGGAAGATCTTAAGACATGATTTTTATTTGCTGTCAGGTTTCCACGTTTTTGTTTTTTATTATAGTCCTGAAAGTATTTGACTATTTAATACGCTTAAGAATTTTTTAAACATACTGGTTATATTGAATGGTATTTAGACTGGTTAAATTTGTAAAATTTAATTTAATTATTGAATCCCAAAATCTCTTGAATTCAAGACTCCGTGATGTTTTCTAATTATCTAAACAAACCTGTAAATAATATTAAATTATAACAGCCACCAATAAATGGAAATCGCATTTAACCACCCACTTTACATATTTAAATAAACATTTAATTTTATTTATCGAATACAAATTATAATAAATTGTACATAAAAATATTTTTTATATCTCACGCATACTTTCCAAACTATTTCTAACCGTTGAAGCAAACAACAAAATACATTCTAACAAAAAAATTAATTCATAAAACTTCTTAAAGTATTTATTAACAAAAAAAACCATTTAAATAAACAAGAGAAAAAAATTCCAGAATGTAAAAAAATAATTTAAATGTCTAAGCGCTTATGCAATGAAGAAGGCATATAATACATATTTATCGTACCAAAGAATTTTTTTATGTATGTTTCTAATTAAATGCGAAATTCTCCAATTTAATTTGAATTAAATTTTAAAAAGTTTTAGGGGAAAAATTGCATTACAGTATTCTTCTTAAATAAAACATTTCAAATGTTGTCACACATTGATTATTGTATTTATAAAACGAAATTATTTGGTTTGAAAACTTGTTTAACAAAACTTTTGAACGAAAGCCTTGTTGTCATCAGGCGTGTCACACAACACAATTCCGATCCAAAGGCAGATTGGGTTCCGCAAATGGCTATTTTTTAATAAATTAATAAAGAAAATTGGTAATAGAAGTAATTCAAAATCAAAGCTTAAATAGAGTTTTTGATAATTAGATCGATTGAGTTTATATTAGTTTAATTTCTTAACGTGTTCAGAGAAATAAAACAAAGCGTGAACGCAAATTAATGAGATAACACAAATGTAAGCGCTGGAAAAGCAAACGTAAAGCAAAACAGCATATATGAATACAAAAATATTTCTACCTTTTCTAACAATGTTATGTTGTCCTCCTGCGTATACAACTCATACTCTCTGAGTTTGCCGTCATATTTCACATCCATTTTTAATCATTTTTTTGGTTAAAGCTTTTATTCCAGTTTAGTTTTTGTTCTAATTTTCATTCACCAGACCTGGTGTACTGCCATACTTAATTCACAAGGGAACGCTTTAATAGTTTTTGGGAAAAAGGAGAACCATTTGGAATTTGAAAAACTTAAAACCGATTGCCAAAACCGGTCTGTATAGAAACAAAATTTAACGTAGGGCAACTAAAAATCGTTAACTACTTTAAAAGTCTATTATGCAGGGCTCCAGACACGATCATGAATGCTTGACAAAAAAGTTTTTAGTGTGAGGAAAACTTGTTATTATGTATGACAGTGACTATGCCTGATGGGATATCAAATCTATTAGATATATGTATGTGCATAAGCTTGACAGCAACCATTTTGATAGTGTTTACCGTGCTTTTAATTATTTATATATTTCAAACAATATAACTTCTTTGAACAAATATGGTCTAGAGAATGCCACTGGTTTCGAGAATGTTATAAACCAAAGTCAAGATATATTTCATAGTATGCAATAACATAACCCTGAATATTTTTCATTATTAATTTTCCTGTATAAACAAACAATTTTGAAAAAACATAAACAAATATTAATAATTTTATAGGCTAATTGTTCTAATTTAGTTAAAATCTCAGAAAGACATGATGATAAATATTCCTAGGCACAAAGGACATGAGGCACATGAGCACTGAAGATGAAAGTGTAGCGACTTTCGAAAACAGCTGTTCTGCTCTGCTGTGTAAGTTGAATTAAACTGATGTTGACTTCCTTTGTGCCTAGGAATATTTATCATCATGTCTTTCTGAGACTTTAACTAAATTAGAACAATTAGCCTATACAAATATTAATATAGCAAAAATAAAATGTTCATAAAATAAACAAATCATAAACAAATATATATTTTAAAAATAATCTTAACAATATTTAACTTAAAAGTTTATTGGCTAAATTTTTTTCCTTCAGACTGAAAAATAATAATTTGAATATTAAAAGAAAAATGTCTTTCAAATAAACCAACGAAGTAAAAATCTTTTTGAATGCAAGTAAAGATTTAAAATAAATAGAACTTTTTTCAAAAACCTTTAATTTCCAAAAATGGTAAAAAAAATATATATACATATACTTTTCAAAATATGTTTAGTACCTTAAATAATTTTAAACTTGAACGTAAAATATACAAAATATTTAAGCAAAGACATTTAAACACACACAAAAACAATAGCCAACACTCATATTCATTAACAAAGTATATTTTAGGACTTAAGATCAGTATATTGAATGGAAACACTGGTTGTAAACTCTTAAAGTGTGCTTTATTTCTAGCTATGAGTTGGAGCCATTATTATTAAAATTTAATTGAACAAGAAAAGTTTTATGGAAATAAACAAAAATAAAAATATTTAAAACCAAAAATGCAGGTTAATAATGTTCTATTAACTTATAAAAGAAAATTTAACAAGCAAATATATATACATACTATATATAAACATTTTATTGATTCTTAAAAAATATTGTAAAATTAAATAATTGAAATAAATATAGAATCACCTTAAATATTACATAAATATACATACATATATGGAATAAAACTGCAAGGAATGAGGACAAAAGGAAACTAAACCAAAATCATGATGAAAAGAAAACACAAATCATTTAACTTGAACAAAAGGAAACATATTAAAACGATTTATTGTTTTATTGAAAAAAAAAACTTAAATTATAAGGAAAATAAGTGGAAATAAATAAAAAAATTCAAATAAATTAAGATCAATCCAAGGCATTATTAGTAATGGAAACGAGACAAGGTAAGAGGTAAATATTTATTAAAAGATGCAACATATTTTGCTACAAGCGGAAGGCAGCATGTGGATTGATGCCGCAAGCGTTTGTTCGTAGTGAAAGAAAATAATTTTTAAATTCTTTATTTCTAACAAAGCACTCGCTTCAGATTGTTCATCACTTTTTTAAAATTTCCGAAGGAAAATAGGATTTAGTTACCGCAAATTTTTGGATGTTCTGTGGCAATTTTTTTTGTTAGTTATCTCTTACAATGTTTAATTTCAGACCGTAAATACAAAAGCACCATCTCCAACTTGACATATACTTTTTACCTACCGAATACATTTAGTTTTCAGACTACTGGAACTTTTTCTTGAAATTAATCCGCGAATTGTCGGCCTTGGGTTATATACAGCAACACTGTGTTTCCATCGTTTTAGTAGTTCGAGTCTTAGACATACTTACATAGACCCAGCTGACCTTACACGATATTTCGAGTAAATTCAATACCAGAAGAAAATCTATAGATTAAAAGTAATACAAGACAATTTTGCAAAATATTTTCGAAAACACACCGATTTGGTTTCAATTTTAAAATAAATAAATTAAATGCCCTAGTTTTGTAAATCACTTTCCGCTAATGAAATTCATAGGAAAGCAAAAACTAATTTACTAATTTCAAATACAACGGTGAGAAACGTTTCTGTGCCTCTAAAAATTTTTTTTATTATATATTTTATTATTATATATATTTTTGTATTAAAAACAAAATCAAATTCATTTCCAATTAGCTATAAATAGAATCGAACACCTGGTGAATATATTCTCCAATCGAACTATCGCACATTACAAAATGTTTGAAATGAAACGATTCTGTAGTTTGTTTTTATACTCATACATTATATATTTTATTAAAAATTCGCTTTACTTTAGGGGGAGTTGTTATAATTATACTCGGTATGGCTTATATGTATATATAATTCTTTGTTATTCATATTTCAGATTTTGCTATTATTTGCATTATATTGTATTTTATGTGTATGGATTTGCTTATTTGTAACATTAAATGTGTTTATAATGCGCAGACACTATTGCATTTGACAATATACGGCTTAACAGCTGCTGCAACAGTTAACACACACTTAGTTGGGAAAACCTTAATTATTTTTAATTTTTATTTTTACAGTTTGAGCGTTGATTTTTAATTTTTGTTAAATTTTAATAAATTTGTTTACTTTTGTTCTTTCTTTAATAATGTGTTAAGTTAAAACTTATTTTGGCATGACGTATGTATTTTTAAATAGTTTTAACATGTTTTACATTTAAATTTATGTAAAAAAAATTAGATAAATTTATTTCAACTAAAATTATATACATATATGTATACCTACATATATCAAAATATGTGTGTGGGGTGTATAGACATAATGCTTTACGTGTACGACAGCTTTACAAGGATGTTTGGCCATATTCCATAGGCTTTCAGATCAGCTTAATCGAATATATAAGAATTTTTATAACTTCTGCTTCTTCTTTTTCAAACCAAACTAATTTTTAAATTAATACATATTTTGGGAATTTTCGTTTAAACCGCTTTAATTTTAATTTCGTGCTGATTCTTTTTTCCCAAAACTTTATTAAAAAATTCAAAGTGATCATTGAGGGGTTTTAGCCAGTTCATATGCGCATTTCACTGGTGCTAACGCAGATCATCACGGAACCTTTACCCCACATTTCTTAGCATAACTAAAGATATTATTTCAATCTTCCACTTTAAAAAGTGAGAAGTCTAAACATATATCAAAACCATAACAGCAACTTACAGATCACTTCCCCTTTTTTATTTTTTCTTACGTTTTAATTACGAAAGCATATTTGGTAGGTCAACCATAAGAACTGTCTTTCGGAGCGGACATCCTAGAAAAATTAAATTAACCTCTAAAGTGAGTATTTGGTATGTTCAATTAAGATTGATAAACTTATATGTAGCTGAATAATTAAATTGATGATAACTTTCTCTTGTTTCTTGGAATATTTATTATAACTACCTGAATGAAAATTAATCTGTTTGTGAAGAGATAAGAATACTAGAGTATTATATATAATATTCGAGATAATGATGACTTGGCATTCATATTAGCGAAATGATTACATATAAAATAGAGAAAACAATATAAACGCATAAGATTATATATACATATATGTATACATATGTATACATATATATATATATATATATATATATATATATATATGTATATATATTCTACATATTGCCTTATATAATATTCAGACATGCGCCTTAATTGAGCCACTGCAACAATAAATTATATAAATAAAATAGTCAGTCAGCATTCTTTTTTTCGTTTTCGTAACAGCAATGAATATATTAAAATATTTAATAAATAAAATTTTATTACCATCAATGTCAGTTGATATTTCGCTTTTACTTTCCCTATTTGCTCGCAGTTGCATGACGAATATGTGACACATTTAGGTACTAATTTGCACGCTAAGTACCATGTCGTTCTGCCTTATCAAGACTGAAGTTCTCTCACTTATTTTAAAACGACTGATTTGTTAATATCATTGTGATGAAAAAATTGCCGAAATCGACATCAAACAACAGTCAGGTTTGAACACGTATAATATCAAACAAAACATTTATAATTCGGTAGTATAGATGTGTAATAAAATTTAAATTAAAAATGGCATTTTTGCCATTTATATTAAAAATTGTTCTAAGATTTCATCAATTTAATAATTGCTTAAAATAAAAATACAATTATTTATTTAGTTTAAAGCAACAAATCCAATTTATTCAAAATAAAAATACAATTTTACGGTATTTCGAAATATGTGAAATAAACTTTAATCATGAATAAACGATTTTATAACAGTTTTAAGGCAAATTAGGAAAATAAGTAAGATTTATACGCAATAATTAAATACTAATTCAAACAATAGCTACTTACAAACAAAAGTCTTCCAGTTTTATATCAAATAAGATTAAAGAAATAATAATATAAAACTAAAGTACTAGAATATAGTTAAAAGTTCGTATAACGAATATAATATGAAACAAAAGTAAACTAAACAGTTTATAACTAGGAAATTAATAAACAAATCAACTTAATGTACAGAAAAGAATATCTTCGTAAAAGAAACCGCGTTTTTTAAATAAAAAGGACTTAGTTTAAATATTTCAAGATGATTCTCTTGTTCTTTTTTTAAATGTATGTTCTTGTGTGCATATTTTTAACATTTACTCTTTATTATATTAATTTGTTCTGGTTTTATGTATGTATACATATATGAATATACATATGCATGTATGTAGATATTAATTATGTTGTTAATATGTTTTTCTTTGCAATTATTTGGTTTTTATTTTAATTACTTTTAGTTAATTATAAATGTGTATGTTTATATTATGTTCTTAATAATGTCGTATGTTATTTTCTCTTTGTTTTTATGGTTAGTGTTTAGATCTTGCAAGAGTTTTATATATTTCTGATTTTTTTTTGTTTGTAAAAAATGTTATAAATAACTTTATAACTAAGCACTCAATGTGGTTCATAAATATTTGTTTTATTTTTTTGTTTTGTTGTTATATTATGTGCAACGAAATTTTAATAACATATGTGTACATGCATACATACTGGTATGTATGTCTATTTATTTAATTAGAGGTTCTAAAATAACCAATTGTTTATTTTATGGTACGACCAGATGTGGCACCCATTTGACATTATAAGTTGAGTCATTAAATATTTTAAAATCTCCTCTGCCTTGAGCAAATAATTGTTGACTAGGACAAGAAGTACATTTTGTCTTATGTATGTACGCACGTCACACAAAATCAGCTTATTATATCGCAATTTTCCTTCCTCTGGCCATACCTTTCCATTTTCTCCCGGTTTAATTAAATTGTAGTTAGTACTTTGCATAAATACATTATTCTATTCCAAAGAGCCATATAAAACACAATGAAGTGGAATTTTTAAACAAAATTATCTGGAATGATAAAAAAATTAGAAACAACTATTATTTGAAAAGCAGTTTTGAAACATTAACAATAAATAGTTTAATAATTGTGTGCTGGCATAAAATCTTACTTATTTGCACAAGCTACCTCAGGATATACTGGTATAAAGGAAACCAACACTGAATCATTGGTCTTAAGTTTATGTCTATAATTTATTACCGATTTCTTATTAATGCCAATTAAAGAAACCCGTGTCATATTTTCTTTCCTCTCTGGTACATACATATTTCATACCCGATGACCATCACAGGCTATGTGACGAACATAACTCTTAGAATTTGTTTTAGCGTGTAAAGCCTAAAGGTAATAAATCCTTAACGTTAGAATATCTACTATGTGGCGAAGTCCTGCAAAATTAGAGTAACCTATTTCTCTCACAAAGAGAAAAAGAATAAAATTCTTAAAAGATGGCGATTTCTAGATGGAAAAATTGCTTTTTGTTGAAAAGTATATTATTTTTGGTTGAAATGTAACATTAAAATGAAAAGAAAATTTTTCTGATGAAAACTGACTAAGTGAATAAATTAGACATGTAGCCATTTTGAAAGTAAACTTAAGGCACAGATAATAGCTTTTTGATAAAATAACACACATACTTTAACACTTTAAATCGAGTGAAAAGCCGTTGCAAAAATATTTTAAACATTTTTTTAGTTAAGACGAAGAATTATTATAATACTTCTTCGTCCGCGGTCAACAGACAAACACTCTGAAGTAAAAATTTGCGATAATATAATACTCACTTTAATCAATATCTCTATACATGTATTCTATGTCACGAAACTGAGGTAGCAAAAAACTCTTGGAGTCGCTGAACGGTGCCACGATCCAATTTGCACAAATCAAAGTCAAAAGTTTTTGTTGTAATCTCATAACAGCCCGTAGCTGCTATTAGCTCAACTACATGTTGGAGATCTTCATTATCTTGTAACGTCATAATTTTGTGATGTAACTCTTGCAATTCACTCAAATAGTCTAAAGGCAAATGGTGTGGCGCAGCCATACTTGTGGAATTCGCTGTAGACGTGGGTGCCGAGTTGCTGTTGCTGGTTGCTGCATTAGCAGTAGCACTGGTAGCATTACCCACAGCTTCGGTAGCACTTAAGGCGGGTGAATGAGCAGCTGAGGCAGCAGACGATGGCGGAGGCAAAGGGGCTGCAGCAGCCGTACTAGAGGGCGAAGCAATAGGTTGTAAGAATGTGGTAGAATTATCTGCTGATATGCTGGCCCTAGAACCAGTATTGCGGAGTGAAGGTGATTTCGATTTGTCTCGAATGGATTTCGTTTGCTCTTTAGTTTTTAATTGCTTAACAGGAGGCTCAATAAAGGTATTTACGGCTTGTGAGTTTCTACGCCTCTTTTTCTCTTTTTCTTTTTCATCTTCTTTTGAAGGCTTATCAACCACTTTTTCTTTGGCGGTTGGTTTAATAATTTTAGAAGGTTCTTTAACTGCTGGATTGGGTAAGGGTTGCGGCACTGTTACCGGAGCAGCGGCAAGCTTTGAGCGTTCCTGTGATGTTGGCGGTTTGGATTGTGTTTGCTGTTTGGGCAGCGGGAAGTCGGGGAAACTAGAAGAAGAGCTGTCAGAATGTGTGATGATAGGCGAGGTTTGCTGTGATGGTTTTATTGCAGAGTCATTAAGTAAAGGTGGCACTTGTTTCATTGTAGCAGCGGACAAACTATTACTATCGGCTAAACTTAAATTCGAGTTTGTTTCTACTGCACTATTGGCTGTTGGGGTCACAACAGACTGAGTAGCGTTCGGAGTATTTGTTATAGCATTTGTTATTGCAGCTGATACACTCGAAGAAGAGGATGAGGTAGACAATGACGGGGTTGAGTTTGTTGAGTTATTATTGCTAAGCTTAGCCTGCTTTGCCTTGGATTCATTTGGCTCCATGTCATTCAATTTATGCTTAATCTTCTCTTCCTTGGCGGAGGATTTTTCTTTGGATTTCTTTTCTTTATTTTTAGATGATTTAGAAGACGATGACGAGGATGAAGGTATTACCGCTGGAGTTGTTATGTATGGAGCTGTATTAGTTGGCAATGAGTTATTTGGGGCTGATGAGTTAGTATTAAGTTGCGTTTCTGTTGCATTCATAGCTTGTGTTACAGAAGACTTTTTTGCATTTGGGTTTTGTTGACTTGTGGAAGTTGCTTCTGTCGACTTTTCTTCTGGGTGTTTCTCTTTTTCCTTTTTTGCTTCCTTATCTTTTTCTTTGTCCCTCTCCTTTTCCTTCTCTTTGTCCTTGTCTTTATCACGTTCCTTATCTCGTTCACGATCCTTGTCTTTGTCCTTACTTTTTTCCTTCTTTTTGTGTTTGTGAGAACGTTTGTCTTTTTCAGCTGCATTAGAATTGGAGTTCAAAGAAGAGCTTGATGAAGCTTTCTTCTCATTTGCGCTGTGATTTGAGTTATTAGCCGATGGTGCTGGAGGTGGTGGCACCGTTGTGCTTAAAGGTGTTTTATCAGTGCTCCCTTTAAACAACTCCTGTTTACCTAATTTTTCAGTTTTCTTGCCAACATCGTTTGTTACATTTGTATTTGTTGTTGATTTAGAATTCTTATTATCCAGAGAATTTGTATTATTTATGTGGTTATTTATGCTGTTGTTAACTTTATTGCTATCTTCTTTAGCTAGAGATCTCTGCTGACCTTCAGACAATTTGTGCTTTTCTCTTTCTTCATGTCGTTTCTCTTTATCACGTTCCTTGTCCTTATCTTTCTTTTCTTTTTTAGACTTCTTGCTACTGGAAGAAGATGACGGTTCTTTTTGTTTAGCTTCTTTAGATTTACTTTCTCCAGATGAGTCTTTGCCAGGTTTTGAGGATGTTTTAATTTCTTCCAGTTTTCCACTATTGCTAGATGAAGGCCTAGGTATAGGATTCGTGGTATTAACCGCGGGATTAGCCGTTGCCATGGTAGTCGCTAAAGATTTATGAGGACTATGTTCTCTAGCTGGTTTTGGACTTGGCTTTTTACTATTGCTTGAGCTATTGCTAGTATTTGTCCCAGTTGACTTGTCACGGTCGCGTTCTCTATCCTTATCGCGATTTTTATCCTTTTTAGATTTTTCATCTGTTTTGTCTCTCTTCTCATGTCTACTCCCATCTGATTTTTTAGACTCACTACGTCCCTCCTTATGAGGACTTGTTAATGACTGTTTGTGGTGTTTTTCTCTTTTTTCCGAGCGTTCTTTAGACTTCTCCGAGGATTTTTCCTTATCCTTAGATGATTTTTCCTTCATAGCAGGCAGGACTGCATTTGTAGGAGGTGGATGCGATAAATGTGCAGCAGCAACTACAGTTTTGTTGTCAGGCGAATGCTTGGCCACAGGTGTTGAAACTACTGCCGCAGTTTTTGTTATCGGTGGACCAAAGAGATTCGCAAATGAATTAGATCTGGCGTCATCTGGCCGCAGCTTGTGTTTCTTCCCCTCGCTCAATAATGGTTTGTGTCCATCAACCGGTGAGTGATTTAAGTTGATTGCACCAGGCAATGCTAATATATTATTATTGATGGTAGGTTGCGATCCAGCTACCACACCTGACACAGGCACTCCTCCTCCTTTTAAAAGTTTTTGACGATATTCCTCAGAGGGATTATCAAAAATAAATGTTTTAATATCATGCCTATGTTGAGGCGGACCTGTTTGTTGTAGATCTAAATCATAATTAAATTGCACCTTTTTGGGTTCATCCCGATTACGAAAGTAAATATCTATGAAAACTATAAAGCCAGCATAACCAGATTCTTGTATGACATATGGTGGTTTGTTGCAGACTGTAAAAATAGACATAAAAGAAATTAATTTTAATATTGATGATATTGTTGTTCTTAAGCATTCACATCACAAATTGATCTAAATCACTGATATATAAAAAAGTTTTCATTTCAGATTTCATTATATTTATAAGGCTGGATACTGTCGAAGTTGTGGGATATGCATTAGATTATGATATATGATATAATATTATATAACTGATTATCATTTACTTCATCAGGAAGATAGAAAACAACGAATACCATACAAAAACTACTTATATTGAATTTTGAAATGGTTCAATACACAAACATTACACCGTTGTTTAACATTTGAACTTCTCCGAATACCTTCAAATCGGCATATTGTCAATGTAACCTAAGTTGAGGAATGTCTATGTATATATGGATATCTATGTATATATTTTTATATATAACATTTCTATCTCTGATATATGTGTGCAATAGGAAGATGTTGTTTTTACAATAATTATTTATAAAGCCTATTTGCACAAATAATAAGTAATTTCTATCAAGAATATTTACTAATTCTTATGAAACTTCAACAGGCTAAATGTATTTTATCTAATATTTCACTTATGTATATATAAATATTAGCTTAGCGTAAATCATTTAAAATATTTTGTGAGATAATTTATTAAACATTCGCTATACTTTTTTTAAATATTGTTATTATTTATATACGTACACGCAGTTTGTGTGATAAGTCTAATAACTACCTCTGCTTTATCTAGAATAAATATTGCTAACATAATGCAGCGACTAGTTAAACATCTGCAGCTGATATATTTATTACAACGCAAAAGAAAGGAATTTAGAGATCTTTATCAAAAACAGCATTCAATCTGATACCATGTGAATCTACATTTATATCTTTGTATTATTTCTAACTGGCTGAACTTTCTATTAGTATATGTAGTAAGTTCATACTGGTTTTAACAGCTCCTTATAAATACTTTACCTCTGGTTAAAAACTAAATTCGTATTTGAATCCAAGTAGCCATATATACTTTTTTCTATTTATATTTAAAAAATATTTCAATCCTCAATATTTCGATTCATCATTCCGCTTCCTGAGATACAATCTTAGGTATTTGAAAACGATATACTTAAAAATATACATTGTATTTCTTGCAAAAAATGCTTATTTAATATTCATTAATATCAGTAAATGATTATTAATTGACTATATACATATAGGAAGAATGAATTGTTTATTCAGGCATTATTAGCCAATATGTAATGTATCCGAAGGGCTCAATAAGTAACAACGACGTGCTCATTATATCATAGCAAAACTTTTTGATAATAAACATGGGAACTATCAACTCAAGATTTTACCATGTGATTAAGCAATGCGAGCATGTGTTTAAAATCTCTTGTAGACAAATAGATAAGAAGAGCAGCCATTGCCTTTATATGTATAATAAACTCTATACTTTGTAATTGAATAATAGCTGAAACCAAATCTATATTACTAGTTCTATCTATGGATTGTCGACTAAGAGGTCGTGACCCAGGCTCTAGAATATTATGCATGCGATTAGATCTTTTACGTATATATAACTGGTTTCTGTACTTACCCCTTTTGGGCTTTTGAAATGATTCATGTAAATTGAATATAATTTTCTCCACAAATGCACTTATATCGGCATGCTGAACACCCTTAACATAGAGCTCCCAATCATGGGTAAAACCCTCAACAGTCTTCTTGCTGCGTAACTTTGAAGTATGGCCAATCTCAAATTGGACCTTAACCGCCATAATGCACCTTAAATACAGTCAGCACTAAACCAAATAGATGATATAAATACATTTAGCAGTAACCACACTAAACACAATTAAGCAATTGACTTCAGCTCAATTAAATAAATAGGCTTTATTGAGCATCACAACCAAAGTATAAAAAAACATGCGTGTACATATTACATTACATTAGGTGGTGCGGAAATGAATTTTCTCTACACAATTCCAATATGTATGATCAAAACAAATGCTCAATTTGTTAATTTGCACCACAAGCCACCACTTGTTTTTAATATTATTTATTTCAGTATTATATCATGCATATTTCTCATGATATATTTTTATGGTATTTAATTGCCTGTGGAAAAATTGTGTTTAGAACTTTTCACTTTTTGGTGGCCTCTCACCCTTATATTGTTCAGGAAAATCTGTATGAAGGTGTTTTAATTAGAAATTGTACATGCTTTTTATCACTTGTTTCTTCTTTTCTTTTCCACCATTTCCATTCTTGTTAATTAATCTTCCGATTTTTCACAATTTTGTTTACCTCTTTTGGAGATTTCTAAGCGTTTTCATGCAATATTTATTATTTTATTGCAGTTTTATATAATTTCTTTTATTAGTTTTTACTACATTTAATAATATTTATTTAGGGATTTGCCCATTTTCTTTAATAACAATATGTTTTTCCATCAGCTCTTTTTCTGTGGGTAATTCTCATTTTTTCACAACTTCTTGGTTTTGCTTTATGTCTTCTTTTGTTCATGTCATCCCTTTTATTGACACTTTCACATTGCCTAAAGTTGGCTGCACTGACTTTGCTATAGTTGGCAATATTTATATTAAGGCAGGACGTTTCTGCTACTCACTGGTAGGGGTTGCTGTATATTCTATATTACGGTACTTTTATTTCGCTTTGATTCGTAATTCGTTATAGTTGATGAGGGCCATTTGCCGTTTGGGAATATGTTATTACTCATTACGAATGACAGTGCTTAAGAAGAAGATTAAATACATATATTTTTAGTCAGTCTGCTTTAGACCGTGATTTGTGATAGATAGAATTGTGGCTTAAAATAAATTCATTTAATTTAAAAGTATATTCTGATCGCATAAAATATATTGTTGTTTTTAAGTGTGTAATTGTGAAAAAGTGTTCCGTTAAGTGTGTATGTGAAGACAGATATACACATTTGGCTATAATATTAGGTGAGTTCCAATGGCCAACAAAATAGTTCTAGTGATTCTTGATTTAAGGACCAAACTATCGATACAAGTGGCTGCCAAACATAACATCCGTAGATTTTATACCTTCTTCCTGGCAAGTAATAAGTAAAGGCAGCCAACAAATTATTACAAAGAATTAGGCCATACCAATATGACGGCCAGAGAATCTGTGTACACCAAAATTTCGGCTGATTTGTCAAGACATAAATCGTTGTAATAAGTAAAATAAATGGGTAATGATAGAAAGAGAGCAGTCACCACCCATTTAAGTTCAGGAATATGATCTCTAGATCCAAGTGAAAAGAAAAATGTGGCTGGAGTAGGTACATACACATAATTTTAAGTAGTTTACAAGAAGTTGTGGAAGTTGTAATGGTGTGAAGCGTACGATCCAGATTCTGTGCGTGAGCAGAGTCGTGTTGGAAATATCTCACAGAGTAGACCTCGAGGAATTTAACTGGCGTTGTTAAGTTTTGATACACACTTGGCAATATGACTGGCTTTTTTCTAGGGCAGCATCGCCTTGATAGCACTAAAACCACCATTTTATTGAGATCTGATATATTATTATTGAAGTGAAGAAGTTATTTCTTGAAAAAAAAATCAAAAGAATAACTAAACGGTTCCCATATACTTGTTGCCTTGGCCTTTCATGAATGATACAAGAGTTAAAAAGACAAGCGCAACAATTTTGCTTAACAAACTCCCAGTCATGGGTAAAACATTTTACTTTCTTGCTGCACAACTTCAGCGCATGACCCATTGTAGCGAAAGATTTCTATTTAACATCTCTCCTTTTTGGTAGCTTTTCATTTCTAAATTGTAATAGAAAATCTGTGTGAATGTGTTTCAAGTATAAATTGTGCATTCTTCCTTATCACTTGTTTCTTCTTTTGCTTATCCAGTAACTTCCATTCTTGTGAATTCTTGGCAGTTTTCAATTCTTGTTTTGGGTTTCTTTTTTTCTCTCTTTGTTTAAGACGTCCCTTTTGTTGACACCTACAAAGCCACAGTTGCCGACTTATAATGTGATTAGGAATCTACGTTGTCTACACTGATATTTTATACCTGTCAAATATGAATAATTTATATGCACATTTCTGCCGGTAGAGATCGCCATGTTAAAAATTTGAGTGTAATTTGCTCCTACTCACCGCGAGAGGAAAGTTCAAATAACTGCTAATTCATTTGAACATTTCTACAGTGCCTTGCGCCTACTTGCCGTAAGAGATAAGTGTAAATTAAATTATTTTTGTGGAATTTCTTTTTACATCATTTAATATTGTCTGCGATAAAAGTATATTTAACATCTCTGATATGTAGGAGCTTTTCATTTCTAAATTGTAGTAGAAAATACGTACATGTTAAGGTGTTTCAACCAGAAACTGTAGATTCTTCCTGATCACTTGTTGCTTCTTTTGTTTATACAGCACAGCCATTCTTGTTAAACTTCAGATTTGTTACAACTTTTTTACATCTTTTGGGTGTGCTTAAGAGTTTTTATTTATTCAACTATTAATAGCTCTTTAAAGTTTTTATATAGTTTTTACAATAAATAAGCACTTGTCCATATTCATCAACAACAATATGTTTTTCAATTAGCTCATTTTTTAATAGATTCTTCTGATTTTTTCATCTCTTGGGTTTTCTTTGTTTATATTTTCGCCATTTATGCTGCCTCTTTGTTGATGTTCTATGTTGACACCACAGTTGCCGACATCTGGTATTATGGTGGCCATGTTGTCTGCACTGATATCTTGTAGTTGGCAATTTGAGCCAGCTCACCGGTAGAGATAAAAAGCAGTGTTCCCAGTGTATTTTGCTGCTAGTCGCCGCTAGAGGGGAGTAGAAATTGTAAATGTAAAACTTATTCAATTCGTTGGTTCCGATGTCTGCTATTTGCCTTTTCGCTGAATACATTATTCACAAAATTAAATGTTAGAAAAGAAGAAGAATATTTGATTTCCTTAAGTGGAATTGTGGATAATGCCTTTGCTAAGGATGAAGTTTTAGTTGTTCTGCTTCAAACAGCAACGGTTTCAGTGGTGAATATTTTTCTGCTTATTTTGTATGCATGTGAACCGCCATTCTTGTAAAAGGTAGGCAGAGTGTTTTGAAGTTTAAATACCTGAACTTTTGCTTTAGTCTTTATGAAGGCAGTTTATATATATAATGCACAATTCTTTCGCTACAAAACCTTTTCATATGCAGTTGATAGTCTTTATTATATATCTTATAAGAACCTGGCTGCACTTGAAAAACAACTACGCCAATGCGATTAATATGATCGTGTTGAAATGTAAATTTCAAATAGCGACGTTATAAACCGAATGAACAGATTGCGGTACACCTTTAGCTGTCATATCGCTTATTAATATTAAAGAAATATATAAAATTTAAAAGACATTTTTATGAAGATATGCAAAGCATATATTTTGTATATCAATACGACCTGCATGTTATTGTTTTGCACTTTTATGTATCCATGTAGTGGAAATGTACACTACATGAAAGGTATTTTTCTGCAGATATGCTTGACAAAAATCTTCATGCCTATAAATGTGGCACGCTTTTAAGTACTTTATCGTCTATTGATATTGATGAAACAAATTTTATTGGAAAGGTATTTTGTTGTAGATATGCACAGCATAGATTTTAATAAATGCGACATGCATATAATTGTGGTCCACTTTTCATTTTCTTATCTTCCACCAATAATGATGAGATATATACGATTTGAAAGGTACTTTTATGCAGATGTGCACAATATAAAAATTTCACACAGAAATATAGAATATCAAACATCTTATTGTGCATCAATATTAATGGAATATATTGCAGCACGATTTTTAAATGTTAAGATCGGGACAAGAAGATATTTTGAAAGTTCCTGGTATGGAAAAATCGCCACTTACCTTTTGCCATAATTATATTTGATTTGCAATTGAAAGTCTTTATTGATTTTTTTTTATTAATATCTTTTCAATCATTTATTGCATGCACAAAAAATTATAATATAATTTCTTTTGTTTGTTTTTTATTTTTGAATTTTAGTATATATTTTTTTCTTTAAATATAGTTCACGCTTATCTAAAAGTTTTGGTTTCCTTTCTAAATATTAATCCCTTTTTTCTCTTAATGTAAATTTAATTATTTTTATTACACTAAAATTTAGTTTTTATATCATCTTCATGGGGCTTCACTTTTCTTAGTGCTAAAATGTAGTTATTTTATTGTTTAATATTTTAACTTAACAACTTCTTTTATTTAGTTTTTTTTTTAGTTTTATCATTAACAATATTTAATATATTTTTTTAATGAATTAAATTTTACTATTTAGGGAGAATATGAGATTTTTATTGATTTAATTATTTACGTTGGAGTTTTCAGGGTGGGGGAGAAGGAGAAATGTAGGCATAAATTACAAGACATGAATAGTGGTGGCACAGGGTGTTTTAAATGTTCAGTTGCTTAGTGTGGAATAGTAAAGTTTAAGTTTAACACTCGTATTGCACTTCGCAACCAGTTGGAAGCAGTTAAATTTTATTGTAGGAATTCCCAATGCATGATTAAGCATGTTTCACACGGCCTTTTTTGGTAGCACAGCACGTTTTTTTGTGGTACATTTTTAAGTATCTTCACGCTTAGCAGGTTTGATGACACGTGCATGCTTTAAGGGGTTTTATCGTGAAGATATACCAGATATAATAAGTTTTACTAAATTTTTGTGAGAAAAGTTCAAAAATGCTTTTTAAATTTGATTGAAAAGCAACAAAAAATCTCTTCACTTGGAAATTGGAGAATTTGTAGTGCAAGTTTTTAACCCCAGATGGTTACTGTTCGTCAAATCGACGAAGAAAAAAGAAGCTTTCAGGTTATATTTTACTTCTTATTAAATATTTTATTATTCTTATTAAAATACTTAAATAAAAAATATTATTTTTTTCTTATTCCACTAGAACTATTTTTAAAAGTTGTTCGTCGATTTAACGTAAAGTATATCTTATGTAAAAAAATTAGGAGTAACCATTCAGGGTTAAGCAATCAAATTTTTAACACCGGCAGATTGTGGTTTAATAAAAGAGATTTATCGATTAGGAAGAGTTGTGAAAAAATTTTTACATTTCTTGATATCTCATGATATAGAAAGTTGAGGTATAAAAAGTTGTTCAAAACTTGTCCTTTTCTAAACCCTTATCTATTTCATCAAACCACAAACCCAAGGCGATCGAAATTCGACTGCTGAAAAACTTACAGCAAAAAACAACGCCGAATTGAAAATGTTTTGTTGTTGCTTTTCAATCAATAAAGAAAAAAAATATAACGCATTCGCTTTGAAAATTTACAGTTTCAATCGTGACTCCTGATCTTTTTCAATGAGATTTAACGTTTCGGCTTACAACCATTTAACTCTCCTGCACTCCTTGGGTCAATTTGAAGCAACTTTAGTTTTTAGACGCAAAGCTTTTCGCTTTTATTATAATATATAAATAAACTTTAAATTTGAATTTCTAGGGACGAAAATTATGCTTTTAAGAGAAAAGAATAAAATTTAGTTTTTCTGTCTCCTTCCACATTTCAAAACATTAATAGTTTTACAAGATCATAGAAAGGGCACATATTCAAGGGATGCAGAAGGGTTAAAACAATTTCTATAAGGTTATCGAATTTTCTTAAAAAACCCAAACATTTAAAAAACACCTGCTGCAAGTTGCTGTAGCAGTGAAGACATTTAGAACACGCGCTTGCAACATGTCGGTTGGCAATCCGAGATAAAATTTGGTGTTTCAGACGATGGCTTAAGTCGGCATTAAATGAGCATATTTTTTTATCGAAAAGAAAAAAGTTGCCATCACATGTGTTCGAATTTTCGAAGCCAACAAAGTTTAGAAAAACACACCAAAATTATTTACATTCTGCAAAAGTTAATGTTAATTTCTTTTCTAGAAAAGAGTGCAACATTTTTTACACTTTTTAATAGAAAATGGCAACATTGTGCCATTTGAAAATGGAGAATTTATTGCGAATCAGTCGAACAGAACTAGTTCTGTTTTAAAACTCCTTCAGACTGAAATTTCTTACAAATAAAATGAAAAGATGTTTCCCACAAAAGCAAACTCTATGAAATAAAACATAAACAATTTTCATAATCGAATTTTCGAACTCAAAAAAATTTCGAAAATATTTTATAGAATAGTGTACGCTATAAAAATTAAACAGCTTGCAATCGATGATCTCAAAAATGGTGCAAACAAAATTTCGAATTCGAAGTTTTTCGAAAATGATTATACAAAATATAAACTAAAACAACTGAACTTAATGAATTGGAAAAGTAAATCTTTTGTCCATTTAAGTAAATATTCAAAATTTTCGAACTTTCGAAATCCAAATAATTTTGAAAAATTTTTTTTAAATATCGCTAAAAAAATTTCGAAAATACCTTATAGAATGTGTACGCTATAAAAATTAAACAGCTTGCAATCGATGATCTCAAAAATGGTGCAAACTAAATTTCGAATTCGAAATTTTTCGAAAATGATTATAGCAAATATAATCTAAAGCAACTGAACGTAATGAATTGGAAAAAGTAAAATTTTCTCCATTTAAGTAAATTTTCAAAATTTTCGAACTTTCGAAATCCAAATAATTTTGAAAAATTTTTTTTAAATATCGCTCTATAAAGAGATAAGGGCACACTTTCACTACAAGTAAATAGCAAATATTCCTCATTTCTATTGTGCCCGCAGCGGTCTTCACTTCACCACTTGAATAAAAAGTGAATTGGCAAATAAAAAATAAAAATTATTTAAATATTTTAATTTAATATTTTTTCTTAAAATTAACATGCACAACAAATCTTTTTTTATTTATATTTTTTCTCTCTCTCAATTATAAATAATTAGTTCGAGTTTTGGTTTCCTTTCATGCTTAATTCTTAATAATTGTTTTCCATATATATTTTAATTTGTACATTAATATTGTTAATAATTTGATTTTCAAAAACAAACACAATAAAGTTGTAAATTATTTTTAATATTAATTTATAAATTTTGCTTTGGTTTCTTTCACATTTATGGCAAAAAACGTTTTGTCCTCTTGGCGGCGGGGAGTTAATTCTATCTTTTTGATTTTTCACTCAATTTCGAGAATTTTTCACTGTTGGGGCAACTCTTTTTTCAATGGCAAAATTCTTTGATTTGATCAAATCTTTACACAAAAGTTGCTTTCTCTTTTTGTTATATTAATAATAAGAAAGTTAAATAAATGAAATAAATTAATAAACTTTGTAGAAATTATATATCAGTAGTAGTTTTGTTTGTTTTTTGGTATTCAGCAAATAAAATCAGTCAGAGTTTTTTTTCTTTTTAATATATTTAGTTTGTTTAGCTTTTTGTCTAAATACATTTTAGTTAAGGTTATTTGTTGTTAATTTTATATATAATCTTTTCTTTTCAGTTAATTATTTGTTGGTTTCTTAAATTATTTACAGGTGTTGTGTTTTGAATTATTTATGAAAAATAACAAAAATCTTTGGTGAAGTTAATAAACATCAGTCAGAGGTAAGTAAATAATACATGAATTTATTTGTTTTTTAAACTTTTATTTAAAAGTGGGTTCTAACAGAGTTTTATTAAAAAAATGACTTTTATTAGAAATGCTCAGTTTAATAGATAACAAATTTGTTGTTAATTACAACTTTGTTACACTACAAGTTTGAAAGTTTCACTCTGCAGTATCAACTATGAAGTTAAACAGTTAATTAAATGCTTAAAATTTAAATGCATTAAAATACTTGTCTTTGTATAAAATAATAAACTCCCTTTTCTTAAATGCTAAATATTAAAACAGTTGTTGAGTCTTAATCCAACAAATTTGAGCACAACATTTTGAGCTTTTAGTTTTACCGCAACATGTTCTTCGAACCGTTAACTAAACATTTAAATATCCACTACCTGAAACGATGAGTGCAAATCTGTTGTGTATTCTAGACCGCATTCAACAGCAGGTTTTAAGAACTCTTAAATATTTGAGCACAATAACTTGAAGTTTTATTTTCTCTGCAACAGGTTTCTTGCAGCGAAAACTAAACATTTAAATATCCACTACCTGATACGATGAGTGCAAACCTGTTGTGTATTCTAGACCGCATTCAACAGCAGGTTTTAAGAACTCTTAAATATTTGAGCACAATAACTTGAAGTTTTATTTTCTCTGCAACAGGTTTCTTGCAGCGAAAACTAAACATTTAAATATCCACTACCTGATACGGTGAGTGCAAACCTGTTGTGTATTCTAGACCACATTAAATAGCAGGTTTTAATAACTCTTAAATATTTGAGCACAATAACTTGAAGTTTTATTTTCTCTGCAACAGGTTTCTTGCAGCGAAAACTAAACATTTATATAACCACAACCCGATGTGGAGAGTGCTAACTTATTGTATGTCCCACACCACTAACTACAACTATCGGCTTTTGTTCTCTCTCGACCACTGGTATTAATTGGCAATTCGCCGATGGCGCAAAGCTCGAAAAATAACTTTTAAAACAAAAACAAATTTTAAAATTTGTTTGAAAATATTATTTATATGGAACGGCAGCTTTCGACAACGGTCAATAGACAATTAACATAAAAACGCAGATAGTTGTAGTTAGTGGTCTAGGACATACAATAAGTTAACACTCGCCACATCGGGTAGCGAACGGTAGCGCAAGTATCATATAATGACTCCTGAAAATTTCAGCACAACAGCTTAAAGTTTTATATTTACTGCAACAGCTGTTTGCAACACAAAATTAAGAATTTAAATTTCTACAACCCGATGTGGCGAGTGTAAACTTGTTGTTTGTCCCAGACCACTACATCCATCTGCCTTTTTTCTTTCGCTAACACTGGACTCTGGCTTGGGACTGCAATTCTCATCTAAACAGCGATAATACTTACGTGTTTCTACTGTAGTATAACTATCGGGTAACAATTCATCGGAGGATCTGGATTTTTTCGAAAACAATAAAATCTGCCGTAACGCTTCACTAGTCTTAAGTTGCTTTTTGGCACTTTGTGTTCCCAAGGGAGTAGGTACGGGCGGAGCTTTACCCTTAGAAGGTTTGTGTACTTTTAGATGTCTAACAAATGACTGGGAAACGGTAGAGCCCCTTAGAAAATCTTGATCCAATTTCTCACAACTTTCCTGGCCCTCTACTTCGCGCTTGAGCTGAAAATGGGCCGGAAATCTTTGCCGAAACTGGGAACTATTATTTGGGGAACTTAAATCTGGTTGTATTAAAGTATCTGAGCAGGTTTTATTGAGTTTGTGAGCGCCATGATTTTTCTTGGGAGGCGTCTTAAGACGCTCAAAAATATTTTGTATTGTTGAGGCCCTTTGAGGCCTTTCAGCGAATGGCACAATCTTGCGTTTTGTATCAAAAGAAGTGGGAATGGCGGAAATGGGTGGCTGAGGAGCAGCAGCCTTTTTGTGCAACGATAAGGGAGGTAATTTCTTGGGCGTTAAGCCGGGTCGACCATAATGGCTGAGAAGATTTGAGGCTTTGGAAAAATCAGGCACCGTAGTTTCTATCTGTTTAATTTCTTGTATCTCTTCTTCATCCTCCAGGCCGCTGTAACCCTCAAAGATCTCATCAAAGGCCTGGGCCACAATCTCATCGCAGAAACTGGATGTCTCGACATCCGACCTATTCCCCACATTTTCCTGTTCAATTTGTGTTTGTCTTACGCTGCCAAATAAATTCTTGCGATAATCATCATCTATATTGCGATAATAGACCTCCGAGTTAGAGGAGGCCCGCCTAGTCCCTTTAATGTTGCCTGCAGTGCCTGGCAGTTTAGTAACATCTTTTTGCATGGGATGGTTTTGTAAAATTTGCTGTATGATTTTTTGTCTAGTTTCGTGAGTTTTCTTTTTTAGTTGCTGAATTTTACTGTTGTTACTGTGCGTGCCAGATGAGGGTATGAACGTACGCTTTGTAGTTGTTGTAGTGGCTACAATGGCAGCGCCAGCGGCAGCGGAATCTGGTGCAGTTGTCTTAGCCTGTGCTGCTGCCTGCATGGCCATTAATTCGGCTAAATACTTACTGTGCTCTCGTTCTTGCTGTTCGCGTTGTCTTTCGGCCAATTGCCTTTGCAAGGCCATATTCTCGAAAGTATGGACCACGCTGCCGACATGGCTATTAACGTCGGGTAGTCCTATATCGCCACTAAATAAATCACGTTGATGTCTTTGCTGGGTCGTCAACAGTTCGCCACCGCTGGCCCGTTTATTCAGCATGGGAATCGCTGTTTCGGATTTGCGATACAAAGTGCCGGCTGAGGCGCTGGGCCGTAGCAGTAAAGCAGCCGCTTTGGGTCTTCTACGTTGGGGATATTGTTCAATGAATTCTGCAGCCTCTTGCTGCCACAATAAATTTCCCATGGCATCGAAGGAACGATTGACTATGGAAGTGCTGGTGGTACAGGGTTTCAACATCTGTGGCTTTTGTTTTGGTTTGTTTTTTTTTTTCAAAATTTTTAAAAATTTAATTTTGGAAAATGTGTAGTTTTGTTTGGCAGTTTTTGCATGTGGCGTGTAGTTTGTGGTGAAGACAAGCGTTTTGTTTAGAATTGAACATAAAAATAAATCAAAAAGAAAAAAATAAAATTGTTAAAATATATTTTTCTAAAACAGTTTCATGTCTTTTTAAAAAGTTTTTAAGCTTGGTGAGCTTTTTTGCTTACATTGACGTATCTTAAAGTAAATGAAATTTATTCTAATTATTTGCGAACTTATTAAATTTGTTAAATAAATTGATTTTTATATAAGAAAAATTTGTTCCAATAATGTAACACTGGGGAAAAATGGGTTAATGGAGCTCAAATATAACCGTTTGAAGGCTTTCCGCATCAGCTGTTTATTTAACTATAAAGCTGTTCTCAGATCTTAAACAGCTGTTTAAAGCTTTAAATTGACAAGAAAGCTTTTGATAATTGTTGGAAAAAAATTAAAAATAAATGTTAGCCTTTTGGGTTGTGACTTTTTATTTAATATTTTGAAATAAAAAGCAAAATATTTGTGAAAAGCCCTAAAAGCTTTTGTCCTAACTTATTATTTAAGCTTTAAGAATTACAGCTGATATATTTTAAAGGCAAATCGTTCAACCTGATTACGGTTGGCGTTTTTCGACAGTTTGTAAAAGATTAAAGAGTTTCTAAGCGAAAACTGCCAATCGTAATCAGGCTGATTAAAAAAAAATATATATAAAATTATTAATAATAATAATTAATGGCAACAACTCAAACTAAAGTTCAAGGCAGTGTCATGCAGTTTCCTAAAGCTCGTTGTAAAAGCTTATGAAAAATCTCTCTCGAGCCTTGAAAGCGTAGAAGCTTTAACTGAAATTTTGTAAATTATTTTGCTTTAATAGATTCAAACATTTTTATTTATTATTTACATATTTTTCCTAATTCTTTTTTTATTCTAATAAATTTATATTATCATGCTAACAGACGTACATACATACAAACATAATAACTAATTTGTCTCTTAAGAAATTTTTACAACTATTAATTATTCTAAAAGTATTTCGGAGTATATTTTATACAATATTTTATTTATCTCAACTGACAACACAAGCGGAATTGAGTTGAAACTTTGTGTTGTCTTAATACTTCGGAAAGGAGCTGTACGAAAACATTTTGCCGAACAAGTTTGTGTCTCAATGATTGTGAATTATTCAATTTAATAAAGTTCATGAAATGGAATCTATTGGTAGAATATTTAAAAGATGTGAATATATCAAGTGGATTTTAATTAAGACCAAAAAATCTAAATTAACGTCAAAAAAGTTTTAACACAAGTTAATTGAGAGTAGTTTGCCGATGTATGTCTGGGACCACAGAGCAACGACTTGGTCTCAATTTCTAAAACAAACATGTTTCTTTCTTAGAAATCAATACTTTCTTGCACACATCTGCGTATGTAGGAGTTTATCCCCTGAGTGCTGGTCCAAGAAAAAAAAATGCGCCCTCTTGTATAGGTTGTTTCTTATAGAGTGATACAACTTTGAGTTGGCATCACTGCTTTACTTGACCACCCATTTAACAGCTGATAGTTGCTTTTTGTTTAGTTTGCTTTGACATTTTATTATAAATCGACTTACATCAGAGCAAAGCGTGTAAATTGTGGAAATTTTTAATCAAAATAATGGTTCTGTTCGTCAAACTTATCGTGCACTGCGTCCATTCAAAATTTTATTTTCCGATGAAGCCCTTTTTTGGTTGAATGGGTACTTAAATAAACAGAATTGTCTTATTTGGAGTGAGGAAAACCCACAAGCTTTTGTCGAAACACCAATACATGGGCTGACGGAGTCATTGGCCCACATGTCTTCAAGAACGATGATGGTCAGAATGTTACTGTTTGTGAAAATCGGTGTTCCCGATTGCGCCTTCCACGCGCCAGCCGTGGCGGCCACATGCCCGAAATCATATTTAAACATTAATGTCATAAAATTTTCTATCCAATAAAGACCGTTTCATTGATATCCAAAATAAATTACTACGTCTTTTTATGATTTAAACTTGTATCACTCTATAAAAAACACCCTATAGAAGTGTTAAGTTTTATCTGATTATTTTTCGAATGCAAAAATATCGTCAACATGAATCGATAGCACAACTTAAAAAAAAACCCTGTAATGGCAGTTACTTGTCCATTTTAAAACAACGATGACCCCGACTATATGTTAGTCAATGTTGTGGTGATTCCTTAACGGCTTGACTTAACTCCAAATACGCTGAAATGAGCCATTTAACCAGAAAAGCTGTCCGTTACTAATATGAATATGGTTTTGTAGCGAAACAATATGAGTGAAGTTGCAACTTGTGTAAGCCCTAAGGGGCTGCACTGGTGGAGCCCTTAAAAGTGACAGGGATGGTGGTGGACACCTAATTTCACTCGAATGCTCGGGAGCACCGTCAGGTAAGGCCGAAAGGCAGGCACTGACGTAAACTTGAGCATTCTCTGTCCGTTACTAAATTCAATCCTTAACAAAAAAAGAAAAGAAAAATATTCCCATCTTCGGCCCGTTTAAAACCAGCTCAATCATGAATAATGACGAAAACGATGATCGTTTGCCTTCAATTTTCAAACCAGCAGCTGTACTTCATAGGCCTGTACGACGAGATCTTTATGTAACACTTTCCACGTAGTTGAAGATCACGGGTGGAGCTGCAAATATGGCGTTACAGCAGCGATAGTTTTTTCGACGAGCACATTTCTTTGTCTTGTGCCTGGTTTAATATCTAAAAGAGTGATATTATCGTTTAATAACTGCGCGAATTGTTCTTTCATTTGGGCGATTTTGATGATCATAAAATAAATAAATTTTCACAAATAAGTGGCGTTTCATAATTCCCTACCAGACTTTACTAAACACAAATGGCAACACTGTTTGTCAAACTACAGTTATCGATATCGATAGTTCTCATGGAGCTAAAAATATTAATTAAATCGCAGTTGTGTTGTCATTTGGTTCGGAAGGCAATGCCTCAGCGATATACACATACACACTATTGGGTTTGCTTTTCGATATGACTTTCTTGACCTACTGTTAATCAGCTGATCTCCCTGGCAGATCAGCTGCTACAGTATTCAATCAAAGTGCTAAAAACCACTTTCATCAGCAGCTCTGAAATTATCAATACACTTGCGTTTATGTGTTTGTAAATGTTAATTTAGTGAGTGCATGTATCATCATTAAAAGTTAATGAACATTAACAGTTAATTACGTGACGAACTTTTAATTAAATTATACGTACTTTAAAATTCAATTAGGCTTGTGTTGCGTGTCGCCTTGGAAAATGTCATGTATGCATGTGTTATTATAATGTATGCATGTGTGTGAAAATGCTATTATTGCATACATGCTTACAAGCTACCCAATTGACCAAAGTATGGTAAATAACTTAATTAGCAAAGTAAATGTTGAAGCAAAATAATTCAGCAACTTCAGGCAAAGACTTTGGCAAAAACTCTCTCATAAGTTTTTATTTTATATATTTCTTAAGGATGTTTTTAAGAAATTTATGAAATTGAATTAAAGTATGGTAACGCTGTTGATAGAATGGGAGCCGAAAATTAACAAAATCGGTTCTATTTTACGACAACAATCTGTGGGATTTTTTTTTTAATTGTATGGAAAATATCGATCAGCCGCAGTTCTGTTTTATCATTAACTTTTGACGAGTCCTTTTTCTCAAATCCCGGGGCTTGTGGTTAATATCAAAGAAAGAGCGGAAAAATCAGTAACAAGCGATCATTTTCTGGTATCTTTGCTTACGCATGACTTGACGAAATCACGCAAGAAAGCGTCACAAAATGAAAGGCAGTTAAAGAAGTTTTACGTCCAGAAGCAACAAAAATCAATCAAAAACGTCAAAGGAAGGCAATCCAAAAAAAGCCATATTATAAACTAAGCAAACAAGCTAAGCATGAGGTCAACTGGGTTATGCCACGCTATGTGTGTGTGCGTGTGTGTGTTCATGGTAATTTTACTGATTTTATCCCCATTGTTCTTTCAACTGTTTTATTTTCATCTTGTAGCGTGTTGTTCCTTCTTTTCGATGAAATTTTTTTTCCTCCTTCTTGTTATTGGAGTTGTTGTAAGTTCAGTGTGAAAGCGTCAAATGTTAATTATGTAAATTGGTAATGTGAACTATTTCGCAGACAGCATATGGAAATTGGAAAAAAGGTGTCATTTCATTTTGCTTTCAATATGTTTTAGTTGCATGAACGTGATGAAGTCGGTTTCATTAAAAAAATAAAAAAGTTCATTAAAAAAATTTAAAGTGTTGGAGCTCAAAATCTCCCATTAATTGTATTAAATATAAATATTTTACATGGTCCTTCGAACTTTATAGTGTCACTATAAAGTGACACTAGACTATCTGAGGCGGGCCATACGATTACGGCAACTGTTCAAAACTGCATGAGCAAATTAATTTGGAATTATTTTGTTTCAAAAATTTTATTTATTGTAGGTCAAGCTAATCTAGTTTTTTTCTTATGAATAGGATCAGCACTCAGTGGACGACTCCTACGTGAGGAATGCATTGCGCGGGAACTTGGAAAATAGGTTTTGGGAGGGGGCGACACTCGATTTAAACTTTCTCAAATTGAAAGTGATGGGGAAGACTCCTGTAAGTATCTTCTTCCACATACGAAATGTTCGGTCCACATTTCATTCTAACTAACACCAACTCAATATTTGTTCAAGTACCAAATATACGACGTCTGTTGAGAAAACGAGTGGAAAAAATATACCCCTAATTTATACATGCGAGGCATGCTCAAAATATAAAATGAATTCTATTTTTCAGCAAAATATTTCTTTGTTAGTTAATTTCTATTTTGTTCCATTATCCCCCTTAGATATGCGAGGTCTGTTCGTCGATTTCTATTTTGTGCCTATCAAAATAATACCCCTAAGAAATGCGAGATCTGTTCAAAATATTCAATAATATCAAAATATATGGCAATTTCTATTTTGTTTTGCTCAAAGTGATTCGCTTCCAATATACGAGGTCTGTTCAACATATAGGGTGGTTTTAATTTTGTCTCCCCAACATACATATATTTTTATTTATCAAATATTACTGCACTTCAAAGTAGGCCCCTGACATACGAGGTCTGTTGAAAATAGAAGGTGAATTGTAGTATATATTCGAACATTTTTAGATATTTACCTATCGATTTACACTGTCCACCCTTCAAAGTTATACCTCTCAGCTATAAGAATTATGTTTAAGATTTACGAGGTCTGCTCAATACATAACTGAATTCATTAATTTCTAATTTGTTGCCTTCGAAGTAGTCCGCCTCAGATAAAATATACTTGTACCACGGATTTTTCCAATATTAAATTATATTAAAATATACGAGGTCTGTTCAACATATAAGATGAATTGAAATTTGTCTTCCAAATTTCCAAATATATATATATATATATATATATATATATTTATTTATTTATTTATTTATCAAATATTACTGCACTTCTTCATAGTAGTCCTTTGTTATACGAGGTCTATTCAAAATATAAGGTGAATTGTAGTATTTCTTGCCCACCTTTCAATGTTATACCCCTCAACTTTACGAATTATGTTAAGTACACATGGGGTATATTCAATACGTACGAGGTCTGTTTTAATATAGAGTGAATTCCGATTTTTTTTAACCATTTTTAATTATTCATCGATTTACACTGTCCACCCTTCAAAGTTATACCTCTCAGCTATAAAAATGATGTTCAATATATACGAGGTCTGTTCAATACATAACTGTATTCACTAACTTGTAATTTGTGGCCTTCGAAGTAGTCCGCCTCAGATAAAATATACTTGTACCAGGGATTTTTCCAATTTTCGAAGCGACTCTGATATGCACTGTTTGGTATGTCCTTGAGCTCTCCCGCTCTCTTTCTGATTCTCTTTCGGATTATCTCTCAAATCGCAGTTCTTTCATGGATGTCTTGAACGCTGGTGAAAATTGTCGCTGAGACATCGTTACATGGTTCTTTCTGAAAATTCAGCAATTTCGGAACTAACTTTGCTGCCACACACTTCATGCTCAAGAAATGACGTGACATGAGCCAACCGATATGAAATTTGGAACACTACAAAAGGTAGTTCTTTTAAAAGGTACATTTTTTAAAGGTAGTTTTTTTTAAAGGTACTTTAAAAGCTAATTAAATAAAATGTAATTTTTTCCAAATGGAACTTCCTACAAAAAGTACTTCTGGGCAGGAGGTACTTTTGACAAAAAGTACTATTGACAAAGAGCAAAAAATTCTCTAGCTCCTTATCACTTTCCTTATTACTTTCCATCTGTCCCCTCCTTCCTACTTCAGGCACAAATCAGTATTTTAAAAGCTAAATAAATAACATGTACTTTTTAGCGAATGGAACTTCTTACAAAAAGTACTTCTGGGCAGAAAGTACTTTTGACAAAAAGTACTATTAACAAAAAGTATAAAATTTTCTAGCTTCTTATCACTTTCCGTCTGTCCCCTCCTCTAAATCACTGTATGTACTGAATGCTGGTCTAACAAAGAGAAATAAAAAACGCGAGTACCGATGACAAAAGTGCAGCGGCTTTCGAAAATCGCTCTATTCTGCTCTACTGTGCAATCCGGAGTTTTATTTGATGTCGACATTACCTTGTTGATTTGGAATATTTCCCAAGACTTACGGAATTTATTACAACGACTTTCAGTGTGTAAAATTCAAAATATGACAAAAAAACTGAAACAAGTCGAACAACAAAAGTTTTACTTTAGAAAACACAATAAATTAAACAAACTTCATGTTTAAATTATAATTATTGGCATGCGGCGAAAAAAAATTGCTCTGTATATAAAAATAACAAGACTAATAAAATAAAAAGCAGAATTTATAACACCCACGCAACAACCACATAAAAATTATACACATCAGTATTCCTTTAATGTGCATACGATCCTGGCAAACCACTGCCATGGTTGTGGTCAATAATAAAAAAATTAAATTAAAAATAAAACGAAAAAAAAGAAATACACTGAAGACTATAAATATTAATTGCAAAAAAAAAAAAGGGAAATGTAAACATAGTTGAAGGAAAAACAACACAACAACAAAAAATAAATATTTAAATAGAGTTGACCGTATGCATAATAAAAAAAGGGAACTCGTGTGTTAACATGATCCTTAAACAATTATTACTTGTGTACGGACTACAAACCAGTTGGGTGGCGCTGGGGAGGTGGTTAACTTGCTGTGCTTTGCAGTGAGTGGCGCAGGAGGGAGGGATTTCGCTCAAAACTCTAAACGTGGAAATATTTCGTTTTTTATTGGATTTTAATTAGGGCCGGGTGCAAACACTTTAGCAGTTATGGCGGCTAATTCCAATTGAACGCATGTAACAATTCGAGTTTTTTATTCAATTCCAGCGGAGAGACATGATAAAAAGAATCGTACTTCTTTTGTTTTAATCCTGGAGCTTTTTCGCCACTAATTGTACTAACGATCTAAAAATATTAAATTTTATTTAAAAACAATCCAACTCGGATGGGTGACGAAGTGAAATGGTTTCAGTGACGGTGGTTAACATTGTCATGAACTAAAGAGCAGAATACAGCGCCCTTCTTCGTCGGTGCCAGCAGAAAAAAATTCACCGGCGAAGTAAAAAAAATGTGTCCTCTTAACACTATCCCCTCGCTTCCCAGTTCCAGCGCAATGCACTGCTTATGTAGGGGTCATTCCCTGGATGCTGGTCATACTCTTGAAAAAAAAAATTGTGCAACAAAATTATCAATCCCGCAGATTTTAAAGGCCCTTCCGTTGGGACGAAATATCTCTTTATAAATTTGGTTTTTACAAAAAAGGATTTTAAGCGTTTCAATATCTCACGCTCTTCGAGATTTCAAGATAACAAAATGTTCGGAATATGCCAAAAAAATTTTACGAACATAATGAAGAGTAATTTTTAGCAACTTTTATTTTGGTAGCTCAGCTGTTTTCGTTGAACATGCTTAAACATGTTCGGTTTGGTCTATAATTTCAACATGAATGGACTCGCAAACCGACAACGCTTGGAGATGATAGTGCACTCTTTCCATTTAAAGGTCAGTTTGGACGACTTTCTCAAGTGGCTGCTCGGAATCTTGTGACCCAATTTCGCTTCAAATTTACATAATCGGACACTAAACCACCCACATGCATACATAGACAACGGACAGAGTAAAATAGCACAGCTGTATCGGGCAGTATTTTTGATGACTGTGAATTATCGCTTCGGTGCCGTTCCCAACAATTTGGGCTTCTGTTACTCCACTACGGGAAACATTTTGCGGAAGGATTCGAGTTTGGAATCTCTTCAAATACAACTGGTGCAAGACTTGCAGCCAAAAGAATGGGCGCTGACTTGGTTATCGGAAAATCGCGTTCAGCCTTGAGTTCTGAATAGAATTTCTGGGTCAATGGAACAGACAGGGTCAATTTGAAATTCAGCCTGAAGAATTGCAAGAATCCTGTCTCGGATTTTTCCAAGACAAGAGTGTTACTGTGATTATAAATTTATTGTTGCCTAAAGTGGAAGAGCTGGACATGGCTGACATGAATTTGATATTTTTATCAGGACCCGCACTCATGAGATGATCTCTTCATATGCAGTGCACTGTGCCGGAACTAAAAAGGAAAGAGATAGTGTTGAGAGGAAAGGTGAAGGCGGATGAGAATTTCTTGTTGCTTAAGTACCGACGAGGAAGATTGTTGTACTACGCTCCTTAGCATCATGTAGATGATGTCAACCGCTGTCGGTAAGGCTCAGTGGCCAGCGCTATACCTTCGTCATTGATCCAGCCCAACGACTAATAATAAAAGCGTGCATTAATGCCGATCAGCAGGGTAAAATAGCGGAACATTTAAATCTCGATCGCTATCGAATGCGGTAATTTGGCTTAAGAAAAATGCCATATTTATAAGTGACTGCGGAGTCGAACTCCGGGTCTTAGGCTTCGCAGTCTTGTGTTGAGTATTTCAGCATCCTCAACGCTTTTTATTTTTCGCAGCTGAAGCTTCAAAATACTAACCAACGTCGGAGACGAGGATGAGTTCTTAAAATGCTTCACAGCGACAGTTACACCCACAGAAGTTTGTTTGAAAAAGAGGCTGTTTGACAGCTGAGCTAACAGCTGATTTTGGCAGCTTTTTAAACGGTGGGTATTGATATTCTCGTGGTGCAGTTTTCAAATGAGAAAAGCGACAGAGTCCCTAAGAGCTTTTGTTTCTCACTAAACAGATGAAGAAAAGAAGGATGTTTCAGCTTGTTCCATAAAGCGAAAAAAGTCAGTTCCCATCACAGTTGCCACGATGATCCAGTAAATTTGTGGTGGCTACTATTTTTTTTGGAGGCAGCTGTAATAGCGGCGTGTGCTGTTGTGGGAGATATTTAATTTTGCTGCTTTGACGAACAGGACGACTAAGCTCTGCAGGAGCAAAGGCTTAGGTAACGTAGCGTATCGCTTTTGAGGCAGATGGAATACTTCGAAACATTTTATTTTTGTACTTTCCTAAGCGTATTTATCTATGTTTTAAAACTAATACTGTTTTGCTACAATTAATGGGATGTAGCCATCCATACCAACTTGGAGTTACCAGACTGCCTTTTGGCATGCTTCGCTGGCTATCCTTTGGGAATATTCGTCAAAAGTGGCTCTCAGAAGGTGGAGTAACGGAATTGCCTCTGTGCATCACAATGGAATTAATAGACCCCGAGTGTATTACCGCTAGCTGGCGGAGAGACCTTCTAATCTAAGCAGGTCTTCTCAGGAGTTTCCTACAACGCGTATAAAGAATTATTGCGGACACGCGTTGTCCTGTCAACTGCAAATCCCTACCGAAATCATTTTGAAAAGGAGAGGCCGTCTAAGGAATTCAAGAGAAAATGTAACTGAACTCCTTTTCCATCTGCGATTTCTAAAGAACGACTGCAGATCGATGTGGCGTGGCTACTTTCTACAGCTCCCTGCCAAAAGACGTTTTAGAATATATATTTTTCTAATTAATATTTCCACTATTTCCTACTAATCACTCATTTCGTTTTGTAGTTTGTTTGTGTGTGTGTGTGTATATAATTTCTTAATAATTTTCCTTTTAATAATCTTAACATTTAACATGCAGGAAAAAGGATTCGGGGAAATTAGTTTTTGGGAAAGTATTTTGTATGTTTTTTTTTGTTGTTGTTAGTTTTACCCAACGTTTTGTTTTTGTTTTTTTTCTTTGGGTTAATATTTTTCATGTTGGTTTTAATAATAATTATTATCGAACTGTTGCAAACTATCACTGGAGCTTGTGTAGTGTATGTTATTTGCAGAATTACTGCAATGTTGTTGCTGTTGTTGCTGTTGCTGCTGCTGTTGCGTTTTCAAATTCTGTTTTTGTGAAGTTGTTGCTGATGCTTTTTTATTACTGGAACTTTTGGAGGCGGCAGCATTTGTGGAGGCTGATGAATTGGAAGATGAAGATTTTCCTGAATGATGATGGCCATTGTTGGTCAGCTGTGGTTGCTGTTGGGTTTGTGTCTGTGCTATTGTCTCATTTATAGACTTTTGAGATTTGCTCAAATGCTTGGGCGTCTTATGATGCTGTTTGGCATGCTTCAAACTATGATGGCCATGGACATGATGGCCCTGTTGATATTTTTGCGCCGAAGGATGATAATGATTTTCCAAATGATGTTGCTGCTGTTGATGATTAATTTGCATGCCACCATGTTGCGGCTGAGGCAGCGTGGAATTGGTGTGATAGTTACCCATGGTCTCGTTACTGCTATTGCTCTGACCACTGCCCGTACTGCCACCCATTCCATATATTTGCGACTTTGACTGACTGCGATAGTGCAAATTGGCCACACTGTAGTGATCTAAACTGTCGAATGTTTGCAAATAATGAGGATTGATTTGATTGTAGTCTGAACTGCAGTCGCTGCCAGCTCCAGCTGTGTTGTGTCTTCTGTCCAAAGTGTTGGTGCGCAAAATATACGGTTGCTGATGATGATAGTACTGCTGGTTGTCGCGGTGATCGAGTGAATTGTAATGGCCATTTTTCTGGGGCAGCGGCGGTGGTGGTGTCTGCTGTTGCTGCTGGACTTTGGAGAGATTATTTTTTGCAGAATTTTTGGTAGGTGGTTCTGTAGTCTTGGCACATTTAATAGCCACAAAAGAGGTGGGCAAGGGTGGTAGGGGTGGTGTGGTTGAAGGTGATGTCGCTGCTGCCGTTGCTGTTATTGTGCCTGCTGATGTTATGGAGTTGCGATTAATGGCCTCGCGCTACGCTACATGATGATGGTTGCCAAAAGTGCTCAAAACGGGTACGGACTAGGAGTAGCAAGATCACACACATACAAATGTTTATAGGTAAACATTAATGGAATAACATTTAAGAAAAGAGTAGATTTTCATAAATTATTCAAACAAGAATTGGAGTTTTTTCTTTTTCAAAGTGAGTCAAATAAAAAAGAGATGAAAAGGAAATAATCTAAAAATATATGTTTGCATGTATTTTTTTCTTTTGTAATAGAAATGTTCTTTTTTTTAAGGTAAAAGCGTAGTTTTGTTTGTTAGTTGGTGTTGAAATGGCTATTGAAAACATAAAATTTAAAATGTTTTGTTTTTTATAAAACAAAGAAAAAGTGTGTTTAGGAAATCAACTTTTTTGTTTCAAGTCAGTGTTGAAAATGTTAAGTGGTTCGTGGCCGAACTTAGCCAAGGCAGTAGCTCAACTAAGCTGGTCACCAGGTACTGTTAGATTTTATAGGTTCTTGTCTAAGCTGAGTGTTTAATATAGAGTATAATCGCTTGGGTTTTGATTCTTTGGCAAAAATACATTTAGAAATTTAAAATATAAAATCAAGTTGTTCATTAATAAATTATAAAAAACTCAAGATAAAATTAAAAAACAAAAACATTTTTAAAAAAACATTGAAGTGCATTTTTGTGCAAAAATTAGAAAAAAGTGTTTTCGAACGTTTTAACAAAATTACTTGAGTTAAGAAAATTCAGTGCTTATTTTTTTCTCAAAAAATTTGTGAATCATAAATTGAAAAAAAAAATTAAAATTGCTTTTCTACTTAAATACGATAAAATGTTGAAATGTCAACCGCTAAATATTTTAATATATTTTGAAAACTATTTAATTCAATATTATTGTGCTTTTAATCAAATAATAAATACATAGAGGAACTTAAATCTTCCTCTCAACTTGTCAGTCTTTCGAAAATTTATTTTTATAGAAAACATTCTGTGGCACATTCAAACAACTTTAACATATTTATTTATGTTTTTTTACACAAACATTTCAACATTTCATGAATATCTTAAAATACCACAATATCCATAAAACCATTATAAAGTTTTTAATAAAAAGTCACATTCATTAGTTTTCATATTTGCATACAACAACTCGAAATACATAAATAATTTTTCATCGTAAAATCTTTTCTTTCATAATTCCATAAAATGCAGAACGTCATTTAAATATTTATAAAAAAATTTTTAAATATATAAGTTTTATTGATCAAAAACAATTAAGGCACACGCGAATATATTGATTCGTTCATTATTCTACTATAAATAATGAAAAAAGCATGCTGATTAAATAAATTGAAAAAAAAAAACGAAAAATAATAATTAGTTGTACATGGATATTAATAAACAGTGGAACTCAAAACTTTCTTTTCCAAAAATTTCTTACATAGAAAATGTTCTTTAACAGAGCAAAGTTTTTCTGCAAAAGAAAATTTATCTGTAAACGTGCCATGTAACAGAGTAATGTTGTTTTTAATACATCAACGTTGTCTGCAACAGACCAACGTTGTCTGTAACAGAGCAACGTTGTCTGTAACAGAGCAAAGTTGTCTGTAGCAGAGCAAAGTCCACTATAATAGAACAATGTTCTCTGTTATAGACACACGTTCTCTGTAACTGAGTAACGTTTTTATTTAACAGACCAACGTCCGCTGTAACAGGTCGATTGTTCCTGTAACAGAACAACTTGTCTTCTAACGGACAACAAGTTGTCTGTTACAGAGATACGTTGTCTGTAACAAAGCAACGTTGTCTGTATCACAGCAACGTTGTCTGTAACAGAGCAACGTTGTCTGTAACAGAGCAATGTTGTTTGTAACAGAGCAACGTTGTATGCAACAGAGCAACGTTGTCTGTAACAGAGCAACGTTGTCTGTAACAGAGCAAAGTTGTCTGTAGCAGAGCAAAGTCCACTATAATAGAACAATGTTCTCTGTTATAGACACACGTTCTCTGTAACTGAGTAACGTTTTTATTTAACAGACCAACGTCCGCTGTAACAGGTCGATTGTTCCTGTAACAGAACAACTTGTCTTCTAACGGACAACAAGTTGTCTGTTACAGAGATACGTTGTCTGTAACAGAGCAACGTTGTCTGTAACAGAGCAACGTTGTCTGTAACAGAGCAACGTTGTCTGTAACAGAGCAACGTTGTCTGTAACAGAGCAACGTTGTCTGTAACAGAGCAACGTTGTCTGTAACAGAGCAACGTCCGCTGTAACAGGTCGACTGTTTCTGTAACAGAACAACGTGTGCCTATAAAATACCAAATTGTGTCTATAAAAGAGCGACCTCCTCTGTTATAGAGACACGTTCATTGAAACACTATAACCTTCTCTGTTGTAGAAATACCTTCTCTCTAATACAACAGCGTTATAGAGATTCTGTTATAGACACTCTGTAGCAGAGTAACGTTATTTGTAACAGAGCACACATACTCTGCAACAGTGTAATGTTCTTTGTAATGGACCAACGTCTGCAGATCAATATTATCTGTAACACTGCGATGTTCACTGTAACAGAGCGACGTCCTCTGTTATAGGGACACATTCTTTGTGACACTTCAGCATTCTCTGTTGTAGAAATACGTTATCTGTAGACACAACAGCGTTATAGAGAGTCTGTAGCGTCCGTAGAGTAACGTTTTTTGTAACAGAGCGGCGTCTTCTGTAACAGAGCAAAGTTGTCTGTAACAGAGGAAAGTTTCCTGTAACATCGCAACTGTTGCCGAGGAGATTTTGTTTTTTACATCTACAACAAGTTGCAGAAAAAATAGTTTTTATTCACTGTGGTTTTAATTTTCAGTTATTTCTTTGTTAAATAATTTTTAATTAGCATTTTAAAAGCTATAAATTGAAGCGTGACACACACAAACCTTTTTGCAATATTTATTAATGTTAATGGAACTGTTGTAGCAGAGAGGAAATAAATAATTATATAGAATTTATAAACTATGAAAAGTAGGAAGTTTCGAATACTTCTAAATATAATAACTGAATACTAAAACTTAAAAAGAAATAAGAACAAATTTGAAAGACACATTCTCGTACACACACTTGCACATATCCCTTAATTGTATTAGTTACGCACGTATATAAAATTAACTTATTTTGAACAAAATAACAGCAACGTTTTTACAACTCAGGCTAATTACGTTCATCATGCACATTCTTTGCAATACTGATAATAAAATAAAGCAGATAATACAAAGTTAATTTGACTAAGAAAGCAAACTGTTTAACTAATTAACAAGAACTTTTATTATTATTTTCTTATTTGTTCATTTTACAGAAACTGCTTTATCTTTCGAACTACCACTGATTTCTTGCATGCTTTTTTCTCTCTTGCTAGCAACTGCCAATCTATGAGTTTAGCCAAGCACAATTCCAAAAAAAAAAAATAATAATGAAAGCGAAAAAAAAAGAAATCGCATAAAAGAAAAATTAAACGAAGTACGTGTTGCAGTAAATTTTTAAAAATACGCGCTATAACACATACACACACACACACACACACACCGAGACTTATAACTTTGCAAATACCTACACGTTAACAGTTGCATACAGACAGGAATTTATAGTGACACCCCGTGAAGTTTCAACCATAATTAGCTAAGGAAAATAACTAAAGGAAAGTTGGCAACGAATATACATGCAAGCACTAAATAATGGATGGGGTTACTTCTTCTACACAGTGCTCGGAGAGAATTCCGAATATGCTAAATGGAAAATTGTAAAAAGAGTTTTTTAAAGGGCAACGTTTTAAGTGGAAAATTTTCTAATTTTCTGTTGAAACAATCATGTCATTCATGCTATTTCTAATTTATTTAAAATTAAACACTTAAATTAAAAGGTTCCGCCTTTGGAAACAAGCAGAATTTGTTATAAAATTTTTAAAAGGATATTTGGCAGTTTATTAAGAAGAAGGTTTAAAAGAGAGCAAGATGACACCTTTTGGCTTATACATATAAGACTATATCGTCTTAGTCCTGTTTAATAGGTGATCTGGGACACTGAAGATATGTTTATATATTCCGATCGATTAACTGTTAGTTAAATATTTATGACTCGCGATAGAGACATTTTTTCTGAGAGACAACAATTCCTAAATCACACTAATCATTCTATAAAACGGCAACAATTCCTGCACGTACTGTAGTTTAAAAAGAATGTCGTTTTATATAGAAAAATCTTTTCTGTAAAAAAATCTATATGTTGTTGTAAAAGATTTTTACTCAATATGACAAAAATTTAGAAAAAATATTACAAAAATGTGTAGATTAAAATAAGCTAAAAATTCTTTTGAATGGAATTTTGTGGTTTGAAATTTCGTTTATCGAAACCGGACTATAAGATAAGTACAATGAAGATATGGGATTTTTAAAGTGGTTAAAGTGTTTTTAAGTTTCAGTGGGCACTCTTTCATAAGATGGACATAAAAAGTATTTAAAATCAAGTTGTGGAATAGAACGCACATTACGAAACTACTCACTTATAACTGAAATTATCCACATATAAAAGAAAGTACTCATATATAAAAAAAAGTAAGTGAGTAAAATATGGTTTAAGTCAATCTATAAAATGTGGCTTAGAACATACAGTAGGAAACTACTCCTATACTAGAAAACCTAACTTTAAAGTATTTTTATTGTAAAAAATAAAGCTTTTTTCAACTTAAGTAAGCGATGACTGTTGTCATAATAAAAAATGTAAAGTATGTTGACAAAAGTTTATAGAAGATATCATATTTTCTAAAGCAAAATTTTATTTTCATAAGAATTACTTAAGAGGGTCTATACATGAAAATCGAATATATTTTTTTCAAGGAAATTTAGTTCTAAAGAAATTTTACCTACAAAAAGGCAACAACTTATTTAAAAATGTACACTTTATAGAAACACGCTGTTCTGGAAATTTAATATGCGTAAAAGAAATTACACTTTCTGTCTGCCTCTACATAAATTCCCTAAAAAAAAAAAAATATTTCTTTAAGTTAAAAAATTTTTATGTTCACTTTTGCCAATAACTTTCCTTCTACCTTTCGGAATTTTTACTGCGCTTAAAACAACAATTGCAATAATTTTAAACTGAAATACTTGTACGATACCGTATTCATATAAAGTATTCAAGCAAATAAAGAAGAAACCTGGCAAAAATTTTATAAATTCAAATGAAGTTTCAGCAGCAACAGTAACAGCAACAAAGACCAACTAAAAAGTTCATATAAAAGAAAATACAATATTTATTTCAAGCGAAAAAGCTGAAACAAAAAGAGTTTCCTTTTATGGCGAATTTACTATAAAAATTCCACTTAAACACACATACCAATAAAAAGTAAATGATAAACGTGTGAGTACAGGAGAGTATAAAAGTAGGAGGACACGAATACAAGTAAAAACCAGAAGGCAACAAAAATTTAAAAGTCATGAAACTATTTCCTTTGAAAAAAAAATAATGACAATGCGCTTGCAACACGTTCCACATTTTTTTTTGCTAAAATACTGTCAAATTTAAAAATGGAATAAAGCAAGAAATTAACAAAAATATTTGGGTCATCAACTCGAATGGACAAATAAAAATCAGCCAAATAAATTTCCTGCAACTAAAACATACACCAAAATTCCAAATTCGCATGCAAAATGATTTTTGAAAATAGAAAACATTAAGGGTATTCCCTTGTGTGTGTGTGTGTGTGAGTATTTAAAATAAATTTTATAAAAAATCTAATAAAATATTTTCATGCATTTACCAACAGAAAAAGATAAAAGAACGTAGTCTTCTTCTTTGTGATTAAAAATATGTGACAAACAGGGCTTAATTGCGTGCATAGTCAGTGTGACATGACACCAGGGAATAATCCCCAACCACAAATGCACACGAAATTAAAATAGTTTTGTGAGTATTTGTATGTTTGTATGTGTGTGTGTGTGTGCATTAAAACTTTTCGCGTTCTCCTGCCATAGTTTTTTTCACCATCCAGTCCAACAGGATACACGTGCAATTTTATATAGTTCGGCTGTTTTGCAGGAATATGTTAGAGGCGACCAAGAAATGCAGGCATATCTCAGCATTAGATATGCCTGCATACATCAACACACTCATTCCATTTACATATCCTCCAGATACGTGTTAAGGCTTTCTGCTGACAAAAACTCTAAAGCAGATGGAAGGAAACTAATTTAAGGAGACGGAGAATTCGTCCTTTTTTTCAAATTGTCTTTATTGCTTTTTGTGGCATTCCCTAATTTTGCGGTTACTGTAAAGCGACAAACTGCTATAAATAATCTCACGTCAGATCAAAATTTGGAAATGTCTGAAACTTATTTTCCCAACAGCATTTTAATGCAAAACTCAACCGTGATTATTCTGTTCAGGGATCAGAGGGGATTGCTTGGGCATCAAGTTGACAAATAGAAGCGCCACATCTACATTATATAACCTACAATTCCATAAACACAACGTTATCTGCAATTCAAGAGGCCGCACAGTGGGGTGGTTTTCTAAATTTTTGAGTAAAAACTATACAGAGCGCTTTTATTACAATAAAAAGATCATCGAGCATTGTGTTGTCTAAATTTAGGTAAAAAGGAATTCTAATAAAATCGGCCACGCCCAACGCCCATGCAATAAAAACATAAATTTTCTTAGGAAATATTTTCCATCCCATCAAACGTTTTCGAATTCGGTACATGCGTATACTTTCTTAAATTTAAGTAAAAGTGCACATGGCGCGTCTTACGACAGTCTGCCACGCCCATTGAACGTTACCAAAAGTGCGTGTATATGGGTTTGTCATGCCATGTGTAATATCCACAATATTAAATACAAGACCACATAACTTACATATAAAGGGTGGCCGAGTTTGAGGTTAGGAAGTAAATTGGCTTAAAAGCACATCTTTTTTTAAACCAATTCAGTTTTGAATTGAGCGTAAAGTGGAAATATGGAAATTAATTATGGATTAATTAAATATGATGTGGGGGGGCAAATATCTAACTCTAGCACGTCGACAGATTTCCGCTGTTTTCATAAAATTTTGAACCACTTTTTCCGCAAAGAAACTTCTTTTATCTCGTCAATGCAGTGTTGAATTTGTATAGGAATTTGAATGAAAAAGGTTAACACGTACTAACTTGAATGCGTGAATATTATACGTAGTAAAAATCACGATCATGCACGATCATGTGCGATCTTGCATGTCATCTATATTTGAATAGCGCTTGATCACGTACGTCCTATGTTTTCGAAGCACGCTCGCAGCACGCGTAGCTACGATTCACGTGCCTTATGCGGAAATCATGCGTAGCATGAAAAAAATCGCGATACTTATGAATCTCTAGAAAATATATAGACAGCAGGGACCTTTTGCATATCAGGTTACGATATGAATGTTTTTTGCTTGTAAAGATATTTCATAAGATACTTGTATTGTAGGAAAAAAATTTAAACAAAATAAATAAATATTACATGGGATATATTATAATAAAAAAAATATTGCATGCTATAAATATATTTATAAAAGGGAAAAACATGACAGATCACTCATAAAAACAATCTTCGTATGCTCTATATACACATTTTATGTATAACGGCTTCCATAAAAAGAAAAAATTAAGTAATAAAAATATCGCATGCAACATATTATTTATATTTGTATACATAATTTTTTAAATTAATTCAAGTATTTGCTAACACTGTGACGTAAAAATATTAAATAAAAAAATTTAAATAAAAAAAAAATAAGAGCGACTTTCAGTTTCTATATCGAAAAAAATTATATCATGTTATATAAATTTTTATTGAACATAATTTTCTCATGCACTTTATTTTCTTGCATAGAACGAACCCTGTCTCACCGCTTAAGGTGGTTCCTTTAGGGCAGTTTTTTATTTGAGAAAAAAATTACAGGCGTGGATATAAAAAGAGAAACTGATTTTTATATGTTGAGGTAAAGTCATGTGTAATTCTTCGAGTAAAAGAATTTGCAACAGCGACATGCTGACACAACGTTCGTTAAATAAAAGTAAAAGAAATGAATAAAAAAAGGAACAGGAAACTTACAATTGCCAAAGTGTGTGTCGTTCATTCTGTCCTTGTGTGACAACATAATATCATCACTTCACTCACTCTCTTTTTGTTTTTGCTTTGCTCTTGTAATTCACATATTCCGTTATATTATTTCTTCAACTTGAGTTTTCGTTAAGAACGAAGGAGTGTGAAGCGTAAAGAGAGTTGGAGAAAAGATGAATTTTCATTACAGTAGAACAGTTAATGTACACGATACACACACACACACTTTGGCCGTACACAAAACATTCTTTTTGGCAAATTAAAAAAAGAAGGAAAAAAAGGGACAATAACAAAGTTCATGCTTTAAAAGTCAAGTTGGTATGTTTTAGCGAGGGAGTCAAACAAAGCAACAGCAAAACAACAAGGACAAGAATGTGTGATATTTTTATATATTTTTTCAAAATTTTTTTTTTACTCCAAAGTGTCATTGCGAGACGAAGCAGCGCAAGACCAGCTACAACAAGGATTGCCCTGCATTTTGGGCTATTTGAAAGAGCCGTAGCAGAAGAAAGAAAAAAATTAGTTGAAATAGTTTGTTTTGAATTTTGTTGGGAAAAAATAATGGAATAAAGTAAATTATGTTGACAGTAAATTAAAGTTATACAAACACTAGCACTGACACACACACACACACACATACATAAACACAAACACATACAAGCCCAAATTGACATGAACTTTTGAAGTTTAATAAACTAAAACTATTTGAACTCAGCAGGAAAAGTGTATCACATGCTTTTCTACTTTTAATGTCAGTGTATACATTTTGTTTAAGAACTGGACAAAAAAAAAACTATTTAAATAAGTAGTTTTTTGCTAAAATGTTTCTATGTTTTAGAGTCAATTTGCCGAGCTTTTTATAAACTTTCTTTTTCTATTTATATAAATTTAATTTCAACGTAATAAATAACTTTAGCGCACTTACCTTCGTAATTGGCAGTATAATAATCTATGCATTTTGTAAAAGGACTTGTTAATAGTCGTGATAAGTTGTGATGGTATCAGTTTAATTTTTAAATGTTTCTTAAGCAACAGTTGGAATTAATACTAATCATACGCATAGTCAAGTTACAGGGTTAGGTGGAGAGGTGGCAGTGCGGCACCTCTGGATCCGAGGAATTCTACTTAAACTTAAAAGATTTTAATTTTTAGAACAGATCTGACAAACCATGTTCATTTAATTCAAACTTTGTTAAACATTATTGAAAATATCGCATGCTATAAATGTTGCGAAGGATAATATCCCATGCGATAATTTTTGCTTTAGATAACTCTGCATGGTATAGTTGTTGGGAACAAAAATATTCCATAAGATAATTTTTTATATGAATATATTCGCGAAAAATAATTATTATGTTATAATTTTATATGTATGATAACTAATTTTCATCGCATGCGATATTTTTTAAATTATATATGATATTACAAGATGTGACAAGCAATTTAATAGCGCACAAGTATTAGATTTTTCCATGTGTCATCCAGAACAAAAATCTTTAGGCACTCGTTTTTAATTGCGCAAATAAAACTGCTTTAGTTTTGTCCGTTTCATATGTTGGACTCAAATACTGTTTTTGCTGTAAACCATATATTATAGCAGAGAGTAACCCCATATATTTTTATTGCAAGTAATGAACAAATAAATAAAGAGAAATTGTACACATTATAATCAAACAAATTTTTTCATATGAAAAATTACAAAATTATTACAATAAGAGAGTGCTATATTTATGCCCGATACTGTATGTGGAAAAATACATACAGAAAGATAAAAAATATATTGCACGCGACCTATTTTGATATAAATATATTAAAAATCGGTACATGTATGAGCTGGCCGAAAATCGCATGCGATATATTTTCTGTTTTATTTTTATATAAGTATGACAATAAGGCAGTGCTATGGCCGATACTGTATGTGGAAAAATATGTACAAAAAAAAATATATATATTGCACGCGACTTAGTTTGATATAAATATATTGACAATCTATATATGTTATGGGAATATTTATGCTATTTTTGTATTAGCTGCCCGAAAATCGCATGCGATATATTTTTTAATTTTATTTATATGAACAAACTCCTAAGGAGAATATTGCAAGCCAGGTGATTTAGATAGAAAAAAATATTTAGAAAAAATATCGCATGCGATAATTTAGCATAGCATACAATGCTTCCATATATGTTATGAAAACCGTGATTTTTTTTGATATTAAAAATCACATGCGATATATTATTTTTCTCAATAGTTAAACTACATAGGGTGTTTTTTATAGATTGATACAACTTTGAGTTGGCATCACTGCTTTATTTGACCATCCATTTAACAGCTGATTATTGATTTTTGTTTAGTTTTCTTTGACATTTATTATGGAAATAAATAAAAAATAAATAAAAACATCCAGCTTTATGGGCTGGCGGAGTCATTGGCCCGCCCATATGTCTTCAAAAACGATGATGGTCAGCATGTTATTGTTTACGAAAATTGGTGTTCCAGATTGTGCCTTATACAGGCCAGCCATGGCGGCCACCTCAAGGAAATCATATTTAAACTTTAATTTTATACAATTTTCTATCCAATAAAGACCGTTTGATTGATATGAAAAATATATTACTATGTTTTATTATGATTTAAACTTGTATCACTCTATAAAAAACACCCTTTATTTAATACAAAACGCGATATGCTGTAGTATTTAGAAAAAAAATTAAAAAAAAAATCTCAAGAGATATAATTTTGTTGTTGTTAAAAAATCACATGTTGGTGATATTATGTACGGATGTAATAATTTTTTTCTTGAGTGATAAAAACTTTTTACCAAATTTTCTTTATATCGCATGTAAGATAAAAATATTACATGCGATATATATGTTTTTGTTCATGAAAAAATTATAGAATGTGGAAATATGAGAAAAATATGTTAGGATCTGATAGATAATGTATGCCGAAAGAAATATCGCATGCTATAAATATTTTATGCAGCACGATATGTGCTATAAAAACTTCGTTTTTTAAGCTTTTGCTGGCATGAATTAATGTTTAAGTGCAATTCTTTTATATTCACTCTTCTTCCCAGCTACAATAACAAATCCGAAAAAAAAGTCTTCAGCTCTCTTGTCTTTTGTTTACCGTGGACTATCATTGATTTCCCTGTTCCTGTTGTATTGGATTTCCGTTTCCTGCTAAACTTCTAATATGTTTTCTCACATTCTTTCTTCTGATGGTTCTGGATAATAGTGAACTTTATTATCTTGTTTTTTTTTTCAGTAGATTTATGCGCAACATTTCATGTGTTTAATTACGAGCGAAATTATTCACATGAAATTGATCTGCATGACAGGCACGAGTATTTTGAAATTTATTTCTTCATTTGCTAAATAGTTTATTTTTTATCATTTCATTTGCGGTTTATTATCTGCAACTGAAACAAAAATCACAATTATGCGTAAAAAGCAATTTCAAACATTTCAACCGCAAAAGTTTGCAATTCTTTTTGAAGGTAAATGCTTCTCTATTTGTTGGTGTTGTTGTTTTGTGTCCCTGACTATATCGTGAAGGATATTAGATTTTTTAAAATAAATAATATGACTTAATTAGAAATTAGTTTATAAAGGCACATGTTGCTATTAAGAAGAAATTTAATTTTTATTAAATCATTTTAAAGAGGAACCATAAACTTTTCAAAACTTAATATTTGTGATAATAAAATCCATGTAAGTGCTGCCAAGTTGTCATTAAAAGTCGAACAATTTCCGTGCTTTAAATTTTTATTAAAAATATTTATTATTCCACTTTGCCTATTGTAAAAGTTTCTGCAATAGGCTGCCTTAATTAGTTCGTAAGATTAATTTGCACTGATTTGCGCCGTCAGTAGAGGGTTTTATGTAGTGAAAGATTTTAATTAAAGCAAATCAATAGATGATTTTCTAAATATGGCGGCAAATAGGTAAACAAATTATAAATTAAATTTAATAAACAACATCATCTCTCCCCTTATTCTGCAACTATTTGCCAACGTCACCTCGAAACAATATCAAAAATAGAGCACATCTGCACTGGTTCTATTCAGTAACTAAAAATTTCTTACACCCTCTGGCGTTAACCAGGGCTTAAGAGGGTAATAAAAACCATGTCAGAAGTAGATAATTATTGACCGCAAAGAGCAGGTAAGTGGTCTATTTTTTATATTGTCTTCAAGTGACTTTGTTCAAATGGTTACAGAATAGGGAGGCATGCATTAGCGTTATTAAATTAGTTCGATTAATCGATTATTTACTTGCGATTAGTATATATTAATTAATTAATTAATTAATTAATAAATAACGTAAATTATAAAAGTACGAAGAATTTTCTAAATAAAACTCAGAAACTGCTAATGATGCATGCGGCGAACATGATTGTGCATGCCATTGTAACAATTAATAACATGCATCCGCCAACTGCTTACAATGCGGTGCTTCCTCTCCTGCTTTGCTTTGCCAAGATGCTAATAAATTTTCATTTTATATTCATTTTGCTCTCAGCAAACTTTCAAGGCAGTTAGTTGTTCAGTTAGAAAACCATGACAACTTTTTTTCCCAACTTTCCTAACAATCCAACTTCCTGCTTGTCATCTATTTATTACGAAAATCAAGGTAATTTTAATATTCTATTCGTTTTATTCTGCAAGTATGTTTAAAAATAAAATCCTTCTCTCTCGCACTCTTTCTCCCCTTTTCACTCTCTATGACTTTTGTGTGTGCAGCATATCCGGAGAATTGCATGTGCATGGAAAATATCCTTCAAAGTACTCAACTTTGCATAAGTGTAACGTGATTGTGTAGCCTCCAAAAGGAAAAATATGAAATATAAAAGAATGTAATAAAATATTTATGCAAAATACGTTATTGTTTTTTTTATTTTATTTTATGTTTTATAATTTTAAACAGAAAATATATTCACATTTATGAAGAAGAATGGCAGACATTTAAATTTATGCAGCAGATTCAAATGATTTCATTTTAAGGATTCCTCAAAGAGATCAGATATCAGAAATAACCAAAACATGAGGTTGAGAGGAGAGCACTGAGGGAGCATTTATGGCCAATATTAGGAGAATGCAATTTCATAGTAGAAATCATTTTGTTGTGCAAAAAGGCTTCTTGGGAAGAACGATTTTGGGAATGGAATTTTTTTGGGCCAAACTAAAGTTAAAGGCAGTTTTGTGTAGAAAACATTTTATGTTATTTGTTGGAGATAATGTCTCCAACAAATTTTTAATTAAAAAGCAATTTCATTTATAAAAAAAATTTAGATAAAATAATGCAGTAGAAAATGACAGAGAATTTCAATTCTAAGAAATTATGAATTGGTCGTTATAGTACTTTTACTGAGAAGGATAGCCAGGATAGTTGGCTTTCAACAAAAAGTCGGATTGAATATGCAAAATTATAGATTTAAATGCGGAATGCTCTGCAAAAGTATGAGAATTAACGGGGTTGTGAATTTGACGAATTTTGATTTTTAAATCACACGAATGACGGTGCAAGTGAGCAGGATCACTTGTGGAAATGAAGTCGTCACCAAAAAATCAAAAATTAATAAATAAATCAACCAGCTTGTTTCTGTAGCACGAGACGCCATTGATCGTTGTTAGGTACTGTTTTAAAAGGTACTCATTTCAAAAAGAACTTTTTTAAGAGCTAATTTTTCTAGATGTAATTTTTCAGAAAGATACTTATTTTAAAGAGGAGCTTTTTTTCAAATGTTCTTGTGTTAAAAAGTACTTTTAAAAAGTAATTGTATTAAAATAGTATTTGTTGATAAGGTACTTTTTCATGAAGATAATATGTAAAATGTAATCTTTGATAAAAGTACTTTTTAATAAAAGTACGTTTTAATAAAAGCACTTGTTTTTATAAAGGTGTATTAACAAAGGTATTTTTTTTTGTACCGGTACTTTTTGATAAAAGTACTTTTTAATAACGCTGCTTTTTTAAAAATGTACTTTTGATACAAGCACTTTTTACTTAAGGCACTTTTTGATTAATACACTTTTTAATTTTGGATAAAGGCAATTTCTGATAAAGGTACTTTTTGGTAAAAGTATATTTTACTGAAGACACTTTTTAATTAAGACACTTTTTGATAAAAGTACTTTTTAATAAAAGTACGTTTTAATAAAGGCACTTCTTTTTATAAAGGTGTATTAACAAAGATATTTTTTAGTAAAGGTACTTTTCAATAAAAGTCCTTTTTAATAACGGTGCTTTTTGGATGAAGGCACTTTTTGATGCAAGTACTTTTTACTTAAGGCACTTTTTGATTAATATACTTTTAAATAAAGATAATTTTTGATAAAGGTACTTTTTGATAAAGGTACTTTTTAATACAAGTACTTTTTACTGAAGACATTTTTTAATTAAGACACTTTTTGATAAAAGTATTTTTTTTAATAAAGATACTTTTTGATAAAGATACTTTTTAATACAAATACTTTTTACAATTAATGCACTTTGGAATAAAGGTACTTTTTGATAAAAGTACTTTTTAATGCAAGAGCTTTTTACTTGAGGCACTTTATATTTCATGTAGGTAATTTTTATTAAAGCCACTTTTTAGCAAAGTTACTTTTAAAATAAAGAACTTATTAATAGAGGTACTTTTTGAAGAAGGTACTTTTTAATACAACTAATTTTTACTTCAAGCTCTTTTTAATAAAGGTAATTTTTGATAAAGGTACTTTTTAGTACAAAGATTTTTTCCTTAAGGCATTTTTTTTTCAGGTACTTTTTATTAAAGGGACTATTTTTGAATAAATGTACTTCCTAATAAAGGAATTTTTTGAAAAATGTCCTTTTTAATACAACAAATTTTTACTTAAGGCACTTTTTAATAAAGTTACTTTTTAATACAGGTACTTTTGAATAACGGTACTTCTTACTACAGGTACTTTTTGAATGAAAGTACTTTTTAATAAAGGTCTTTTTGGTAAACTTAATTTTTAATACAATTACTTTTCAATTAAGCCACTGTTGAATAAAGGCACTTCTTATGAGGGTACTTTTTAATTATGATACTCTATAGAAGGCACTTTTTAATGAAGCTACTTGTTAATAAATATATAAAAAAAAAGTACTTTTTGATAAGGGCAATTTTTAATTAAGGTACTTTTGAATAAATACACCATTTATAAAGACACTTTTTATCAGACCCTTTAATGAAGTTAATTTTAATAAAATAAACTTTCTTAACAGGTATTTTTGAAAGCAATTTATCGGAAGATATATAATTACGCGTTTACAGTTTTGAACACCTCCAGCCATCATTTTGTGTCTTCGTTTCATCGTTAAAATAAGATATAAAAATGAATAGTTTGTTTTAGAGTCTTTGCGTATTGTTATTTGCTTTTAAAGGGGAATGAAAGAAAAAAAGGGGAAATAAACGGAAGCCATTGTTTGCATTCTGCCTGCATGATTGTCATTGTCATCATAACGGCTGCATGTTGAAATTACAGTGGGACTACGTAAATAAATGTGTATCTAGGAATTTATTTCACATTCTGCGCTCATTAATCAGTGAAGGTGACAGCGATAATATTCGATCTCTTGCGTCTGAGATTCCTTCTGACGATTGCATGTGAAGGCATGTTTTCAATAACCTCTTTAAGTTCTTCTCAATTTTTTCATTACAATTTTTACCATCCCAAACCCACCGTCTCTAATTGTTGTTTTAGTTTCATTGTTTTTACTTTTAAATGTTCAACTTTGAATGTGTGCGAATAATTCATATAAAAGTTTTGCGGGAAAAAGTCAAACTTTTCCTTTACTTTTACGCGGCATCATGAATGTGACATTAAGAGGTGTGATATTATGAACGCATCGTATTTATTGAATGCTTTAGGGTTGCGCTTTCACAACTTGTTTGCTTTGATTTTCAAACACAATAACTTAGCGAAATGTCTTATTATGATACGTCTTCTTCCAGGACTTTTGTTAAATTGAAAATTTCAAGACAATGGCAATAGTTTTCTTAAGCCTTCTTCGTTCAACCGTATGCAATTGTTAGTGTTTCGGAGATAAATTAAAGACAAAGGAAATTCAATTTAAGCAGCAAATCATTTGCAGAGGTAATAATTGAAATGTATAAAACTTTAATTAACATAAGACTCAATGGGATAGTGAAAACAATTCGATTGTATTTTAAATTATTTTTTGTATTGATTTTGGATTTAGAAATTTGGTTATGATGCGATCACTACGACTGTGAAAGCGCTTTTGAAACGAATTAAAGTTATAACTGCGTTATAAGTGATTCAAATTTGGACTGCAAATGCTTAAATTTTTAAAATACATTTTTAAATATATTGACTGAAAAATAAAACAAAGAAAATATAAAAAACTGGGTTTATGTATTGAACATTACCCTTTTTAATCGGTTCGTATTTAATTCTTTTTTAGGCTTCTCGAATATTCATGTGCATGAAGCCAAGTTCGATTCCCCCAAAATATCCTGTAAATTTATAAAATAATAAAGAAAAAAATGATTTGAAAAATTTAATGACAACAGCTTTACTATGACGTGCCTTTTCTATTAATTAACAAAATTATATTATAAAGCGAAACCTTATTTAAGTTTCATATCAAAGTGAACTTCAATATATTCATGGCTAAATTTTTTAGTATATTGCCAACCTTGTATATATTATCCAGCATACATTATGCAACAGAAATTTTATAATGTGCTTATCTAAACAGAAATACCTTTCAAATGATATATATTTCATCAGCATTGATCGAGCTTAAGATGGTTGAAAGTGTACCAGAAAAAAATGAATGTATTACTTGAAATATAATTTTTATATTGTGGTTATCTACACAGAAGCATCTTATAAATTAATATATATTTCATCAATATTGGTGGACTTAAGCATAGTTAAATGCATACCACAAAAAATGTATCGGGTGTTTTTTATAGAGTGATACAACTTTGAGTTGACATCACTGCTTTATTTGACCACCTGTTTAATAGCTGATAGTTATTTTTTGTTTAGTTTGCTTTGACATTTCATTATCAATTGACTTACACCAGAGCAACGCGTGCAAATTGTGAAAATTTTTAATCAAAATTGTGGTTCTGTTCGTCAAACTTATCGTGCACTACGCCCATTCAAAATTTTGTTTTCCGATGAAGCCCTTTTTTGGTTGAATGGGTACGTAAATGAACAGAATTGTCACATTTGAAGTGAGGAGAATCCACAAGCTTTTGTCGAAACTCGATTACATTCACAGAAAAGTACTGTTTGGTGCGCTTTATGGAGCTGGCGGAGTCATTGGCCCATATGTCTTCAAAAACGATGATGGTCAGAATGTTACGCTCCAGCCGTGGCGGCCACATGGCCGAAATCATATTTAAACATTAATGCCATAAAATTTTCTATCCTATTGGACCGTTTCATTGATATCAAAAATATATTACTATGTTTTATTGTGATTTAAACTTGTATCACTCTATAAAGAACACCCTTTATAAAAGCACAACAATTCTATGGCAAAGTCGAATATTTTTATCCCTCACTGACTATAATAGAAAAGGCTTAGGATTATATCAAGGCTCAGTCTGACATTTCAAACACCAAACGTTCTATTTCACACTCAATTATGAATGAACGAGGGCCGTTTGATAATTCCATGACTTTGAATTTAACTCATTTTTCAAAAAAGCTTCTTTGAGATCAAAAAATTTAGTGTAGAAATAATTTTTTTCTGTTGCTTTATTGCTTTCATATAATGTGCTTGTTTTCTTAAGGCCCTCAAATAGGCGTTTGTTTCGGGTCAGCTCAAATATCTTATCACACCATTATTGTCATACAATTAATAGTTTTTAAAATTTAGAAATGTACAAAAATATTGACGACTAGTGTTCTTTACAATGTGTGGGAATTAATTAGTTTTCGCTCATGGCGTTTTCTTTTCTGGAAAACATGTAACATCTTTTCGTTTCTCTATCAAAAAGTGGCAGTTGGGAGGAAAGTTGAAACAAAAATGGTTTTTCGCAAAGAATGTTGATTAATTTTTAATAAATTCTAATAAATTCTTTAATTTCAAATGGCGAAATAGTTAAATTTTTTGTTAAAAAGTGCAAAAAATGTTGCATTTTTTTCTAGAAAAGAAATCAATATTTTTCTTTAGAAATTTCTTCATTTTCTTTTCTTTCTCAAGTAAACTTACCAACCTTAAAATAAATCTTTGTCAAAAAATTATTTAGTAAAAAAAAATGCGCATAAATTGAAATATCTCATAAATATTCATTCAACTCCTTAATTTGTGTTGAAATGATTTCCTCAGCATTTAACACAATTTAACCGCGTAATTGCTTAATAATCTGCCGCCGAAATATGCCGCATAAAATAAACAATTACCAAAAGGGTCAAGCGGAGGGGAAGAAGAAAAAAAGAGAGAGAGAGAATTTAAATTATTATGAAATATTTAATTTCCAACATAAATGAACAGTGTGACCCTTAAGTAGCCACATAATCCGACAATTATCATATTTTTATATGAAACATTTTGCGGAGCACTAAATTAAAAAAGATAATTAAGCGGAAAATTGCCAGCATCAGCGTTCACAAAATGTATTCCAAAAGGCATTTCCAGCATTGGCAAACGTTAGTATTTTGTGGCCATTTTTCACTTGTTTCTCTTTTGGTTTTTTATTTTATTTCTTATTTTGCTAATAACGAAATTGGATTTGAAGTTTTTTTTAACGAATTGTTGTTTGGCTGACTGTACTTTTTTTTCTATATTTTCTTAATGGCGCTGTAGCAAAATTTATTATAAATTAAAAACAGAAAAAAAAGTGATGACAGGAACCCAAACAGCCTGCTGCCTGGCCCCAAAGCCCAAAAGGAAAGAGCGCTTTATTGTGCAAACATGATTGTACAGAAAAAATATTAACGCAAATTGTTGCAAACGCAAAGAGAAATGCAAATAATAAACGATACAAAAGTGTTTAAACCGCAAAATTCACAAACATCCGTTTCCTGTTTGTTGGCTTCCTTATTTATTTGTTATTTCGTGCAAACTTCACTTTCTACCTGCTTCTCTCTCCCTCTCTCTTTTACTGCCACTAATTGTTTTTGCTACTTGGTTTTTTATTTATTAATAGTCTGGTTTCGCAAAAAATAATGTTTTTAATGGTTTGCAAAAGTTTTTAAATGTTAAGCGTTAATAATTGTTGGTTGAACTCAAAGTGATTTACAGCATTCAACTTCTTACATAATCGCAAGATATATTAATTTCCCATACTTTATTGTCATGAATGAAAAAATTAGGAACACCATTTTTAGCCTGCTTGTCATGGTCATAATATAAATCGCCCTGTCCACGACAGGCAATTATGGACACCCATCCACATATCTTATATAGAAATAAGTAGATCAGTCATTTGGCTAAAAATCATGATAATTGTAGAATAAAAATATATGACAAAAGTGTTGTCATGTGACAACGATAATAAATACTATATCTGACATCAAGGATATGACAATAGCGAGACAAATTGAAAGCTGTCGAAGTTATCTGACAACATGTTGTTATGTGATAACGACGATAAATACTATATCTGACATCAGGGCTATGACAGTAGAGAGATAAAATGAAAACTATCGTAGATATCTGACAACATGTTGTCAGGTGACAACCTGACCATGGCTACATATAAAAAAAACATCTTCCCATGCAGAACTTGCAGTGGCAGTAATAACAAAACGAAACGAAACATATTGTCAGATGGCAATGACGACGAAAGCAACAAGTTTCAGACATCTTACCAAGCAGTATTAAAATACAACGTTTATTAATGACATAACAACACTGAGACAAAGAAATGAAAACTACTCTAAGATATCCGAATATATGTTTGTCAGGTAAACAATGACGACAGAGAAAAATAATTTCCAATTTTAAATTGGCTGATATCATCTGACAATGTTATAGCAATAATAAGGAAACGAAATGAAAACTATTAACAAAAATCTGACAAGATATTGTCAGGTGACAATCATGACAACCACAAACACAAACAACTTCTAGCATCTGACCGTGTCATATTAAAAGAATACTTCTGTTAATGGTGTGACAATGATAGAGCAACGAAATAAAAGATGTTGCAAATATCAGACATGTTATTGCAAATGACAGTTGTCATAAACGTAGTCAACGTCCAACATCAGAATATGCCTTATAAGCACACAACATTTTTCAATGATTGGATAACAAAAAAAAATAATGAATATTATTTGCAAATATCTGAAAATATTTTGTCACATGATCATCTGACAGCAATCAGTGATGATGAAAATATTTTAAAATATCACGTAATATGTTGTCAGGTGGCAGTCAGACAATTATTATTGATGTGCAATGCTAACAACATCTGTGAATAATGTGCCAATTATAACGAAATTAGATGAAAACTACTGTCACATACATAAAAATATCTTGTCATAGGACAATAATGACAGACTCAACAAATTCTGACATCGTACTGTGCGGGACTACAAAAAACCTCTATTAAAAATTTAAAAATGATATCGAAAAGATATGAAAATTATTTCAAATATCGTATAATATCCTGTCATATGATGATAATGACAAGTATAATAAACTTCTCACATTCTACTATAGAAGATTAGCTCACAGGAACTGTCAATGAAATGAATCGAAATAAAAATCTACTTTCAAATATCTGACAAAATGTTGTCGGGTAACAGTAATGACAGACCTAATAAAACTCTGACATCGTGCTCTATAGGGCTACCAAAACAGATTTAATAAACTTCTGACATCATACTAAGCCATATTAGCCCAGAACACCTGTAAATGAAATGAACAATGATAATGAAATTAGTTGAGAATTATTTCAAAATAGCTGACAATATGTTGTCAGGTGACAATAATGACAGAGTTAATAAAATTAGCTATCTTACTATGCGGGACTAGAAAAGATTTTAAAGTGATAACGAAAATGTATGAGAACTATTTTCAAATATCTTACAAAATTTTGTCATATAACAAAAATGACAGATTTATTACTCTTCTATCTTGTCATTATGATATATTAGCTCAAAATCTCTGTCAATGCAATAAACAATGATAATAAAACGAAATTAAATTAAAATCTCTGACAATATGTTGTCAGGTGACAATGGTAACAGATTAAATAAATTTATGATTAAAAAACCTGCATTAAGGATGGGAAAATAATAACGAAGAGGTATGAAAATCTTTTTAAACTATATTATAAAATGTTGTCATATAACAATTATGACAGCTGCCATAAACCTTATTAAAACTTTTGCAATGCAAGACAAGCTGACGACATCTGATAATAATTTGACAATGATAACACAACGATCTAAAAATTGTGTCCAAATAACTCACAGCTGTCAGTTTATAGTGTGACAGATACTTGAGATGTATTGAAATTCTGACATTTTGCTAGGCCAGATTAGCCGACAACGGCTGTCAATGGTAGAGAAGCGAAATGGCAAACATTGGTAAATTTTTAGTAATATGTTGTTAGATGACAATAGTGACAGATTAAATAAATTTCTGATATCTTACTGTGCGGCATAAAAAAATCTGCATTAAAGATAAGAAAATAATAACGAAGGAATATGAAAATCACTTTTAAATATCTTACAATATGTTGTCACATAACAACAATGACAGCTGTCCTAAACTTTCCAAAACTTTTACAATGCAAGACAAGCTAACAATGTCTGTTACTAATTTGATGATGATGATAGCGAAATGAAAGGAAACACATTTTCAAATATCTGACGGTTATCCATAGATAGTATGACAGTTATTACAGATGTATTAAAATTCTGACATTTTTCTAGGCCAGCTTAACCAACAGCGGCTGTCAATGGTAGACAAGCGAAATGGGAAATATAGTTAAGTTTTTAGTAACATGTTGTCAGGTGACAGAGTGACAACTGTTTGCTGACAAATCGTAACTTCAAACGGTTGTAAGATTTTTTTGTACAAATTATTTTATTATTGATTGTACCATACGTATGATTATTATTAATTCAAGGACTACTTACCGACTTCCTATACTCGAGTTGGGAAATACTGGAAAAATTGAAAATTTTCATTAAATTTGAATTTCAAATTGTTTTCAGTAAATCTTTTTTCATGGTGCTGGTTTCTGGGAAAGTGCTGTGATGCTAAAAGATTATTTGTTTTATCAGTGCAGTGCGGCCAGAAAATTGCCTTGAGTGTATTTAATAAAAAACATAAATTTCTTAAATATTTCAAACACTTACAAATACAACGAACAAAATCAATTTCAACAAAAAGAAGCTATTTAAAAAAAAATACACATCGACACGAGGCAAAAGTAAGAAAAAAATTACAAAACATAAAGTGACATACAGAATTTGAAGATCAGTTCTTAAATAAGACATTTAATTGAAATGAATTTTAGAGAAAATTAAAATGAAAAGGATTTTTAGTTTTATAAAAATTTCAATTAGGAAATGGTGCTTTTTTTTGTTTTCAACCAACTGACATGTCAAGTGGTGCTGGACTAAATTTTAAATAAATTTCTTTTCAAAAATTGTTTTTGATTAAATGTTTTTTTTCAGTTTTGTTGTTGTTGTTTTTTGCTATGTTTGTGTTGTTTTTCTTAAATGGTTTTAAATAATAATTTTAAACAGACTCGTGTTTGTTGTAAATAAATTCTTTTTTTTTTTTTAAATAAAATTTATTTGTTCTTAAGTCGACTTAAAATTTTCTTTTCTGGGGGTTTGCTTGTGGTTGAACGACAAATGAAAAAAAACAACAAAAACAAACAAAAAAGTTTTGCTCTCACAAAATTCAAATAAAATATTAGCTTCAAAATATGTGTGTGTGTGTGTGGCTTGAAAGTTTTCTGTGCTTTTGCTTTTACTGTGTGCTGTTTCGGTAGTTTTGTGGTTTTGAAAATTATATTCAAAAGGTTTCTTTAATTCAGCCATTATTCTATTTCCAAAATACTATTTGTTTGCTTGTTTGTTTATTGCCAAGTCTCATTTAAAGTTGTTGGTGTTGGTAAGTTGTAATAATTGTTGGGTTTTTCTATTTGTTGGAAACAAAAAATGAAAATAAATCATTAAAAATTATGAAAAATGTTTCAAATAATTCAGGTTGAATACTTTAATTTAAAATAAAATGCAGCTGGTTGTTTTAGGTGCTATTCAAAGTGCTTGTAAGACATGAAGTGCTACAATTGATTTGCAGTTATTTAATTTTATATACATTTCTTTTAAAGGAGGCAGGTGCTAAAGTTTTATATAAAATCAGCTGGTGTATATTGTAAAAAAAAAATTTATGTAAATTTGATATGAATTTTCTCATAAACTGCAAATTCCAAGTGGCATTTTAAACAAGAATTTTCTTGCTCTTGAGAGCAGTTGATTAACAGCTGATTAACAGCTGTTTGTCAGCTGATCAACAGCTGATTGCAAAAAATTTCAAAAGTTATAAGAAATAAACTATTTATTACAAACATATATTATATCAATATAAAATTTACGAATTTATGAGAAACTAACTGGTCATAAAATAGTATTTAAAGCTTAACAAAAAGCTAATTAACTCCAACATACCCAGCAGAACATAAGAACTAACATTTTAATTTTAATAAATGCACTAAAAAAAATTTTATTGCATATAATCTCCAGTTAATGTTGGAGGAACTACAAAAAGTTCTCTATTTTAATTCTTTAATACAACTTATTAACGACCCCACTGTGCATTTAATGCAAAATTAAAAGCTCTGCAGTGGTGTCTTCTTTTGGTTCTGTTCAGTTAGTCCATTTTTGAAATGACTTTTAAAGCCACCGACTCAACATTCAAATTTACATGAATTTTTATAATTTTTTGCAATAAATTTTTTTATATTTTTACATGAAATATAAGTCTTTAATTGTGTGCTATTAAAAAAAAGTATTAAACTATGATGTGCTTTATTTTTATTACAACAAATATTTTTGTCACAAACTCGCATGAGCAAATTAATAAATTTTTTTATTAAATTATTATCGAGTAATTTTTAAGATAAACAAAAATTAAATATAAATTTTTTTTTGATCGATTATCCTTAATCATAAAACAAATATTTGGCTTACAAATCAATAACGGATATACAAACATCTATGGGAGGATAAAGTTTGTTGACAAAATTAAATTAAAAAAAAAAATGCGTTTCAATAAATCAATTACGGAACAACAGTTTTATGGCCTCCCACCAAGACGCGACTTCTCCACTACATCCATGAAATTGAATTTCGCAAAAGCGGATACACTTCGGAGGCATGTTTCCTGTGCCAACGACAACGAAGTTACTAAATTTGTTACCAACTATTGTCATGAGGAAACGAGATCCTTTTAAGAAAAATTGAATTATATTTTAAAAATTGAATTTTTAGTTAAACAGAGACAAGGAAACATACTGAAAATAAAATATTCCTAAAGAGTATCGCATACAGGTTTTTAAACACTCTGGGTTTTCTAAAAATTGTATAGCCCTTCTATGCTCGCTCTTGTGTAATTCTCAATTGGTTTTTGTCTCTACGTAAGCAAAAAGCCATTGCTGTCTCGGAGTTATGTTAAAGTCTGCTGATATTCTCAGAAAGTAACATTTTTACAAAGTATATTTTAAGAAAGTTTCTTTTAAGAAAGGTCCCTTTGAAAAATCATTAAGAAAGTATTTTTTAATAAAGTATCTTTCAAAGAAGGTGGCTTTTAGAAGAGGTCCTTTTCAGAAGGTGTAAGATAGTTTCTTTTGAGAAAAGTCCTTTTAAGAAAGTTCCTTTTAAGAAAGTACTTTAAAAAAGTACAAAAAAAGCACCTTTGAAAATAATATCTTGTAGAAAGTCACTTTCGAAAATGTTTCGTATAAAAAACGTTTTGGAAAATGCGTCCTTTATACAATCATTTTGAAAAAAGTTCTTAAGTCTTAACAAAGTTTGTTGGTACCCTTTAAAGGAACATAATTTCCAAAAGTATATTTTAAAAGTTTTTTTTTTTAAATACATAAAAAATTATTTAAAAACACATTTAAAAATAGTATCTTTCTAAAAAGTCCCCTAAAAAGTACCTTTTGAGAAATGTGTCCTTAAAACAAAAATTTTCAAAAAAACTCTCGATGGAATAATTTTTCCAAAAGTATTTTTGGAAAGTGTACTTTAAGAAATATACACAAACAACAATAAAAAATGTGTTTTTAAAATAAACCACTTTTCAAATTAGGGTTTTGCAAGAAAGTTACTTTTGAAAAAGTTCCTTATAAAAATACTTTTTGAAATATGCAGCTTGAAAACAATTGATTTTAAAATAGTTTTAAATTAATGTGGTATCTTTTGATAAAAAAAAACTTGTTCCAAAGTATTTTTCAAAAGTGCATTTTTTTTGTTGAAATACGAGTAAAAAAACTTCTTTTGAAAAAATGCCGTTTAAAGAGGTAACTTTTAAAAAATTCCTTTAAAAAAGTATATTTAAAAAGAATACCCCAAAAATACCTTTTAACAAAGTACTACTTAAAAAAAGTACTTTTTAAGAAGGTTCCTTTTAAAAAAACAAGCTTTTTAAAAAATGCCTTAAGAAATACTTGTTAAGAAAGTGGTCTTTAAAAAAGTACTATTTTAAATTGTTAAAGTACTTTTTAAAGCAAGTTTTTTCAATTAATATATCTTAAAAAGATACCTTTTGAAGAAAGAACATTTTAAAAAAGTACTTTTCAAAAAAGTTCATTTTAAGAAAGTAGTTTTTAAAAACGTACATTTTAGAAAAGTACTTATTAAAAAGTACCCCTTTACAAAAGTACTTTTTAAGAAGGTACCTCTTGAAATAAACAAGTTTTTTATAAAATCGCCTAAAAAGATATACTTGTTAAGAAAGTGGTCTTTAAAAAAGTACTATTTTAAATTGTTAATCATTTAAGAACTTGAAGTTGTTGAAAGAATAAAAGAGGGTAAAAAAGTACTTTTTTAAAGAAAGTTTTTTCAATTAATACATCTTAAAAAGATACCTTTTGAAGAAAGAACATTTTAAAAAAGTACTTTTTAAAAAAGTACTTTTAAAAAAAGTACATTTTAAGTAAGCAGCATTTAAAAATGTACATTTAAGAAAAGTACCTATTAAAAAAGTACCCCTTTACAAAAGTACTTTTTAAGAAGGTACCTCTTGAAAAAAACAAGCTTTTTAAAAAATCGCCTTAAGAAATACTTGTTAAGAAAGTTGTTTTTAAAAAAGTACTATTTTAAATTGTTGATCATTTAAGAACTTGAAGTTGTTGAAAGTATAAAAGAGGGTAAAAAAGTACTTTTTTAAAGCAAATTTTTCCATTAATACATCTTAAAAAGATACCTTTTGAAGAAAGAACATTAAAAAAAGTACTTTAAAAAAGTACTTTTAAAAAAAGTACATTTTAAGTAAGCAGCATTTAAAAATGTACATTTAAGAAAAGTACTTATTAAAAAAGTACCCCTTTACAAAAGTACTATTGAAAAAGTGTTTTAAATCTCCTTAAAAAGTACTTTTTTACCCCTTTTTTTCTTTCAAAAACTTGAAGTTCTTAAAGGATGAATTAATGGAATTTAAATTTAAAAGGACAAGAAATTTAAAACTTTTTTAATGCATGTCAAACAATACTTTTGCATACGAGTATGTTTTTTTCAAGTCAATTGTCGGTTGGTCTCTTAGAGTCTACAACTTTTTTGTATGTCCGTGTTATTTTATGAAAAAACTCTTTTAAAATTAAAGTTGGAAAAAGTCTGCCAGTGTAGAATAATAAAGTAAAAAAAGGTCACTGAGCGCTGATTCATTTAAAAAGAGGCTTAATATAACTAAACGATTATATATATATATATATATATATATATATATATATATATATATACATATATATATATATATATATATATATATATATTAAACCCCTGGAACGTTCACATTTAAGAGAAACTTTTGTGATTCATGGGACGGAGAAAAAGGTGTCAATATGCCCTGGTAACTTGGTGGAGGCTTGTGGTGTGTTCTCTTCGTTTATATAATTTGAAATCTTATAATAAAATATATAAAATAAAATAAAATAATAAAGAACGAACAAACTGCAATTTAATCAAATCCAAAATACTAAAATAATTTCTATCGTTTGTTGTTTTTAGTTTTATTTACGTGTTTTTGATTGGAAGCAAACAAACTAAAAAAGGGGGAAAAAATAAAAAAGAAGAGAACGTTTTATTATTCTATACAAATTGGAAATGGTAATAAATATTTAAATTAAAGCTTCGTCCATTGATTCAAACGCCAAGAAATGAAACCGAAAAAACAATGATGAGAAAATCAAACAAACGTTTTCACAATAAATTAAAAAAAAAAAACTCCAAACTTTTAGGAAAATCCACATTTGCCACATAACAAGAAATTTATCATTTTCATTTCAATACTTTTTTGGTTTTTTTTTTTGGTTTTTTTCAATATATAAAATATTAGAATTCGCAAAAATCACGTTCATACATCATCAGCAGTCACAAACACAACGGCAGCAACTTCCGGCGTTCAAGTTAAATAATTTGTTTTTTTTAATATATATTTTATATAGAATATTTATATAAATATGATTTTAAGGTATATATAAATAAGTATGTATATAAAGAGATTGATTGGTATATATATATATAGTATTTATAGAGTGTGTGTGTGTGTGTGTGGGTTATATATTAATTAATTAAATATTTATTCGAAGGGAAATAAAAAGTGTGTTTGTTAACATCCACACAATACGTACGGACGTACAAACGAAGTGTGTTGGAATTTCTGATTTAAATTATAAAATTGTTAAAATGTTTTTCTTAAATTTTTTGTTGTAAATCAACATACTTTTTTTGGCTTCATACGATCCAACAAATATTTATGGAATTAAATAAATAAATAAGAAAAAAAGGCTTTTAAAATATACAATATATATCGACAGTTAGTTAAAAAGAAAATGAAGTATTTATTAAGTATTTAAGTATAATAATTATATATATTTAGATATACGAGGGGCGCTCACCAAGTCCATAAAACTAGAAAACCATAAGAAAAATAAAAAAAATACCTAAAATAATATAAACTAGAATTGATTTAAAATATTTCAATAATATAAAACAAAAGATCATAAAAATTTTAAAACGAAAAATCTTTTAAAACTTAATTTTACAACTTAAAAAAAAACACCGAATATTTTTTGTTTTCAATACGCTGCTGCTTTTACCACTGTTCGTATGTACATTCTCTGTGCTTTTGTCATTCAATTGGAAAATGCCATTCAAACATATTGATTCAAGAAGAATAAGAAGAAGAAGAGGAGAATAAAAAATGATAACAGTGATGACCACATTTAGTTGTTCCAGGAACAGGACATTTCCACTACATTCCAGTTTCTTGCTTTTTTTATTTCTTAATTTTAATACACTAAAAACATTATCTCCACACAAGAATCACAGCAAAAGAATAGAATGCAAAAAGAAAACAAGGCTTAAGTAAATAATTAAATGGCAGCAATGCAAATGGAAAGGATAAGCAAAAAAAAAGAAAATGATTACAAAGAAACTTTCCTTAAGGCTCTTGCAAATATAAAATATTTTGTGGTACACTTTTAAATGGCTTATTGTTCACTTATATTAATCAATTATATATGGTTTGAAAGGTATTTTGGTGTAGAAATGCATGATATATACAATAGTATATTTAAATATCCTACATATACATTTCTGGTACACTTTTAAGTATCCTAACGTCCATTAATATTGTCAAAGCTTACGTGGCTTGAAAGGTATTTATGTGCACAAAAGCACAATATAAATTTTATTTATAAATAATGGATCTATTCGCCTAAGAAAATTATTAAATTTTAAGTTTAATAATACGAAAAATGTCAGCAATTGCTGAATTTTAGCCCTTGATTGTATTCACTTAATTTGGCCTTATAAAAGTAAGATTTTTGTTAGTCTTTTACTAAACCTTCTGATTATATAGGGTGTTTTTAATAGAGTGATACAACTCTGAGTTGGCATCACTGCTTTATTTGACCACCCATTTAACAGCTGATAGTTGATTTTTGTTTAGTTTCCTGTGACATTTTATTATGGATCGACTTACGCCAGAGTAACGTGTGCAAATTAGGGAAATTTTTAATCAAAATAATGGTTCTGTTCGCCAAACTTATCCTGCACTTCGTCCATTCAAAATTTTCTTTTCCCATGAAGCCCATTTTTTTTGTTGAATTCGTACGTAAATAAATAGAATTGTCTTATTTGGAGTGAGGAGAATCCACAAGCTTTTGTCGAAACACCAATACATCCAGCTTTATGGGCTGGCGGAGTCATTGGCCCATATGTCTTCAAAAACGCTGATGGTCAGAATGTTACTGTTTGTGAAAATTGGTGTTCCAGATTGCGCCTTCCACGTGCCAGCCGTGGCGGCCACATGGCCGACTTCATATTAAAACATCAATGACATAAAATTTTCTATCCAATAAAGACCGTTTGATTGATATCAAAAATATATTACTATGTTTTATTATGATTTAAACTTCTATCACTCTATAAAAAACACCCATTATTAACACTTTTCGTGTTTATATCTCTACAATCAAGTAACCGAAAAATTAACTTTAACTCTAAATAGAGTTTGTAATTGAGAGGTCGCACTATGGGACTTGGTATGTTCATTAATTAATTTTATTATTTCAAATTTGTAATTGTTAGCTACAAGTGATGAAATAAATATCACAAAAAAAACCTATCACACGTTTTGTGGTACTCTTTAAAGCATCTAATTGTTTGATAATATTTCCAAAATATACAACGTTTGAAAGGTATATTTAGGCAGATTAGCACAATATAAATTATATATATAAATAAGATATATATACAAATTTGTGGTGCACACCAATATTGATAAAGCACTTATAAGTTGGCAGGATTCTTTTTAAAGATAAACGCAGCAAGTTACACTTATCTTGTGGTACTCTTTTATATATCTTAAAGTCCAATAATATTGTTGAAGTATATGTGATTTAAAAGGCAGTTTTCTGTTACTTTTCATAGTGATGATAAAAATTTATTACAAATATAAGTCGTACGTGTTCTTGTGGTACACTTTGAAACAGTTTATCATCGAGCAACATGATTAAATTATATATATTATGAAAGGTATTTTCAAGCAGATGTGCTTATTAATAAATGCGGCACTTATTTGTGGTACACAACCGTCTGACCTAAGCTAATCAAGAAGAAAACTTTAAGTTTTATTTATAAATTTGATCCTTCCTGGCGGGTATAAAATTGATAATAATAAATTCTCTAAAATAAATTCTCTAAGAAAAATTCTCTAAAGCGTCTCTTACAGAACTGTAAAGTTTTGCTGGAAAAGTTGTTTTGAAAATTTTCCAAAATGTCGTTTTGCAAGCAAAGCTGCTGGTCCCACTGTGCAATGTAGATTGATACACCGTTCTGTAGATTGAAGTTTTATAAATTCTTGTTGTTTTCTTTGCAATTGTGCGATAAAATTCTATTTAAAGACATCATGAGGCAGGCAGTTATTTTTATATATTTCTTTATAATTCTCATCGGGTTTACAATCTTTGAATTAAATCTTTTTTTTTTTTTTTTTTTTTTTTTAGAAAATTCACACGTAAAAAGTGAAAATAATTACAAGAATTTTTCTAGTGGAAGAATATATTTTTTACGTAGTTATTCTTCAAGTATTCTTTTTATGTATTTTTAAATATTTCTGTTAAAGTTTTTTCAGTACTTTTTAGTTTTTGGAAAATTGTCAGCTGCCTGCTAGAAAAATTATGCTAATTAATTTCATGCAACAATTTAAATGAGCTGAAATTTAAAAACAAAATACACATAAAAACTATTTCCAGCACATTTTGAATTAAAAAAAAGGACAACGAAAAATTCATGTCAACAATCCCAGGAAAAGAAAAAAAAACTTAATTCAAGTGATATTTTCAACAAGTGCTTGTTTAATTTTTGTTCTTTTATTAGTGAAAGTGCAACAATTCAATTTGATTGATTAGTTTTCCTGTAGAATTCATGACAAAAAAGGTGCTGTTTGGTGAATGCAGAAAATTAATTTGCTATTTAAGAAATAATTAAAACAAAATTAAAAAAAATTGCTGCCATTTCTTTATGATAAAAAAGTAAAACTAGAAAAAATTAAACACGTTACTGAAAGTCTAAAAACAAAAATCATTTCAAACAATTAGGAAGAAGAGGAAGTTTAAATAAAAACACACAAACATACGCAATTAAACGTTGGTTCATTTCTTTTTCATATTTTTTTCTTTTATTATTATTTATTATAAAGTTTTTTTTTCTCAATCTTAGATTTTTCATTTTTTAAATACTTTTTTTTTTTGGTTTTTATAATTTAATAATAATATAACATTAAATATTTTTTTAGTTTTCATATAAATATAATTCTTTTTTTAGTTTTATTATTTTTTTGGTAATTAGTATTATTTTGATAAGTTTCGAAAGAATCTGTCAGTGTTTTTATGTTAAAAAATATGAATGATAAGAAATTAAAAAAGAAAACTTAATAGTTAATAAATTTTTGTTTGCGGAACAAGTTAAATATTTACAAAATAAATCCTTTTTCTGTAAAAAAATATATTAAAATATATATGTTTTCATAAAAAATTTTAAATATCAAAATAGGCAGTTTTCTTAGATGTTTGCTGTTGAAAAACAAAACATGTATAAACGAATAGAAAAAAAGAATGTAAAAACTTGAAATTAAATATTTTAAAATATTAAAGATTTTTTAAAATTTCGTTTATAAAATATATTCAAATAAAACATTAAATGAAAAGTAAATAAAAAATTAATAAAAATAAAAAAAAATTATAGAAAATAAATTAATAATGAAAAAATTAATATATATATATATATATATATATATATATATATATATAAATACGTAAAAACAAAAAAAAATTTAAAATTTTTTAAAAAAATAGTAAAGTAATAAAAAAGTAGTAGAATAAATCAATAAAATAAACTAATTAAAAAATTATAAAATTAAAATAAAGTAATAAAACAAAATAAAAAAATAAAATAATAAAATAAAATAATTAAAAATTTAAAAATACTAAAATAAAATATTAAAAATTTTATAAAATAAAAAAATAAAATAATAAAAAATTATAAAATAATAAAATAAAGTAATAAAACAAAATAATAAAATAAAATAATAGAATAAAATAGTAAATTCTATATAAATGTATTAAAAAATATATAAAATAATAAAATAATAAAATAATAAAATCTTATAAAATAATAAAAAAAATAATAAAAAATTATTAAAAAAATAGTTTATAAAACAAAATATAATTAAAATGTAAATAAAAAATTTAATTAGAACTAAAAATAAAATAATAATGGATTATTTTTTATTGCTTGAAAGCAATTTTTTTTACAAAAAACTAAAAAAAATTTTGCAAAAAACAATTAAAATTAAAAAATTTAATAAAAAAAATTATTTATAATAAAATTAAAAAAAAAATATGCATAAAAATATAATTTGATAAAAGTGTTAATTAATATAATTTTTTAAATTAAAATAAAAATTTATAAAAAATTTAGTGAGATAAAAATATTAATTAATATATTATTTTAACAAAAATAAAATACCTGAAAATTTAATTTTAAAAAATTAAAAAAAATTAAAATAATTAAAAAAAATTAAAAAAATTCAAAACATTTTTAAAAAAAATTTATAAAAATTTTATAAAAAAAATTATTTATAATAATATAAAAAAAAATATGCATAAAAATATAATTTGATAACAGTGTTAATTAATATCATTTTTTAAATTAAAATAAAATTAAATTTAAAAAAAATTAAAAAAAAGTGATAAAAATATTAATTAATATATTATTTTAACAAAAATAAAATACCTGGAAATTTAATTTTAAAAAATTAAAAAAATTAAAAAATTAATAAAATTAAAATTTTTTTTAAATCTCTTAGATTGAGAGTTTCTAATTATTGTCCACTTCTGAATTGCGTACCGCACAGCGCGATCCGTTTAAATGGCAGCACGCGTTGTGATGCCACTGAAAATAAAATTATGTGGCAACAAACATCAACCAGCTGCAGTGCTGTCATTTATGCTTCGCATGCCTAAAAGCATGCTACACTTGTTGTTATTAGACAATAATTACTCTTTTTTGGAAAATTTATAATTTCAAGACGTTTGTTCAAGCAAATTAAAAAAAAGTTCAGGGATATCATGCGGCCAGAAAAATTAAAAAACTAAAAATTACAAAAGTTACACGATCCTTAATATAGAATATTATCCTTCGCCAAATCTAGGATGTTCATGGCCTTTCCCCGCTGCTGCCACAGTACTTTGAAAGTTACATAAAATTTATTTGCAATTCAAACTAATTAAATGCCATTAAGGAAACGTATGAAATAGAAAAACAAATAAACAAATCGAATGTGTGTGTGTGTGTGTGTTTATGCAAGTTTGTGGGATTAAAATTTATGCATATTTTTTCTGTTTCATAAACAAATAAATTTTAATTAAATTTTACATTAAACCTAAATGCATTTCATTAACAAGTTCCATATGCGAATGCTTAACATGTTTTGTTTTTTTGGTAACGTTTTATTTATATAGAGAACAAAGAAAACAAAAACAAAAACAAAATAAAACTTAAAATGTTTAACAAATTAAACTGAAAATAATATGCACGTAATCGTCAGCATTATAATTGTACAAATACATACACTGAAATTTAAATAAATGAGTTTTTAATATTAGCGTTCATTAGTTCCCTCTCTCTCTCTCTCTCTCTCTCTCTTATTTTTTGGTTTTTCTGCAGGATATTTACTTGTTTTAGGTTAAAATGTAATTAATAGAAAATTAAAATTAATTAAACGAATAGTTTTACACAAAACGGTATTTGGCTGGAATACACACACACGCATCGTAATTAAGTTGGAATTAAATTAAAATAAATGGACAACTAAAAAACTTGACAAAAAACTCAATGAAATAAAAATTAGGTGACATTTCTATTTTGTTAAACAAGAAATTAGTAAATATTTCTCCTGTTTAATTTTTATGGAGAAATAATAAAAAAAAAATTGTTAAATTTGTACGCATTTTGCATTTTTAAAAAGTGAACAAAAAAATAATGTTATTTAAATGAAATAAAAGTGCTGGAAATTTAGTTGCAACTTAAATTTATTGAGACAATTAATTTTAATTTCGTTTTTAAAACAAAAAGTATTAAAACAATATTTTTTAAAAACTCCCTCGAAGTAGACAGCAGTTTTTGTGAAAGTCTTATTATGCACTGCATACCTTTAGGGGCAAAAAAAATGGCCTGCACTGTAGTGTGCCCAGAAGTATTCCGCTCCTAAAAGTATGCAACTTTATAAATATATAACTCAAATGAAGTTATCACAAAAAAAAATTTGAATTTTGATTGAAAATCTAGAAGGATTTATTTCTCATCATGGAAGGACGCAATTTACATAAATGATTTGTAAGAGTAGAGAATTTTCGATTTGCGAGTTTGAAAACACAATTTTCTTCATGTACCCCAAGTATGCAGTGATATCAGGCAGCATGACAGCCTCAGCAAAATGTCATCGCAACAAGCAGTAATAATTTGCTAACGCTTGCTGGTAGAAAGTATTAAGTCAACAATATTGAATTAATAACACGTTTTGTTAATGTGTGTGGGGGCCTAGAAAAGTCTTTCAGTTATAAAAATGTAGAAAATGTTTTAAAAAAGTTACAGCAGTTATTCTAATTCAATAAATTATTTTTCTAAATATGAAAAATTTAATTCAAGCTGCATCTATGATCGTATAATGGATTAAATTCGCTTACTATTTATAAAATCATATACTTCAACTCTGTTATAAGTTTCAATGAAATCGGTGCAAGGATACGCCTACCTCCCATATATCCTTTATTTTGGATAATAATTTTTTGCTGTAATAATGATCAAAAAGCAAATGAAATACCATATCTGTATCAAATTTGATCTAAAATAGTACAAGGACATGACTAGTTCTTGTAGAATTTTCATTTTGATATATTATTCTCCCATAGAATAATTTAGAACACGATCAGAATTCAGCGAAAATACATAACAGTTCGTGAAATTTTACCTGTAAGCTCCGTAGCACATTTTATTGCAATCAGTGCAAGGATACGTGTAGCCGCCATATATCCTTTATTTTTAAAATACATGTATGCTTATAATAATGCTTACCATACAGCCAGTATTGGTAAAAATATACCATATTAAGTAAATTACTAAGCCTCAACTACATATTAAATAAATAAGCGCAAGGATTCGTATATACTTCAGCAAAAAATCAGGGCTTTACTTGCTGTTATAATAAAAATTTAACGACACAGGAGAATAATTCGTAACATATTACAGAGTAACATATTCTGATTGCAACTAATGCACATATATGGCTCAAGTATTACATAGACTTAATAATCAACATTGAATTTCACCGGCAGTTAAGCTTAGAATGCCGCCAAAATTTGTAACTACTTGTTGAAGTGGGCAATAAAGCTCTGTGCTGAATTTCATTGCAATCAGTGCAAGGATCTGTTATCTTCCCATATATCCTTTATTTGGAAAACTAGTATTTTGCTGTAATATATATCAGAAAGAAAACTAAAGGCTACTACTGTAACAAGTTTGACTTAAAATCGTATAAGAGAATATAAAGGGCTTATAAAATTTTTATTTATTAAATGTATCCTTTGTTACAATTGATAGCTATGAGAATGCAGCAAAATTTTGTAAATATTTGCAGAATATATCTATTAACCCTTCAGAGGAGTTTCGTTGATATCGGCGCAAGGTCCTGTCTTCTTCCCATATATCCTTTATTTGGAAAACTAATATTTTACTGTATCAAATATAAGAAAGTAAACTAAAAGCTAATACTGCACTGATTTTACTTAAAATCGTATAAGAGAATATATAGCGCTTATAAAACTTGTATTTATTAAATATATTCTTTGTTACAATTAATAGCTGTCAGAACGTAGCAAAAATTTGTAACTACTTGCAGAATGTATCTATTAAGCTTTTTGAGGAGTTTCATTGAAATCGGTTCAAGGATTTGTCTTCTTCCCATATATCCTTTATTTTGAAAATAAGTTTTTTCTGATTTAAAGATCAGAGAGTAAACTAAATGATACTTCTGCAACTTTGGTTTAATATGGTATTAGGGAATGTTTACCTCTCGCAAGGACTGTATATTAAAAGTTTGTATGACCTGCATGCCGAGAAAATTTATAACTATTTGTGATATATTACGTATAAACTGTAAGAAAAATTGCGCTGAAATAAGTGCAAGGATAAGCGTAGCCACCAAATGTCCTTTATTTTCAAAACGTTTATTTGGTTACCACAAAGTTCACTACGCAGCAAATGTTAGTAAATATAGATGAGTGGAAAGAAATATTGTTTAACAAGTATTACATATAGTGTTCGTCAATGCAAGGACTTGAATACCTTAAATATACTGATTTATTAAAAAATTGAAACTCTTAGTTGCAAATCAAAAGAAGAATATAGCAAAATTAGGTAGACATTTTTAAAATATTACAGAGTACCATTATTGAAAGTTTGATTTTAGCAGCAATTGTGCAGTAGAAATATTTAACTACTTGCAGAATTATACTGTGAGACTGTATGATGAATTACACTTCAATCTGTGCAAGGATCTGGTATCCGTCCATATATCCTTTATTTCCATTTGTATTGTTCTATGTTATTTTTTGTTAAATTTTTGAGTAGCTTATAGAACTGTTAGAAAAATAGTAGTTTTTTTCAACATCTTTTCAAAATACAATTTTTAAAGTATTCAAAACACTCGTTTATTTTTTATTTGCAGGTAAGTTATGAAGAAAACTGTACATGTCTCTACTCTCTCATTGAAGGGCAGTTGGTATGTATTAAATATCCTGCTTTAAAAGCAACAAAATGAAATTAGAAAAAAATTTGTATGGAAAAAACATTTGTTGTTTATTTAAAATAAGCAAAAAACCGGAAGTTATACATTTAAATACAACATGTCGGTGATTATAAATTAAAAAATAAAAACATAAAGAAAAAACAATGCATTTCAACGGAAATGCATATAAATTACATTTTACAATAATGTTTGTTGGTTAGGATTACTTACTTAATATAAAAGTGTGTGTGAGTGTGTGTGTGTGTGTGTGAGTATGTGTGCACAGTTTTGCATCTCTGGCGATGCATCATGACATAAACACCCGTTCACACACTCATGCATGCAACCGTATGCTAACATTTGGTTTATGTCTGAGTTTGTTTTGTTTTGTGTTTTTGCTTTTATTTTTTATTTTTTTGCAAACAAAGCAAATGTTTGGGTTTGTTTGTTTAGATGGTGTTTTTACTTACACTCCTACACTAACAAATGCAGAGAGTAAGAAGGTACAAAAACAGATGTAAACATGGAGCATGAGCTAAAGTAGTGGGTGTAGAGATGTTGTAAATGCAAAAACAAAACAAATAAAAACAGTTACTTGGTAAAACTACTACTGGAAGAGGTTAGACTTTTGTGTTTGTATGTGAGTTCAAGAGTGGTTTTGTGTTATTCACATGCTACATACTATTGTTTTTTGCTTTCTCCTCCTCTCACTCTCTCGCACACAACGTTTTATAATTTGTGGTGTGGGTTGTTTGGTTGGTAATGGGGTGTTGTTATTGCTTTGAATGGATATTGTTTTTGTTGTTGCTTGCGTTGCTATTGTTTTGGGTGTGTGTTTTTATTTATATTTTAATATTGTGTATTGTATCGTGCTTTAAGTTTATTTATTGTGTTTAGGCCATTTTCTTATTACTTCTAAACCTGAACTAATTAATAATGGAACTGTTGTCAAGTTCTTAAGATTAACATTAAAGCTGTAATTTTGAATTTATGTTAAAATACTTTTGGCTTTTTAGAAACTTTGTGTATGTGTGGGAGTTCTTAAGTGTTTTCATAACAAGCATAACTGTGTAAGAAAAAACAAAAGGGAAAGTGATCAACATGTACTAAAATTAAATGCAAACTTCTAAACTAAATCCTATAGCTCCAAACCATTATGAAAATATCATTTGAATATATTAAACTGAATTTTTTATATCAATTAATCCCACTTTATATATATAAAAAAAACATGTCACACATATTTGTTTGTATTCTCTACTCTCTGTAAAATAGAACAACTAAATTTTTTCAGTTGAGTATCGCATATTTTTTTAAATTAAAAAAAAAAGAAAAATCATAATTATAATAAAAGAAATTAATTACGAAAATTACACATACACTTGTGTATATATAATTGTGTATGTATGTAAAATCGAAAAATAAAATGATAAATTAATTACAAAAATTACAGTTTTATACAACAAAACAATTTTCAATGCAAAATCACGTACTTTAATTATGGAAAATTTTCTTAAACAATCATTTTCAAATGAAAACTAATTGGAATATAATTGAAAATGTAAAATAACACACTGCTTCAAACATGCCATATATTCACGTTACGCCCCTCATAACACAAGTCACAATATTAAAAAAAAAAGAAAAATTTAATTGGAAAAATCAATGCATAAATTCTTACATATTTTTTTTTCTTTGGCTAAAAATTAAAGTTTTAATTAACACATGTAGATAATGACTTTCAGTTCATAACAAATGCTTTTGTACAAGTTTCATTTCATATTTGAAAAAAAAGGAAAATATGTTAAAAAAAATACGAAATAATAATATGAAATTAAGGTTGGTGTAATAAGTAATTGGCAGGTAACATACATAAAACTTTTATATAAAAAGTTGACTTAAAAAATGAATAGCCTTTTCCAAATTTTTTGAGCTTCAGCTAGAACTCGTTTCCTATATATTATTTTAGACAAATATTATTGAAATATAATTCAGAGTCAATTGAGAAAGAATTTATAAAAGTAATGTGTTCTTTAGCACACAGATTTTTTACAAAATCTATTTTAAAACATTCTCATTTAATTTTTTTATGAATTATTAAGTTATAAATAATATGTTCTTTTCAACTGCTTTTTTCTTACTTAATATTTTAGTATGCAGCAGTTAAAGCCTTTGGAATAAATGTCAATATATTTTAATGCAACATTTCATTCGCATAAGAATAAATGAATTGATTTATATGTATCAAAAACATATATTGAATCTTATTTATACATAGGTTTGTTGAAATTAATGAAATACTATATCAGGGCTTTTCAAAGGTATTCGAATTAACGACTAAAATATTAGATTAGATAAGCAATTTGTTTTAAAACGGGTATAAATGGCATAGGATGTCAAATAGTAAAGCAATTGAAACAAACATTTTAAATTTTAAACCTGATTTTAGAAAAAAAAAATTAAAAAATTTGTAAAATAAAAAAATGCCTTTTAGGATGACCCTCGTACCAACTAAAATCTGTCGATTAACGATCTAAAAAACTAGGACTTTAGAAAAGTTTCGAAAAATATTAAATAGTAAGTAGTTGTTTGTTGTACATTTAAGGCCAAAAACTTATCACACGTACCTCGTTGAAAAAAAATGTAATAAAACATTTTTTAAATTAGTAAACTTATGCTCTTTGCTAAAAAATTTAACATAATATCTTTTATCGCAATTTACTAAAAACATTAAGAAAAGAAAAACCATAGCATACTATAAGGCTGCTTAAGGAAATATAATTTAAAGTATACTTTTAGGCTGTTTAAAATAAAATATTCCTAAACAAGCATGTTTTCGTTCATATTATTCAATCCAAATCGATAAACAACGACATTTTTAGTAAAAATCATAACCATTTAGGGAAAAAGAAAATTTGTATACACTTCCAGAAATGAAATGAAAACTAAAAGGAAACAAAAACAATTCAATCTAAAGTTTGTTTTTGTTTTAGTTATAGTTCAAACTCCTACAATATTTTTCGGTTTTTGGAAAACACTTACATAACCATATTAGCTTTCATGTCGTAAACAAACAAAATAAATGTTTAAAAATATATGGAATTTTTGTACTGGTTTTTCTGTTAAAAATCATAATAATAAATATTTTACACAACACATCTAACAATCGTTTTTGTTTATTATATATAAATATTATGGAAATTGGTTTTTTATTAGTGGGGGTTTTATATATATCAGGGAGACTTTTTTTTTTTTTGGTTGGTTGGTTTATGTATAAAAAAATGAAGAGAAAAATTCTTTGTCATTGAATAAAAAAAGATCATTCAGAAAAAATTCATGGACTTCAAACAATTTCATTTCATAACTTGGTTAAACGTTCTTAATTTGTTTTTTTTTAGTTATTTTAAGTTTGTTAAATTTTCAAGACAACAAAACCATTAAAAAACGTACACTGAAAAACAGGGCTTTGGAAAAAATCCTAAAATCAAAACGTAAGAATTTTCAAAACATAAAAAAGAACTTGTCGTATCGAAAATGCACAAAATGCGTGAAAATTTAACAATTTCTTTAAAATGGAAATGATAAGAAAAATAACAAAATATATAAAAAAGAAATCTAAAATAATGTCACAAAAAATATAATATATTTAATATTTCATTTAATATAATAATTAATAAAATTAAAAATATAATTAAAACTTAATTTCATATTTTCATCAAAGGAAATGTTATTTTCAACAGAAATTATTGATTATTATTAAGTCTTAATTCAATTAAAATCTCTTAAACGTCTCTTGACTACTGGTCATTATGCACAAAAGGGTATGAGTATTTTGGTCTTTCAAAAGTCCTGTATATCCTTGCAAAGTTAAATTCAATTGGAATAAATACTTCAAATACTTAAACACAATTAAAAACTTATTCTCCTCATTAAAAATTGTTGCAACAAACGTTAGTTATTTGGTCTCAAGGTCCTTTAACTTGTCAAACGGTTTTTGTTGTTGTTGTTATTTTAGTCTTAAGGTCCTGTAAAAAAATCAACACTTGTAAGTTTATTTCAACAAATAGCAGCATCTGTTTTTACTATAAATAACATAATAATAAAGCTTTTGAGCTTTCCAGCAAAGCTTTGGCTTTCAAACTTAAAAACTAAATACAACTAAAATATTTTCATTATTCACGTATTTTTCTTATTACTAAAATAAAAGAGTTCAACATTTTTAAAAATACTCGGCATGTGTGTCAGGATTTAAGATATTTTTTGGCATTAGCTTTAAAGCTGTCTTTGAAGTTTTGAAAACAGCTTCAAACAAAACCTACAACTAAGCGAATGATATTTAAAAAATAAGGTCAATTTGATTTAATAAAGCTTTTCGTTAAAAAGCTCGTTTTGTTTACAAAATCAAACAAAAATAAAAGTTTATTTTATTTAAGAGAATTTTTAATAAAATACTTTTGATGGGTAAAATATTTTGTTACAATATTTTATATTCATAATTTAAAGCTTTCGATGGACAATTATTTGGAAATTAAAGGTATTGAAATAAAAAATTTCAGCAGCAAACAACTGCTGTATTTATAAAAATAAATATTTTAGGTTAGAAAATAATTTTCTAAAACTGAATGTAGTTTAAAATATATAAATTAAACAATTAGCCTATGAATCTTAATTCGATTTAATATAGAAATACAAATGTTCGTTAAAATAATTACCACATATAAATTAAAATTGTTGATGTGCGGTTGTAAGGGGCTTGAAAAAGCTTCAAATAGTTCATAATTTGCTAGCAGCATGTGTGAAATGAGACTCTCAGAAAACTCTCTATAAAAACATAATTATTCTCAGACAAATTTTTAAAATGTATTAACAAATTGGTATCAGCGGTTTGTTCGTTTTGATACATCTCTTAAATAATATATTATTAGGAGCTTTCGAAAGCTTTTTAGTAAACTTATCAAGGCAGTTACTTAGAAAGTATTTCAAACCGTTAGTTTTCTGGAGTTTTTGGAAACCACAAACTTTTTGGTGTCCATAAAGAACCTATAAACTTTCAACGATCTTCCAACTGATCCTAATATAATATCATAATTCAAAGCTTTTAAAAAGCTTTTTTGAAAATCTGTTGAATGCTACATGATTTGATTAACTTATTCAAAACTCTTAAAAAGCTTTATTGGAATGTTTGTTATATAAATTTTTAAAAATTTTCAAAAGAAGCTCCCAACGCTGCTTTGTTTTCTGTTTTTATTTCACTTTAGTGAATGCATATGGAAAACAACCACAAACTTCTTGGTATCTACAATCTACAAACCAACTGATCTTTATATAATATCATAATTTTATTGAAAGCTTTTGAGAAGCTTTTCTGAAAATCTCTTAAGAAGTTACATAATTTGAAAAAGCTTTAACAAAATGTTTGTTATGTAAATCTCTAAAAAGATTTAAAAAAGCTAGCAACGCCGCTGTGCTTTCGGCTTTAATTTTTTAGTGAATGCAAATGGAATAAAAAGCTTTTTCAGTAATTTTTTATTAGGAAGCTTTTCATAAAACTTTAGCGGAAATATATTTCACTGAAGCAAAGCAACCATGAATTTGATTATATATCGAGATATTTCGCAGAAATACGACCGTTGGTATTACTAGTTATCAAATTTAGAAGCATATGTTAAGGCTGAAGCATAAAAGTTAACAACTGCCTATTCTAAAGGCTTTTACGGTTTATATAGTGAGTAATTTAATGTGAAAACATATTAAAGCTCTTAAAGTAAGGAAATAAATAAAATATCTTTTTCGTCAAACAATTTCAAAGTAATTTAAGCAAATTTCAATTGTTTCATTGTGTGTTTATGTTAAGACACACTTTTATAAAACTGACATTTAACATTCATGTTTATCTTGCGAGAAACATGAAAATAATTAATAATAAATGAAAGCAAACAACTAGAAAGTGGAGTTAAGAAGCAGCCCTGGATAGTTGTTTTATTTGCTGCAACATATTAATGGAAATCATGTGTTGTCACTGACAGTAAATTTGCATTGTATTATTGAATAAAAGCGATAAAGCAAAAACAAAAACAACAAAAAAAACTCCCTCATAATAACTATGATGAGTTGGCTTTCATAATTACCAGGAAACATGGCAAAGTTATTAATGATATCACAGTTCTTTCTTTTTTTTGTAATATTTTAATTGTAAAAATTGCATAACGACAAACAGGGAAATGAAAAAAATAATTTCAATACTTGTAAATTACAAATTGAACAGAATTGCAAATGTTTGATGATACAATTAATGAAGGCCGACAAAAGAGAGCACACAAACGTATTAAAATTCGCTATTTGAGTTGGGATTTTATCTTTATTGAATTAAAAGATATGAATATAAATAAAACCAATATATATATTTTATAAAAGTTTTCTGCAGAAAACCAGATAAAAATGTTGTTATTGAGCTTTTAATGAGTAAATATTAATGAAGTTTTATTAAAGCCAACAGATATGCAGCATATGGCAAAGTATTATTATAGCGATGTGTGTGCAAGTGTTTTCGTTACATAAAATTGCCTACTTTGGAGCGTAATAATTAAGTAAATACTGTAGCATACATTGAGGCTTGGTTAATGAGCAAACAAACTAATGGAATACTTATTTTAAATATCAAGTATTTAAAACAAGTCGAAAAGCTAAAAGATATTTCATAGTAAAAATCTTTATCCTGAAACTCACGTTTGTGCCAACATCTACACCAACTCTGCAATAACTTATCGACAGTGTATGGCAACTGATAATATATTAAAAGATGTGAATATTAAAAATACAAATTAAATAAAATACAGCAGAAGGTAAAAAGTGTTGTTTTAATATCAAACAGTTTCTCATATAAATAAATAAAATCACCAGCCATAAAGTATGCTTTAATTTTTCTTCATTTGATTACGTATATATTTCTCATGTTTTGCTCAAAAAAAAAAAGCAAAGGAGCTCAGCAAATAAGCAAGCAAAAGTTTCAATACACCGGAAACGAGTATGAGGGCTAAAGGAAAATAAAAGAAAATATATTATTTGAGGTAGGGGGAAAAAAACAACACACACACACACACACACACATACAAATAGCACAACCACAAATGTGATAAACTACCAACAAGATAATTGCTGAAGTATGTGAGTACAATATTTACGCGTTTGCGGCGGTTTTATATTTTAATGTATAATTTCGACAGCTCACTTGCTCGCACAGTGGCTCAAAAGCAAAAAATATATATTCGAAAGGGAAGTGTGACGATTTGTCACTAAAACGAAAGAGGAGGTGACATGTTTTTCGCCAAAAACTTTATTTGAATATTGTCCACACTTTTGGCCTAATTTTATAAGCAGGCTAATTAAAAAGAATAAAACGAAATAACAGGAATTCATTATAGATATTAAAAAAAGTCGCACTACAAGTCTCATTACACTCAAAATTTGTGTTAGCACGCTTAAAGTATTGCCAAGAGCTTTAATAGTTTTAATATTTAAACTTTAAGTTCTTAAAGCCTAAAAGCTATAAAATAAAAAGCTTTTGCGAAAAACCTGTTCTTCTAAAGCTCTTGTAGTATTTAAGGCCAGTATATTATTTATTTTAAGCCCATCGAAATTGCTTGAAAATATATTTTATAAAATCTTAAAGAAAGCTGTATTTTTTATAATTTTAAAGCTCTCTTTTCATTAAGTTTTGCAATAAATGATTTTGCAAATTATTTATTGTACACTGACAGACAGCGGACAATGTACTGGAAAGTTTTAACTCACGTCTGTTAATAAGCGCTTGCAAAGTGTATGCAAAGCTTTTGCTCAGGCGAAAGCTTGCCTATAAAACAATTAAGGTCTATTATACAAGGTTTGCAGTAAATCGTAGCATTAAAAAGTTCGTAAAATTAAATATCTTAAGTATTTAATATCAAATAATTTTAAGCTTTTTTTAAAGCTTTCGAAAACGATGAAAGCGATGAAAAGTGAAAACAGCGATTTAAAGTTTTAACTTATTTCCATAGAAAATACAAAGATTTGGAAACATTTTTAATTGGCAGTGTTTAGAGTACAGGAAGCTTTCTTAAAAACCGAAGCTTTATTTTATATTTCGCATCAAATCTAAAAAAAATAATTTCTTTTATAAATGCTCGCATACTTCAGGTTTATTCAAAGTTTAACTTTGAAAGCTTTAAAAGAAAAACTAGCGCGGCAATTTCACTACAAAACTTTTTATTTAATGGTTTTTTCCTCAAAATGTTGTTCCACAAACTCATGAGCTACCAGAGCTTCCTTCAGTTTTCGAAAGTTTTTCTCCTTAAATAAATTTACAACTTTTCCGTAAGCCACTGTATTATCCAGCAGTTGCTTTTATGGGAAAGTTAAGAAGGAAGAAGAAACAAAAACCTCATGAGCCACTGCGGCAAATAACCGTGATAAATAAGTTTTATTTGTACATGCACATGCATGCAACTATTTCAGTTTTATGTTTATTTCGATTTTCTTTTGGTTTATTGCTTTCCTTTGCAGTGGATGTGGCATGCATAAGCATGTCTTTACATGCATACATAAGCGTATGTCTGCTTGTTTTATAGCCATTCACAACGTCCGTCCATAAGTTCATATGCTGCGCAAAGAAAATGTGTAATCAGATATTTTACTATGAACACACACACACACACACATGTAACATATTCTAGCCTGGATATTCACACAATAAAATAATCGTTTATGTTGGGTCAAACTGATATGAAAAAGGAATTCTATAGATTTTACTGATGGAAATATATTTCAATCTTTCATAAATAATATTGTTTTAAATTTATTTAAATATATTGTTTTTAATTTATTATTTTTTTATTTGAAAAAAGTAACGCTTTAGCCGATCGTATAAGGGTTATCTTGCTCCCTATTATGCGCACAGTGGAACAAAATGGGCAAAGCATTTAACATATTTAGTTGAATACATTCTTCAATATAAAAAAAAATACATTCTTATACCAGTCTTTTTTTTAGGTCTTGAACAGGCAAGTCTCTTTTATCATAGCAAAAGTATTAGCGTGGCAACCCTTTTCAAGGACCCGCGGTTCCGTCCCTTTTGCGAATGTTACTTTCAATCTTTAAGCCGAAATTCAGCTGTACTTTTTCAAAAGCTTCTTTAAGTTTTGTTGTATGCATCCTAGTCGTTTATAAACTGCTGAGTTATATCCAGTCTTTGTTGTTTCAAGACTACCCCACTGTGCAGCGGTTCCAGCTATAATTATTGGTTTAATATATTCATGTTGTTTGTAAGTGTGGATGTGCTGGCGAATATCTTGAAACACTTTTAATAAAATTAATACTTCATTTTATGTTTTCAAGAGAGAGAGAGAGAGAGAGAGAAAGAGAGAGAGGAAGAGTGAAAGAGAGAGGAGTCGAATTTTAATAAAACTTCTATTTCCTCCTACAAATATTTTCCTACTCGTTTTGGAAAATATTTTTACAAAATTTATTGTTATTTTGTGAGCTTATTTTACTTGCAAATTTTTCACTTGTAAGTTTTGGAAAACGGGTCCATAGTGTTTCCTTACCTAAAATGATGGCTGAATTATGCAAAATAAATGTTGCAAAAATTTTTTTCGCCAAATTATTATCGCCATGAGTCAGGGAATAATTTTTCTCTCAGCTTGAAGGCGCTGCCGGTTATTCCTTGATGCACTATGGCATGAAACATTACAAAATTATCAAAAAAAAAAAGTAATTCTCTTGCCGAAAGTCTCAATGTTATGAACTTCATACTACCAAAGCTTTTTCTGCCCCATTTACACACACACACACACACACACACCAATCTATAATTTAGTTTATATAACAATTAATTTTTTGTATTTAATGACCGTACACTCTGTCCAACAATGGGCCCGCCCCGCCCTTCAATATCAACCAACAATTGAGTACAAAAAATAATTTGCAAACATAAAATTATATGCGAAAGCTAATTTAACGTAATTACAAATGCAACAACAGCTAAATTTGATATCGTTAATAATAACGGCGGAAACTCTCCTGAAATTTAATACCAACAAATTAATAAATTAATTTTTCTATAAAACCATAAACAATAACTTTTTTGTTTTGTTTCGTTTTTTTCGTTCACACTGATTAACTTTGATAAATTTATAAGTTTTTAGTTTTTTATCTCGTCTTCTTTGTCTAGTTAATTGTTTGTGTCGGTAGAGCTTTAATTTTGTGGGCAACTGTAATTCCTATACGGCTTATCTTGTGGCTGCGTTTTGTTTAAAGTTAATTAAACTTTATCAATATAATAAATTTAATAATATTTTCATAAATTTTTTTCTGGTTGTGTGTGATTTTTTTTTATAATTTCATCTGTTAGTTTATGGAATTATGCTTAAATTTACGTTCCTTTTTTCTTTCATTTTTATTTAATATTTAATATTTATATAGAACTATTTTTGTTTTTAACAATATATTTTATGCTTATTTCTCTTTGTTTTTGTTAAGTTTATAATTGAATCTCATTATTGTCAGAAAATTTCACAATTAATTTTTTTATTTTATCTTTAAAGTTTTATTTAGTTAATATCTATAGTTTTAAATGTTAATTTCTTTTTTGTTCAACTTCATTAAAGTTATTTAAATAAATTTTATTTATTGTTAAATTTATACATAATTTTACATTGCGAATGATTATTTTTAAATTATTTATACTAGAAATATGTATAAAGAGATTGATTTTTATGTAAAAGTTGTTTAAGCAAATTTTTTACACACTCACTTAAGCCTACGAAAAGGATACATTTTTATTGTTTGGTTTTCTTAAAGTACTTCCTAAGCTTTTCAATGCCGCCAGCTCTATAATTAATTCCGTTTCATGTTATTTACACTTCAAAAAAAAAGCTTAAAATAAAACATTTTAATTATTGAATTACGGAAACTTTTTGGTGGCAGTGCCCTGTAGATTTTTGGCAAAATGTCTTAATTTAAATGCAGCAGATTAAAAAAAAAACTTGTCAAAAATAATGAAATTAAAGGCAGAAAACACAATATGGGCTACAACGAGTCGTGTATACCCAGCTGTAGGGCGTATCGGAGGGGACACTTCGTAGGATTTTATATCAAAAAATGTTTTTTTTGTAAAGAGTCTGTCTCAATAAGAATGAGCTTTTGAAATGTCTTTTTTTATGAAAAGATACTTTACTGAATTGGTACTTTTTGGAAAAGTACTTTTTAAGAAACGTACTTTTTTTTACAAATATACTTATTCCAAAAGGTACCTTTTTTAAAAGATATAAAAGTATAAATAAACTGTTTTCAAAAGATATTGTTTTGAAAACGTACTTAATTAAAAACGTACTTTTTTGGAATGGTACTTGTTTGAAAAGGCATAATATTTAAAAGAAACTTTTTTTTAAAGGTTGTGCTTTAATAAAGTACTTTTTTGAGTATAAGGTAATTTTCTAAAAAAGTTATTCTTTTAAAGGTACTGTTTTTTTTAAAAACGTACTGTTTTAGAAAGTTACTTTTTTTGAAAAGTACTTTTTAAAAAACCCACTGTCCCAAGAACATACTTATGTGGAAAAGAACTTTTTTCAAAATATCTTAAAGTATAAATATACTTTCTTAAAAGATACTGTTCTAAAAACGTACTGTTTTGAAAAGTTACTTCTTTGAGTTGAGGTGGTTCCTTCATAAGGTACTTTTTTGAGAATGTAGTTTTTTGAAAAAGTAATTTCTTAAGAACTTACTTCCTTGAAAACGTACTATTTAAAAAACTTTTTTTTTAATGTACTATTTTGAAAAGGTACTATTTTTTTGAAATCGTACTTTTTTCAACAGATATTTGCTTGAATGGTACTTTTTTTAAATAAACTTTTTTTTAAATAATCTTTTTATTGCAAATGTGGTTTCTTAAAAAGGTACTTTTTTGAAAAGGTACTTGCTTGAAAAGTTACTTTGTTTAAAAAGGCTATTGTTTTGAAAAGGTAGTTTGTCGCACAGGTACTCTTGTGAAAACGTACTATTTTAGAAAGTTACTTTTATTGAAAAGTATTTTTGTGAGTAGGTATTTTCTTGAAAAGGTACTTTTGTAAAATCATATTTGTTTGAAAAGATACTTGTTTGAATGGTCCTTTTTGGAAAAGAAACTTTTTTGAAAAAGTAATTTTTTGAAAAGGAGCTTATTTGAAAAGGTACTTTTGCAAAAATACACTTAATTGATAAGACACTTGTTTGAAAGGTACTTTTTTTTTAAAAGGTACTTATTTGAAAATTTACTTTTTTTTAACTATTATATCAAAAAGAATATTTTTCAAAAAGTTCTTTTATGAAAAGAGCCCTATTTGAAACTGTACTTTTTTAAGGCAAGTTACTTTTTCTGCAAATTTACTTGTTCAAAAAGTACTTATTTTGAAACTATACTTTTTGGAAAACGTTATATTTGAAAAACATAACAGTTTGAACAGGTAGATTTTTGAAAAGATAATTTTTGAAAAAGTTTCTGTTTTAAAAATCGGTTTTTTGAAAATTTACTATTCACAATTCAATTTTTCAAAAATTAGTTGTTTAAAGGGATAGTTTGTTTTAAGGTATTTTTGTGAAAAGGTACTTTTTGGAAATGGAACTTTTTGAAAAGCTACGCTTTCTGAAAAGGTAGTTTTTTTGGATTTTTTTTAAATAGAAATTTTTTAAGAAATTTACTTCTGTGAAAAGTTCAACATTTTAAAAAGTACTTTTTGAAAAACCACTTTTTTCAGTTTGGTACTATTATTTTCAGTAACCACTGTTTTGCTTGAAATTCAAGCAAAAAAAAAAATACGAAGTTTTGCGATGAGAAACCACAAAAGTTTCCATAATCCCGACAATAAAAAGATTTCTTGTAAAAAAGAAAATAAAACAACAACAGGGAACAGGAATAAATAGTCAAGCCTTGAAGGCACTAAAATATAAATATTAGGAGCGAATAGAGTTGTTGTTGCTTTTCAAACGTCTGCCATTCCACAGACGCGAAGATGTTATGCCGTCCACCATCCGGTTGCTAACACTCGTATTCCAAAATGAACTTGTCACGTTTCTCCTGATTGTACAGCAGCGACTGAGACGCAGACGATGGCGCTGACGCCGACGCCGTAGCAATGTTTGTTATTAAAGCCGGCGAGGAGGTATTCGTCGATGTAGCGGCGTTTTGATTGTTGTAAAATTTTGTCAAACTTATTTGTGTTGCGGGACTGTTGACGACAGCGGCCGATGTCAAGGCGCTGCTGCCGCCAACATGAGTAGAGGGTATGATCAAGGGATTTGTGTGAGAAGACGAAGTTGTCGAGTTACTGGAGGAATTGGAAAGTTTGGAAGAATGATTGGAAGAGGAGGAGGAGGATTGCAGTTTGAAGGGAATGCTGTAGGTGTCGTTGCTACACGACACCCCATAATAATTGAGGGCATTCATTTGGGGTTGTATGGGAGAACGTTGCGTGTATTGGCTGAACGAGGATCTCTTGGAGGGGATTTTTTGGGGATAAGAGCGCGTATTTATAAAGCTGTCGAAATTGTCTGCCGATGAGGTGGAATTCCTTTGGGACGATGGCAGATAATGCGCGTGCGTATTGTTGGAAGCGTTAAGGTTGTTTGTTGTTGTTATGGGGCTGCTGCTTTTAAGCGGAGCGTGATTTATGAGTTTGTATTTGTTGGAGGATGCTGACGTCAACGTCGGCTGCTGTTGATTTATGGATGATGTGGAGGACGAAGAATTGGACAACGTGGACGTTTTGGCCAGCGCTTGTCCCTGATATGTTTTGTATAGACTTTGTAACAGTTGGGCATTTTCCGCCGCCGTTTTATAGTCCTGCAGGTGTAAATCCTTGACATTTAAATGTTCCGCCTGGGGGTTTTGATAGTCGTATTTGAGAGGATCTGTTAGCAGATGGGAACGCTGCAACGAAGAAGAGGATGATATCAATTGTTTTTCGTCTTCGGTTTCGGAGCTGAAAGGATACAGTTCGTTGGCTATGCGTTGCGTAAAGGGATCGTAGCTTAACTGCCTGTCCTCGTACAATTGGTCCTGTTGCAGCTGCTCGTTGAGGGACTGATAGAAGGCCACTTCCGTTAGATTGGCGTTTTCCGTTCGCTGCAGATACCAGTCGTCGTCCGGCGATCTTTCAAAGTCCTCCGAATTGTTAATCAAGATCCTGATGTTGTTGCAGGCCAATTCATCCTCTTCATCTTCGGGTATGTCCAAGGGAAAGTCGTCCTCGAAGTAGTGGTTGTCCTTGTTTTGGCAAATTCTCAGCAGCTCCTGTTTGAAAACCATCTCATTTTCCTCCACCTCTGGTTCATCTTCCACCAACGGCAGGTGCTGCTGCTGCTGCTGCAGCTGGTCTTCACTTTTGAGGTCCTGGGTTTTGGGAAGTTTGATTTTGAAGTTTTTATTATCGTAGATGAACTCCGACATTTTGGGATGTTCGTAGCGCAGATTGTTAAGGGAACATAAATCAGTCTTATCATGTTTTTGTTGTTGTTGGCTAAGGACCGCCTCGTCGCCACAGTTGGCCGAAAATACCGAGGCATAGTCGGAACTGCTGAGTGAATCGGATTTTGTCAAGGGCAGACTTTGTACGTTTTCATAATTATTTTTGCTAAAATTCAGTTTCTTGGGTGAAATTCGCATTTCCCCGGACGTGTGGGGGGAGGAGTTGGTGCGTTTGTGCTTGTTTGTACTTTCGCTGACCTGATGAAAAGCTCGTCGAATTTTTTGTCCTTGGGCGCGGCCCACCGATTGTGCTGAGTTTTGTTGTTCAAAATTTTGATTCAGATACGCCTCCAAATAGTTGAGATTTTTCGACAAGTCCAATTCGGACTTGTAGGATTTGTACAGGGTGCCTTGTTTTTGTTTATGATCCTGGTGGTAGGCAGCCATGCAGCGTGTCTCGTAGTTGCGTATATTGTCACGGTCGCTTATGAAACGGAAGCTTTCCACTTTGGACATGGTTTTGAAACTGGAAGAGTGATGGCTTCGGCCCAAATGCGAACGCTGCGTTGTGGAGTAGTTAAATTGTTTGCATTTGTCTTTGAGCTTTTGCAAACCCTGGCGAGTTTTGGCCTGCAAACGGGAAAAGTAAGTGTTTTTGTTGTGCGCCAAATTGGCAGTGGCCGTTGTCAGGGGCTGGGTGTGATTGGGATAACTTATCTTAAGTCTTTTCAGCTGAGGCCCCGTCAAAGGCACGTGTATATTGGAAGAGGAGGCCGAAGCTGCTTTGGACACTTTTCTTAAGGAAATCTGCTTAAAAACACTCGAGGACGAGTTGGAGGTGGGCATTTTTGATTTTTTCGTGCGTCCATCCATGGACTCGGCCATGGAGGATGGAAAGTCCTGGCGCTCGAATTTCTTGATGGGCACGCCATACAAATAATGATAGTTATTCAGCTGCTGTTGGCTGGTGAAGGCTTTGGGAGTTTGCAAAGTCACCGATCCAGCTGAAGAGGTGGAGGAGGATAAATTAGCTGCCGGTGGTTTGCGGCTCAGTCGCCGGCTGGCCGAAGAGGCACAACGCAAACGTTTGTCCACCGTCAAAGTCAAATTGGTTTCATCATCGTGAAATATTGAGAAGGGGTTTGTTATCACGGTGCTGTTGTTAAAATCGTTGGGTTTCATCAACAAGTGAAGCTGCGTGGGGTTGCCGCCGGCGCTACTGCCGCTGTTGCTGCTGTTGTGGTTGCGGGTTTGATGGTTTTGCAGTTTGTTGAACTGCTGGCGACTAAATTTAGCATCTAGTTTTTGATTTCTGGTTAAAGTTGCTGCCTCATTTTTGTTTTTATTAACTTTTTTACACTGATTCGCTACAACCACAATATTATTTTTATTTTGAAAATTATTCGTGTTGAGAGTGGTAGCTGTTGTTGTTGTTGCTGTTACTGAGATACGACGGGGGGTTTGACATAAATCCGTATCAGACTTGAACTTTCTCATGTTTGTTGAGAACTCAAAGCAGCTTCTTTTCGTTCGCATTTCACGAAACGAATTCGATTGTTTGTGGAATCGATAAAATGGATTATTTATGGGCAGTTTTTGCAATAATTTGTAGCTCTCGGAGTCGAGAAAGGTTTGCACTAACGACACCTCTACCGCACAGTGGCGATCTTTGAGACTGAAATTATTTATGATTTCAGTTTGTTGGGAATCTTTTTCGTTTAAATTGATGAGCTTCTCCTCCTTAACATCTACCTGATCTCGCTTAAAACTATTTTGTAGCCTATTTAAATCTAAATCCTGCTCTAAATTAACTAAATTATTATTATTATTTTTACAATTCGTATTTGTTGTGATGCTGCTATTTTTTGGAAAAAAACTTTTTTGGTTTTCAGTTTCAACACAATTTGCGGTTTCATTTAAGTCGATGTTTAAATTAGTCGTTAGTGCTGTAGCGTCGTTATGGTCCGTCAAGTCCGTTTCAGTCTGTATTTTAACATTTTGGTTTATGTTGTTGTTGTCATTGTTATTGGCAGGTGTTTTGGAGCTGGCAGTCGTCAGTGAATCTGTTACAGTCTCGTTGCATGCATCAGTACAAGTCGTTGTTGTTTTTGTAGTATTGTTAGCAGTAGCAGTTGTTGTTGTAGTCGTATATGTATTAGCTGTAGCTGTAGTTGTAGTTGTTGTTGTCATATCTGTTATTGCCTGCTAGACCCTAGTGGGTGGCTGTAATATCATTGCAGCCATTCGTACCTTCATTGCCTCGGGCGATCCATGATGTCCATGATTGTTGGCAACAGCTGTAGCAGCAGCTGCTGCTAATTGCTGATGATGTGGATGCATTTGTTGATTGGTTTGGGCCTGATTTTGTTGCTGTTGCTGCTGCTGCTGTTGTTGTTGATGATGAAAACCCGCTGGGGTTGTGTAAATAGAATCACCCGGCGGTCCGCCACTGGTGCTATCGGAGCGTGATTTCAAATCGGCTTTTTCACTAAAAGAAAAATGTTACAAATTTTTATTTAAATCGGAAATATGTCTATAATCTTTCAAATTCAATTTTAATATTCTGTTTTAGTTTCCGGCATGAAAACTCTCTGGAAGAAGTCTCGTATTTTAATAAATTCAGTTTTTCTGTTATTCAATTTAGTTATTGAAAACCAATTTGCTTCTGTTATAAATATTTGAATTGTAAAGCAGTTTATGTATGTGAAGGCATTTAAGAAAACCGCTTAAGTCCACTTGTGTGCTTAAATGAGTTTAATATTGAGAAGAAGAGTCACAGAATTCTTTACAACAATCTCAAACTTTTAATTTAAATAGTTCCCATTTTAAGAAAATCCCTAAAAATTTTCATCAACTTTTTCTTTTAATATATATGTTGTGCATGTCTACACACAACTAGCTATCAAGGGATATATGTTTCATCAAGATTGAATTGAAATAGGTTTACTAAACATGTACCACAATTTATTACATGTTTATTTACGAATACTATTTTCTTTATGAATATCTACACAAAACGACCTTGTAAATGGTAAACTTTAATTCGAAATTGCAGAGCCTTGAGTCGCTCAAAAGGGTACTACAAAACTATGTGTACCTTGTTTTTATAGTGCACAGAACCAGCTTTAAAGCCGTATATGATTTACTGAAGTAGCTGAATGTTAAACTGCTTAAAACTAGTCCACAAAAATATATATCGCATTTATACAGCAGATATGTGACACTCTGTCTAACCAAAATTACTTTCCTGCCGTTTTTTTGCTAAAACTTGTCCAAGTTTATAACTCAGACTTAAGATGTTTTGCTTCGATCACAAAAAATTTTTACTTTTTCTATTCTCTTGCAATACGTAGTTTTTACTACCCATTAAATGGAAATCATGTAAAGCTTGTCCATAAACAAGCCATTGCAGAACACAAAGAAAGAAAAAACATTTTTCTATAAATTTTTTAAAATAACCATGTAATTGCACAACAATACAGGAGGAGTAAAAAAGATATTCAAAGAAAAAAAAAGAAAGAAGGACTAAACAATAACATGCACCGGCTACGGAATACATTTTGTGTAAGATTAAAGTCTATCAGCCAGAGGCTTAGAAAAGGGAGGGGTAAAATGAAGTGTTACATTCAAATAAATTGCAAGAGATTTTTCATTGTATTTTTTCCGGAAAATTGCCTTTTAAAAAACTTTTTATTAACTAGTTATTTAGTTTAGTTTGTAATTTTTTTTTTAAATCATAATCGCAGCATTTCCTTGAGGATATTTTAGCTACAGAAAAAAATACTTGATTTCACCAAATTACACTGCACTATGGCAACGTTGCTCTCCCACTGTCTCTATTTGGTTTTCTTGCACATTTTTGAAAGAACATTTAATTTGAAGATGTTATAAACAGCGTTTTCAAAAAATAGTACAGTAAATTCCACAATGCTGGCGGTTGTGTTGCGAAATGTAATTGTACGACTAAGTTATACGATTCTTTAAAGCGCTACTGTACATCAGATAGAATATATTTTATTTTGCAGCGCTGCCACAAAAAAAAATTAACAAAAATGGCAGAGAGTTTTTTCGCTTGCGCCGATTTGCCTATGGACTTTATTTATCTGCCAGCGTTCTTGCCTGAAGTCATAGTTATTCTGCTGAGGCAGTTTACGAGTACCACAAACGAACCCCCCCCGTTACTAAAACGGCCATTGAAGTTTTAAACTTCATACTCCTCCCACGACTCAGTACCTGACCGCTCTCGAGCATAAATCATTCGAATACACATTTTTTTTATTTTCCCACACTCCATGAATTGAGAAAATGTGGCAAAAAAAAAAAGAACTGAAATCAACATAAATGTTGGTAACAATGAGGAGTGTGTGTGTGGGTGTGCGATTTATGCACAACTTTGGAACGGACAAAAAAGGATACACCGCAACTACAACACAAACACACACCACTACATAAATAAAAATGCAAACAAGAAGAAGAAGAAGACGAGGAAAAAAATGTTGTAGCTGAACTATAAAAGCAGCGAACATAAAGCATTTATGGTAGTTGTGCTCGTCCGTTAACAACACCTGTTGCCAACAGTTGAGGTCAGCGTTGCAGGAGAGTTGGCAAAACTGAAATAACTTAAACCAACAATTTCTTTTTATTATTATTTTTCCCCCCGGACTCTATTCATTTGCTCGCTCTGCCAGGCTGTATTTCAAACATTCTGCAAGTGTTAGAACACTAAAATTTGTTTATAAAAATATATTTTTCAGAATATTCGTTGCTTGTTGTTGCTGTTGTTGTTGGTGTAAACTCACCTGTCTTTATCGGATGATTTATAACCGCCACTGCCTGGAAAGAGTAAAAATATGTTTTTATTTCGTTTATTTTTTTTCTTCAAATAAAGATGAAATAGATAAAATTTTATAAATAAAATGTAAAAGTTTTCGAAACAAAGTTCAAAGAGAAGTTTAATTTTTTTCTTTCTTTTCGAGATAAAAGAAATGCTGAAGTAAGTTGCGAGATTATGTGCCATCTGAAGAGTGTTACTGTTTCTTAAATCTGCTTTTGTGTGAGTGATTAATGATGGGGAAATATTTACAAAATAGTTGGCAACTAACTTTTTTGCAAAAAGTATCTCTTACGAAATTCAAAAGATAATGAAGTTGCACATAAATTGTCTGTTCCGTTTGTTTATTTGAGAATTGTCGAACAAGATTTCAACGGGAATTTGATGAGGAAGTGAGATCAGGATCATTGGAATTCAATAATTCTCTCGCATATTCTCTACATGAGAAACAGAGAGATAAGACTGAAGCGGATGCTGCTCAGCATTAACTTACGTTTCTTAAAAAATATGGAAAAACTGTTAACCCTAAAGACTATCCTTGTAAATCTTCCCGCTAATTTTAACCGCGAAGATATTGACACTTGATTTTTGTGCTTTTCTATGCTTCCAGCTAAAACGCTGTTATTTTAATTTTCAAATCAACCGATTCCCAACTGATAAGCGGAAATTCGTGTTGCTTTTGACTACTATAAAAGAGTCGAAAACACCAACTGATCAGATATAAAATTTCGGAGTTTTTAAATAAATCACTTTTTTCTAATTTTCGCGTTCACGATACCTCACAAACGGATCAATCGATTTCGAACGTGCGTGGTTTTAAAATGTCAAGAGCTGATTAATGAAATCTCGCGGTTCAACAATTTCAAAATTATTCTAAAAAGACCACTTTGAAAAATGCTTTTTTTGTTAAGGATTTTCGGGATATTTAGAAATCTACCGGTTTGAAGCGGTTCAAACTCGTAGGGAAAAATCTAAGTTCAGAAAGGCTCTCAACTTTTTGATTTGATTCAGCCGTTCAAGAGTTATAACCGGTTCACGTACGTACATAGACTCACGTACACATACACATACACACACACACACATACACACACATACATACACACACACATACACATCCATACATTCCCACACATACACACACATACACACACATACACACACATACACACATATATACACACACACACTCTCACAAAACTCACTCACGCATACACATCCATACATTCCCACACACATACATACACACACACTCACACATAGACTCACACCCACTCCCACACACACGCACTTCACACACGCGCACGCAGACTCACACACGCACACATACAAATTCGTACAATACCAAACACACATACTCACATTCACACACATAATCACACGCACACATACAAGCACACTTACACACGCGCACGTACACTCCCGCACGCAACAATACAAATTTATACACTCCCACACACATACTCACACTCACATAGATACTCACACCCACACATACACGCACTCACATACATCCACACACATGCACACACACACTAAAACACCAACGTGCACAAATACACACGCGCACGCATACTCACACACGCACACACATACACATTCATACACTCCCATACACACTCACACCCACATACACTTACTAACACACAAATACACAAGCGCACATATATACACACACGTGCACACATACACAGACATATTGACGGTCTGTCTAAATTACTCAGGAAAGATTTCAAGGACCACAAAACGTGGTGATCTTTTGTGCAGCAGTTAATAAAGTCCAGTTCTCATAATTTTTCTTTGAAAATGGGGTAAAACCAATAACTTCCCGATACATATTTGAAAATTTTAAATATTTCCTACAGAAAAGCTAAATAAAATGTTGCATATTAAAAAAAATTACTTATAATTCAATATATTTTGTTTGTGGAAAGCATTTGATATAATAAAAAGAAAAATGTTAACTTTTGTTGGTGTAGTGAATCGGGCTGTCTTAAATGCCGGCACTTCAGTTCGATTTTTCACATCAATTCGAAATTAATTCCAATTTAATACATTTTGTAAATAGAATTCTGCCAAAGGTTGACTAATTGTAGGAAAATGAGCAGATTTTATAAATTTATTTTGTGAAATGTTTGTTGCCAGACAGTCTTAACACAAAAATATTTGCTGTACACTTAAACACGTTTCAAGTGCAACAAACAGTTTTGAATTTAAGAGAATTTTTGAGGCAAAATTACAGACGATCTGTTTTAGTTAAATTTGCCTATTAATTTTATTTTATTGCTATTATGGAGTTAGGACTATCTGGCAGCAAAGGCTGTACATAAATTTCCCCCAAAAAAAAAGACTGAACTGAGACCTGTTATTTATATGCTGTTTTGTGAGTTGAATTAAGGATTTAAGGATGAGAATAAAATAAACTTGTCTGATTTAATTTGACATTTCATTTTTGTGTTGTTGTTGTTGCTGCTTCCAAAGCTTGTCAAAACACGTTTTTGAGTTTTCAAGTGGTGTTCTACAGCATTTGATTTGCTTGTTTTTGTTTTTGCTTTGCGTATAATTCTTTCGCTTTGACATGACTCTGGAGAAAAGTGCAATCACTTGGTTGCCTTTCCTCTACCTGACTCGCTTTGAAGAAAATTGACAGGATGTCTATATGAGTAGCAAAGTGACACACTACTGAGTGAGACAAGTTTGAAAAAGTGATCGAGCGTAAGAGAAAGAGAGATGGGAATAGGAAATTAGGGGGCAGGGCTGCTTGTGTTTTTTCTTCAATCGCTTGATATGCTGCTGCTGGTGTTAAAATTATAGCAGCTGCAGTTTTGTTTACTAAATTGACACTTTGATTGACAGCTAAATTATAGAACTTTATAGATAAACAGTTCGTGCTTGCAGTCCTCATGACTTTAACACACACACACGCACATACGCTGGCACACACGCACTTTCAGCCAACATGTTTCGGTTGGATTTGTTGGTTTCTTTCTTCATGTTGTTTGTGTTGCTGGTGTGTTGCCATCAACACACAACGGATAATGTTTGTGACATATATGCAGTTCCGGTTTCCGTTGCGTTCATTTTTTATGTTTTATACTTCTGCTTCCTCTTCCTCTTTTTTTTGTTGCTTTATTTCAGTTCACTGTTTCCAGTTAAAGTCAAATAAAATTGAGCCTTTTTTTCACGCTTAAGGAGCTGGCAGTAGGAAGCGGCGTAGGGCTGTTGTATTTATTTGTTATTTGCGGGCTTTGATATGAAGAAAATGTTAATTAAACTGACAACTTCAAAATTGATTGCTGTTGTCTGTGCTGGTTGTTTTTAGATTTTCCAAAAAGGTACGACTGCCTTCAAAAAGAAATAAATTTAATAGCTTTTTACGTGAGTGATCGGTGGCTTTTCTAAAACCAACTTCGTCTATTTGTTTTTGTAATAAAACTTGACTATCGTTTTGCTTTTGAAACTGGTTTCTTAATGAATTCAATTTGCTCGCGTTGCACAAAATCTAATCAAAAATGAAGCAGTCAAGAACCCTTAAAACTTTATTAAGCAAATATAAATAAAAGATAATTTCAATTTTGTTTTACTCGTTTTCAGTTTGTCTTAAAAAAAGAAAAGAAGGAGAGAAGAAAAAACTGAATGGCTTCATGACTGCATTTGCTTAGAAATGATTTTATTTTTGTTTGTTTATTTGCTGGTTTAGCTGCCATTTTGTCCACTACCACCACTTTGTTTAATTAAAACAACAGAAACAGGAAACGGATGAACAACAAAAGAAGTACTGCAGGAAGCTGCAGAAAAAGCACAACGAGCTGAATGCAAATGAAATCTTTTGCCGTGATATTTTGGTCAGTTGCTTAATATTCATGTTTGAGGCTCTTTTTTCTTTCTCTTATTTCTCCGCAAAACAATTACATTTTATTTAAAAATAAATATAAATTTTTATTATTTGAATTTGACTAGAGGTGTTTTGTTTGTTTTCTATTTCTATAGTTTTCTTTTGTAATGAATAATTCCAGCTTTTCAAAAGATATTTTCCTCAGGCAGATATTTGTGTGTGGTGTGAGAAAAATTTTGGTGCTGCACATTCCCATTGAAGTGTAAAAAGCTACTGCCAAGCAAACCAAAAAAATTATTTGTGTATCATTGATTTTACTAAAAATCTTTTTTATAAATATGCCACACATGTTACTTCTTTGGTACAGTTTTAATTAGCCTTTTGTCTGCCAACAGTGCTTTAACACTTTCGGTTCGTAAGATAATATCGGCTGTTTTTTATAGAGTGATACAAGTTTAAATCATAATAAAACATATTAATATATTTTTGATATCAATGAAGCGGTCTTTATTGGATAGAAAATTTTATGACATTAATGTTTCAATATGATTTCGGTCATGTGGCCACCACGGCTGGCGCGTACAAGGCGCAATCTGGAACACCAATTTTAGGAAACTTTTCGCAGCATTTGCGGCCGTATCTCGCCGATAAGTCTTTGAATGTTGATTTCCTGGTGTTCAATTGTTTGTGGTTATCGACGTACACAAGTGACTTTAAATAACCCCAAAGAAAATAGTCCAATGGGGTTAAATCACAAGATCTTGGGGGCCAATTAATTGGGACATTTCGAGAAATTATTTTTTCCTCAAAAGTTTCCTTGAGTAAATTAATTTTAGCGTCCGCTGTGTGGCTTGTGGCTCCGTGCTGTTGGAACCACATATCAGCAAGATTAATGCCAGCTAATTGAAGTATGAAAAAACTTCGAATCATGTTCCTATACCGTTGACCATTGACAGTAACATTCTGACCATCATCGTTTTTGAAGGCATATGGGCGGGCCAATGACTCCGCCAGCCCATAAAGCGCACCAAACAGTAATTTTCTGTGGATGGTGTTTCGACAAAAGCTTGTGGATTCTCCTCACTGCAAATGCGACAATTCTGTTTATTTACGTACCCATTCAACCAAAAATGGGCTTCATCGGAAAATAAAATTTTGAATGGACGAAGTGCACGACTTTTGCTTGACGAACAAAACCATTATTTTGATTAAAAATTTCCACAAATTGCACGCGTTGCTCTGGTGTAAGTCGATCCATAGTGAAATGTGAAAGCAAACTAAACGAAAAACAACTATCAGCTGTTAAATAAGTGGTCAAATAAAGCAGGGATGCCAACTCAAAGTTGTATCACTCTATAAAAAGCAGCCGATATTAAGCCGGTATTTAATTTTCTCTTTACGTACTTTTCTGGTACCATTTTACATGCACTATTGTCCACCAATTTTTGGAAAAGATATACTATATGAAAGGTATTTTTGTAAATGAATGCACAATATAAATTTTTATGTAAGTGCCCAACATATTTTTGTGAAACAGTTTAAGCATTATACTTCTTAAGAATCTCTTGGTTTGAAGGTTATTTTTGTGGTAAATTTTTAATTAACCCATTGTGCAGCAATATTTAAGGAAAGTACATGTTTTCAAAGGCAATTTTGTGTTGATATCCAAAATGTCCATTTGTGATATATAATTGTAGGGAACACATATTTTTGTGGAACAGTTTTAAGTATCGTATTATTCATCAATATTTATGAAAAATGTGTTATTAGAAAGGTATTTTGTAGTAGATTAGCACAGTGTATATGTTCTTTTATTTCTTTAAACTTTTTAATATATTTAATAATTATTGTCAGCACCGCGGTATTGCAGTCACTTGAAAAAAGCTGGTAATTTTATTTTAAATAGAAAAATTAAGAGCTTAACTTTGGAAAAAATGAAGCAATTTTTGAAAGTTTTATACAGGGTAACATAGCAAATATTTTTCATGACACAAAAAAAAATTAAAGAATTTAAAAAATTGCAAATGAAAGGCAGCAAATTTATTTAAAATATTTTCAGAAATTTTGGTTTTCAGATTGTTCTACATCACGGCAATTAGACTAACTGTGAATGCTTTGATTAATCTCAAAAAAAAATAGCTGCATGAGATTTGAGGAATAGGATTGATTCTAATGTTAGCAAGACATACTGCTGCATGCCTGTGCATGCCCGATCATGCTGCTTGACTTAAAATTATATTGTAAATATATTAAATAATCAGAAACTCTTGATATACTTGGCTGGCGAATTCAATACGTTATTCAAGGAAAGAAGATTCTCTGATATATTCAGAGAATCATGTGACCCGGCTTTTTAAAACGATGCATAAGATTTACATCGCAGCTTCGGTTCTACTCAATATTTGCAATACACATACAATCGCCCGAAGGGTTAGAATGACTCTCATGTAAGAGCCGTTGGTCCAAAGTCTTAATAAGAAAAGAAATACTTCTGAAATAATAGTGAATAAGTATTAAATGTTATTGATTGTAAGACAGGTCCTTTTTTAATTTTTAATTATTAAATGAGAATCATTTTAAATTATATTGAAATACCTTAATGCTGAGATAAAATCAGAGTTTTGAATAAAAAATGTTTTTGATTTAAAACCTGCTTTAATGATATTTTTGCAAGCTGTTATAGCCATTTAAAGTTGCGTTTACGTTTGAGCAAATATTTGCTTAGAAAAGCGTAACCACTAAATTCTAAAAAACATATGACTTCAAGCAAGTGTTAATACCGTTAAACAGTTTCCAATAATATTTGATTTTACAAAGCGGACGAATACTTATTTATGAAACTGTTTCACTTAAGAAACACGCTGCCGAATCAAACGATTTTTTAATATTTAGTGGTTACACTTGTTGGGGCAAATGTTTGTCGTGTAAAACCGTAGTTTAAGCAACCTATTCGAATAGCTGCTGGTGTTTCTAAATCATGATGTTTTGAGTGGCATTTAAAGTGTTTTTAAATTAATAAAATTTTGATTTTTTTTAATGTCAATTTTATTAAATAAAGTGTTGTTTTTTCTCTTCTGTTTTATCGTCACAAGTTTGCTTTAATTTATTACTTAGCGTTTCTATTTGTTGCTTGCTAGCCCTCGCAATCGTTTGTTTACATAATTATTAATACACTTTGGTACATGCGCGTGCATGCTAATGCATGCTTATGCATGCTTATGCATGTATACAATTCAGAGATGATATTGGCTACTTCGGTATGCCTGAGATTTTGTTATAAGAGTTAATATCGGCGTGTAAGTTTGTGTATTTTGTTGATTTTATGCAAACTGCTTAATGAACAAATATTTATTTATTTATCTTTTACATTTTTTGTTATATTTCCTTTTTTTGTTGCCTGATTTTGTAATTCTTAATGTTTGTGTTGTTGTTAAGCCAAAAACCCTTGTTACAACAGCATCAAAACGGGAAACAAAGCAAGAGAACCAAAGAAAGGAAGAAAAAAAGTACAAAAAGAGGCGTACTCACAACCAAAACCGTCGAGTTTGTTATCCTTAAAAAACAAAAATTTATTAGAAAAATAAACAACAATAAAATTGTATATTTTTTAGTCCAGCGCTTTTGTTTTTATACACTTCCCATTTGCTGGTCATTATAAATGGGAATTAAAAGTCGGAGGGCTAATTATGCAAAACAAAAAACAAACAAAAAATTAATGGGCAAAAGTAAAATTGTTGGTTTCGAAAAAGAAGAGCCGGATGTGAAAGTGTTATTGAACTTTTCGCCCATTAAAATGAATTATTCAGAGACCATCTTTTCATCGTTTCACAACTTTAGTGGCAAAAGGCGGCTGACGCTGTCTAATTAAGCCTAAAAATAGCAGACTTCAAATAATGAAGGGACAAAAAAAAAAGTTAATAAAAAATAATAAACAATAATGAAGTAAAAACTTCGGTGGGGAGTAAATAAAACGCTGTTTAAATGTTGTTGTGAATATGCAAAATTATGCAAATATTTTAAAATACTTTTTATAAAATTTGTGGGAATGAACCCCTCGTATGCAGTGCATTTTAAAAGAACTATATAAAATAGGGAATAGTAAAGAGAGTAGTGAAAGTTCAAGTGATTAGAAATGCGGTTAATTTTTATTTTTAAAAATTAATATTAAAAATATTTATTATTGAAAATTTCTTTAAATAAACTGAAGAGAATTTAAGATTCGTCACGTAGCGTGCGTCACAAAGATTTCATTCATGTCAATTGATTAAAATCAACTTAATTTATTTGGCTGCAAATAAGTTCAAGAATTCGCTGGTATATATTTCTGTTTTAGGAACCAGTACCTCGTTTCTGTAACTGAAGTGAGAAGTTCTCACATCGAAAAACTAAATAATTACGGTTGTCATGCTTTTTATTGTAGGGTTATCCATAGAATAATATATTGTTTATTATAAAAGATCAACCAAATTTTAAATGTATTAAGAAATATATTTTGACTCATCCTGTATTTCACAGAGTGACGACAATTTTTTGCGATGCGAGAAGTTCTCACTTCAGTTACAGAAACGAGACACAGATTTTGTCTACTATATTTTTTTTCCGAAATTCCCTATAATTGAGTCGAAGTTATACTTCGACTTTCGCAAAATGCAATAAATAACGTTTATAATGGATTTATGCATTGAAAAGGAGCAATTAATATTGATAAATTAAATTAATGCCGAAGGTATTATCTCCACATTTTTTTTGTGGTACCCATTCAACTATGCCATCTTCAAAAAAAATCCGTTAAACTTATATTTTTGAATAGATATTTTTGTGAAAAAATGCTCTTTGCAACTTGTGTATAAAAATACAGCACAGAAATCTTTTTTGTGGTGCAGATTTAAATACCCTAGCACCTTTAAATATCGATTAAAAATATACGATTTGAAAGGTATTTTTATGCAGAAAAGCACAGTTAATATCTTTTATAAAATTCAGCATTTATATTATAGCAGTACGCCTTAAGGTTTCCTATCGTCCAACCGATATTAATAAAACTTTTCTGGTTTAGAAAAACTTTTTTGTGTGGATCCATTATGGGCCTCATAAGTTAGTATGACATACCCATTATTATGGAACACTTTAAAGTATCCTATTGCCCACCAATATTAATTATACTTATGTGGCCTGAAAGGTATTACCTTGTTGATATGCACAATATAAGTTTGATACACAAGACTGACCAGTATTTTTTTGAGGTGCACTTTTAAGAACAATATCGTCCACTTATGTCAGTTAAACACATACCGAATTTGAGGTATTTCCGTGTACAATAGCACAATATGAATATCGTTTATAACTACCACACACACAATTTTGTGGCACGCTTTCAGGTAGTCAATGGTCGTTAATAATTGATTAATTTTATCAGGTTTCAAAGCCATTTTCGTGTACATTTACACAATATGAATTTCGTTTATAACTACGGCACTTATAATTTTGTGGTAGCCGGTTATGTTACCTGTTGTCGATAAATATTGATTAATTTCATAAGGTTTGATAGCTATTTTTGTGTACATATGCAGAAAATATGGTTTATCTATATTCTCAAAGTTTGTGGTACTCTGTCAAACAATCATTTTGCATCAATATTTTCACTAAAAATGTTCTTCACTTTTTTAAAATTTTCATCAGGATATTGATGTGCCTTGAGGACTAGCACCGTCAGCGTTATTCACGTCTTTTCAATCTTCTTTTTAAAACCTTTTTTTGTAAACACTTCTCTAACATGCTGTTGAATCAGAGCAAACGCTTTTAATTTCTACTTTCTTCAACTTCGATAGCAACAATTTTTAGAACTAATCGTATTTGTGCAAAGCGGGTTTCCTGATCGTTACACAGTTTTTAGATTAATTATTTCTTATTTGTTATTTGTTAATTCCTGCCTTCGAGTGTCCTCAGTGACGAAGAGTGCTTAGGTGTGTTTTTCAAGACACTCAAAGTCCTTTTAAAACGCCCAATAATTTGAAAATTTAAGCCGAAAAGCAGAGTGTTCGTCGTGCTGAATTTGCCCAGTTGCTACATGAGATTCGCTTTTGTTTTCACAGCAGTCCAATTTATTTAACGTTTCCTCATTTTAAACATTTTCAGTGAATTAGCTGAACGGCAAAATCAACTGGTAGAATCAATCTTCTCAACAGATTTTTTCTGGTCAATTTAAAATAGTTTTTGAACTTTTTTCTTGACAAAAAAAAATATTTTTTTTAGCATCACTGAATATTTGTGGCATATTGACGAATTCCAGTAACTTTCTGTTTGCCTACGCCCTGATTTCACGTTAAAACAATTTTCGACTCTCCACATCAGGCTGTATTCTGTTGCAAATTTGTTTAAACAATTTTTCTTTGTGCAGAACTTCACGCATCACATTTACGGCAACAACATGAAAGTCATATTTTATTATAAATTTGCGCTGTGTCTGTTTCCTTGCGCCCCAGCTATTTGTCCTTATTATTTTTAACAGAATGCATTAATATGTAAATAACTTTAACAATAAAATATATAAAATTTTTTCTTGTGCAACAATAAACGTAATGCAGAAAGTATTTTAAATAATAATAATGATAAGCAAGAGGAATAAAAAAGGACCAGTAACAACAATGAAATAATGAAACTAGTGAATGTACTGTGGAGCGAAATTGCAACTCGATACTTGACATTTATAGTTGAAATAAGTATTTTTTTTCTTTTGTACGATAAAGACTATACAACAACTTGCTCTTAACATTTTAAAGACACAACATAAAGCTTGTGTTCTGATTCAACAGCATGTCAGAAAAATGTTTACAAATTTTTGCAAAGAAGATTGAAAAGATATGAAAAACGACAAGCGTGCTGTTTCTCAAACCACATCAATATCCGGATGAAAATTTTAAAAAAGTGAAGAACAGTTTTAGTGAGAATATTGATGGAAAATGTTTGTTTGAAAGAGTACCACGAACTTTGTAATTATAGATAAAACATACACTTTGCATATCTACACTAAAATAGCTTTCAAACCTTGTGAAATTAATCAATATTCATCGACAATAGATACCATGAGCGTGTACCACAAAATTATATGTGCCGTAGTTATAAACGAAATTTACATTGTGCAATTGTACACGAAAATGGCTTTGACACCTTATAAAATGAATCAATTGTTATCGACTTTAGAATACAGTATAGCAAATAACAACAGTTTAGAGTACAGGACTGTAGCATAAATTATACGATTGTGCAGTACAATCAACTACAGTATTTGACTAGGCACATGATAGTACAGTACAGTATAGTACTTGAAGCACAGGAAATCAATTTAAAATGCAGAGAAGTGCAGTTCAGTGCACACATAATATACATTTAAGCAAATTATGTACAGTTACAGTAATATGCAGTACAATCAGCTTAAATACATGGTTTTACATGAGAATATAGTACAGTGCAGTAAACAATAGTGTAGCAATGCGGAGCACAATAATGTATTGGTAGTAGCGTATTGTAAAGTACTCTAAAGTGTAGTACAGTACATTAGTGTGCAGTACAATTAGCTTCAGTACATGAATGTGCATGATGAACAGTGCAATTCAGTAAAGTACAGTACAGCACCGCAGAGCACAATAAAGTATTGGTAGTACAGTGCAGTAGAGTACCGTCAAGTATAGTCCCCGTGCAATACTGTACAGTATGAACTAGTCTGATGTAAAATATGAAATCAAGAAAACATGAGCAGTGAATAAAAAACACTTATAAATACCACCGCTTTATTCCCTATATTTTATCGATGGGAATGCTCATAAATTTATCAAACAGTCCCACTGTGTGTTATATTGAAATAAATGCACATTGAAATGAGTGAATGCTTCAATGAGGAAATGAATGAATGTTGCAACGCAAAATATATTCTCTTAATTTAACAATGAAAAAATACGGAATTAATAATTTCTGTTTGTTGTGCAACCACAAATAAGTACAACAACAAAAAAAGGACAAAACTTTTTAATGGTGAGGAAAAGTGAACCATGAAAATATATTTAATAATAAAATTCTTGAATGCAGTCCAGGAGGGATGGGGGAAGAAAGGAAAATAAAGTAAATTGAAATTGAAATTTTTTATTGTGAAAGAGAATTTATACGACGACAAAGAAGCGGAGACCCGCTTTTACTTTTCGCAAAAAATTCGGTTCATAAAAATTCAAACGTAAAAGAAAACAAATTAAATAAAATTAAACACAACCAACAAGAACAACCACAACAGCAACTATTTATAACTCACCTTTAAAGCAGCACTTTTTAATGCGCAGCGCATAAATGCAAAGACAAACTAAAATAAACAAGGCCGCCAAACAGCCACCAGCAATGCCCAATAAATAACTCATCTCCAGAGGTTCTATTTTTGTTGTTGTTTTCAGTTGCAGTTTGTCAGAGTTGGTGCAGCAAAAAAAAGCATCAATTTTAAAAATAATTGCATTTTCATGACAATCGATGTGTTGAGCAGCATTAATTTGCGGGAAGAAAAAAGAAAATTGTAAATTGTTTGTTATTTAATATTATTATTATTATTTTTTTTTCAATAGTTCAATACATGCATACACACTAACACGCATACATAAACAAAAACCACATACAAAAACTATACAATTGTTATATAAATAATTTACATCACCGTGTTTGCACAACAGCGAGTAAAAATAATATTAATTTAAACATGCCTTTTTATAATTATATAATTACACATGTACACACTCACAAACACACACACACATGGACATGCCTAAATACCGATATAGCTACGGATGAGTACTTATTTAACTACACCTTTTTTGTTTGTTTATTTTTAATACAAAAAAGTAAAACAATCATGTTTTTGGAGGAGTGGAGGGCGGTGGGAGGGGTTGTTACGGTTTTAATTACTCAAATATTTGCACGAATAAGTGTAATAAATACTTTGGCCGATTGTTTATCCAATAAAGAGTATGACTTTAAATTACAGGCGACTCAAAAAAGCAGTTTGACTTTATGGCTTTTCCGCATGAATTGACGCTGCGAAAATTGCAATTTTCAGTTGTCAGTCAATATATTTTTTTGTTGAGAAAATTGTCGAATACATTTATAAGCCAGTGTTGCTTAACTGTTGGATAAGAAAACCTGCATGAAACAGAATCCTCTTATGAGGTTGGCATAGATTCGATTTTATATGTAAACATGCCCACTGTGAAGTCCACCTCCTTAAAAGATTTAAAAAAAATTCATTAAATTTAATTAGATTAACGTTTTATCAATTATGATAAATGATGATAATCTAATTGAATTTTACAACAGTTTCAGTTCAGTTCTGGATAAGTTTCAGTACAATAATTCCAGCACATAAAAGTTTTGAAAAGTACACTTCGAAAATTATAGTCTTCCGGAGAAAACCTTTTCACAATTATTATTTATGTGTTTTTCGGAGTAGCTTAGATCTTTTCGGAGTATTTTCATATAAGTTCATTGCATAGACATGTTTGTAATGAATTTTCGGAGTATATATAGTTTTTCGGACTATCTTGAATTTTTCGGAGTAACTAAATATTTGAATTTTTTAATTATTTATGTATTTCCATATATGTTCATTTTCATATATAAACAGACATGTGCATGATGAATTTTCGGAGTAATATTTTATTTTCGGACTATCTTAACTTTTTCGGAGTAACTTAAATATTTGAGTTTTTTAATTATTTATAAATTTTTATAGACATAGATTTTCATATATGCACATCTATTGCTCATAATAAATATTCGGGATATTTTTTATTTTTCGGAGTAATTAAAATTTTTGCTATTGTAAGATGTCGTTTGTAATTACAATTTTCATTTGCATAATTATTTGAATTGCAAGCAAAATGCAAATAATTTTCTATTCTCTTTCTCGCTCTTGCTTGGCCATAATTAGTTTTCTAATCAAATTAAAATTGAAAAAAAGAACGAAACACATTCAAAATCATTTAATAATAACACATAAAGTTAAATGTTTACACAAAAACATTTGTTGTTGTAATTATGCTTGTTTTTCCAGGGAGAAAAAAAGCAGGTTTATTTATGTACATGCACAAGTGCTGGGGTTAATGTGTTGTCCTGGTTTTTTTTTTGCTCTAAAACAGTAGAAATTGCTTTTGCTTTTTAAATTAGTCAACAGCATTTTAATGATTGGAAGCGCAACATATTCAATTAATTGAAATAATAATTGCAAATGAAAACAGATTAGGAATTAAACATGTGTCCGATATAAAAGACAAAAATAAATAGATTAACTTTTTTTATAGAGGTTCTAAGCTGATTAAAGAAATATATAAAAGGTTGTGTGGCAAAATATTTGCTGTAGTCATGGGTACATAAACACCAGCATATATAATGGCTGTCTAAATAAAATGCTCTACAAGTAGAATATGTGAGAAAGTTACTCCGAAAAAAATTGAAAATTGCCCAAAAGTGCTAAAAATGCTTAAATAATAATACTAAAAATTAAATTGCAAAAATTTTAATTACTCCGAAAAAATAAAATATACTCCGAAAATTCATTATATGTAATATATGTGCATATATGAAAATATTTCTATAAAAATGCATAAATAGTTTGAAAACTCAAAAAATAAAGTTACTCCGAAAATTTCAAGATAGTCCGAAATATCAAAAAATACTCCGAAAATTCATTATACACATGTCTGTGCATATACGAAAATGTATGTCTATGAAGATACATAAATAATTAAAAAACTCCAACATTTAATGTACTCCGAAAAAAACTGAGACACTCCGAACAACAAAAATATTTCGAAAATAATGTAATGAATGCATACATATTTGTGTTTGAGGTAATACACAAATAATCAAGCAAAAAGATTATAAATATGTAAACTACTCCGAAAAATAAAACAAATTATTTGAAAATGAGATACACATATCTAATGAGAGTACCTATTTACAACGTTTCTTTCTGTATTTTTCTAGACTAGCAAATAGTAAACACAAAAAGATGATGAAAATTACTCCGAAAAATATTAGAAAGACGTCGAAAACGCAGCATACACATATATAACTCAAAATATGTATTTATAAATGCAATAAAATTCAACAAATAATTACAATATAGAATTCGTGAAAATTTAATCAACTCCGAAAACATTAAAAATGCCACGACGATGTGTTATACCTATTTTTCAAATTTAATCAACTCCGAAAAAATTTAGAATGCCACGACAATGTGTTATGCAATTATTTAAATTGAATCAACTCCGAAAGCATTAAAAATGCCACGACGATGTGTTATAACAAATTTTTGAATTGAATCAACTCCGAAAGCATTAAAAACACCACGACGATGTGGTATACCTACTTTTTATATCTGTCCAATAATTTTCAACTAATAAAAATAAGAAATCTTAAACATTTTTATTACTCCAAAAATAAATTTGCCTTTATTGATGACATATGTTAAGGGAACCAGTAACTCGTTGATAATTTAGTTTTAGTTACTCCGAAAAAATTTTCGACGACAATAGTGTTCAGCCTGAAGCTGAAGCAAAGCTAATTGTCTCGTCATGACTCCGAAAAATATAAAAACTGCTGTATACATATTATACCGAATCATCACTCCGAAAAATTTTAAAACTCCTGTATAAATTATACCGAATCAACAATATCACTCAAATAGCTGCGAACGGAGTGCACTTTTACGTTAAGATTTTTTATAGAAGATCATCGTCTTTCTTTCACTAGTTTTGTCATAGAAATTTGCATATAAAATTTAATTGCGGAGTGTTCCATCCTTTAAATATGCTTTAATTTTTTTTTATCAATCTGAAAACATGTTCGTAGTCTAACACACGCGTATTAGCAACAAAGAAATAATGAAAAATATCGCGTATACGCCCGTATGCCCTTTAATAATACGCTACAGGTTGAAATGCTGTTGTTGCTTTAAATATTTGGATTTTAAAATGTTTGTTGTTGTAAAAGTCTGCTTTAATCTTTCGTTAATATTTAACAAAAACATATTTTACACTGGGCTCCAAAACGCAAATCTATAACACGTTTAAAACACGACATTAAACAGCCGATTATTGAAATCTCTAAAGCTGCGGATTTACTTTTTTAATATATTTTATTTAGTATTTTTTTACTATCAAAAACATGAGCATTAAACGAGATTAACTTTGAAGTTATAAAATATATTTCTGCTTAGAGCTCTTTGCTTGCATGACGTGTGTTGGCTTTACTCGTATATATAGTTTTTGCATCAGGGGAAGAGTGTGAATATGGATTTCAGAAGTGTTGCAGGGCTTAGAAAATTAAATTCATATTGAAATATGATATCACCTGCTTCTGCCAACTGAATGATGCACTGGCATTGAGTCGTTCATGTTATAATCCAGTTAACTTTCATATATAAGCGGATGTTCGTGTGTATGTGTGTGTGTGGGTGTGTGTACGAGTTTAGCTGCATGCAAAACGCCCTATTTGTCATTGAGTTTGTGTTACTTAATTGTAAATAAAATCAAAAGTTTTTTTTCATTTTATATTCATTTTAATAAAATATGACCCGTTGTAGTTGTAACTCTGCAGGTTTCTTGTGGGGGAAAATATTTATGGGAGTTAAGATTTTCTTTTTCTATTTTATTTAATAAAAAATATTTAAACAAAATTGGAAAGTTTTTATAAAATTTCTAGGCTTCATAAAACGTACTAAAATAATATTTTAGTAGGTCCAATAGCATTCAAAAGACCATTTAAAAATCTTTATTTAATTAAATCGGATGATCGCTGGGCGAGTTTATTTTAAGCAGCAGATTTAACTCAAGAATTAAATCAATTAATCACTGAAGAAATAAAGAAAGTCTTCCTGTAAGGAGCCGTTTAAATCAAGTAGAGAACGCTTTATTCGAAATATCGATCGAAACTATATAATTTTAATTGATATCGATCACTGCTTCGAGATATCGATCGAAATTATCAATGATTTTTCCATAGTTTTCATTGATACCGTTCACTGTAATTTTTAAAAAATTCTACACAGCGAATATGCCTTAAAAATTTGTTACAAATATAAATAAAAACTATTTTTAGTTTTAAATAGAAATTTATGTAAAAATCTACTGAAATTTCCCTACAAAAAGAAACAGGAAATCCCTAAAAAGACCAACAAATCCGTTAGCAAAAAGATGCTGACAAATTTTTATATATTAAAACCCAAAATGAGATGGAAATTTATGTAATTAATAGAAATATGAAATCAAAGCGGGGTTTGTTTCGAAGGTCCCCACAATTCCGGGAATAAATTTCACGAATCTCCAAACTGGGATTTTTCTTCGCATTTTTCCGGTACTTTTCTTATGTTCCGTCAAAAGCGAATATATAAAAAGATCTAATTGTGATTTGTAAATGGAGGCAAAGATTCCCACAATTCCCAAAAAAAAATTTTTTTATTCCAAATTGGCACTTTTTTTACATTTTCGCTGTTTTTATCCTGTCTTTCGTCACATGCACATTTTGTTATTTTTTAATCCAACTATAGATAGAAATTTACATATTTAATCAGAATGTGAAGTAAAAGAAGGCTTCTAAGGTTCCCATAATTCCGGAATAAATTTTCAAAAATCTCCAAATTCCCATTTTTCAGTATTTTTCCTGTCTTTCGTCTCATGCACATTTTATTTGCTTTAATCCAAATATATATTGAAATTTATATATATAATTGGAGTGTGAAATAAAAGCAGGGTTTGCTTCTAAGGTTCCATAATCCCGGAATAAATTTTAAAAAATCTCCCAATTGCGATTTTTCAGTATTTTTGTAAAATTTTTCTTATATTTCATTAGGGGCATATAGATAGAAATTCAAATAATTAATCGGAATGTTAAATTAAAGCAGGGTTTGCTTCTAAGGTCCCCATAATCCCGGAATAAATTTTCAAAAATCTCCGAATTCCGATTTTTCAGTATTTTTGTAGTATTTTTTTTTTGTCTTTCGTTAGGAGCATATAGATAGAAATTTATATAATTAATCAGAATGTGAAATAAAAGCAGGGCTTGCTTTAAAGGTTTCCATAATCCCGGAAAAATTTTTTTTAAATCTCCAAATTCCGATTTTTCAGTATTTTTGTAGTATTTTTTTTGTCTGTCGTTAGGCGCAGATATAAATGTTAGGCAAAAAATTTACATTTGAAGGGGAAGTCATATGACAGCCAGCTCGGATTCCTATAATTCCGAAGAAAAGTTCTAAAATCCCTGAACTGGATATTTTTAACAATTTTCGCTGTATTCTGTTGATTCGCCGTCGGAAACAGAAATTTCTTAACAAGACAACCAGCTCATAATTAAAAATAAATAGTTTCAAAAACGACAATACCCAAAAATATGTTAATAAATATTTGTTAATAAGATGCTAGTTCATGAAATCAATGCGTAAGATATAATTGTTCCGAAGTTTGTTTCTATAATCCCCCAATTCCCAATTTGGAAAATCCCAGAAAAGGAATTTTCCAGCAGAAGGTGGCATATGGTTCTTTTTTTGCTTGAAACTCCGCCAATTGAGAAAACTTGTTTGAAAGCTAAATAATAATTCCCATTTTTCTTTCAAAATCCCCCACTGTGCAAAAAAAAATCGTATATAAAGATAAAATTCAGTTTGTATAAGTTTTGCCCTACTTATTTATATACCCTAGATTTAATTATAATTCTTTACAAATTTTACAACACAAAAGTTTCATGTCATGCTTTTTACGAAAACTCATACGCAACGAAATCTTTTTACACCAACAAAAATAAAATACCAGGCTTTCGAGATGATTAGATAGACACCAATACAACGAAAAAAAGAAAAAAAATTAGTCACATCAAAGGAAACTTAAGTTTAATGTTAGAAACAAAAATTACGGAAAATTAAGGAAATCCATGATTTTTCTGCACCTGTAAACGTACCCTCCACATTCAACTGAATGGCATGTCGATCGGTGCCACGTTCATTTTCCACAACCAAATAGTAGGGACGTGCATCATGTTCGCTTGTGTGATGGATGTGCAACGTGGAAAGGTAGCAGTCCTCGCGTGCGTCTTGCAGCAGATCATCGGCGCGAAAACGATCTGGAAAAAAAATATATATTTTTTTAAATATTTTGCCAACACGGTGGCAGCATTGGCCTTAGCAAAAGCAGCAGCAGCAGCTGCGGTATTAATAAAGCGGTCTCAGCAATATTAGAAACTGATGCCGACCACAAATTTGATTTGACAAAAGAAATGGTTGTTGCGTTATAAATAGTGAGCGAATGGTGACCCACTGCCAAGCGAAAATGCACATAAAGACGTGTCAATGTTCAAGGCAGCGAGCGCATGACGGGTGATTTTGATGAGTTTGTAAATCATGATGATGATGATGGTCTTTATTTAATATGATTTTAATTTTTTTTGCCAAAATTCCAATTTTCATTTGTTCGTTCAGGGAAATATATTTCCAAGCAGAATGAGCGTACAGGGTGTGTCCACCCCAACCGGTTTGCATGTAAGCCCAGCATAACATGCGCCTGTTCATTTATTATGTTCATAAAATTACAATAATTAAATCGGTGTAATTCACACATTCACCAGTTGCACTGGCGTCCACCAAACAGTGTGTTTGTCCACGCTTTTGTTGCGAGAGTGTGTGGACGTGTAACCAACCAAAATGACATTTGAATTTTTAATGCAGCATCATCACAAGGGGATGCATGACCGGCCACTGCATTATCCCACAAATAAAATTTATTAGCTTAGATTGACACCATTTCCAAATAAATGTAACAAAGGAAATTCGGGCAGAGGAATTACACGACAACGTTTGCAAATACGTTTCATTAAATCAGGGGACACGCTGGAAATAAATTCATTTTGAATAATTGACATTTTTAGCCGTCAGTTATTTCAGCACATGCAAATCATTATTATCGTGATCATCATCGTCACAGTCATCATTTAAAATGTTTTGCATATTTTACACAAAATTAATTGTACAGGACCTCTTGGGCTGCTCGTTTGTTGTACATGAAGGACGTCTGAATGCCTGCATTTAATTGGCTTTTACAAAAAAAAAATAGTTCTCATGCTGTTCTAAAATATCTTATATGTTAAAAGAAATATATGAAAATATATAGGAAAATATAAATAAAAATAAATATAAAATTAAATATCAAAAATAATATAAAAATAAGTATAAAAATTTATATAAAATTGCGAACGAAAAAAGTTAATAACAAATTAAAATAAATAAATAAATTACGAGTTTAAAAATAGCTAAAAAATTTAACAAAAATAAATTTAAAAATACTAAAAAAAAAGGAATTATTAAGTATTAATTTTAATTTGAAAGTAATAAAATTAAAAAAAGATGGACACAATTAAAGAAAATAAAAAAAAGAATGAAATAAATAATATTAAAAAAATAAAACATAAAAAAAATGGAAAATTTTAACGCTTAAAAAGAAACTGACCTGTTGCTGAGCCAGCATCCAGTCTTAAGGAACCCCATTCCCAGGCTACACGATGTGGCCGGGGATCGGCGCACACGACTAGTGTGAGAGAGGCTGGATCTCCTCTCTTGACCAAAACAGTGTGCATGGAAGGATGTAGACGCAAAACTTGAGGGGCGCCTGAAAAGGAACAAAAAAAAAGTAATAATAATATTCATTTAATTAAGAGGGCGTATATTTGTGGTGTGCAGTGTAACTAACTCAATCAAGTTGTAACAAGTTCTACCACAAATTTTTTTTCAGTGTCTAAAAAATGACTTCAACTCACCCACGACCTGCAGCGATACTGCCTCCGAAATGGCCACTCTTTCTTGCCCATTTATATAATTCGTGGCTCGACACTCATATTCGCCCTGATAATCGTACGTTACATTGTCAATCACCAGACGTGGTTCGTTGCCACGTTCCACATACTTGGAGCCATGGGAAATTCTGCAACGAAATAAAAAACAAAAGCAACAAAAATTATCTCAAGTGCTGAAATGCATTTCAACAATTTGCCATTCAATAAAGCAGAAGAACAGTCAAGTTATTTATTGTTGAAGAGCGGAAGAGAAACATGTGGATTATCAAAGAGCTCGTTAAATACACGAGAGTATTTTGAAAAAGAAAGAACTTCAAATAACGGGAATTATTAGTTTGTTCTTGTTGTTGTTGGAATGTAACAAATTCGGTACGATGCATATTAAAAGTTTCATTTTCGGTGAATTGCTTGTGTGTGTATGCGTGTGTGTGTGCGTTTATGTGCATGATAATGCGTGTTCCTTGTGTTTATTGATTTGCAGCTCACGTTTGTGTTACAACGACAAGTGAAAAGTTGTTAGAAGATGAGTGAGAAGCAACAAATAAGAATAATAATAACAAGACGAATTGTTGAAAGCACATAATGCAAGTTTGTACATGTTTTTTCACTTTTTATGATTCATATATGCTCTTCTTCTTCTGCTTCTTCTTCTTCTGCTTTTTCTTGTATGTACTTTCTCCTCTCTGAATATAAAACATGACTTAAATTGGCCCACATGAACACTGAATGATGCATACAAATGCACTGCTTGAATGTTGTTCATCTGCCAGAGAAAAGGACTCGTGCAATTGATGGCAAAAGTGGGGAGAGAAGGGGAGTGCAAAAAAAAAATAAATTGACTTTCTTACACGGTATTAAATTTGCTGAAGCTTAAAATATTGTCTGCTTTCTAGTTATTTCAAATGCGACCATTAAACGAAATGTGAAAACTGAACTTTATTTTCAGTAAATTGATTTAATAAATTTCGAAATTGAAGTGAAAATATAACGAAAATTTATAAAAACATTTTTCGATAAACTCGAACACACGCGCGGGTACTGCTGATGGGAGTGTAGCTATTTAGGAAAACAGCCTTCCTTTAAATCAGAAAATTAAATTGTCAATGCTTTCCATGCCGTTGTAAATATACGAGGTCTGTTTAAATGTAAAGGATATATATATATATATATATATATATATATATATATATTAAGAAAAACCAAACTTTACCTAATTGTTTTGAACAGACCTCGCATATTATAATCACCATCGCGAAGTAATTTATACAATTCGATTCAAAATTTCATAATTTATTGAAAGGAAAACAGAGTGCAGCGATGCATGAGGCCGGAGCTTCCGCTAGATGTGAAAGGAAATCGATCGTTAACTGTCATGATCACTAATTTTTTTTTTTTTAATTAGATAGAATTTAATGTGTTTTAAATTGCAGTACGAAATAAAAATATATTTTTGAAATAAATTAAAATTAACTTTATGCTTTAAACAGACCTCGTATAAGGCAACCAAATATATGTAAATGAATGAATACGAATTTTCTAAGAAACATAAAATAATCAATTTTTTTTAACAGACCTCGTATAACTGAGTGGTACTCCTTTGAAGGAAACAGAATAGAAGTAAATAAGTAAAAAAAATATAAAAAAATTCAAATAATCTAAAGTGTTCAACAGACCTCGTATAGCTGAAAGAGATTCCATTAAAAGGAACCAAATAGAAATAAATAAACAAAAATATTATAAGAAAAATAAAAATAACCTAATGTTTTGAACAGACCTCGTATAGCTGAGTGGTACTCCCTTGAAGGTAACCTCATAGAAATAATAATACATAATAAAATATATACAAATATTTTAGGGACAAGTTAAATTAACCTAAAATTTTGATCAGACCTCGTGTAACTGAGTGGGTCTCTTTTAAAGAGAACTACTAAATACAGATAATTGAATAAATAAATAAAAATTTGGCAAAATCTAAATAAACTAATGTTTTGAACAGACCTCGTATATCTGAGTAGGACTTCCTTTAAAGAAACCAAATAAAACTGAATCAATAAAAGCAAATATATTAGGAAAAGTTTAAATAACCATAATCTTTTGAACAGACCTCGTATAACTGAGTGGAAGTCCTTCGCAAGGAACCCAGTAGAAGTAAATTCATAAATCAAAATATTTTAAGAAAAATTTAAATAACCTACTAATTTGAACAGACCTCGTCGTATAGGCTAGTGGGACTTCTTTGCAGGAAACCACATAGGAATCAATAAATAAATAAAAATATTTTAGGAGAAATTTTAATTAACCTAAAATTTTAAACAGCTATTCAAATTAATATAAAATTTTGAACAGACCTCGTATAAGCTAGTGGGATTTTTTTTAAAGAGAGCTACTAAATGGAGATAATTGAATAAATAAAAAAATTTAAGAAAAATCTAAATTAACCTAATTTTTTTAATAGGTCTCGTACATATATATCAAAAACGTAAAGTGATTTACACTGTTACCGAACTAATTTTCGTATCTTTTAGAGAGCAAAATTATGTGGAACAAATAAATTTTGTGAAGTTCTATCGGTCCAAGAAAAAAAACACCCGTTTTAATCAAACCCCCATGGCCCTGTTGTCTTCCCTTTAATTTAGCATGTCATCATGCCGCACTTAATATGCATGACGTGTGGTGTTACATGAAAACAACTACTCCCCTCAGAATAATACGTTTTTAATATTTATGCCCCGGTGCCGAAGAGGATGCTGCTACTCTGAAGCGACGTCATACATTATTCCTGCAGTAGATGATTGCAAGCAAAACGTGCTGCACATTTCGATTCCTCGTTTCTTTTTATATATTTTTTTTTCAAAGATTATTTTTATCGAAAATGCAAAGAACTTCCAGTGAAAGCATGTTTTCTTTCCTTCCTTTTTGTTTATGCCGAGTCAGAAGCTATTCCTGGAACACATAAAAGGGATAAATTGCTCTCGTATCTGTTATCAGTTTCTGCATCAATTGTTCATATCAGTACGTTGTTTCTTCTTCGTATTCATAAAACTACATGTTGTTTACTTGATGCACTCAAAGAGGAAAATTGTTTGTTATACATCCTTTTCTCTGCTTTCCTTGAAGTACAAGAATTTAGCGTTAAAAATTATGATCTCGATTCACAAAGTAGCTAATAAAATTTCTTTTGGACAAGCAAAAACCAGTTGCAGGGATAAAGAATCCTGTAGTCATAATAAAATTAAGAAAAAATAATAAACAGCACTTTAAATGGAATCGGTTGCGAGTGAATTTTATTTGCTGCAACAATTTTTTCTTTCCTTTTATATCATTTGAAAATTAGTCTCAAAGTGTGTTCTTGTTAGAGGAGGAGAGAAAATAATTAATGTGTGAGATTTGCTAACTCTATTTATTTTCATAATTATATTGAAACAAGCATTTCATAAATAATTTCGAGTACTTTTAAATGGCACGTTCATTAGGAAAATCCCTCATATAAATTTATTTAACTCGTAGCACAACTTTATCAGCAATATCTCTATAAGTGCCTCTCTTTCTCTTTATCTCTCTCTATTCTATTCCCGTACAAAAGAATTGTATTTTACTTGTAGCACAACTTTATCATCAATATGTCTATAGTGCCTCTCTTTCTCTTTATCTCTCTCTCTCTCTCTCTCTCTATTCTATTCGCGTACAAAAGAATTGCATTTTACTTGTAGCCACTGTTGCCAGAAGTGCAGATTTATCTGCATTTTGCAGATTTTGTGCACCTAAAATGTCAAAACGCAGATTTGAAGATTTTGGACCGAAAAATGCAGATTTTTTAAAATTAAATATATGGCAACTTCTTTACTATGAAACTTATTTTCGTACTGTTTAAATCTCCAGTAAGAACGAAAAATTGCAACCAATCTTCAATGAAAGCAAAAAAAAAGCAACAGCTTTACAAGGCGAATTCAGTACCAGGTAGCTTTATCACCGCAGCTGATCGTTAGCTGACTTAACCCCATCCGTCAAACTCCATACAAAATAGAATAAAACTTCTAACCCGAACTGTCAACTTACAAATAGAAATAATCGTACAACAATTTTGTATGTATGTTGTAATGATAACGCCACTTGGTATTAATTCGCTTTGCAACTTTAAACGTTTTTGTTAAGTGTTGATATTTTCTGTACTAAATGTATTTTTCCCTGTTAAGCACTGAAAAATTTAACCAAAGCATCTTGGAAAAAAAAGAAATAACGGTTGTTGACAACACGCGATTTGTGAAAAAATATATTAAAGTCTACATACTTTCTTTACATAATTTTAGAAATCAAAAATAAATAAAAGCAGTGAACTATGCTAAAATATTTGCAAATAAACAGTAAGTGAATAAGTGAATTAATTCGAAAAAGGTTACTATTATAAATTTTGTTCTCTTTCAGATAAAAATGGCTCATGTGATGACGGGGATTCTGCCGCTTCGGTACGTTAGCTAAAGATAATTTTATACACAAATTTTGTTACCTATTACACTCCAATTTTTTTACTATATTTTAGACTGATGAAAGGAAGAAACGTAAAATTAGAAATGATTGGTTGGAAGATCCTGATATAAAGTCTTGGGCGGAAAAACGAAATCAAGTAGTTTATTGTAAAGTTTGCAAGAAGGAACTTAAGGCAACCGCCGGAAAAAATGATTTGGTTTCACATTCACAAACAAGGAAACATGTGGAAGCTTCGAATACTATAGCTAACCAAGCAAAAATTAATGAAATATTTTCATTGGAAAAATTTGGGAATAAAAAAGCTGAAATAAGATTAGCTTTATTTATTGTTGAACACAACTTGCCGTTTGCAGTAGCAGATCATCTGACCAAAGTGTGTCAAAGTTCCTTCATCGATTCTGAAATTACATCCAAAATAAAACTAGGAAGAACTAAAGCTAATGCGATTGTTAGAAATGTAATTGGAAGTTCCCAATTTTCAGTGGTATGTGATTTACTACAAAATAGTTTATTTTCACTGTGTATAGATGAGTCTACAGACTTTTCAAATAAAAAATCTTTGTGTATGATAGTTCGGGTCTGCTTAGATTTCGAAATCCATGATCTTTTTTTTGGATTGGTAGAAGTAGACCAATGCGATGCTTCAAGCCTATATAACTTAATTGTTAAACATTTTGAAGATAACAATATTAATTATAGAAAAAATATGATCGGTTTTGCGGCAGATGGAGCAGCTGTCATGACGGGCAAAAAACATTCCGTTGCCCAACTTTTTAAAAAGGAAATTCCTAATTTATTTATTATTAAATGTGTATGTCACTCACTGGCGTTATGTGCATCTTATGCATGCCTCAAACTTCCATCCGCAGTAGAGACACTAACCAGGGATATATATAACTATTTATCCAATAGTCCAAAACGGTGTAACCAGTTTAATAAATTACAAAGTTTGTTGGATATAAAACCAAAAAAAATTTTACATCCAAGCCAAACGCGTTGGCTTTCATTAGAGGCGGTTGTAAATCGTTTATTAGATTTGTATGAAAGTTTAAAAATATATTTTTCTTTTGCTGTTAGTATTGATCATATAGATACAGCAAAATTCATACTAAATAATCTAAACGATACAAATAAAATTTATTTATCTTTTTTAAAGTACATTCTGGGTATTATTAATAATATAAATAGAATGTTCCAAAGCGAAGCGACTGAGATCCACAATTTATATGTTCAAATGGAAAGATTAATAAAAATAGTAATGAGCAACTTTATGAAACAAGATTTGATACAAAATGATAAAATCTTGTCTGTAGATTACAAAAATCCTATGAATTTCGTAAATTACGAAAGCGTTTACCTCGGAATTTATGCAGCTGAAGTACTTTCAAATACAAGTTTATCTTCATTTGATGTACAAAAAATAACTAATGATTGTATCCAATTTTACATTGAGTTGTTGGATCAAGTTTTGAAAAGATTCAATTTTGAAAATCAAATGAAATCTCTCAATATTATTAGTCCGAATTTAATAATAAGTGGTCAATCTAATTCAATTTTCAATATTGCGAAATATTTTCCAAATTTGTTTAAGGAAAATGAAAAACAAGATCTGGACTCTGAGTTTAGAGAACTAAAACTCTTCAACTTTAACAATATGTTAAATAAGGAAGAAATAACTTTAATATGTTTTTGGAAAAAGATATCTGAAATCAAACGCGCTGGTTCCGATTATGCTTTTCCTACTCTAACTAAATTTGTTCAGAATATAATGATTTTACCGCATTCATCAGCAAACGTCGAGAGAATATTTAGTCAGGTGAATCTAAATAAAACAAAAGTCCGAAATCGGTTGGAAAATGAATCCATAGTCGGAATATTGCTCACAAAAGATTATTTAAAACTTAAAAATTCACACTGTTTTGACGCCTCAATTTCTCCAGATTTACTTAAATCGATTTCAACTGATATATATGTATAAAAATAAATATTGATTTAAAAATATATACATATGTACATACATACATATATACATACATATTTATGTTTGTACATCAAATAGTTTTTGACCCCCGATCTCCTGAAGTTGCTTAAGTTTTTTTAATCATATGTATATAAATATGTAATTCATACTTATTTAAAAATAATATAACATCTTTTATATTAAATTTAGGGAAGTATGATCAATCAAACTTTTTGATTAATGAAATAAAACAACAACAAATAAATTCGATTGTCTTGAAAATGTTTTCGTTTTGTTTTTATGAGAAATATGTATGTACAAATCTGAATTTATGTTGGAACTAATTGTTATATATTAATATTTTTTAATAAAAAACAAGAAAAAAAATAAAAAGTGTTAAGAAGATTTTTTGAAGATTTTTTAAAACGGAATGCAGATTTTGAAGATTTTTCATTAAAAAATCAACCAATTTTGCAGATTTTGCCTCTAAAAGTTCTGGCAATGATGCTTGTAGCACAACTTTATCATCAAGTAAATGCCTCTCTCTCTCCCTCTCTCTCTCTCTCCCTCTCTCTCTCACTCCTGTCCACTACTCTATTCCTGTGTAAAAGTATTGAACCACCCGAAAGCTAATAAAAACTGGCATTTAATATCCTGATAAACACGTACTTCATTAAGTCAACACTTACATGTGCTTTTCGAATTATAATTCGTTTCTTATTTTCCCATTTCACTTACTTTCTCCAAATATGCGGCACAACAATCACAAAACATTGTGGAATGAGGGAATTCATAAAAAGGCAAACAAGCGGAACCGGGAGACAAACAATCACAGCAAATAATCTCCTTTTCCCTTTGTAAAGAGTTTTAATGAAGAATTCCCTACTTGGAAACTGTTTACAGACTTTTATCCTGCCAAACAAAAAGGAAATCTTTGCCAAACAAACATTTCTAAACTCAAAAAGTATTAATAAATAGAAGAGCATTAGAAAAATCTTCAACAACAAGTTAATGGTATTTTGCTCAAGATATCTGTGTGACAAAACAAACAAACAAAAATACATAATATGTACATATTTTTATATACACTGTTCGACGTGCTAAAACTTTGAGAAATCATTAAGAGTACTTCTCCGTGTGAGACGGTGGGAAGCAAAATGTGCTGCCGCTTGTCAAAAGTTTTCAGGTGCTGTCGCTGCTTCCCTCCATCAGCTATCAAATTTCGTTTCATTTTTGTGTTTATATCAGAAAGCTGAAAAAAACTTTGTTTTCTCTTCTTTCTATCACGGAAAAGAACAAGTTAATTATCTCTGCCCAAATTAGATTTATCAGATAATTTCTTTACCAGCAGCAGCTGGCGTATGATTAATATCGATTATGAGTATCCTAATTAAAATGCCCATAACTCTGGAACAACTGGCGCTATTTTAATAATTCGAAAAACCTAAATTAATTAATAAAATGAAATTTTAAATTTCTCAAATTTTTTGGCAATAAAATTGCAAAATATACAATTTTGCTGGGTATTACAAAATACTTTTCTGATCATTATTATTTAAAGGACTTTAATAAACGAACTTAAGTTTGGATAAGCCCAACAGTACTACCATTGATGATATTAATTAATTGTGTTATTGTAAAATGCAAAAATAACGAATATGAACTCCTACAGTATCCTGCCAACTATAAGCAGTCCTTCAAGAAATAGCATCCAAGCCGGATATTGTACATGCAACTAAATATATACAAGTTTTATACATACACTGCAGCACACACCCATACAATTCCAATACTGTTGAATGTGTATGTGAGTTTATTAAAAAATCACAAAAATAAAATATGAAAAAATAAGAAGAGTGAAAACCATAATCCTGCTTGTAAGCTGTTACATCAGCCATCATCAGTAGCTGCTGACGGAGTGGGATTTTGTTTTGTGTTTGTTTGTCGTTAACAGATGATATTCTGCTTTCTATAAAGTAACGTAAACGTAACATATTATGATTCATGTATATCATGTAATTGATAAAAAGTTGCTCATGTTGTCCTCCCTTCGACAATGGAAAAGGATTGTTTTCCTTCGACAAAGAAAATAAAAGAAAAAATGAAAATGAAGTGATTTACTAAAAAGGGATTTACTTAGAAACTTGGTTTACTTGGTGGTCATAACCTCACTTTGTAGTGTTGTGAAATCAAGGACATTCCACTTCTCTTATTGTTGTTTAACTTAGACATCAATTGCGGTATTTAAAAGGGGTGTTCTCAAGTCTTATTTGTCGTAGATCATGATTTAGAAAAATATTCCTGTTTTTTTTAATACAAAAAGTGCACTAAAATTTCAAACTCTTAATAAGTGGCGCACTAACTGCAAGATATTATTTAATATATTATTGTTCTTAACCCTGGATGGTTACTGTTCCTCGAAGCTCATTTACTCTTTACCATATAACGCTTTGATTTCGCTCAAATTTGTATCGAATTTCAAGGGATTAATAAAAGTTTTCATGTCATATTTTATTTTATTTTTATTATTTTTTTTTTTAGTGTTTAGGTCTGCTCTGCCAAGTGAGTCTTTAAAGACCTGCTGCTTTCAAACGAGTAGCATAAAACTTTTTTTCGAATATAATTGGAAAGACCCAAATGAACTTGTTTCACTTAATTTGTTACAAAAAGTTCTTTAAATAAATATTTTGTTAAAAAGAATTTAACAGTGAAGAAAGAGGGGCAGGAGTTGAATAAAAATCCACAAACTCGTTGTTCCGAAAAAACCACTTGAGGCATTAAGGAACCGGCAGGAAACCTTTGAGCGAATGGTAAATATTTTATTCATTGAAAACAGAACTGTGATGAAAGAGGAGCAGGTGTTCAATTAAAATGCACAAACTCTTCGTTGCAAAAAAACAACTTGAGGAATTAAAGAACCGGCAGGAAGCTTGTGATCGAATAATAAATATTTTGTTCATTAAAAAAAAGAACTGTGATGAAAGAGGGGCAGGTGTGCCATAAAAATTTACAAACCCTTTGTTCCGAAAAGAATGAATTGAGGAACCGACAGAAAGTTTGTGAGCAAATAATAAATATTTGTCATTTAAAAAACGAATAGTGATGAAAGAGGGGCAGGTGTTAAATTTTAATCCACAAACTCTTTCTTTCGAAAAAAATACATTGAGGAAACAGGCAGAAAGTTTGTGAGCGAATGACAGATATTTTGTTCATCAAAAAATGAAACTGTGTTGAAAGAGGGGCAAGTGTTCAATTAAAATCCACAAACTCTCTGCTACGAAAAAAATAATTAGAGAAATTAAGGAACCGGCAAAAAGTTTGTGAGCGTATAATAAATATTTTACTCATAAAAAAAAAACTGTGATGAAAGAGGGGCAGGTGTTCAATTAAAGTTCAGACACTCGTTGTTCCCAAAAAACAACTTGAGGAGTTTAGGAACCGGCAGAAAGTTTGTGATCGAAACTTACCTTTGAACCCATTTAAATGACGGCATTGGATTGCCATCGGCCACACACTCAAATGCAGCTGGGCTGAATAAAGGCGCCGTGGTCAGGCGATCAGGTCCCGCCGAAAGTATTTTGGGTGGATCTAAAATTTATAAAAACTCTGCATTCAAACTCTCCTCTTATTTATTTGTTAAAAAACAAGAAATCAAATCAAAATATGACTCACATTTAACATCCAGTTGCACTGATAATTGCTCGGAGGTGCCAACAGAGTTTTGTGCTTGACAGGTGTAAAGGCCAGCATCACGTCGTCCAACTGGGCGTAACTGTAAAGTTTCCTACAAAGTCGAGAAAAACAAAACCGAACGATAATAAATCATGATTAAAATACTATGAAATGCCAACAACGTATTGAAGAAATTTCAAATAAGAATTGTCTGTGTAAAAGTTGAAATGAAACAACAACAACAACAACAAGAAACAACAACAAAAAAACTGTATAACGAGTGTGTAAAAGGATTTTCATCTGGCAGAGTTACAAAATATTTTACAAATAAATCCTGTTACACAATCGACTACAAACATTTAGGAGGATGATGATGACGTTGTTGTTGTTATTGTTGTTGTACAACTTACCTGTAGACTAGCAATTTCAGAACGTCCTGCACGACGCCATACAATACTCGCTGGTGGATTGGCATCCGCTACACAGCGTAATACCAGCGCATCTTTATCCTCTTCCAAGTCGATTTCCGGTGAGCCAATTAAACGTATTGTTGGTGCGTCTGTAAGCAGAATGAAGAAAACACGCACACAAAGGGAAAGTCAAAATTAGAGCACAGGAATTCACGAAGTCAGTCGTAAAAGTATCTTAGCGTACTACATAATTCAGATAAAGTAACAACAATTATGAAAAGAAATATTTGGAATTGTCCAAATTACCAGATTATAGTTTGTGTGTCTTGGATTGGGACTTAGGGGAAGGCCCCTACTTGTGGATTGCACTGTGCCACAATGCCGGGGGGGGGGGGATGGTAATATTTAGCGCCCAGTGTTAATTAGGCCGACAACTATTAACACAATCCTGCACTACTGCAGATCAGATAAATTCTACATCAATTATAAAAAGAAATATTTGGAATTGTCGGAGTTATCAGATTATAGTTTTTATGTTTTGGATTTTTACTCAGGGAATGACCTCCTACACTGTGCCAGAACTGAAAGGAGGGGTGTCCAGAGGATAGAAAAGATTAATAGATAAAGAATTTGTTTTTGCCATTTTTGACTTATTATTTCGTGGGTAATTTTTTTTTTTTTGCTAAAGCTAACAACGAAGGTCTGGGTAACATTTAGCGCCCAGTGTTAACTAGGCCGACAATTATTAATACAATCCTGAAATACTGCAGATCAGAAAAATTCGAAATCCTATTCATGACTGAGTGGCGTCACGAACTGGGAATGGCCGCAACTTAAATCTAAAGCGAATTCGAATATTGAGCGCTCTTTGAAGTAGTCAGCTGTTCAGACAACCACCACCAATAATTTCACGTTGTCCCTCGTACAAAAAGTTTGCGTAGTTTGCGAGCGAACTTCAAAAGCATATTGAAGGAAAATTGCAGTTAATTTAATTGATTTAGCAAAATTGGCAACAGAAAAAACAAGATGGTTGCACTGCAACGCCATAAATATTTGAAACGTTAAAGGCTGGAAGGCTTCTGATGTTGTCTGGATTTGAGGCATTAACTTGTTGTTTTTGCTTCATTTTAAATAATGACAGCGCTGCAAAGGATTTTGCGAAAATTTTGACTTGTTGCCAAATTAAATTTTTTTTTGGCTACAAAAAGGTAAGAATTAAAGTTTATATTTGAATGCAGGGCAATCATGAGACTACGGGGCTGAAGGGAGAGAAAGAAAAATACATATATTTTTTGCAAAAATCTTACGGTACGGATTTTGTTGCTGGAAAATTTAAAGCTGAATAAATTTTGTTTTATTTTCCTGGCGGATGGCTGGTGGAGTTTTTTAATATAATAAAAATTTAATTTTCATTTGTTTGCCTCGGAGCTGGGGGTGGGGGGAAAACTAATGCAATCAAAATTACTTAATTAGTTTTGAATTGTTAAATGGCACCAGCAACTTTTTGTAATCAGCAAATAAATTGCAGTCATGGAGTTAAAACTTTTTGGGAAATCCTGGCACCGCAGATTGCAAAACATATTGTTTTTCAGGTGAAGTTGGCAGTTGGAACAAATTAAAGATGACTGGTATTTTAAAAAGAAGGTTTTAGAAAAAAGTACTTTACTTTTACAAAAACCTTTCGGTCCCAATTTTGTAAGTCACTGTGTGTTAGTAAAATTTTTTTTTGTACGCCAGAGACATGATCTTTCTTATATTATATTTCATAAAATTTTTTTAATATTTTGATAGTCAAAGAAACGCTGAGATTTGGTGAATAAGAAATAGAAAAATTTTTAAATTCTTCTTCTGAAATTGTATTCTGTTTTGCTACGACTTTTATCATCTCAATAAAATTTCCAAAATTAAGTCCTTCATAAATTTATTTTATTTAATATAAATTAAATTTTATAAAAAGTGATTTTCAAACCAAACAAGTATTACAATAAAAAGAGAACTATTTTCATAAAATTTCAATTAATATAGGGTATTTTTTATAGAGTGATAAAACTTTGATTTGGCATCACTGCCTTATTTGACCACCCATTTAACAGCTGATAGTTGCTTTTTTGTTTAGTTTGCTTTGACATTTTATTATGGATGGACTTACACCAAAGCAACGCGTGCAAATTGTGGAAATTTTTAATCAAAATAATGGTTCTGTTCGTCAAACTTATCGTGCACTGCGTCCATTCAAAATTTTATTTTCCCATGGAGCCATTTTTGGTTGAATGGGTACTTAAATAAACAGAATTGTCGCATTTGGAGTGAGGAGAATCCAGAAGCTTTTGTCGAAACACCATGAACATCCACAGAAAATTACTGTTTGAAGCGCTTTATGGGCTGGCGGAGTCATTGGCCCGCCCATCTGTTTTCAAAAACGATGATGGTCAGAATGTTACTGTTTGTGAGAATTGGTGTTCTAGATTGCGCTTTGTACGCGCCAGCCGTGGCGGTCACATATCATATTTAAACCTTAATGTCATAAAATTTTCTATCCAGCAAAGACTGTTTTATGGATATCAAATATGTATTACTATGGTTTATTATAATTTAAACTTGTATCACTCTATAAAAAACACCATATAAAAACTTTATATCAATTATGTGAATATTCAATATTAAATTTATTTAATATTAATTTAAAATTTAATTTAACAGTGAGTTTTAATGTTACTCAAACAAATCTGTTAATTATGAAAAGAAAAAGTTTAAAAAGTTACACACAAGAATCAAAAAGCATACATATTTAAAAAAAATTTGTCTTTTATAAAAAGCAATATTTCAAAAAAGGACTTTTTATAAAAAGTAAACCCTTAGAAAACATTATCTTAAATAAAACAATTCCTTTGATAAACATCATTTATTGGAAAATTTTCCGTAGAAAATCTTCCCTAGAACAACTGTTTTCCTATTCAAAATTTACTGGCAGTTTCATTAAAAAACTATCTGTAGCCTAAAAGTCCTTTTAACAAAAAATTCAACTTCTTATGATTTCTGTTTAATATATTTTCCCTTCAAAAACTCTAAACATGCTAAAAGAAAATTAAACCTTTAAAATTTTATTAAAAAAAAAAAAAAATAAAATATTCTCCTGTACAACTACAAAAATAAAACGTGCGAAAGTAAAGCGCTGGATGCAGAATCCTATTCAAAATTAAATTTCTTACATTTAACATCTAGTCTGGCTTCCACTGGCACCGTTTTAGCCGTATACGATTCATGATAAGCCAAACAGCGTAAAATATCGCCATGTCTCTCACGCATTGCTGTCAATTGCACCACTGAGGTGGCCGACCAAGTACGTGGATTATCTGGTTCGGTGGCATTCGTTTGCGGATGAATGGCTTCAATTTCTTGGTCACCTAAAAAGAAGAAAAAACAAAAAAAAATTTATTATAAAAGACAATAAGCAGTTTAGAGAGGAGTATGTGTATGTACACACTTGCACACATACTCATGTATGTATGTATTTGTGTGTGTGTAGGTGGCATTCTGTTGGAATAAATTGTAGGTAATAAATGAAGTGGGAGAATATTATTAAAAATAAGAAAAAAGCAAAACGATTTCAAATAGCAAATGAAAAGGATGAGGGAGTCCTCAATGGAATAGACGAACTAAAGCGTGAGCTAAATTGTTAAGTGGAAATGGAAAAGGACATGACTTTCATAAGTCATGGTATTTAGTTTCAGTACTGTTTCAATAGATTATAAATCTGTGGAAAGATTGAAAAATACTTTCTGTAAAATTAAAAATACTAGTGGATTATGACTACATGCCTGGAGTTTTAATTGTACAATTTGTCCTTTCGCGACTTTAAAATTAAATTAAATCACCCAGTTTCAAAGCAAAGTTCACTACAAATTTTGTGGTCCATATAGAGAAATCGTACCTTTCACGAATATAAACAAAAGCTTTAAATTTTGAAAGGTTATTTCGCGTAGATGTGCACAATATAAATTTTACATAAAAATAGTTTGTGTGTTACATTTTTGAACATCTTAAAAATAGAGTTTTATAAATATATAAACAATGTCGCAATGCATTTATATTATCTTGGTACATTTTTAGGTGCCCCTTCGGCCTCCAACATTGATGAGGCATATGTGACTGGAAAGGAATTTTGGTGTTGATGTGCAGAATGTAAATCTGATGTAGAAATACGGGGCGCGCAGTCTTTTGGTACACTTTCAAGCACCCACCCGCTCACCAACATTGATGAAATTATATATAGTTTAAAAGGTGGTTTCGTGCAGAAATGCACAGTTTGGATTTTAAATACCGAAATAGCACACATATTTTTGTGGTACACCTTTAGGTGTCATATCACCTGCCAACCTCGATATAATAAATGTTATTGAAAAAGAACTTCTGTGTAGGCATGATAATTCTATATGATATAGATATAGCAAACATATCTCTGTAGAAGACTTTAAAGTGTCTCAGCGCTCTTAAATATTAATGGAATGCACATCATTTAAAAGGTATTTCTGTGCAGATAAGCACAGTGGGAATACTTTATGGAATCAAGACGACTATATATATTGTGGTACATATTTACATATCTAATAATGAGCCAATACTGCATAAGGCTATATATTTTGAAAGCTATATTTGTGTAGATGTGCACAATATACATAAATATTTAAAAAAAGTTTGATTGTTAAATTGATAAGAATTTTTTTATGAAAACAAGACGGTCATACATGTATTTTGCGGTACACTTTTTGGCACTTTATCGTCATCCCATAACGCTTGGAGTTACATATTTTTGAAGCTAGATTTTTGTAAATATGCATAGAATAAGTATTTTCTAAAAGCTTGTAAAATGTATAAAAAAGCTTTCTATGAAAAGATGGTCATATATATTGTGGTACACTTTTAAATATTTTATCATCAGCCCATAATGCATAAGATAATATTTTTTCAAAGACATCTATGTGTAGATATGCACAGTATAAGTCCGGGTATAAAATTAGTTTTCCGGGTATAAAAAAGTTTTCTATGAAAAAAAATGGTTATATATTTTGTGGTACACTTTCGAATATCTTTTCATAAGTCGATAATGGTTAAAGTTATATATTTCGAAAGTTATATTTGTGTAGATATGCACAATATAAACACTTTTAAAAAATGTAAAATACTTTTAAAGGTGTGAAATAGATAAAAAATAATTTTTAATTGTACTGATATAAAACAAAATTTAATATTGTAAATATAATTAAAGCGTGACAAGTCTGTTTATAATTTTTTATAGGCTGGAAAAGGTAGAACGTATTTTTATTTATACTTTTTTAACGAGTGTTGATTAGAGAAACTAAATTTTATTTTTCTTAAATATTAGCGTCCTTAATTTTAAGACCATAACTGTAAATACTAAGCGGTGGAGTCGGATAATCCCCCGATGTTATTTTAAGAAGTGGCTTGTGATTCATATTCATCAGGAAACTTTTCAATAAATAAATTTCCAATAGTCCGCTTAGAAAACGTAATAATAAAAAGATAGTCTACTTAGTTATTTTGTAATAATTGTAGGGGATTTTGGATATAAACTGTATGTACCATGGGAGTATATGAAAGCCGTCTAAAACTGCTTTCTATTGCTAACAAAATAGCATGTCTCAATATAAAATAATTATAGATAATCACACAACTTGAATATATATTTTTCCACGAATGCAGGAGTAGGAAAAGGAAAAATAAAATTAGATATACAAAACTAAAAACGCAATAAAAATACTTAAATTAAAAAAATGAAATAGACAAGCAAACATGTAGATACTTACCAAGAAACCACTTGAGAGTGGCCGGTGGATTGCCGTAGTGGGAGACACATTTCACTGTGGCCAAAGAGCCAGAGTCTACTGTTATATTATGACCAGGTGGTACATGAGCTCCCTCATACTCCAAGCGGGGACGTTGCGGAGCCACTGTGTAATGGCAAATGAAAAAGAAAAAGAAGAAGAATATATATATTAGAAAACAAGTAGTTTCATTAGCGGTTGCAATTTAAAGTTAAACAAGGGAAAAATTACTATAAAAATGAGCTCATTTTCCTTCTCTATTCTATAACGAGTACGAGGAGTTTCATTACCTTTTATTGTTTTTCTTATAAAACTTTCAACAAAACAAGGAGTTTTACAATGTGAGTGTGTGTGGGTGTATTAAAATTGATGTCATGCACTTCCTGTTTCCGACGGACGTGCGTTTTATTAAATAAATATTTTTATAGTTAATTTTATACAATCTAACGCAGGGACGGGCAGTATATTTTTTTTTGTTGAAATTGTTGTTGTCTGTGTTGTTGGAAAATGTATTTCAATTTAGCAAAAACTAATAATAATAATAATCTGAGGATATATTTTCAATAATTTTAGTAGGTTGTACTGGATAGCTGGGTTTTTAGTGCTTTTAAGTCTTTAGAATTGTGCAACACAATAATGCAACGCGGTTTTCGCTTCGGAGCTTGTGGGCGAATCGTTGCTATGAAAGACCGTCCATGTTATCAAAAGGTTCAGTGCATTTTCGGTCATCTTTTGGAAGAGTCAAAATGTATTAAAATCTCTTAACAAATGACCGGGTCTTGCGGCATGTAAAACTAAAAGTGTCGCTTAAATTTAGTTCTCTGACACCTGGAAATCTCGCTATATTGCTCGCTATTTTATAGGAAAAATTCCGAGTGATTAAATAATCTCACATCAAATAGTTCAATAGTTAAAGGAAAAATCTCTGCTTTGAATAGAGAATATTTTTTTCAGTGGCTGCCCCCTCTGCTCATCGTTGCTTAAATTGCCATTCATTATTCAGTTGCTATTGTGTAAATGCCTGCATACAGGGTGTGCACTTTGGTATGTTGTAATCCCATCATGTATTTTTCCTTGTTTGTAAAAGACCAGGGAGATAAACCCATACCGTAATGAGTGTGAGGGATTTCAAGTTAATTGCCAGTAGCAGTTACATGTTTAATACTCGTGCTAACACTCATACACCTGCAAAACAAATTTCATTGAATTTATACTGAAACGCACAAACACATACAAATCGTTATGTATTAGGTTGCATGTATTTGTGTGTGTGTGGGTGCATTTCCTTAAATCTATTGCTTTAGTGTGGTTTTGTGGTCAAATAAGCAAGAAATACCGTTATTTTTGCTGCTTGTCTGATTGTATGATTACGTATACGAGTACAACAACAACTACAACAACATTCGAACACATACTGTCAAACTGACTTTGCAGCTTTGTATAGCTGTTTCTTGGGTTGCTCAAATTGAAGAGCTAAAGTTATCCGGGCAAAATCCTTGCAACACAATTGCGAATGAAGCTAAAAGTTTTGTGAAAGATGAGAGAGTAAGTGGATTTGTTGTTGTTATGCGGGCAACATTTAGCTTCCAAGCAACCGTTTACAGCAATATGAGAGTCTGATTATTAGTGGTAACACAATGTATGTTCTAGACCACAGTGTATTTCAAAGCACACGATTTCGGGAAATTTCTAATAAATCCTTAGAAGCTACAACGCATAGAAAGTTGTGACTTTCAGCTACTTTTTTCTTTAAACTGCACCACTGTGCTGCGGTTAAATTACTGATGATACCTTTTTTTTTACCGCTTTTTCTTGTTTGTTTTATTTGTAAATGTGTTTGTGCTTTCAAATCTTCTCCTAACAAGACTTGCAAACCAAGAATATTCGCAAAAAGCAGCGTACTCGGCATCATCTGTTGGATTCCTAGAATGTGTATTTAAAAGTTGCAGAAGCATTTGAAATCTTGTAATTGCAGTTTGTTGAAATTACACTGCATGCATGTGCATGTAGATCGATGTGTTGATGTACATAAAATATTTTTCATTTCGTTCGAGTTGCCTCAGAGGGAAACGTAATGACTGCTGTCATGGCAGTTGCGGCTGGCATTACACTACATTAAGTACGAGATTTAGAAAATTAATTAAGATCTTTTTATTTTCTATGTTATTTTCTTATCTTTCGCTCTTAATTTCTTCATTTTTCTTTTAATTGTTGCAGCTGAACAAGTGTTCGGTTGCTGTGAGCAACAAAGAAGAAAAAAGGTTGTTGCATAAAGAAAAAATCTAAACCACAATAAAGTAGTTAAAATGTAGACACGATTTTTAAACAGATTTATTTTAAAGCAAAAGGATTCACATCCTTGTTTTACACATTTTCTTCATTTTTATCTCTCAGAATTTAAACGAAATCATTTCATTTTGTTAAATATTTTGTAATATTTGTGCTTGTTGAAATCCTCTTTGTCTAACGATGAAAAGAAAGAAAAAACAAAGGAAAAATTGCACCAGACCTTTTGGTTTCCCAAAAGCAAAAGGCTTTGATTTCCACTTACAAGCCAAGTCCGTATCCAATAATATTAAATTCGACCGCAAGCCAATCACTTTCACAAAATCATATTCTCTAGAAACTCTAGTCGTTCGTTTATTAAATTTTGTGTGTGTATGTGTGTGTACAAGTGTATGTGTGTGTTCTTCGTAACGTTCCATCTGGCGGAAAAAATAGTTCGAACTGACCGAACACAAACTTCTCTAACGTTAGCGCACGCAGCAACTATTAACCCATTAAGGGATGCAAAAAGCTACAACAACAGATATATAATCAAAAAGTTAAAAAGATTTTTATCTATTTTGATGATTCCCAAATTTATTTCTCTTCTCTCAGAAGGCGCCATATTGCCAGGCACCTCTTTCAATATTATCCTTCTTCTCAAGATTTTGTTTTGAGAACTGCCAATTATTTCGATAAAAGCAAGTTGTAAATCTTACACTTTTAAAATAGAGAGGATACCTTTAAAAGTACTCTTGAGGTACTCTCTTATTAGACCTTTAATTTGTTTTCGAATTAAGTTTTTAAATTTTATTTATTAACGATGGTTCTTTTGCTAAGTACTTTTTTTTATTTAAAAGATATATTTTAGGAGATTTTTAACAGACATCCAAATTTCTTTTAAAATGTACTCCTTGAAAAATATTTTTTGTAATGAAAAAGTTCCCTCAAAAATTACTATTTTAAGACTATTAAAAAAAATTACTTTTAAAAAACGCTTATTTCAAAAAGTATTTCTCTAAAAGTACCTTTAGAATTACCTTTTTAAGAGTACCTTTAGGGAAATGCTTTTTTAAATCTATTTTTTAGAAAAACACTTGTCTAAAAGAGACTGTTTAGAAAATACTTTTTGACAGGTACGTTTTGATAACAAATTTTAAAGGTACTTTTAGAGAAATACTTTTTGAAATAAGCGCTTTTTAATGGTACTTTTTTTTTAATAGTCTTAAAATGGTCCTTTTTAGAGGGGACTTCCTTGAGATGTTTTTCTAAAACTATTTTTTATAAGTTATTTGTTGAAAAATATTTTTAAAAAGGTACTTTCTAAACATTTCTTGTTAAGATGTGCTCTTTGCAAACCACTTTTCAAAAGGTTCTTCTATGATTCATAATTTAATTCTATATTCTTAAAAGAATTTGTGAAAACTACTGTTTAAAAATCTTTTAAAATTTTTATTTTCAATTAACAGGTTTCCTGCATCCTTTGAAAAATATATGTAAAATTTTTATTTCTAATGAAGAGCTGTTAAAGTCCTTTCTTTCAAAAATCCTTTTAAATTTTTATATTCAATAAATAGATTTCCTGCATCAATGGAAAAATACTTTTTATATTTCTATTTTTAATGAAAAGTTTTCTAAAAATATTTTGTTGTTGCCCTAAAACTATTGCTATTATTTTCGTTTTGTGTTCTGCAGGACTAATTTATGAAAATATCTTCTTTATTTATTTTCATACAAAAATTAATTAAAAAGGACTCTTGCAAATTAAAATTTTTAGACTGTAAGAAAATTAAATAAAACAAATTCAAAATGTAAAGAACATTATTTGCTCGTTACTAAAGTGATTGAGAATTGTTGCACTCTTCAAAGGGCTTAACATGACTTAAAGATAACTCTCCTCCACTCACGTTCTCTTTCTCTTGATCGCATACTTACCACGCACAACTAAGCGCACCGGTTGACTGGTCAAAGCATCCTGCGTTGTAAAATCACTTGCTGTCACCTGGCATTCCCACAGGCCATCATCAAAATCCAATGTGGCCGAACGTATCCACAGCGAACAATCTCCACCGATTTGCATTGGCGGTGGATGCAAATCCAAATGCAGGCCACCACCATTCGACGAGGATGAAGAGGGTCGTGCTGCCCATTCATATTTCTTGGCATAAATGCCTACAGGCTGCAAGCAGAGGAAAAATGAAAAAAATTATATTAGAAAGAAGGACATAGAGAGAAAGAGAGAGGAACAAGAAATTAGAAAATTTTACAGAAAATTGTGTGTCGAGGTTACGCTTTTGCTGGCAGTTTCGGGAAATTAGTACGTGTGGCCTGGATAATGAATGGAAAAGTTTGGGCATTTCTGTTTAAGTGGGTGTCTGTGCGGTGTTTTTGGTTGAACATTTTTCGTGTTAATTTTTTTGTTATTTTGTGGGGTTCCTTTCAAAAAGCTAAAGTAACTTAAGAGAACGGCAGAGCCGAGTAATTAGTTTGCACACGTTTCTTTAGTTTATGGCTTCTCGACAGTGTGTGATGCAAAGAATTGTAAAGGGTGGAGGGGTAAAGAAGCTTTTGTTTTTGTTTTTGTATTTATTTTTTAGCAGTGAAAAGATTTGGCAGTAGATGGCTAAAATTGCTTGTAGGCTTCATGCTGATTACCCGACTGCATTCTGTGTGTGGTTTTCGTTCTTCAGCAGTTTCGCATTAAATTGTTTGGAGTGCGCTTTTTCGAGCCATCGGGAGTGAAAGTTATTGCAGGGAAATGATTCGAATTACCGAAAAAGAGGCCATTAGAAAAGGGTGTAGTTCTCTATGGGCCGGCATTTAGGCATTAGAAGGTCCTTAAAGAGGGAAAATAATTTCATATTTTGTTACACACACACACACACACACACAGAAACGAATTGAGCTGGAATAGCAAATAAGTGTGGTTACAAACAGAGTTAAGCAACAACGTTGTTTAAAATTTTTGGAGTTGTAATAAACTCGTAGTCAAAAGGCTTAATAAATAGTGTTCTCTTTGCAAGTCACAAATATTTTGGGGCAATTAACGGCAGCAGTATATTTCGGCCCTTTAAAAATATATTTTAAATAATTTTTTTAAACGGCTGCCGCAGGTATTCGGTTTCAATAATAATTCTTCAGAAAAAAAGTCGATTTCATAACAACAAACGCAAAATATTAAATTGAAATTAAAAGTCTTGGCTGAAGTATTTACGAACTGAAAACTACGAACATCGAACTCTTAATGAATACCGAATCGAATTTGTCTGATCTGCAATAGTGCATGAATGGAACATCGAAAAAGTTATTAGCGATTTATAAGTAGTTTGAAAACTATAAGATAGGTAAATAGAACACATCCAATAACAGCATTCGTGCGTGTCAGCCTTGTCATCATGATTTGTTCCCCATATTGCTGATCTCCTGCGGGATCAGCTGATCGGTTTTTGTACAAACAAAAACTATACACTTCGTTGTGTTTTCTATTATGTTCTATTTGTTATGGTGCAATATGTCAAAACAAAAAATTTTATAAGAAATAATTATAATTGAAAGTAATAGAAAAATTTAGCTGGTAAATATAAATTTACACAGCAAAGACACAAACCAAAAGTATTACAAAAGGCCGTTTAGCAACTAGCGATCACTGTTAAGCAGAAAACAGTGCCCGTTAAGTGGGAAATAGAATTTTCCAAAATTCTTTTGTCTTGTTTTTGATTTTTGTCCATCAAAACTGCTGGCTACCAACGGGACAGATCAAAACGGAGCAGCAACACAGACTAATTAAGTCATATTATTTAATTGAAATCGAATTGAACAACAGATGTCAGTTCTTTGTTATCAAATTGAAAAGTTAAAATTAAGTGGGCGTGGTACATCCCACGTGCTAAAATAAATTGTGTAATTCTTAGACGACTGTGCAAAGTTAAACAAGAATTTTAATCAGTAAAAATTTTTGAAAATGTTCGTATAGTTTACTAGGGCGTGGCATTGCCCACTTATTAATTCTTTAACTTCTATTGCAAGAGGAGTCGCAAATAAGCTGCCTGTAAGTGTTCTAATTACCTCACTAGCTACAAACTATTAAATATATAGCATATTTATTGCATGGGCGTGGCACTACCCATTTTGAAAAGCACAAAATTGTATTGTAAAAAAGTTATCTGTGTCTATAAGATTTTATAACAAAGTTACATTAAGAAATTGCCAAAAAAGGGTTACTTACATTGTATAGGCGTGGCGCTGCCCCTTTTTTCAAGTGATTAAATTGTATTCGCAGTAATGCGCTTTGTGTTCGATAGGCTCATAAGCATATCGTAAGCGAAAGTGGCTTAGAAAGGATATTCATTTTAAATGGGCGTGGCGCTGCCCATTCTCTCTGGCAGAAATAATTTATATTGTTGCTAGAGACGCCATGTTTGCCAAGGCTTGATAAGAAATGTTGTTGTAAGAAAGCCTAGAAGCAAGTATTAATTGTGCGTAGGCGTGGCACTTCCCACATATGCTTAAAAATTATATTTAATTTAAATGGGCGTGTCTCTGCCCACTTGTTTCATTATATAATACCATTGTCTGAACAATTAAGTCTTCTGAAATGGTTGAAATATATCGGTAGTACATAAATTATTTAGGAAAAAATGTATTGAATTTGTGGGGGCGTGGCACTGCCCACTTTTCCTTCTAACAAATTCAGTAATGAAAGGAGCGCTGAATGCGTCCAAAGTTTTATTGGAATGGATTTTATACAAGCGATTAATAAGAGATATCAAATATTTTTCGGGCGTGGGACAGCCCACTTTTGAAATCTATTAATTCAAATGTCACAGAAACTGTCCACTTTTTTTGTCAGTGTTCCCAACTGATACTTTTCTACAAGAATTAAATCATTAAGATCCAAGCAAAATATATTTTTTATCCAAATTAAATTTAATTAGAAATTACTATTCAATTTCAGCTGCTAGTATTTTGCCCGCCACTGCACGCCAGCCACTTTAACCAACAAATAATCTTTTCTCTCCTCCGATACTTTCTAAATGCTCTCAGAAGTTGTAAGGCCGACTCTTTATTGTCAAGTTGTCAGGGAAAAAATTCTTTGGCTTCTATTTCAACTCTGCAAGTCCGGGTTCTAATAAATTTGGCCTTTCAACTCATCTCGTTGCGACCATAAGAATGTTTTTAATACACGAGTATTTTGCAGTTGAAAAACAAACAAAAAATTGTAGGTTTCGTTGCTTCATACGCTTGAACTTATAAACTTTGAAATTAGCTCTCTCTCTTACCTTAACATGTTTATGCATGCACAATGACATGTTAGTAATTTGCTCTGCTTTTGTTCTGGTCTCAATTTTTTCATTCTATCTCTAGTCGTGCGGTAGTTTTACAGCATTTTAAACCAGCAAATATTTTCTAGTGCGAAACTTATGGAAGAGACTATTTTATATTTCTATTGTAATTTTTAATTTTCTCGCTCAAAAATTTTAAGTTTTAAAAAATCGGGAAGTTGTACCCATTTGAGAAAAAAATCAAGTTCTCATCAGATCTCGACGTTTTGAGTTCGGAGGAAGCTTCCTTAACTAATTCTGAGAACCCTTCACTATGTCTGTATGTGTGCGTATGTATATGTGTCTGCCGGTGTGTGTGTATGTGTATATGTATATGTGTGTGTGTGCAAGTATTCATATAACCTTGTAAGAGCTGGACCGATGTCAGTTAAACTAATGACGCTGTGAAGAGTTATGCTGAACTTAGATTTCCTATAAAACCGATTCGAACCGGTAAATTTCATGACATCGTGAATTTTCAAAAAACTTAATTAAAAAACATTTTTTAAAGAATTTTTTTAATGACTTTTAAACGGCTTCACCGATCGATTCTAACAACTAATTAACTGTCAAGTCTAAAAAAACCAATCGGGTTAAAACCGGTTAATGCGTTCGAGGGATATCATGAACGCAAATATTCTAAAAAAGTAATTTTGTTTTTGGAAAACTTCGAAATTGTATATCTGATCAGATACTTTTACAGTAAACGGAACTACATCCATCACCGCTTATCAAGTGGGAATCGGTTAATTTGAAAATTAAAATAACAGCGTTTTAGCTGAAAGAGCTCAAAAGCCTCTTAAAAAGGGTCTTATAATTTTGCGTTTAATATTAGCGGGAAGTTATAGGGATGACATTTAGGGTCAACCGATTTCCAATTTATTATTTTATTGTTTAAGTCTGAATTTCCAAAAAATGGGTTGATTTCGTTTCAATTTTAAATTTAAATTTTTATTTCCAAATAGATAAATTTGGGAAAACCTCCTACACTAAATTCCATTAAATTTTAATGTTAAACAATTTAATGTGTTCAGCGAAATTTACAATACGAGAATTGTAAATTAAACTCTGATTTAATAAACCGCTCAATTGAAATTCAATGTTAAGCAATTTAATGTGTTCAGCGAAATTTACAATACGAGAATTATAAAATGAAATCAGAGTTAATAAAGATTTAATGTAAAACTATTTTATGTGTTCAGTCAAATTTAAAATACGAGAATTATAAACTGAAATCAGAGTTAATAAAACCCTTGAATAAAGAGATCTCTGAGGCTTTTATCATCCAGAAGTTCCATTAGCGAGACGTGTTTTGCAAATGTTTGACAGGAATGCCAGTGTTTGCGTTGCTTCTTAAGTTGTGTGTGTGTGTGTGTGTGCACGTGTGCTTGCTTGTGTACGTGTGTGTGTGTGTGCGTGTGTGTTTAGTTTGTTTACTAATTGGAAATTAAATTACAATTAGTGCTCCGAGCTAAAGTTCAAAATTAGTAGTTTATTTATTCTATTGTTTTTCAACTCGGGTTGTTTCTTTTGTTTTTCCCTCTTGTCTTCTTCTTCTTCTTCTATCTCTCGTTCTATGCATCCTTGAAGGATTCGAGAAATGTTTTGGGCGGCGTAGGCAAAACTGTTACATGTTCTTAATATTATTTGTAATTTCTGTTCGTTCGTTCGTTCGTTCGTTTGTTTGTTTGTTTGTCGGTTTATTGTATTAGAAAAAGTTTCTTATTTTGTTGTTGCCGTCTTTCGATTGCTCCACTTCTTGTTGTCGTGTTCATGTTGTAGATCTTTTGCTCAGACCTTTGTAAATGTTTTTATGGCAAATCCTATCAGTTCTAGTGACAAGTAAATATTTGAAATTACAATAGAAATACATGCACACTCTGGATGCTGGAAATTGTCTTTAAATTAAACAATAAAAACAAAGATAAACAGGGAAACAAACAAGACATTTAAACCAACCGACACTTGCTTAATGGAAAGGAAGAAGAAGAAGAAGACAAGAATCTAATGCCAATTTGAGGGCAATTGTGCTCTTCCAAAACGTTTGAAGTCATGCGCTGCGTTTGAAATTAAGTTTGGAAATTAAGTTGGAAAGTGTAGCTGCTGTTCGGCACTGCGTTGGGTATGAAAATGAAGAAAATTGTTGCGCCTCATCATCACGCTTCAATTATAATGAAAGTGTTGATTAGTTCGTCCTGCTCCTGCCACCGCAAAATTATGATAAAAATTTAATTATTCGCTGTCGGAAGGCTGAATTCAAATTAGAAAATAACAACCAGGAATTTGATTTCAATTATAATTAAGAGCTTAAAGCCAATAAACTTGGCAAAGAGTTTGTGCTCGTAAAAAAACAAAGAGAAAAAGAGAAAAAAAATTTATAAAAAATTTTATTTTAAATTTTAGCCAATTTTAAGAAAAATTAAAACTACGAAAATAAATAACTTCAGCTCAAACCAGTCAAGTTTTATAAAAGTCCGTTAAATAAAGCAGCAAACAGATTGAATTTTAAGGCTTATGGGTGTGGCACTGCCCATTTTCTGATCATGAACAAGTTTACTTGTGAGAGACTTGAGTATTTAAAATAAATTTCATTTTCACAAATATGCCACTACGATTGTTTTCATTATTAGTTCGACCAGCAGTTCGATCAGGGGATGACCCCCCTGTGGCAGAACTAGAAAAGCGGGAATAGTGTCAAGAGGTCAAATAAAGACAATTTAAAAGATACAGATTTTTGTTGTAGCAGTTTTGCTTATTTTACTTTCGGAATTGGGACCTGAGACAACGTAGAGTTGTATTCACTACTTCAGCCAACAGCTGTGCTACATGAAAGTCGTATTTGTAAACGACTGCTGACATGGGCGTGGCACTGCCCAAATTTTGAAATTAGAATTTTCATTCTCCTATAAAGTGTGCGAAAAATTATGAAAAAGTCTTTAGTTGGATGGTTGTTCTGAGAAGTGCCCTTTAGAAAATGTACTTCACGTAGAAGGGACTTTTTGTAAAAGGTACTTTTGTAAAAGGTACGTTTTGTGAAAGATACTTTTGTAAAAGGTAATTTTTGTGAAAAATAATTTTTGTGAGAAATACTTTTTGTGAGAAATACTTTTTGTGAGAAATACTTTTTGTAGCGATACTTTTAAAGGGTGGTTGTTTTAATAAATTCTTTTTGTAAAAGGTGCTTTTTGTGAAAGTACTTTTTTGTGAAAGCACTTGTGAAAGTGCTTTTTATGAAATATCCCTTTTGCAAGAGTTTTTTTTTATAAGGTATTTTTTTTGTTTAAGCACTTTTTGCAAAGCGTACATTTTGTGGAAGGTACTATTTGAAAAAGGTACGTTTGTAAAATATTGTTTTTGTGAAAGATACTTTTGTTAGGGCAATTTTTGTAAAACATTCTTTTTGTAAAAGTACTTTTTGCAAAGCGGACATTTTAAAGAAGGTTCTATTTTTAAAAGTTACCTTTGTAAAGTATTGTTTTTGTGAAAGATACTTTTTGTAAGGGAACTTTTTGTGATGAATGCTTGTTGTAAGTGCTTTTTGTGAAAAAAGTACTTTTCGTGAAAGATACTTTTTGTAAAAAGTGCTTTTTGTGAAATATACTTTTTTCAAGAGAGTTTTTTTGTAAGAGTTTTTTTTGTTTAAACACATTTTACAAATCGGACTTTTTGTAGAAAGTACTTTTTGTAGAAATTATTTTTTGTAAAAATTAGTTTAGTAAGATATTGTTTTTGTGAAATATACTTCTTGTAAAAATACTTTTTGTAAAAGATATGTTTTGAAAATTCGTTTTTTGTGAAAGATACTTTTTGTAAGAAGTGCTTTTTGTGAAAAAAGTACTTTTCGTGAAATATACATTTTTTAAAAAGTAGAGAAAGTAGAAATAGAGATTTTTTTTTTGTAAAATATTTTTTCTAAAGCTTTTTTTGCAAAAGGTAATTTTTGTAGAAGGTACAATTTGTAAAAGGTACTTTTGTAAAAGATGCTTTCTGCAATATTTACTTTTTGTATAGGGGATGAAAACATGAATGATCTTGCACGAGTACAATGGGACGTATGATTAACGTGATTAATATCAAGTATACGCATGGAAGCACAATGCAAAAGGAGTTTCAGTTACATACAAACAAACAAACAAACAAACATAATAAATGATTTTAATAAAAACCGTATAAAAAGGATGCGTTTGAAATTTTATTTTTTTTAGAAATTTGAGATCCTGTTTTATTATCTACTTTTAAATGGAAACGGTAACTAGATTTAATAAAATTATTGTGCGCCAAAGGAATTTAGTCCTGGAAAACTCGATGTGTGGGGATATTATTTTTGTTCTTAAAACTGTTTATTTACTGCAGCAAATAATTATTGATTTTATTGACTCCTAGATTTAAAATCCAAGTCCCACATATTTTGTTTGTTTATGTGCTTGATTTTGTTGCATTTATTTCTTGTATCTGTTGAATAAATCAAAATGCCACTTAAAGCCACGCTGATCTCTCTCTGAGCCTTTTGCAATTTTAATCCAATTTTGTGAATTTATTTTCATATATTTTATTTTTCATATTATAGATTTTAACAAGCCGTTATATATCACTCTGCCATAAATTTAATTTCAACTGGAAGCAGGACTTTTGTTTATTTATTTATTTAGTTCATTTTTTGTTTTTATTTTTGTTAATGTTATCTGTTGCCATTAATCTTGTAACAATTACATGACAACATGTTGTTTTTTTTGTTGAAATACATTTTGTTTTATGTTTAAAAATAAATGCAGCTTTTTTCCCCATTTGAAAGTTTGTGTGACAGGACACGTTTTTGTTTTGTTGTATTGTTTGTCGCAGCGAAATGAAAAGGGAATGCTTATCGAGCTATTAATTTGTTTAAAATACATTTAAAACGGAAACAATTTTGTTTGCATTGGAAAAAAAGCCACGTTAAAATATAAGAAATTAAATAAAATAATGTCAGGAAATTAGTGGGACATGTGTAGTGGTATTGATGTCTAGGAAAAACTAGGACCTACTGAAATTTAATAGTTTAATTAAGAGAAATAAAACGACAAGAACCCAACAGCATTTAAGAGACCTTCATAAACAATTTTCAATCATATAAATTTAAGCCATGAAAGTATTTTAAACTTTAATAATAATTATAAAGTTTTTTTTTTGTAAAAATATTTTTGTACAAAAATTTATATGCCCAGTCAGTTTCCCCAATTGAAAATATCCCCCTCTAAAGCCGCCAACTGCTTTTTTATTTTGCGCCCCAAAATAAAACATTCAAACTTCATGTACTAACAGCAACAATAATCCTCTTTATTCATCCCCTCTGAGTTGCGTGAAAGAAAAAAATGAAATTGAACAAAAAAAATAACTTAAAATATTATCGTTTTACTATCCTGCTAACTGCAATAATGATATGTTTTCACAATGGCGGTTATAAAGCAATTAAAATCGTACTGCGTTTGCTGATTTTTTCATTTCGAAGAATTGAAAAAATTCCAACTAAATAAAAACATAAACGAGGTCAGTGATTAATGGAACAGTTTGCAAAGTAACGTGGGAATTTTAAAGTTGTAAAAAGTTTTTGTAAACTTTTTTTTTTTTATTTATTTCAACTTTAATAATGTTCGCATCAATCATTTAGTTAATGGCACTCTGAGGCGTATGATTAATATTAATTGTGGTCTGAGGGTAAAAAGGAAAACAATTATAAATTTAATTTCAAATTTAAATTGTTGCCACAAAGCCAGAAAATGTTTAATTAACTGCTATTAAATTCAAAGGGAAAACATATTTAGTTGCCAGGTAAAGTAGAGAATATTTCAAACTACTGAAGAGAACAATAAAAGGAAGTCTGAGCTCGACAGGAAGTTTTTTTTTTATTGTTGTTAATATTCAGGAATTTGACAAATTTACGAATAATAATGAGTAAAAAAATTTTAAAATATAAAAAAAGTTTGGTGATTCAATAGCACTATTTTAAATATTTACGAAAAAAACGTAACCACTAAATACCAATAAAACATTGTAAATTTATTGAGTCAAGCAGTTTCCAAAGGTATTAGATTCCATAACAACGTCTATTTGTTAAGTGTGAAATAATTTTACTTATTGAAAACGTGTCTGAATCCAATCACGTTTCATTAGCATTTAGTGGTCACGTTTCTCCGCATAAATATATGATTATTATGACTGCATCTTAAGATTATCAATTTTTTTAACTTTGATTAAAAACATATTTTCATTTATCCCTTCAATTCTAGATAATTTTTTAATGTTTGAAGGCCTTCCACCCTTCCTCGATAGGCAGCGTCTATGAAGTTCCTACAAAGAAACTACTTGTTGTAATCGAACTCATAAAAAAAAAGTTATAAAATAAGATATTAAAAAAATGTATGTTTTTGTTCGAAAATATTTTTATTCAAAAAGTACTCTGTTAAAAAAGTATTACGTTTGAAACGTAATTTGTTCACAAGATATTTTGCTTAGAAAATACTTTTTTCTAATTGCTTAGGCAGTACATTTTTCTAAAAGTACTGCCTTAAAAACTACTATTCAAAATATACTTTCACCAAAAAAGTACTTTTTTGGAAAAGTAAATTTTTCAAAAGGTACTACTTATAGTTAAAAAGAATTTTTTTTAAAAATAGAATTGTTTTAAGACATTATTTTTGGGAAAACTTTTTTTAAACAAAATTTTTTAAGGAAATACTTTGTAAAAAACTGAATTATTAAAAACGTACTTTAATTGAAAAGTACTTTCGTAAAAAAGCTACCTTGCTTAGAATGTATTTTGTTTCAAAGTACTTTATTTAAAAGGTACTTTGCTTAAGAAATATTATGTTGTAAATTTGCTTTGTTTAAAAAGTACTGTTTTGAAAATGTACTCTGCTTAAAAGGAACTCCTTGAAAAAATAACACTTTGTTGAAAAGTACTTTGTGGGAAAAGTACTTATTTCAAAAGGTACTACATATAATTAAAAAGTACTTTTTTTAAAAGGTACTACCTGTAGTTCAAAAGTACTTTTTTAAAAGGTACTACATATAGTTCAAAAGCACTTTTTTAAATGGTTTTTAAAAAGAATTTTCTTAAAACCTATTTTTTAGGAAAATTTTTTTTTAAACCTACATTTTTTAAAGAAATACTTTGCAAACAAGTGAATTATTGGAAAAGTACTTTGGTTAAAAAGTACTTTCGCGAAAAGCTACCTTGTTTAGAATGTATTTTGTTTCAAGGTACTTTATTCAAAAAGTACTTTGCTGAAGAAATATTATGTTGTAAATTTGCTTGGTTTAAAAAGTACTATTTCGAAAATGTACTCTATTTAAAATGAACTAATCTAAAAAACATTGTTTAAGAAGTATGTACTTTGTGGGTTTTTTGTTTGAAAAATACTTTTCAGAAAAGGTACTTTCTTTCAAAAATTCTTGGCTTAGGACATACTTTATTTAAGGTACTTTAAAAAAAGTATTTTAAAGGAAAAGTACTGTTTTAAAAGAGTACTTTTTTTATAACGAAATCTTTTTTAAAAGTACTTATTTTTAATAAACATATTTTGAAAAAAGTTAAGAAAAATTTTTTTTTAGAAAAATCTCTTTGAAAACGTAAATTTTTACTAATTACTTTTTTAAAATAGTTCTTGTTAGAAAAGTATTTATAACCAAAAGTGCTGGGCTTAAAAAGCAATGCGTTTTAAAAGTGCCTTGTTCAGAAAGTACTTTGTTTAACAAGATTTCTTTTTAAAAAGCAACTGTTTTTAAAATAACTATTTTTAGAGGTAAATATTTAATGGGGATTTGTTTTGTTAAAAATTACTTGTTAGAAAAATTACTTGTATGAAAAACTTTTGTTTCTTATGGTCTTTATTCTCATAAGATATTTTTTATAAAATAATTTAGAGAGAATTTTTTAAACAAGTACGTCTTTTGAAAGTACTATTTTAAAAAATATGTTATTAAAAAGCCACTTTTCAAAACAATTTTTTTTAAATTGGTTTCTTTATGAATTATTTCTTTGAAAGAAAATTGAGTTTTACTTTCGAAAAGCAATTCCTTTGCAAGTTTGATTGTTGTAGCAAATTTAAAGAAAATTAAGTTTTTGAAATACATGAAATTTTATCTTCACCCGGATAAACAAGAATACAAAAGTGATGATATTGAAAATATTATTAATATTATCTTTTTCATAATCTCTAAAATCTGAAAGTTAATTGAATTTCCTTTCCCTTTATTAGACAAATTAATGCCACAATAACCCACAAAGAAATCCTTAAGTGAGTGGAAACATAATCGTTACATTAAAATTTATGGCAAATCCTTAAAATCCCTCTTAAGCCTTTTCATTACAAAATGCATGCAGAAGCACATGCGTTAGTTAAATTAAATATTTTAACAAAAGATCTCTTAAATTACATTGAAACACAACATACCCGAATGTGACAAGAATTTAAAATTTTCATATTTCAAAAGAAACTTGATACGAAAGCAAAAACAAAAAAAAAGAAAGGAAAAGGAATTTAAATAATATCTGCTCTCCTCTTACAACATGTTGCAACAACCTGCTGGAGCACAATGAGCTTCGAAATTTAGTAACCGTATGTACTCGTATGAAGGAGAGAAAGCCATTTGTTCGAGCCAATAATAACAAAATACAATAGAGGTCAACAGCTTTGCATATCCCTGCAGGTCCTTAAGGGAAGTACAGAAACAACACAAAAAAAAAAAATAACAATTTAAATTTGTCCGACAGGTACAGGAGAGCAACATATGAAAAGTGTAACATGACACAGAGTGTGACGAACACATGCACACATCATGTGTGCTACCTTAAAGACAAGACCACGCATGCACACACACACACACTTGCATAGTCATATTTATGTGGGTCTGTGTCCTTTTCGTACTCGAGTTCAAAAATGTTTGCTTTTTTATGAAGTCTACGAATATTTTAATAGCCTTTTCTGGCTACGACGCATGCTGCATGTATTATGAGCTGCTGCTGCAAATAATAGAAGAATGTAAATTCGAAATTATATTCCGAAAGACAAACAAACAAACAAGAGAGAAAAATATTGGAAAAAAATTTGTCCTATTTTTTATTTAACCGAAATATTTTTTACACAATTTCAGATGTTATTTGAAACGTCAGTTTGAAGTAGAAAATTTCTAAATTTTAAAAGAATGTCTCATCATGTCTGTGCTAAAAGTTGTAAAATATGCGAGGCCTGTTCAAAAAAAAACTTTATATTATAATTTTAGATTTATTTTTTAAAATTAATTGGAGCGGCACTCGTGTTGTGAATCATACTTATGCAATTAATTGCACCAGAACTGTGAGAGGAGAGGACAGTGTTGTGGCAGTGGTAGGAAAGATCGTGCTGAGTTTTGAATTGAACAAAATTTTTTTTGTTCAAAACAACAGCAGGGTAGTTTGGCTGCCATCAACAACGGATTTGCAGTAGATTTGGTCCCCTGTCGTCTATTTTTGTTTGCAGGATATATGAGACCCCTGAAAGGATGGCGATTGAAGAAATAAAAACCGAATCTCCTAGAAATCTCATCGATATGCCAAAAACTTCATGCCAAAATTGGTGCGAGGATTGGAAAAAACGCTGAGACAAAATCCAAATTTTCGAATATATTTTGAGAAAAACTATAATTCACCTAATAATTTGAACAGGCCTCGTACATCTGATAGGACGCTTGAAAAAGACAAAATAAAACTTATTGAACTAATTTGAGAAAAACTAAAATTATACTTATAGTTTGAACATGCCTCGTATATATAAGGGAGACTACTTTAAAGAAACTAAAAACGAATTAAGGTTTTTGTTTAAAATACTTCTCAAATCTGGAGGGAAGTTGATTAATAAATAAATATATTAAGAAAAAAAATTAAAGTTCTCCTGTTATTTTACATAAATTATTATATGTTGAAAGCAGACCTCGTATATCTGTTGGTCAACACAATAGAAATTCGCCAATAAACAAATATTAAGAAAAATTGCAAAGTCACTCGATATAGTTGCGTAGAGGTCGTATATCTGATTGACAAAACAAATTTATATTTTTTGAGAGTAAATTCTGGTCGCCAAATATATTAAACAGACCTCGTATATTGGATGAAACTACTTCGAAATGAAGAAAATTTAAACTGAAGAATAAGTCAATTTATTTTGACAGCAATAAATATTCACCAATTATATTAAACAGGCCTCGTATATCTGCGGGGCACTACTTTGAAAGGGACAGCATTGAAATTTTTGAGTAAATTAATGTTTTTGCAATAAAACTGAAAACACCTCGTATGGTTGAACAAATATCACTGATGGGTTGGGATTAGCCTCAATAATACGCAGGCATGTAGATTAGCTCGACCCACAATAAATAATATTTCGCGAGTATAAATTAAAAAGAATAAAAATCCTGAATAAATTGCGTAAAACGCAAAAAATTTTTTGTTTAAACAAATTTTGAAAATAGTTTTTGTTGAAAAATTTTGAAAATATTTTTTTATTAAAAATTTTGAAAATATTTTTTATTCAAAAATTTTGAAAATATTTTTCATAAAAAAATTGTGACTTTTTTTTTTAATTTTGAAAATATTTTTGTTAAATTTTTTTTTAAATGTGTTTAATTAAAAAAATTTTTTAATATTTTTTATAAAAATTTTTTAAAAATATTTTTCATTAAAAAATTGTGAAAACTTTTTTAATTTTACAGATAATTTTTTATTATAAAAAAATATCCCTTTAAAGACCCACTTTTGCTGGCTTTTCCGCATGATCGGGGGATGTTTCGATGAACGTTTCATTAACAGCAGAATTATGTCAAGTTTTAAAGTTAAAATAAAAATTTGAAGAAAAAGAATCAAAACAATTAAAATAAAAAACGAAGAGCTTTTCATTAACAGCAGAACATTTCTCAATATATATAAATTTTAATGTATAAATTTTTTCACATAAATTTCCCCACTGTGCGGCACCATTTCCATTTGCCATATTTTTTCTTTTCTAAAAATTGGCATTCTGGAGGAGTTTTAAAACAGAAACAATTGTTCATAAGAGATGTTGGAATATTGCCATTTCCTATAAAAAAGTGCAAGAAATGTTGCATTTTTTAGAAAAGAAAATATTGAAAATTATTAAATTAAAAAAATTTTTTTGTTTCACACGAAATTAAAATAAATTATTATTTTTTACCCCACTTTAATTAGTAAAACTTTTCCATTTTGCATTGCGATGAAAAAGCAAATTTATAACAACGATGATTTAAACTATTTCATTACGTTTCCTTTGAAAAATCTACTCAAATAAAAAACTTGAAAAAAAGAAAATTATAAAAACAAAATTAAAACTGAAAAACCTTAACATGACGTTGTAATAAATTACAATAGTGACCACAACAAGACAATCAAAATGTCACCCAAATGTGTCAATGCTGTTGACTATTTTTGCAGTTTGATTTTTATTGCACTCAAAGTTCACTGACATTTATTTTGGTTTCGTTAAGAAGGCAGGCACTTAGAAATTTAAATTTATTTATGGGATTTTAAATATTAAATTTATCAAATTTACTTATTTATGCAGAATTAGATTGACAGCAAATAAATATTATGAAATTAAATTTCAGCTTTTCAAAGTAAATAAATAACGATAAACAAATATATAACAGGAAAAAAGTTTTAAAGCAGTTATAATTTTAAGGACTTATTCATAAAAAATGTTACATGTTAATAAACTGTTTATATGTGGCATTTGTTACATAACCAGGTTACAGACATTCGAGTTTTAACTCTAACGAAAGTATTGAATAGTTTCTTAATTCAACACAGAAAACATTTTTACGATTTGGGATGGAATTATTAAATTTGTGCCCCACGGCGTATGATTGATATTAATTAAGACTCATTTTATAAAATCGCTTATAACGAGGCCATTTTTAAAGATATTTTTTCTATAAAAATAGTTCCTAAAAGCTAACGAAATTTGAGTTAAATTAAAAAAACATTTTGTTTAAAATTTCTTATATTCATAATAGTTTTTATAAGAATAAATAATTTCAAAACTAATTAATTTTTTATCTTTCTATTTCCAGGATAGCCGCCATAAAATTCTGTAAGTAAAGAAATATTTTTATATCCTTTTAAGACATATAAATTTCAGAATTTTTCCTGTCAACCGCTGCTTTGTAATCCTTTTCCCTTAAAACCAGAAGAGGTCGGTGTATTTTAAATAATAATTAACAAGAGCTGAAGGACAAGATAAATTTCTTAATAATTTTTGAAAAGATTTCTGATTAGATTTATAAATATATATATATATATATATATATATATATATATATAAGATTTAGAGGAGTACATGATATATTAATTTCAAACGATCTATTTTTAAATTTTCAAAGCTGGTTTCTTATAAATATTGACCTCAGCAAATGGATCATACTGTGGGCCTTATTTTGACATACTCTCTCTAGCATATCGGCCGTTATATCACGAATAATTTTCTCATGATTTGCTTTCAGTACATCCAACATTTTTCGCTTGTCCCCAAGGAAGTGGCCTATAACCAAGTCCCACTCAAAGCAGTATAAAGACGTTAAATCCTACGTTCTAGGCGGCCAGTTCACCAGAGTGAAACTTGAAATAAATTGTTCAACGAACTCGCCCCTAAACTGGACCAATGTTTCGCATTCTGGGTGACATGTGGCGCCGTATTGTTGAAACCACATCTCAGCCAAGACCAACTCTTCCATATCAGGCAAAAGAAACAATTTGTGGTCATCTCACAGTAACACTTTCAAAAAGTCCGGTCCAATTTCGCCATACCAAACAGTACATTTCCTGAGATGCTTTAACAGTTCTTGCGATATTTCAGGCTGCTCTTCACAACAAATCCAATAATTTTGCTTATTCACTAATCCACTCAACCAGAAACGAGCTTAATCGCTGAACACAATTGAATGGAAGTGCAGGACGAACTTTCTTAAAAGAGCCATACAAAAAATTTTAATTATCTCACGATTGCGCACGCCATTCACAATAACTTTCTGCCTTCATTGCCTTTGAAAAAGTACGGTCCAATTATGTTACCGATTCATACCCCACACCAGGCGCTGAACTTTTCGCAATGCGTTGTCAGTTTCCGTACTGCTTACTGTGAATGGCGCTGGTCCCCCAATATTCACAGTAACGTTTCTGCCTTCGTCGTCTTTGAAAGGGTACAGCGAAATTATATTACCGGACCAAAATCCACACCAGAAACTAAATTTTTTCGAATGCATTTTCAGTTTTCAATGCTTCTGGTTGCTCGTCACACCGGATGTAGTAATTTTCTCGAATAGCTGCCTCAGAAGGTCGCCCAAATTGACCCGAAAGTATAAGAAGTGCACGAGGTACTTTCTTAACCGACCATGAATTTTCAGAATAAAATTCAATTATCTGCAAGCGCAGATTTAACGTTAAACCAGAATTGAATTATAAACCAAACTGAACACGTTTAATCATGTTCCACGAAAACAGTGTTGCCAAATACAAAGTTGTTAAAAAGATAACAACTTAAATTTTTATAAAATTTTGAATTATAAAAAAATATATAGAAATTATATTTAAATTTTACCAACTCATTGTTGGTTGTTTTTGTTATTAATTTTAATTTCAAATATTAAAAGTTTTTTATTAAAAAAAAATTCTCTATATATTTTTTTTTAGTTTTGATTTGAATCTATTTTGCATATTGAATATATCCGACTCACTGTCGCTGATATTACTTTTTGAGTATCGGTGTCAGCATCGTATGGGCGTGTCATTACCGCCCTGCTTTTTATGAACTTTAGCTTTACGGCATGAGATTTGAAAATTATTTTCATTTTATTTGTTAAGAAAAGAATTATTATTCAGGCTGAAGTTAAAAATAGCGAATTTACAAAATAATTTTAATAAAAGAATTTGTTTGCTTTCCTTCAATTTACTTTTGCTCCAACTAATTTTTTAGAGTTTTATTTAAAATATAACGTCCTAAACGCACCCTGGTTATGCCCCAACTACAATAAATTTAAAAAAGAAATCTCTTAAACAACAAATTTATTCATGAAAAGTATCGTGGAAATTGAGACAAAAATTTCTTACACAGGTTCTGCGTGTGTGCGTATGTGCGTGATGTAATTTATTTCAAAATTGGCATTTTCTGCAAATAACGAACTATTTTGTTCGCCAGAAATTCATAAATAATTTTTGCCACAGAAATCTTCCAACAAGACATTTAATGACAATTAACGTTACGTTCTTGATTGAATAACTCGCTTGTACAACAACAACAACAAACACCACAATAACGACTATCCAATTTGTTACAATTGTTAACTCACACACTTCTTCACCGTTATTGTTATTGTTGTTGTTTTGTTTTCCAACTTTGCAACTTCAAATAAAATGAACAAACAAACAACTACACGCTGTTGACAAAAGTTGTTGATGTTGTTTTTGCTGGAAAATCCTCAAATAGTTCTAATTAAATATTAATTTAAAATACTTCCAAGAATTTCCGGCAAGAGAAATTTTGTTCCTGCAGTCACATGCTCGTGCACAGTTTGTGTGGAAAATATTTACTATCTATCAGTTGTTCTAAATCCGTTTTCATAACATTTATTACATAAATAGATATTTCCGTTTCCTTTGAACCGTTTTTTTCTTTGCTTTTAGTTAAGTCCTTTTGTTTTATTTATATAAATCTAAAGGGTGATTTTTTGGGGATCGTATTTTATACAAAATTCTTTTTTTTGCAGCCTTAATAGATTTTAATGTTTGTAAAAAATAAATATATATTTTTGAAAGCACAATTTTCTTTTAATCAGTTTTCGGGAACTTTTTAAATGCGCCTTATTTTCTAGAGAGTACAGCAGTGAAAGTTTGACACTTGGCACTCATGAATCGGAATATTGTAAAACAAAAAGAATATTTCGATTCCATTATAATCAATCACAATTCTTTTTTTATTGTGTTTGCACAGAGTGTCATTCCCTGATTTATGACACACTGTATAAGACAGCAGTGCCAACACACTCAAATGCATGAGTGTTGGTGTGCATGAAAATCACAATACAATTTTTTGCAAATGAAACACGTATTTGTAAACAAAATAAAAATGATCATATCGATTATGATGGAAAAAAAATTTTTAAATTGATTTTCAAAAGAGAAGGATTTTAAGTTATACATTTCATAACGTAACTATTAAAAAGTACTTTGTAAAAAGTACCAAAAAGTACCTTATAAAAATGTACATATTGTTACTGGGGCTAAACAATAAAAAATATTTTTATAAAGTAAAAAGCAAAAAGCCGAAAGAACCTTTTGTAGCTACCTTTTGAAAAGTACCTTTTAGATGGTACCTTTGAAAAGAACCTTACAAAAAGTAGCTTTTGCAAGGTACCTTTTCAAAGTTATTTAAAAGTTTTTTCAACAACAATGCCAATTAAAAAGCAGCTTTTCAAAGGCAGGTTTTAAGAAGTACGTTTTAAAAAGTATGCACTTACAAAGTACTTTTTTAATAGTACCTTTTGAAAAATGCCTTTTCGGAAATCATTTCTAAAAGTACGTTCTAAAAAGTATCTGTCGAGCAGTACCTTCTGAAAAGTACCTTTTAGAAGGTACCGTTTGAAAAGTACCTTTTAGAAGGTACCGTTTGAAAAGTACCTTTTAGAAGGTACCGTTTGAAAAGTACCTTTAAGAAGCTACCTTTTGAAATGTATCTTTTGAATAATATTTTTCAAAAAATTTTTTTTTAAAGTAGTACTTATGAAAAAGGGTAGTTTTCACAAATTGTTCTTCTAAAAAAGTAGCTTTTACTTTTGAAAAAGCACCTTTCAACAAAGTAGCGTTGCAAACAAAAAATACTTTTGAAAAAGGTTTCTTTAAAAAATTGCTTTAAGAAAAGTACCTTTTAAAAGAGTGCCATGTAAAAAAGTACATTTTAAAAAAGTACCCTTTAAATAGTGCTTTTAAAAAAGTATTTTTAAGAAAATTATATATTAAAAAAATACCTTTTGAAAACAACGTTTCAAAAAGTATTTTTAAGAAGCTAATTTAAAAGAAATTTCCTTTAAAAAAAGAACCTTTTAAAAGACTGCCTTTTCAAAAAGTGCTTTCAAGAAGGTACCCTTAAAGAAAGTTACTTACAAAAAAGTACTTTTATAAGAACCGCCTTTCCAAAAGAAAGTTCCTTTCAAAAACGTACCTTTTAAGAAATACCTTTCCATATAGTATTTTTAAGAAGCTAATTTAAAAGTAAGTTTCTTTAAAAAAGTATCTTTTAAAATACACCTCTCCAAAAAGTAGTTTTAAGAAGGTACTTTTAAAGAAACTTTCTTTCAAAAAGGTATCTTTTGAAAAATTATTTTAAAAAAAGTACTTTTCAAACAAGTAAATTCTTAAAAATTACCTTCTAAAAAGGTACATTTTAAAAAGTACGTTGCAAAAAGTACATTTAATAAAGTATCTCTTAAAATAGTACCATAATCGTATTATCTGTTGAAAAAGTTCCTTTAAAGAAGTATCATTTAAAAATGTATCCTTGAATAAAGTGACGTGCAAAATAAGTACCGGTTAAAAAGTACTTATTAGAAAACGCTTCTATTAACTATTTTTTCCAAATACGTACCTTTAAAGCAGGTATTAAAATGTATCGTTTTGGAAAAGGCTCTTTTCGAATAAAAGTTTCTACTGGAACTTTTATAAATAAAAACTGCTAAAAAGCGTATTTAAATATATTCTTGGCAATGATTTTATTTCAATTGAGTCGTTAACTAATTAAGTGAAATCTTGCTTTTTAAAGTCGACTTTAAATCTAACCCCTCAAATGATCATTTTCAATTTTTAGTACAATTTTGGGAAAAAAGAATCAGCTCATAATTAAAATTAAAGAGGTTTAATAAACTAACCGAATGACATTTAAAATAGAGTTTGTAATCGATTATGGTTTTTTTTATTTAAAAAAAAATCACCCTTTAATTATATTTACAAAATATTTGCTTGCATTTGCAACTCTTGCAAACTAATTTACTTAAATTGTTTTGCCACAAGTTTTCCAGGAATTTTCTTCACACTTCCTTTCACTTTATATATAAGTGAGAGTGTGCGTGTGTGAGTGTTATCTCTTTGGTAAGAATGAAAAGTTCAGTGTGTCCTGCAGAATATTATTGTTTTAATTTAAAAGGAAATAAAACTACTATTTCAATTCTTTACCGACTGTAATTGAAAACTTTTAAACTGCCAATTTTAAATCGAACAGCAAAAAGTGTTCATAAACTGGGGAAAACTGCAAGTGGAACTTTTCCTGCTTCGACGGCCGTTCGATTGACCCGGTTATTGTATGCAAAAATTATAGCTTTTTTTCTTATCTTCATTTTATTTGCTGATAACTACCACGAGTATTTCGTGGAAAACAATTAACCTGAAAAGGAAGCCTTTAATAAGTCGAAACGCTTAAAGTTGAACAGTCACTCGTGTTCAGGTGCAGTCATTTCACATTTTCCTTAAGCAGGCCGACTTTTGCTACGAATTTTAAATTTCTTATTAAATGCTGTACGTGTGTGTGTATGTGCAGGGCTGCTCCTGGTTATTTTACATTAAAAATTAAGAGCCATCGTGTGCAACTGTCATTGTTGACAATTCGCTGGAAATCGTTTAAATATGACACAGATATTTTATTTATATATTTTTATTTTATTCCACTGTTGTGGTCATAAAATTGAAATGACTTTTGCGCTCTTACCTTATTGTCCTTTTGCCATGAACATGTGCCACGCTTATCAATTACTTTGCATGTTAATAACGCATCCTGGCCTGGATTCACTTCTGTGTATTTAGGCTGTTCCGCGAATCTTTGAAAACAATTAATTTCTGTAATTAAAAGAAAATTTCTGCTTTTGAAAACGATATTATTTTAAATAAAAAAATACGTTAATCGCTTTTATTATAAAGAAGTCTAGACAGGATTAAAATTATTGTTTTTTTTGCTTTTACGTCATAGAGTCTTGGCGCTTTAAAAAGTACGAGCCATTATGACTTTCTTGAGCCATAAATTTTTCATTCAGATTAAGAAATTTATCCACAATAATACAAATTTGTTCTCAAATTGTTGGGTATTGAACTCGGCCCTACAACCTGGTACTTACAGGTGATTTATGTCTGTCATAGTGACTACAATAAAGTCAATAGCTGTCAAAGTGATCTGTTTTCTATCTCTTTCATAACGCTTTGAAATATTAAAAACTAAAATGCACGACACTAAAATCAAATTAATTATACATATTTACAAAATTACCTCGTTTAGTCACAAGTTGTAGATAAAGTTTCTGAAAAAGTCTGACGTTGAGTCTAAAAATGCTCTAAATGTCTCTATATCCCTTAAATACAATTCCAATACATCGATATTTTTTGGTAAAAAGCAAGGCCACGTTTATATAAACTAAAAGCTTTTTATGCCGGCTTGTAATTTATGAGTTTACGTGTGCATGTGTTTGCCTAAAAATTTAAACTGCTGTAACTCTTGAAAACCTTCATCGATTTTTTCAAAATATGAATTGTGCTTAACTGCAATAAAAAGCCTTTCGTATTTAATTTAAATCTTTATATTCGGTTAAACAGTTGCAACATAAAAGGGGTTACAAAAACCCACCCTGCTGGCAGCTTATAAATAAAGTTTCAACTTTATTTATAAGCTACAATTTTTCCTTTGACTTTCATATTTCATATTTCCTTCTTTAGATTCTTCATAAGTCTTTTGATAATTTCTTTTCTTCTTCAATATGGCAAAAGTCCTTTGCTTTTGTCATAATCTCCTGCTATTTAAACCACAACTGGCAGCCCAGGACATTTAAAATGACTTCTCTCATTTACGTTAATGTGCGATTAAAACTTTTTAACGAAAATGTTATTAAATATATAATATTTTTAATTGTGCAAACACACGCACACATAAATTTCATTTATTCACCGCATGTCTGTGCATGCTGCAGCGGTGTGTTTTACAGTTTGTATATGTCACTAAAGTTATTTTAAAAAAAATAACTTCAATTGCTAGCAAAATAACAACTCGACAAAAACATGCTTGTAAAGCAGAGAACATCATAAAAAACTTGTTATTTGCACAGGCAACAAATACAGAAGAGAAAAAAATAAACAGAAGGAAAGAAATATTTATTAAAAACCGCAAGTAACAGATGAGAGCAACAGCAAACAAAAGGAATGTAGATAAATATTGTGGATTTTTTCTTTTATTACATTCAACAGAAAACAATAATTATAATGCAAACAAGAACAAATTAACTGCAAAAGCGTCAACATGCCGCATAAATTGCTGTTAAATGGTGATGAGACGTAAAATGTATTAACTCGATTTATTGTGGTAGAATGAAATCAATTGTCTGCCATTTGAAAGGAATACTTTTCTATGAGTAATAAAAAAAGTCCCAGGAAGTACTTAAATAAATACCCATAAATCTTGTTTTTTCCGTTATCGTTAATGTTACCAAATCTCAATAAAATTATTGTCCCTGAAAACGGGGCCAAATCCCAATAAAATGTTTAATAAATAAATTAAATAAATTGTTGTTGTATTTGCATTCAAATGCTATAGAAGGGCCTTTGAAGTCTTGGATCAAATTCAGGCGTTCGATATCGTTTGAAATTTGTATTAAAATTATATTAAAATCCTGATGGTATGATTCTGAGTAAAATACATTTCTTAAAAATAAAATATAGTAAAATTAGTTGGTTAAAAAAAATTCTTACAAAAACAAGTTTTAATTATTTTCCCAGACGACAACAACATGCTAATTCTGTAACTCGCTTTTCAGGTCCTGGTTTTCAAGTTAACAAAATTGGATGATTAATTTGACATGTCCTGGTTTTTTAGAAATCTGTGCTTTCCCCGCTTTAATATTTTATAGAACCCTCGTTTCTTTAGCCCCGTTCGCTTTATTAATAATTTCGCAGGCGTGGCATAATCCTAGTACTCTTGTTTTCAAAACAAAATATCCTGTTCAAATTTAATTCTAAAATACTTTTCATCCAGCCCTTTCCTAAACAAAAACGATTTACAAATTGTTTTATTCACACGAATATGCGACTGTAAAAGTTGTTGAAATATTTTCAACTCATTTCGTTGTATAAAAGAGAACAAGTCCTGTCAATTTAGGGCCTTAAGAATTAAACGAAGAAAAGCAGAACACCTTTTTTGGAAGGTGAAAGCGACAATTAATTGGAAATATTTTACGGAATTTTATTACAAACGGAAGTGTCAAACGTTAAGAAACTGCAGAAATATATTCAAACTTAGTTTTTGGCTTAAAATGCCCACTGTGCAATGTTAAAGTGTTCTGATGATAACTGCCCTGCCTTTTAGGTTTAAAGAAAATTTCGATCGATAAATTTTTTTTTATAAAATAAGAACAAAATTAAAATAAAACAAACAAAAACTTTCTTGCGTCTCACTGTGTTGCCAGCGCAGTACAATTCCTTGGACTCCTTTTAAAGGGCTTGAACACACTCTTCTTAAAATTATATTAAATTTAATTTAATTAAAACTAAATTTATTTATATCTAAATATAATCACCGCATGATTATATTCGTTAGAAAAACCTGCGTGGAGCGTAACCCAACTGTCCAAATTTCCATGTTTGAAGAAAATTTCGATCGGTTAATTTATAAATAAAATAAGAACAAAATTTGTTTTAAATGTAAATTAAACAAACTAAAATTTCTTTCGTCTCCCTGTGCCCGGCAAAAGCCAGAGCGCTTCAACTCCTTTGACTCCTTTGAATTATTTCATAAGTTTTAAAGGACTTGCACAGACTTCTTAAAATGAAATGAAATTTGATTAAAATTAAATATATTTAAATTGAAATAAAATCATTGCATGGTTATATTCGTTAAGAAAACCTGCGTAACCCAACTGTCCAAATTTCCATGACTGTGGGGCATGTCCTTCAGACTGTATTTGTTCGATTTTACATTTTATTCGAGCGCTGCGGCTTAAAATAATCCCACAAAAAAAATATTTATTTTTTCCCTGAAATAAAATAAAAATTTTTTTTTATTTTCTATTGCTTGACTGGCTTTTTCACGTTGTTCCCTTTTGCAATGATTTGCAATAATAAAACTTTATCGGACATGTTAATTGTTGCAGTATTTATGTCCCAGTTTGTAGCCAAACACCTGGCAACTTGCAATTGCTGGGCTGTTTTACACTGTTAATCACAGTGTTATGGGTCATGTAACTCGAATCGGCTCAAGCGAGGAATTAATTTGTTTTATTTAAATTTAAAATAACATTTTTCTAATAGCCTTTTCACATCATGAAATGAGCAGCAATAAAAAAAATATTTGATTAGTTTTAACAGCGTCTCTTTCCTATTTTCTAAGTATCCATTGGGGACAGCAACCAGGCGATTTTTTGTCGTCAAAAAGGCCCTTAATATCTTCACATTTAAAAGAAATTGTATTGCTTCAAATCTTTATCTAAAAAGTCTTATTAACGCATGCAAAATTTTACATTCGAAAGAGGTTTAAATTTATTTCTTTTATTAAAAAATAAATTGCTTTTCTTCCTCTTCTGTTTTTCATTTATTTAATATTCCACTTCTACTCCTGAAATATAAATTTTATGTTACTTTTCAAGTGCCATAATAACGATTATTTGCTTCTATTTATTTCATTCAGTTACTTTTTCGTTGTACGCCAACGAATTTTCTTGCCATTTTGTCTCTGGTGAAAAATGAGAGTGAATTAAATAAATTGGCTACACATTGAATTTAACAAGCATAAGTTTTTCATGGGTAATTTAGACGTGCATGTGTGTGTGTATGTGTGTAAGGAGTCGTATATAAATTTCCTCCTCAAACTAGAATATGAATGACAATCAAGGCAATTTTATTTCATTTATTTGTCAGTGGGATTTTTGGTTTATTTTTTGTCTGCTCTGACTTCTACATGTTACAAAATCGATATATCATTTTATATATGCGGTTCTTTTTTTCTGTGGTACACCGCCGGCATAGTTATTTAGTGAGGCTTTTTAATAAAGAAATAGAATGAAAAATGGAAAGTAACAAAATTTAAATATCATGATTATTAACTTTTTAATTTTCGTTTCTCCTTTATTCTCAAAATTTAATATTAAATTCCCTATTCATAAAAAGTATTTGCCGCTTATAAGCTATTTATAAGACAAAGTTTCTAATACGAAATGTGCTTTATAAGCAGCTTATAAGCATCGAATATTTTTTGTGAATAAGGGTTTAAATATTAAGAATGTTCGCTATAGATGTACAAAATTTTATGTTGGCAACACTTGCTAAACTGGTCGCCACTTTGGTCAGCTGCCAACTGGTTTATAATCAGTTTAGTTTTGGCATGTCAACATAAACTGACGCAAAAATTTTTTTAAATCTTTCTTTTCACAGAAGGTTACTTCCTAAGCTAAAATGTCTATATTAGAAAAGTAGGCGGTGCCACGCCCATATGAAATATACATGTATACGTGTATATCTCCAGTTATTTATTTTCTTGTGAAATCTTGTCGGGCAATAAATTTCTGAGGTAATAAAACTTCTAAACTATAAAAGTAGGCGGTGCCACTCCCATATGAAATAAATGTGTATATCTGCAACTATTTGTATTTAACAAAATGTTGTGAAAATATTTTTCGCAATAAATTTCTGTGGTAATAAAATTTTTAGGTTATAAAAATAGGCGGTGCCACGCCCATATGAAATATATGTGTATATATTCAACTACTTGTATTTCAAAAAATCTTGTGAAACTATTTCTTAAATAAATTTCTGTGTTAATGAAATTTCTAGGTTATAAAAGTAGGCGGTGTCACACCTTTATGCCTCAAAATATTTGCTTATTACACATCCTTGGCAATCCTTGTCTTGCGATGCGTAATTTGCGGTGATGAAATATTCGAGTTAGAAAAGTAGGCAGTGTCACGCCCCTATATATTGCTCCTATCAAATTGAGGAAAAAAGTTTAATTTGTGGAACGATCTTGTTTCGTATTGTAAAATCTATAACGCTTTCTTTTGCTCTTCACTGTATAGAAAAATACCGAATTGCTAGCCCTTAAGCACACTGGCTCACTTACCCACTTTCACATGTATTCGTATTTGCAAAATTTGTCATTATTTATTGTAAATGAAATCTGTGTGTATCTAAAATGGAATGCGAAAACAATAAAAGATGAATGACTGAATGACTGAATGAATGACTGAATGAATGATATTATCTACAAAACGCTTTTCTATTGGCTTTATTGCCAGCATGTTTTTTTGTCGCTGCTGTTGGTTTTTGTTTTTGCACTCTTCAATACTGACAAGTTTTCTCCCGTTTTAAAAATCGTGTAAAAGCAAAAGCTTTTAAGTGTGTGTGTGTGCAAGTATTTGTCGTTGTTGTTGTTGTTGCAAATATTAAAATGATGATATGCATGATAAAATACTGTTATGAATATTTGTTGTGTAAACTGGATTTGCGAGGCTGTTGGTGTATGAGCGTGCCTTTGTGTGCGTGTCTCTGTGTGTGTGTGTGTGTGTGCACGAAAATGTGTGCAAGGATTACGACAACAAGATAAACATCGAAAAATCCCATTAAGGAGTATAAAGACTGTGCGTTTGTGTGTGTTTTATAAACTAAAACGTACGAGTGGCACAATAAATGCCTCGAAATTTATCAATTTGGAAAATCTGTTGAATATCGATGATTCGTATTTTCATGGCGGAAAATATTTTTATAAGAAATTTTCTTTTTTTTCATTTATTTTTATAACACCCAAATGTATTCATTATTAATGTTTATGGAAGAACAAATACGAAATTTCCTCTATTTACTTATTGACAATGTGTGTATGTGAAATGTGTGTGTGTGTGTGTGTGTGAGTGTGTGTTTACATCAAAAACTATTTGTTAGAAGTGTGTTTTTACAGAATCAATTCCTGGTTCAAAATTAGTTTTTTTTAAAGTTGTTAAAAGCAGTTTATCAAATATGTCTCTAATGCCCTTATATTTATACTACACCAGGCAACAAAATTTAATATTATCATGAAACCCGTCAACCATTATTTTTCTTCGTTGGGTTCGATTAATAAAATTACATGAAATTTAGATCCTACAATTTTATTTACAAATGACTGGTGCATAGAAATTTACATTCCAACAAACGCCAGTCTTTTTATCACATTTTTGAAACTATTTAGAAAAAAATGAACACTGAAAATTTCGAAATTAATTTTGCTTTATTTAATTAAAATTAATCTGGTGAAACGAGACACTTAAGTTTTGTTAAATTAATTATAATAATTTTAAGTCTTCCCTTTTCTCCGTTTTTTTAACAACGCAAAAACAAACTCGAGTTTGTCATTGACACTTTTCTTGTCGGGAAGGTTGTACCTTCAAAACTCTTCTTCTTCTTGTTTTTTGCTGCATTGGCTGTGGTGTTACTGCAATACTTGAAGTTCTTTTTTAATTTCTTTTTTGAATTCTCAAACTATAATTCACTGCAGCACTCGCCATAATTCTCTCGTTAAATGTCCACAACAGTCGTGTCATAAGAAGTGGTCTAGTGCTGTTTTGTTCGTTGGAAGCCGTATGAAAAGCCAACAACAAATAAATGCAACAACTTTGTTTGTGGGCAAAAGTTTTGCTGATTTCGTGAAGGAGAGTGTTTGTGTTATTATTTGGCAACTCACGTTATGAAATCTCGAGATACTTTCAGTTTCAGCTTTTAATCAGCAGCCGTTGAATGTAACGAAACCGTAAATTTTAGCAATTATAATTTTTAACTAAAAAACTAAAAAAGAAAATTTGTAAATGGTATTATTATTATTATTATTATTATTATTCGAATAAAAATTAATCGACTAGTAGTTCTCGATTAAAAATGTTTCAAATAAAAATTTTTGATATAAAAATTTTCCTAATAAAAATTATTTGAAATAAAAATTTTTCGAATAAAATATATTTGAAAAAAAATTATTCGAATGAAATATATTCGAATAAAAAGTCTGGGAGTAAAAGCCTTTACAATAAATATTTTTGCGAATAAATATTATTCGAATAACAGTTCAATTAAAATTGCTTCAAACAAAAATTAATCGAATAATAATTCGAATAAAAAGCATTCAAATTAAAGTTTTTCGGAAAAGTTTTTTTTTTGTAAAATATTATTCAAATAAACATTGTTTAAATCAATATTATTTCCACAAAAACTGTCCAAACAAAAGTTATTCGAATAAAAAATATTCGAATTTAAACTTTTGGCACAATTAATACAGATAATAGTTCAATTAGAAATTGTTCAAACAAAACTTAATCGAATAATAGTTCGAACAAAAAATTTATTCAAATAAAACACATTCAAATTAAATTTTTTCGAACAAAAAGCTTTTCGTAGAAAAATTATTCGAATAAACTATATTCGAACGACAATTAATAGAATTTAAATTATGCGAATAAACATTTTTCGAATAACAATTATTGGATTAAAAGTTATTCGAATAAGAATTATTTGAATTAAAATTTTTCGAATAATTCTTATTTGAAATAAAAGTACAAAAATTGTTCAAACTAAAATTATTCGAATAGACTATATTCGAATAAAAATTATTAAAATTAAATTTATTAGAATAAAAATTGTTCGATTAAAAGCTATTCGAATAAAAAGTTATTCGAATAATAATTATTCGAATTAAAAATTTTATAATAAAAACAATTTTTGAATTTTTCCAATAATAGTTATTTAAAATAAAAGTATTCGAACAAAATTGTACGAAATAACATTATTCGACTAACAGTCATTTGAATTCAAATTATTCGAACAAAAAATTCCAAAATAAAAGTAATTCGAATAAAAATTATTCGAATCAAAATTATTTGAATTAAAATTTTTCGAATAATTCTTATTTGAAATAAAAGTACAAAAATTGTTCAAACTAAAATTATTCGAATAAACTATATTCGAATAAAAATTATTAAAATTAAATTTATTTGAATAAAAATTGTTCGATTAAAAGCTATTCGAATAAGAAATTATTAGAATAATAGTTATTCGGATAAAAAATTTTCGAATAAAAATAATTTTTGAATTTTTCCAATAATAATTATTTAAAATAAAAGTATTCGAACAAAATTGTACAAAATAACATTATTCGACTAACAGTTTTTTGAATTTAAATTATTCGAACAAAAAATTTCAAAATAAAAGTAATTCGAATAAAAATTATTCGAATAAAAATTATTTGAGTTAAAATTTTTTGAATAATTCTTATTTGAAATAAAAGTACAAAAATTGTTCAAACTAAAATTATTTGAATAGACTATATTCGAATAAAAATTATTAAAATTAAATTTATTTGAATAAAAATTGTTCGATTAAAACCTATTCGAATAATAATTATTCGAATAAAAAATTTTCGAATAAAAATAATTTTTGAATTTTTCCAATAATAGCTATTTAAAATAAAAGGTTCGAACAAAATTCTACGAATTAACATTATTCGAATAACAGTCATTTAAATTCAAATTATTCGAACAAAAATGTTCAAAATAAAAGTAATTCGAATAAAAATTATTCGAATAAAAATTACTTGAATTAAAATTATTTGCATACAATTTATTTGATTGAAATCTATTCGAATAAAAATTTTTCGAATAAAACTTATTTATATTATAATTATTCGAATAAAAATTATTCGAACAAAAATTATTTGAATTAAAACATTTGGAACTAAAAGTATTGAAGTAGACATATTGATTTATTCTTCCTGTATTAATCCATAAATTATTGAAAAATGGCAGTCGCTCTAAAGATCCGGTATCCATCTGCCTGTTGTTTCTATCACTTGAGAATTCTTTTCACTCATAGAAACTATTATAAATTTAAAGCTTTTGCTACTCGTCATTTTACTAACTTTTTTATTTTATTTCTTTTTTTTTTCAATGTCTAGTACGATTATTTACTAGCGCTGCAATTTGTAGAACACACATTTAAATATTCAATAGAACCATGGTAAAATAGGAGCACGAGTACGATTCATACGTGTGCCGCGCATGTACGAGGATATTGTTATTGAATCAGTAAACGTGTATGTGAGAATGTGTTTGTGTAATTTGTAAATATTGTAAATCAATTATGATGCGAGAGATAACATTTGCCACGGCATCATAATCATTATTTTAATCGTTTACGAACATCCACATAATCATCATCAATAAACAATAATAATATATTAGAGTTGTATACCAGTTGACCATGTCCTTAAGGCGTCCTAAGTGATGAGTCATGTATGTCTGTTTAAGTGCTCTTAGTTCCATAAAAATTTTATTCAAAGAACTTTTATTTGAATACTCTTAATTTTTCTTGTTATTTGAAAAAGATTAATTTGAATGTATTTTGCTTGAAAAAATTTTTGTTCGAATAATTGTTCAATTAATTTTTATGCGAAAAAATTTTATTCTAAGAACTTTTTCTTGAATAACTTTTATTGAAATAATTTTAATCGAATAATAATAGTACCCTACTAACGCTGACATTTCCTAGCATGAGACGCAATAGGAACGAGAATAATTTTTATTCGAATAATGTTTAATCGAATAAATTTTTACGAAAAAGCTTGATTCGAATTATTTGAAAAGATATTTGTTGGAAATATTATTCGATTAATTTTTATTTTAAGAACTTTTACTTGATAAACTTTTATTAAAATAATAGCGGCACCCTAAAAGCGCTGGCATTCTTCAGCATGAGACGAAATAGGAACCAGAATAAATTGTTTTTATTCGATAAATTTTTATTCCACGAACTTTTACTTAAAAAATATATATATATGAAGGTATTTTATTCGAATAATTTTAATACGAATAACTTTTATTCGAATAGTTTTTAATCGAATAACTTTTATTCGAATAATTTTTAATCGAATAACTTTTATTCGAATAATTTTAGTTCGAATAACTTTTATACGAAAAAGTTTAATTTGAATGTCTTTTATTTGAAAACATTTTTGTTCGAATTATTGCTCGATCAATTTTTATATGAAACATTTTTAATCGAACAATTATTCGATTAATTTTTATTCGGAAAACTTGTGTTCTTAAAAAATTTTACTGAAACAATTTGTATTCAAAAATTTCTATTCGAATAATTTTATTTCGGGTAATGTATGTTCGAATAATATATAATCGAATAATTTTTATTAGAATAATTTTTGTACGAAAAGCTTTTATTTGAAAAAGTTTAAGTTGAATTATTGTTGAATTATTGTTTTGAAGAATTTTTAATCAAACTATTATTCGATTAATTTTTATTCGAAAAATATTTATTCAAATAAATTTTTCTTGAATACGTTTTATTCTGAAAAGTTTTAGTCGAATAATAATGGCACCCTAGTAATTCTGACGTTCTCCATTATGTGACGAAAGAGGAATAAAAAGCATCAGTTTTATTCGTTCGTAATACAGAGCAGTTTCCACGAACTTGTTATTCGGTTTATTGTGAGAAAATTGTTATTTTAAATAGCCGATATAAACAAAAAAATAAAAACGGTTGGCAACACGAAAACACAACACAATATTCGTTCAATATCATTTGGTCAACTGGGATACTTCTTTATCAATTTTATATGAACTAAAAAAGTATCAAACGCTTATACATTCATGTATGTATATGATAATGGCTTTGTGCGTGTGTGTGTGTGTTTAGTAATTTATGTTATTTAAGTACCATCACTGTATGCATGTTCGTGCATGTATACAATTTCATACAGATGACTGTCACAATGTTTGATGATTTATTACGCATGATTGACATTTTTATTTTTATACGAAACATGTTTTAATAGGCCTCTAAAGCAAAAAAAAAAAAAAGAAATTATACTGAGAGCCAGCCATTCATGCAAACTCATGCATCAATGTTTATGCTGTTGAATCATACATTTTTATGAATACAATCTCATGGTGTGAGTACGACACAAATACAACATTATTTTTTTCATTTGCATGCAGGACGGATACTCCCGCATTTGTTTCCACTCACTTACGAGTCTCATCAAACATACAACAATCGAACAGTCATAAAGATTTTCATTTCATTCTATTCTTTTTTTCTTCTTTTTATTTCCATGCATGACAAAATATTGAATTTTCTTTTTACAGCGTAGACACAAGTTTGGTTGTGATAAAAAAATTATAAATGATTTATTAGAAGGAAAATTTGTTTTTGTTGGAATACATATAATATTAAGTGCGTAATATTGTACACTTTATGCAAAATTAAAGCGAATGTTTATTATCGAACGCATGCCTGAGCAGGAATGTGTGTTTGATAATGGGAAGACACTTTTAGTCAAGCAGGACTTGACTGCTGTCAATCAATATCCTTATAAAATTTGTCACCGAATAAACATATAAATTGTAAAGTAGCTTGTTGACGTAAATCAAATCTGGATAATGGCAAAGTTTTGTTTGTTTTTTATTGAAAAAATATTACCAGCATTTCGCATACTGACAAAAAGGAAACGGAAACAACTGCTTAAAAGGTGAAAAATAAATAATTAATCCGCTACATGTTTTATATAATTTTTGGTGAGATTTAAAACTGTAATTTTGTACTGCAACAAAATCATGGCCAGGATAACGGGCTGGGAATAAACAGCGGGGAAAGAATATCCTGTGGAAGGTAAAACATTTAAAAGTGTTGCCATTATATTTATTTCATCAATTAAATGTTTTTTCAGGGATTTTAATGGATACCGAATAATTGCTCTTCTCCACTTTTGTGCTTAAAATATTGTATTGAACGTTACCTACCATTCTTTTGCAATTTCGTTTCGCTTTACTACATGATTTTTATAAACCGATTTGCTACAAAAGCTAAATAATATATAGAATTGTATTGAACGTTACCATTATTTCTTAATTTCTTTAATTTTTAAAAATATTTGTTATCTGAGTGAAATAAGAATGACGATTTTTATAAAAAAAAACTTGTTAGATAATTGAAATAATAAATAGAATTGTATTGAACGTTACCATTCATGTGAGTGAAATAAGAATGACGATTTTTATAAAAAGACTTGTTGTCTAAGTGAAATAGGAAACAAATTGTATTGAACGTTACCATTCTTTCGTAATTTCTTTAATTTATTAAAGATATTTGTTATCTGAGTAAATTACGAATGACGATTTTTATAAAAAGACTTGTTATCTAAGTGGAATAAGAAATAAAATTGTATTGAACGTTACCATTCTTTCGTAATTTCTTTAATTTATTAAAGATATTTGTTATCTGAGTAAATTAGGAATGACGATTTTTATAAAAAGACTTCTTATCTAAGTGGAATAAGAAATAAAATTGTATTGAACGTTACCATTCTTTTTCAATTTCGCGTCGCGTTGTCAATGATTTTTATGAAAAGACTCTTCATATAATTGAAATAAGAAACAAAATTGTGTTGAACGTTACTCGTTGCTTGATGAGTTTCATATATGTTTTTATCTACGTAAAAGGAGCCCGTATTGAACGTTACAATGCTTTTTAATTAGGGCTTGATATTGTTCAAAGATTTTTATAAAAAACTTTGTTATCTAAATGAAATACGGAAAATAAAATGAATTGAACGTTACCATTCCTTCTCAATAGCGCTCTGCGCTCCTGGAAGACTTTTATATATTTTTTATCAAATTAAAAATTTTTTAAAAACATTTTTTATTTAAATGAAATAAGGAGTAAAATTGTATTGAACGTTACCGATCTCTTTCAATTGTGCCTAATGTTGCGCAATGATATTTGTAAAAAGGTATTTTATCGAAGTAAAAAATAAATAAAATTGTATTGAACGTTACCATTAAGTAAAAAGAAGTTGTATTCAGCGTTACTATTCTATCTCCATTGGTGATCGCATTCCTCAATGATTTTTATAAAAAAAATTTGTTATCTAAGTGAAATAAGAAGTAAAATTGTATTGAACGTTACAACTCTTTCCCAATTGTGCGTTTTTAAATGATTTTTATATACATGTATTTATATTTAAGTAAAAATAAATTGTATTAAGCGTTACAATATTTTCTGGATTGTGATTTTTTTTAACGTTTGCCAAGTGAAATAAAAAATAAAATTGTATTGAACGTTACCATTCTTTTTCTATTATGTAACATGTGTCTTGATAACTTTTAAACAAATTTTTCTTGCCTTGATAATTTTTATAAACATTTTGCTTAAATAAATTAGATGAGAAAAAAATGTATTGAACGTTACTATCCCTTCTCAACTGCGCTTCGAGTTGCTTGCTAAACTTTTGCTCAAACTCCATGAACAAATTTTTTCTTATAAATAAAAATCTGTTAAATCTAAATAAGTTATTCGTCTTTATTTCGGATTCATGACACAATTTTTCAATTTCTTAATACAATCCTGAATTGTACACCCCACTCCACTGTTTGCTATTTCTTTAATGGTTCAATTTGCCAGGATGTGTACAAGAAATAAATATTCATTTCCATGGTCCTCATAGCAGTCATTTTTGCTATACCTTCGTCACTCTTAATGAATTATATGTTTTGCTATTGAGAATGCAGGAGTTTTTGTTGTTTTAAGCCACTTTAAACAACCACCATGTCGGATATCCTTTTTCCCTAAACATGCCCAGCGGTCTTTGAGGTTCTACTAACCAAAGTTAAGTTCGTTATATAAGATTACTGTTTGAAACTTTGCGGGAAAATGCTGACTTTCCACATGTCCTTTATATGAAAAATACATATTTTTGTCTATAATTTTGAGCGAAATTTGGAGAAAGGACGATAACTATTTGTAGTATTATGATCCAAAACTACATAGAAAATTTCATTTAAATCAGTGCAATAATATAGTGATCTCCCACATATCCTTTTTTGAAAAAGTATATTTTATTCCCAATTGCGAAAAGAATCATTCTCCAGTTCCTAAGATCAGGCTTTGAAGCGAAATTCATTTATAATAGTGCAAAAATATGCTAAACTCCCTCATGTCCTTTATTTATAAAGAGAGATATGCACGGCAATTATAATCACTATTCGTAGTATTATGCCCTGATCATCTGTGAGAAATTTCATTTGAATTGGTACAACTAAACGTTGACCTGCCACATGTCCTTTTTTCGAAGAATATTTATTGTATCCACAAATTCTAGCAGACTAAAGCGCCAATAGTTAAATGTTTATAATATCGGCTTACGAAGTTCGGTGCTTAACTTTACTTAACTCAATGTTAGGCAATGATTGCCTCACACATATCCTTTATTTGTAGAAATGTATTGTGGCCCCAATTTTAAGCAGAACTGAGCAAAAATTCAAAAATATTTACAATATTGTTATGGAGCCTTTTAGTAAATTCCATTTACATGCAAAAAAAAATTATGAAGTGCTAAAAAATATTGATCCTCTGCAAGTCCTTTATGTAAAATTCAACATTATTATTATAGTTTTGATTAGAATATAAAGCCGATCGGTAACTATTTGTAGTATTATGCTCAGAAGCTCTGTGGCGAATTTCATTTAAATCGCTGCAGGCAAAGAAGGACCTTCCTCATGTCCTTTATTTGAAATATATACATTTTAACTGTAATTTTTACAACAATGTAGCGGCCGTTGGTAACTGTTGTGTTATATTTTAAAAATTATGTTATTTAGAAATAAGTTCAGAGTAGTCAGCGTGCGAAAAAATGTCCTTTATTTAAAATGCTAATTTTTGTTATTTTACTAGTTGTAGTATTCTGCTGTTAAGCTCTGTGTCAAATTTTATTGCAGTCCGTACAAGGATCAGCCTGGCTCCCATATGTCCTTTATTTTCAAAATAAAACTTTACCTTTAATTTTAGTATCCAAAGCCTGTTACAACTAAATATCAGTGCGCTGATGTTGTACGATAACCACAGATACCAGAACTAAAGGGTCAGGATATGTAAAATCCTTTTTACATTTAAAGTGTGCAGTGGGAGATTCAGAACTTGTGTACGAGTGCCACACATTTCACTAAATATTGTTCAAATTAATTGTTATTACGCATATTAGTCACATTAACGAGCTGACATTTATTATGTTGTCGTAAAAGGCAAATAAAACAGAAGTAGAAAAATATATTTAAACCAACAGAAATAAATCCTCCAACGCCCTGAAATGTATTCGTACATATTGCAAGTCACTGGGGTAAGGCACCTTTTCTGTTAGACTGTATTTAAAGGGTTTTTTCCTCCTGTTTTTTTTTTTAATTCATTGACCCTCGTCTTTTGTCGAAATGCCATATTTCTAAAATAAATTTGTGTTGTTAAATAAATTATTATCCTGTCATGCTTATTTGTCAGTTTTTGCGTTCTGCGGTTTCTTTTGTGTCTCTTCCCTGCAGGATTTTACAACTTTTGCTATTTCCTTTCAACTCTGGCCACCACAAACTCTTTGGCAATCAACAACTTGCGTGTTGGAAGACAATCGTTTGCCAGTTTCCTTCTATTATTTTATTGTATTTTATTTATATTTTTCTTATTCTTCACTTATTTAATGAGCTGGGCGAAAAGGTAATTTCTGATAAGCCGCAAATATTGTTAAGGCAGCAATAAAAAGTGTAAAGATTAATACAATTTTTCTTTGCTACAGTTTCCCCCCTCTCTCTCTCTATCTCTCACTCTAATTTTCTGTGTTTGTGTGCTGGGGTATTTATTTTTATGGGTTTCCATTTGGGGGTCTTTTCAACCAAACACACAAAATTGTATCAGGATCTGTATTGTTCCCTTTTTTATTATTATTATTATTATTTTGGGTTTAAGATAAATTATGGCAAAGTTTTAATTATATAAAAAATAACTGCTGCAGCGTATAAATTGTTGGTGAACTTTAATGAAAAAAAAATTAATTTTCATTTCTTAACAAATAAAAAATGATAAAAGTTGCTTTTAATAATAAATATGAGAGGTAAAGTTGGTGTGAAAATGAGCTGATGTGTGAGAGTGATTTTTGAAAGTTTCTGCAAAGGACTCTAGCATATCATGCACAGTGGGATATATGACAAAAAATTCAAATAAATTTTGCAGATTATTTATAGTTTGAGGCCGAGTTTAATGGGACTGAATGGTAAAGTTTTTGCAAAACTGGCTATGGTACAGGTACCTCCAATCTAAAAGGATGCACTGAAAAATTGAACGACACATTAAGCGCTGAAAATATTACTGCTTGATTTATGTAGATAAAACCCATTGTATTATAAAATATATTTCTATTGTTAGAAAAATAATAAGGTTGAGGCAATTATAATGTGTTCTGTCCTCCAAAATTTTATATATAGTCCACCAAGACACCACTTAGTTGCTTATTTAAGTATACTTGAAAAAAGCATGCAAAGGCATGTTTTTTTTCTTGCAAACGTTATTGTGGTACACTTTTGAGCATACCATAGCTCTCTAAACCTTAAAAGTCATATATGGTTGGAAAGGAATTTTCGTGAAGGTGTGCAATATGTACAATTTTGTACACATAAATACATCATGCATATTTTTGTGGTGCAATTTTAAGTATGTTAGCGTCTACTAATATTGAGCAAACATACATGATTTGGAAAGATTTTTTATGTAGAAATGTAAAACATTAAAATATAACGAGGTCTGTTCAAAAAATAAAGTATGTTTTTATACAACCAATTTCTTTTTTATTAACGACTTTCAATTTTTATTTTATACTGAAAGCAATTCTGTCATAAGTTGCTTATTTGCGTAGACTTGAACAAGTATTTTTGTGGTACACTTTTGAGCATACCATAGCGCTCTAAAACTTAAAAATCTTATACGGTTGGCAAGGAATTTTCTTTAAGGTGTGCACAACGTACAAATTTGTTTACATAAATTCAGCATACATGTATTTGTGGTACAAGGTTAGGTATTTTTGCGTCTACTAATATTGAGCAAACGTACATGATTTGAAAAGAGATTTTGTGTAGATATGTAAAACCATAAATTTTACGAGGTCTTTTCAAAAAATAAGGTAGGTTTTCATATAGGGGCATTTTTTATAGAGTGATATAACTTTGAGTTGACATCACTGCTTTATTTAACCACCCATTTAACAGCTGATAGTTGCTTTTTGTTTAGTTTGCTTTGACATCTTATTACGAATCGACTTACACCAGAGCAACGAGTGCAAATTGTGGAAATTTTTAATCAAAATAATAGTTCTGTTCGCCAAACTTATAGTGCACTTCGTCCATTCAAAATTGTATTTGCCGGTGAAGCCCATTTTTGGTTGTGTGGGTACGTAAATAAACAGAATTGTCGCATTTGGAGCGAGGAGAATCCACAAGCTTGTGTCGAAACACCATTACATCCGCTTTATGGGCTTCAAAAACGATGATGGTCAGAATATTACTGTTTATGAAAATTGGAGTTCTAGATTGCGCTTTATACGCGCTAGCCGTGGCGGCCACATGGCCGAAATCATATTTAAACATTAATGTCATAAAATTTTCTATCCAGCAAAGGCCGCTTTATTGATATCAAAGATATATTACTAAGGTTTATTGTGTTTTAAACTTGTATCACTCTATAAAAAACACCCTATACAACCAATTTCTTTATTAACGATCTTTAAGTAGTCGCTGTCAGTTAGAAAACGCTTAAGCGAACACTTTTTTAATCCTGAAAGCAATTCTATGATATGCTCTTCTTAGTGTGTCCTTGAGATGTCTTAGCGATTAGGATCTTATTCATCACTCGTGAGCAAACGCTGTCCTTTCATGGATCTTTTGGGGACACTAACAAGTCGCAGGAGTTCCTGAGACATTGTTATGATATCAATTCTGGCTAAAAAATTATTTTTATTTTTCAAAAGTTGAGAAATCTTAAAGCAAACTGTCATAAGCTTTATCCAGAATTAAAAAAAAATTTATTTTCTTGCTTAAATTTCACTTTTTTAAATGTGTCCTTTTTTCTCCTATTCCTTGCCTTCCCTTGCTGAGCACTTATAAAAATATTTACCAGCCCAAGAATTACTCTTCACAGCTGCCTGAATTCATAGAAAGTATAGAAATAAAACGAAAACAATTAAATGCCATAAAAACCATTTAATCAAAAGGACTCTAGAGTCTGTGGAATATTTTGTTTTGTACCAAACAAAAACTCAATAAATACCGCACTGGGAAAATTATTTCCCAAAACGTATGAAAAAAGAACTTAAAAGGGGGGGAGCAGCAAAGCAACAACTAAATTCAAACTCACTAAACATTTTTAATAATTTTAATGCAACATGAGAAACAAAATCAAAAATAATTTTTCTTTTTAATTTTCAAAATTATTTTTTTACATCCGTTTAAAGGATCTTTAAACGGAGTTGAGAGGATTCAGCTGAGAGCTTTAATACATAATTTGAAAGACAATTAAATATTATTAATTCAAAAAGAGTACAAAATATATGAGGGCTTAGGGGAAGCTTGAGTCTTCACTTCTTATTTGACGGAACGGGTCTGCTGAGCAATTAAATTTATTGGGACCTGCCAGTGGTTTAAATTCATCCACCTGCTATTTATAGTCGTAGTGAAAATAAACTCCTATTTTGCAGTTGTCTCTGCGATCCTTTGTTGCGCTACTGAAATTAAAAAAAAATATTAAATGCCTTTTTATATATATTTTGCAGCCTTTTAAGCAACTTTAAGGCGCTTGATTATCATCTCTATAATAAAAATTTTAAAACATTATTCATGCTGCTTTTCTACATGAAATTGCCTTTCAAAATATATAACATTTGCTAATATCGCTGGACGATCAGATGCTTTAAAAAGTACCACAAAAAAATTTATAATAATTTACAAACTCTTTCAGGTTTCTTAACTGAGATTTCTGAAAAGCATCGAAATGTGAATGAATTATTGAAAATAAAGAATAAAAATATAAAACTTTTTATATTCAAAATTCGGTATCATCATGACCGATTGGAGAGTGGAACTGGGGATCTAAGGCACCCACCCGCCATGTCCTGTTTCATCTTTCATCCCCTTTGACTAATTTTTCTTTTCTTGTAAACTTTTTCTATAAAATTCGTGTCAAACTTATTTACTCTCACTTTCGCTTTCACACGTTTGGCTTCAAAAAATAATTATTGGGCAAATAACCCAGCGAGTGACAAGCGAAAAGTTGCTGGAAGAAGAGAAACAAAAATCATTAAAAAGAAAACGGAAACGGAAGTCATTGCTGAACACCAGCATTCTCGACTAACAAAAGAAAGCAAAAAAAAAAAAAGAAATTGATGTTGGAGCCGAAGTAAATGAAAAGTAAAACGACAATTTACTTACACACACACTCAAACACACACGCATGCATCACAATGGAGCGCAAGGAGGCATAAAATAAGAGCATAAACGACTTGTTTCTTTTTAATTTTAATTTTATATTTTTATGATTGTGTGCTTTTCAAGATGTTTAACAATTAAAATGAGTCTTGATTACAGCAGACGGACGACAAACGCCAGTGAATGAATGTGTTGCACGGAAGCAGCACTTCAATGCTTCACTTGAATGCTTTGGCAAGGAGACACTTCATCTTGAAAAAAATAGAACGAAAAAAAAATATATAAAAAAATTTTACTAATCATTTTCAAATGTTGCGGTGGGTGGGGAAGTGTGTGGGCTGTCTTTTTGAAAAGAAGTTTTTTTTAGAGAAAACATATTAAAAATACTTTTTTTAACTCTTCTTTTGTTGCGGCCTTTCGTCAGATCTGTTTTTGTTATTATTAAGAACGTTGTTTAGTGGCTCTATAGTTTCTTTGTTAGTGTTGTTGTTGTTATTGTTGTTATTGCTGTAGAAGAAAATAAGCTCTTTATCCTTTCTATCTCGTGCTTGTTTTGTTTGTTAATTAAAACGGCTGTTTGCTGAAGATAATATTAATTATAACACCGATCCATGGGGAAGTCTTCATTCTCTTCTCTATTTTACCGTTCTTTTCTATATTTTTAAGTTGGCATATGCAGACAGGGTGTCTCAGAAATAGTCATCCTTTTTTTTTCTTACTAAATCCTTTACTAAAATAAAAAGGGAATTGATTGAATTGAAGAAACTTTTTATTTGGACACTGAAAATGTTGTCTGTTAAACGAAGGGGCTGGAAATTCTTAGAAGTGTTTTATTATTAAACTCCTTAAATTTTATTAAAATTTGGCTAAAGTAGCGCCCTTTAGCACAAGAAAGTCATGATTTTCTTTACAATTCAATTACGAGCAGTGAAGGCTATTTTAAATGAAAAGGCAAAAATTTTGGATATGGGCTTCTAGGTTGTAACATCTTCCGACAGGGTGATTATGATTGTCACCCTGTATAAGCGTGTGTGCGATTACGATATCTTTGAGCAGTTACAGCAGCTATAAATTTAATCCTTATGCAACCTCGGAGATTATAATGATAGTTATTGGGAGTAATTTATGGGATATGTAGCAGGGTTAATTGATGACTTTGCTGAGGGGTGTGTAGCCGTGCTAAAAACGTTACGTCCTGACCAAAAATCGCATTAACGGCACCTAAAATCATTGCGAATATTAAAAAAGCGAAAAATCAGTGTTAGAAAATTTGCTGAGGATGGCTGCTCAAGGACTTCATTCAATTAAATTTTTTTCTTTCCAATTGCACCCCACTGTGCACCTGCCTATTTAAATAGTTCTAAATGTTGCTGGGGCAATTGTGAAAATAACATTCTTGCCAGCTTAAACCATTTGCTCCACATTGTTGAATTTATATTCTGATCGAATGGGGCGCAATTAAAAAAATTTCTTGGCGAATATCCTTTTTTAATAAAAAAAGTTTACTTCCAAGTTATTGTCATCAATATGTTATTTTAAAAAAAAATTATAAGATATTTTATTACAATAAATTTTCAGGCTTCTTTTTTTAATTTCAATTCTGAAAAAAAAACTTTCGTTAAAAAAATTAAAAATTTTTTTTTTATAATTTAAAATATTTTTAGATTCCCTATTGTGCTTTAGTTTTGAAAAATTTGGCGGCTAATTGAATTTAAACAAACAAGCAAAATACTTGTTTCCCACTTTTAAGAAAAATATTAAAACATGCTGTTTTCACAGGCCGCCACAATTTTTTTTCCGTGTTGAAATTTATAGCACGAAAGCTGTCCAGTTATCGAAATCCTTCTACATATTTTATTATTAAATATTTTTCAAAAATTTGGGCGCAATGAAAAAATGTCTTAAGGAACATCCTGTATTTTTATCAAAAAGTAGGCATGGTTACAAGTTGTTTTCGTCAATATTTTAATTAAAAAAATTCATCTTGTTTTATAAGAAATTAGTAGAACTCTTCTCTTAAGATTAGTTTTGGGAAAAAACTTTTTTCTAAAAAAAATATTAAAAAAAAAAATATTTCAAAAAAAAAGTTTCCAAAAATTAAAAAAAAAGATTTTATCTTAATTTTGTTTTAATCTCGAACAATTGGATCGTTAGTTAAATTTTAAATAACAAACAAAATACTTAAAAAAAATATTATTATATGCTGTTTTCACGGGCCGCCACAACTTGTTCTACGGTGTTGAAATTTCTGACACAAAAGCTGTCTAGGTTGCGAAATATTTTATAATGAAATATTAAAAAAAAAAATTTCAAAAATATAAAAAAATATTTTGAAAAAAGTTTCCAAAAATTAAAATATTTTTAAAATCTTAATTATGCTTTAATTTAAAACAATTTGGTTGTTGGTTAAATTTTAAAGAGCACGAAAAATATTCATTTACTATTTTGAAAAAAAAATATAAAACATGCTGTTTTCGCAGGTCGCCGCAACTTTTTCTTCTGTATTGCAACTTTTTTTATATCAGTTGCCCTGTTTTCATATTTTTCGAAATATATATTTTAATAGTAAATATTTCCAAAGAATTGCAATTTATTTGAATTTCCAACATAAACTTCTTTCAAAAAAAGATCCAACTCAACTTCACTTCTTCAAGTCATAAATTGCCAACTTTTTATTATCTATTGTTGCCTGTTACATGTTGTTCAGACATTTTACGTTTGTTTTCTTTTTTCTCTATTTCATTTGTCAAAATTGTAAATTGAATTACGTTTGCTGTGTGTGTGTGTGTGTGTGTGTGTGTGTTGTAGTGGAGTTTGAACTTCTTTACAATTGCGGCAAAACTATTGCTTTCAAACAAATTGTTCTCTCTCAAAACTCCAAACAACTCTTTTGGTTATTTGATTGCATTTGTAGTCGGTGTTTATGTCTGTGTGTGTGTTTGTGTGTGTTTGTGTGGTTTAGCTTTTTGTCATCTGCTGCAGGATTTTTAATAGAAACATATTTTTCTACAACTTATTTTTTTATATTCTATTTTTAAACATTATTTTTCTAAAAAAAAAAGTTAAAATACATAAAGTTTTACAACTCTGGTATATCATTTCAAACTTTTCTTCTTCTTTATCTTCTTATTCTTCGTCTTCTTCTTATTTGATTTGAATATGCAGCAGCAACACGAGATCATGTGAATATGATGTTGTTGATGGTGATGTACTCTTGACACTCACAGTTGACAGCAGATTGTGTGTAAACAAGAAAAGTTTAAAAGATGTCAAGGAAATGAAACGTAAAAAATAAAAATATATAAAAAAATAATCAAATAGAACTTTAATACAAATAAGTCTATATGGATATAGGAATTCATGGGTTAGTGTGTCTGGGTGTGAGTGCATTTTCAGTTGCAACTTAATAACATTCTGACAGATTGAGATAAATACGAAAATGTTTGTTGTTGTCACAAATTGAGGTGCAAAAACTGAAAAATAATTTTCAATTGTGTGACTCAGCAAAAGTTTTGAAGTCAGTGTTTTGTTGTTCTCAAGCACACAGGCACACACATACACACACGACAGGCAGACAGGGGCTGTTGTGTCTAGAAACTACAGTTTGTTCAAGGCAGTGTTGTCACTTTATTGTGAAAAAATTAATAAATAAATAAAAAAACTTTTTTTTTTTAATTTTATTTTCTTTTTTCAAGTTATAGTTTTTTTTAAAAAACATACTGAAGAAAAAGCTTGTAACCACGCCTTCTTTTTTATATATATTTTCTTTAAATATTTTTTATTATTAATTTTATTTGTTTCATATTGTTTTTGATAACTTCTTTTTAGTATTTAGTCTACCCTTAATTTGTTTCGTATTCCTGAATCGGTTTCCAAATTCAAAACAACCAGCATTGCAACACCTAGAGGCGTATCCTTGAATTTAATAATTAAACGAATGACTTTACAAGCACACACTTTATGCTAAAACGTGCAGTGCTGCCGGCCAAGGCTTTTCACATAACATTTCGGCTGGCAAAGGCCTGTCAATTAAAATATTTTTGGTAAATAATAGGCGTTGACATTTTATGTAGCAGGTACCACAAGATATCTTTGAAAAATTATAACAAAACAATAAAAAGTAAAAAATTAAAAGTTATATAAAATAAATTGTTATAACAATAATGAAATAAAAAAATTATACAAAAAATAAATTAAATTAAAAAAAAAGAAAGGAACTGTTGAGACCAAATTACGGAACTCAATATCGATCGGAATTTGTATTTGAATTGTATTGAAATTTCGATCAACGTCGAATGAGGCAATTCGGGACCTGCTCTTTGCAATATTTATTCCACTCAAAAGGTGTTTGAAAATATATATTTTTATAGATTTTATTGCTGAAGTTTAATAACACTGAAGTTATTTAGTTCAGAATTTTTTTTAAAGTTTCGCTGTTATTAATGTAGACGATAGTTTTTGAATGAAATTTTGTAAATATTCATTCTGCAAAAAGAAAGCCATTTCGTATGTTGTAAAGGGTGTTCCAAGAGAAATGTACGATTTATTTTTCTTACGGCCCGATTCTTGAATTCATGGAAGTTGACCAGCAGCAGTTTTTTCCAACGTTTCGTATATTTTTTGTAAAATTTAATAATAAAAATAAATTTTACAATTAGAAATATAGCACTTGATTTTTGTTTAGATTTTGCTTTTCATTGTTTTTGTTGTCATGTAACGGATAATATTTTTGCGAAACATTTTAACCCCTCAAATCCCTGTTTTAATGGTGGTTTTTGCTCTTTTTTTAAAGAAGCACAAAAAAGACCCATACCTTAAGGGGTTAGAGGGTTAACATTTTCTACAAAAATGTTCTCCGTAATATTTTACACAAATTTGCTATATAAATTTTATACCTAAAATGTAAGGATCACATGGATTATTATGCCGATTAACAATAAGAATGTGCCAGAGCTGGGAAACTTTAATGCCCGCCCCCTCAAGTGAAATTCAGATGTAAACTTTTAAAACGCCGATACATGTGTCGTTTTTTTTTTGTCTCTTCTATCAACATTTATAGGTCGGACTTTGTAATTTTTTTTTGTGTTGTACAGTGTAACCCAAGTTTTTTTGGGATACAATTTGAAATTACGCTCAATCACTTTCTTAATAAAATTTTGGTGAAAAAGAATCAGTTAAAATTTCTATATTTTAGTGTTTGGAAATGGTCCAAAATAGGTTGTTAATGAAAGTGCAAAATACGGTTGCAGAGCTGGAAAATTTAAGCTATAATTTGGTGTATGAAATTAATAATCGAAAACTTATAATTTAATTTTTTGTTCATTAATTCTATTTTGCGCTTTTGGGGAGAATTTAATTGGTATTAGAAATTAAATAAAATCCAGAGTTGGATTAGTGAATTTTTTTTTAATACAAAAAGATAACATACCTACGCTAGTGAAGGTCCAGACCTGCCGATTTTTTTCACTTTTAGTTGTTTATCTTCTTTCTTCGTAGAAAATTAGTTCTATTTTGTACTTTTGGGGAGAATTTAAATAAAATAGAAATTAAATAAAATCCAGGGTTGGATAAGTGAATTTTTTGATACAAAATTATAACAGCCGATTTTTTTTTACTTTTAGTTATCTTAACTTTTTTGCTTCTTCATAGGAAATTAGTTTTCAAAATTAATTTTGTCTTAAAATCTACATTTTGAAAAATTCGTCTTAATGTAGTTCTTCTTGCCATTAATGAAAGCAGCAGACCATCAAAATAAAATAAAACTCACCAACACTTTTGCCCTGTTGTCTGGCGTAGGCGTATTTCGACGAATGATGTAAAAAATTCTAGGCGTTTCAAAAGGACATCCAAACCAAAAACACAACAAAAAAGATAAAGAAAAAATAAAGAGGCTTCACAAAATAAGGAAATTATTGTTTAATAGTCTATTCTGCCGCCTTCTCTGTCTTATCTGCCATTATCCTTGTCGCAATTCCTTAAGTAATCAAAACAAAAGCATCTTATGAAATGATTTATTTTGTTTTTATTTTTTTATTTTTTGCTTTAAGCACTGATACGCCACACAGCAGACAGACGACGACATGCATTTCAGTTAAGGCAAAGTAATAAAACCGTTTGCAGGACTATTCCCAGAAATTGAAAACCATTTACAGGATTACACTGAACCAACGTTAAAAACGTTTTCTGTGTGATTTTTATTTGTACAAAAAAAATGCTGCTCGTGAGTGTTTCTTAGTTAAGTGAAAATCGCTATAATTTTTATGATTTAAGCCACTGAGCAGATCCATTTCACTTTATGTCTAACACTTGATAAGCGTGTGACTGAAGAACAGAAAAAGAACAATCAATTTGAGGCCAAAATATTTTTGGTTTTACAAATCAAAGAAATTTCTCTTGGACTTGTGGCAGGCTGTCTGTTCATTAACTTGTTTGGGAATTGCAAACTCTCATTTATTTTTCAGTTTAATTAAAAGAATATTTTGTATGAATTCTTTTCCATTTAACTTTAGTAAACATGTTGCATTTTCTCATTAACTTAAAGGATGTTTCCTTGGGAAACTTCAATAGCAACTTTTCTTTACTTTACAAAAGCATAAAAGATAGATTTTTAAATATATATATTTTTAGTTACTTTCAAAGCAAAAGAAATAATAATCAAAGAGTATATTAATTGCAGTTCAAACAAAAGGAGTAATTTAGTAAAGGATCAACAAAATAAGGAAAAGAAATTTGCTCAAACAAGCAACAGCTATTAAATATATTGAAAATTAAATATTTTTCTTTTAAGTAAAAAGGACTTCTTTTTAATTTTTATTTTATAAAAAAATAACTCTTGAAGAATGACCAGACACACACTTACAAGCACATGTAACTTATTTCCAATAATACTTTTTACTTAACATATTAAAATTCCAACTTTTCTTTCAAGCTGATGTCCTGCTGGCTATAAAATCTGCATACTCCTTTTTAATATTTCTTTGAACTTGAATCACTTATAAAAATACTGTCTACCATGTCACTCTTTTTAGTTTTGTCGACAAAATATATTTTAAAAATAGTTCGAGAATTTATTTTTGTCTTAAATGTATTTTGTCGACACAAGGACCTCGATGGTCCAGGCACGTAATATGCAATATAAAGTGTTGGTTAAATTTGAGGTTAGGAAGTAAATTTAATTGGAAAATATATTGTTATTAAATAAATTCAGTTTCATTGATTTCAATGTGAAGTAGAAATATGGGAATTTTTTATGATATATAATTTTAGGCAAATGTCCACCTGTAGCATGATGCCAGACGTCCGTTTCTTTCCTCAAATTTTTTAAACACATTTTGCAACAAAATCTCGCTTAACTCGTCAATGTAGCCCCGAACTGCATCCCTCACAGCGTTACTTATTTTTAGTTTTTTCACTTCAATTGCTACAGAGAAAATAGTAAAACGGCATTAAATCACAACAACAAAGCGGCCAATTGACTTCGCTAAATCTAGGAATTATGCGACCATGAAATCTCTCACGCTTTAACTGAATTGTATGGCCGGCTGTGTGGCGCCGTCTTGCTGAAATCAAAGGGCACCGATGTCAAATCGGTTCGTTCTGAAAAAAAATTGGGTATACAATTTTGGTAACAAAGATGACTTACAGTTCCAGCGTTTCCGTACACATTTGGCAAAAAAAAAAGATCTGGGCTGATGATGCCATCTGAACCCCGACAGCACCATACGGCCACTTTCTTTGGATGTAATCGGTTATCCAGGACTGTTTACGGATTTTGCGAGACCCCTATAATCGCCTAGTTGAAAATTAGCCCCATCACTAAAGATGATTGTTTATTACAAAATGCTCTGTTTTCGATCAGTTTCTCAGTCAATTCACTAACGTTTGTCGCAAACAATGAACGGCCGGCTTCGAAAATTTAAAATTCCCCAGCTTCTTACTAAATAAATGTCAGAGGGTGGCAGGTAAATTTTTAAAATTGTATTATTTGATAACCAAAACATTTCCTAACCTCAAATTTGCTTGGTGTAAAGCATGCAGCTGCTTGCCACCAAGCCTAGGGAATTTAAATAATTTAGCACAACTTTAACTCTTACTCATGTTTCTAGTTTTTATATTTTTTAAGCTAAAAGTTCAAAAAAAACCTCACAGGTAGACACCCGCTCTGCATTTAAATGAAATACTTAAGATCAGACAGGGTGATGGAGTTTTACTAAAAGCATAAATATTATTGGACTTTTTCATTAATTTTTTTGTTATATGTTGGGTGTGTTTGATTTTTAGAACGTTTTTCACATGCTTTCTTACATTCTAAAAAGTGTAGTTACGAAATTGGAACAGTTTTCATAGGGCGGGGTAGAGGGCGTTCACTGTAGATGATTATGATGAAATAAATTTTTTTCTTCTTATTTGGGCCTAATTTCAATGCTCTGACAGTATTTTTAATATATTTGACACAAAAATGCATAAATCCAGCCCACTGTGCGCTTCAAAGCTGCTGTTGCGGCCATCGAAAACATTATATTTTTTCTTTTGGCCAGTTTTAATTAAATTTTTCTAAAGTTCCTGATAGATTTAAAAACAATTTTGACTTGATCGGGCAGTCTTAATTGAAAGTCCGCTGAAGAGTTGCCCTACTCATCGTACAAGCTATAAAAGTGTTTATCCCTCTCTTGTATTCGTACCGCCAAGTAACTTATTTATTAATGGAATGTTATAAATATGAAGCAGATATCGTTTTGTTATTTTATTTTCTCCATCGATTGTTTGGATTTATTTACTACTCTTTCCAGGAATAAATATTTAATGAGCCGCTTTGTGTCGGCCGCTTAATGTGTTTATTTGCCATAATTATATGTTTTCTATCGATACATTTTAGTCTTAATAACACGCGCATAATTTAAATGTTAATTTCTGTTTTCATTAAACTTTTATTTATAAAAAGTAAATCACTGGTTTTGCTTTTTTTATGGCGGTTGAGTTTTAGAAAATCGATATTGAATATGGGAATGGGTAAATTATTATGACAATAAACGAATGAATGAAGAGTGAATGAAATGCTCCATTCGTCATAATTGAAGTAGAGGCAGTTGAAAATTTCTTTTAAAAATGGTTTTGAAAAAGTTTGTTTATGGCAACAGTTTTTATAACTTCCCCCGTGTGCAGTAAATGTACTAGAGCACCATCTTAGTAACTACACAAAATTGAGGAGAATGTGTACGGCCTTAGTTAAATTAATTTTTTTGTTTTGCTAATTAAAGCTAATTTTTTCAAGCTTTTTCAAGACATCGAGAGCTTTCAACAGATTCTATAATTTTTGATTGAAATAAATCAGCTAAATTAGTGTGTTTTAATAATTTTACTTTTTAATAAACTATTAAAATTAATTATTAATAATTAATGACATTTTATGTCAATATAAATTGAGCTTTTTAACCCTGGATGGTTACTCTTCAGTTTTGCACAATAAGTTTACTCTTCGTTAAGCCGAAGAACAATTTTTAAAAATATTTCTATGCAACAACAATTTTTATAGTAAAAAGTAAAGAAAAATATTTTTAGTCAAGTATTTTATTTAAAAAAAATATAAAAAAAATAAAAATTTTTCTCTCTCCTAAAATTTGATACGAACCTGAGGAAAATAAAAGAGTTATTTGATAAAGAGTAAATGAGCTTCTTCGATTCGACGAACAGTAACCATTTAGGGTTAAATGATTATGACCAATTCTGAAACTTCTTCGATTAGACAAACAGCAACCATCCAGGGTTAAATAATTATGACCAATTCTGAAACTGCTTCGATTCGACAAACAGCAACCATCCAGAGATAAATAATGATGACCATTTCTTAAAACTTTTTCGACTTAACAAACAGCAAACATTCAGGGTTAAATAATTATGACCATTTCTGAGACTTCTTCGATTCGACAAACAGCAACCATCCAGGGTTAAATAATGATGACCATTTCTGAAACTTTTTCGACTTAACAAACAGCAAACATCCAGGGTTAAATAATTATGACCAATTCTGAAACTTCTTCGATTCGACAAACAGCAACCATCCAGGGTTAAATAATTATGACCGATTCCGAAGCTTTAGCTCATGACTAGTGAAGTCTATTAACACATATTTTTGTCAGCAAAAGTTGAATTTAAAAAATTTAGTACAAGAAAAAACTCTTTAAATTGGACAAAAATATGTAAAAAATTTTTTAACAATAAAATAATTTTTTAATATAATTTAAGCTCTAAAAAAATATTTTTAATTCGCCTTTTTTACTAAGAAAATAAATGTTGAGCTTTTTTTATTTCTTAATTTGTATTTCTACAATTAAATTTCCTGATGAGAGAAAATTTTCCCTCCGGGTTATTTCTTAATTAACTTTTCATTTCATAATAATGGAAGCCTTATTATTTAATTAAAAATCATAAATTAAAATACATCTAACGATCAAACAAAAACAAAAAAAATAGCACAGAAGAAGACTTAATAATAAAGAAATCACACATGAAAAGAAACAATGAAACGGAAACGGATACAAGTTGAGTCTGTACTAAAACTACTTAAACAGACTTTAAGACTTTTGCAGGCGAACACATATGCCATACAAATGGAAAAGCACTTAAGCCTTAAAAGCCTTAAAAATGGGCAAGCAGATTAAGCGAACCTGCACAAGGACATTCAAACACTAGCGAGTGTGTGTGCTTTTGTGCCTCTATAATAAACTAAATGGTCGTTGTAGATGACGCAAGTCAATTATCACTTGAAGTTTTCTTATCTTCCTCTTCTTATTATTATCTTTTTGCACAGTGAGAACCGAAATATTACACAAGTCTGTTGTATGAGTCCTGCAGGACACATTCCTGCCACTTTTATGAGAATGTAAAACACTTCACTAAATTGTTAACAAAATATATAACGAACGCATGAATATTTCAAATACAAGATAAGAACACATAAAATGTTTAGTGTAACATTCGTCTTATACATAATTGGCTTAGAGTTTGCGTGTGTATGTGTAAACGCCAAGGGCCAAAACACTTTGTGGGCAATACATTTCCAACGAAGTTGTTTAAGCAACAGCACGCGGTAAAACAACAAGGACAGTGTAGCAAAAGGTTTTGGTTTTTGATGTGGGTGTTGCTCAACATTAAATTTTTTAAAAAGACTCGTTTTTTAAAAAAGAAATATATTTTTATATATTTTTAATTAAAAAGTTGAATTTTTTTAAAACGAAAAGTGGGGTTATACTCGTATATCAACGGCCTCATTCATGGGAAATATTTTAATATCAAGACTCTACGCTATCAATTAAACTTCGCAGATATTGCTGGATATGTAAAAAGGGGGTAGTGTCTCCACTAAATGGTTATTGACTCTACTAAGTGATTGACTCAACTGCATGTTTGTGTGCTTGTAACCGACTCCTTTAGACTCGATTTTGACTCATTCTGAAACAACAGATTTGCACACTTGTTAGGAACTGGTGGCAGTACAATAATTTGATGACTTTGCCGAGGTGAATGTTTAAGCAGAAGAGTGTGGCGTTGTTATTCCAGGGGAGTAACGGGGAACTTGTGCTGTGGAGAATTCTTGAGAGCAATAGTGTTGCCGTTGAACATTCGAGGAAGTAGTGAAAATCGGCGAAAGGAATTGGGAATTAAAAGTAGTTTATGTCTCCATTGAGTGGCTGTTGTCTCTGCTAATCTGCATGTCTTGGCTAGATAGCACGTTCTATCGCTATTTAAATTGAAAATTGTTCGCTTATTTTATTAACTTCAACTGCATTTTTGTAATTTTAACTGGCTCCCTTAGACTTGATATTAGCCCACTTTGAAGGAACAGAGTTCGCTTATTAGGATCTGGCGTTGCAGTGGTGGCTTTGTAATAAAATTGATACAGTTCTTCTACCAGAAAAATGGCAGAACACTTCTGCCGTTGTGAACTTTCAACAACAAATATATTGCCTTTATTTTATGGGGGAAGTTACAGGAATCGTCTGGGATTTCGGGGATTTTGATCATAAGTTTTGGATATCAAAAATCATATTATCTGTGCAAGAGCGAAAGAGAGACAAAAATCATTTCAAATGACTTCATTTTATTTAAGATTCTGTACTAAAATTCATTCTTGGGAATATACATTTTTTGCCATCATCATTTCATTTTTCTAAAATAATTTCAAATTTATTTCACTTAAATGATTTTACCATTTCAAAATTATACCTCTTTTTTGTGATTCGTTTGACTTCACACACACACACACACACACAACACGTTTACCTTTTCCTTAAACTTTTAAGCCATTAAATCATAAATCTTGTTGATTCAATTCCCCAACTACTCATAAATAATTATTTCTATTTTCGTAAATTAGAAGAAGAAAAAACAAAATAAGAAACTGTCAACAGTTTTGCTGACTACGTTCGGCACTCATTATCTGCAACTAATAAATAAAACAAACAAACAAATAAACAAATAAATACATAAAACCATAAATTTTTGTTAGAACGTTTAATCTCTATCAATTTGTTCATTCAGGCTTAATAAATAAATAACTAAAATGAAAAGTCTTAAAATCCTTGTGCCCAAATCAAACAAAATTGTTTAAGCCTCAAGGAATTAAGCAAAAATATAACAAACGAAATCTGTGTCCGCAATAAATCTAAAGCAAGTCTGCAAAGTGATATAAAAGAAAGTTATTGATGTAGAAATGAATCGAATAAAAATTCGGTTAAGCAAAAAAAAAACTATTGCAGTAATAATTAGCAGAATTAATCGAATAATTATTATACTTGTAAAATTAAAGGCACATAAATAAATTCATGAAAAAATTAATCGAATAAAAATATTCGATGTACTTTATTTTCCAAAAGAAATCTTGAGTAAAATGTTGGAATAAAGTATTTCGATTAATATTAATTGCGAATAATATTAATCGAATAACATTATTCACAGTTTTCGCAATAGCAACTTTTATAAGGACATTTTATTCGAGTAAAAATCTCGAGTAAAATGTTCGTATAAAATTATTTGAATAATAAAGAATCGAATAATATTATTCAAATAAATTTCTTCGAAGCTATTGCCATAACAACTTTTGTAAAAACTTTTTATTCGACTAGAAATTGTGAATACAATATTAGAATGAAATATCTCGATTATTATTAATTGCGAATAATATTAATCGATTAAAGTTTTACGAAGTTATTGCAATAGCAATAAGTACATTTTATTCGAGTAAAAATCTTGAGTAAAATGTTGGTATAAAATTATCCCAATATTATAAATTGGAATAATATAATCCGAATAAAATTATTCGAATATAATTATATCAGGATGTTTAAATGTTTCTCAATTTAAGCTATTTCAAATAGAAATGCGGAAAAGCTATTTAATAAAAGAAATTTTGGATTAATATTATTCGAATAATATAGAATCGAATAATATTATTCGAATAAAATTATTCAAAGAGAATAAATTTTTTCGAATAGAAATCTTGAGTAATAAGTCAGTATAAAACTATTCAAATAATTTAGAGTCGAATAATATTATTCGAATAAAATTGTTCGAATATCATTATATCAAGATGCTTAAACGTTTCTTAATTCAAGCTATTGAAAAAAGAAAAAAGCTATTTAATAAAAAATGTTGGAATAAAACTAATCGAATAATATAGAATCGAATAATATTATTCGAATAAAATTATTCAAAGTTTTTGCAATAGCAACTTTTATGAGTATATTTCTTCGAATAGAAATCTTGGGTAAAATGTCATTATAACAATATTCAAATAATATGGAGTCGAATAATACTATTCGAATAAAATTATTCGAATATAACTGTATCAAGATGTATAAATTTTTCTTTATTTGAGGTATTATTTGAGGAAAAATGTTAATGCGAAAAAGCTATTTAATCAAAAGTGTTAGAATAAAATTATTCGAATAATATAGAGTCGAATAATATTATTCGAATAAATTTATTTAAAGTGAATACATTTTTTCGAATAGAAATCGTGAGTAAAATGCTAGAATAAAATTATTCGAATAGTATATTTTCTTGGAATACTATAATTCGAATAAAATTATTGGAATACAATTATTTCAAGATATATAATAATTTCTCAATTTGAGCTATTGAAAAAAGTTAATACGGAAAAGATTTTTAATAAAATAAAAGAGGAAAACTTGTAACGAACAGGGAAAAAATTATCCTTAATTAGTGACCAAACGCAGGGCAGAATGTGCCATCAACGTCAATTTTTATTGGAAAAGCCTATTAAAATGACTCCCTCTTATTTAATTAGTATTTACACAAACAACGACTAAACATTCGATACGAGAATAAATAATTATCAAATTGCATAGAAATACTTTTGACCTGCAATTAACTCGAAATTTATACAACTTTTGCTAACATCCTTTTAAAACAAATCATTTTCCATCGTAAATATTTGCACGTTAAGCTAAAATCCCATAAAGTCTCTGCAATTATTTGCATGTTTTTCAAATACAATTCAAATATCAAATAATAAACAAAATTTTAATATTGCAAAAATGATTTAATTAAAAGTTATTTTCAATTAGAATTATTTCATGTGTTATTGCATTTGAAATTTATTTGTTATTGACAGAAATATTCTTTTGAAATATTATTTGCAACAGTTACAAGTTATGAATTTATTTGATTATATTTGCCTTTAAGATTGTTTGGAAATAAACCACAGCACACACACGCACACACATACATTATCTGCCAAAAGTTGACCCACTTTCCTTTTAAAACTTTAATGTATTGAAGTGGTCAAAAATCACTGGAGAATGAATGCTGGCTTAGAAGAGTGTTGCAGACTATTGTTGCTCTCCAGCTCTTTCTCTTACACACACACGCAAAATAATTAAACCAAACGAAAAGTCTTGCCACCCCAGCAACAGCTATTTTATCTCTGCATCAAATAGTGGGTTGGTAATTTCTAAAGAGGGAAGGGAAAAATATATATATATTTAATTATTGTCGGTTGTAAAAGCTTTTTGCCTGCAATCGAATGCCAACAATGTTGAAACAAACAACTCACATGTTTCATTATTGCAAAACTTAAATTGTTGGTGCCTGCAACAACAACCACAACAAAGTTGCAAAAGGGGCGATAAATGCAACTGAAGTTAATGGGCAGAGCTGTAAAAACTTTATGTCTTTCAGCCAGTAACAGTTGGGTAGTTTTGCAAAAAACCAATTGAACAGTAAAATGTATTTCAAAGAGGACATCACGGTTAACCAAGTGACCATGCGAGTTAAGATTTCCTATATGTTCTACGTGCTGAGAGAAGGACGTGAGAGGCGTGATGACTATCAACTCTGTAGCGTATAACTGAGAGGAATATGCGGCACAAAACTAGTTACTTAAGCGCTTCCCATCTGGCTTTTAACTGAATTATTTTTAGAGAGTTTTCAAACTCTCCCTAAATAAAGGGAACAATTTTGATCCCTCTGCTCACTTAACCGCTTCCCATCTGGCTTTTAACTGAATTATTTTTAGACAGTTTTCAAACTCTCCCTAAATAAAGGGAACAGTTTTGATCCCTCTGCTCACTTAACCGCTTCTCATCTGTCTTTTAACTGAATTTTTTTTAGAGAGTTTTCAAACTCTGCCTAAATAAAGGGAACAGTTTTGATCCCTCTGCTCACTTAACCGCTTCTCATCTGGCATTTAACTGAATTATTTTTAGAGAGTTTTCAGACTCTCCCTAAATAAAGGGAACAGTTTTGATCCCTCTGGTCACTTAACCGCTTCACATCTGGCTTTTAACTGAATTATTTTTAGAGAGTTTTCAAACTCTCCCTAAATAAAGGGAACAGTTTTGATCCCTCTGGTCACTTAACCGCTTCCCATCTGGCTTTTAACTGAATTATTTTTAGAGAGTTTTCAAACTCTCCCTAAATAAAGGGAACAGTTTTGATCCCTCTGGTCACTTAACCGCTTCCCATCTGCCTTTTAACTGAATTATTTTTAGAGAGTTTTCAGACTCTCCCTAAATAAAGGGAACAGTTTTGATCCCTCTGGTCACTTAACCGCTTCTCATCTAGCTTTTAACTGAATTATTTTTAGAGAGTTTTCAAACTCTCCCTAAATAAAGGGAACAGTTTTGATCCCTCTGGTCACTTAACCGCTTCTCATCTGGCATTTAACTGAATTATTTTTAGAGAGTTTTCAAACTCTCCCTAAATAAAGGGAACAATTTTGATCCCTCTGGTCACTTAACCGCTTGTCATCTGGCTTTTAACTGAATTATTTTTAGAGAGTTTTCAAACTCTCCCTAAATAAAGGGAACAGTTTTGATCCCTCTGCTCACTTAACCGCTTCTCATCTGTCTTTTAACTGAATTTTTTTTTTAGAGAGTTTTCAAACTCTGCCTAAATAAAGGGAACAGTTTTGATCCCTCTGGTCACTTAACCGCTTCTCATCTGTCTTTTAACTGAATTATTTTTAGAGAGTTTTCAAACTCTCCCTAAATAAAGGGAACAATTTTGATCCCTCTGGTCACTTAACCGCTTGTCATCTGGCTTTTAACTGAATTATTTTTAGAGAGTTTTCAAACTCTCCCTAAATAAAGGGAACAGTTTTGATCCCTCTGGTCTTATATCTAATGTTGATTTCTTTTCTAAAAACGAGAGCAACATTTTTTACACTTTTTAATAGAAAATGGTAACATTTTGCCATTTTAAAAGGAAGAATATATAACGAATTAGTCCATCCGAACTTACGATAAATTATTTCTCGTTTAAAACTCCTTCAAACTGCCATTTTTTTTAGAAAAGAAGTGAAAAGGTGTTACATATTTTCCACAAAAGAAAACGCCATAAAAAATATATATAAACGAATAAATTAAAATTATTATGATATTTGATTAAAATTGATCTGAATAGATTTTGTTGCAACACTTTTAAAATGAAAATCATTTGGGTTGGCACTATTCTTTATTGAAATAAAATGAAAACCCTTAGGGTAGTAACTTTTCCTTGTTACTTATAATGAAATACAAAAACAATTCAATAACTCAACAAAAAATGAATTCACTGTCTGAAATTTCCCTACAACTGATATCATTAACAAAATGTTTCCGTAAACTGTTCCACATTTAAAACCATCAACTTTATGGAGCATTTTGATAATGCGGTATATCCTCTCCGATATAGTCATCAGCTGAGGCAGTTTCCTGAACAGGATTCTGATTAGCCTTGAGGAGTATTTATTTTTAAATCCTTTGAAATTTGAAGCTGGAAATACAATTTCGGAATCTTTTGATCATATGAGCAGAATGGGTGGTCCATCTTCAGCTGATCTGTGACATTTTTGGGGCCTAGAAAGAATTTAACATCATAATTTTTCCTACAACTACAAGTCCATGTCAGCGGGATTTCCTTCAGAGTTCACCACTTTAGAGATTTACTGAAATGATTTCTCAATGAAAACAAACATAAATGTCCTTCGGAATGAATTTCTCAAACTTCTGATATTTATTTTTTGTTGTTGTTCAATAATTTCTGGTCCTTAATTTTACATTGAACGCTCCAAAATTATGTGGCTGACTGTATTTAATATACAAAATGGGAAAACAATTGCAATGCTGTTTGGTGATTGTGACAACATTTTGTGGGACTTGTTCTTCAGGTACAGTCGGTGCAAAAAATAATGTAACACCAATCGTTTACTGACTCTTCATTGTCACTAGTTTTATTTCAATCAATGCCGTGATGGCATTATAAAAATCTTCCATTTGTTGTCTCTCCGCTTTATATGTTCCTGTTTATTTGTAAAAGGGAATAAAAGGATTTTGATCTCTATTAAAGTCGTTCGCTTTTATTTTGTATGTTGCATTTAAAAAGGCATCAGTTGCACACCATCATCACTACACATCATTAAATATTGGGAACGAATTCAAACATAAAATGGAAAATATTTGCAAAGAAGCAAAAAGAAGTAAAAAAATAAAATGAAAAAAAATTAAAAGCGAATCGCATAAAAAGTGAAATCGTTAACACTGAGCAAACAAAGAGTGGGGACTTTTTTTATATTTCCTATTTGTATTCCGACTAAATAAATGAATTACCATGACACCGAAAACTAAAGAGAGAAGGAAAGAGAGAAAAAAAGAAGAGCTGCTGACTCTGCAACAAAATTAAGCAGGATAAAAATTTAAATCAAAGATTTTTGTTTTTGCGATAAAATGAAATTGAGCTGAAGCATTTTTTTCATGGTTGACAAAATAGTCACAATTTTTATTTCAACTCTGGCGAATCGGCCACTGAAACGAACTAAAAAAAAGAATTTTAATCTACAGAGCGGCATTTGATGGATGTATCAAGCGATTTTAAAGAATTTTTGGGCTAATAATCTTTAAGCAGTTGAAAAGTAAATTTCATTAAATTCTTTCAGAAAAAAAATTTTTTTAATTATTAAAAAGGCCGCTGTGGCATGCGGCTTGCAGGAAGAGATTAATTTTGTTGGTTAAAGATTTATTGAAATTTATGAAAGAACAGTGACTTAATTTCAAGTAACATAGACTTTGCACATTCGGAAAAATAGCTTCAAGTTAAGCATTTAAAAAGGACACCGTCAAGGACAACCGCGCTGCTCATATATGCCCGATATCATGTCTAATAATTAAATTTAACGAATTAAATTTTCGCAATAAAATATTTTTTAAAATCAAAATTTAGTTCTTGTCTTTAACTTTAGCGAAAATTTATTTAAAAAAAAATTATTTGATTTTATATGTTCAGTATTTTGTCACTCCTTTGGCAACTTTTTTAAAAAAATTAAACAAGAATAATAATAATTATTATAAATATATTCTTCAAAAATGAAAAAAGAACATTTTTTGATAACGAAGAGACAAAATTTTTTTTTTATTATAAAGATATATAAAATTTTTCTAATATATTCTTAAAGGAGTCGCCCAAGGACATGGCGAAATATTGAATATATAAAAATATATAAATTTTTTTCTGTAAAGAAACGACCTCATATTCATAAAATTAGTTCCAAAATAAAAACAAATGTTAAATAATTTTTCCTGTATTGAACGTTACTTTGGCTTATTGCTTCCTAAAGTGGTTGCAATCAATTTAAAAGTATTAAATACAAGAATATTATATGCTTCTCAGCTGCTAAGAAAAAGGCAATATAATAACTATTTCGCTACTACAATTAAACAAGTCTGCTACAATTCTCATTTAGTTTATAGGGTTACTTATGCAAATCTATTTGTGACGTTCACTTCACAAAAATTTTTTTTTCAATTAAAATAAGAATTTCGAGAGATAGCCATTTAGTAAAGAGCTTATGGGGTCTTGAAAAAAATGTAGTGAACGTTACTTATAATGTTTAACAACGAATTTTAAGTGTTTTTTTTTAATGTTACCGCTCACAGCAGGATATTCATCTTAATTATAATTTTTTTTTTTTTTTTTTGTGAAGTCAGATGTAATAACAATATAACAATAAATATTGAACGTTACCCATAATTTTTTACAACAAACTTAAAAGTTTTTTGTGTATAATTAAATAATTATTGCTATTGTTACAGAGTTTACATTCTAATTTTAAATACCATGATATTATAAGAAAAACGTATTGAACGTTACCAGTAATTTTATACATGAAACAAATATTTTTAGTGTCTAATTAACTTAGATATTTGTGTAGTTAAATTTAACAGCATAATAACAAAACTGTATTGAACGTTACTTTGACAGAAACCCCAAATATGAATAGACTTTGAATTTTAGGGTGGCAAATAATTAGCCAAGACTTTTGACAAAGAAGAAAATGCTTAAGACATGACTATAACTTGATAAAACTCTCGAAAAAAGCACTTCATCTCCCTTCAAAATAAAATCAATATCTTCAATGTCTCTTGTTCCTTTCCCAAATAACAAAATCGTATGACCATAAAAATGCATACAAGTTTAATATATTAAAGTTTTTAATAAAAAATCAATTAATTAAATACATTTAAAAAATCTTGATGTAAAAATTAATTGTAACAATTCGGCATAATCATCAGGCCATATAATTATTATTGCATGTCAAATAACTTTTTAATATACGAGGGTTTTTTTAATTTAATATTCATTTAAACATTATTTGGAAAATAGAAATAAATAACTAATTGTTTTAAAATTGAGTTCAAAAGTTCAAACGGCAGAAAGCTGACATGATTATATGTTTCGAGTTCTTTGAACCATGGCACCTTATTGCACAGTGGGTCTGTATATGTGCAACTTCATATCACAAAAAAAGGGATGCAGTAAAAAATTAAGCGTTCAAATTTAATAATAATTTATTTTAGCTGAAAGTCTTTTTCTTATAAAAATTTTTCAATATATTTTTATATCTGCAATATTTTTTAATAAAATATTAAAATAATATAAAAAAGACAACAATAAAAAGTTACTACGATAAAAGACAGTCGCTTAAATTTAACAGTATTTGGAAATAATTTACATCTTTTTTGTTCTCATCAAATCAAAAGTATAAATATTTCACATGTCATGTTACCAAAGAAATTTGCCCCACAGTGATGGTATTGTTTTCTAAATTAAAAAAGTCAAACTCTTTTGTTGTTGTCATTCTAGTCCATAATTTATGACTTATGCTATTTTTGATCTAAAAACAAAAAATACAAAATAAATTTAGAAAAAAGAAAATGAACAGAATCGGTCAGGCATACAGACATATTTGTGTATGCATACATGCGTGTTGTATGTATGTATCTGTATGTACATCTGTTCGCAGTTGAATAAAAATATTAGCAGCCACACACACACACACAAAGATATGAAATCTATTGTTGGAAACTGAATATGAGTTAGAAACATTAACAAAAATAAAACTGGAAACAATGACCTGACATATCAGTCAAATTCAAACTGAGATCTGCATGTTACCCAGTAGTTCTGAACAACAAATATGAATTTTTGTTTGAGTGCCTTCTAAGTTTGTGGCAGGTGTTAATAAAATATATTTTCTAGATATTTATAATGTATTGCCCGTGCTATGAACAGTTGGATAAGTGGGTTGTGCCACGCCTACATAGAACAAATAATATGTTACAAACAGAACTAATTTTTTCTCTCGAATTGAATATGAGATAACAAAGTTCATTGCTTTGACACTTAAGAACCACTGCACGTAGCTCAAATAATTAGAAAAGTGGGCAGTGCCACTCCCATATTTATACAGCATTACATTTTATTGTATTTTTATTAAAGAAACTCAGCACAAATAGTATATAGTATTCACTATATACTATTTATAAATGTGGGCACTGCCACGCCTCTGCAGGTAAAATAATTTTTTTTTTGAATAATTTTCTGTACTTAACCAAATTTTAAAAACATTTTGCACACACTTTGAGTGGTATAATTTTTCTAAATAATGTGTAGACATATGGGCAGTGCCACGCCCAAAGATAAAATAAAAAATGTTTCTCTTACAAAACCGAATATTATGATGTCACGTGCGACAGTGATGAAAGTAGAAATATTTTGTACCATCAAAATAAAATTAAAAATGTTTTTCAGTAGCAATTTTTGATCGTGGTCACGTGCGACATCAGGAGATACAAGTTAAAAACGAAAGGATTTAGTATATCAAAGTATATAATTTTTTAATATTTTAATAGCAATTTGAGGGTGTAGGTTGGAGTTCTAGACCCAGTAGTAATCCAATCTTGGGCCAGATATAAATTTTTACTTGTTAACGCCCAATATTTTTGATAAAATTCTTGGTAGAATAAAATTTTTTTGGAGAGGAAGCAGGGATGAGTTGATTGTTTCAGAGCTGCTGTTATATAAAAATTTATAAATTATGAAAAACAAATACGAATCTAGGAATTTGTGTGTGTGTGTGTGTGTGTGTGTGTGTATGTCCTTGCACGCATTAGAATACAATAGAAATACACATGCACTCTGTAATACGTTGTGTGTTGAATATTTGTGTTCAACAGGAAGCGAGAATGGCTGAAATTGAAATTTTGTTGAAATGCAAGAAAAAATAAAAATAACTGACTGACTGAATGACTGACAGACAATTTCAAAAATAAAGTAGAAAAATATAAAAAAAAAGAATTTGAATTCGTGTAGAAATGAAAAATGTGACAGTTGAAGCTACAACATATATAAAAGGAAAAGAGAGAGAGAGAGAGAGAGAGAGAGATAAACAAGTGAACATTTCTTGTTAACAAAAATAGGTCAGTGCAGAGCTAGATTACAACCAGCTCCGCAAGCTGCTTGTTAACATGAACAAGTTTAAAAGAGTTTCGAGTCGTAGTTTCGAAGTGGCCAATGAATTTCTGTCGATTAAAAATTTTTGTGTGCCGTTAAATATTGGTTTTTGGCTAAGCTATTTGACAGGTTTTTGGCTGTGCTAATTGATATCTACTATTTTGGTTAAGCCGCCAGTGTTTGACTGATATAATTGACAAATTTGTGGTTGAGATAATATATCGGCTTTTAGCTGAGCTTCCTGCTTTTGGTTGAGTTAATTGAACGGCTTTTACTTGAGCTTCTGGTTTTTGGCTGAGATAATTGATCATGTTTTACTTAACCTGGCAATTATAGACTGAAGTAAACGACAAATTTTTGGATCGACTTCTGGCTGAGCAGACGGTTTTTGACCGAGCTAATTTACAGGTTTCTGGCAAAACTAATTGTTGGATTGTTGGCTGTGCTTAATAATATGCAGAGTTGCCGGCTTTTCGCTTATTTAATCGACAGATGTTTGGTTGAGTCAATTGATAGTGGTTCGCTGAGCTACCGGTTTTCGCCTGAGCTAACAAATTGGGTTTAGGTTGTGTTGAAATCACAGTTAATATAAGAAATCATTTCGGATTTTTAAGTCCAAATGATTTTTAAATCCAAATGATTTTTAAAATTTATATATAAAAATTAAATATTTTTCCCCTAAATGCGATGTCACCGTGAAACTTATGTTAGTCCCAACTGAAAAGTCATACCGAATTATTTATTTTCCCGTTTGTCTAGTAAACAAATAATTCCGTGTTTTTAAGTGAAATTTTTATTTTAACCCATCAGTGAAATGCCGAACTGTTAAGATCGATGTCACCACGTTTCCGTGTTGCGCACTTTCGGTCATAACAAGCATATTCTCTTTGCTGAGTGCAAGCTTTTAAAATAACTCTTGCAGTTTCTAAACTTTTAGTCTGGCTGTAATAGAAATGTCTCCCCGTGATTCCCAAAAAATATTTCCAAAATCCTCCCAATGAAGATTTTTCAATATTTTCGCGGGGTGTATATACATATATTCGTATTTGGTTTAAATTATTCTTTAAGAACGGGTTAGATTTCAAGGTGATGGAAAAATTATATCCAGGCTTGGGATTTGAGACCACAGGACTCCCTCTTGATTTGCAATCAAATCAGATCAATTTCAAAACGTTGTCTAGTTCCTCCAAAAACAAAACTTTTTTAAAAAGTTTCATACAAAATAAAATCTTTCATAAGCAAAATAATATATAATGAAAAAAATATAGATATTTGAACCACCCGACTATTTTTTTTTCTGGCGATGATCCACTACAGACAATTTAAAATCCTGAAATCATTTTAATCTCTTATCATTTCATATCGTACATTCCCACAATATTTTCAATTACCTTGCACGTACTCAATTATTACAGCCTTTAATGAAATCTAAAGTCGTTGACCTGAGATAAATGAACCCAAACACATACACATAACGCACACACGCACACGGACACAAACTAACATGAAAATTTAATTTATATGTGTGCATGGTCATCTGTACAAATACATCGAGTTTCATGTAATAAATTCATAAAGGAAGCTGAAGGATAATAAAAACGAATACAAACATGAGCAAAATATTACAAAGAAACAAAACATAAAATGTCTATATTCTGCTTAAATCTGATGGGTTGTTATTTTAATTAAAAGAAAAAATTTTTATAATAAAACTAAACAAAGACCTGGACGAACAAAACTGACAAATTTTAAAATTAAAAAGAAAATAAAATTGGCAATCAAGTTTATTTAAGAAAGTCTTTCTTTCTGGTTACTGAATTGCAAAATGGAACTAAATGAAATTTATTTAATTTAAAAAGATAATCCGTTCACATCTGGACACTTGATTCTCCCTCCCTCTCTCTCTCTCTCTCTCTCAGCTTTTCTATTTAGGCACAAAAGGATTTCAAATGGGAAATGAAATTTTATTTTATTAAAACTTTATTGAATTTGCCTCTTGTTGAATATTTTGTTGTGCCACTGAGTCAGTTCTGCATTAAAGAAAGAAAGGAAAAAATAATGTTACAGAAATAGTTGATCTTTTATTACAAAAATCATAAGTGAACTATTGTTTCAAAATTATGGAATTATTTTTATAAATTTCAAAAACTGCAAATAAATTGTAGCAGAAAACTGAACATATTTTAAAGGAAAAAAAATTAAGAATTTTAACAATTAAATTTTTATATTTAATCTGCCCTTTCATACTTTTCAGGAAAATTTTATTAAAAATGTATAAATTTTTCACTATTTGCTCTTAAGCCACTAACAACAACAACAACAACGACAATATTTGTTCATCTAACCAAAACTTTGTGCATACTTTTTTATATATAGATTAATTTCCTCTTCTGTTTTTTTCTCCTCTCCTCTTTGCCGTTTTTGTTGTTTTATTTAGCAGATATTAAAATTCAGTTAAAAAAAAAATACAGCAAAATGTGCTCTGGGGAAATATTTTCTGCCAAAAAATTGTTAACAAAATGAAAAATCCATAAAAAAAATTGCGCACAATTTAGTGATTTTATACATGGAACTATAAAAAAATTTAACTACTTTTAGTACACTCGTTGGCAGTAACTCCCAACAATGTGGATTTGGTAGTGCTGTAAAATATTCTTGCTGGAGACAGTTACCTAAAAGAGTTCAATCACGACTCTTAGTGGCGATTTATTTTTGTACCAATTTGTTGTCGTTTAAAATAATAGGAATTTTGCTAATCTTAGATAAGCACCCAAAAGAGTTTAGTACTAAAAATAGTACACCTAAAATGCTAGTGATGAAAGTAACATTGTAACACCGACTTAATAACTAAAACTATTTTTTAAACAAGAATTTTGCATAAAGATTATATTGTTTACTAAAAAGAAATTTTAAAATTTTAGTACATAAATTTTAGTACAAAAATTTAGTACTAATATCAAAATTATAAGCTCCTAGACCTTTGCCAAAATTTTTAATATCGTCGCCGAGTCGTAAGCTTAAAATTTTTCCAAAACTATACATATATAAATCACGCTTACTTAAGTACTAAGAAATTCTATTTGTTTTTTGAATAATGTGGAAATAATGTTTGATATAAATTTAAGTACTAAAAGTAAAAAAATGTATGACATGGATTTATATATAACAATTCAATATTCATTTTATGTATAATTATGCAGATTTTTATTTACATTTTTCTCCAATTTTATAAAATTATAGTACTAAAATTTATAACAATTTTAGTACTTCACCTAAGTACAGTTTTTTAACCTTAGTACAGCAATTAACATGAAGATTTTCATTAAAATTTTTCCAAGATTTTATGAAATGATAGTACTAAAACTGAGAATAATTTTAGTAGTTAATATTAGTACAGTTTTTGATATATGCCGATTTACTATTATACTTTAAATGCAATTAAAATGCAGATATTTATTTTTATACTCCCCAATTTGGTAAAGTGATGGTACTAAAACTTAGAATAATTTCAGTACTTAATTTTAGTACATTTCTTAATTTATGGCGATTTATTATTATATATACTTTAAATTTAATTAAAACGCAGATTCTTATTTATATGTTCTCGAATTTGAAAAAGTGATGGTACTACAACTTAGAACAAACTATTAACAAAAATTTAGTACATCTCTAATACCTTAAATATGTCCAATATATTATTAATAACAAGTACACGACAAGAATTTCACATTCAAATTCTTAAACTAAAGAAAAGTTGTTTAATAGCTATTGAAGGTTGGATTTATTAGCTGAACTCTGCAAAATTTAGTACTAATTTTTTTAAACAAATATATTTCAACTACAGTTAGGGCTAGCTCGAAAGGAAACAGTCGAGATTCTTATACAACTGTTAACTGCTTTTGTTAAACAACATAATTTTTAAATGAATGCATTCCTTTAAACACACAATTTGTGTTGTTAAAAGTTAAACAACAAAAAAGTTTCTAAAAATGTTCTGCAGAAGCACTCATACAAGCATGCCCATGCTCTCACACAATTGTAAAATTTTAATATTTCTGCAACAATAACAGAAACATCCTTGACGATAGTGTAGAGCAGTTTGCTTTTTGTTGTGCAAATGTTGCCTTAGTTGTTGTAATTGTCCTTGTTGTTGTTCTTCTTCTTTTTAGTGTTTTTTATTTTATTATTTTTTTATTTTGTATGTGTTGTTTTTATTATTATTTACGCGGCGCATTGCACATTTTGCATTAAGTCGCCTGGATTGGTGTTAGTCGATTGTATGACGAAACGTCAGGGAACAACAGCAACAATAAAAACACAGACGAACAAGTGAACGTTGTATTAAATGGAACCGAATGCTAAAATGTTTCAACATGTGTTTGCATGTGTGTGTGTGTGCCATGTTACATTGTTAGTACCATTTAGTTGTGCTCTCCTTCTTCTTGTGCTTTTGTTTGACTATTTTTATCTTTCATTCCATTCAAAATTTTTAGTTTTACTCGCGTGACGCTTCACAATAAACTCGCGCATTAACAAAATGCAATTTCATTTTTGATGTAAAACGAAAAAACAATTTCTAAAAACATTAAACAACAAAAGCTTGTTAGCTTTGCACTTAGTTAGTACTAAATTTTATATATTTTCATTTGCCTTTTTGTAATCTCTTTTCTTTTTTTCTTTTTGATAAAAAAACAAACAGGAAATGTAACTGAGAAAGAAAAAAAAATGGCTTGACAATAAAAATAAAAATCTTTATGCAATTTAGGGAATATGCAGATGGATGTAATTGTCTGTGCACTCGGCAAGAGTGCAATTAAAACGCTACGACAAGTGAATCCAGTAGAACGAACACTTGTAGTTTAGGAATATACCGAAAACAAAGAGAGACAGAGAGAGAGAGAGACAGAGGTTAAGCTCAAAAGGACAATAAAATGATTTGACAACAATAATCGTTAAAAGCCATAAAGTAAAACTAATGATGCCATTTTAGTATTTTTAATAAAAACAAGGCACAAGCCATGTGATGACATTTCGGAGATTTCGATTTCGATTTCATTTTCTATTTTTATTGTTTCTATAATACAATTGTGGTATTGCAAAGGACACATGTCCTTGTTTCATGTAAATCTTTATGGTTGTTGGTATGTAAATGAAAAAGGAAATTGAACTATTAAAAATTTGTGTTTGCTTATCAATTTGTCATAATAAATGTAATTATCGACTTAGTACTATTTGCTAATAATAGGGGGTAGTTTAATAGCAATTGCGGTTACACTTTTTAGTAGATAAAATATAAAAAAAAAATTGAAGAGAAAACTTGGAGCGTAAAGAATTTAATGTTTATTGTGAAAATAATTTTCAAATTTACTCGATTGACGACATCGACGCCACATCAGCACGACAGCGAAAAATCGTCACTTGTCTAGTTCTTGTCGATAGAAATTGACTACTGGTAACGTGTTCTATTAATATTATACGCCTTAGAGAATACGAAAAGGCTGTTAATAATAATTAATCATTGTCCACAATGAAATGACACGTGACAATTTTTTCCTATCGTGTTGATGTGACGTCGACGCCGTCATTCATAATATGGGCGATTATTTCGTAAGGCGAGTTAGAAGTGTGATTATTATTAAAATTGATTAATATATTATTATAAGCTCGAGATTGTTTTTGACCCCAAAATCCATCCCTGCAAATTCCCGCTAATTTTAACCGCAAAACTATCGGTAATCGCAACCTGGTTCTTGTGCTGTTCTATGCTTTTGAGCTCTTCCAGCTAAAACGCTTTTATTTTAATTTTCAAATCAACCGATTCGCAAGTGATAAGCGGTGATGGATGTAGTTTTTGGTTACTATAAAAGAATCTGATCATATATATAATTTTGAAATTTTTCAAAAATAAAAAAATTACTTTTTTCGAATTTTTTTCTTTCGGGATAGATCACAAACGGATTAACCGATTTTCACCCGATTTTCAGTGGCCGATGTGATCTTTTAATCGTTCGCTAAGACCGTTTAAGAGTTATTAAAAAAACGGTTTAAAAGATGGTTTTCTTTTAATTTTTTAAAATCTTTTTGAACCGATTCAAATTTAAAGCAAATTTAAGTTCAGTAGAACCGTTTAGGATGCCGTCAGTTTGGTTGAAATCGGTCAAGTCGCTCTAAAGGCATAAGCGGGTTATATACTTACACACACCCACATACACACACATTTTTAATTTTGAGAGCTGATTAATTTAAAAAATAAACTACTTAAAAATATTTTTAGAAAATTTTCCAAGATTTTTTTAAATTTCTTTCAATCGGTTCGAATCGGTGCATAGTGACGACCTCAAAACGTTAAGAACTGATGAGAACTCTATATTTTAAAAACAAGGCAAAACCAACAACTTCCCGATTTTGGAAAATTTCAATTTTCGTAGCGAGAAATTCAATATTAATTACAAATGAAATAAAAAAGTTGATTTTGAAAAAATTAATAAGAAAATTTTGAAAAATAGTTTTATTAAGGAAATATTTTAACACATAATTATTTCTTTTAAAACTTTTTTAAATTTTTTTAATGAAAAATGGCAATTTTATGAAATTTTCAGGAAGTGCTTTTATAATAAATTTATCTACCATTTTTGACGAATATGAAATTTTGTTTTAATACTTCGCTGAACTACAAATTTTTGTTAGCGTGGTAGTGAAAAAAGTTTAAAGGTTTTCTTGAAAACCAAATGCCATTTTTCTGCTTACAAAACATCTCCACAAATACTTCCATGTTGGAAATGGTGTTAACAAATTGAAAGGATATTATTAAATATCCCATTAAAGTTTACCGCATGTTAGAAAACGTTTCCGAATGTCCAACACAGCATTTTGGAGAAATACATACCTGCAACGAAAAGAAGAAAGAGAAAAAGAATTAAAAAGAGAAAAATATTATGAAATAAATAAATAAGAGCAGAAGGGATTTGAGCCACAAAGAAATAACAATTGTAATTAAAAACTAAATACACAAAAACCTGCTGCAAACAACATGTCACTCACACATCATTAAGCAGGGATTACACAGACAGACAGATGAACATCTACACACTCACACACACCCACACACACACACATGAAAGCATTAGAAAAATATACAAAGAATTTTTATTCACACAGAAAGAGAATACATTTGAATAAGTGAGTGCGTGTGACTGACTGATATGAGAATGTTTGTGAGCGTGTTTTTGCATGATTTTGAAATCCTTTCAGTTGAAAAAAATATGATTATGAATTTGAAAATTAAATTAAATATAAACTTTTTAACACAAACATAGCTTAAATTAATTAAACTCCGAAGGGGACTCACTTTAATTATGAGGCAGGCAATTTTACCATAAAAAAACTAAACAGCAATTAAGGCTTCCATACACATGCACACGCACGTAATTAATTTAACTTGAATTATTTTATAGTCCAAGAAAATGAGGGGAGGCTGTTGAAATTAATTAATTGAAAAAGAAAAGTAACACGTAAGTATTTGACTTTTAATAATAAACTGACGTGGAGTTATTCAAAGAATAGGTGGGAGTAGTCTTTTAAACGATATATTCATACAACCAGTATTGATCGTTACTCTTCTTTACGCTGGCCAAATATCATTGTTTGTTAATATCTGAAATATTAAAATGTAATAAATTAAAAAATTAAATAAAAATTTTAAAAACTATTAAGGCACATAATGACAACTTGATCGATATATAAAAAAATGTATTGAAAGTTACCTTTTTCATATAATAAATAATAAATATCTTTGTTAAATCTAGTAATTTAAATTTCTAGAAAATATTAACCATGTTTTTACTGTTTGTCTGGGTAAAATATGAAATTCATTAAAGAATGTATTGAACGTTATTGAGACAAAACTTTTAATATGCTCTATTATTGCTTTTTAGGATGATATAAAAGAGTTAGCTTCAAGGGAAAATTTGGAACAATATATAATAATTCCGTTTAGATACCGCAAAATGTATTGAGCGTTACCCATATTTTGTATAAGCTCATATACTGTAAAATAAGTAATAACTATATTTTTCAATGAGACATCAAACATCTTAAATAAATTTTCACGGAATGCTTAGGAAAACTAAGAAATTCACAAGGTACTGTATTGAACGTTACTGTGATAAGATTTCTAAATATGTTTGTTGCTTATGAATTTTAAAGTGGTAAAAAAAGGTTCGCTTTATAAGAAAATTTGTAGCAATATACAATAAATCTGTTTGGATACCGCAAAACGTATTGAACGTTGCCCATATTTTGTATAAATTGATTTGCTGTAAAATAAATAATAACAGAATTTGTTAATATATCATCAAACACTATAATTTAGTTTTCACAAAATGCTATCGAAAGCTAAAAAGTGTATATGGCACTGTATTGAACGTTACTAAGACAAAAACTTTCAATGTGATCTTCTTCTGAGTTTTCAAATGGTTGATGATGTGAGTTTAATAGAAATATCGATGGAAAGCTATCGAGAAAGCTTGTTGGGAATTTAAAATTTGTATTGAATGTTACCCATATGTTTAATCGATTAATTGCGGTAAATATATATTTTTCATAATCCAATGGTTTTGTTGAAAACTCAAAAAAAATTTATAAATTAATTCTGTCCTTACGAGAAATATAAATTTCATACAAGAATCAATGCATTGAACGTTACTGTGTGAAAATTTGTAAAAATTATAATATATGAATCTTTGGAATACCAGTAAAATTTAAAGAGCTCTACATAGTTTCTGTTTGCATTTAAATAAAAAAAAAGTGTGCTGAACGTTACCTATAACGAATTTAATATTATTTATTTATAATTTTTTTTTGTGAAATAAATAAGAAAGCATTTTATTTTTGAACTATTATTACAATTTTTTCTTAGTTGCTGTAGTATCCTTGGGAAAATTATGCAACAAATAAGGGATTGTATTGAACGTTACTGTCACAAGTTTCTTGAATGTTATACTTTTTTAACTTTAAATTTATTAAAGAGTTACGCTTTATGGGAAAATCTAAAACACTATAGAGAACCCCTGCTTTAGTTATAAAATATGTATTAAACGTTACTTTTATTTTGTATCAATAAATACTTTTCTATAAATATTAAACAGTTTTGTTAGTAAGAAATATCCAACATTATGATTTCGGGACCAATATGCTCATACGGCACTGTATTGAACGTTACTGCGATAAAATAATAACAATGATTTTTCCTTGAGTTATAAAAGTTAAAAAGAAAAATAATAATATAATAGAAAAATAATAAATATTATAAAAAAAGTCTCAAACTGTTTAATGGCCTTCATAAATGTGTTTACCAGGACTGGGAAATTCTTTAAAATATTTATAAAGATTTATTTTGCTAGTGGGGGCAATTCACTTCAATCTATAGCGGTCGAAATTTGTATTTAAATGGTAATAAAATTCCGGGCGATATTGAATACAGTAAATTGGTCCTGCGATTCACAGGACGACCCGTGGTTATGCGATCCTTGGTGCAGGACCTACGGAAAGAAGGGGAATGCCAATAAATACTAGTTCTTTTAGTTGTGAACCCTGCAATTAAATATCTCTTTTTTTATAGATTTTTCTCTTATTCCATATCTTTTCATTATTTTACTTAACAATTTATTAAATATTCGCTCTATTCATTTTTTCAGATTGTTTTAATTAAAAAATGTTTACAAATATTTTTAAAATTATTTGAAAAGAAAAAACCTGCCAATGAATTTATTTTAATAAATGAAAAGAATATTTTATCACCATATTATTTGCTTTAATAATCAAACATAAAAAATTAAGGCCAAATAAATTAGAAATTCTCATCAAAAATCCAGTTGCTGGCAATTGCAAAAATTTCACAATACAAATAAATCAAAACTGAATCATTTTACAAATGAAAATAAATAAAATATGATAAATGAATAGGAAGGAATTTTCGGTAAAATTAATAATAGAATTTTAGATTCAAATAAAACAGTAGGAAAGCTGTTGGGCTACAGTTAGTCAAAGAAGTAGTTGCACAAAAGTGGAATCATGCAGTGGCAAAGCGAAGCATAACAATAGTGTTATCAAATATTTAATCAAGTTTTTTAATGAAAATGAATATTGAAAAATGTGTCAAATAAAAACACATTTTTTGCCAAGAGTTTTAATTAATATTTTTTTAAAGACATTTTGTTGCATGTCTTGGCATGCAACTTACAATCTTGTTAATATCCTTAAATGCTGCTTTAATTTCCTTCAAGGATCTGTAATTACTCTCACTCTCATCTTTTGTTTATATCACCATGCAGTTGCAATTTACATTTGAATTGTTTGTTTATTTTAAAGCAGAAAAATACAAGACCAGCAAAGGCCACACTGCGAATAAAACTACAACAATACCAATTTATTGTTTTTGTTTAATTTCTGCTCAGCCCTGAGAGAAAATAGTGTGCAAATGTGTTAGTGTGTAGGTGCATGTGAGTGTGCGTGTGTGTGTGCTAAAAATAATAAACTGAAAACAAAAACTTTCGAATAAAACTAAAATTGAATAGGAAATGAAAATTAAAATATATAAATAAAATTCTTGTTGTTGTTTAAATGTGTCACACTTCGGCAGGGCGGAAAAAGGACAAGGAGGAAGTGAAAAAAGAACAACAACAACAGCAGGCAGTGTGGCAGTAAATATGTAGCACAAACATTTTTAAATGAAAAATTGCTATAATCTGAGGCGCACAGTTACATACACACTGAGTGTGCACACACATTTACATACACACACACATTTACATACACACACACATTGTGATATATTGAGTGTGATGGTAGCAAAAAGAAAAGAAGACGCATGTGTGACATTTTAATGAATAATTGCTAAAAGTTGTTTTCTTTTTCAATTATTTTATTTAACAGCAAAATGCCCCACATATTGTATTTAAATTGAAGCGGATAAGGTTCGGGAAACGCATATCGGGTTTTTACAAGTAAATCATGCAGTAATATTTTTATAAAAATTAAAATTAAAAAAAATAAAATTCATATTGTTAATTAAAAATTTAGACATCTGTAATTCAAAATATATATTTTGCAAAAAGTACTTTTTCAAAAAGTTTATTCCAAAAACTTTGACAAAAAGTACCCCTTTCAAAAAGTACCTCCTTCAAAAAGTGCCTCCTTCAAAAAGTACTTCCTTCAAAAATTACTTTGTTAAAATTTTTGTTAAAAAAAATTTTTTCTTCAAAAAGCACTTGAGTTTGAAAGTGTTTATGTAAAAAAGTACTTCTGTCAGGAGACATATTTGCAAAAAGTACTTTTGTTGAAAATTACGTCTGTCAATAAGACTTCTGTCTTTAGAATTTACTTTAAGAGTCATTTTTCATAAGAAGTGGCTTTTTCAAAAAGTACAATATATATTTTCAAAAAGTACTTTCCAAAAGAGTTTTTCCAAAAAGTAGTTTTTCAAAAACTAGTTTTGCCAAAAAGTCTTTTTACAGAGTACTTTTTTAAAAAAATACTTTAGCAAAAATTACTTTTTTAAGAAAATAATTTTTCCAAAAAGTACTTTTCTCAAGCAGTACTTTGTTAGGAAACACATTTGCCAAAACGAACTTTTGCCAAAAAGTACGTCTGTCAAAAAGTACTTCTATCATAAAATACAATGTTTTTTTTTTTATAAAAAAGACTTTTTCCAAAAAGTACATATTGTCAACAGTTTATTTTGGAAAAAAGTATAATTTCCAAAAAAGTATTTTTAACCATAAATATATTTTTTAAATAGTACTTTTTTTTAAAGGACCTCTTTCCAAAAGAATTTTTTCAAAACGTATTATTTAAAAAGTAGTTTTTCTAAAAAGTCTTTTTAAAAAGTACTTTTTGAAAAAGATACCGTATCAGAGATTATTTTTAAGATAATCATATTTACGAAAAGTACCTTTTCTTAAAAGTACCTTTTGTTAAAAGTACCTGTTGCTAAACTACTTCTGAATAAATAAATACTTTCCTCTTTCAAAAAGAATTTTTCCAAAAATTTATTTTTCAGAAATTTGTGTTTCTAAAAAGTCTTTTTGAAGGATACTCTTTAACAAAATAACTTATCAAAAATTACTTTTTAAAAAAATTATTTTTCCAAAAAGTACTTTTGTAAAAAGTAGCTTTTGCCAAACTGCTTTTGCATAAATAATTTTTTTTTTTGAGAGAAGTCAGTATTCATTTTATATTTTCAAAAAAGCTCTCTTATTAAAATGAGGATTTTCAAAAAAGTACTTTTTCAAAACGACGGCAGTCGTCCAGGCCCGCAGTTTACAAATATGTAAAGAGTATATAATTTTATATAAATTTATAAACCATTTTGAACCCTTTTTTCGTTCTGAAATCTCCCAGTTTTCCATAGGACCCTGCATGCTCGAACACATAAACTGTTAGCTGCTTCCTAAATGTGCATGTTTAGACATGTTCAAAAAAAGTAATAGAAATAGAAACACAAAAATAAATAGCAGTTCGCATACATGAACACATGACAAATAAGAAATAAATGTTACAAGAAAAATATTAAGAGAAAAATGCAACACAAAATACTAATTTCAGAATGTGGGACAGTAACCATACACTAACACTCACACAGACGCCTGCACACACGCACACATACAGGGAGACAGATATGAAAGTGTATGACTTTACACATGTAAGAAACATATAAATGACTTTTTAAGCCTGCATTATGGAGAAGGATAAAAAGACAAATTTTAAACCAGCAGCAGCAGAGCAGACGCAGCTGCACCACTAACAAAAACAAAAACCATCAAGAAGTTTTTCTTCTTTAAATATCTTTTCAACTTGGCAAGTGCCATTGTAAAATATATACAACAGCCTAGACACGAATTTCTTCTCTTATTTCTTCGCCCCCCTATTCACGTTCTCTCTCTCTCTCTCTCCAAGTAAAGCAAAGATGTCCTTGTCGAGGAGGGTGCAGCTACAAGTAGAGTTGTATTGTGTGCCTGCATACAAGCAGTTGCATGGATATTTGTATGTGTGTGTGTGTGTGTGTGTGTGTGTGTGCAATAGTTGACTGTACTTTAAGTGAGTGATATTCTTTTTGTTTTATTCATTTTCTTCTCTTTTTTTTGCAGACGTGTAACTAATGCTTGTTACTACATGATAACAATTGTTGTTACTGTTGTTGCTGTTGTTATTTCTATTATCATTGTTATTATTGCTGCAGTTGCACTAGTTATTGTTGTTGCAGCAACAATTACACTACTTGTATGTTGTATATTTCAACTCAAGACTCTTTTATCAAAGACATGGTTGTTTATAATTTTCTTTTCTATTTTTCTTAATATTTTTTTAAACAGTTTTTGATCTTTTTTTTGACTGTTTTCTCCTGTTCAGTTAAGTCGGTATATCGAAATGGTTATTACTTTTTGTATGTGTGCATCTGCAGCAACGAAAAATATATGGAATTTAGTGGAAAAAGTTCCAAGGACTTGTTAAATGGTTTTGGAAGAAAATTCTCTTTAGAAAATAGCATTAAAAAAACAAGAGGTGTGAGGAGAAGATGTGTTTTTTTTTTTAAATTGCAAAATACCATTTTAATACCTTTAAAAAGTATTACCTTTTACCAGAAGTACCTTGAAACTAAAGGCATTTTCTGTTCTAAAAAAAGTGCAACATTTTTTTACTTCTTTTGTAAAAAGTGGCAGTTTGAAGGAGGTCTTAAAACAGAAATTATTTTTCGTCAAGCATGTTGGATTAATTTCTATTAAATTATTTATTTTTCAGTTACCGAATTTTGCCATTTTCTATCAAAAAGTGTAAAAAATTTTGCATTATTTTCTAGAAAAGAAATCAACTTAAATACCATAAAATTTTTTTTTTAATTTTAAATACAATTTCAATATGTTTTGTTGTAGACCTTTTTGAATAAATTTGTTTTGTTTGTGATGTCCTTTTCGGCTTGAGATCTTTTTTATATAATAAAATAATATTAAAATTTTTCTTTTGATATATATTTATTTCTCCGATATTTCGACCAACTCTGTTGGTCATCTTCAGGGAATTACAATTTATTTTATTTTTATATTCCTAGTGTAGTCACTTGTTTAGGTGACAAAGTTTAGAAGAATAAACAAGTGACTACACTAGGACTATAAAAATAGAATAAATTGTAATTCCCTGAAGATGACCAACAGAGTTGGTCGAAATACCGGAGAAATAAATATATCAAAAGGAAAATTTTAATATTATTTTATAATATAAAAAAGACCTCAAGCCGAAAAGGACATCTTAAATAAAATTTGCTACAAAAATTATTTTTCAAATTCCGGAAGGATTTTCGTTGTCACACTACTTCATGGCTAAGATTGCCGAAAAAATTGCTTGGCAGGGGCCCACTGATATGCCTACATCCTCAGCAAAATCTGTAAGAAAGACTTTACGGTTCCCCAGAACAACTTTCTTCCATCAGGATTATTATTATTACTGTTATTATTAATATTTTCTATAAAAATATACAAAAAAGACTCTTTTTAAAATATAAACCAAAAAAGTGTAAATTTTTTTTTACTTCTTTTGTAAAAAGTGGCAGTTTGAAGGAGGTCTTAAAACTGAAATTATTTTTCGTCAAGCATATTGGATTAATTTCTATTAAATTATTTATTTTTCAGTTAGCGAATTTTGCCATTTTTTATCAAAAAGTGTAAAAAATTTTGCATTATTTTCTAGAAATGAAATTATACACACCTTAAAGAAGAAAACATAAACACCTTAAAAATTTTTTTTTTTATTTTAAATGAAATGTGCTAAAAACAATTTTTCAAATTCCGGCAGGATTTTCGCTGCCACACTACTTCATGGCTAAGATTGCCGAAAAAATGCTTGGCAGGGGCCCACTGATATGCCTACATCCTCAGCAAAATCTGTAAGAAACACTTTACGGTTCTCCAGAACAACTTTCTTCACTTTCCCAACATTTTCATCAGGATTATTATTATTATTGTTATTATTAATATTTTCTATAAAAAAATGCAAAAAAGTGCAACATTTTTGAAAAAGTGCAATAATAAATTTTAATTACTTCAAAAGAGAACACATTTTAAAACCAATCACCTTTACAAGGGAAAAATTGCCATTTAATATATATTTTTGTAAAATTAGTTTTCAAACTTTTTGAACAAAAAAAAATGTGGAAAACGATCGCTCCTAAAGGACATCTCTATAACATCCTGCAGCGTTATCAAAACGGGGTTTCTTGTACTGCTCTACGATTTTGAGGCGCTTAAACTCCTTTTTGGGCTGTTCTAATTTTTAGTACTGCATAATTTCATTCAAATGCATACAAATAAGTTTAATTTACAAAAAAATTAAATTTTATATATCTGAAAGACTTATTTTGAGGCAACATTAAAAGCCATTAAAAATTGTAAAAAGACCTTGAAAGGTTTTTTTTATAAGTAAACTTGTTTAAGCAAATTTGAAGCGGTTTATAACTATTTTTATGCCAAGAATTTTCAAAATTATTTATATATTGAATATCTTAAAGAAAATTAACTAACAAAAGATGCAGGCATCGGCAGTATTAGAAGACTATAAGACTGTTGTAATTGTACCACAAAAATATGTCTGTCATATTCATATATAAGTTTTTTACTGTGCTTAAGTATACGAAAATACCTATCAAATGGTATAAAATTTATGAATAACAATGCAGGATAAGAGGAGTTAAGCGTACCACAAAGAACTGCCTGTCTGAGTTGCACATAAAAAACACTGTAATTTCAAAAATATTTTTCACAATAAATTTTTTTTAGAGAGTACTGAAGATGGCAGACTGCTGAGATCGATATATGTAAGAGCCAAACATGTGGCTGGAGTTAAGTTAATTATCGCTTAACTCAGGATGAATTACTTACAAGTGAATGGTTAAGCCCTCAGCGTTAATGCTTAACTGAAGACTGTGAATGTGGCCCTTAATTCGTCTTTGTTACCATTGACAGCATTTGGCACAAAAAACAATTATTAAATATCTTTTTGTTATTTAAAAAAGAAGAGTCCATGTTAAGTTACAAGTTTTATTATTATATTTTTATAATATTTTTTAATAATTTTTTTTTGCTCATTTTTCTTTACATGCTTTTACTGGTTATTTCTTTGGATCTCCGATTTTCCTTTATTTTATACTCCCAGACAAGAGTCCATTGTTTTTAGTTTTATTCTTTGTTTTTCTGTATTTTTTTCCTACTATCCTGAGTGGTAATTTATCATTAAAACGTGAGTACATTTCCGCAACAACAACAGCATAAATAAAATACTTTAAAAGGATAATCCTTTTAATGTATTTCAGTACAATTCTCTGCTTAAGTAAAAATAATTCAAGTTAAATGTTTTATTTGGTGAAAGAAAAAGAAAAGAATTAAAAGGGAAATCTTTTTCATGTATATGGAACGTGTAGATAATTCTGTTTTTAAAAAGGACGAAGGGAAACAGATCTCAGGATGTCTTATAACCGAATCAGACTTCTGGTGTTTTTGACAAGTCTCGTACATAAACTAAAAATTTCGAATCAAAAGTGTACTCGTGTCCTGTAACTTTTATGCGAGGTCAGTTCAGAAAAGTAAAAGAATTTTGGAATATTGAGGCTACTATTGTCGCGAAAAACTTCAGCATTTTTGGTTTACTTGCCCCCGTGTTATTGAGATCCATGAAAAGGTAAAGTTTTTCAAGGATTCAGAAGATGAAATCCAAATCGCTGTGAGAGCTCAAGGACATACCAAAAAGTGTACAACAGAACTGCTTCGAGGTTTGGAAAAAAACACCGCCACAAGAGTTTTATATCAGAATACAAATAAGTAAATATATTTTAGGAAAAATTCAATTTTTACTTTAATTAAATAATTACTTTATATTTGGAACAGACCTCGTATATAACTGAAAGACAACTAGCTTTGAAGGCTACTAAGTATAAACTAATAAATCAATAATTTTTTTTTTGGAGAAATATCTATTCGAATTTTCCTTATATATGGAACAGACCTCGTATAAATATATCTGAAGGGGATTATTTTAAGGGCAAAAAAACTAAAATGAATGAATGAAATGAACTTTAATGAATGACATCTTTAAACGAAAATTTGAATTCATCTAATGCATTGAGCAGACCTCGTACATCTGAAGGCTAATAAGCTAATAAACCTAAGCCGTACAACAGAGCTCGTATGTCTGAAGGCGACAAAATATAAATCGTAGAATCAATAAATATTTACTGAGAAATATTTTCATTCTCCTAATGCATGAAACAGACCTCGTATATTTGAAGGAGTTAGCTTCAAAAGGAGACAATATAAAAATTTATAAATAAATAAATATTTTTTGTTTAGAAATATAATAATGTATTGTACGTATTGAACAGACCTCGTGCATCTGCAGAGGAGTGCTTTAAGGGCAAAAATATATAAATGGCTCCCTAAATAAATTAGGAGAATACCTCGTATTTCTGTAGGATTTAATTAACTTTTGAAAAATATTAATTCACCTTTAAATACAACAGCCCTCGTGCGTCTGAAGAGAACTAGCAACAAAATATAAATTAATGAATCCTTAGATATACTTTTTAAATAATCGAAATTCAGTTTAGAACAGACCTCGCATATTTTTAAGGGGCTAATTTTGGAAATATAAAAATTGATGACTCATTTATATCTTGTTGCCCTCAACGATGTCCTCTGTAGATGCACGAGGTCTGTTTTAAGGAAAATAAAAATTAACCTTTACACAGAACAAACGTCGTATAACTGAAAGCCACAATTTTGCAGGCGACAGTATAAAAATTAATTAATAAATTGAATAAACAGTTTGAGAAAGAATGTAAAAACGTGCTCTTTTTTTTGAACACACCTCGCATGTATCAACATCGGCATGACTTTCTTTTCAATTTTATTCGATGTGCCTTAACTTTCTGCCATTTTTCATTTTTAAGTTGTTGCGATACTTTTTGCTGCCACTCTTCCATTTTATAAGAGATGTTTTCGTATTTAATCTAAAAGCTTTTTCTTGTCTTGCGTTTACAATCAGGCGAAAAGTTTTGACAGCGTCTGGCTGGCAGTGCAGCAAATACGAAACCTCCACTACATGATGCTGTTTCCAACTCCTCACATATAATTCATTTTCATCATGTGGTTTTGTTTTTCAGTTCGTCCTTTTTTTCTGAAAACTTTTTATTTTCGTTTTGTTTTATTAATTTTTTTTAATTTTATTTTTGCTTTCACTGCAGTCGTGCTCTCAACTTTTTCTCTCTGGTAAATCTAAATGAGATTTATATTAAAAGGCTAATTTGCTAGAAATGTTTCTTTCCGCTTGATGCCGGAAGTTAAATCAGTTAAAAATTATTTTCATTAATTTCTCAACCGGAAGCAGAAAAGTCTTTCAGTTTTGTTGTTATAAAATGCGTTTCAGGGCATTTTCGCTGGAAAGTTTTATTGTGTTTTCCTTTTTCTTTTTTCCTTTTCACTTGGCTGGCGAAAAGGAGTCAGAGTTTTGTTTTCTTTTTGCTTTGTTTTATACATTTTTGTTTTGAAAGATTTTGCTAAGAAAATGTATTTGCAATAATCAAGTCAGCGTTGTTGGAAAAATTTAAATCTTTTTATAAATTTATAATTTTCTAAGGAATTGCTTTTAGCGTGAGAATAAAATTTTTAAACTTTTTCTTTTTTTTTGTTTGATGGGCCTTAAGTGGGGCCTTTTTTAAAAAATTTACAAGAAGACAACACCATTTCCACCTCTACTTCAAAGGCTAAAGCTTCAAGCCATTATCTATTACATTTTAGCCTTAAAAAAATTTTGTTTCTTATAAGTAAATACAACAATACAATGATACAACGACACCATATTTACTAGCGTTTATGTGTTGGACCGTTCCCTTAATTAAAAGGCTGCCAGTTATTAGAAGCAGCAGCAACGAGGAATTATTTATTTGTGATAAGAAAAGGAGCATCCATTAACAAACGAAAGTTGTTGTTGAAGTCCTTCCCTGCTAATTAGCTTTTTTCTTAATTATGTTAAGCTTTTTATTTAAGGAGCAATAAAATAGGGGCTTTTTGGCATTAAGACCAGCGTTTATATTCTTTCATTCGCTTGGCCTTAATTATCATAATTTATAATTAAATTACACTTGGATATCATCTTTTATATCATTTAATCGCTCTCCTTTCCAGCAATTGGCCATTATTTTTATTTTAACAACGTCAAAACAATTTCAGTAAATTACGAGTGAATAGTTAATTCGTTACACGCACGAGTTGTAAATATATTTAAGAAATAAATGAATCTTTACATCTCTAACTTAAGTCGTTTTCTTTTCTGGAAAAGTGTAACATTTTTTCACATCTTTTCTAATTTGTGGCAGTTTGAAGGGTTTTTAAATTTAAGTTATTTTTCGTAAAGACTATTGAATTAACTTCTAATAAATCCTTTATTTTCAAATGTTAGAATGTTGCGATTTTCTATTAAAAAGTGTAAAAAATGTTGCACTCTTTGCTAGAAAAGAAATCAACATTATAATTGTAATTAAATAAAAAGAAAATTAAATTAAATTAACTAGAATCACAAACGAAGGAAAAGAGTTTGGGTACTGAAATAGTCGCATACAAAATATCACTATGGGGGCCGTAGATTGTACAGCCTAGAAAAATATAAGATTTGAAATACTTTCTTAGAAGTTTCAAAGGAAAAGCTTAGGTCGAGATTTTTTGAACTTTGAAAATCAGACAGGAAGTTTAAAGGACAGCAACGCTGGTTAAAGGGAATTATTATCCTCTCAAACAAACGAACCCAGTCTGGCAAGTGAAACATATTGCGCTGAATCTTTTGCTACTTCTTTGGTTGATCCTCAATATTGAAGCATAAATAATGGCAATAACAATGCAGTATTTAACGAGGTCTGTTCAGAAAAATGTGGATATTGCAATTACACGGATATTCGATTAGTATTTTGAACACAGAAAGACATGATAAATATTCCCAAAGCACAAGGGAAAGTCAACATCAGTTTTCTATATTCAACTTACACAGCAGAGCACAACAGCTGTTTTCGAAAGCCACTACACTTTCAACATCAGTGCCCGCAAATATTTTATCTTATCATTCTAAATAAATGTGATAAGGATTTTAATTAAAACCATTAATTCTTTTAAATAACTTCTGATTTATTTGCTCAACTCACAAACGTATTTAAAAAAAAAAAAAGTTCAAACCAAATTAAATTAAATTTTTATAGGATAATATTTTTAATTAAAAAGGATAATATTTTGAATTCAGAGGGAAATGATAAATATTCAAAAAGCACAAGGGAAATTTGAAAGCTGATTCTTGTTTATTTCAATTCAATTTACACAGCAGGGCAGAACAGCTGTTTTCGAAAGCCGCTACACTTTCAGCAGCAGTACTCCAGTGTTGTCTTATTTCAATAATAATTTTTAGATGGCGTGATTTTATTTTGTTTTGCAATAATATTTTATTTCTTTGTTTAGCTCTGCCTGATTATCAATAATCAAAAAGCCATTTATAAATTTATTACTTTTGTTACTTTCTTGCGTTGAACCGCATAAATTTTATTTACTGCGACAATCGTATTTTGCTGCGACTATATTGTCCAGGAACTATTAGGGAAGTGAACTGATAAAAGTCCAGATCTGCAAAGTTTGCACAAAAATTAGTAACAACATTCAATAAATTAACGCATGAAATACAAGCGAAATGCAATAAAACAGGGTCGTAGGAGAGTCCTTTCAAATACTTCCATCTTGTTTTTTGCAAGTAATCACAAAAATGTACCAAAAAAGTTCTACTAGAATAGAGAATTATTTTATTTTTGTTTTCTATAAAAGAAGGGTTTGTATTTATTATATCCATTCAAAACATTGGCGCCGCTAACCTACGGCCCTGCTTGTCTCCTCAGCAGCAGAGCAAAGTTGTTGTTGGTAGAGTTTCGAAAACAAAAACCAAAACAAGAATAAAAAACAAAAGCACTCGCATCCTTATTCAGCTGCCACAATGTAGAAGGACACTATTTTGTTTAAAACTCGATAAGGTTTTTTTCTCTCCACATAATATCTGTTCATCTCTGTGTGTAAGTATGTGTGCATGTGTATGTGTTTGCTTGTTGGTATGAGTGCAAATTAAGTTTTGCTTTTGTATGCCAGTAAATACAGTTAATTTATTATCCTCCAAATGGACTTTGTGACCAAGACAATTTTTGCAAATTCCTGTAAACAAGTACACGCCACACCATACAACTACAACAGCAACAACAACAATATGTTACAATACACTCATACAAATACAATAGAGTTTTGTGTGTGACAGTGTTCTTAAGCAAAGTCAGACATCAGATGCATAAAAGCATCCCCTTCAGCTGATGAAAGTTATAGGAATTATACAACAACAATGCAGGCTCAAATTACTGGAAAATTATGTCGAAAGCGATGCCTAAAAGAGGACACTGTCAGGACTTTAAAAGAATGCAGGTTTCTGAATTATTAACAATGGGGCTTTCCAAGCAACTGCTGAATCTTTGAAGAGCAACACTTAAGCCACCATATACGACATACGGCCAGACTTATTCGAAGAACTAGTCCAGAACTAGACTGATCGAAAAGGGCGGATCGTAGCGGCACCGGGGCATGTCAGAAATTGTATAAAAAAAAAAATAAATGCCGGATTGAACGAAAGACCACGAAAGACCACGAAAGACCACGAGCCTGTGCTTTAATAAATCCCACAAAAGACTTGCGAAACTCCGCAACTCCTACAGATTGTGTTGAAGGTTGCCACGGTTTTCAGTATTGTACAGTGTAAAGTCCACTAAGACAATGTTGTTGTTGTTGTAATATTTAAAAGAAACTCATTGTGTTGTTGAGTCGTTGAAATCAAACGAAATATGTGAAACTAATAAAAAAAAATTAGGACACTGTTGTATGCGTTGCTGGACGTGGCTCGGTCGCTGCCTTGTGCCATTAGTGGAGCTCATAAATCACTCCCAACTTTAATGAATTTCAACATTCATTGACTGTTTTATATGGGAAACAACATGGGACCAACAACAAAACCTCATTAACTGCTAATAATTTCCAAATGAGATTCGCTACTCTTTTATTAACCGAATTTATGATTTCTTTTGCCAGTTTAACTAACGACCAACATTTTTCTTTTATTTCTTAAGCATTTCGCTGATTCGCCAAATATTTCTCAAATTGCTGTGACATTATTTGTGTGGTTGTGTGGGTGGCGGCTTTTGTGTTGTTCATATTTTTGTACGTTAAAAGTCACGTGTGTGAACGAAAGTGCGACAATAAATCATTGGGAATATAAATTATTTTTACCTTTTATTTATTCATTTATATTTTTATTATTATTTCCATTTTAGGTGTTTAGCATTTAAGTTATAAATGAGGCTTATAAAACGCCGTGATTTATGTACAATTACAAAAAGGTAGCCGAAATGTGAGGGCAGTTAAGGAAATATATCGCTTATTTTAATACCCAAATGAATGTGGTTAACGAAATAAGTGAAAGTATGAACTGGAAGAAAGTTAGCTTATGTTTAATGTTAAGGTACTTGGTACGAGGGTGGTGCAGAAATTTCTGGAAATTAATGTCTCTGCTTATAATGGCAGTTACGTATTGTAAAAGTGAAATATCTGTCGTAGAATTTAAAAGAACTTTTTAAGATTCAAAAAATTTATTTATTAAGTCAATTAAATTTTTTTGAAACAGTTGCAACCCCAATAGAATTTATTTTAAATTTTCATAAACTATAAAAAAATATATTAAAAATTTGTATATCCCAACGATAACGCAAAATAATATCTAATAATAAAAGAATAACGTTCAATACAGAAAACTTTACTGTAAAAGCGCAAAAAAATCAAGTTTTTACAAAGCAAATCAGAAGCACTTGAGAAGAAGAGTAACGTTCAATACACAAAATTTAAAATCAAGTTTTCACAAAGCAAATGAAGAGCACTTAAGAAGAGTAACGTTCAATACGCAAAAGTTTAAATCTTGAAAAGCATAATATTCAATAATTAAAACAAATAGAACTCAACAATAGCAGTAACGTTCAATACAGCAGTATGTGGTTAAATGCACAGATACAAAAAATTTTGGTTTAAAAAGCATTATGCGTAATAACAAACAAGAAAAGCAAAAAAAGGTAACGTTCAATACATATTTAATTCTTGTTGTGAATAAATCCAGATCCTTTGAACTGAACAGATATCTTAGATATAAAAGTTAAAAGTCGATAATAAAAGTTCATACATTTTAATGAAGAAAAGAAAGGTAACGTTCAATAAATCAAATTTCTACATGGAGGATAAAAATCGCATGAAGTTTAATAACAAAATCGGAGGGTACTTTAGAATAGGAGTAACGCTTGGCATAATAAAGTCTTGGATCAAGTTTAAAGATCGTTAGAGCTGGTGATTTAAAAAACAGAGTAACGTTCAATACACCAATTTTTTTTTGGCTTAGAGCTGCGAATTGCAAGAGAATAATTATGTGAAATTAATCCAAGAAAATATATACATAATATTTAAAAAGAATAGTAACACTCAATACAGAAAATTTTGGTTTTATGCATTAATAGAAAAGTAACGTTCAATACACCAATTTTTTTGGTAAATTAAGGCACAAAAATATATAAGATTCAAAAAGAAGAGTAACACTCAATACAGAACCTTTTGGTTGTGTTCTTAAATATAAAAGTAACGTTCAATACTCCGCATTTTTTAGCTTGGAGCTAGAAATAGCACGAGAGGTAAACAGAGTATTGTCACAAAAACATAGATGATGAAGAGTAACGTTCAATACACCAAATTTTTGGTATAGGACTAAAAATTGTAAGAGAAAAATTATGTGAAATTAAGCCAAGAAAATATATAAAATTCAAAAAGAGGAGTAACATTCAATACAGAATCTTTTGGTTTTGTGCTTATATATAAAAGTAACGATCAATACTGCGAGTTTTTTAGCTTGGAGCTAGAAATATTAAGAGAGGTAAATAGAGGATTGCTACCAAAAAACATAGCATTTGAGATAAAGAGTAACGTTCAATACACCGAATTGTTGGTATGGGACTAAAAATTTTACGAAAAAAATGAAATAAAATCAGGTAACGAAAATTTATAAAATTTAAAAAGAAGAGTAACGTTCAATTTTTGGTTTTGTGCTTAAATGGAAAAGTAACGCTCAATACAAAAGAAGTTCGGTGTAACAAAATTATATGTAAGAAAAGCATTATGCTTAATTTCAAGCAGGAAAAGAAAAAAAGAGAAGGGTAACGTTCAATATAACATATTTTTTTTATTTAGGATAGCAAATAAAGATCCTTTGACCTATTCAGTGAATCTCACACCAGTAGACTTCATAAATAAACACCAACCTAAACATATAAATTCAGTGATTTTGTGTGCAAAAGATATCCTTGCAATAGTCCTCCTCTCCTATTTACAATTAAACATTTAAATGTCCTTGTAAACAATACGGCTGTGCTCCTCCAATTTTATGGCAAACTAAAACACAAAATACATTTAATTTATAACATCATTTACATGACTTCCTCTTTTACTTGCTGCTGCCATTTCTCGTCCTTTATTACATATTTGAATAACAACAAAAACAAACGAAAATATACTGAAATATCTACTCGCACTACAAACGTTGCTGTTTTACATATAAATCCTTGTGTTTGAACTAACCTTTAACGTATTTTTCTACTTTTACAGGTCATTATTAACAGCGTGCCGTGGCCAAATCCAAGTTACAAGAGGTAAATACACACATCCTTGTTAGCGTAACCAATTTCTCAGTATTTCTTTTTTCCAAACCAACAGCAGGATTCGTTCGTTAGTTATAAACAAACGAATTTATTTTACTTTTTTATTTTTATTCCTCGTACGTTTATTTTCATTGTTACAAAACCATAAAAGTCAGCATTTTGTAATGGTGTTAATTAGAGTCTACAAACCTATTAATTGTGCCGATGTACTGTACATTCATTTGAACACACACACAGATACACACACAATACTTGATATAAATTGTTAAGGTGGAACTGTAACTGAGAAAAGCTGACAATTACTGCGGCTATTATTTTTGGGGAATTAATATTTATAACTTTTATTTTATCAAGTGCTGCGTTTAAGGATTGTCCGTATACAAAATGTTGTGTAGAGAGCGCTATTAACCCATTGCGAGCCGCATGTAACAGAAGTAAAATTAAATTTCAAACACAACAAACTTAATTCGCAACCGAAGCGGGGAGGAACTTTCAAGGATGAGTGCATTGAAATGGACCATAATTATGCATTCGATTAGATCTGATAAATTCCATTTCATATTCAAAACTGAGTATTTCATTTCGACCACGGCTCTGCTTTAACAATGAAAACGGAACTGTTTAATTCCAAACATCTAATTTCAGTGTTTAGGCTTTCGAAAATGTTTTATCAAACAATTAAATGCCAATTAGTGGAGCGTGTAGCTCATAATTTTGATATCCGATAAACAGAACTAAATAAAATTTAAAAAAAAACGAAATGGAATAAAATTTATGGAATAGTTATAGTAGAATTTGTGGTTGTTTTCAAAATTCAATATAAACACGGAATAGAAAGTGTGTGGGTGTGTTTCTGTGTGGTGTTTGTTCACGTACTAAGTTAACTAAGTGAACGGAAGTCAACATAAGTTATTAACTAACGAAAATAGTTGAAATAATTTAGGGACGAAAGAGTGGGATAGAACATACAACACGAAATTACCCATTTACATAAATACACGTTAACAAGACTGGTCGCTAAGGTCGCTGTTTGTAGCTTCTGTTACTTGTTCCGCTTCGTTGTTTTTTTCTTTTAGCTGTTTTTAATATATGTTTGCTTTCCAATATTTACACACAAAACCCATAAGCTACAACAACAATAATTTTTTTTTATTAATATAGGGTGTTTTTTATAGAGTGATACAAGTTTAAATCATAATGAAACATAGTAATATAATTTTGAAATAAATGTAACGATATTTATTGGATTAAAAATTTCATAACATTAATGTTTAAATATGATTTCGGCCATGTGGCCGCCACGGCTGGCGCGTGGAAGGCGCAATCTGGAACGCCAATTTTCACCATCAGTAACATTCTGACCATCATCGTTTTTGAAGACATATGGGCCAATGACTCCGCCAACCTATAAAGCGCCCCAAACAGTAATTTCCTGTGGATGTTCATGGTGTTTCGACAAAAGCTTGTGGATTCTCCGCACTCCACATGCGTCAATTCTGTTTATTTACGTACCCATTCAACCAAAAATGAGCTTCATCGGAAAATAAAATTTTGAATGGACGAAGTGCACGATAAGTTTGACGAACAGAGCCATTATTTTAATTAAAAATTTCCACAATTCGCACGCGTTGCTCTGGTGTAAGTCGATCCATAATGAAATGTCAAAGTAAACGAAACAAAAAGCGGCTATCAGCTGTTAAAAGGGTGGTCAAATAAAGCAGTGATGCCACCTCAAAGTTGTAGCACTCTATAAAAACACCCTATATTCCTGCAAGTCGAATGAAGAAGCCACACTTTTTTTTTTTTGTAAATTTATCTGAATTCTAATGGGTCGTTTTTCTTGAGTAACTAAAAAGTTATATTTTTTCATGGTGTCCTCTTTTATAATTAATCGATCTTTATATATTTTTTTAGGGCAGATTATAAAAAATTATCACTAAAAAGTTTTAATACAAAATTTGTCAAATAAGCAGCTGATGAAAAAAAATTATTTGGCCAAAACAATTCAATGAATGAGAAACTCTTCATGTCAGTGTCGCCGGAAGCTTTTGTCATATGCCGTACTCATCTGCTCCTTCAGAATATAAGGGGGGTGATCTTAAAAATTGTTATCAATTTTGAGAAATATTTTTTAAAGGAAAAATAAAAGTTGGGATAAAACTGTTAAAAACTGAAATTTATTTTTGGCGTACTAAAATAAAATATTCCGTTTTAATATTCCGTCTAATTTAAAAAAAAAAAAAAAAACGCTCCTAAAAGTAGTCTTTTATTTTTTGGCCAAAAAAAATTTTATTTGTATTTTCTTATTTTTGGCCGCCTAAAGACATACTCCTTTTTATAAATTAACAAAATCTAGTTGATATTTTAAGATGGCGAATTATGACTTTCAATTTCGATGGAATTTTATTTAAAAAAATTTATTAAATATATATTTTTTTATAACGAATTCTCTAATTTGTTTTCAGACATTTTGTTGTTCTTATTCCTTAAGAAGGCCAACAAATGTTATTCTCTAGTCATCCTGTTATTACAGGAGAAGTACTTTATCATCCTCGTCTATCACGATATTTTTACGCTGAATAACAAACGATTTAATGAAAGAACAACTTCCCTAATTTTCGTTGTTTCACTGCAGCAACAACAACAACAGAAAAATGTTAACAGTTTTCATTACCGGCTGCATGAGTTTCCTTTTTGTTTTTTTTCCTTTTCTTTATTGTTGTTTATGGTTTTAATTTTTTTTCTAGTATTTTTTCTCTTCCTATTCATCTATACCTTCAAATACTTGCACTCGTTGTACATCCAGTCGTCCTGCAAACACGTAAAATATTTGTTTGCCTACGAAAATGTATTCACGTACGTGATACACACCGAAGGTTGTGTTTGCATTTTGGTTGTTGCTTTTGTTTTTGTTTTTGTTTTTTTAAGTCTGTTTGTTTTGCTGTTCAGTGGATTTTGGTGGTATTTGTTTGTTTGTTTATTTACTTGTGTGTGTGTGTGTGTGTGTGTGCGGGGTTTTGTTTATGATATAAAATAAAAATCATTAACTTTGTTAGCTTTATTACGTAATTATGGGTTTTTAGGCCTGCAACTGCTACAACTTTTGATATGTAAACTCATAGAAATACAACATCAGCAACAACTACTGCTGCTATAATACTTCATATCGTCAGAGGAAATGCAAAAAGCCTCTTCTATAATATTAAAAAATGTTGTATAAAATTAAAAACTAAAAAATATTAACATAAAAAAAATTTATGTTAAAATCTGCACAAAATCTAACGATAGAAATGAAAGTCTCAAATTTATATATTTTCTTATAAAAATTTTTGCGCTAATTAAATTCCGTGGCAGTACAAAAAAGTACCTTTGAAATGATACTCATAGAGTCACTTGAGTTGCGTGAGACCAGCGCAAGTTTATTTTAAGATTATATATTTTTTTTGTACCCATTTGATATCAGCGTGTTAACATTTTCAAATATTGCTCCGGACCTTTTGCAATCGCAGTGACGCTATACACATACAAATAAATAAAAAATGTGTCACACACAAACCCATATGCCCTTAAAAGGTTTTAATAAATTGTAATAAAATTGCAAAACATTCACAACAACTGCGTGTGTCAATAAAAATTCGTTGCATACTTTTAGGGGCAGTTATATTAATTGCTGATACTTACAATAGGCTTTTCGTGTATGTTGAATTTACATATAGAGAGAATGTGTTTTCATGTTAAGGACATACTAGATATCAAAAAAATTTAAAGGAAATTTTTCCAGCGAATAGTGACAGAAATTATTCCAACCAACTCTGGTCTGGCTCTATTTTTCTATAATTTTTAACCTTAATTTAAATACCATGATCCTTCGTAAAGGACCTTCAATTAATTCGTTATTTATTATTTTAGACTTTTATTTAACTTAATTTTAAACTCATTTGGAATTCAAGTACAAGAAATATATTTATTTGATTATATTTCATTCAAGCAAAATATTCCTTGACGCTGTTGCTAAAGCAAAAAGGTAAAGTAATTTAATTCCTCTTTCACTCGGCATAACTTGGAATTTCGCTTAGGATTTGTTTAAGTGGTTTTATCGCGTTGCTTGTCAACTTTATCCAAACAATTTTTTCTTCATTATAAATATTTTATGACCTCTCAGACAAAAACGCAAATGCACAAAATTGTTTAAAAAAAATAATAATAAACAATTTGGAAAGAAAGCAAAAAGAATTTGTTCCGAAAGATGTATTCAAATAAAAATTGAAGACATTAAAAAGTTTTTGAAGCATTTTTGTGATTTAGTTCAGCCGTAAAACATTTTGTATTTAAAATAAAAAATAAAATGCAGAAAGTGCCTAAAAGTATACAGTATTTTTTTTTACAAAATAAGCAAAAATGTGCATGTCATGAAGACAGCGAATGTAATGGGATCTGATGTGTCGTTGTACCAAATTTCGAGCTTTTTAAATCAGCACATCCAGAGCCGGCCACATGTCCTTTATTTTCAGTTTAGACGCTTGAAAAGTAATTAGTTTTCAATTTCTCATTATTTAAGAAGCTAAAGCAACATGTGCGGGCTTCAATATATTTCTCCACCCTTTGCACTTGTCATGTACGAGATCTGCTCAAGAAATGAGGTAACGTGTGTAAAATATTTCTAAAAATAAATTTATTTTTGTTTCAATTTATACATCGTTCTCTTCAAAGTAGTCCTTTTCAGATATACGAGGTCTGTTCAATATATAAGTTGAACTAAAAACATCCTCAAAAATATTTATTTACTCGTCATTTCCTGTTTCATCGCACTTGAAGACTCTTCTGAAAATATACGAGGTCCGTTCAAAGCGTAAGGTAATTTAAAATTTTTTTCCAAAAAGCTATTATATATTCAGCAGTTTTTATTTTGCTCCACTTGAAATACTAAATATCAAATACACGAGGTCTGTTCAAAATATAATTGAACTAAGAACATCTTCAAAAATATTTATTTATTCTTTATTGTCTATTTCATTGCATTTAATGACGCTTCTTAAAATATACGAGGTCCGTTTCTGTATCTATTTAAAATACTAAATTTCAGATAGACCTGGTCTGTTCAGAATTCAAGCAGGAGAATTAAAATTTTCTCAAAATATTTATTTATTCGCCATTTTCTTGAGATGTGAAATATAGACTCAAGCGTTTTTTTTGTTTTTTCAATCCTCGAACAAGTTCTGATGCGCTTTTTTTTGGAATGTCCTTTAAGTTTTTATCACTCCGGTGGTCGTTATCAATATCCTCCTGGTATTAAAATATTCAAAGAACAATAAAGTGCACATTATAGAAATTTTTCAATAACAGCTGGTGTCCTTTTCAAATCCTTTGAATCTTCAAATGCAACAACGTTTGAACCAAAACCCCAAATTAAAAATGGCAACAGTTTGTTATACAATTCAATTTTAAAATATGTGTAGAGTCCTTTGAAATGCAGTTTATTAAAAATAAAAACTATTGATTTTTAATAAACTGAGGAGATCTACTCGAACATGCATATTTTATTTTTTTTAAAGAACATGAAATAACTGCTCAAAGCAAACACTGAAACGGGTCCTTGTGTGCGTTAATAGGACCATAAATATACATCTTTTATAAATATTTATCTACGAGAGCAATTCCTTGTTAAAATGTTTCACTTTTTAGACATTTTATGGCAATAAAAGTTGATTATAAATGTGGAGTCTGCAAAACAACATTAAAACGAAGACATGCTCGACAAGCAGGCAACGGAGAGGGCGGAGGGGGGAAGTACACACACGATAATATTTTTAGTGCCATTAAAAAGTAGCTTAAACTTGTATTAAATGGCGCAGCAAATTTTTTAAATCAGACACGTACTTAATATTTTATTATCTTAACAGGCAATAAAGGCGTTTAAAGCAATTTTGATGCACAAGCATGGGATTACACCGGGCAACTGAATTTGCTTTTAGGCTGGCTAAAGTTAAGGACGTTGTAGGCTCAATTGTATAAATCAAGTGGGGAAACGTTTTCAAAATATCTGAAATCAAGGACGATACAGGATGTGTCTAACAGTTTCTTGAGAGGAAAGGACATTTTGATTTAACAGTTCATTTCTTTGGAAAATTTATTAGTTTTTAGCATAAATATTTTATGAATATTAAAGTGGCGAAAAAAGTGTCCTTAAAGTGGTATTAAGAGCGAAAAAAATTGTTATTAATTTTCAGATGATAAAATCTGTTAAACAGTTTTAAAATATCCCGACATCTAAATCAAAATAAGCAAAAGGATGTGCTTAACTGATTTCTCTTTATCAGTCTATTCACTTAATTCCCTGTTTTTTTTTTTTTCTTTCTTTCCTTTCAAATTAAGGTCAAATATTTAATATCAATCCAATATTTTAAGCTCTTTTATTTTTTATATATATTTTTTTGTTGTTGTTTCGCTTTAATACAAAACTTTATTGCCAGTTTTTTATTTATTTCTTTCATTAAGTTTTTTTTATTTTTTTTTGCTCTGCCAACTTTTTCAGTTCCATTCAAACTTTATCATTTTTTATTTCGTTCTTTTTTTTCTATATATATTTTTATGAACTAGATAAAGTCACAAAAAATAACACAACAAGAGGGAGAAAACAGGCAACACATAAAGGATATATAGAAAAAAACAAAACTTGGCGGATATTCATAACACCATAGTTTTAATTAAAAAAACGAGCCGTTATATCTATACAAATAGGAAGTCTTGTATGAAAAGTTTTTTTTATCTCGGTTTTTTTTCTTCTTTTTTGATGACTGGGTCACCCAGTTTTAGTAGCATGAATAATAATAAAAGCAAAATACTAAAAATAATAAACAAAAAGGACATCCTTAAAATTTAATGAAGTAACTTTGGCTGTTTAAACTGCTGTAACAATTCAGCATTAAAATTAAAATTTAATTATATTTTTCCACATAAAAATTATTGTAAAAAAATTAAATCTTAAAAAAAAATACTTTCTTCGAACTTTAACTTCCATGGAGTGTCCTTAAACTAGACTTAAAAACGATTTTTTTTCTCTTAATTCGCAAGTGATAAAATCTCATAACCACTTTTAAAACTTCAAAACTGATGCGAATTCTTAGTCATATTATGCAGCAGCAAGTAACAGAGCTTTTCATCTGATGCACACTGGGACTCTATACGATTATTTCGAAGATTTATTTAAAAAAAATTTTTTTCAATTGAGGTTTTTTGAAATTCAGCACATTCTAACCCAAAATTAATGCCAAATAACCGAAGATATTTTTGTAGTGATCTATAGAAGTTAATATCCTGGAAACAGGACAAAATAAGCAAAATCAAGTTGTAAGGTTTTCGTAATAAAATTCTCTTTCCTTCAAGTAATTTTGAAAAGGTGACGAATCGAACAGGAAATCATGAAAAGTATGTATTTAATTTTTTTTTCTTAAATTTGCAATAAAACTACACGGTGCGACGGTAAAAAAATGCTTTCGAAATTATTTAATTTAAATAGCAGAGCGATTTCTGCAGACCATTTAACCTTTTTTAGAATTTCGATTGCACCCCAAAAGTCGAAAGTTATCGATAACAATAATAAAAAATAGGAATTAAAAAAAATACTTTCGAAATTATTTAATTTAAATAGCAAAACGATTTGTGAAGACCATTTAAGCATTTTTAGAATTTCCATTGCACCCTGAAATTCGATAGTTATCGATAACAAAAATTTTTTTAACTATTTTCAAACAATAATTTTTAACTTTTTATCCTTTTCTTTGCCTTCAAAATTTTAAATCATTTTATATAGAGGACAAACCAGCCTTCAAATCGACTTACAAAATATAAAAAACTAACAAAAAATATTATGACGTGTCTAAGCAAATATATATATATATATATATATATATATATATATATTCCGATTTATTTGAATTTAAATTTTGAATTTAAAGCACTCCAAATAGTGACTAAATTGACTCCTTAATGATCGAAATGGGATGAGAACTGTTGGAGTTATAATATCCTTTCTAGATACACTTTATAATTTTTCCCAATTTATCGATAAACTTACACGACATTTTTTACTGCCATAAAAATATTTCTTTTTAGAAATATGATTCGATTAAATCAAAGGAAGTATTTCGATTGTATTTATTTCTTTTGTGTAGTAAATAATCGAAAATGCTTCAGCTCGGCTGGTTTCTTTTTAATTTTTAAAGAAAATCGTATGTTATCGATAACTTTCGATGTCGTTAGTGTAATCGAAATTCTAAAACTAACAAAATTATCTACTCAACGACGTACGTTAAGTCATTTTAAAAGTTGATGTTATTTCGTTGTCATCCTGAAATTTTAAACTATTCAAATAATTTTTAAATTTTAAAATTAATTTGCGAATTCATAGATTTGAACTTGAGCTGAAGGACTTGATTTTCACCCATCTAAATAATCCCCTTTATTATAGTCCTCGAACCGACTCGAAATGTTAAAAAAAAAAATAGAAAATTTTCTTTGATCTGTTGCAACTTCTTGAGTAGAATCGAAATCCATGATAACTCATACTGAAATAATATATAAATAAAAATAAATGATTAAATAACAGGACTAATTCAAGGGAAAATTAATTTCGAAAACTATTGAAGGATAAGGACAAAAGGTTCCTTGCATATCCGCGTGGGGTGCAGTAAAAGCAGCTTCTCTAAAATTCATTTCGATGCATTTCCTTCAAAAATAACTTGGAATTACTAGCAGTCTGCTAAACGATAACGCAAGTTATCGCTCGATCGATAACTCCATGAAACAATTATCGAAACTAGTTTGTGTTGAAATGCTTTTAAATGATTGAACATGATTTCCTAAAAATAAATTTTGTTTATGAACTAAAATAATTTGCAAAAATGTAACGCCTTAAGGACTAGATTTTAAATTTATTAATAAGAAAAATAAATAAAATCAAAGCGGACAGTTTTTAATGCCGCAAATAGTACCAACAGTGAGGTCAGGAATTGTTAATATATTTTTTAAGCTTTTATATTTTTGAGTGCAGAGTAAAAAAATTTCGGTCATGTCCTTTTTCCCATGTATACCAACCATTGAAAAATAATGACAAGACATCTCTTTGCTTATTGCGAAGACGCCTACGCTTCTGCGGAATTTAAATAGAAATTTAAAAAATCAAGTCCTTTTTCTTAAAGCGAAGACACATACCAACTCTTTTTAAAAAGAGTATAACAAACCACACCCTTTTATTAAAAAAAATATATATTAATAAAAAAAATCCATGCACAAACACACACACACACACTCAACATCATATTCCTGGCTGCTACAATGATAAATTGCTGAAACAAACACCAGAGTTTACAATTCTCTTACGTCTGAAACACTGCAGCTGTATTTGTTAGCAACGCATGAGAACGAAAAGAAAAAAATCCTGCACACATTCAGCTCTTTTAATCATTCACAACCTCGAGTGACACGCTAATCTGCTTTGAAACTTTTATGGCAACATTTGAGGATTTGCTACGAGCGGATTTGTATCTCTGTATCTCTCCTGAATTAAACTCCATGTTTTAGCTAAATATTTCATCTCTCTTTTTTATTTGTTAGTTTAAACCAACTAAAAAAGAAATAAATAAATTTCAAACGAATTATATGAATTAAGTAAAAACTTGGTATGAAACCTTCTATATCCTTTTTTTTGGACAGTTTTATTGAAAAAACCATTGCATGCTTTTCCTGAAAAAGTCAGTAATTCCAGTTTTGGTAGGGGTGATGGTGGCGAAAATATCTTTTTTTTTGAAAAGTTTGAAAAAATAATTGCAGGATTAATTTTAAAAGCTGGCTGTAACAGTTTATATTCGAAAAAAGAAAAATGTTTAATACTTTTGCGAAACAGTTTTGTTTTTTAATTGGAAAAATAAAATCGTATACTTACAATGAAAAAACGATAGAGTTTGGCTTGCCAAATGAAGTCATGTGAACTTACCTGGAAATAAACAACAAGAAAACAACAAATGAAAAATCTTTTTTAATAAATTAAAACACTGGAAGCTAAAAATTCAATATTCGCAACTCATCACAAGCATTCAATGAATAGAATATTTTCCAATAAAAATATACAATTCATAATGATTCTTACAAATATTTCAAGGACTTTATTGATATAAAAATGCATGAATAAAAGTTGCATTTTAAAACCTACATCCAAATCCTACTTGAATTCCTCTAAAATACCACATCAAACAACTATGAGTGCCTCAGTGGTTGACTATGGCCATGACATATTTAAATAACACAAAATTCTTTTCAAAATTTTGCTTCTATGCGCTCTCGTAAAGCAGAAATACATTTTTATGTTAGTAGAATTTAAAGAAATTCACCGTTAATAAAAAATACATAAACTTAAAGCTTTGAACTAAAAAAATTACAAATATAAAAAAAAGGATATATGGCCGAATCCTTAACTACTGTTTCAATATAAATAAAACTTTGAGGCAGCATTACTAACACAAAGAGCCGTTCGAACACAAAAATTGATGACAATCCCGTAATTAGTTTAAGCAAAATAAATAATTTTCAAAGTTAAGTATTTAAACTTGGTATTCTAAGTTGCAGGAACGTATAAAATAACATTATTTTGAAATTTCAAAAATACAAAAAAAGGATATATGGGCGACTCCGTAACTACTGTATCAATATCCATAAAACTTTGAAGCAGTATTACTAACGTGAAGAGGCGTCCGCACATAGAATTTCGTTATAATCCTGCAAATAGTTTAAGCTAAATAAATATTTTTCAAAGTTAAGTATTTAATCTTAGTATTCTAAGTTGCAGGAATGTATCAAGTAAAATTATTTTAAAAATTTAAAAACACGAAAAAAAGGATATATGGGCGACACCTACATAACTATGGATACCTCAAACAAATTTTGTATATATTCTGATGAATCCCATCACCATTCGATGTAAAAGTTTCAATAAGATCCAATAATTATTCCGGAATAAAATGAAGATGAAAAGTTGGTGGGATATAAAAAAATATTTATTTAATAGTTTTCATCAAACACTAAATATTTTAGAAGATTTCCTTGTTCATACAACGCATCTAGTACTCTTTATTCTTCATTTATTAAAAAAGGATATATGAGGAACTTTTAAACTACTGGCACTAAATCAAAGAAATTTTGCACATGCGCTGCTTGATATAATTACCATTCAATATGATAATTTCACAGTGACAAGACTAATGTTTTGGAAAATAAATGACTTGAAAAATGTTTATGCTTAATAATCAATGATTATATTATAATAAATTTAATTAACTAATTTAGTTTTGTCGCATTTCGTAATGTTCGTTATTATTCCATTAATATTTTGGAAAAAAAAATTAATTTTGAAAAAGTTTTTACTAAACATTATAACATTTTTTTGTAATAATTTTAATGAATCAATTTGGTTCTTCCACAGTTCCCAATTAATGGAAATGTTTTAGATGTAAAAAAGGATATATGAGGAACTTTGGGTTTACTAGCGTTAAATCAACTACATTTAATATAATTCCTGCTCAATTCAATCACTGTTCGACCTGGTAACTTTATTTTGATCCAATAAATATTTAGACAGATTTACAAATTTGTTGTTTGTTAAAAAAAAATCGATTTCGTAATAATTTTTATCTGCCACGTTTTCTAACTGATAGAAATGCTTCTAGTAGTTGAAATCCGTAATGTTTGAAAAAAGGATATATGGGGAGCTTCTAAACTATTCTGTCAAAATCAATAAAATTTTGCATATATGCTGACGAATATAATTACCATTCAATCTAGTGATTTCATAAAAATGTGGCAAGTATTTTGGCGATGAATTATATCAAAAATTTTTTTTTTTTTTTTTGTTAATTTAAATTATGGACATAGTACGCGGAATTTTTAATATATAAAAAACGGATATATGACGTAAAATAAATACTACTGTCGTAAAATTAATTTAACTTCATTTATATGCTGCTGAAGGCTTTTATTATTCGGCATGATGTTTATATTGTCATACAATAAATTATTTGCGAGAAATGCGTTTAAAAAAATTCGTGTGAAAAACTGTTTCATTGTGGTTTTTGTTAACCAATTTAATTCCATGGCGTTTCCAAATTCATGCAAATGGATTTAGTACATGTAATTTTAAATGCACAAAAAAAGGATATATGAGACACTTCTTAACTACTGCCACGATAGCAATTAAATTTTGTACACAAGCACATAAATATAATCACTATTAGAACTCATGATTTCGTGGGAATCAATCAAGTATTTAAGAAATTAAAATATTATTATTGTATTAAATAAATTGAGACTATTTCGAAAATATTTTAGATACATTTAGTAATCCAAAGACATTTTATTATTTTTCCTCAACTGTGAATATTATTTAAACTGTTAATTTTAACATTCAATTAATTGCTTGAGTGCATTTAAGAGATCCTCCTTTATCCTTGAAACAATGTAACGTTTGAATTTATTAAAAATTTTACAGGTATAATAATTTGAGGCATAAGTTAAAAAAAGGACATTGCGAAGCCTTATCAAAAATACCTTGAAAATAACAATAAAAATTCTTTTAGAATTTTAATGAACTCATTTATTATTCGTTCTTTTAGTTTCATTATAATCCTGGCACTATTAAAAAAAATTTATGAAAATCCTTGATATGAAGTCCTTAGATGGAGTTCACTTTCAGCGTTATTTTTTATTATTTTATTTTTTATTTGAATACAAATTGCACTGAATATAGGAAACTGAGTAAAAGTCTTTAAAAAAGGATATATGGGGATCTTCTGTAAAACTGTTTCAATATAAATAAAAATTCGCAGAAGTGTAACTGCCAGAAGCATTTATTCGTTTACATAATTTTGCAAGGATCAACAAATATTTTGCTTGAAGAAATTATCAAGAATCTTAGGCTTATTACTTTTTTTGTTATAAAAAAGGATATAAGGGCATTTTTGATGTCAGAGTTTTAATAAGAAATTGTTTTGATTTAATCTTTTTATAATTCTTAATTTCAAATGTTGGAAAATAAATGATTATTAATCAGTTGTTGAATGTGCCAGGATTTGAAATAACATAAAGGACACTAGATCAGTTTCTGGATTTAATGACCACATTCGTACTGCTATTTTTATATCTGTAAACACAATGACCGTTTCATAGTTTTATTTGCGAAAATGTTTTGTTTTGTTGTCTAAAAGGATACGTTGCTGGTTAAGTAAAACTGCTTAAATCTTTGTAAGACCGAAAAATAAATGAACTTTTAATATTTTTGGTATTAAAAAACGAATTATATTTTAAAACAATTCATAAAAATGTATATTGTACGCGGAATTTTTAATATATTAAAAAAAGGATATCTGTGATAGAGCCGCTTCGTGGGTATAAGACATATGCTTTTATTGTTAATGGAAGGAAATCAACATATTCTGAACATTTTCTTTTCTTTGATAAATAATAAAAAATGTTAAGATATCTTTTAGTTGTAGTGAAATTTACTGTTCCAAATGCCTCATAAAAATCACGAAAATTTGTGGGCGTGATAACAAAACATTTTCCTTTTGATATCATCATTTCATTTATCACAGATTTCTTTATTATATTTTCCAAAAATTTACAACGTTTATGAAATTTAAATATTTTTTCTATGCCCCTCAAACCTTAAACTTCCAGCACCCCATTAAAGACAAAAATGTTGATTGTTAAGCCGCAAAAAGTATGCTACAAAAAATAAAAGAAGTAAAAATACTTCACCCTCCTAAAAACGACTGCAAACATAAAGTCATCAAGTCACTGTAAATGTATAACAATTTAAAATATTTTTGCATAAAAATATCTAACAGCATGAAGAAGAGAAAAAAGTGGAAAAGGACAAAACTTGCATTTTTATCTTGTCACCTTTTATGACATGTAAAAAGAAAAGCAAACAAAAAAAAATGTTGTATACTTTTTGGCTTAAACATAAAATAGAAATACATGTCTAAGCAGTTTTCGTGCAAAAGTTATGCTGGAATTTATGATCATATAAAAATTGTTAAGCTGACAAAATCTAATTTTTTTTTTCCTTTTCTCTAGTCAAGTGTTTTGTTACATTTCAAAAAGGGGTTAAATGATTGTCAGCCGAAGGTAAAGCAAACGCTGTGATGGGAAATACCTTTACGAAAGTGTTGATGTGAGGCCAAAGCAGTGGGGAATGAATTAAAGCATTCACAGGACCCAAATATTAAACACATTTTCGGATAGAAAACTTTGAAGTCTGTAAAAAGGATTATATAAACAAAGAAGTTTTTTTTTTTTTTTTGAAATCCCCCACTTTCAATGAGCTTTGCCGTGTCAATGTTGTGCTCTAAACTCTCAACTTCGTTTTGATGTAAAACACATCTGCCATTTGATGCAAAAACTATTTGTAAATGTTAGTTAGCAATAACTGCTTGGCCATTATTTATGCCCCAAAGTATGCTTTAAATTTAATTTTCAGGTTTTATTTGTGCAAAAGCTTAACAGCTCCTGCCAAGCACTTTCGTTATTGTTTATTCATGAAGAAACATGAAATATTTTAAGAAACAGCAATAAACATAATTTTATGATATCCTTTTATGGCTCTCAATGATTTTTGTTATTTATTTTAATTTTTTATTTTTTATTTTACAAAAACAGTGCACTACCATCAAAAGTACTTTTTTATTTGTTAAATATTTTATGGGGATCGATAAACTGAATACATGAACAGTAAATATCTCGGGCACAAACACGGGCTTAAGCTGCATGTGAGTAAATGAGTGTGTGTGTGTTTGTGTGTGTGTGTGTATAAGTGCACATTAAAATGGAATGTAAATAATATTTATTTTTTTTTTATAATTTCAAACGGAAATGCAAACTCATTTCCGTTAGTGAACATAAACAAGAAACAGATTGGTTTGTGCATAAAGCGAACGTAAGGAAAGTAACCAGTGGAAAACATTAAACACCAACCCAAATCATCTGCCACCGAGAATCAACTGAAAGAAGCAACTAAATGGGAAAGTGTTGGTTTTGCTGCTGCCAAAAAGAAAAATCCTTCTCCTCGTTATTTTCCACAAAACTTTACTACACCAGCAGCACACACACACACACACACACACACACACATACAAAAGAAGTATTAAAAAAATATATACAACCATACGAAAACAAACGTCTGCCAAAAACTACAAGAAACTTTTTCACTTAACTGCCTTCTCATATTGAGTGGCTCTGACTGGACCTGAATGTTATTGAAAACTGGCACACAGTTTTCTGTGAATTATGATATCGATCTGAAGAAAATTTGAATTTCCAGAAACAAAAAAGAAAACTGCATTTCAATAATAATAATAATAATAATAAAAAAGGAAAGAGACGAAACTGCACTAGCCCACGTGGAACGTACATCTGCTTGTTAACAAGAAATAAAAGTGCCAGCATATTATCTTGCCAATGCGGTACACCAAATTTATTTAAAGAGTTCTTTACGGCAGCCCACTAGAGAGTACCGGTTTAGTACAAAAAAACAACAGGGGTTTAAAGAATAATTTAAGTACTCAGAATTGAAAGGACCTTCGATACAACTGAACAAAAAAAAAAACTTCAAAAAATCTTAACTCTTAAGGCCACTAATGCCATCTTGATGTTAGTTAAAATTTGAATTTTATTCAACTTGAAAAGTTGTCCGTTACCAAAAAATTACTTGAACTGCGGAGCAATTACGGCATTCGATAGCCAACGAAATTTTTTTTATCAAATTGTATTGATATTTCGACCGATATCGAGTTGAGTAATTTGCCAGTCCTGGCTGACAGTTTAAAGCAACGAGTTAATTCAAATCAACAAACTCTTTATAAGAGCAAAAAAGTCCTGCACTTAATCTACTCAAAAATTGCACTATTGACTCTTAGAATAGCTGCATGAAACGTCTTCAAAACTGAACTATTGACTCTTAGAATAGCTTCATGCAAACGTCTTCATGATAACTAAGATACCAGTGCTTTACACAAACTTAATCCCGTAACATCAAATACATTTTATAAAGAACTCGAAGGGTATTCAACAAGTTAATCGATAAATTTTAGTTAATAATTAATAAAGCCAATAAAAATATTTTCAATTTGCAAAAACTTAATTCACCATATTTTCGTACACTTTAACCACAATAACCGATTAATTATTTCCTTCGAATAATCGCACACATTCGATTAATTTTGAATACATTTTTAATATAAATTAAAATGTATAAGATTTTGTAAAATTGTATTCAAACAATATTTTGAGAGTATTCGTTTAATATTTGTTTTCGAATAATCGCACATAATCGATTAATTTTGGATTTCATTTCCATATAAATTTAAATATACATATTTTTTATAAATTGTTTTATTCAAACAATATTTTGAGAGTATTCGATTAATATTTATTTTCGAATAATCGTACATAATCGATTAATTTTGGATTTCATTTCCATATAAATTGAAATATATATATTTTATGAACTGTTTTATTCAAACAATTATATTCACTAATCGATTAATTTTTTTCGAATAATCGCACATAATCGATTAGTTGTGAATTAAATTTTTATATGAATTTAAATATACATATTTTCTATAAATTGTTTTATTCACACACTATTTTGAGAGTATTCGATTAAAATTTCATTCCAATAATCGCACACATTCGATTAATTTTGAATACATTTTTAATATAAATTAAAATGTATAGGATTTTGTAAAACTTGTATTCAAATACTATTTGGAGAGTATTCGTTTAATATTTATTTTCGAATAATCGCACATAATCGATTAATTTTGGATTTCATTTCCATATACATTGAAATATATATATTTTATGAACTGTTTTATTCAAACAATTATATTCAGTAATCGATTAATTTTTTTCGAATAATCGCACTTAATCGATTAATTGTGAATTAAATTTTTATATAAATTTAAATATACATATTTTCTATAAATTGTTTTAGTCAAACAATATTTTGAGAGTATTCGATTAATTTTTTTTTCGAATAATCGCACACGTTCGATTAATTTTGAATAAAATTTTCGAAATATGTTTATAAAGTTTATTTTTAGAGTGTTCCCAACATGATTGTTAGTCATATAATATTATTTTAAATATTCTTTATTCGATTAAATTCTATTCGAATAAATTTAACGGAATATATTTTGCTCCAATAAATTCTTAAAAATAATTCTACAAAAACAAATGTGCTATAAACGTAAAGTGAATTCGTATTATACAAATTAAATAAAAGTATTCGAATATTTTATCTGCGAATAATATCATCAGCATTAATATAGTCGGGATTTTTTATTTTATTTATTTATTATAATTTTTCAATTTTTTTTTCTTTTTTTGGAAAAAGAAATAATTAATTAATAACATGAGTGTGAATGTTAAAGAAAATCTTTTATTCTTGCAAAATATATTCCATTATTAAGTTAAATTTTTGGTTTTTAATTAACGACATCCCAAAAGTAGGCAATAAAATTTCGTACAATTTGTTGCCTTAAAGTAGGCTGTTTTTTTAAATAATTTCTTGCGTCACGCCAAATATAAAGAAGTGTATTTCATATCTTGTTGGCCGCGGTTTCAATTGTACTATTTGGGCAGGGAACTTTGTAGAACAGTGTAGTTTTTTAGGACTAGAAATCATTTAAGACTTTTTTCTGTGTAAGATTATTTGCCCGGTCCATGTAAAACAAAAAGAATTTTTTAATTAAAAATATGCATCGCAGTGTCCTTAAGAAAATCATTCTTTTTTTAAATTTAAGTTAAAATGATATCAATATATTGAGATGAAAACCCTATTCGCTTCTCTTGCCTGTTATCCTTTTTAAGGGAATTTCCTTTTAAACTATTTCAAGCTACTAATGCCTTGATTTTTAGGTATTTTCTTTTGGCCTTTATTTTCTTTCCTTAAACCGATTTCGTATATTGGAAATTATACGGCAATTTTGCTGTATTTTCTCTAGAGCTTTTAATGCACTTCTGCTGGGGAAAATGTTGATGGTTGGCATGATCATCTTCACAATAGCCTTCTGCTACAAACATTTTCTTTTAGCCATACTTTACTTTCAGGCAAAAAAAAAATGCTGAAAATAAAGTTGTTTTTGTGCTGTAAGAAAAAAATAACAGCAGCCAAGTTTTCCATATTTTCTCAAATTTCGTTGATGTACAACATTCTTGATTGCCCGTCCAGTTACAGTGAAATAACTGCGAAGTTGCACAAGTCATGGGCAAAGTTCCGTTTCAGCCACTTGAAATCGAAATGGTTTTCTTAAATTGTGTGTATCCTGAGCCAGTGAACTGAAGTTCAGCTGCTTACAAAAGCGGCAGTAAATGCTCGTCTACTGCAGGAATCATTTCATGGGCGTATAAAATTACTTGAATTTTTTTATTCGTTTGCTTTTGGAGTTTAAAGCTCTCAGGATTGGCTGAAAGCTTAATTTTATTTAGGCCAAAATAATAACAGCAGAATTGTTGAACAGAGAATTGTATTTTAATTTATTAAAATTTAAATTAATATTTTTGAATAAAATATTTATTGTGGGTTAAGCTAATCTAAGTGCCTGCATTCTCTTGTTACCATTTCAGCTGAAATATTTTATTAAACAGATTCTTTTATAAAGAATATAATTTAAATTTTTATTTATCTCATCGCTATCATACGATTCTTTGGAAACACTCACTACAATCCTGTTACTACAATTCAACAATCATTTCTTTTTAAACACCAAATAAGTCCAATTTTCAAGGGAATAATTAAAAAATATTGAATATTGTGGCCGGCGTTGTTTGGGAAAGAAATCTTTCGGATTATCTGCTCGATATGTTTTCAAAAGTACATAACATTTTCGGTTTTTTATTTTTAAATAACGAATACAAAAAGGTTGGGGTATTTTAATGCGGTTTTTAAAAAGGGATTACTTCAGGTTGTTTAACTGATAATAAAATGAAAATGTTGAGGTGCCTTAAAAGAAGTAATTTTAAAGAAAAATAAGTCATGGTTTTTTAAATATGTCTCTCCTTGTTTAATATTAAATTTGTGTTAAGCACACATAACTACAGGTAAAGGGAAAAAGGATAGTATGTACTCCCGAAAAAAAATTTTTTTTTAATGAATTACAGCAAAGAAAAATTACAGTGTACTACAAAGTTCCCAGCCCAAATGGTACAATCGAAACCGCGGCTAACAAGACATGAAATAAACTTCTTTATATTTGGCGTGACGCAAGAAATTATTTAAAAAACAGCCTACTTTAAGGCAACAAATTGTACAAAATTTTATTGTCTACTTTTGGGATGTCGTTAATTAAAAACCAAAAATGTAACTTAATAATGGAATATATTTTGCAAGAATAAAAGATTTGTTTAACATTCACACTCATGCTATTAATTAATTATAAAAAAACCGGCCCCAAAATATTTTCACACTTCAACGCATATTAGCGAAAATGTATTAACATACAAGGCCATTAATAAAAAGATAAAAAAATTTCTTTATAGAAAAAACGGAAGAATTATAATTCGCCACCTTGTTGACACATTAAATAAAATAGAGATAAATAAAAATATAAGAAATAAATAGCAAATTTTATTATAAATTTCCATGACTAAAAGCCATTAACATTTACATCGCAACGATATGACACAGCCATCCTGATGGGGATAAAAGTAATTTGCATAAGAGGCGAAACATGTTTACAACTGGAATTGTGTTGGAATATGGCGTTTTCAGCAAAAGGACAAGAAATTGTATTCAACTAAACATCGTTGCAGGGAAAACTTTATTAAAAATCCTTGTTTCTTATTAAAACTCCCTTTTTTTAATCTAAAACTAACTCTCCGGCATATCTGCAGTGCTTAATGTGGGTTTCAAAGACAAATTTGTTAAAGAGCAACCAACATCTTTTGCCTTTCAATTATGTAAATTATCCAAATAATGGCCACAATTACATATATAATAACAACAACGACGCCAACAACAACAACAGCAATCAGTGCTTATCAAATGTTTAATGAAACTTGACATGTTTCATGTAATTAAACAAATTACTTTAAGTAAAACGAGCTTATTCGAATGTCCTTGAAATATTCTTGCTCCTTTGTTGTTGCATATTTAGTTGGAAATAACAGTTGATTTCATAATTCATTTCATTATTGTTTTACACACAATCTTTTAGATCAATTGTAGTGTGTGAATAAAACGGAATTATAATTTCAAATAAAATTTCTCAAAAGAAAAACAAATTATTTGTAAAATATTTCTATTTAAAAATACTTACTGTATCTAAAAATTTACTGAAAAAATAGGGAACAAAATTAAAGAAAAACAGCACATGAAGAAAACTAATCAAACTGGCAACACAGGGATTTAATAAAAGTGTGCTACCAATCGGATTGATACAATTCTCGTAAGCTTATTCACAATAAAATTGCAACAAATAGAAACTGTTACCACATTCCACTAACCCAGCTTACAAGTGATAGTAAAAAAAAAAAATCTGGAAATAAGAATTTGAACAAAATTATTAAACGGAATGCCGCGGCATTACAGAGATTTAAAGTGTGCTACAATGCAATTCTCGAATTCTATTTCATAATAAAATCAGTGTGAAAAAAAATTTTTATCATATTGAACAAAGTCGCTTAAAAACTGATGGTAAGCAAAAGAAACACATGAATGTTGACGATGAAACTGTAGCGGCTTTCGAAAACAGCTATTCAGCTCTGCTGTGTAAGTTGAATATATAAAAAAAGCTGTTGTTGTCTTTCGCTTGTCTTTTTGGAATATTTATCATTTCCTTCTAAATTAACAACATTTCAAGATGATGAAACTGCAGAGGCTTTCGAAACCAGCTGTCCTGCTCTGCTGTGAATTTAGAATATTTAAAAAAATTTATGTTGACTTTCGCTTGTCTTTTTAAAATTTTTATAAATTTGTCCCGAATTAAAACCATTTTTCGATGGTGCAACTGCAGCGGCTTTCGAAAACAGCTGTCCCGCTCTGCTATGTAAGTTGAATATTTAAAAGAGCCTTGGAATATTTATCATTTCCTTCTGAATTAAAAACATTTTTGAATCATGAAACTGCAGCGGCTTTCGAAAACTGCTGTTCTGCTCTGCTGTGTAATTTGAGTATTAAAAACAATTGATATTGCCTTTCGATGGTCTTTTTTAAAAATTGATATTTTTCCCGAACTAAAAACATTTTTCGATGATGAAACTGCAGCGGCTTTCAAAAACAGCTGTCCCCGTCTGCAGTGTAATTTGAATACTTGAAAAAACTGATGTTCACTTTCTCCCTTGCTTTTGAAGTATTTATCAACTCTTTCTATAATAAAAACATTTTTCGATGATAAAACTGTAGCGGCTTTCGAAAACAGCTGTTTTGCTCTGCTGTGTATTTGGAATATATAAAAAAATTATGTTCAATTTCGCTTGCCTTTTTGGACAATTTATCAATTCTTTCTGATTTGAAACATTTTTCGATAATGAAACTGTAGCGGCTTTCGAAAACAGCTATTCTGCTCTGCAAGTTGAGTGTTTAAGAAAGCTGTTGCTGGGTTTCCCTTGTCTCTTTAGAATATTTATCAACTATTTCTGAACTAAAAATATTTTTCAATGATAAAACTGTAGTGGCATTCGAAAACAGCTGTGCTGCTCTGCTTGTTATTTTGGAATATTTCCTTCTAAATTGAAAACATTTTTCGAACTATTGCCCTATAGAATATTTAATCAAATACGTGATCTTGAAAATTGACCGCGCTTTTAACTATTAGACATGATTTATCATGATTCCCCAGTAAACACCGGTTTTATATGGTTCGATTTACTCCATTATTAATTTCGTTTTTTTCCTCGTGTTATTGCCCATCAAATCGCTTCAGTTTTCTAAATTTCGGTTTCCGTTTTGCCAAAAAAGAAAATGAAAAATATCTACCAAAAATATTTCTTCAAACTCCGTTTGTTGTTGTTGTTGTTAGAATTTTTGCTGTTACTTATTTTTCAATGGATATTTTGTAATTCCTCTACAACTTCTTCCCTGTTTAACTTTCCATCCTCTCTGGCAAATGCATTTACATTTTAATTTTCTTTATTTGTTTTGTTTGTTAAGAACTTTACGGAGAGTTTTTGTACAACGTTTGCAGAAAATGGTTTTTTTCTGTTCAAAGTTTTAAAACAACGAACATGAATAAAACAATTTACTTTCATTTACTTTTACGATGCTTAACAACAACAACAACAACAACAACAACAACAAAAGAAAGAAAAGCAAAAGCGCATAAACTAATTGCAGAGTAGGTAAGAAAATGGATTTCATTAATCTGCGAAAACTGTTCGAACAGACAGACAATTTGTGTGTTTCGGCAACAGCAACATTTCTTGGCCTTTTAAAATGTAAAATTTTTTTTATTTTAATTGAAATTTTCTGTTGGCAACAACCATCAGGATATGCATTTTATATTGATTTAGAATGTTTTTAATCTCTATTCAATTTCTAGCAGTTACTTCCTCTGCAACGTAATTGTGTTGTGCATCCTTTTCATTACAACTGATCCTTATGGCCGAAATTACAGGAACTGCTTCGTTTCTCCTTAATCCCTTAATGTACGACTACATGCTGAAATTATATCTCATTGTTTCTGGTCGATTCAAGTTTTATAATTTTATTCACTTTTATTTCTCTTAAGAGTTTGTTTTTGTTTCAAGTTCTCTGGGGTTTGTGTGCGAACTTAAATAGAATTTATGTTAAACTTTAATGCAAACAAATCTGTTTTTGTTGACCTCGACCGGTGGTGCTTAGGAGCGCACAAAAGTTTTGCAGAATACATGGAATTGTTGTAAGACAACAACAGCCTGATGGGCACTTGTAAAACTAAAGCGAAGGGATTTCAATTATATTTTTTATAATCTTGTAAAAAGTCAGCCTTTAACATTTTGGATTTATAAAAGAAAATTAAACAAATTTTATGGCCAACATTGCGGAAAGTACATAAACAAATCGGCTAAGATAAACACATAAGAATCTGGAAAAAAGCATGCGAGATAATTCGTATAAATCGTGGTGAAAGTGCCACTCCTGATAAAAGCATAAAAATCGTTAAAAGATATAGAGCTATAATAACAGTAGATATTAAGACTTTTCATTCGATTAAGATTTTAAATTCGAAATCGTCAGGATTTAAAAAAAAAATCGCCAGGATTAAAAAAAATCGTCAGAACTACAAAAAATCGTTAGAATAATGAAAAATTTTCCAAATTAAGTTCAATTGTAAAAAGCGCTATCAATTTGGAAACCTTAATTGACAATTTAAGCCTTTAAATATCGCCTAAATAACAATTAATCGTCAAAATTATAATAAATCTTTTAAAACCCATAAATCGTGAAGAGCTGGATGTCAACATCAAATTTGTTTAAGTAGTCAACAGTCCGGTCAAATCCATTATAAATATTTTTCAGCGCGATAAGTCATCAAATAAAAAATATTTTCGGTCACAACAAATCGTATATTTTAAATCGTTAAAAAAGCAATAAATCACCAATATATCAAAAAATCGCCAAGACATTGACAAATAATCTAAATCCTCAAATCTCTTTTGAAATACAATGAATAGTCAAATTTAAAATTTAAAAAAAAACTTTTAAGATAAGAGGAATCGTCTAACTGCAAAAAATAGTAGAATTTATAATTTTATTGAAAAATTTTTAAGTAAATCGTCTAACTGTCAAAAATATTTCAATTTAAAATTTGAATGAAATATTTTGGAATACGATAAATCGTCTAAGTTTGCAAACTAGTCTAATTTAAATTTACAATACAAATTAAAAAAAAAAATCGTCTAATTTACAAAAATAGTCCAATTAAAAATTTCAAATAAATCTTTTAAAATACGATAATTCGTAAAAATAGTATAAATCGTCTATCTGCGAAAAATTATCGGCATATAAAATTTCAATTGAATGTTTTGAAATACGAAAAATCGTCTGATTTTGAAAACTAATCCAATTTAAATTTTTGATAAAACTTCTAAAATAAAATAAATCGTCTGATTTCGAAAAATAGTCTGATTAAAAATTTCAAATAGATCCTTTTAAATAATATAAATCGTCAAATAATAGATATAAATCCTCCAACTCTAGAAAACAGTCCAATTCAAAATTTTAATGAAATATTTTGAAATACGATAAATCGTCTAATTTTGAAAACTAGTCCAGTTTTAATTTTTGATAAAACTTTTAAAATAAAATAAATCGTCTAACTACAAAAAATAGGTTAAATTTAAGTTTTAATGAATCTTCTGAGATACAATAAATCATCTAACTTTGAAAAGTAGTGCAATTTAAATTTTCAAAAATCTATTGAAATGCAATAAATCGAATAATTTTGAAAAAGTAGTTCATTTCCAAAATTTCGTCTGTTGCTGGCAATCGTGAGAGGGCTACTCGATTTCGTTCTGTCGAATAATTATTTTTAAGAAAAAATTTTTTTTAAATATTTTTAAATTTATTTGTACACCAGAAGGATAACGAAGGGCATCCTGGGCCAGGAAGGAAATTGACTCAACTATGGGTTGGAAAAAATTAAAACATAAAAAATTAGGAACCGAATAAATTTCCAACTCGTCTGTAGTGAGTTCTATATCCCTTTTGCATCACTTAATATGTAAATCTGATGAATCCTTTTACGCTCGTTAGTTTCAACATTTTCCTTAATCAAATTCCGCTCAGTGTTTCTGAACATTTTGTCAACATTTTTATTGACGCATTTAGAAATGTTTGCTGCCAACTTATCGCATATGAAAGTTTAGACGTGTTGTTTTTGTGTATGACAATATCCGTTTTCCGCTTTCGTACATACTCCACACCAATACAAACAAATACTTTTTAAAACTTTTAAATCATCTGGAATGTTTGATTAACTACTCTTAACAACAAACAACAAATACTCTACTCTCTCTCTCTCTCGGGTGTTGTCATTTAGACTCACATGAATGGGTAGTTGAATGGAATGTGTGCACGTATATTGACATGTGAGTGTATGTGCGTGTGTGTGTGTGTGTGTGTGTGTTTGTGTGCATAAATAACTATTAAACTTGCTAAAGTTTAAGCAAGAAAGAACATTTAAATAAAGTGTGAGGTTATGGCTACCTGTAATACGAATGTAAAACAGAAAAAAAAGAGTACGAAGAAGAGCTAAAAACTGAAAAAGGGTTCAATAAAGTTCGAGAGCAATTTAAAATGTTGTACAAGACTTATTACACAAATAAGCAGCAGATAAACAAAAGGACGAGTCAACTACTTGAGGTAACAATTTATTAAGGCTGCTGGACCACATCAAAACCCACTGGCGATTCCCTTTAAGTTTTAGTTATTATTTGTCTTTGTGTATCATTTAGTTTTAGTTGCAAATTGTATTTTTAATTTCTTTATTAAACAAGTTTTTGAACAACTATTTTATGTAAAAAAACACTCGGCATTATAGTTTCGAGTTGCTGCTACTTCTGCTACAATTTTATGACCCGGCCATTGTGATAAGAACGATATTTACTTTCAAATGGTTTTCTCCTTAAGTTGTTTGTAATTGTCCTTTTACGTAATAAAAATAGAAAATGGAAAATGGAGAATAATAATAATACAACAACAACAACAAGATTTTTAAATTACAGCAAAACAATATAAAACTTGTGCAAATTATAGTTACGAAAGTTTCGATAAAAGTTGCTGTGGAAATAAGAAAAACTACTTACAAGCATAAATTTATATTGTAAATTATTAAGAGAAAACTACAGGATTTTAATGATATTTTTTTTTTTTAGTTTCATGGCAGGGACACCGGAGGGCAAAAATAAAAATAAAATGAAATCAATAAAAAAATATAACGAATATTTTTGCTGACGTTTATTTTTTACTTGTTTTTGCTTTCTTCAATTAATAATTGTTTAGAAAAGATAAGGAGAGAGAGAGAGAGAAAAAAGAGAAAAAATAAAGTTGAAGCATTGAAGTTTAGAAATTTAATTGGATTTTTAATAATGACCTGTTTTAACAGAAATTTTGAGAAACTTTTACAACTGCTGGGTGCAGCAGAAGAGGGGGGATAATCTTAAAACAAATAATAAAATGAGAGAGAGAGTCTTAAATTGCTGACCTGAATCCATTAAAATAATAATAAGAATAAAAGAGATTTGCTTTAATTGTCTCAATTAATTACCACTAATTAATTTAATAATTTTGTCGCTAATTGGAAACAAATGAATTTTGCCCCATTGTGATGCAGGAAACCCCTGTTACTTTCTAAAACTTTTAAAAGATTTTAATAACAGTTATATTTCTTAAATGCATAAATCACTGTTTAATTATTCATTGTCATTGTAGGTGTGTTCTTTTCTAGAAAAAGGCACATTTCATTGCCCCTAAAAGCGTTATAACAAATAAAAAACTACGGCAAATATAAGGAATGGGCAAATTTGAGGTTAGGAAGTAAATTGACTCAAAAACAAACCCTTTTTGCCACAAATTTAGTTTTATTGCCATAAATATAAAGTAGAGATATGGGAGTTTTGAATAAAATAAGAGGTTGGCTAAAGTTTTACCTCTTGGACATTGTCAGAAGCCTGCTCTTTTCACTATATTTTGAACTACACTTTCTAACAAAAATTTGCTTATTTTGTAAAATTTTAATTTTAAGAGCTTCAATTGTTTGTTTTTAATTTTTTTTTTTTTTTAGTAGCACGGACTAGCACTCTGGGGACTAACCCCACATACGAAATGCATTGGGCTGGAACTGTGAAATGAGGGGGATAGTTTTAAGAAGACAGATGAAGACAGACTAGAGGATAAATAATTTCATGGCAGCTATTTTGAAGTTTACAAGAGGGGGTACTGTATCCCACTCTTTAGTGTCATCGTAGTCGATTTATTTCCCTAGTCCCGGCCTTTCAAAGGACCCCAAGGAACGGCGTTTAATTGCAAGAGCGAGGCGGCTAATTGTAAATAGATCTCATCACTTAAAATGATTTTTAATAAAAAATTAAGGGTTTTAAATTTTTACAATCAACAAGTCTGTTTTGAAAACCATGTGATTTTAAACAACAGGTGCTTTTGAAAACACGTTTTAAAAAGTATGATTTTCTTAGTGTTTTTAAATCACAAATTTTTTTTTTATATCTCGTCGTGATTTTCAAATTCTTGAAATACAAATCTTTTCTTTATTTTAATTATTTTACTCTTCAAATTGTTTTATAAAATATCTGCCATCCTTAAAGTGATTTGAAAAAAAAAAATCAATTCAGAAATAAACGTGTCAAAAAACAAGCCTGATATCAGAGCAGGAAGCACAAAATGTTATTTTTTTAGCAGAAAAGGACCCTTGAAGTTTTCGTAACTTAAAAAAAATAAATTTTAAGTTGAGAAATTTATTGAAATAATTTTTCAGGGCGTCAGAAGTCAACTTCTTTGTGATTTTAAATCACTTTTGAAAAAATGTGATTTTTAAAACATGCCGCACGTTTTAAAATTCGTTGAACGGGACACCTCTCTTGTGATTTCAAATCACTTTTGATGAATTGGGATTTCCAAAACAGGCCGAACATTTTGAAATTTCTTTTGGGAAAATGTGATTTTCAAAACTGGCCGCACGTTTTGAAATCACAAAATTGGTTGAGCGGAACACTTCTCTTGTGATTTCAAATCACAATCAGTTTTCAAAACTGGCCAAACGTTTTTAAGTCCCATAATTGGTTACGCAGAAAATTTCCTTGTGATTTTAAATCTCTTTTGGGAAAAACTGATTTTTAAAATTTTTTAAGCGGAACACCTCCCTTGTGACTTCAAATCACTTTTGATAAATTTGGATTTCCAAAACAGGCCGAATATTTTGAAATCACAAAATTTGTTACGCAGAACAACTTCCTTCGAAGCGGGATACCTCAATTGTGATTTCAAATCTCTTTTGGAAAAATGTCAAAGGATGTCACCCTTCAACTCCATCCTGGACATCCTGAATATTTTGTTATAAAATTTATTTCTGCTTTTTAGTTCCACTTTCAATATAATTTTACAATCTGAAAAGTGCAACCATTTCATAGAGAGCATCTCCCCTTTTCTGTTGTTTGTTCTCTAAAGCATTCGATGTCGTGCCTCGTATTATTTGCCTGGAATATATTTTCAAGTTTTATTTTCATACAACGACATTTAATATTTTCACATGAATCGCTTTTTATATTCAAAACATACATATTGAATACCATTTCGCTTAATCCTTAAAACTGCATTTAAATGTTTTAATTCTTGGAACAATTTCATTTACGGACTGTTTTAATGTTTCCAACGAACAGCTAAAACTAATTCTTGTGAAATAATAAATTTTCTTCTACATCAGACAACATGTGAATGTCATTTCGTTAGCATTCTAACTCATATACTGTCTGCCTAACTGGAAACACACACTCACACACACACACATATACATACATAAGAGAAAAACTTAAATACTCACACTTGAACACATGAAAGTATATATTTATAATCACAGTTTTTGGCTTAAAGGCATTAATAAGAAAAAAGCGAGAAGAAATAAGGCCACTTGCTAACATTATTTGGATGGCTCGTGTGTATTTGTTCTACATATTTATAACACACACACACACACACAAATAAATCCTTTTCTTTTGCTCTTGTTACTCAGTTTAGTAGCATATGTTAAGGCTTTGAAAAAACTAAATTTATACGTATTTTTATGTAAAAGAATATGTGAGACGACTGATTTTACTTGTTTAATGCACACAATCTTAAATATCAACATCATGCCCATGGGCTGGGGAGCGTTGAAGGTAGGCGGCGCAAAGGGAAATCTGCTGTAGCAACAAGAAAAACATTAAAAAAATATAAGGAAAAGCAAAATATATTTGACCCAAAAAACAGAAAAACTTATAAAACAAAAAAAAATTATAACAAAAAAAAAACTGAATAAAGAAAAGAATCCGAGAAGGATTTAATGCGAGTACGAAATACTTTTAAGCAAAATGCATGTGTGTTTGTGTATGTAAACAAAATGTACGTGCTTTTGCTTTTTCCTTTTCGAAAGACTGCAGGAATAGAAGATTCCCTGCAACAGCAGCTGTTCTACTTTCGTGTTTTTTTTTTTTTTTGTTGTTCTTCAAGCCAACATTTTGTTAATTTTAACAAGCACAGATTTTGTTTGCTTTTGCATTTTTATTTGTATCTGCTAATAAGTTGGCAGGAGTTGCTATCAAACATTTTAACCACGACCTTTCTTTGCACATCTTTAGCTGGAAAATAAAAAAAAATAAAAACTTGCTTGACTTTGAAGTTGTTTATATGTCCTTATTTTTTGTGAGAAAGTAAAAGCATATTTTAGGGCGTTTGTGGTTGGCCAAAAGAATATACAATTTTTATAAAATATTTTCAGGCTTCACAACGTGTTTATTTCTTTAGAAAGGACTAATTCCTCAACAAGTCTTTAGTTAATAATCAAGAAATCCTTAAGCAACTGCAGGCTAATAAAAGGCGCCCTAGAAACCTCAAGCAAAAGAATAAAATATGATTTTGGTTTCTTTATTAATTTTTACATTAATGATTTATTACTCAACCAATTCAGGACTATTTGAAAATGAAAAGAATTTAAAAATCCCATTCTCATGAAAAAAATTGCTCATGGGTTTGTTAACAGAAACCATAAGTTTTGGTGGCGTGTGATCAACAATCATTTCAGAGAAATTTGTAAATAATAAATTTTAAAATAAATTTAATGTACCAAAAACCTGCTGATAATTTTTATTACTTTTGCTGAAAAGCAGTAAAAACTCTAAAAAATATCCTTGTCCTCAGATAATATAAAAAATATCCTTCATTTTGTTAAACACTCTGCAGCCCACAACTTGGGCTTTTGATATCTGAATGCAACATTACCAAAAAAATAACGGAAACTTAAATAGTGACGCACGCTACAAAAGCTAAGAATAATTATTTTAATAATTATTACCATAATTATTAAAATAAGGAAAGACTTCTGCAGCCCACATCTTTGGCTTTTGATATCTGAATGCAAGATTATAAAAAATAATAGGAAATTAAATAGTGACGCACGCTACAAGAGTTAATAATAATTATTATTACGATAATTATAAAAATAAGGAAAGATGTTTTATTAAGCAGATGTTTTTTATATTTAATTTTCTATCCTTTTCAAAATGGGCAAAGGATTTATTGAAAGGATGTTGTTGGTGGTGATTATGTTACGCACTGCACAATTGAAATTTTTTGCTTTAATTCATGTCACCTGTTAATCTAAAAGTTTTATATCTTCAAATTTGTATTTTTCTGGGAATTAACATTTAAAACCCTTTAATATTAAATAAAGTGCAGATTCATATTCAAAAATTTATAAACAAAAATTGAAATTTCATTTGAGCTGGCGCAGATCATCAGAATATATTTTTATATCTTATTTGCTAAAAATTTCGATATAAAAAATTATGTTACTGTATGTGACGCACGGTACAGCACATGGCTGTGACAAATAAAATCTCATTCTCCTATATTTCAAAAGAAGACTAAGGGAATAACTAATATTGTGACGCACGATACACATATCAATATCTAAAAAAAAACTTTAAAAGAGATTTATTAAGTTTTTGGCGAAAATCAAGATAAAAAAGGTGATTCAAAATTATACAGCCGTTGCGGAAATCTTTTTTTGTCCAGCACTTTGAAAAAAATCAGAAAATTTCCATATTTTGTTCGCCATCTTGAATATTAAAAAATTTATTCTTGCGTTTAGGAGTTAATATCATATTTTGTGACGCACACTACTACACATGAAAATAAAAATTTACATATTCAATTTATACAGAGGATTAAATGAGAACGCAAATTGTGACGCACGCTACAGAATTTAATATGCTGAACTTTTTTTCTTTTTATTTTAGCGCTTTATTATTTTATGCACTTAAAAGGCCAGATATATAATTGATTTTGAGATGTAGACCAGTAAATTGTCTTATTTTGAATTTTTATTCCAGACTTTTGAACAGTTTTTTTCTCATACCAAAATTTTTTTAAAATTGTAACTGAAAGAAATTTATTTGAATTAAAATGTATATTCGGTTGAACACCATACGGCATACAGACTTTACAATCCACACCTATTTTTAGTCCAAGATAAAGAAAAAGAATAGGTTGTGACGCACGCTTCATAAAAAAATATGCCAAAAATTTTTACATTTTATATAACAATCTTAAATATTTATTTGTTGAAAACGGGATTAAAGCTGATTTAAAGTTGCAAAAACAAAATTCATGATGCAACACAAAAATAATAAGAAATTTGCTGATTAAAAATTAGGAAAAGAAATAATATTCCAATTTTTTTTTTCATATAATAAATTGTTTCACAGTACGAATTTTGCGTTCTTTGTTGTTTCAAAAACTCCTAAAATAATTCCCCAAAAAATAACCCTCAACTGCCAAAGCATTTTAAGCCGCTAATAAATAACCTTCAAAAAGCAGCGTCTCCGCAGGACGATTAATCAACACCAAAACTTTTATTATATAAGGAAACTCTCTCTAGCAAAAAGTCAGGTTAATAAAAGCCACAAGAAAATTTAACTGAGATTTTACAAAACAGCCTCTTAAAAACATAAATAAATTATTCATTTAATTTAATTTAATTTAAATCAATTTCCATAAAAACAATAATTTTAAATCCCCTCCAAAATCAACTCAAAAGCACAACTTCTAATGAAATTTCCGCAAATTTGTCAAAGAAAATTTTTAATTTGTCAAGAAGAGCTCAAAAGAAAATTTATTAAAAAAATATTTAAATGAAATCCTGCTCAATTATGTATGTATGAGTGAGCATAGTTAATTAGGACGCCTTGATGTATGCTATGCCATCACAAACAACACCTCGCAGGTGTTTGCAATTGTGTGTGTGTGTGCTAAAGAAATAGTTTTATGTGGGTTTTTTTCTTCTTTTTCTTCCAGTAATTTTACAGGCAGGGATTCATTGTGGCAAAGAAAAAAATGCTTGTCATGTGATGAAATTTATTTATGAGGCTTAACTCTAAACAATAATTTTCCTTGCTGGCACCACGACATATGCACTCTGTGGCAAATATGTAAGCAAAAAAAAACAATATTTGTGTATATGTGTGTGTGTGTTTGTGTGTAGTAAACACACTCTTACTGCTACAGGTCTTGTAATCGTGACATGTGTTGTTTCGTCCTTTTATCATATAAGACTTTTAACTCTTATGAATGCAGGAACTCTTTTGTGTGTGTGTGTATGGGTAAGTCTCTTTATTTGTATGTTCTTTAGCAAAACAAACAAAACGAATACTTCTATGAAAGTTCAGATTTCAATACCAAAAACTTGTTTATTTTATTATCGCTTTGCTTTTCTAAATTTCACGTCGATTTGTATGTGTATTAAGTTTTGCAAACATCGGAAAAAGTTTCAAATCAATTTGATACTCCTCTACTTTGTCTCTAATAAATATTTAGGCAAAAGGAAGTATCTGGCAAAAAAAAAAGTAAAAATATTCATACAAGTTTTTCCAATTTTCGTGCTTTGGGCTTGTCAATATTTTTTGTCTCCACACATGCACATAACTCCTGCACAGTGGGCTAACGATGAAACTAGTTTTAATATTGAAACACATTTTTATACAGACATGTATTTTATACATGCCTGAAGGCAGCTATCATGACAGTAGCTTTTATAAAAATAAATTTTATAGAAAGTAATTTTGTAAAAATACTTTCATAAAAAGCAATAAAAAAAATATAAAAAGTACTTCTATATGTAAAATATTCTTTTACAAATTTCTTTTACAAATTTCTTTTACAAAAAGTTCACAATAAAAAGTACTTTTGTAAAAAGTGTTTTTATGAAAAGTACTTATATAAAAAGTATTTTCATGGTCAGTACTTTTTTAAAAATACTATTCAAAGAAATATTTCTTAAAAAGGTACTTTTATAAAAATTACTTTTCTAAAAAGTGCTATTATAAAAATTACTTATATAAAAAGTATTTTCGAGATCAGTACTTTTTTAAAAATATTTTTTAAAGAAATATTTCTTGAAAAAGTACTTTTATAAAAAGTACTTTTGTAAAAGGTGCTATTATAAAAAGTACTTATATAAAAAGTATTTTCATGATCAGTACTTTTTAAAAAATACTATTCAAAGAAATTATTCTTGAAAAAGTTCTTTTGTAAAAAGTTCTTTTGTAAAAAGTTCTTTTGTAAAAAGTGCTATTATGAAAATTACTTATATAAAAACTATTTTCATGATCAGTACTTTTTAAAAAATACTTTTAAAAGAAATATTTTTTCAAAAAGTACTTTTATAAAAAGTACTTTTGTAAAAAGTGCTATTATAAAAAGTACTTATATAAAAACTATTTTCATGATCAGTACCTTTTTAAAAATACTTTTCAAAGAAATATTTTTTGAAAAAGTACTTCTAATACCAGTATAAATAGTACTTCTATAAAAGGTATTTTATAAAAAGATCTTTCATGAAAAGTCCTTTTACAAAAAGTACTTTAGTGGGAAGTACTTTTATAACACTTGCTTTTATGAATTCTACTACTACAGAAGGTACTTTTATAAAAACTAAATTTGTGAAAACAAATCTTTCAAAAATTACTTTTATAAAAACTAATTTTGTAACAATAAAAAGTATTCTTATAAAGTGAATATATAATGTGTACTTTTATAGAAAAAGTACTTTTGTAAGAACTACTCTCGTAAAAATTACTGTAATTAAAATGCTTTAATAAAAAGTGCTTTTATAAAAAGTACTTAAAAAGTACTTCTATAAAGGCACTTTTATAAAGAGTTCTTTTTTAAAAAGTACTTTTATGGAAAGTATTCATATTAAGAGTATTTTCTTAGTAAGTACTTTTTTAGAAAGTACTTTTCAAGGATATACTTTTATTAACAGCATGTTTTTCTGAAAAAGAACATTTATAAAAATCACTTTTAAAAAAAGTACTTTTAAAAAAATCACTTTTATAAAAATCACTTTTAAAAAAGTATTTTTATAAAAAGTACTTGTGTAAAATGTATTTCTATTAAAAGTTGTTTTTAAATGTATCATATTAAAAGCGCTTTTACAAAATGTTCCTTTACAAAAATTACTTTTCCAAAAAAAAAAACTTATAAAAGTAGTTTTCTAAAAGGTACTTTTATGAAAACTTTTTATATAAAAAGTACGTTTTTATGAAAAGTACATTTTAATATAATGGAAAGTACTTTTTATAAAAATTACTTTTATAAACAATACTTTTATAAAAATTTTTTAAGTAAAAAGTACTGCTAAAAAAGTACTTTTATGAAAAGTAGTTTTTTGAAAAGTACGTGCTTAAAAATTACTTTGTTTGAAATGTATGTTTTTGAAAAGTATTCAAAAAGTACTTTTGTAAAAAGTACTTTTATAAATAGTACTTTTTTGAAAAGTACGTTTTTGAAAATATTAACCAAAAAGCTATACTTGTGTTTGTCTGTGTATATTCTTATAGTATAGTCAAGTAGGTTTTTTTAAACTCTTTTGCCCACTGTGATATGGAATTTCTCTTATTAAGTTTTTACTCGTTATGACGTGCAAAGTGTTGAGCTTCCGAGGCTCGAGGTCACATAGTTTGCAAACTTTTTTTGCACCAAACTGTTATTCTGCTGCCACAAGTTTCGGATAAAAGAAAACACTATCAAACGTTAAATATCTGCTCTAAGTGGTGAACTCCAGTTCGCAAGTGTTTGCCTTGTACGTTTCTCTGTGGAGTCGAAGGTTTCTTGTCAGTTTTCCATACAGTTTTTCTTTGCTTTTCTTTAAATACATTCGTGTTTTCATTATTGCTGGCCATTATTTGTTTATGGGATGTGTGTTTTTAGTGTCTGTGTGTATGTTTGTGTGTGTGTGTATAGTTTTGATGGTGCAGACAAAAAAATTGAAAACAAACAAAAATGTTTATATGCCTGCCGACAAGTTTGACCCACCTTTAGGTGTTGCTTTAAGTTTTTTTTTTTTTTTTTGTTGCCTAAATTAGCAAAAAAGAAACTGCTAATAAAAACATGTTTTTATAGGACTTTTTTGCCCCGATGAGTTGTTTTCGACAAATTTTATCTCCTCAAGCTAATTTTGCTTTTATTTGTTTGTGTGTTAGTTTTTCAGTTTTCAACTTAAATTCGGCAGTAAATCATTGGACGTTTTGATAAGTGGGCTTTCGTTTTTATTTCAGTGCTACCAGCTTGACAGGACTGGCCAAAAAGAAAAATTGCCAATCTTATTTCCAAGGCCATTTAAGTTGTCTCATGAATTTAAGGGCTCGTTAAAGAAGAGAAGCTCAGAATTTAGGGGGGAAAGATTAAAGAAATTAAAGTGATTTATGACTTTGCTGACATGCTGGGATTATTAACTTTAAATGCTCTTCTTATTTTTTCGTCTACATTACGAAGCCGTACAACTTTCAATTATAATGAAATTATCTCTCACAGTTTTCAGGCTGCCACAGTTTTAAATTTCTTATCTTCAGTTGCATCAAACAATTTCATGGCCATTTTGAAAATATGGCAGCAAATTTCTTTCATATTCTCAACTTAAAAATGCGACAGTTAAAAATGGAAATTGTTGTAAACGTATTTCAATACTGTTAATTAATTATAGAAATTGATGTTAAAATATATTAAAAACCTACAACCGGTCTGAACTGAACTACTTTTCCTAATGCCATCTCCTTAATAGTCCTGCAAGTTTTTGCATCGTTATAGCAAACATTTTCCATTCATTTGCAAGTCTTGATTTCTTATTTTTCCAGCTTCCATTTCTTCGACAGAGAATTATTAATTAAAGGCAACTAAAAACTGACAGAAATCTTTGCTCAACAAACAATTGCCAAAGACAATATTAAAACAGAAGTTGTCAGACAACTTGAAACGATAAAAGGAGAAATTATAAGAAACAAAAATATAAGTAAAATTTTCATATGCTGAACATTTTACAAGAACAATATTAACTTTAATTTATATTTCTTATTTTCTATTTAATAAATAAATTTGCATATAAAGTGATTTCCAGCAAAAAAGATAAGAGAACAACGAAACAACAACAAAAAAGATGACTTTAAAAAATGACAAAGAAAATAAGAAAAATTAAAGCAATTCATAATGTTGAATACATGCAGACGACACTGTAGGTCTTGTTGGTAACCGCTGCACCGTGGCACGCACTAAACAATTATAATTATTATTGAAATTGTTAATACTCTTAATTTTATTTGTAATTATAATTAAATAATCTCAAAAAAACTAACTAGGATTATTAAATAATTATATTTATAGTAATTATTTATATATTTCATAGTTATAATTATAATTTTTTAATAATTATAACTATAATTATATTAAATTAAATTTTGTAGTCCAACTGTTCAAGTAGTGTTTTTAATTCCCAAAGATATTAAAAATATTTTAAACTACAAGTCAAAGTCAAAATCAGTTTTATATAATCAAATCACACAGCAGAGCAGAAGAGCTGTTTAAGAAAGCCGCTATTGATGAAATTAATTTTAATTACAATTAATTGTATCTTATATTGTATAATTTATGTATTTATATAATTATTGCTAATTATTTAATTGGAGTAACTGTAATTGAAATCACGTCTAATTTTAATTTATTATAATTAATTATAATTAATTAAAATTAATTACAATTAATTATAATTTATTACAATTAATTATAATTATAATTAATTATAATTAATTGTCATTAATTACAATTACTTATAATTAATTATTATTAATAAAAATTAATTATAATTATAATTAATTGTAATTTATATAATTTATGTATTTATATAATTATTGCAAATTTTTATTTAATTACATTAAATAAATAATTTGCAATAATTATAATTCAAATTATAATAATTATAATTATAATTACAATTATAATTATAATTATAATTATAATATTTATATTATAATTGTAATTATAATTATAATTATAATTATAATTATAATTATAATTATAATTATAATTATAGCTATAATTATAATTAGAATTATAATTATAATTATAATTATAATTACAATTATAATTTATTATAATTAATATAATTTTATATAAATGTAATCTTAATTATAACTCTACTTACAATAATAGTTATATTTATATTTATAATTATAATTACAATATTCCTAATAATAATTATGATTATTATATTTGTATTATTATGAATGTAATTGTAATTAAAATTACAATCAATTATAATTAATTACGTTTGTAATGAAAATTATAATTGAATAATGATTTTGGTTGCGCCTGTTTCCGAAAGTTGTCAAATAGTTTTCTCCACTTTCTTTTCAAACTTGCATCATCATCCATATTTATAACTGTATGTGCGAGTGTGTATGTGTGTGTGCCTGTGTGCGTATTTGTGTATTTATTTATTATTAAGAAATAATAAACACTTTCGTGTACTTCTCTTGCAATACGATGCAGCCGTGGCAGTAGCAGTTGCAGCAGTGGTTGTTGTTGTTATTATGTTTTTCATGAATAATAATCGGGATTTGTCCTTTGACCTGAATCATTATAAAATTCACTTAAATATTAAACAGGAATATGTTGCTGGTGTCTGTTGGAATGGTAGTAAACATAACCAAACAAACACACACATACATGCATACTGAAGGACATGTGTAATATTTATTTAAGTGCATGTGTGTGAGTGAGTGTTCCCAGCATGTTCTTTAAAAATTTATCATATATAATCTTTTTTTTGTTGTTGTTGTTGGTCTGCTTTCATTTTGAATCGTTTGCAGTGATACAAAATGTATTCAGTTCTTTTATGAAAATTGCAAATGTGCCAGCAGGCATGTATTAAATAAATTAAAATTAAATATGATCAAGCAGATATTTGAGATGGTGAGAGATAGAAGACACTATATCTGGGCTTAGCAGATTTTTGTGATATATTTTCAGTGTATTAATAATTTCAGAGTCCTTCTAAAGGACAAGACAATCTGTTTGTGTTCGTTCAAAACTAAAAATATTATTGTTTTTTTAACCATCAATTTGCTTTTTTTTCTAACCAAAGTTGTTGCTGTTGGCCGGCCAGTTTTGGGTCAATGTGACTCGATATTCTATTTCTTCTTCTTGTTTTGGTTAGTGTTGTGCGTGTTACCTCAAATTGAAATTTTGTTCACCTGGTGTTTTCCTTTTCATGCTCTTCAATATTTATGCATTTTTTGGCTGCCTGGCTTTCCTGCTTCTTTACAAATTCTTTCTTATATTTTCTTTTTGTTGTTTTCTTCTTTGCAATTTTCATTTATTTTCGTATGACAGGTAAGGAAATAAGTTTTACGTCTTGAGCAAGTGCGTGCGTTTGCTTTGTTTTCCTCTTTCGTACGACGTTTGTTTTTGTGTGTCTGCATTAATATTTCGTTTAAATGTTATTTTTAGTTTTGCTTCTCTGAACAACATCTTGTTGTTTTTTCCTTCATTTATTTTTCTTTAATATTTTTTTGTTTCTTGGTAAAGTTTTTCATAACTTTTCTTGTGAAGTTTTTTTTTGGGGAAAATGCTTTTTATTTCCTTTAAGAAAATGTGCAGGAAACCCCATATAAGGAAGCATGTGCTTTTTGCAAAATTTATAGAGTTTGAAGCAGATAAAAACAACAAACAATAAAAATTTATATGTGATAAATATTTCCATTATAGTTTTGCTTGTTGAAGAACTTAAAATTTTATTTTAAATCTTAAGAATTATCTTGAGAAATTTTTCTAAGAAATCAAATTTAAAATTGGTTTTATAATTTAAAAGAAAAGGTTTCTTTTAAATGTTATTTCATTAAAATACTCTTTCAAGGAATGATGTTGTTGAGAAAACACCTTTTAAATATGCAAATAAAAAAAATCATGTTTAAAAAGTAAGTTTTTCAAAAACTACCCCTACAAAAAATCACGTTTAATAAAATATTTATTGAAAACATTGGATTTTAAAAGAGCACCTTTAAAAAGTATGAATCAAAAATGATTCATCTAAAATCAGCCGATTTAAAAAATTTCCATTTTTAATAGTACAATTTAACAGAAGTAATCTTAAAAAAGTATCTTTAAAAAAGTATCTTTAAAAAGCATATTAAAAAAAACGTAATATTAAAAGAAACTTAAAAAATTTTATTTGAAAAAAAGTACTTTTGAAGAAGCACTTCTAAAAAAAAGTATCTGATTACAAAATACTTCTTCAAAACGCATCTTGAAAAAAATTCAACATAAAAAAGGAACTTCACAAAGTGTATTTCAAAAAAAAAGTACTTTTGAAAAAGTGTCTCCTCAAAAATGTGCGATTTTCAAAAAGATTGCTGAAAAAGTGCTTATAAAAAAGTACCTCTTTAAAAAGTAGCTTTAAAATTATCTTTAAGAAAATGTAGTATAAAAGAAGGAACTTTCAAGAAAAGTACCTGGTTTAAAAAACTACCTTTTCAGGAGTATTTTTAAAAAATACTACACAAAAAAAAAAGAAACTGAAGAAGTTTATTTCAAAAAAAGTACTTTTTACAAAAACGCTGTTTTAAAGAGATAATTTTTTAAAAAGTCACTCTAAAAGGGGAACTAAACAAACTTAATTTAAAAAAACCGTACTTTTAAAAAAGTGCCTTCCCAAAAACGTACCTCTTCAAAAACTATCTTTTAAAAACGTAACCTAAAAAAGGAGTTTCAAAAATAGTATTGAAAAAGAGTAGTTTAAAAAAGGTACCTCTTCAAAAAGTCATTTAAAAAATAGTATTTTAAAAAAGTACTTAGAAAAAAAGTACCTTTTTAAGAAAGTACCTTTTCAAAAAGTATCTTTAAAAAATGTTACTTAAAAAAGAAACTTAAAAAGTGTGTTACAAACAAGTACTTTTAAAACCGTTGCCTCTTTAAAGAGGTGCCTTTTCAAAAAGTCTCTTTAAAAAGGTGTAACATAAGAAATAATATTAAAAAGGTGCATTTAAAAAAAAAAGTACTTTTGATAAAAGGGCCTCTTTAAAAAAGTACCTTTTCAGAAATTATCTATAAAAAAGTAACATAAAAAAGGAGTTTCAAAAATAGTATTTAAGAAAAGTACTTTTAAAGAAAGTACTTCTTAAAAAAAATACCTTCCAAAAAGAATCTTCTGAAAAAAAAGTTACCTCTGAAAATGATTTCTGGCTGTTCTGGAGCTATTTTCACTATTTGGAAAATGACTTTTTAAGCTTCAGGAGTTTTTTCAATCAAACGAATTTAATTTAATTTCAAATATTCTTCAGTCAATTTATAGAAAAATGTTTTTATTTTATTCTGTAACAAATTGGTTCACTGATATCTCTTTAACCAAACATTTTCTTCTTATAAAATTAACTCCCTTTTTAATAAAAAATATCATTTACTCGAAAAGAAAAACATATTGTTACCGCAACAATTTATTACTTTTCATTCTGCTCATTGCGTTTATTATAGCTCACCTGCACTATTTTTTATTAGATAAAAAAGAAAAACGAAAAATGCTTGACACTTTAAAAGAGGAATAAAATTATAGAACCTCGTAAAATTGTAAAAAACTCATTTTACGTTTAATTAAGTTTCAAAACTTTTCAATTTGTTTCGTTTAGAATTTTTTTTCATGAGCTTTCTAATAAATTGAGTTGATTTTGCAAGTGTGTTGTACACGTAGAGTCGTTGCACAGTGGGAAATTTCCCAAGAGAAATTTAAAAAAATATAACCTTAAGAAAAATCTCAATAATATTTGAAATATTACAAAAAGGAATGGATGGATATAGAATCTTAACAAAAAAAATATTTTCATACAAAATACCAGAAGTACCTTTTTAGCCAGGGTACATTTTATCAGAAATGTTTTTTAATGAAGGTACTTTTCAGTGAAATAAATTTAAAAAAAGTACTTTCTATTGAAACACTTTTTAACAAAATCACGTTGTATTAAAATTAACTTTTCAATAAGTACCAAAAAAAAAACGAATAGAGAAGTACTTTTTGAAAAGTACCCTTTAAAACAAGTACTTTTTAAAAAGTACCATGGAAAACAAGAACTCTTAAAAAATCACCTTCTATTAAAAGTATTAAGTATCTGCTTTTTGAAAATACCGCTTTTGAAAAAAGTACCTTGTAAAAAGAGGGCCTGTCAAAATGGTACTATTTGTTAAAAGGCCGCCTTTTAAAAAGTATACTTTCAGTTTGTACCCATAAAACCATAAAGTTTTAAAAATTCCTATAATAAAATTTATCTCAAAAAGTATTTTTCACTGATAATGTAAAAATAGTTTTAGACAAAAATGGCTTTTAGTAAAAGCCATTTTGAGCAAAAGTACCTTTTGAAAAAATTAACTTATAACAAAAAACTTTTCCAAAATACTATTATTTTTAAAGCACTTTTAAGGAAAAATACTTTAAAAGGAAATCAATATAAAAAACTGCCTGTAAAATTATATTTTTTTAAAATTACTCAAAAGGTACCATTTCTAAAATGTACTTTAAAAAAGCACCTTAAGAAAATGTAACTTAAAAGTACTTTTTAATAACCGTATAAAAATAGTTTTTTGATAAGGATACATTTAATTCAAAAAGCGTTGCAGTAAAACTACTTCTTGATAAATGAACTTTTGGCAAAGTACTTTTTCCAAAAAGTACTTATTAAAAAGTTAATTGTAAAAAAGAATACTTTAAAAGAAAATATATTTACAAGAAAACGCCATTTGAAAAAAGACGCCCTTTAAAAAAGTACTTACAAAATAATACCTTATCCAAAGGGTACCTTAAGAAAGTACTTTTTGGTTGGAGCAACTTTTTTTAAATAACTTTCAACAAATATACTTTTTAATAAAAATATCAAAAAGATAATAACTTTTAATTGAATATATATATTTTAATTAGTTACTTTTTTTAAAAAGTTTCTTAAAAAGTACTTCTTTTATAAAAATTTTTTAAATAAAACTTATGAAAATGATTGTGTTTAAAAAAATAGTTTTAAAAAGTACCTTTAACAAATTGTAGCTTAAAATAAAAAGTACTTTTTCATTAAATTAAATTGTAGTAGGAAATAAACGTTCAATAATAGCGTATTTTAGTGAAAGAATTTTTTAAAAGTACAAGTTTTGATAAAATAACTTTTATTAAAATATCTATTTGAAAACATTTCTTTAAAACATACTCTTTTACAGAAATTCCTTCCAAAAATTACTTATGAGTACATTTTAAAAAATATTTTAAAAAGTGCCTTTGAAAAGATTAGTTTTTACAGACTAAAGAACTACTTTTTAATGAAAGTTTAAAAGAACTTTTTAATAAAAGTATTTTCTAAAAAATAATTTTCAATAAAAATAATTTTAATAAAAATTAAAAATACATTTTTTTTAAATTTAAATTTAAAAAAAACCGTATACAATTTATTTCATTTTAAAAACGGGTTTGAAAAATACTCTAAAAAAATTGGGATGTAGAAACTGTACTTCTACAGAAATTTTACTTGAAAGTAATTTTGAATAAAAATTCTTTCTGAAAGGGTGATTTTTAATAAAATTAATTTTGATAAAGTATTTATTTAAAAGAAGTTTATTTTAGAAATTTAATTTAATTTACAATTTTCAAACACTGAGTACATTTTAGAAATATTTTTTTACTGAAAAAAGTACTTTTTATAAACTGTACCGTAGAAGTACTTTTTTGTGAAAATATTTTTCAATAAAAATACCTTTTAGTAAAAGTACTTTTTTATAAAAGTACGATTTGTTAAAAGAATTATTCTATGAATTTTATTTTGATAAAAGTACTGATTAATATGAGTATTATTTCTGCACAGTGGGACCTTTTCTAAAACAAATTGTGTGTATTGAATACCTTCAATTTCAATGTCATTGTTACTGTCAATATGCCATATAGCGAATTCAGCAGCATTGCGAAATTAAATTTATTTAAATCCTTAATTCCAGTTCATGCCCACTGTGCAGTAGTTTATTAAAAAATATATGCAGTTCACCTTTCAAATAAAGTTAACCGTACGAGAGTTTGCGAAAAATGTGTGTCAATTTTCACCTTAAATAATTTTTTAAAACATTTTGTGCTGCAGCTTTTAGTTTGTGGTTGAAAGTCGTGCCGCAGTACAGCGTATAAGCGGCAGAGAGGAAAAGGGGGCACAAAGTCCTTAACCAAAACAAAATAAAAAAATTGTACGTACATGCTTATGTATGTATATAAGCATTATATGTACCTACACATACGGGTGTGAGTGTGTTTGTGTGCAGGATAAAAAATATATAAAATAAAATTTGAAGCAAAATAAGTGTCATTTACTTTATTTTCTAACTTCGTTATATGGATTTGAGAACACAGAGCAGACATGAAAACTAAGAAACTTTCCAGCACACACACACACACACACACACACACTTTGACTTTCAGGTGTAGAAAATTTCCAACTTTTAAATTTATTTGCTAAATATAAAAATAAATGACATTTTTTGTCATTTCTGCTGTATTGAGTTTGTGAGTGCAAGAAGGTAAATACTCCTGCATGTATTTTTTATATTTTTCCTTCTTTTATGTTCTTGAAGGTGCCACCGTTTTCGCATCCAGTTGACTTCTGTTAAAAGGTTGTATTATAACGCACTGCATGTCGTAGCAAATTGCAGATATTTATTTAAGCTTCTTATTTTCGCCTTAAATATGGCGAACGCGTTGGGCTATTTTTCATTTAAAATTGAATGCTGCACGAAAATGAAATTTATTTAAAAAATTTTTTCCGTTACTTAAAAGGCAATCAAATAAGTCAACGCAAACCAGCCACTAGTAAAAAAATAAGTATTAAAAGAAATGTTTGCTGCAGCAGTGCTTTTTCAAAAATGTCATTTTAATTTTTAAAAAATCTCTTCAAAAATTTTATTTTCAAAAACCTGCTAGAAAATCGCACAATTGAATATATTGGAAAATTTTAAACACCAAAAAGTATGCAGCATTTATTAAGTAGGTTTTTTTTAATGAAGGCCAGTTAATAAGTTAATATAAGAAAGCGTAAGTACAAGCAAAGTATCTTTTTAAAAGGTACTTGCTGAAAAGTACCTCCCAAAACTTACTCTTAAAAGAATACTTATTAAGCAAGTACTTATTAAAAAGTACTTATTGAAAAGTACATGACTTTTAAGAAACACATATTTGAAAAGTACTTTTTAAAATAGTGTCTTTTAACAGCAAAATTTGTAGAAAAGTACCCTTTGAAAAGTACTTTTTATTAATTTCTTTTTAAGAAATTTTAAGAGGTAACTCTTGGAAAAGTACTTTTGAAGAGTTTTTAGCAAAAAAAAAAAAAACCTTTTATATAAAAAATTATCAAAAAAAGCGCTTGTCTTTAAAAAAAACACCTTTTAAAAACACTTATTAAAATAGTGTCTTTAAGAAAAGCAATTTTTAGAAAAGTAGCATTTCAAAGTGTATTTCCATATTAAAATAAATGTACTTTTGAAAAAGTACCTTTTAAAAACTGCCTCTCATTTATAAGTATCTTTTTAATAAGTATCTTTTTAATAAGTACCTATTTAAAACGTACTTTTCAAAGAGTTCTTACATGAATTTTAAGAAACACATTTTTTAAAAGCACTTATTCAAGTAGGCTCTTAAGAAAGTATTTTTTAGAAAAGTACTTTTTGAAAAGTACTTTCAATTTTATATATTTTTTTTATTACTTCTTAAAATATAATAACAAAAAAGTACTTATTAAAAAAATAATTATCGAAAAAATTGTGGGCCATTAGAAAACCACCTTTTAAAATAGTGTCTTTTAAAAATAGTTTTTTCGAAAAGTACCCTTTTAAAAGTACTTTTTACTAAGTTTTTTTTACTACTTCCTAAAATAAAATACATTATAAAAATCTTCTTCTTGTGTAAAATTATGTTTTAAAAGGTACCTTTTGCAAGAGTACCTATTCGAAATGTACTTTTAATGAGTAGTTAACTAAAAGTACTAACAAAAAGTACTTACAAAAAGTACTTATAAAAAAAAAGTGCGTGCCTTTCAAAAACGACATTAAAAATAAATACTTTTTAAAATAGTGTCTTTTAAAAAAGCATTTTCTAAAAAAGTACCATTTAAAAATACTTGTTTTTTAAATTAAGAAAATGTACTTTTAAAGTACCTTTTGAAAACTTACCTCTCGTTGAAAAGTATCCTTTCAATATGTACCTTGTAGAAATGTACCTATTCAAAATGTATTTTTCAAAGAGTACTTTTTAAAAAAAGTACTTTTCAAAAAATACTTATAAAAAAACAACAACATGCCTTTTAGAACCGCCTTTAAAAAATACTTTTTAAAATAGTGTCTTATAAAAAAGCGCTTTTATAAAAAGTACCATCCAAAAGTACTTCATTTATAATTAAAGAAAATGTACTTTAAAAAAAAAGTACCTTTGGAAAACTTGCCTTTCGTTGAAAAATATCTTTCCAATACGTACCTTGTAAAAAATTACCTATTCCAAACGTATTTTTTAAAGAGTACTCTTTAAGAAGGCACTTTTTAAAAAAGTACTTTTTAAAAATACTTAAAAAAAAACGTGCCATTAAGAAAAATACTTTTTATAGTGTTTTTTAAAAAATAATTTTTTAAGTACCATTTAAAAGTACTTTTTTTAATTAAAAAATTGTACTTTTGAAATAAAGTACCTTTTAAGAAACTGCTTATCGCTGAAAGGCATCTTTTAAATACGTACCTTGTAAAAAACGACCTATTCCAAACGTACGAGTATATTCCAAAGAGTACTTTTTAAGAAAGTACTTGTCAAGGAAATTCATGAGTTAAAAAAAACACCTTTTTAAAAACGTTTTTATTGAAATAGTTTCTAATAAAAAGTAGTTGCTTAAAAGGTACCATATAGAAAAGTACTGTTTGAAAAAAGTGCGCTTTAAAAAATATTTGTTTAAAAAGTACTTGTAAAGAAGTACTTTTCCAAAAAGTGTTTTTAACGAATCTGATTTTTTCTAAAAGCATTTTTAAAATGTGTTCTTAAAAAAAGTTTCTTTTTAAAATCGCTTTTGAAAAAAGAATATCTTGAATAATTTTGTATAAAAAAAGCTCCTTTTATTGCAATACACTCTCAAAAATAAAGTGATTTTTTTCATTAACTGACTTAAAAATATTGATTCTGCAAAATTTTTTTTAAATGTGGGCTCTTAGAAATAAATCAAATTAAGTGAGACAAGAGAGTTGTTTGGAAGAAGGAAACTCTCTATTAAAAATCCTTTGCGATGAATTTGATTTTAATAAAGTAGCTGTTTCAGAAATGCGTGTAAATAGTTTTTTCAATTGATCGTAATATTCAGTTTCAATTTCTGTTAACGATTTACTTAACTGAAAGAGGCCGCTTTTGGAAACCGGTTTTGTTTCAAAAGTTATTTTAAAAAAATTGTGGCCTTAAAACGACTTTAAAAAATTAATGAAAAATCTAATGAAAAATCCTTGCAATTAGTTTTCCGTTTGTTTTTTATTTTTAGTTTTTCATTAAACTTTGAAAAGTATTTAACTCCAGATTTTTAATATCGACTGGCCGAAGCGTCGTTGCAAAAAGTTGCAGCATGAATTTTGTTTATTTTCAAACTTTCAATCATCTCTGTTGAGCTCCTTTTTTTTCTAATTTTATTTGTAAAAAGTTTTCATTTTTTTTAGTTTTTCATTTTGATTTAAAGTTTTCCTTTTTCTATTCCTGAATAATTTTTGTTTTTCTTTTTTTTTCAAACAGAGAGTTTCCTTTTTTATGAATATTTATTTATGTCGTGTTTGATAATCAATTGACTGCATTTTGATTAAATGTGTACTTGAAGTAAATGAACTCAGTCCTTGATGTTGTTGTTGTTATTGCAAATCTCTCGCAAATGTGTTCTCAGTTGGAGAAAAACATAATCATTTGCCAGGGGGGAGTTGGGTACAAAAAGGGTGGTGGCGACTTAGCGTTGTATCATGTGTTTCATTTGTAAATGCTAAATGAAAAATGGGATTTTTATTTATGGATTTAAAGAAAATGAATGGAAGATTAAATCAAGAAAAATATGTGGGGGATTTGCGATATGAAAGGATATGAGAAGGAATACTTCGGAAAGGATTTTCGTTTGCGAGCAAGGCATTTTAAGACAATAATTAATTAGCGGGTTTAACAGTTTGGAATTGTAAAAATAATATAGAATGTGTTGGTTAAATAGAAAGGACATTTTTAAATGAGGGCGTATGTTTATTTGAATTATTTATTTATAAATAATAATCCTACACTGTGGAGCTTTTGATGGCTCCTTAAACGGTATTTGGTTATTTATTTGATTCCTTTTATACCTTTAGTATCACTTTGCAAACTCTAACGGATACTGAAGTAATTTTGAAGTGTGTTTTTTGGATGAAATTCGATTTTAAATTTTATTTAAATAGTTCAAGGATATTGCAACTGTACACGAAGGATGTCTTAACAAGTTTCAAATTAGCTCGAGTTAATAAATCTCTTTATAAAGGGTGTTTTTTATAGAGTGATACAAGTTTAAATCATAATAAAACATAGTAATATATTTTTGATATCAATGAAACAGTCTTTTTTGGATAGAAAATTGTATAACATTAATTTTTAAATATGATTTCGGCCATGTGATCGCCACGGCTGGCGCCTACAAGGCGCAATCTGCAACACCAATTTTCACCAACAGTAACATTCTGACCATCATCGTTTTTGAAGACATATGGGCCAACGACTCCGCCAGCCCATAAAGCACCCCAAACAGTAATTTTCTGTGGATGTTCATGGTGTTTCGACAAAAGCTTGTGGATTCTCCCCGCTCCAAATGCGACAGTGCTGGTTATTTACGTACCCATTCGACCAAAAATGGGCCGCATCGGATAATAAAATTTTGAATGGACGAAGTGCACGATAAGTTTGATGAACAGAACCATTACTTTGATTAAAAATTTCCACGATTCGCACGTGTTGCTCTACTGTAAGTCGATTCATAATAAAATGTCAAAGCAAACTTAGCAAAAAGCAACTATCAGCTGTTAAAAGGGTGGTCAAATAAAGCAGTGATGCCAACTCAAAGTTGTATCACTCCATAAAAAACACCCTTTATAGAATTTTATAAAAATAAAACTCATTTGAAACACTCCTACGCATTCAGCAATTGAAAGCGTTTATTAAAAGGACATAAAAATTAAATTGTTTATTGCTCTTAAAATCTTTATTTTCTTAAGGTCTTTTCATTATTCCATTCATTGCGGTTGTTAATTTACACTAAATATTTGCGTTCTTTCTTTTAAATTTCTTATAGATTTGAAATATTATTGAATCCTTATCGCTTAACTCTAAGCGTTGAAACTAATCGTTAATGTAATTTTAATTACACTTTTTAATATACAGTGGCAACGAAATCAATAGCCACTGATTGGCAATAATCAAAGCAAAATTTACTGCTCAAACGAGTACTCAAATAAAAGATAAAATAGGAAAACAGAAAAAAAACTGAAACAAAAAAGAACCCATTAAATTATATGGCCATTTATAATCACTCGCTCTCTCTCTCTCTCCCATTCTGTGAACTAAAAGATACGCCATAAAATTCTAATAAAATATCTTAAGGAACCATTAAAAACTTAAACACAAAAAGTTCCAGCAAAACTTGATGTTAATAAAAATCTAGAGAAAAGAAAAACATAAAATTAAATAAAAGAAAAAAAAAACAAAGAAAATATAATAAAACTTTAAGCAACTGACCTTTTCTTTAAAGTCATTCCTCACTCCTACACCATTTCCAGCAACTCTTTAAAACTCAAACTGCTCGAGTTACAAATTAAATTTAAAAATTTCTATAGCAAAATACTGATTTTATTAACATATTTTTCATATTTAAAAGAAGAAGAAAAGCCTTTAAAATAAATAAAATTTATATTTCAATATTATTCGTTGGATACGAAAATATTTTATTTGATAAGAATCAGAAAAGGACATTTAGGGCCACATAAATTTGCATAAATTGCTGAGATATTCCAAAAGGCACAGCAACGCTTTTTCTAAATTCATAAATAAACTCAAGATAAAAACAAACTTTTTTCTTCCTAAATAAATTTAAATATTCGACTAGTGTTGTGTTAAATGGCCATCGCAACGTTGCCTGAAGAAATCCGAAAAATTAAGTGATAATTTAAAAAGAAAACTGACCGTTAATAAAGACATCTGGAATGCTATAACAGGACAGTTTTGGGCTAGAAAAAAAGCACACACACGCACACGTAATGATTTGTGTGAATAAACAAGTAACGCATTTTCTGTGGCTCAGAAAGGACTCCGTATCTGTTTGTGCGATTTCAAGGATTTGTCCACTCAATCTGGCTGCTTTTGTTCATAGCTTTTCCTTAAGCTTTGCTACTCAATCATATACAATTTTTTCTATTCCATTGTCATGATTATCGTTTTACTTAAAATAAAAAATTGTTAAATTGCAAGATTAAAATTGTATAAGTACAAAGGAAAAGTACTTATTGCAAATGGTACCTGTAAGAATGTTGCTTAAAGTTTTTAAGGGTCAAGCACATTTGATTTAAAAGAAAATTAATAAAACAACTGCCACAATAACTCGAATAAATAATCGCAATAAAAAGTGACTTTTCTTGAAAGTGCGTTTTCTTTGAAGTGCTATTTCCTAAAACTACTTATTCCTAAAAATACCTATTCCTAAAAATAGCTTTACCTAAAAGTACCTCTCCTTAAAAGCACTTTTCTTTATATTACCATTTGCTAAAAGAACTTCTTTCAAATAGTACCTCTTTTTAAAAGTCCTTATTTTTTATTAAAAGTACCTTACGTAAAAAGTACTTTTTCTTAATTGTACCTTATCATAAAAGTAGCTTTGCCTAAAAGTAATTTTTCTGGGTGTAACTTTTAATTAAAGTACTTTTTCTAGAAGTACCTTTTAATTAAAGTACTTTTTCTAAAAGTACCTTTTTAGTTACAGTACTTTTAAATAAAAGTACCTCTTGATTTTGTAACTTTTCAACAAGTAAACAATTATTTTCTTCAAAGGCCTAGAATCCCAACAAAAAGGATATAGTATTTTTCCAAAAATCTTTTTTAAAAAACCAACTCCTAAAAGTGTTCCTAATTAAATTAAATCGGCTCCGAAATCTGTAGGATTTGTGTATATGAAAATAAGTTCGAATGGCTTACGATTTCGCTTTAAACAAATAAGATTTTCTTAAGAAAAATTCACAAGGACTTGACAATTTTCAATTGAAAACAATTTTGTTAATTAAAAAGTACAATTTATCTATTTTTTAAATATGCTGTTGAATAAAGAAAAATCTTTTGAATTGGGTCAAATATTAAAAAGCACGTGATAATAACTTGTTTTAGAAGTAGATGGAAATTAAAAATTCATAATTGTCGTACATCCTTGACGATGTCCTTAAACTACTTGCATACTTGAAGTTACAGCAAATGCAAGCAAGTTTTTATTCAACATATAATTTTCAATTTATTTCATTTGCAATCTTTGATTACTCAGTTCAAAGTCCTTTTTAGCTTCATTTGCATATTTATGAAAACTAAATAGATGCTGAAGACGAGTCCTGGCACATGCAATTTATGTTTTAAATTTACATTTTATTGTTTCTTTACAAACTGCATTTTTAATGTCGAATGATACATTTTATTTAAATGGAAATTGCAATTTTCAATCCCAAAGCCAAATAGTTTTATTTAAAAATATATTTATAATATATTATTATTTATAGAAAATTAATTAATTTAAATGTAACGAAAAATATTTAAAAATTCTTTTTATTTATTTACTTCCAAAACAACTATTTATTTAATTCCATTATATTTGCCTCAGTATACAGAAAGTCTACAGGACTTTCGCAGCTCTTAACAATCTATCAGTTATTTAAAAGGACCTCTTTAATTATGCAGGAAAAAACTTTCCAGTGGCCCATAATTCGCAATATCTTTTAAATTTCTGTTATTCATATCCCCATAGTGTCAGAGATTTATTGAAACATTTTCACATTAATTTATTTAATTAAATTAATTTTCATTTTTATTATTATTAAAATCTTTTTTCCATTTTTTTGTATTTCTGTGAACAAGACTTTTTTCCATGTTATTGTGCAACAATAAAATATAATAATTTAAAATGAATTCGTAGTACGTTTAAATTAAATGTCATGCCAACGAAAAAATTATATAAAAATCTCAGAATTATTGCCGCGCGTTTGTGTACTTTAAAAATATATAAAATTTTGTACAGACTTTATTTAAAAAATTCAAATAATAATTCAAAGTTCAGGGCCGTATTAACAGGAATTTATACATATTTAAGAGTCCTTAACTATTTGAGAATTACATAAAAAATCATGAACAAATATTTTCAAAATAAACTAATTTTATTCCATATGAATTTCCATTATAATTCTCAAATAGTTTACGAAAAATAATGCATAAACAGAGAGGTTTTGAGAAAATTTTTCATAGTCTACTGATGAATTGCGGGCATAAACACACACAATTAATTTTCAATATGGGTGCTGTTGGCTGCTGTAGTGAATACAGGGCTAGGATGCCTTAGATCCCGAATCCGAATCCGAATCCGAATCCGCTCTCGATCTTAAATGTGGTGCCAAATGTTTCTGATATGCAGTAGTACAAGTTTGTGTTAATTATTGCCGGCCAGTCTCACTGACGAAGACACTGGTCGCTGAATATTGCCAGCAGCAATTCACAGTGTCGTATATATTAGAGAGCTGCAAACAGCGTCTTTTTTAGGCGTTACCTGTAGCGAAAGCTTCACCTGCGAAGTAACAAGGAATACAACAAAATTCTCTATCTTCTAATTTGTCTGCATCTGCCCTTTTAATACTAATTCCTTCTTCTCAGTGCAGGCTTAATGAACCGCAGATGTTGCAGACATCCCCTGACATAAAAAGAAATAACGTTCGACATGATGGAAAACCCCATATGTAAAAGAAATTGGGAATTAACTACAGAACCTATTTTAAAGCGAAAATAAAAGTCCATGTTTAATATGAAAATTATTTGTTGACTCTGATCCCCCGAGACAAAAATAAATAAATTTCGACATCATGGAAAACCACATATGCAAAAGAAATTGGGAATTAACTACAGAACCTATTTTAAAGCGAAAATAAAAGTCCATGTTTAATATGAAAATTATTTATTGACTCTGACCCCGAGACAAAAATAAATAGATTTCGACATCATGGAAAACCCCATATGCAAAAGAAATTGGGCATTACCTATGGAACCTAATTTAAATCGAAAATAAAAGTCCATGATTAATTTGAAATCATTTGAGACAAAAACAAATAACGTTCGACATCATGGAAAACCCCATATGTAAAAGACATAATTCATTAACTACAGAACTTAATTTAAACCTAAACAAAAGTCCATGTTTAATTTTGAAATTATTTTTTTACTGTGATCCCCTGAGACAAAAAGAAATAACGTTCGACATCATGGAAAACCCCATATGTAAAAGTCGTGAAACATTAACTACAGAAACTAATTTAAAGCTAAAATAAAAGTCCTTGTTTAATATGGAAATTATTTATTGACTCTGATCCCCTGAGACAAATACAAAATAACGTTCGAAATCATGGAAAACCCCATATGCAAAAGAAATTGCATATAAAAGTTCATGTCTAATTTGAATATTATATTTTGGCTCTGATCCCCTGAGACAAAAACAAAATAACGTTCGATATCATGGAAAACCCCATATGCAAAAGAAATTGGGAATTAACTACAGAACCAATTTAAAGCGAAACAAAAGTCCATGTTTAATTTGAAAATTATTTGTAGACTCTGAACACCTGCGGCAGTCATGCTCGATCTTATGGAAACGCCCATACCGCATACATTTATTCATTTAAATATATCATTTTCAGGCGGCGCAAAATATTATGAGTTAAAATTTTTTCATACGAAATGTAATATTATTGAAAGCCATCTTGAATGAAAAGCAGCTCCTAGTGAATGAAACGTTGGATTAAATTCCATAATTATTTTATAACGAAAACTATTGATTGGTGTCGGCTACGAAAATGCCACGTATTTAGTAAAATAATAAACTGTCGTAATTATTTTTATACTCGTACAAAATCATTTACAGCAGGAATTTTTCGCTGTGACAGAATGTGTTGCATAAATTATTTAATGAGAAAAAGGCAGACAGACAGGATTGACACATACAGAAACTGTGAAGAGGTATTTGAGTAGTTTGATTATTTATAAAAATATATTAAACAGATTTATTTCAAACATATTACAACAGAAATTAAATTCTTTTAATCAGGCAATCTTATCTTTATAGAATTCCTGGATTAATATTTTAAAGCTTGAAATGTTTAAAGTCAAATTGAAGCATTAAAAAGAAAAGCATTAAACGAACGCTTTTTTGCAACGAATTGGTCAACGAATTTGATAATTCAATTAAGCTAAAAAGGTTTTTATGAATAATTGAAACTGTTAAATTATTTATTGCAGGTTAACTGCCACAATATCTCAAATAAATTTCAAAGAATTATCTATTAATAAAAAGGGAAAATGGTATCGGATACACTTGATATTTAAATAAACCTGCTGCTTGAAAAGTATTGACGTTTTAATAATTTATTTTCAATTTCTCTTTGTAACTTCTAAACCAACAAACATCCAATAAACTCTGACCGTATGTTTGATATATGAAAATCTTTTATAGACAAACTGTCAAGAACACGCTTCTCCACATCTGAAAACCTTTGAAACCCTAAAAATATGCAACGTTTTACGTGCAGGTAAGACTGATTGATTTCGTGTGTTTTTATTTTTCTTTTTTTTTCTCTTGGCCATCAGTCAAAATTTGTATCTGTTAATAAACATTGAACGCACTTTGATAGCAGAAGGATACAAATCCTGTGCTACAATAAACTAAAATGAAAAGTTTTGCTCGCCCTCTCAAAAAAATGTTAAATAAAAAACTACAAAATTAAATTGATCAGTCAAGTCTAAAAATAAAACTACAATTTAATCTTTTTAACTACTCATATTTTATAAATAGATTTCTAGTTTTCAACTCAAGATGACAACAGCAAATAGAAAAATTACGATTTTGAAAATTGTGACATTTTCAGTATCGAGGAGAAAATAAATTACAGTCAAGTGATGGCATCGATACAACTGCAACTGGCATGTCGATAAGACCATCCACAGTTAAGAATATTAAGTTTTATCTTTTATAAATTATTACAGTTAAGCAGAAATCATTTGCAGACATGGCAAAAGCAGCTGCCAGTTGTTTTGTTTCCGCCAGTCAAGTTGCTAAAAATAATATTATTTATTAAAGTTGTAAGAGTCACTACGACAACTTCATGTTGGTCTAAGGAAGGAATTTTATCGGACGCATTAACAGTTTTTGATTTTTACAATTTCACTTTAAGCCAAACTGTGCGATAAACTACAGGGTGGATGAACGTGCTAATGATTTTATCGAAGCTGCCAGAAACACACAACTACCAGTGGCATGTGCCAAATTTTAGGGCATAGTTTTAGGAGGACATTGACTTCTGAATTTAAAAAAAAATCACTTATTTCCAATTTTTTCCTTCACGATATCTCTCAAACGGATTAACCGCTTTTGACCCGATTCGCAGTTGAGAGCTGATTAGTTTCTGGAATCGGGCGTTTGAAAGTTATTTTAAAAAAACCGCATTAAAAATGTTGTTTTTCTCTAAGTTTTTTAAAATTTCTTGGAATTCAGCTCAAATTAATTACAAGTTCAATGGAACCCTTTAGAATGCCAAGAGTTTGATTGAAACCGATCAAGCCGTTCCAAAGTTGTAAGCGGGTCACATGCTTACTCACACCCACATACACACACACTATTTATACAAATTTGAATCTTATTCGAATAAAGACTACAAAAATATTATATTTGAGCGCAAGCAAATTTCTTAATTTATATTATTCTTGAAAATAATTCAAAATAAATAATAAATGACAAGACACAGTAAATTTATTCGATTACAATTTAATTTTTAAAAAATTAATCGATTAATATTTAAAATTTAATCCAAAAAAAATTTATCACACAAAATTTAATCGAATATATAATACAAATTTTACGATCAAGAGTTATTCGAGTAAAATTTAATCGAAAAATATTTAAACGATTAAAATTTTAAATTTGATCGAAAAAAATTTAATTAAAATCTAATCGAATAGAACTTTTACAAAATATATTATAACTTGAACGAAGTTATTCGATACTTATTTTACGAATAAAATTTATTTGAGTAAAATTTAATCAAAAAATATTTTAATCGATTAAAATTTAAAATTTAGTCAACAAAATTTAATCGAATAGAACTTACTCAAAATATATTATTATCGGAACGAAGTTATTCGATACAAATTTCACGAATAATATTTATTCGAGAAGAAGTTAATCAAAAACCGATTAAAATATAAAATTTTATCCAATCAATCGAATAGAACTTAAAAAATAAATGTTTATTTGAACGAAGTTATTCGATCTCACAAATAAAATGTATTCGAGTAAAATTTAGTCGATGATATATTAATCGATTAAAATTTGATCAAACAAAATTTAATTTCATATATTATTATTTAACAAAGTCATTCGATTAATACAATACGAATCAAATAATTTCGAGTAAAAATTAGTCGATAATAGATTAATCGATTAAAATTTTATTAATCCAGCAAAAGTTAATCAAACGAAATTTAATCGAATAGAACTTTCACAAAAGATATTATTATTGGAACGAAGTTATTCGATACAAATTTTAGGAATAAAATTTATTCGATTAAAATTTAGTCTGTAATAGATTAATCGATTAAAATTTGATCCAACAAAATTTAATCGAATAGAATTTACTAAAAATATAATGTTATTTGAACAAAGTCATTCGATTAATACAATACGATTCAAATAAATTCGAGTAAAAATTAGTCGATAATAGATTAATCGATTAAAATTTTATTAATCCAACAAAATTTAATCAAACGAAATTGAATCGAATACAACTTATATATATATTGTTTGGACAAAGTTATTCGATACGAATTTACGATCAAAACTAGATCGAATAAAATTAAATCGAAAAATAGTTTAATCGACTAAAATTTTAAATTAAATCCAACAAAATTTAATCAAACGGAATTTAATAGAATAGAAATTACTCCAAATATATTATTATTTTAACAAAGTTATTCGATACAAAATATGTTATTCGAATAAAATTTATTCGAATAAAATTTGTTTAAATAAAATTTAATCGAATACAAATTTTACGAATAAAATTCATTCGCCTACAAAATAGTACAATTTTGCTATTTTAATTTTATTTCACAAAATTTATTCGACCATTTTTATCCATATAAAATGTTGTTTGTTGTCTAAATTATAATTCGATTAATCGTACATATTCGAACGCAAAAGGATTTTGGATTTTATTCTCTGGGTGTACACGATTAACTTCAGTAATTATCATTGAATTATCAGGAGCAGCTTTTTCTCAAACAGGAGTCACAGTCAGCTATTAACAATATTTTATGAATATGAACGCAATTTTCCATAAATCTCCCTCATTTTTCAACTTGTCAAAAACTTAATGAAGTAATTTCATCTACACTAAATCCTGCCAAAGAAAAAGAAAATAAAATAAATAAATGAACTGCCAAACGAATGTAAAAATCTTCAGCAAAAGCTAAACTGACAACATCAACGAAAAGCTATTTGGAAGACTGAAGTCATGAGCGCAACAAATCTTTTTTTAGAATAAAAGATTTTCAGCTGGAAAATGAAATAGAAGAGGAGACAATATAAATTATTTGCATGTTAGACCAGGGGCTGGGAATGCAGAATTAAAAGAATATTATGCGTAATTTTCAAAGAAAATATCGGCAACGACACTGGGCTTTTATTTAGTGGACAATAAATTTATTTATTCTCAAGAACAACAAATCAAAAATAAGCTGCTTCCCTGAACGCATGACTGCCTCTGTGTGGGAGTATATTTTCCTTTCAGAACACACAGCGTGCAAATTTGCTTCACTCCAATATTTTTTCTCAAATTTTTTTTTCTTTTCTTTTTTTTTTTAATTTTGATATGTGACACATGAATTCAAATGTTTGTGGAAAATGTTTTGATATTCTGTGAACAATAAAATCTCGACATAAATGCTCTCGGTACATTTGGCATAAGAAAATTGCAATAAAATGTAGTACAGTGGGCTTTAAAGCTAAACAATTATTTACACTCTGCAGGATTAAAATTCGTTTTGAAATTAATTCTGTTTCAGTGCATTCGATTAATTTTAATTTCTATAGTTTTAATTGAAATTTTTATGTCTATTTGAATTGAATTTGAATTGTATTCGAATAAATTTTATTCGACTAATTTTTAATCCTATAATATTATTCGATTAAAATATTACTTATATATATATTTCGGTCTAAACGCCTGGTACACGATCTTACTCACAAACATTTTATTCTGCTTTCAATGTCATTGTAGGTCAGTGAGATATCGTAAGTCAACCGGTTTTTATTAATCGAATAAATTTTGCTGTGATTAGCGCGAATTACAATTTTTTGTTTTATTATTATTAACAGACTTGAAAATTATATTAATAGTAAAATTGTACAATTTTTTAGGCGAATAAATTTTATTCGTAATAGTTGTGCTCGACTAAACTTTATTCGAATAATTTTTATTCAAATTAATATTTTTTGAACAACATATTTTTGTATCGAATAAATTTGTTCAAATCATAATATATTTAAAAAAGTTCTATTCGATTAAATTTTTGTTGGAATGAATTCTAATCGATTAAACTGTTTTTCGATTAAATTTTTCTCAAATAAATTTTATTCGTAAAACTTGTATCGAATAACTTCGTTCACGAAATAAGTTCTATTTGATTAGATTTCGTTTGATAAAATTTTCTTGGACTAGATTTAAAATTTTAATCGATTAAACTATTTTTCGATTAAATTTTACTCGAATTTATTTCATTCGTAATATATTCGTATATTTTGAGTAAGTTTTATTTAACTAAACTTCATTCGGTTAAATTGCATTCGATTGATTTTTAAATTGTATACGATTAAATTTTAATCGAATAAACAATCTGCGACATGTCATATATAATTTGATTTCAGTAAATTAAAAAATCTGCTTGTATTCAAATATTATATATTTATGGTGTTTGCTAAAATTTTTAATCGAATATAAAAATTTTTATTCGAATAATTTGTATTCGATTAATTTTTTTCTTTCGTTTAAATTCCAATATTAATTGCAGAGACTACTGCAAAATGCTATAATTTATTTGAAATATTCGTCTCAAAAGAATTTGTAGGCGAAAACGTTACAAACGAATGGACCCAATACATTCACTGTTAATGCCCGGGTGTTGCACGATTAATTTTATTAGTGATTTTTTATGAAGGAGTAAAGATTCTTAAATAAGTATATCTTGCTTGCAATATAATTTTTTTTTTTGCTATTAAGTGTATCAACAGTCCTACTGTGCCCTATTAAGACGACTAAATTGATGATGACAATTTACTTACCATGCACACAAATGATGATAAGAAGATAAAAAAGTAGAGAAGAAATCATTTTGTTGTTGCTGCTGCTGCTGCTACAACTATTTGTTGTTGTAGTTGTAGGTGTTGTTGTTGCTGCTGATGATATTACGTTGGATGTTTTTGCTATCGATAACAATGCGGAGAATAGAACAGCTGGTAGAGAGAGAAAATTAAATTGCTGACAATTTTGCCGTTTCTGTTGGTATTTGTATTGATAGTTTTGTTGTTGTTGTTGTAGCTGTACTTGCTGTTGCTGCTGCTGTTGATAAATATGTTGTTGATGCTTTTGTTGCTTTTTTAAATGACACAACTTAAGACAGATGTTTTCATTATATTTTGAATAATTTTGTATTGACTTCATGTTCTTGTTCTTGGTGCGTGCCTGCCTGTTCGAGTCTGTGTCCTTGTCCGTGTATGTGTGTGTGTGTGTGCTTGAGATGGACGAGTAATGATTTTATTGTTAATTTTCGTAATTTTTGTTTCTTTGTTCTTATGTTAAAATAAAACCATTTTCTTGCAACAATTTTCATAGATTGTGGTTGTATTTGTGTTGTAAATACGAGATTATAAATTAAGGACGTTTCTTCATGCCATCCGTTTCCTTCTCGGGCAGACAAACAATTATTTGATAAAAAACACAGAAATGTTCTTAAAAATGTTATAAATTTTTATTTTCATGTGTATATCTTTGGTAAATCCTTTTCTTATCTCAATCTCTCCGGGCAAATTGTTTCATTTTTTTATTTAAAATTTTCTCTTGTTATTTTTATTTATTATTAATTGAATTATTTCTTTTACTTGTTTTTTGGTATATCTTTTTGGCAGTTTCTATAGGCGTAATTTTTTTCCTCAACTGCAGGAATACTTATGTGTGTTACTATTTCATAACCAGCATAACTTTGAACAGTTTTCGCTGTATTTGTTTTGTTAAAGATTTTAAAAGAATTCCTAAATAATTCTTTGTGCGAATGATTTGTGTCTTCCGCGCATAATTTTCCTGTTTTTTTTTATTTTATTGTTACAAAAATTTCCGCTGTTTATTAGTTTTGTAATTTATTTGCCGAAGGAAGTTGTTGAGACAGTTTTTATCGCCTTTTTATTGCATTTGCAACGTTCGAGTTATGGGCACGATTATGATCTGCAATTATAAGAAATTTAATAAGAATTATTATTGAAAATACTACTGAAATGATTTAGTTGTAAGATTATAAGACAATTCGCAAAAAGTTGTTAAAGTAAAATAAATATTTTAAAATGTTTATGAAAATTTCTATTCCAGTTCACTACTTCGTAGTGACTGTTTTCATGAAATTTTATTCATTCAATTCTTTTACAATGTCACTAGATATCCTTCTCAGGAGCAACTACACTCACAAAAAAAAGATAATGATTTCAATTCTATATGGAATAAAGTTGTGGGAAAGCACGATATCTAGTGACCGCGTGACACAGGCAGTTCACCATTAAAAAGATGTTATAATATTTTTCAAAATTTTATAAATCAAACACAAAAACTATACTTGCAATTTCAGGACCCCGCGCTGTAGCGTGCGTCACTGAATATAAGACTGTTTGCATTTATTTATTAATTCAATTTTCTTTCATTTTAGCACAAACAAATTTAAGTTCAATTAAATTTCTCAGTGTTTGAGAGTAGATAGATACATATACTGTAGCATGCGTCACGCAAAACTACAAATATTTGATTCAGCTAATTTTCGTCTAATAAAATTTTGGATTGTAAATCGAAAGTTAAAAAACTTTTCGTGTAAAAATTGTTGTAGCGTGCGTCACGTTTGAATCATTTTTTTTTACTTTTGCTAATATGAAATTGAGTTATATTTTTTTTAAAGATATTGAGTAAAACGGATTTATTTGCAGGAAGTCTATAATTTTAAATAAATTTGTATGCCATTTTTTTTTGCAAATAAATTATGAACAAAACTTTGCTAATAGATTGTGTAACGTGCGTAACAGTCTGCATTTTTCTATGTACTATTTTTGTAAATTATTAGTGTTGTAAAGATTTCATAATAGTATCTGTAGCGTGCGTCACAAGCTCAATTATTTTTTTTAAATAATTTTGTAAACTTTTTTTTCGCCTTTACCAAGGGATTTATAAATGGAAACATGTATTTCAATTAAGAAATTCTTCGTCACTTAACCCTGTAATCAACTAATATTTTATATCATGCACGAGTACACTTTAATTTAAAAATTAATATAAAAAAAATTAAATCTCAATTAACTGGTCGATATATTTAAGCTCAAAGTTTTTTTATGTTTAAGTGCAAAACTAATTACGAATGAAGCGTGCGTCACACAGTATTCGCCCCATAATTAATTGAAATTTAAGTAGTTTGTGAAATAAATTGTTGAATCGAAACGATAGAAGGTGCCTCAAGTGGTCCGGGGTGTTCAAACAATTATTATTCACTTAGAAATCATTTCAAAAAAGTTTTTGTAAGAAATTGGTTATTTACAATAACAACAAAAACTCATTACAAATAAATCTCTTCGATAGTATTTAAATTTTAAATAAATTCGGAACTAATAATAAAGAACTTAACCAGCAATTGGCAAAGTTAATAATGACCGTCCAACTTAATAAGATTATCTGCTTATGTCTCCCAACAGAGTTACCCAGAGTAATTTGGCCGTATCTGTTCGAAGTCTCAGTGCACAAAACTCATAATCCCAAAACATTAACAGACACTCACAATCAAAAAATAATTGTAAAATGCCTTAAAAGCCTTTAATATTCCAAATTGATCTCGTGCTACTTCTCATAACAGAAAACTATTGCCTACTTCAAGGCTGCGCTGTATACTGCAGATATCCAGAGTAAATTTTACTATTGCCTACATCAAGGCTGCACTTACTGCAGGTATTTAGAGTAAATTTTACTATTGCCTGCTTCAAGGCTGCGCTGTGTACTGCATATATCCAGAGTAAATTTTACTGTTGCCTACTTAAAGGCTGCGCTTTGTACTACAGGTATCCACAGCAAATTTTACTATTGCCTGCTTCAAGGCTGCGCTTTGTACTACAAGTATTCACAGTAAATTTTACTATTGCCTACTTCAAAGCTGCACTTACTGCAGGTATTTAGGGTAAATTTTTCTATTGCATGTTTCAAGGATGCGCTTTGTACTGCATATATCCAGAGTAAATTTTTCTATTTCCTGCTTCAAGGTTGAGCTTTGTACTGCATATATCCCAAATAAATTTTACTATTGCCTGCTTCAAGGCTGCGATATACAAAATCAATTTTAATTGCTCAATATTAATTTTAATTGCATTAAAAATTAATTTTTATTACAAACTTATGAAGCGAAGGAGCACAAATTCAAACAAAAAAGAGAGAAAATTAAAGCCAAAATAAACAGATATCGAGTGTTAAGGTCTTGTATTCATACAGTCGAGTTGCTTTAATATAATTTTCTGCTTGTTATTTGATCCCGTTTGAAAATTTTGTTTCGTACAAGTCTTCCTGCAGCAACACTTTTGCCGTCTTAGCAGTTCTTTTTTTCTTTTTTTTTCTTTTTCTTTTCTTTTTTTTTTCTTTTTTTATTTGTAATTTATACTGATTGAAAAAATCAGCTAGAATTTTTCTCGCTGTCGTTTGAGTTTTTATTTAATTTTAATTTTCAGTTTTTTTATACGTTTCGTTAGTTCATTTGGCTCGTGCTTTAGAGTGTCTGGCATTTAAACATTTTCGTGGCTCGTTTTCTTTAAGGATTCTTTTGAAATTATTGCGTTATATGAATTTGGGAATTTTTTCATTTTCATGTTGCTCCGGCAGGATTATTATTAAATCGTATGGATTTTCACTGGAGTCTTGTTTGTTGTTGGTAATTTTTTTTCCGAAAAAAGATTTCCTTCTGCGTTATTATTTAAAAGAAGAAACTGAGGTCCAGCTTATTGCAGATTCTTGTGCTCATCACTCAGTGATTTTAATGATGATAATTACTAGCATGATGATAATGATGATGATAATTATGATGATGATGATGATGATCATAATGATGATGACTATTTTCATATTGTGCTGTAAGTGTTTGCGAAAATGATGCTGTTGTTTTTAAATTTTAAAAATAAAAAAATTTAAACCATTTGTAGCCATCATCACACTCAAACAGGGTGATTTTTTTTATATGCTGTAAGGGAAATTTTCCTTGCGAGAGCAACCAAATCAGACTATTTTAAAATATCACCCTTTAGAACAATAAATAACACACACACACACATTCACATTTTAATGCCTTAAAGCAGTTTTTCATTATGAAAATGCAATCCTGTGGAAAATCCCATAATGAGTTAAAGCAAAAGCTGTATACACTCACACACACACACACAGACATGCTAACACGGCCAAAGTAAAACACAGCAGGAGCAATTTTATTTTTGCAAGGAATAAATGAATGGTCAAAAGGGAGACCGAAATAAAGAGAAAAAGAGAAGAAAAAAAGTAAAATGAAAATTATTAAATGATTAAGTGGAAAAGTAAAGAACTAACAATTACGATAACAAAAAATAAATTGTTATTTTTATACTTAAATTTTGATTAAAAAAAATACAATAAAAATTAATAAAACAGTTTTGAATTTCCACTGAAATTGTTGGGTGGAAAAATGCAATTAAATAGGATAATATTTTCCATTTAAGGCTGACTGGCTGCTGTTGGCTTAACAAAAAATTTTTAATTCCAATAGAAATATTTTTTTTCGCTTGAAACGAATAATGTGCATAACATGCTTATGCACGTTTGTGCATGTTTATGCATGCTTTAATTTGTAAGCATGTGAGAATCATAAGTGTGGCATTCCGTTGTTTATTTTTTATGCAGAAAATAATTTAAATTTTTAAGTTAAAATCGCTCGGCTTATGGTTTTCTTAAATAAAAAAATTAAAATTTTTTTTTTTCACAAAAGGATTTTATAGCATCATTTTTATTTATATTTTCAGGGGAAAAAATTTTTTAGCTGACCTATAGCACAGTTAATGCGAAGGGAACTAAAATTTAGATATTTTGGAGATTCCCACAATTACCTCTGAAAACGCCCAAAATCCCCAAGTAGATAATTTTTTTGTGCATTTGGAGTTTTTTTTTAATTTTCGGTAAATTCAGTTAATTTTTATGTAAATCAGCTGTTAGACTATATATTTCGATATTTAAAATGTTCGTATCCATTTTAATATTAAATTAAAAGGATCAATATGTGGTAAGGATATTTGGAAAAGGGTTCAGGCACACCACCACTGTAACAGTTCTGGATTTTTTCGTGTCATATCTGTCAAATTTTTATGTCAATAAGTTAAAATTCTGAATTCTTAAAAAAGAATTTTTTGCAGTTTTTATTGATGGTCCTTCTGACCGTACGTCTGCATGCCTCTCAGTTTTGGCAAACTCTTGTTTAGTGCTTATCAAGAAATTGTTTCTATCCATGACAATTGCAAGAAAAATCAACAGCCCCTACAGTTTTATTGCTGTACCGAAATACTACTTTTTCTTGGGTAAACAAAACAGAATTAAAAACAAAGCAAATAAGGATATGTCACACACACACACACACACACACACACATTTACTTATGATGGTGTACTACTTTTGTGTGCAACGTAAAATTCATTCCGATTTATATATATTTTTTTTTTCTTAATTTTCTCCCCACCACTATTTTACTTCGCTGTGCAAGTTCATGTCAAAAACTATTGCCGCCTTCTAGGCAGCCAACAAACAACCACTTGTAATAATTTGTTTATACGCCGCCATATATTTTACTTTCTGATAGTAAAAAGTCATGGAACGCTAAACCGATTTTGTTTTTCCTTATAAAATTTTCTTTGGAAACCTCCAGAGTGACGGCAGGATGTACGAGTACAAAGAAAACTGAAACACGTTTAGCACGTAAAGCGGTTAAAAAGTTAATATATTTATTATGTATAAAGCAAAAGGTGTTGTTGTTCCTTTTGTTCTTCTTTTTCTTTTTTTTCTCTTTTGCCCATTTTCAATAGCAGCTTCGTCATCATCAGCACTATTAAGCCCACACGAGTAAAAGAATTGAGCTGAAAAAATAATTCACAAAATAATAATAAAAAGGAAAAATTGCACTTGAACGTTTCTCATCAGCAGCGTGACGACGCTGTTGGCTGAATTGTTGTTAAGAGCAACAAAAAGAACGAAAAAAAGGCTTACCAAAGAGGACCATTGAAAATGCAATTCTCTATCAAGGATGTGCATATTAAAAACGAAAATTATGCAAAGAAAAGAAGAAATAATACACGATTATATAAGCAATTTGGAGGATGTTGTGCGGCACATACTCAACAACTTGAAAATGTACAAACAAACATGTTTATCTATTCGTGCAGCCTGCATGCATGTGCATGATTAAGCATGTATTTATTTTGTAATATATTTTGGTTTTTTGTAATGTCGTCTGGGGGGGATTTTTATTCGTTGAATAAATTCCAGTTTGTAAAATAATTATTCAAACATGATGGCTGTTATAATTTCTTTTCTTTATACTGCTCTAGTCCACATCCTGGCTGCTCTTATCGTTTGCCTTGTGCATGTAAATGTCAAAAAGAAGTGTTGAAGTGCTTGTGAGTGTTTTGTACATGAGTTTTCGTTCACCTCTTTTTCTTTTTGTTCATTTGCGTTACATGTAAATTAAAAGTATTTTGCTTTTGATGTGAAAACAGGCGGTAGTTCTTTATTTGATTTTAAATATCGCGGAAAAAAGAGAAACTTGAAGTACTTAACAGGAAGTCCTGCAAGAAGGAAAATCATTTTGTAGCGCTGTCGAAAAAAATTAATAAATAATTTAATTACAAAAATATTAAAAATATTTTTATTTAAACATCGAATTCTCTTACCAGGATTATTAAGAGGATTTTATTTGTAAAAAATATTATATATTCTTACAAAATTGCTTGTGTGTGATCTTGCAGATATCGAATTTGTTTCCTATTTGGACATAAAATGAGGAAAAGTAACGTTCAGCACAAAATTATTGGTTATTATCGAATTGAGCTTAATGAATGAACTCAATAAGAATATATTAAGCGTTACCATTTATAAGAAAGTAGAGTATAAAAAAGTAGGGTAACGTTCAATACAAAAAAATGTTTTGCTTTCTATTTGCTTAAGCGCATAATTGCAAATAAGTTGTGTTGAGTACTATTCTTACAAAAGCAAAGAATATAAAAAGAGTAACGTTCAGTACAAAATATTCATTTAACTTATGGTTCCTTGAATTGGGTATACATCGCAATATTAAAAATAAATTTTTGTTTAATGGTAACAATTTAAATTTGTTAAGAAATCAATATATGAAAAATAAGGGTAACGTTCAATACAAAAAGAATGGTTTTGTGTTGCTTGAGGCAATATTCATATAAAATTATATTGCTACTCGATTAAAATGTCGAAATTATCTTAAGGGAAAACAAGGAACCAGAAACGAGTGAAGGTAACGTTCCGTACAATATACTACTTTAGTTTTTGGCAAAACAAACTCAATTTAAAACAAGATAATAAATTTAAATAAATTTATATTGTATTTTATTATTGATAAGAATGCAAAGTATGAAAAAGAAGGGTAACGTTCAATACAAAAAGAATTACTTTATTATGCTTGGGGCAGTATTCATATAAAATTATATTATTACTCCTGCGAAATATCGAATTTATTCCAAATTTTTGAATTACTACCCCAAGACGGAAGGCTAGAGATAAAAAATGAGTAAAGGCAACATTCCGTACAAAAGCATTAAATTGTTTTTTCGCCAAATGAATTGGGTTTACAGCAAGATTCTAAATACAAATAAAATTATATTGTGTTTTGTTATTGATAAAAAAACAAAACATGTAACGTTCAGTACAAAAAAAAAATTCCTTGTTTTAAAAAATATCAAATTTGTTTCAAATATATTTTTGAAGATGGTATAAGCAACAAAAAAACACATGATGAGAAAATGTAACGTTCAATACAAAATATTAGCTTGGTTTTTGGCTCAACGAAATGGTTGTGATAGTGGATTTTTTCAAACAAATATCGAATATTATTGAATCATAAATTGTTGGATAAAAAGATATTTGTAAAACAGGGTAACATTCAATACCGCAAAAAAGCAACCTTTGGGTTTAAGAGAATTAGACTTCGATATGAAATTTAGCATTTATGTAAAGTTGCATTGGCAGATTGAAACCGAAAACAAAGAACTTTTGAAAAGGAAGAGTAACGGTCAATACAAAATAACCTTCTTCAGGTTGTTGATCAGCATAAACCAGTGACTTTGCAAGACGAGAAGATAAAACGCACAAGCCTACAGGCCAATTTGTGCGCTTCCTTTCTCAAAGTTAACTTTTCGTCAAATTTTTATTTAAATAAGGCCACGATTTCTGGGGCCGCATTGCATATAGTGCAACCCTCTTGAAACCTCATCTTGTCCTCTATATATTTAAGCAAACAAATAGCGATAAGGATAAGGATTGATTGTAAACGAATTCTGTTTTTATATTTGAAGAAAAAAGTACAACGTTACCGTGGTCCGGTGCCGTTTCCCATGGCTTATAATTAATATTATATGAGAATGCTTCGAGGCCTATCCGCGATAAAACCTGTTTGTGGGCGTATGAAATTATTTTTAATTTTCTAAGCTGCGGACTTATTTCTAAGAAAACTACGTCCACTGGCTATTTGATGCATTTTTAGGCCCTCTTCCCTCCCCAATCGCTTGCATTTATCAACAGATTTTTCATTAGAGTTTTCGGACTATAAAAACGAAAACTCAATAATAAACTAAAGAAAACCAACAAACAAACCCAAAGAGGAAACAAAAAATAATCTTAAAAAGGATAAAACTGAAACAATCATGTTGCTTTGTGGTCGTTTAGTTTCGAGTGAATAACCCTGGTTTTTTTTCTTAATGTTGCTGCTCTCGTACGTTCGTCCTTCTCGTCCTTGTTTCCCTTCTGCCAATTGTTTTATGTTCTTAAATACTTAAGCGACCGTTTGCAACCTCTTGGAAACGTGTTTAAGTATATCTTTTTCTGTTTATTTTATTTATAAGCATTTGAATCCTTTTTGTTTCATTTTCAAGGGGGTCCTTTTATTGCTGTTGTTGTTGTTGTTACGAGTGTTCTTGTTCTTTTAATGTTTCTTAGTTTTTTTTTTCTTTTTTATTTTTTATAATGTTTGTTTTAGTATTTAAGCATTTTGCTTGTTTAACATGCGCTTTCTCATGTTGAAGGCTTAAATTCGTTTAATTCATTTTGCTAAAATTTCATTTGATTTGTAGTTTTTTTTGTGGTGTTTTGTTCTTCTTATTCCCTAATCTGTTTATGTAATTGCCGCTGGAGTATTTGCGTGGGGAAATAGTGTTGTGTTGTATGGAAATCTGGTTTATAGGGTTAAGCCAAATGTTGCTATTTAATGTTGAATGACTTAATCTACTAGTGAAATTTATTTGAAGTTTAAATACTTTTACATTAACTTTCATTTTAAATCAAAAGTGTAAATCAAAATTTATATCATTCATATCTACACCAAAATACCTTTTCAACGATGTATGATTTGTCGGTATAGGTAAACTATACGATTGCGAAAAGGGTACCACAAAAAAATGTGTGTATATTTATTTTATGTTTTCTTAATATATATTTTTATTTCATTATGGAATGACCCCTACATATCCAGTGCGTTATGCAAGAATTAAAAAGGAGGAGATAGTGTCAAGAGGTCAGATAGAGAATAATTTTCCATCTGATTTTATTTTTTATTAATATTGAAAATAAAATACTATTCATTTGTACAGAAAAGGATACTTCCAATGAAATAATCATTATTCATATTAAAAGAGGATATTATATCTAAAAGGGTACCACAAAAAAATTAATGCTGTAAATGCATATAGAATTTATATTCTTCACATCTACTTGAAAATACATTTTGAATCAACTGAGCGACTATATAAAATTTTATATGATTATTTCTACACAAAAGAGATGTCCGCGGGTTGAGCTCACTAGAGCAACACTGTTACCATTTTAAGAGACTATTTTAACGCAGTTTATGACCGAAGTCGAAACCAGGATTCATCACAATAGTCCAAATATCAAGGATAAATCAAGAGTGTGGATTTAATCGCACTACAAAAAAAGGAACCAAGACGGCCCTGTCAGCAGTAAAGATCACGCCCACTTTTTTGGTATGTAGGCGAGGTCAGTAGCGATTACCAGATTTTTTGATTTGAGACATTCTCGATATTAATTGAAAGCAAAAAGGACCCCATTTAAAGAAAAAAGTGCTGCTCCATAATTTTTTTCTAAAAATATTTTTATTCAAACTTTCAAGGACTTATCAAACAGCCGTGTTTTATATGTTTATAAAATTTAGTAGCACGTGCATTTCTACACAAAAATACCTTTTCAACAACGTATTCACTTTTTAAATACATACCCAATAAAATACCTAAAACTGTACCACAAAATTGTGTACCCCATGTCAATATTTTTTTGTCAACAAACCAGTTTTGACAACAAAACATCTTCAATATTTTCTTTTTCATGTTGCCGAAAGTGATCTGTTTATAAGCTGAATATGCTGTAAGAGAACGTAAAGTTATTATTAAGCCGCAGTTGTTATTCAGTATTTGGTGGGGGGTACAAAATAAGGAACAGTAAAGTTAAGAGTTTGAGGATATTCCACAAAAACATGTCCTGACATGAATAAAACAAATCTTTTGAGTACTTTTTGTAATAAAAATGCAACGAACAATTTCCCAAGGAGCTCCTGCATACAAATAAACGTGTTATTAAGTGGAGAGAGTTAAAATTAAACTCAGGGGATTCTACAACTCGTTTAACCCTTGCCCACTCTGGCTGGAAGAAACTTTTTAAAGTTTTTTACTTTTTAAAATAGTTTTATTTTTCGTTGCAGGGTTTTTCACTCTCGTGTTTTTCACTGTCGTGACTGCAATAAAAAAAATATAAAAAACAAAAAATATTAGCGTGCCTGCTTTATATTTTATATGTAGCATGACTCTAGTGTTGTAATATTCAATTCAATTTTTCCATCCTTGTTTTTTGGCAAAATAATTACTTCTGTTGAAATATAATTTCCTTTTAAAAAGCTTAAACTTCAAGTGTAATTAATATGTAGTCGTAAAGCACAAGGATTCGCATGCATAAGGGCAGGCAAATATGTTAAAGAGTTTACAGTGGGACAGTTTACAATAAGACTTTGATAATTAATTTCAAACAGTCTTAAAATTTGTTTCATATTTATTATTATTATTATTATTGTTATTATTATTATTGTTATTATTATTATTATTATTATTATTATTATTATTATTATTATTATTATTATTATTATTATTATTGTAGTTTTATTTGCAGGCCAAATGAAATTACAAAAACGAATGCTGATGCCTTAATAAAATATATCGTCACTTCAACTATAAAAGACTGTAACTAACAAAAACGGCAAATTGTTTATTATGAACCTCTTTCTTGTGGATTGTGATGTCCTGTTCTTTTTTAATTATTTTAAAATTTCATTAAACATTTTATTTAAACTTTTTTGTTTCTTGAGGCCTTTTTCCAATCGTAAATTATAAACTGGACAAGTGTTTTAGTAGCAACATAATGTTGTTGCCAATTTCAAATCTATTGACATGAAGCTGAATCTCATTTTCATTATTTTTAATGCCAGATTTTGGCTTAACTTTAATACACAAAAAAATATATCAAGTAAATCATGTCTTAAATAAATCGTGTTAATAACGGGCGATTTGTTTTCTTATACAATCAAAGTATATGAGCAGCATCCTAAAAGTATGCAATGCGAGATAACAAATTAAACACCTCTCAATTTAACACTCCCAGGATATATCACGTTCGTATATGATTTATTACAAAACCAACGTGTACTCCTTAATTGGCCGGGCTTCAAAATTAATAATAAAAGAATAAAAATAATAAAAATTAATATGAAAAATTTATCATTCCAACACGTTTCGTTAGTTTTGCTTTATATTATTTTGTAATTTTTATCATTTTCGAATTATTCCCATTATGGAACGGCACCCACACATAGAAAAGACATAATTCAATAGTTGGTTCATTTACTTTTTATCTCATTTCTTTCGTTGTTGTAGTTGTTGTTGTTGTCTCTTTCTCTAGCTAGACTCACTACACAAAGAAGTATCGCATATAATTTATCGCCCAACAGCACGCACCAGTACATTTTCAAGTAAAATACAACAGTTTTCCAATATTAGAAACGGAGAAAAAAATAAAAAAAACAGGAGACGAAAAAAGGCAACAGAAGAAAGAAAAACGCACAGACACACACACACACACATTAATAAGGCCAACTAAAAGCTTAACACTCACATTGTCATACCATTTGCTAAGTTCGGTGCTCAACTATTGTTCGAGTAGCAGGAGTATGTTACGGTATTTGTATCTTGAGGACATATTTATGGTCTCATATCTTTTTTTGGCAACGGCTTGCAAAGCCAGGGACAATAGAAACAGGCAAAGGATGACTTTCAATGGAAGAAAAAAAAAAAATCAAACTAAAATTCTTATACGTTCGGCAGCTAACAAAAACCAATAAATTGTTGCTGTTGCAACGTTTTTTTTTTCCTCAACTTTCTTGTTCTAGGATTTTGCAGATATGGCACGTTTTAATTTTCCTCTCTCTCTCTCTCTCTCTTTTTTTTTAAAGAAGATTTTCAATCGTTAGATATCTTATCAGTTTGTTTAACTTAACTCTGCTTATCTCTGTTGTGTAGCTCTGCCAATTGGCTTTTTATTAGCTTTCGGAAACATGTAATAAATATGTATCCTTTGCTGGCAATCAGAAAACATTTAAAAACTTTTATATCAGAGCCAAGGAATTTTTTCAATTAATTTACTTATTTATATACGAAAAAAATTGTATGACAAAATGCAAGATTTTTTAGCAAAATAAAGTTGGCAATAAGTTGGCATAATAAAAAAAAAACTTGCATAGATTTTAAAATCTTATATACAACATATATTACAAAAATTATAATTTAATTTAAAAAAATACACATATTTTAATTGCTTCCTTTCAAAAGTAGATTTTGACCTGTAAAAATTTAAACAAAATAAGATCTATAAGAAAAAATTAACGAACTGTAAAAAAAGAAAAGCGAATTAAATAACAAATCTTGTTGCTAATTAAACTATTATGAAAAGTACTTTGAAAAGAAGAACTTTGTAAAAAAGTACTTTATAAACAAGTAATTTGTAAAAAAGTAATATGTAAAAAAGTACTTTGTAAAAAAGTACTTTGTAAAAAAGTACCTTGTAAAAGAGTGTTCTGTAAAAAAGTACTTTGTCAAAAAGTACTTGTTTTAAGTTTTTCATAAAAAGTACCATTTCGAAAATAGTAATACTTAATTGTTAATCAAAATACCCTTTTAAAAAATTAAGTTAAATAAATTAAGTTCAATAAATAAAAAAAGATGTTGTAAATTCAACTATTGCAAAAAGTACTTTGTAAAAAAGTACCCTTCTGAAATAAGTACCTCCATGTAAAACTAAATTGTTAGTCCCTTTAAAAAAAATCCCTTTATGAAATGACTTACTCTTTTCCAAAATCTATTCTTAGAATAGTATTTTGTAAAAAAGTACTTTGTAAAAAAGTACTTTGTAAAATCTACTTTATAAAAAAGTACTTTGCAAAAAATTACTTTGTAAAAAAGTACTCTTAAAAAATATTTTGTCAGAAACTACTTTTTTAAAAAGTACCTTGTAAAAAAGTACTTGTTTTCAATTTTTCATAAAAAGTACCATTTCGAAAAAAGTAATACTTAATTCTTAATCAAAATATCCTTTTAAAATATTAAGTTAAATAAATAAAAAAAGATGTAAATTAAACTATTGCAAAAATACTTTGTAAAAAAGATCCCTTTTGGAATAAGTACCTCCATGTAAAACTTAATTGTTAGTCCCATTAAGAAAAATCCCTTTATGAAATGACTTACTCTTTTTCAAAATCTATTCTTAGAATAGTACTTTGTAAAAAAGTACTTTGTAAAGGTGCGTTGTAAAAAAGTACTTTGCAAAAAACTACTTTGTAAAAAAAGTACTTTGTAAAAAAGTACTCTGTAAAAAAATATTTTGCCAGAAACTACTTTGTTAAAAAGTACCTTGTAAAAAAGTACTTGTTTTAAATTGAAAAAAGAATCAACACAAAATTAAAATTAAAAGGGTAAAAAACTACCTTTATTAAGAAAGTACTTTTTAAAAAGGGTGTCTTTATTAAAAAAGTAGATTTTTGGAACATTTATATTGTTTTTTTTTAATATGTATCATCTAAAAAAAGTTCTAGTATGAAAAGAGTACCAGAGATTTCGAAAATTTTATATCTTATATATAGAGTGCCCTTGCAGGAGCTCGTATCAATAACTTGGCAGCACTGTTTTACCCTGCACACAAGCTTGAGAACTGAAAGTTGCTACAAACTCTAGAGTCGAATTGAGAAACTTGATAATATAAAATGACCGGTCGTTCACTAGAACTGCACTGCAATTTCTTTCCTTATCCAGTTTATTCAAGGGAATAGTGGTTAATTTTGACAAGGACTTTTAATTGAAAGAATTATTAAATTAACTACGTTCTTATTTCTCAAAAGAAAAAAAATCATATAAAAATACTATTTTTTAAAAGTTGCTAAAAGTACTACTTGAGAGAAGTGGTTTTTTAAATAGTGGGTTATGGGCAAAGGCCTCTTTCGAAAAAGTACTTTTTTTACCTGATTGTTTGGGAACAGGGTAATTTTTTTTTCAATTATATATGAATTTCTTTACTTTTAAGAAATTCATATAAAAAGTATTTAAATAATTTGTACAAACTGCATTGCTTTTGTACAAAAATTTGTTTAAGGAAACAAGTACTTTTTACAAAATTACCTTTTTTAAATAAAAAGAAAAAGTTAATTGAATTAAATATCTTCTCAATATTTCTAAAACTTTGTGTGATCCTTTCGCTTGTGTTGCAATGCAATGATTTGAAAATCGGAAAAAAATAATAAACTGACGAAAAACCGGGTTTCGAAAATAGCCCTGTTCTTCGCTGCTCTGTGAGTTAAAAATTAAATTGGTGTTGATTTCCTTTGGGTTATTAAATAACTAATTACAATTCAATCAAAAAGTTCATCTATTGAAATTTTAATAAATAAAAATCATTCTACTGTAAATGGAACTAATGCTTCCCTCCCCTTTTAACCGATTCAGTAAATTCTGGAATTTATTTTCAAATAAAAGGAATTTCTTGCAACACAACAAATTTTATAAGAACACAGTCTTTTTATTAAATAAAAGCATTTTATTTCGACAACCTGCCCATTTGATTTAATCAAATTCCTTGACTTTCATTTTGTCCTTCTTATGGAACTGAAAATAGATTCCTTCGGCTTTACAAAATATTCGAACAATTTCCAACCGTTTCAGTTTTGCGTTTAAATTGCACAGAAAAAATCTCCTACAAAACGGCTAAAAGCTACGGGTGTTACATCCACTTACAGTGATTATATATGAAGTATTTATCCCAAGTAAAATATTAACACTCTGCTTAAGGCAAACGAATGTAAGTATTAAGACTTACATTTCAACGCCAAAAAAAGGGAAGAAAAAAATTCAACGGAAATGTAAAAGTAAAAAATATGTTCACTTCATTTAAGCCTAATTTATAGTGGCGATGTTACAACGCCAGCAACAACACGAAGAGAACAAAAAACAAACACGCTGTAGCAGAAGAACATGCGCTGCTACAACAGCTAAAACCTTTTTAAGGATAACGAATAGAAACAAAGAGAAAAAAAACATCCTCAACTAAAATCAACAGAAAAAGTTCAACAAAGACATGCACTCCTTAAGATCCAAATACCAGCGGAATATATTTTCATTTCGCAGTATAAAGTTGTAAAACCCTTCTTGTGTTCACTTTTGCCTGCTCAAGAATTTCGAGTGAATGGGTAAGAAAAAAATAAAATAAAATTTCAACAATTTTTCTTAAGTTGTCACTTGTAACACAAGTTTATGCACTAAAAGAATTTTTCCATGCCATTTATTTTCGGTAGACACACACACACGCACACTTTTAAACGTTTAAACAAACATTATTATTGCATGTGTGTGTGTGTGGTAGCGTGAAAAAAACAATGCTGCTTTGTGTGTTAAGCATAAAACACAATAACGACAGCAGGCTACACGAACACCGACTACAAAAGTCGTTGGCTACAATCGTCGCCTCGTAGTCAGCTGTTTAATTTTTTTTAGCACAACACCACCAAATCAATAACCATGTGTTGTTGTTTGTAGTAGAATTCTCTTGAGACGCCAGTGTAGCCGCTTTCATAATTTTTAATGCTCTCAAATAGTGTCATTCCAATAAAATATATTTAGAGTGCACAGTTTATGACAAGAAATCATTTCATTAGCTTGGAAATATAGTTTGTTGTTTCTTTTTGTATAATAAAACATTATATTCTCAAGTCTACAATAATTGAGTTTATTTATATTATACTGGCAACACTGCATCTACTCATTGTCGCTCACCAAAATAGAAATAATTTTAATTTTGCTACAACCACAAAAACAGCAGGGACAACAACCCGTAGCCGTGTTGCCTGTAGTAGTAAAAATAATCATTCTCATATACGCACATGTATTCGATTTTTGACAAGTTGTAGTCTGTAGCCTGCTGTCGTTATTGTGTTTAATGCGTTAACTAACTGCCTACATAATTACATAGGGTGGCCCAAGATATCCAAAGGACTTTTTTAGCTCGTCGCTGGACAAATTAAAAGATTTTTTTAAATCGGGAAGTTATTGGTTTAAGGGCGTTTTGCAAAAGTCAACTTCTCATTTTATCTGGGAGTTTTGAGTGCTGAGGAAGCATTCCCGACTAATTTTAAAAGGGCGTCACTAGGTCTGTATATATGTGGGGCTGTGTTTGTGTGTGAGTATACGTTAGTGATTCTATGAATGTAATTAATGACCCGCTTGCAACTTTTGAACGGCTTAACCGAAACGAACTAAACTGGCGACTTTCTGAGGAGCTCCATCGAACTTGAATTTCCTGTGAAAAGGAATTATTTAGAACAAGTAAATTTTGAAAAATCTTAAAAGGCTAAAGAAAAAAAATCTTGATGTAAAGAGCATTAAAAAAATTCCGAAAATATAACAAAGACAATTAATCAAACTGGCAACACAGGAACTTAGCAAAAGTGTGTTACCATCATGTCCTTTTTCCTAATGAAATTGGTGTTAACTGTTATCACTTTAAATTCGGTTATTTAATAAAAGATATTAAACAAAATTTCCCATGAATGTCGCTGATGAAAGTGTAGCGGCCTTCGAAAACAGCTGCTCTGCTGTGCTGTAAAGTTTAAATATATAACAAAAAATTATATTGACCCAAATTATAATATCCCATTTTACTTTTGCAATCGTTATGATACCCTTCTGAATTAAAAATATTTCGCTAACAATTATCTTATAAAAAAAAATGTTATTAAATTTAGTAAAAAATTTTTTCCGCAAACACGGACTAAATAAATATGAAGTTTATGCGCATTTAAAAGCAGGTGATTAATTTTTATAAATAACATTTTTAAGTTGTTCAAAGAGGACAATCAATAAGTGGTGATAAACAAAAATATAAGCGAATAGGGATGATGACAGTGCAGTGGCTTTCCAAAACAGCTGCTCTGCTTTGCTGTGTGAGTTTAATAATTAAATTGATAGTGACTTTCTCTTGTGTTTTTCAATACTTCTTATGTGTTTTTCAATAAAAATAATTCAGTTCAATCGTGGTTGGATCACCCTTTACATTCATCAGTCACTTGCAAAGGAAAGGAAGCTTCGTTGAGGCCATATTACCGCATTCGATATCCATCGAAATTTCAATATCATTGAAATTTCAATCAATAGCAAAATCTATAATTTTCCCCCAGATCTTAATAAAAAATTTATTTCAAAAATATTTTTCTGTTGTATTATAATTCCAAAGAATCCAGCAACTGAAATAACACCCGTTATGCATTATTTTTTTCCATTATAAGCAAAATAGTTTAAAAAACCACAAACGAACTCATTTAAAATTCATAAAACAAAATCTGTAGCATATGCCCAGGGGCCCAAATGACAACATGTCCCTACAAGACTGCAAATACAGCAGGAGTAGAATTACAACTTCAAAATTCAAATGGAATCATCGATATCAAATTCCGCAAAAGACCTCCGGCTGAAAACTTCGGCATCTGATATCGAACAAGATAATTATTTAAATTGTGATCGAACTTCATTCGCCGATGAGTTCATTAAATTAATCCCAGGACTTGACAGTTTTTCCAAGGACTGCAAGCAAATATTTTCTTAATAAAGAGCAGCGGGGATTAAGTAAATTTTTAGCTCTACATTCCTCTCTCCCATTTTAGTATTTGCTTTGCAGGCTTTTCCTTAAAAAATATTTATTTTTTACCTCTATCGTTTATTTGAGCCTCTTTTTATTTTGTTCAATTTGCTAAAATGATCCTTTTTCCTTTTGCTGTTCAGCTTTTCATTTTTTACTCTTCATATTAGTTTTATTTATATTTCTGTTTCTTAAGGACTATATTTTGCCGCCTTTGCTTTGTCTGCCTTTTTTTTGGAATTTTATGTTGCAGCATCTTCGAAACCCCTTTTTCTTTGTGAGCGTCAGGATTTGCTGGTCTGTGTGTGTGTGTGTTTAAATTTTAAAATGACATGCAAATCTTTGCTTTTGCTTGAAAAAAATTGGAAAATAAATAAGAGTGCAAAAAAAGAGAAACTTTTTGTGGAAAACAAAATAAAAGATTTGGCATATTTATGCCAAATTAAGTGTCGTTGTTGTTGTTCTTGGTATTATGCGGGTTCATTTTTGGGTGATTTGTTGTTATTTATTTCATTTTTTTAAATATATTTTTTTAAGGATTTTCCACTTTGTCTTAAAGAAGGTGTTGATGATGTTGACAATGATTTCCTTGGTTTTTTTTTTGTGTGTCCTTGGGGAACCATAAAAAGGATTAAAGGCAGATGATGATTCTATAATTAGCTTAAAGGCTTTAGCCAGCAGTAATTTTTCATATTTTAAAAGCTGCTTTTTTAATTTCAATATTTTTAAGATTCTTTTTTTTAATATAATTTTGAAAAAAAATGTAATTGAACTTTAAAAAAGGTACCGTATTAATAATATTTTCTTATTAATATTTCTTTTACTGACTGTACTTTCAAATAAAATTTATAGAAAAATAATTTTCCAAATAATACGTTCTGAAACACGTTCTGAAATGCGTTTTGAAAATGAATTTCTTAAGGATGTTTAAAAAAAAATACAAGGCTTTTTTAAATTACTTTCTTATATATTTTAAATAAAATTTTAAAGAAAAGCATTTTTAAAAAACTTTTTTAAAAGTGCAAACTTTAAAAATAATGACTTTAAAATTTTTTTAAAAATTTTTTAAAAATTTGTTCTTTCAAAATTTTCGCTTAAATGTTACTATTTGAGAGCTCAATTTATAAAAGTACTTTTTAACGAGCCTTTATTTGACAAGTACCATTTTTTAAAAACGGGGTTTTAAGAGGTACTTTTAAGAACTACTTTGCCGAGGTTACTTTCTAGGAAAATTTTTCAGAAAGATACTGTTCTATTAAGTACTTTGTAAAAGGTACTTTTTGGAAAGTACTTTGTAAAAAGTACTCTTTGGAACGTACATTTGTAAATGGACTTTTTTAGAAAGTACTTTTTAAACACAACTTTTTTATTATGTACGAGCATATTTTCCAAAGTGTACTTATTTAAAAGATATTTTTCAGAAAGTAAAATTTTGAAAAAGTACCATTTTTTAAAGAGAAGATTTTAAGAGGTACTTTTTAAGAAAAAATATGTTAAGAAGATACTGTTCCAACAAGTACTTTGTAAAAGGAACTTTTTGGAAAATATCTTGTAAAAGGTACTCTTTAGAACGCACATTTATAAATGGACTTTCTTAGAGAGAACTTTTTAAAAGCAATTTTCTAGTAAGTATTTTTTTTTTTATTCAAAATGTACTTATTTCAAAAATATTTTCTGAAAGTCATATTTTGAAAAATTACTTTTTTTAAAAGGATGATTCTAAAAGGTACTTCTTCAGAATTACTTTGCTGAGGTTTCTTTTAAGAAAAAATTTTTAAAAAAGATACTGTTCTTATAAGTACTTTGTAAAAAGTACCTTTTGGAAAGTACTTTGTAAAAGGTAAATTTATAAATGGACTTTTTTAGAAAGTACTTCTTAAAACAATTTTTTTATTATGTACTTTTTTCAAAATTTAGTTGTTTAAGAGACCATTTTCAGAAAGTTACATTTTGAAAAAGTACCCTTCTTAAAAAAGTGCTTTTTAAAAAGTACCTTTTAAGAACTACTTTGCGGAGGTTACTTTTAAGAAAAAATAAATTTTAAAGAGATACTGTTCTAACAGGTACTTTGTTAAAGGTACTTTTTAGAAAATATTTAAAAAGTACTTTTTGAAAAATATTTTGTGAAAGGTACTTTTTGAAAAATATTTTCTAAAAGGTACTGTTTAGAACCTACATTTATAAATAGACTTTTTTAGAAAGTAGTTTTTAATTTACATTTTGATAAAGTACTTTTTTTGTGCACTTTTCTGTAACTGATAGGCGCCCCTTTTAAAAGTTTGTTTATTTAATATTAAAGGGATTTTGTTTCAACAGCTTATTTCTTAAAATAAGCTTGAGCTAATGATTTAGTTGAGGATAAAACTGATTTTCAAGTTCTTTTATAATGAATTTAACTGCTGAATGAAGAATTGTTTGCGCAACTCGAGTTCAAAACCGCGTTATAAAAAATATTATTTTTTCTCTTAATTCCAGAATGAGTTTGAATTTTTTCTTAAATGTAAAATACTCTAATTTTCTTAATCATCATACAGCAGACAGGATTGGAAAAAATATTTTCTTGTTAAATATAAAAAAAAAAATTATTTCCCCCAACACTTGATATTTCCCATCAAGTGTGTTAATGGAAGCACATGAAGATTTTTTGAAGTGTAGCTGTTAATAGAGTTCATGTGTGTGTGTGTCATTTACAAGTGGCTTACAAGGAATTCAATCAATCTAAAATACCACAATATATCCTTGTAATGCCAACAACATATCCAGCAACAATCAATAAAACTAGTGGAGGGAGTGTAAAAGAAAAAAATATCCAACGATTGAATAACAACAAAATAATCCCACTAACTGCGGTGCGAGAGTTGACTGAATTATATTTAGTTTGATGCTTTTTTGTAACCATAAATTTACAATTTTATGATGATGGAAAAATAGGATCAGGATATTTTATGATTTTTAAGTTCATCTAAAAGGTATTTAATTTTACTTGTGCCAAATAGGCAAGAATATAAAAAGGAAGTTCATGCATTTAATTTCACGTTGAAAGAACATCTTTCAAACTCTTCTATTATAACAAAAATTTGCACTTAAAATATTTGCTACAGTTGTGGTTAAGGACATTGTTTTGTAGGCCCCCTTTCCACATATAAATTTTCAATAAATTCAAATTTTCTTATTAAATAGCAACCGACCCCTTTCATGCCACTATTTCTAAGGAGTGCTGGCATTTTAATATGTTTATTTTTGTGTGAACTTGTTTGTTTTTATTGTTGTAAATTTAATACGTTGTCATAAAAGAGGAAACAAATAAAAATTTGTTTTTTTTTTATTATTCAGTTTTAGTGTTTGCACAGGAGGACAAATTCAAAGCTTAAGGTTCAATTGTTGTTGTTGTTGTAAAACTAACGCCACAATATTAGAATGACACAACAACTAAATCGTAAAAAGCTCAAAAATAACAAAATAAAAGTAAAGCATGTGCATTAAAGGAGTTTAGAAGCAACAACACATGCTTGAACTTAACAGTGGCAGGCAAAAGTTGAACAACAAACAATAAATAAGAGTCTAAAGAAGACACTACTTTTTAAAATATTCCGAAATGTACGTCCATTGCAAAGTTATTCCAGATTTGGTTAAACAATTCAGCAATTAATGTTAATCATACGCCGTGTGGCACCGGAAATTAATATGTAACAGGGAGCTGAAGTAGCACAAGTTTTAAAAATTTAAACAGCAAAACAGTGCAATTCTGACTGCACGGATTATACAGGGTGTTGTTTTTTTAGCTGCATGAGACTTTGCTATAATATAGGGTGTTTTTTTTCCAGAGTGTCACAACCTTGAATTGGCATCACTAATTTAGTTGATCACCCATTTAACAGCTGATTTATTTTCTTTTTTTTAGTTGGCTTTGAAATTTCATTATGAATCGACTTACCACAGAATAACGCAGTCAAGTTGTTGAAATTTTTAAGAAAAATTATTTTTCTAATCATTAAACTCATCCAATAAAAATTTTAATTTCCAATGAAGCCCTTTTCTGCTGGAATGGGTACGTAAATAAGCAGATTTGCCGCATCTGGGGAGAGTAGAAGCCACAAGTTTTTGTGGAATTTAAATATGAAGAACGTTCCTGAACTTAAACTTGTCACGAATTTGAATCGATTGGAAGCGGTAGACTTCAAGAAGTGTCAAAAGAAATTAATACAACAACTTTTAAACGACTTCAGCGATCGATTTCACAAACTAAATAGATCTTTAAATAAAAAAAAAACCCTGTCGATTAATATGAAACATCGTGAAAGGAAATATTCCAAAAGAAAAGTATATTTTTTAACTTTAATATTATATTTAAAGGAAATCACTTATTTTTTTGCTCTTCACTGTAAACGAGTGTGTTATTTATTTAAAGTCATATAAATAAGTACAAAATTTTATTATTCCACTCATAGCAAAAATATTCGCGCTCTTGTGTTTCGAACAAAATATGACAAATTGACTCTTCCCCGCTGTCGTTCGGTTTTCACACATCCACACTTTTATTATTTTCTTACACTGGCAGGATAACAAAACTAATACTTTTGCGTGTGACATCTACAAGAAAAATTTTATAATATATTTTTGTTTTTTTTTTCTCTCTCTTTTTCTATAGATAAAATTTTAATAAGACTGCTTAGCTGCAAGAAAAATAAATATTTTGCGTTCAAGTTTACACCGTATTAGCAATTCGATGCCGCAAATATTTAGTTAGAAAAGCAAAAATAAATTATTTATTTTGGTACCACAATTTAATGTGGGCTGGAGGGGTGCAGTGGCAGGTATTTGAAACTTAAATAAATATGTAAAGTTGTTATATTTTGGGTGTATAAAAATTTGTTTTATTAACGTGTTATTAATCAGTATATATTTTCACGAACTGCGCCTTAAATATTTGAGCCTAGCGCTCGTGGGGTTATAAAGAGCAGCTACTGCAGTAACCACCGTAGGGTCTCCGATTAAGTAGAATCAAATTCTGACTATATTAAAGGCTAGCAATTAAGGATTTTTCTCTTATTTAATCGTCTTAAACAAAACCGGTTGATTTTTCAAACTATATCCAAGTAGATTTCAACTGTATGTTCTAGCCCAATTATTGTATATGTATGTGTATATGTGTTTGTGTACATGTATGTGTCGGTAATTAACCTGCTTATAACTTTTAAATGTCTAAACTTAATCGAAACAAACAGATAGCGTTCTGAAGTGGGTTCCCGAAATTGAACCGATTCAAACCGGTAAAATTCAAAATTTAGAAAAAAAAAGCCTTTTTCAAAGTACCTTTTTCACAAGTAACTTTTTGACGGCCTTAAAAACACGTGGACAAAAATCTATTAACGCACTCGCGGGGTATCCTGCAGGAAAAACTTCAAAAAAAACAAGTGATTTTTTTCAAACTCCGAATTTGTATATCAGCGGAGTGGTTCGGTATTTTTTCACAATTCGATAAGAACAATATTTCTCTACAGTTTTATTTCTTTGCAGTAACAATTGCCTGACTTCTTGATATATTTTAATTTGTATCCTTAATAATATTCCTTTGGGTGGAATCTCTATAAATGCATACGAAAGACACAAAAAGGATTAGAAATAGAAGAAAAACTGTTTATTAGGACTCGGCGATTTAGTAGAGTAAAATTCTGTCTATATTAAAGGCAAGCAATTAAGGATTTTTTTCTTTCATTTAATCGTCTTAAACAAAACCGGTTAATTTTTTAAATTATATCCAAGTAGATTTCAACTGTATGTTATAGTCCAGTTATTGTATGTGTGTGTATATATGTTTGTGTACATGTATGTGTCAGTAATTAAACTGCTTATAACTTTTAAATGTTTAAATTTAATCAAAACAAACTGATAGCGTTCTGAAGTGGGTTCCTGAAATTGAACCGATTCGAACCGGTAAGATTCAAAATTTAGAAGGAAAGCCTTTTTGAAAATTTTTTTTTAAGTAACTTTTTGACACGTTTTGAAACTTGAAATCCACTGTATGCGCTCGTGGGATATCCTGCACGAAAAAATTCGGAAAAAGTGATTGATTTTGTTCAAACTTCGAATTTATATATCAGCAGAGTGGTTCAGAATTTCGTCGTTTGATGGTCGACAAGACAAAAAAAAAATCTGGTGACTTCAAAGGACATCGAATATCATTGAAAATTTTACGGAATAAATTTTCTTTTTTTATATATAATGGACACGATTATCTCAAAAGTTACTGCATCAAAAAATGTACGTTTTTGTTTTAAAAATATTTTTTAATTGAGCTGAGAATTTAAAATAAAAATAATGAATTTAATATTAATCGTACACCATGAGCCAGACACTTGAAATAATTATCCTCCTGCTATTTGAGAAAACTAATAAAAAGTTTTCTATTTGCCAGCAGTTTTTTTTTAATGAAAGTGTTAAATATTATGGCTTTAATACTTTCTGCAGCACAATGGCAAGCAAAACACCTGGACTCATTTTAAAAAGTTTCTTTATTTTTTTTTTTTAAGCTTCCGCACTATATACTTTTAGCAAATTCTTTTTTAAACTTCTCCTTTGAGCTTAAAATGTTTACAACATTTTTTAAAACCCTAAATTGTTGTTGCTAATGTTGTTTTTGTTGGCCACAAAGTTTTGTTGCTTTATTAAGTAAACTTTTTCTTTTTAATTTTTATTATCATTTTATTTATTTACATCGAGGCGATGGCGGTGCTGGAATTTGTTAAAATATAAAAAGTAGTCACCTTGGCGTCATATCCTGTGAATCCTTTTTTTGTAGCATTTTATTTAATGGCGTGTTTTGTGTACATTTTGCATGAACTTAATGGAGCCTTGCTGGGCTTTATATAAAAATAAAACCAACAGAAAAAAACGCAGTTAAGCAACAGCATTTAAATATTATGTTGAGGTTACAAAATAACAAATTTTATAAAGATCCTTTTTGGGACTCATAATGATTTGGCGGTTTTAATGTCATTTTTATATTTTCCTTTCCTTCAATGCTGCATACTAAATTAGCATCATTTGCACGCTACGTGATGCCAATTTAAAATATCACAAGCAAAAATCGGTTCATTATCAAAAACAATCTTTAAATAATTTTATTAGAGTTATAAAAGAAAATCCTTTGAAGCCAGTTAACAGCCGGCGAGATAAAAAGAGCAGTAATTGATTCTGGAATCATATTCAACCCTAATTTATTATTATGACAAGCGGTTAGCAGGAGATCCTTAAATACTATTAATATTCAATATCATAAAATTTACAAAATAATATATCAATACATTTTTTTTAACTTGTAATTTTCAGCTGTTAAATCGTAGTTGGATCCTTCTGAAACTTCTATGTAGAGATATTTACTTCACTTAAATGTAAAGATTTTCCGTTTATCACAACAGGATGTGATGAAATTTGGTTTTGAAGAAAAAGGATATATGGGAGACAATCTGGTCCTGGCACCGAATTAAAAAAAATTTATTGGATAGCTAAAGCACATTATATTACGATCATTTCCGGATTTTTAGTCTATTCTGTGCGTTAATGCAACTGATATATAATATTTTTGAAAAAGGATATATGAGAAGTAGTCATGTATTTGAACGAAATTCAATGAAATTTATAAAGACGCTTATTTAAGCTTAATTTTATACGTAGAGATATTCAGTCCATTTGGATTCAGAAATTTTTAAACATTTTTTCATCAGGATGTGATGTGATTTCCTTGCGGTGAATGAATCAAAATTTAGGACATATGTGAAGTTTATTATTTCAGCATAATTTAAAGATTTCTGGTGTTTTCCGATTGTAAATGAGGCTGATGTATAGTTTTGAAGAAAAAGGATATATGGGAGACTCTCAAGTCCTGGCTGCGAATGAAATAAAAAATTACTAGGAATTTAAGGCGCATTATTTTGTAATCATTTATAGATTTGTAGTCTTTTTTACGCATTAATGCGCCTGAAATGTTATTTTTAAGAAAAAGGATATTAGGAAAAGTTTTAATATCCTTTTTATATCTTTGTTTAACTTGCCGATTATTTCTATTTAAGAAATTTGTTGAACATTATTTTTATAATTAAAGTGAGATGTACACTGAATAAATCAGTCGAGTGGTTGTTAAATTTGGTGAGTCCTGCACATCTGTTGTGTCTTTCCTATTCAATATGAAAATAGTTTTTCACTAAAATAACGAAAATGATTTAATTTCTTGTCACATTCAGCATAAAATTTAACAAAAACTGTTTTCTATTGCGTTGAAATAGTCAAGCCGTCGCCATGATGTCCTTTGTGATCCTTATCGCCTCCATTTTGTTTGAATTTCATTAATATTTTTATCACTTTTTTTTAATGCAGCATTTCTGCGGCCTATTTTGCTGTATTTAGCTAAATAAACCCGTACCTTTTAGTCCTGGCCTTTGATCCTTATTTGCACAAAACATTTTGTTGTATTTGCCTGCTGGTCATTTGATGAAAATTTTGAGATTAAAACAAATTATTTTCCCTCCTTTAGCCAGAAAATGTATATTAAGAGGCAAATATTTATCGCAAACATCTTAATTTATTTCTGAAACTGATGTTAATCATGCCACCACTAGTCGGCAAACAATAGCAGACGAGAAATTTATGATCCTTTTTGCGCAAATTTGTTAAGGTTTTCAATAACAAATACGGCGAAATTTTCTTTTTGTTAGTTTTCTCTTGTGGTAACAGTTTGTTTTTGGTTTTTTTTTTTTTCTTTTATTAGTTCAGCCTCAGTTCTGCTGCGGTTCGCCTTATCTTCCGCACTCAGCAGTGTACTGCAGTCGAGCATAAGAAGAAAACTAAAAATGAGTGCAAACATTTTTATGAAACAAGAACTCCGCAAGTACGTAACAGACGTTAATGTCTTGCCGGCAATTTAAATATAACATAAACCTCACACTCACAGGACGAAAAAAGTAAAAAAGTTGAATCGCTTAAAGAAAAAAGTTTCCGATTTTGCTTGTGCTCTTCTTTTTGTATCCAAAATTGTTTTCTTATATTAAACAACAACAAGAAGAAGAGTTTAAAGACGTAGCTGGCAAGAAAGGATGTAATCGTGTGTGTAAATATAATGTCTTGCGCAAAGTTTATATGTGTGTGTGTGTGCGTCACAAGTGTTTTTGCTTGTCTTACAGCGAAGCGTCACCCAAAAATTTAGTGTTGACACGCAAAACACTCCGGAACATAAAATTTAAATAATAAAATGTAAATATTTTGTTAACTGCCGTCATCAACTAAACGGAACACAAACAATAACTCTCAACACAAACAGATTTGCTCGTGCGTTAGAGTGTGTGTGAGTTTGTGTGAGTGTCATAAAATTCATATCGTTAAGCGAACAATCGTGAGAAGAGTTCTATAAGGAAATCATATTTTATTTTAAGTATTTTGTTTTCCAAACACTACAAAACGTTTGATTTATATCAACAATAAAATGATTTGCGAAAATTGAAAACTACAAGACAAAATGAAGAGTTTTTTATCTGAATAGAATTTTGATGCACTCTTTTTGAACCCTACGATTGGGACGCCATCGAAATTAGCTGGCATATTTCTGCATCAAAATCCATATGATATCCTGTAAGCTCCTGGCTACATTTCATGTATCCTTGATGTTAAAAATATTAATTTTTTATTTAATTACTAATCAGAATCTTACTATTTCCGCTATGATGCCACAAATCGCTGTGCTAAATTTCACTTCGATCGGCGCAAGGGTGTGACTGCCCCCCATATATCCTTTTTATGAAAATTTTATTTTCCCTACCAAATAAACTGCATAATACAGCAAAAACATGCAACTATTTTAAATAGTGCACAATACAAATTTTAAATTTTGGTCGGCGCAAGGATGTGCCTGCCACCCATATATCCTTTATATATATAATATTAAAATACCTTAAAAATATCAGTAAAGTGCAGCGAAAATGTTAAACTGGGTAAAATAAGATTTAAAAAAATTTATAATTTTGATCGGCACAAGGATGTGACTGCCACCCACATATCCTTTATATGAAAATTTATATTTTTCTCACAATTAAACTTCTAACTATTATGTGTAACTATTTCAATGATGTGTAACTATTTCAAATACCACATAGTACAAATTTTAATTTAAGCTCTTACCCACATTTCATATATCCTTGATATTAAAAACTTTTATTTTGGCTTTAATTACAGTCAGAATGTAGCAAAAACTTCTTACTATTTTCGTTATCATAATTACAATCACTGTATTAAATATCACCTTGATCGGCGAAAGGATGAGCCTGCCACCCATATATCCTTTATATTACATATATAAAAAATTCCTTTAAAATATCATTAAAATTCACCAAAAATATTAAACGAGTTAAAATCAAGCATAACAAAATGTATAATGTTGATCGGCACAAGGATGTGCCTGCCACCCAAATATCCTTTATATAATATAAATGAAAATTTCTTACAATTATCATTACAGTGCAGCAAAAATGTTAAACTCGCTAAAATAAGACACGACAAAATTTAGAATATTGATAGGCACAAAGGATGTGCCTACCAACTCGTTATCCTTAATATGAAAATTTAGATTTCTCTCTCAATGCAACTTCAAAATGCAGCAAAAATATGTAACTATTTCAAATACCACATAATAAAAATTTTAAATGTTGGTCGGCGCAAGGATGTGCCTGCCAACTATATATCCTTTATATATAAAATATTAAAATTTCTCGGAAATATCATTTAAGTGGAGCAAAATTGTTAAACTGGCTAAGATAAGATATAACAAAATTTATAATGTTGATCGGCACACGGATATGCCTGCCAACCCATTATCCTTTATATGAAAATTTAGATTTTGCTCACAATTAAACTTTAAAAAGCAGCAAAAATATGTAACTATTTCAAATACCGCAAAATACAAATTTAAATTCTTGTCGGCACAAGGATATGCCGATATGAGATATTCGGCTTTATTTTTAATAAGAAAATGTTTTCTGAAATCTTTAAAAATGGAGTTTTTTACATAATAATTTTTTCCCTTATCCTTAACATTCGTTTCATAATTTTTTTTACACTTTCCGCTTGTTAATCCTTAATATGCTGCCTTAATGAGAAACATTATCCCCGCCTTAGTTGCTCTTAATTAAGCCCAACTTTCTCTTTCTTTAATTATTTTCATATTGAGCGCACCACGACGTATGATTATTTTTAATTCCTGACTTTTTTACAAAAGTCCTTGTAGCCTGGCCAACAGTTTATTTGCTTTAAACATTTCAACGTTGTAGAAAAGCTGAGACCTCATGGTTTATAATATTAAATCTAAGAAACGCTTATCATTATTTGTTATCTGCTAATGTTTGCTGAAAATATTTAAATTTTATACTCTCGCAAAGTTCAAACACTTTATTTTGCGTAGCTTTTGCTTGCTTTACACTTCATCGGGTTTGTTTTTATAACTAAATCTGGGAAATTGTGAGAAGACAAGGGAAATTAGAAAGCAAAAATCAATAAAGCAAATATATATTTTCCCCAACACACACACACACACACTCTCTTGCTTGTTTGTTTAAGTTGCTGAAAGAAAAAATACTTTAAATCATGAGGCTGCTTTTTTAAATAAATCTTGGATTTTTTTTATAATAAATTTTTACAGCAGGGAAACTTGTCGCAAGGATACGCGCATATTTTTGTTTATTAAACTGTTTATGAAAAATATGCTAAATCACTCGCACCCATTTTTAGTTACCCAGCTTAAGCTGGAAGGATCCCTACTACGCACTTAAGTAAATAAATTTTTGTTTTAGTGTCTTATGGAAAAGAGTGTTGGTATGTCGGCTATAAAATATGCTCATAAGCTTTATAACAATTTGTCTCTTGAAAAAAAAAAGTCTGTTGAATAAACAACAACAACAAAAAAAGAAAAAATGAAAAGGAAATGTTGAAAATTTCGTTGAGATTTTTAAAATTCTTGAGGGAAACATGTTGGCAAATGAACTTGTAAACATTAAATGAAAAGACAAAGAAAGAAAAAAGAAAAAGGAATCATAATGCTCCTCTGCCTGTTGTCGTTTGACAGAGCCGAAGATCATAAAAGAGGGTATAAAAAATTTATACTTTCAAACACAAACGCCCTCATTTCATGAAGAAACTTTGGCAAATGCAGGTTTCTTTTTCTTGTTGCTAGTAGTACATACAGGTGTTGTGTGCGAGTGTCTGTCTCTGTGCAGGAAGTGGAGTGACGGAGCTATTTGAAGGCACCATGTGTTGTATGTGAATTTGTCAGGCTTTTCTTGCAGGAAATGATTCTCATGTTCACACACATGCGGAGGGTTTCTCACAGCAGCAGGAAATTAATGGTTGAAATGTTTTAAACATCTTTGCAAGACGTTTTGCTTTCGAAATTGGTGCCGTAACTTATTGACAAAACGCTTTTTCCATAATCTCAATATTATGCTTCCCCATCGGATGTTTGTTGTGCCTGCAGCTTAACATTGAAAGATGATATGAATAATAAAGCAGTTTCCATTAGGACCGATGAATCTGCATGTTGTGTTGTATGAAGCAAAAAAAAAGCTTAAGGAACCTTTATTTTTTAAATCTTTTTGCTCTATTATATTTTTATTTTTTTCAAAATTAATCGGCAATGAACTATTTATTATAAGTTTCTTAAGAGTTACGCAGGCGTAAAGCTCAGAAAAATAATAAGGATGATCAATTTAAGCAGTTGGAACATATTTTGCACTCATTGCAATTAAAAAATAATTTTCCAAAATAAAGGATATATGGGAGATGATCAAGTTATAACATTGATCACAATGAAAGTTTTCACACAGTTTAGTAGCATAATTCTGCAAGTTTTTAGAAATTTTTATTACTTTCCGACCATAAATGCAGCGTAGCTTAAATGTTTAAGATTAAGGATATATTGAAGTTATATTTTTCTCGACGAAAACTCACAAAGAACTTTAGTTAGCTGCATTAATTTTTAAGTATTTACAACAATTTAAAATTGCAATAAAAGTCGTACATACAATTTTTTTCATAAAGGACCTGTAGGCGGTGGGCATGTCCTTGCTGCTATTGAATTTGAAACTTTTCATATAGTTCAATACAAAATATTCAGTATTAATTAAACTATTTTTGCAATATTTTGATATGATATGGGAGGTAGGAATGTCCTTGGGCCGATCAAATTTATAATATTATTTATGCATTATTTTTAGCAGTTGAAAGTTTTTGATACATTTTGTTGTTTAATTGTGACGAAATTTTAATTTTTTTGTAAAGGATATGGGCGTTGCATAGCAGATCCTTGTACCAATCAAGGTATTAATATTTAATATGCATTATTTAAGGTAGTTTAATATTTCTCATGCACTTTGTTGCTTAATTCTAAGAAAAATTAAAATATTTCTAAAAAATGATACTTGGGTTGGTAGGTTATCCTTGTGCCGACAAAAATTTAAATTTGTATTATGCGTTATTTAAAATAAATACATATTTTTGCTGCATTTGGAAGTTTAATTGTGAGAAAAATTGAAACTAACATATAAAGGATATCCTTGAGCCGATCAACATTGAAAATTTTGTGATGAATTATTTTAGTTAATATAACATTTTTGCTGCACTTATATGATATTTTTGAGAAATTTTAATATTTTATATACAAAGGATATATTGGCGGCAGGCACATCCTTGCGCCGACCAACATTTAAAATTTGTATTGTGCATTATTTGAAATAGTTCCAAGTTTTTGCTGCATTGTGCAGTTTAATTGTAAGGGAAATCAAAATTTTCATATAAAGGATATATGGGGGGCAGTCACATCCTTGCGCCGATCAAAGTGAAATTTAGCACAGCGATTGATGGCATCATAGCGGAAATAGTAAGATTCTGATTAGTAATTAAAGAAAAAATTAATATTTTTAACATCAAGGATACATGAAATGTAGCCAGGAGCTTACAGGATATCATATGGATTTTGATGCAGAAATATGCCAGCTAATTTCGATGGCGTCCCAATCGTAGGGTTCAAAAAGAGTGCATCAAAATTCTATTGAGAAACTCTGTAAAAAACTTCATTTTGTCTTGTAGTTTTCAATTTTCGCAAATCATTTTATTGTTGATATAAATCAAACGTTTTGTAGTGTTTGGAAAACAAAATACTTAAAATAAAATATGATTTCCTTATAGAACTCTTCTCACGATTGTTCGCTTAACGATATGAATTTTATGACACTCACACACACATACACACACACACACTAACGCACGAGCAAATCTGTTTGTGTAGAGATTATATTATATTACTATATTATTATATTATATTATTATTATATTATGCTTCCCCATCGGATGTTTATTGTGCCTGCAACTTAAAATTCAAAGATGATATGAATAATAAAGCAGTTTCCATTAGGATCGATTAATCTGCATGTTGTGTTGTATGAAGCAAAAAAGGCTTAAGGCACCTTTATTTTTTAGATCCTATTGTTTATTATATATTTTGTTTCAAAATTAATCGGCAATAAACTATTTATAAAAAGTTTTTCAAGAGTTACGCGGACGTAAATTTCAGAGAAATAATAAGAAAGTTCAATTTTAGCAGTTAGAACATATTTAATATTGTTAGAACAATATTTAGTTAAAAAAAATTGTTCAAAATTAATAACTGACAAAATGAAAGATTAAATTCGAGGAGGACCAGGGGAAGATCTGATGCAACATGTGCTTAAAAATTTTGTGAAAAAGTCCTGATGCTTGCCGCGGTGCTAGAGGTTTCTTTTTGCTTTACATTTACTTAGCCAATTTACTTCCTAACCTCAAATTTGCCTCAAATTTCATTGCGTTTAGAAAAAAGGACCTCTACTTTCAACAAATAAACCAAAAATAAAACTGTAAAAAAATGACATAAAATTAAGGATTCAATCATTTAAATCACTTGAAATTATTATTCTAATATTTTTTATAAATTCCACTTCAAAATATCCTGAAACCACAATAATTCATGCTGTTTTCTTTTTCTCTAAAACCAAATAACTCAAACTGCCCCTGTCATGGTTTTTTTTATTGTTTTTTATCACAAATAAATATGTCCTTAAGCAATACAAACAAAGTTTATATATATCGTACATCATGGAAACTCGTATCTGGACAGGGATCATAGTCGGCGAAAAAAAGTTTTGCATGAGTTTTTTCTATTTTTTATTTTTTGTCATTCGAACTTTGATGTTTTATTACTGTTATTATTGGCAATCAATTGTCTAGTTTCGCAAAAGTTTTGCAAACGCTTTTGTTTTTTCCTGAATATTTAATTCTTGTGTTTCTTATTCCCAAAAAAAAAATCACACACACACACACACACACACACACACATGCCTACATACACTTACAAGAGTAATCCTTGCTGGCAGACATTTGGCTAAAATGCAAAACTACCAGGATGTTTTTTAGTCTCTTATTTTTGTTGGAACCACTTTTTTCATTGTCTTCTTTTTCTTATATATTTTAATTCCATTTTATTTTTATTGTTGTTCTGTTTGTGGTTTTTCTTTTATTTTATGTATTTTTGGTAAATTGTTTTTTTTTTTTTTTTGGAAATCAAGTGGAATGACCTGAATTTTATTTATTCTATACATTTTATTGGTTTTTAACTAATTTTTTTCTCTTTTCAATCCTGTTTTCGATGCTTTAAATGCTTAAATTATTTTGAAAACATAAATATTATTCCACAAACATGCACCGACATAACGAAACATGCTTAAACATGCTTAAACATGCATGTTGTTTTAAAGAAATTGTTTTTAGTTAATAGAAATTTTTACAAAAGAAATAGAATGTAGTTTTTATTGCTAATTTTTTAGTTTCTTAAATATTTAAATGAAAAAGGAAATACATTTTTTTAAAGTTTGTATATTTTTGAAAATGAGCTGGAAAATTTTTGGGTGAAAAAAATTTTTACGAAAGGAAATTTAAAAAAATTTCCAAGCGTTTAAAAGAACCACTTGCATTTTAAATTTTCTACTCAATTTCAACCAGTTTTAAAACGAGAACAATAATTTGACCAAAATTGTGACGCTCGCTACAGAAATTAGTACAAAAAAATATTGTTTTTTTCTAGAACTTAAAATTTTATTTGCCGAAGAACAGGATTTTGTATTAAAAATTGGATGAAGAAAATTTATTAAAAACAATTATACACGCTGTGACGCACGTTACATCGAACGCTTTCGAAATTTAATACCCAATTTCAATCCTTTCAACACAACAAGAAGAATATAATTCCAATATTGACGCAATTATTGAAATTAATATGCAATTTTTTTGTATTTTTTATTGTATTCAACTTTTATTTTAAACACACATTTCAATCATAATTATTTCTATTTGATTTTTTTTCCTATAAATATTGCGGTTAATATATAATTCCTTGCCAAAGTACCATGTATGCCAGGACTTTATATCAAAGGACCAATTGTTGTTTATTATTATTTCAAATTTGTTGGCATGTTTTTGGTTCATTAAGTTTTATAAAAATATGTTTGTGTTATTTGCGTATTCTAGTCCCCTACTCCCACTGGCATCGTTATTAACAATTAGCGATAATTATATTGCGGAAAAGCAAACTAATTGCAGATAATAAAGAATGCACTGGAAATTACAAACAAACAAAGCAAATAAATAATAAAAATAATAATAATAATAAATACTAAATCGTTAAAGCGTAAAATTAATTAAAATTCATAGATTAAATATAAATAAATGGGCGTATGAATTATGTTAATGGCAGGAAATTATGTTGCCAATGGTCGGTTGAACAGGAGTTAGACTCCATAAATTATTTATTGGAACGGGAGGTGCAGCAATTCTCGTTTTATTTTGAATAGTCATCAACATAAAAGTGATTTTAAATTATAGAACAGAAAAAATAAAAATTTCAATAGTAAAAATAAACCCTTTTTATTCCCAAATTTCAATATTTGCTAAAGAAAAATTCAATGTCAAATCGTGACGCATGCTACAGAACCCAAAATTCCAATTGTTTTAATGGTTATTCTATATATTAATTTACTGTAGCAGAAAAGTCGAATATAAAATGGATTTTAAATTATAGATCATTATAAATTCGAAATCGTGACGCATGCTACAAAATCAAATATTGCAAAATTTTGTATAATTGTTATTCTATATCTTTATTTATTGTAGCGGAAAAGTCGAATATAATATGGATCTCAAATTATACATCATTATAAATTTTAAATCGTGACGCATGCTACAAAACTTAATATTGCAAAATTTTGTTTAATTGCTATTTTACATTATAACATATTGTAGTCCAAAAATTAAATACAATATAGATTTTGAATTATAGATTATTATAAATTCAAAATCGTGACGCATGCTACAGAAGTCAATATTCTAAAACTTTATTGTTATTCTATATTTTTATTTATTGTAGGGGAAAAAACGAATATAATATGTATCTTAAATTATAGAACGTTATAAATTCCAAATCGTGACGCATGCTACAGAATCTAGTACTACAAAGTTGTATATAATTGTTGTTCTATATCTTGATTTATTGTAGCAGAAAATCCGAATATAAAATGGATTTTAAATTATAGAACATTATATATTCCAAATCGTTACGCATGCTACGAAACCTAATATTGCAAATTTTTTTTTTATTTTATATTGTAGTATATTGTATCGGGAAAATTTAAAATAATATAGGTTTGGAATTATAGACCATTTTAAATTCCAAAACGTGACGCATACTACAGAGTTCAATATTCCAGAACTTTTTTTAATTGCTATTCTATATATTAATTTGTTGCAGCGAAAAAGCCGAATATAAAATGGCTTTTAAATTATAGAATTTTATAAATTTCAAATTGTGACGCACGCTACAGAGTTCAATATTCCAGAACTTTGTTTAATTGCTATTCTATACATTAATTTATTGCAGCGAAAAAGCCGAATATAAAATGGCTTTTAAATTATAGAATTTTATAAATTTCAAATCGTGACGCACGCTACAAAAATTAATAAACAAATTCCTATTTTGTGTGACCCATGCTAGTTCCCATGTACTTAAAATCTCTTATGCAATTTCAATCTTTCCAAAACAAGAAAAATAATGTACCTAAAATCGTGACGCATGTTACAAAAATTAATATGAAAAATTTGTTCTTATATTTTATTTTTGAAATTAATTTTTTTATTTGCTGAAGAGCAGTATCTTAAATTGTAGATTGAATGGAACCAACAGTACAACTTAAATAATAGTAGTGTGACGCACGCTACATCTTATTCATTCGCAATTAAACACCCTCTTTAAATTTTCCTAATAGAGGAAAAAGAATTTAATTTTAATCGTGACGCACGCTATAGAAATCGATATGCAATTGTTTTTAAGTTTTATTCTAGAGATAAAATTTGTTACTCGCTGTAAAGCAGGGTTTCCAATTGTAGATCAGTTCAAGTAAAAATTTATCCTCGCCATAATGTTAAAAATCGCCCATTGTATGCTTTTGCAATTTTACAACTGTTTGGAATCTTACATAAAAAGAAGAGTAAGAATAAAACTCAAATTGTGACGCACGTTATGCAAGTTATGTATTTTTTTTTTATTTTATTCTAGATCTATTTTTATTGTAGATAATTGACAAAAAAAAATTTCATCCTCCTCAAGACCTACAAAATAATTTTATTCGCTGTGACGCACGCTACAATGTGACATTTTACACCAAAATCTTGGAAAAAAGGAAAAGAATACAACTCAAAGTGTGACTCTTGCTACAGAAATCAATATAAACTTTTACTTTTTAGTCTACAATTTTATATATTTTTATATGCTGAAAAGCTGAATTGTAAAATTGATTTAAAAGTCACTCGAAAAAATCTTTTTTATTTAATTTTGTATTTCTATTTCATTTATGAATATATTTTTCTTTTTATACAAAATATTATTCGCCTTAAAACCTCCAATTGCATAAAATCTCAAAATCTTTGCAAATTTTATTTATTTCCAGTTGAATGGGGGTATTTTGGGCATTATCCTTTTAAGCTCTTTAATTTAGTTTTTGTCGTGCGGATTCTTTTTTATCTTTTACAAACGAAGAGGCTCCTTTACTAAACTTCATAGTATTGTACCTCTTTTTTTTTGTTTCTTCACTCGAAAATCCTTTTAAAATTTTATTATCCTTTTACGTGTGTTAAAATAAAAAACCGCAATTTATATTTTAATAAGCAGCAGTTAAACGCCTAAACGTTTTAAAATCTCTTTATTAATAACAATCACATGTCGCAGAGTGCTCTTGCCAACCGATCATAAAGAATTTCTTGCAAAAATTATGTTAAATTAAATGATTTTATTTTAGTGCGCAACTAAATTGTTTAGCCAAGAACACAACACGTTGCAGGCAAAAAGGATAAAAAAAAGAAAGAAAAAAATATGGAACAGAATATGAGAAGAACACAAATTGAAATTATCTTAATGTTGGGAAATTTAAATAAGTCACGTTTAAACAATTGCTTATTATGTACTCCCCTTGACAGTTTAGACTTGCCTGTATGGGTAAACTCGTAACGTTTTATGGCTGAGTGTAAGTGTGTGTGTGTAAGTGTATGTGTGTGTGCCTGGCAGCGGGTGACTAGTGGAAGTGAACTGCGAAAAGAGCAAAAAGGTGGGGGACTTGGGGTAAAATTAAACAGAAACCTTTTCAGTATTATGGAAGTCGCAATAAAAAGCACAGGACGACACATTTCTATTATGACTTGACTGACTATCCCTTTTGCCATTTCATATTCATACAACAACTCACATGTCACTTTTACACTGTTTGTGTTCAAGAGTGTTTACAATAGTGTGTTAGCAAGCGTGTTGCCCCATACACGTTGTGTGCATGTGTGTGTGTGAGTATAATAAATGTTATTTAACTTAAGGATTATTATCTGCATTCATTGTATTTTTTTATAGTTATTGCTTTAGTTAAACATTTTTGTTACGCTTATTTCAAAATAACATGTTGCTTGAAGTGTGTTCCCATGCGGTGTGGCATTAAGACCAGGGGATTTTTATTTATGCCCACACTGCTGTTCTGGGGTGGGGATGGGGTGTGCGTCTCTGCTTAAGAGTGTTTGCTTGCATGTTAATGAATGAGTGAGAGAAAGAGAGAGTGTGTGTTTGGGTTGAGGTTTCATAACGTGTGAGAGGATAAACATAAATATGACTTTAAATATGATTTATTTGCAGTTTGCATGCTCTTCTTCGTTTTTTTTTTCTTTTAAATATCCTTTAAGGATAGTGAGTGAAATTCACTAGAATGGTGCCAAAACCTGTGATACCTGGACTTATTAATTGCAGATTAAGGAAATGCATTTTTAAAGAAAGAAAAAATTTATTCAATTTGTTGGACAATTGTTTTTTATTTAAATTTAAGGTTAAAAAAAATAAAAAACTTTTCATGTCCTTTTTTTAATTATGAGCTTTCACTTTTGCTCGTCGTTTCTGCTATTAAATTGTGTGGCAGTTCTTCCTTCTTCATTCACGCAAAGCATTCTTATAAAACATGCCTCATGTTTATACGCAACATGATCGTAATAAAATTAAAAAAATGGGCAGTGCCACGCCCTTACACACTTAAAGTTTTATATATTACTTGTTCGTGTTTAATATACTCTCAAGAAATTTTGTTTACTTATCTAGTTCCTGCAAAAGGATCATATTATGATTACAAAAGTGGGCTGTGCCACGCCCTATGGACATATAAAATATGATTAAACTACTTTTATATAACTCATTTGAAGAAAAAAATTTCATATGAAGGGAATTTTTGTGAAAATGCTATAATAGAATTTAAAAACTGGGCAACACCACGCCCATTAAAACTCAATCGCCCTCATCGTGTCTACCGCATTTGCCTTCCGAATTCGACAATTTGTAAAACATTAAAGACAAAAAGCTAAATTGTTCTTTAATCATTTACAATATGACGAATTTAGGGGCAACTACTGAAAAGTGGGCAGTGCCACGCCCTATGAAAATTTATATTCAATTCCAAATGCTGTTATTTAACCCAATTTTGTGAAAATTTTCGCATGCACTGATATTTTGCAGCACTCCTAAAAAAGTATTAGAAAAGTGGGCAGTGCCACGCCCTATGAAAATTTATATTTTGTTGAAAAGTCCTATTATTTAATTCATTTTTATGAAAAATTTCGAGTGCACTGATATTTGGCAACACTCCTAAATAAATATTAGAAAAATGGGCAGTGCCACGCACTATGAAAATTTATATTTAATTTCGAATGCTGTTATTTAACCCACTTTTGTAAAACATTTCGCATGCACTTATATTCTGTAACACTCCTAAAAACTCTAAGAAAAATGGGAAGTGCCACGCCCTATAAGAATTCATATAACTCCAAATGCTCTTTTTTAACCCACTTTTATGAAACATTTCGGAGGCACTGGTATTTTGTAACACTCCTGAAAAAGTATTAGAAAAGTGGGCTCAATAAAAAGATTCATGTATGTGGGTAACTCCATATCGAATCGACAATGAGACGAGGAGACGTCCGCTTTCGATTTGGAAGCAACTTGGTCAGACACGCTTTTTTATTATAAATATTTGATGTAAATAAAAATTTTAAAGGATAAAAAACTTTTTAAAAGTTATGACATGCTCAGGACTTCATTTTGCGAAATTTTGCAGCCTATTTTTTCAATGTCTCAAAAATCCTTGCATACGTAAAAATGGTTCTTAAGTCATTTTAAACGAAATATTTAATAATTTTTTTTATTATTTAAAAATGTGATAAAGGCAAAATCTTAAAAGTGGATGTAGTCAATGATTGCATATTATTTTTGGCAGGATTTATTTTAGATCCTGATATTTTTTTTCCTTTTTTGGATACAATTGATTTGTCTTTGAAATTAAATTGAACTTTGTCACACTAGACCAGGGAAAGGAACTACTTTTGTAACATAGTTTAAAAGGACCCTTTTCTTAACTCAGACACAGAAACTCCTAAGGATTATATGGAAACTAATTTTTGCTTAAAGGATTAGAAAAAACAACTTTAAATGACGGCATCATTGTTTTACTATATTTTTCAGTTTGACTTCTCTTGTTTTTTCTTTGAAATAGAACACAAACAAATTTGGAAAATAAACCAACAGGCACAACGCGACAAAAAATCATTTCCGCCCAGGATCTCAGGACAATATATTATAATATGTATATAACAAATTTAAGCTTAAAAAAAGTCCTTTTAATGGCCGTAATCATGAATTTTATCACGCACTTAACAAGATGCCATTCAGCTTTTTTCGTCCACAAATATTTACATGTTCCTGCTCAAGTCTTAAATTTCAATATGGAAAAGAATTATTACAAAGTTTTCCCAAGATTAATCTTCTCTAGACTTTTTCGAAAGTTTCTTTTTTCAGTATTTCGTAAAACAATTTTTCTTCTTTAAATTTTCGTTTTCAAGGATTTCGTTAGTGTGTAAACTTCATTAAAAGTATATTAAAGCATACTTTGAGGGGTGTTCAAAAGGAAATGCTTGTTTTTTTTTGTAGGCGTAAGTTTCGCTTATCGTTAATGATGTTTTAGGAATTTCTGCTCAAGATAAAAAGGATGGTAGAGGACTTGAGTAAAAGGCAAGAGATACAGTATCTCAGTCAGTAAATTTTGAGTTATAAAAATATGTGCACACGGCCAAATAATTGTAATCAAAAAGTTTTCTGTTTAAAAATTAAATTAAAGCATCAGTTAAGAAATTAACAAAAAAAATGTTTTTTTGGTCAAAAAGAAATTCAATTGTCCAACCCTGGAAATAATTAATAGCGATAAAATTGCATTTCACTTAATTTGAATTGCGCTCAAATGAATTACAAGATTGCATAATTCAAGGAGAAAAGATAAATTACCCCTAAACGCAGACTTTATTTTATTTCACTTATTTATTGCTGCTTAACACAGACAAGACAAGAATTTAAAAAGATTTTGAAAGCAACATTTTTTTCACTACAAAACAACTGTTTTTTGTTTTTGTTCTCTTTAAGAAGACAATTTTGTAAGAAAAAGAAAACTTGCAAAAGAAAATTAGACTTGACATTGACAAATTAGTCTCAAAATGAAGTGAAATTAAGTTCAGCACACAAACATGAGATATTTTTTATTTTAATTCAAATTTTTTTAAATGTTTTTCTTTACTTTTTGTGGGAGAGTGACAAACGACGGGGAGAAAAATACTTTTTAAATTGCAAAATCCATTTCGAACATGTAAAATCCGTTTTTTTTTTCTCTAAGTGTGTTTGATAGCAAAACCAGTTAATTGACAAACTTTTAGATGTTTCAAAGTTTTTCGCATTAATCACGAAATTTCCCCCCCAAAAACTTTCGACATAAACAACTCAATGCCAGCGAGTTTAAAAACTATTAAATCAAGTGTGTAGTTTTGTAAAGGACCTCAATAATAGGGATTCTAAGTTAAATCCCTAAAATCTAAAATTCCTTGCAAACACATTTGACTTTCTAGCGGTTTTGAATTCACTTTGCAAAATCAAAGTAAAAAAAAAATTTCATTTAAATAGACTTCTTGCAACGTTTGAAGCGAACAAGTTGCGTCAGCTGTAACAGTTTTGCCCCAACATTTTGAACACTCCTTTTTTAACGCACTCTTGGCAATGTTAATTCATTTAACTGGGAAGTTTTTAATGTTGTGACAAAAGAGATACTTCTTCTTCTTCTTCTTCTTTTTCTCAACAATTCAGCAACAACAGCTGTTTTAACAACATGTGTCAGATGATAAGTTGAATTAAATATTTGCTGTGCCATCAAACTAAAAAGTGGTTGCGGAGTTTATTTCGTATTAAAAGTTTTGCATGCAACTCCTGCAAGTGGCTTGAAATTAACCAGAACTTTTATTACAAAATCAAACAAAAGAATCTTTGAATAAAAGAATGAAGATTCCTTAAACTTAAACTTCAGTGGTGTTATACAGCAGCCGTTATTAAATTTAAAGTGAATTTTAACAACAATTGAAATAACTTTAAAACCTACTTTAACTTTAATTGACGTTTGTGCATAAGAACGTATATATTTAATTAAATAAAAATATATATTTAAATTCTAGATTTAATGCAGTTTAACAAAGAAATTTGTTTTCAATAGTTCAAACTTTCTTGTCCTTCCAGAAGGACTTGTTAAGAGAGCAGCAGTTACTAGAAATATTTCAGGTAAGAAATAGTTCGAATATAAACTGGCATAATTTTAATAATAAATGAATAATAATTGGCAATAAATTTTTAAAAATATCTCACCCTTTTGCCCTACAGTGTGATCGCTTATTTGTTGCAATAATTTATTTTGTAAAACTCTCACAAGAGACTGTAATCAAATGTGTTGTCCCATTGAAACATATATAATAAAAAAAATTTTGGAAAATATTTTTAGTTTTGGAATTTAAATTAAAACAAAATTTCAGCTGTAAATGATATAAATACGGAGTTTAAAATCATGTCGTATGGTTATAGCATGCGATAAAAAATTTTGTAGAGAACATTTTCAAATAAAGCAAAATTCTTTTTAATTCTATCGGATTTCGTAACGACGCCAAGCCATAAATTATATAAATATGGCGTTTAAAATCATTTCCGACAGTTATAGCATGAGACAAAATATATTGTAGAGAAGTTTGTCAGGTTCGAAATTCTAATAACAACAAAATTCTTTTAATCCTATCGCACTTCACACTGACGCCAAGTTATAAATGATATTAAGAAAACGTTTAACATTCCGAATAAGTATAGCATGAGATAAAATATTTTGAGAAAAAAAATTGTGAAGGTTTGAAGTACAAATTAAAACAAAACTCTTTTCGACTCTGTAGGATTTCATAACGACATCAAGCTATAAATGATATTAATACGGCATTTAAAGTTGTTTCGAATTATTATAGCATGCGACAAAATACTTTGAAGAGAATATTTTTAAATTTGGAATTCAAATTAAAATGAAATTCTTTTTAATTTAACTGGATTTATATCATTCTATATGTTTGTAAATACGGCGCTTAACATCATGGTGAATGATTATGGCATGCGATAAAATATATTATAGAGAAATTTTTTATGTTTGGAACCTTAATAACAAAATTCTTTTAATCCTATCGGACTTCGCAGCGACATCAGGTAGCAAATGATATAAGCACGGCGTTTAAAGCTATGTAGGATAATTATAGCATGCGATAAATAATTTTATAAAGAGCATATTTAGGTTTGGAGCTCAAGTAAAAACTAAATTCTTTTTAAGTCTATTGGTTTTAATAACAACGTCAAACATTTTATATCATTTCGGATAGTTATAGCATGCGATAAGATATATTGTGCAGAAGCTTTTTAGGTTTGAAATTTAAATTAAAATAATTATTTTTAGTCCTGTTGGACTTCATAACGACGTCATGCTGTAAATGATGAAAATATGGCGTCAAACACAATTTTTATCTTATTCATTGTGTATCGCATGCTATACAAATTAAAAAAACTTGTCGCATGCGATAAAAGTCTTATATTTTTAAAATCACATTTTTATTTTATTTATAAATTTTTTTTTTTTTTGCTTTACCGAGCTACTATTTTTATCACATTCATTGTGTGTAGCATGCTTTACAAATAAAAATAAGTTTTTCGCATGCGATAAAAATCTTTTATTTTTAAAATAACATTTTTTATTTATTATAATTTTTTTTTTGCTTTAATGGGCCACTATTTTTATCACATTCATTGTGTATCGCATGCTATATAAATAAAAATAAGTTTTTCGCATGCGATAAAAATCTTTTATTTTAAAAATAACATTTTCTATTTATTATTATTATTTTTTTTTTGCTTTATAGAGCCACCATTTTTATCACATTAATTGTATATCGTATGATATATAAATTTCAAAATAAAAATTATCGCATGCGATAAAAAAAATTTATAATTGCTTTTTTTTTTGTTTTTTTTGTTTTTTTTTTTTGTTAAATAATTGATAGCTTGGCTTGTACTGTAATTTTTATGGAACAATATATCTGTGATTATAAAATTGAAATTTCTGACATAAATGTATAGCCCTCCACATATTTCAAAAATATTATCTGCCAATTTCACTATTTGGAAAGAACTCTTTCTTTATTTCTTCAAATATATTTTATTTAAAATAGGAATATTTTAAAGTGCTGTTGCGTCGAATCCAATTGTATGAAAAAAAGAATCCCTTTGACATTGTGAAATGGCCACTGTTGAAGCCAAAATTAATTCTGCCATGTCAGAAGGTTCTTTCTTTGAGATAGACATTTGAGTTAACTGTTGAATTGGAAGTACTGTTACATAAAAAGTTCCAGTATTTTCAAAGTTTACATGCCTGCGAAGAAACAAAATAATAAAAATTTTAATTTAATTTGTTTCCATAAACAATAATGAAAATTTAAAATTTACTTATTTTAAAAAAACTCATTTAGTTTTCTGAGATACTTAACAAATTCTTTATAAGAATTTTTATTGCTGTTTTAAATTAAAATCCAAGGACTCCACCCTTCCCTGCCGATTTGGTAATAATAAAACGATTAAAGTCTCCTCGAGAGAAAGTTTTAGTTTCAAACAAAAAAATTGTTTAACATAAAATAAAACTCCCTGTTTAAAATTGCTTTTTGATTGAAAAACTTTGAAAATACAAACAAACAAAAATTTTATACGAAAATTCGACTTTTCATGAAACATTTTATGCCGGTCAGTTTTAACAAATTTCTTCAGAAGTTTCCTTTAATAGCAGCTGGTAGCGGTCTGCTCGGGGAATAATTTCTTACTTGTTCCCCCTTTTTTTTTGGAAAGTTTTTGCCTTTTCGTAACTTTTTGTTTGTTTGCAAACATTTTGCTTCTGTTTAAACATTAAAATATTCTAGAGTGAATAGTTTTGGTGGTGTAAATGTTAAAAGATTAAATAAATTTTATGCTGCTCCTTAAAATATGCTGTAGTTTTTGAAAGTATAAGTGGTTGTAAAAGTACACTTTTTGTTTCTTCATAAATTATGCAGACTTTAGGGCTTTCTTCGCTACAACAATAACAACAACAACAACAACAACGAAAAAATTATAAAAATTGCTTTTAAACTTGTTTAACTGTCAAGAGCCACGGAAGCAGGGTGGCTCGGCGCTGGAAACTTTATTTTTCTTAAGCAAACAAACAGAAAAAAATTCTTCAACTGAAGAAAACATTTTATATGTTTTCTTGTTAACAAAAAGCATTAAAGGACTTAAAATGTCATTGTCTAGATAAAATGACTAGAAAAAAATAAAAAAATAAAAATAAACAAGATAATACTTGGGAAAGCAACCCTTGTCAAGGAAAAAAAAATACAAATTCTTGTTATGAAAAGTCCTGCGAAAATGATGTTGTATCAAAAAGTTAATTGAAGAGTCGCAGCAATTTTTAATATTTTACTACACCCTCAGCAACATATTAAGTCAGTTGTGATGACCTCAACAACATGGTCGACTTTGATTAGCGAGGAAAAACGTGTTGTTCCTTTTTATAATCTCAGCCTAAACATATGCCGCAATAAAAATTCAATTTAAATGTTTCGTTTTACTAGTTTTTATGGCCTCAAAAGCTGTAAATATTTACAATGATTTCCCTTTGCTGGTGACAATCAGCGCCAAGGATTTCATTATTTACTTAGAACTTTCGCCTGCGTGCCGGTAAAATTTTTTATTTCATTTTTGGAATATAAATTGAAATTCCATTTATTTGCTCGCCAGATTCCCCTTTTTAGTTCTAACTAAATTCGTAAATAATTTTGTGCTGTTTTTATTTGTCCTTTATGGCATCTTGGGTTTCGTTGCTTTGATTGCTACCAACTTTTTTTTTATTGCTGCGTGCTCTCTTAATACCAGGAAGCAATTGAAAGCTCTTTTCAAAAACATCACGTTTTGCTGTTCATTTGATGGCTGAGATTTTTTGCCGTTTGCAAGTCCTGAACTTAAAATCGTATTTAAAAATACAACGAAGAGGCATTTCTGCTTTAGACGAGTTGTTAGGCTTGACTATTTAAATATTAAACAATTAGAGTTGTTAAATCTCTTATTTCCTTTGTACCTTTTATGACTGTTTTTCTCTCAGTGCTAACTAAATAAGGAGCCCCTTAAATTATGCAATTTTCTTTCCCACTTCAAACAAGTCTTAAATAACAATTCAGTAGCGGGAAGTATCCTAAACAAATAATGCAAACGCTTTTAATTGTAAATTAAAAGGGAAATAAATTAAAAGGACAGTTTGCAAGAAATACAAAATATATGAATTGAGAAAAGGCCTAAAAGTAGGCTTTAAAAACAACAGAAGGCATGCTAGAGCATGTCCTCTAATAGCTGTGTGCAGTTAAGCAACTTTAAAGCGATTATCTTTAATTTATTTCTAAAACTTAAAGAATAAATACTATGCTGAAAATTTACAAGGATCTTTTTAATATCACGAAAAAATATTTCGTATGCAAAAACTATCACTAAAACCATGCTAAATTTCACATCAGTAAGACTTCCATCAATCAGTGCCAAAACATTTACATATCCTTAATGTAAAAAAAATTTAATTACAATCACAATTGTGACTAGAATACAGAAAAAACGTGTTACAACTCGTAGAATTGTGGTGGAAACCTGCCTTGAAAATTTCGTTGGATTTAAAGAAGGGATAAGCCTACCCACTGAATGTCCTTTTTTTTAAAACCAGTTTTTACCTAAATTAAGAGCATTTAATTGTGAACTATGACTAGAAATTGATAGAACTATGCAGTATTTATTGATTTATTTTATTTTAAATGCCTGGTCAACCAGGCTGTCACATATATACGCGTATGTAGGTGTGTGTGTAACATTGCTTATCCCATTCCTCGAAATTTTAACTTTAATATGCAAATAACCCTAAAACTAAAGATGCTATACACTGCTGCAGGTTCTACATCAAACAGGATAAAAACATAAGCAACATAAAAATATCCTTTGAACAAATAAATGAATTCCAGCTATAATTATGATAGGAATGCAGCAAAATTAACACACAATTTGTAGAATTATGCTGCTAGACTGTGTACCAATTTTGCTGTGATTCGGTACAAAATTGAGCTTACCCTCCCAATGTCCTTTATTTTCAAATATTTATTTTCACTCAAATAATGATCAAAAAGTGGCAGAAGACTATTAAAAACGTAATGATGAAAAACTTGTTTAATTATTTTATTTAAGTACAAACTATAACTATCGTAAGGACCAATTGTCCTTTTCTTTAAAATGGATTATAAATTACAGCTATTATTGCAAATATTCTTAAATTCCACTTTTTATCAATGTAGTATTTTTATTTTCTTCTCTTTTAGTAATTTAAGCATCTCCCGTATGTCCTTGATAGTAAAAAAATTAATTTACAGCAAATTGAAATCCCTACGCAGTGAAAACTAAGTTACAATTCGTAAAATGACAGTGCCAGTCTCCGTATTAAATTTTATTTCATTCAAAGCAGTAATATGTTTAGCTACCACCTTCCTCATGTCCTTTATAAAAAAAAATTTTTTTCTCATCTTTAGTTATCCTTAGAATTAAGTTAAAACGAATAAATAATAGTGTTGCACTTTTTGTATCATAATTTGTAGCATATCACATGCAAATAAGCGCATATCCTTAATGTCCTTAATACAAAAATATAATTTGAATTTTTTTTAATGTTTAGGCATTCGAAATTGTTTACTGTGTGCAATATTTTTTACCAGCCTGCCGTATGTCCTTAACATGAAGTACTAAAATCTCATCCTAATTTAAGACACTAGTGTAGTAAAGTATTTCCAAAATTCAGTTGTTTTTCCGTGGGGTAAATTGCTATAGTTTTGGTACAAAAATATGCCTCTCTTTCACATATCCTTTATTAGACATATTTAGTTGTAATTTCAAATACAATCGATGTGCCAACTTTGTTTTGTAATACTATTAATTTAATTGACTGGTTGCCTCTACAAACCTGAATCACAACTGTGAAAAGGCATTAATATTAATTAATTTGCTTTGAATAAAAATAAGGATCAATGAAATGTTTAATGGAAAAAAGAGTGGTATTAAATAAAACAAAAGATTTTCCATAATAATAAAAATTAAAAAATATTTACACAATTTTATAGTCTACCAAAGACCTCCGCTTGTAGCTGCTGTCCTCATATACAATTTTCAGTGTATGCAAATATAATATTCGATATAGTTATTTATTACATTTTAAAGTTAATTACCAAACAAATAATTACAACAACATTAATTTGCTACTAATGGGCTGAAGCAACCACACCCCCAAAAAGTATGCTATAGTTTTGCCTAAACAAATTTTAAAGCCCACTTTAATTGCATGGCACAAATTTTGACCTTAAATTTTATTGCACATTTTTACTGTTGCCCATAATAAGTTTAAGGTTAAATGTGTTTAATCTTGTACATAAAACATAAAGGCAACCACTATAATACAAATGAAAATAAAATAAATTTTACAACAAAAGTTTAATGCTGGCCAATAATAATTATTTAATTTCATGGTTGGTATAAATTATGATTCCTCTTTGCTACGTTGTTTTTTTTTTTTTGCCATTTTATTATTATTTCTAAAAGTTTTATATTTATGCTGTGGCATGGCTTTCGCCAGCTATTGTTTAAGCTATTAAAATTGCATTTGATATCATTAAGGCAGCTATCAAAAAGAATTTGAGAAAAAGGAAAGCCATAAAATAAGCTAAGAAATTCTTAGAGATATATAAATTGTTTTTAATGGCCACGATACCAACAGAAAAACTTTAAATTAAAGTACATGGAAATTGCCAAGATATATAAAGATATGTATGACAGAACCTTTTTAAAATAATTAATCAGTCATTTTAAATGAAACGAAACCTTAAAATTTATCAAGAGTCCAGTTTCTTAAGGCCTGGGCCGTTAAAAAAGATTTTAGTTCTGCCTTGTAAAATACACACATGAGTCAAAACTATCAGTGGGATATTTTTCACGTGTGATGAGTAAAAGAATATTTATTCCCTATTTAGTGCCGCAAGGCAGCTGTCCTGAATAAATCTTAGCCAGTTCATACACCGATATTGTAAGCAACTAAGTGCATTTTGACTGAAGGTCTATGGGATATTTCCCACATATGATGAATAAAATAAAATATCCCTCATCTAGTGCCGCAAAGTAAAGTGATGACTAAAATAAAATATCCCTCATTTAGTGCTACAAAGTAGCTGTCCTGAATAAATCTTAGCCAGTTCATACAGCGATATTGTAAGCAACTAAGTGCATTTTGACTGAAGATCTATGGGATATTTCCCACATATGATGAATAAAATAAAATATCCCTCATCTAGTGCCGCAAAGTAAAGTGATGAGTAAAATAAAATATCCCTCATTTAGTGCTACAAAGTAGCTATCCTGAATATATTTTAGCCAGTTCATACACCGATATTGCAATCAACTACGTGCATCATGTCTAAAGGTCAATGGGATATTCGTCACATGTGATGAATAAAATAACATATCCCTCATTAGTGCTACAAAGTAGCTGTCCTGAATAAATATTAGCCAGTTCATAAACCGATATTGTAAACAACTTTGGACATCATGTCTAAAGTATGGAGTAGAATCTAAAATATATACCATTATGATCCCAAAATTCTCTAGCATGTTTTCTCCTCAGCTGTTTTCTATTTTCACCACGGATTCATTACACATATTGAGCAATAACAATTCCCTTTTTGGTTAAAAACTGGGCTTTAAAATAAAAACAATCAAGTACACCCTCTTACAAAAAGCATTTAAATAGATATCATATTCCTTTTAATGTTGAAGAAACCCATCCTTTTACAAATAATTATCTTTTTAATTTCGTTGCTATTAAAATTTTTATTTTATTAACACAAACCACTTGCTCTTAACCCAATTATGACAAATTTTTAAACACCTTAATGAGAATATATTCTAACCACATAAATTTAGACATGAAAAACTCATAAAAGTCATTTTTAAGAAAACTCCAACTCAAATAAAAGAAACAAAAAAAGAATAAATAAATAAAATAATGAAAAAATAGGTAAATTAATTTATGCAGCTTGAGAAAAATTTGGTGGCACATGCTGCACAACAAAAAAAAACCGCAAATACGAAAATGAAAAAAAATAATAATAATAAGAAGAAAACAACTTATTAAAAATTTGGAATTATTAATAAGAGAAAAAAAGCTTTAAGAAAACAATCTGTTGTTGCCAAAAATGGAATATTCCAGCAGGTACACGGTATAATAAACCTGCCAGCGCCTGGTGAAGAAAATGTAAAGATTTTCTAAAGAAAATTAAGAAACACTTAAAAACGTTATTCTTTTCATATTTTTTATATCCAAAGTTTAAAAAATACTTAAACATTTTTCTATAATTTTAAAAACGAATTATTGCTGCAGACATTAAAGGAGCTTAAAATACTTAAATAGCAGAGCATACCTTGAGGAGTCTCTATACCCACCACTCTTCTATAACTGCGGCCTATGAAATATATTTATTTATTGAAGCGTCCCTTCTCTAATCGTTCATTAGCAAGAATTTATTTCTTATGCTTAATAAAATTTATGTTAATTTAAATAAAACTTCATAAATATAATTTATTAATTAACAAACATTTCCTTTCGCTGCGGCCTTTCCCACACAATTGTTCTTATTGTGCCCAAAACGCAAGACTTAATATTTGTTTTGCCATGTCATAAATAGTTTATTTTTTAAGTGTTCAGTTAATAAATTATGAAAGGAAATTTCTGTTAGTCTTCCTTGGAAATATGTTTGAGGTTAGTTAGCAACAACAACATCAGCAACACTCACAGCCACTTAATGCTTTAAGTCCCTAATGAGTTGTTGGCTCGAAAGAACACTTAATATTAATTTTACTTCCTTAGGGACCTTTTTTATTGCCCACCAACCAACCAACCAGCCCAACAACTGTTTAAGTTTTAGCCTTTTTGTAAGGTTTTTGTTTTGTTGTTGCTGTTGTTTTTTTTTATTTATTTTTTAATTGTAGGTTAGTGCTGACAGCCTACTGAGTGAATGATATTAATGGACTTGAATGTAGTTCTTGAGACGAAAAAGTTTTTCCAACAAGTTTTTCTAGTTCAGGCTGTTTTAAATTTTTAGCATGTTTTTAAGAACAAATTTCAATATTTTTCATCAGGGAATTTTATTCACACTTCCTGCTATTGAAAATATCCAGTAACGCGAAGTTACAAAGTGGAGTAACAGTCTTAAAATGCTCAAGAAGTGGCACGTTACTTGGTGAAACGCAACGCACGCTACCCAACGTAAAATGATAAATTTTGTTTAAATTCTGCTCTGGATTTTAAATAAATTTATTCCTTGAAAGGCAGGATATGAAATTGACGTAAAACTATAGACCACTTGGAGAAAATTCAATTAAAAAAATTAACATAATATATGTGACGTACGCTATAATAAAAGGAATTTGCAAACTGTGCAAAAGACGAAGAAAACACAAAATGTGACGCTCGCTACAGAAACTAATTTCGTATATTTTTATTCCACAACTCAAATATTTTCATTTGCTAAAGGGCAGGACATAAAATTAATTTTCAAATTATAGACTTCTTGAAATAGTCAGTAACTTAATATTTGTGACATTCGCTACAATGCGCAGAATATGCAAAAAGAAAGGATATAATATTGTTTTAAGACCATGGACCACTTAGAAAATTCAATTGAAAATATAACAAAATATTTGTGATGCACGCTACAATAAAAGGAATAGGTAATTCATGTGTCAATCCTTAGAAAATATAAAGATAACTAAAATCGTGACGCACGCTACATGAACTAATATTATATTATGTAATAAGTTTAGAAAAGAAAAATAATATTTTCTTGTAACTGTGATTGCACCTGTAGTCTGATAATTACGAAATATGAAGTCATCTAAAATTGTGACGCTTGCTACAGTTAATATTAAACTAAACTACGTTTTTCTTTTTCTGAGCGATAAAAAGTTTTTAATATTAAATTATAAATCAGTTTCTATTTTAATTTTTCCATTATGAAATATACAAGTTTATCTCCTGTGACGCACGCTACAATGAAGAGACTTGGTATTTGATACAGAGTATAAAAATTTTTTTTTTAATTATGTCTAAAATAACTTAATGTTTGTAACGCACCCTACAAAGCAAGGAATAACTAATTCATGTGTCAATCTTTAGAAAATGTAAAGAAAACTAAAATCGTGACGCACGCTACAGGAACTAATATTATTTTATATAATAAGTTAAGAAAAAAATTATGTTCTTTTCTTCGATCTATTATTACACACTTAGTCTGATAATTACAAAATATAAAGTCATCTAAAATTGTGACGCTTGCTACAGACATCAAACTAGATTAAGTTTTCTTTTAACTGAGTTTTCCTGAGCGATACAAAGATTTTGATATTCAGTTATAAATCACTACATTTCAATTTAACCACAATAAAAATAGAACCTTATCCCCTGTGACGCACGCTACAATGAAGAGACTTGGTATTTTATACTTAATATTAACTTTCACAAGATATGAAGAAAACTGAAATCACGACCCACACTACAGAACTTAATATGGATATTTTGCTTTCTCTTTTAGAATATAAAAGAAGGATATGAAACTGCTGCAGAATTATACAGGATATAAAAAAAGAAAATTAAAAAAAAATTCTGTATAAAATTAGTTCTTGTTTGCGACACACCCTACACAGCAAGGAATAGGTAATTCATGTGTCAATCCTTAGAAAATATAAAGATAACTAAAATCGTGACGCACGCTACTTTTTAAAATGTACTTTCTTAAGAACTACTTTTTTGCATCATCTGCGGTTTTGCTCTAAAAATAAATCATTCGCATTTAATTTGGGATGAATTTAAACTTTTCTACGCCAAATTTCTCTTGCGAATTAAGTTGATGTATTTATTTAATTAAAAAGCATTCGAAAACATCTGCGTCTGTTGCTCGTTTAAATTTCACCAGGGTTCTCAGCCCCTGCAAGTATGCTGTACTATTTACATACTCATGTTCTCTTCTTCATATTTCCTTTTGATATTTAAATTATAAACGTGCGCTACAAATTCGTTATTTAATAATTTTGTTTCTGTTTGTATTTCTTTCGTTATTAGATTCCATTCATTTAGTTTGTGTATTCATTTCATTATATCATTTTCATTTAGTGCCTTCAGATTTTTCTTTTCTCTTCATTCATTTTCCATTAAATATTTCATAGTTTTTTTATTCTTCCACCAACTTTTCTCTTTCTTTCCTTCTGCTTGTCGTGACGTCTCTGGCAACTAGTGCGGCTTAATGGCCAGTCCTTTCCGTTTATTTACTGCTGGTGTTTGTCTGCCATCGCGGTGTCATGCTGCTGTTTCACTTTCCCGTCCATGATTTCTCAGGCCGTTGAGTAGATCTCATTTGCTGTGCTAAATTTATTTATTATATTTTATTTTTCTTCTTATTTTTTATTTTTTGTGCGCTAGTTGGCCTACTTGTTTCGTAATTAAAAATAACAAATTTCTTAAAATTAGACCTTTTAATTTGCCACGGAAAAGGCATAACAAATTTTTAATTTAATTCAATGTTCGCAACAAGCGCACAAACACGAAAACATTTTCCAGCAGAATTGAAGGAAATGTTATTATGGCAAAACCAAATACGAGCCCAAAGCAGCCAGCGTTTGGCAGTGGAAGCCATTAGCCAACATGCTCTAAATACATGAAAGAAGAGATTCGAGTAACAAGCAACTCAAGTACAAACTGGCTTTTCATTATGAACATAACAAAAATATAATTCATTTAATCCTCGCAAGCACTCTTTGAAAATTATATACACTTTCGCAGGCAGGGGAAGACGAAAGGACGACAACGGAAGAGGGCTCTCGTTGCACAGATATCTAGAGAAATTTAAATGACACAAAAGTTTTATATTCAAACGACGAATCAGGGTGGCCCTATAAGAATTAAAAGAAATAAAATTTAACGAAATCAATCAATTTTTCATAAGGACATGCCGCACAAAAAGTTCACCAGCATAATTATTTTTAAAGTAAATCGACCCTTTTTTTTTTGTCATAAAATCTTAGAAAAGATATATAATTTTGTCAATATGACAAGAGGGAAATATATTGTAAAACAAACCTCCTTCTTCAGACATTTTTAATTCTCTGCAAGAAACTAAAATTTGTGTTATTAATCACTGTATGTAATCTGAATTCGGTAGGTGCAAGGACATATCTTGCTCTCATATATCCTTTTTTTAAATTTCACCTTCCCCTAATTGTTCTCAAAATGAAGGGAAAGCTGCTAATTATTAATTAGTTTTTTTGCTATTCTTCGGATTGTACTTTATTTCGGGCGTTTCAAGGACATGACTTCCTTTAGTATATCCTTTAGTTTAGCTTCAATTATTATTAATATTTGTTTACTATTTGTAAAATTGTCTTATTAATCACTGTGTGTAGTCTGATTTCAGTAAGTGCAAGGACATGTCTTGCTCCCATATATCCTTTTTTTAAATTTCATCTTACCCCTAATTGGTCTCGAAATGCAGGGAAAGTTGCTAATTATTTCCTTAATTTTGCTGCTATTTTTTTAATTGTACTTTATTTTGGGCATTGAAAGGACATGACTCCCTATGGAATATCCTTTATTTTAGCTTCAGTCATTATTAATTGACACAAAAGTTTGATATACAAACGACGAATTCCAGTAGCCCTACGGCGCAACAAATAGTTTTACAAAATATATAAAGTTTAAAAGAAATAAAATTTAACGAAATCAATAAATTTTTCATAAGGACATGCCGCACAAAAAGTTCATCAGCATAATTATTTTTAAAGTAAACCCACCCTTTTTTTTGTCATAAAATATTAAAAAAGATATATAATTTTGTCAATATAACAACAGGGAAATATATTGTAAAACAAACCTCCTTCTTCAGACATTTTTAATTCTCTGCAAGAAACTAAAACTTTCAAGAGGTTCCTATCAAGCGTTTCTAGTATTTTTATTTTTATTTTCAATTATTTTTGGGAAAATATTAGAAACCAAATTACCCCATCGATATCATTCAAATATAAAAATATTTCTGTTAAAGAATAAGTTCAATATCCAATAAAAGGAGGAGTCCTTTAATTCATGTCTTAAAATCCTTCCTCAAAACACACAGAATTCGAGTCAATTTCAAATCTTCTTCTAAAAGGATTCTCCTCATGACGAGTTGCCAAATGAAGGGATTCATTTAACCAAAACAATCCATGTTAATTTTCCACACCTCCGAAAGAAAGCTGACTGAGAACTGATTTGAAGATTAAATAAATTGTAAATGGCAACTGTGAAAGTGTGTGTGTATGTATTTTGATTATAAAACACACAACAAACTAATACGAATGTGACCTCTAACAACCAGCCGTTTACAGATCCGGTCATGCGTAACCGTAATTTTTCGTGTAACACAACGCCAGCGTCAACATTTTGCCTTCTTTTTAGGCAATTATTTTTTCCATCAGCAAATTGTCATATTTATTTTAGCAAATTTCTATACGAGATTTTAGATATTTTTTTTATTATATTTTTTTCTCTCTCAAGGATAACAAAATCAATCTTGTAAAAAGGTTTTCGTTTGCCTTCCCAAATTTATGTTTCAACAAAAATCCATCAATCATTTACGCATGAAAACATTTCAACAGCACCTCAAGTGCCTCTTGAGCAGATATAGTTGGTCCTTTAAGGACACACACGCAAACACATCTGGTATATGATAAAATAACACAAATAAGTTGAAAGGAGCAGCATAAAGACATCAACATTTGCTGGAGATAAACACTGGCAAAATGGGAATATTGTAAAACAAATAAATATTGAGTGGAAAAAAGGTGTCCTGCGACATCGTCAAGGTAAACACACTCCCTACTACAACTTTTAGTTTCATTTTAGCGGGTATTTCCAAAAGGTCCTTGTAAAACAAAATACAAACAGCTAAACATGGTTTCCTTTTTCTTTTTTTTTTTTTTTGGTAGGGAAAATTGTTTAGATAACAGGACGTTTGCTCGATGGCGCTGTCAATGTGTATGTGTGTGTGTTTGTTTAGAAAAGCCTAAAAGTATGAAATAATATTTTAGTTTATATTATAACAGGGTATTAACAAGTTTTGCCATTGACATGGAAACACTATTATCAGATAAACGATAAAAGAAATATATTCGCATTAAACTTATTTGCAATAAATAATAACAAACAGGATGTGGAAAAGGTAGAAGCGAGAGCAAGTCACGGTTTTCTGCCATCCTGCCGCAAGTGGGATCCCCTTCAGGTTTACTTTCACCAAACAGATAATAAATTTTTGTGAGAAGAAATCGCTTGAATTAGATATGGAATTATTAGGCAAAAATATTTGCTGCCTGGTTTTGCAAATTAAATTAAAAATTTATTTTATTATATAAAATATTTTAGTTCAAAGAATTTATAAAAATAATTTCCAGGTCGCAGACTCACAGTTAGAGCCCTTCAAATAACTTGCAACTTAGTAATTTAATCAACAAAAAAGTTGCACTAAAAAAATTAATAAAAAAATTATTTCTACAATAAAGGATACACAGGAAGTGGATCAGTAACGGCCCAAATTTCACTAAAACTAATCACAGATACTATCATTCTTATAATAAAATTAATTCATAAGCTTTAGTGCAATTTCATAGAATCTTATAAACTAAGATAAGAATTTAAAAATAAAGGATATATGGGAGCAAGACATGTCCTTGCACCTACTGAACTCAGACTAAACACAGTGTTTAGTAACACAATATTACAAATAGTAAGCAAATAATAATAATGATTGAACCTAAAATAAAGGGTATTCCATAGGGAGTCATGTCATTTCAATGCCCATAATAAAGTACAATTAAAAAAATAGTGGCAAAATTTAGGAAATAATTAGCAACTTTCCCTGCATTTTGATACCCCAATTAGGGGTAAGATGAAATTAAAAAAAAGGACATATGGGAGCAAGACATGTCCTTGCACTTACTGAATTCTGACTACACACAGTGATTAATAAGACAATTTTACAAATAGTAAACAAATATTAATAATAATTGAAGCTAAACCAAAGGATATACTAAAGGAAGTCATGTCCTTGAAATGCCCGAAATAAAGTACAATCCGAAGAATAGCAAAAAAAACTAAGTAAATAATTAGCAGCCTTCACTGCATTTTGAGCACAATTAGGGGAAGATGAAATTTAATAAAAAGGATATATGAGCGCAAGACATGTCCTTACACCTACTGAATTCAAATTACATACAGTGATTAATTTGGCTGTATTTTGATCATAAGTGTAGATAAAATGAGATATATATAAAAAAGGATATATGGGAGGAAACTAAGATCTGCTACCGATTTCATTGAAATTTTGTATAGAGGATAAGATCGTTGTTTTATAATTATATACCGATTTTCTCGGCATTCTGATGGTAATAATGGATTTAAATCAATTTTTTTTAATAAAAGACATGCGGGAGGTACACGTGTTTAACAACCGGTTAAATACAAATTATTTACAGGACCTACCGGCACAATTTTGAAACATTTTGGTCATTTAAATTATATTTCTATGACAGAAAAGAGCTAAAATTAATTCTTAATATTAAAGGATATATGGGAGGCAGTTATTTGGCAGCACTCATGTGTTTTAGTGTTGATCTTATAGCTTTAACAGCACGATTATATTAGTTTTTAGCGGTATTATGATTATAACTGCTGGTAAAATTTAATTTTTGAAATAAAGGATATATAGGCGGTAGACGTATCCTAGCTGCGATTGACATGAAATTTCGCACAATAGCTGAGAGCATAATTTCGAAAATAGTTATGAGGTTTCAAATGGTATTGAACACAATTTGGAGCAGCAATAATTAGCCAAATTTAAAAATGCATTATTTTTGTAAAACTATTTAAATACGAGAGTTGTTTAACAGATAAGTTTAATGAAAATATATTTATTTTTTTTTTTAGATTTGCTATGTTATACAGTTTTATTAGAGTATTTTTACTTTCATTTAATAATTCATGGTTCTAGATCCTGTGATTTATTTGTTAGAAAAATTTGCTATATAATTAATACAAGTAGCAAAAAGATAAGTTATTTATTACAAATTTTATCACCAACACGTCTTCACTTTCCTCCGCAAAGTCAGTCTACAGCATTTCTTTTTTCCAATACATCAGTTATCCTTTTTGCAAGCGAATGTGCGTTAAGGTGTATTTGATTATATGAGAGTATAGATTTCCATACGAATAGATATCAGATATATTTTATTGTATCCTTCACACGTTTGCATGTGCCAACAATTTGTGCGTAAATTTATATATCATCGTTTACACTTGCAGCTCCTTTCTCTACCACCAGGACAACAAAAATCCTTTTAGAGACCCACAAAAAATAAAAACAAATTTTGTAGATATATATCTTTAATATGGAAATGCAATAGAAACTGATATTTTCCCATTATATCTGGATAATGGATGGGATACAATCACATTTGGGTTCATGGAAAATTATACTCATACAAAAACCTGGTGTATTGTGATGTGCGTGTGTGTGTGTGTGTGTGTATGCCCTTTATTTGCCGTTAACACAAATACCCATTCAGGTGAATATTTTGGGAAACAAATAAATATTTTTGTAGTTTAACCTGGTGTCGTATATCGGTTGAGTATGTTTGAATAAATTATATGAAGATAAGAGTGTTTTTTCCATCCTTTTCCTTTTTTATCCTTTTTTCAATTTTCAACCATCCAACCTTTTTCGGTGTATTTGCTTTCTTGTGTGTTTGTGTGCCCATAAAGAGATATTTTTATTATGTTAATGGTGTTGTTGTAATTTGTAATATATTTCCGGTTGTCATGATGCCAATTTTCAAGGGCAAATACGATACGAAGGATTTAAAAGAACAAGCCGTCTTTGCACCTCTAAACGAACACACACATGCAAACGCAAGGCCCACTACAGTGAAAAGGTATTTAAGGCAACAAGAAAGAAAAAACACAAAAACTCTTGTTTAAAAACGATTTTATGTCACTTAAGCTGCTTAACAGCGGACTAGCACTATGAATGCACAGTGGGCCAAGAAAAAGTAAAAAATGGAAATTAAATTAATTTTTTCTTTAAAAAATTATGTTATCAAAATGTTTAAAATTATCAAATTAATTTTTAAAAAATTATAAAAAACTTTGCCGTCAAAATTTAAAAAAAAAATTATGGAAAATTGGGTTTTTAATTTTCTAAAATATTTTTTAGACTTTTGACGGCCACATAATTTTGAATAAGGAATTTTAAATAAAAATATATTAATAATTTCAAAGGCAAAATAAATTATTTTACACAAAATTTTCAAAATAATTTTAAAAATATTTATAAAAAACTTTAACGTAAAAAAATTTTTTAAGAAATTATGGAAAATTTAGTTTTTAGCTCTCGAAAATATTTTTTAGTATTTTGACGGCCAAAATGTTTGAAAAAAATCTTTTAAAAATTTCAAATTAAAATACTTTGATAATTTGAAACACAAAAAATAATATTTTCAACAAAATTTTCAAAATAATTTTAGAAAATTTATAAAAAACTTTGTCGTCAAAACTTTCTAAAGAAAATTTCAAAGAAGTTGTGGCAACAATTTTCTATTAAAAATATTTGAAAAATTTTTGCAGCATAAAATTTTATAAATTAAAATTTTTTTTTAAATTTTTTCACAATACTTTTTTAAGAAAAATTTTTTTTTGTAATTTTTAAGTTTCTTGGCGACACAATTTTTTGTAAAAATACCGTTCGACATTTCGGCTACAAAATTATTTCCAGTTTTTTGCCACGTTTTAGAAAATTTTTTAAAGATATTTTGGAGACAAAATTTTTTATGATTAATTGTTTGATATATTAAAGAAAATTTAAAAATATTCTAAGAAATCAAAAATTTTCTAAAAAAATTCAAAATTTTATTAAAAATTTTTAGTTTTTTTGACGACAAAGCTTTTTATAAAAAAGCTTTGAGAGATTTAAAAAAAAAAATTCAAGAAATTTTGAAAACTTTTTTCACTAAAAAATTTTTTATAGAAAAGCTTTCAGACATTTCAAAATTTTTTTGAAAAATTCATAATATTTTGAAGAAGAAATTTTCTATAGAAATTTTCAAAATGTTTTTCATTACAAATGTTTTCACTACAGAGTTTTCTATAGAAAAACTTTCAGGAATTGTGGCATTTTTTTTTCAATTCATAATATTTTGAAGCAGAAATTTTCAAAATATTTTTCACTACCAAATTTTTATTAAAAAATTTTTAAATTGTTTGACATAAAAGCCAAAAGAAAACTTTAAAATTTTTTCACAAAAAAATTTTTATTAAGAAATTTTTAAATTGTTGGCCCTAAAAATTTTTTTATTGCAAATTTTTTAAATATTTTTCAACCACAAAAGATTTTTAAATAATTTTTTTTTATTTTGAAATTTTTCCATTTCATCCAGAAACTTTTCAATGAACAACTTTCGATTCTCTGTTTTTATATATTTTTTTCCCGAAATGTGACGTCCTAATTTTTTTTAAATTGTATTAATCTTCAAACTCAACTTTGCATTTCCCATCCCTGTGCCAGTTAACCTGCCAAACGTGGCACTAAAATAACGTTCTCACGCCTTATAAAAACCCTGGAGTTGCCGAAAGTCACTGCAGGTGAAAACTCTGTTGGGAAATTCTTTAAAATTCTACAAGGCCTTCAGAAAGACCAGAATATTCCACTTATTTATAAACACAAAAATGAAATTGTTGTTGTTTTACATGTTGTTCCAACTTTTTTTTGTGTTTGCAATTACCAGGGATTGGCTGGCATTGATTTTGATTTGCGTAATTTTCAGGTTCATTAACTGTTCAATGCCTGTAAACGACAAAGTGGAACGAAAGGAAATGTACAGGATCTCTTTTACCATATAATTTTATTACCCTTCACTAATAAGCCAACAACAATGTCAAAACAAAATATAAAAAAAATCACACACACGCATGAAATCGATGTTGCTCGTAAATAAAAAAAAAAGGCAGAGAGAGGGAAAGAGAGAGAAATAAGAGTGTTACAAGGCCCTGCCAACACACACTCGTTTACTTATGCCAGATGTGGATGGTGTTAACATTTTCAAGTGATACATTTTGAAGAAAAAAAACACATGATTAATAGCAACCTTGTGGATATTGTTAGTCAGTCATATTCATGATAACAAGTTAACGCACAGATTTTTCTCTTTTATAATCAGCTTAAGCGATGCCATAGATTGTGTCATTAAAAGCCAATTAAAGAATTTTACTTTGAAAAATTTCTATAGTTCAAGTGAAAAGAAATTGTGTGGCAAGAAAGTAGTTTTTAATAAGATTTTCTTTAAAAAAAAATTCATAATTAGGCCAAGAGTTCGTTTGTGGTACACTTTTAGAATACTAATCCTTGATGGAAATAGATGTAGAATATGTCATTTGAAAGGTAGTTTTGTGCAGATATACACAACGTTAATATATTTTTTTAAATGTTAATAATTATAATTATTTTGTAAAAACAAGAGAAGTTTAAAAATATTTTTCCCGAGTTTTAAAAAATTTCTGTATTTTGATTGAAACGAAATTGTGTGCCAAGAAAGTATTTTTTAACGTTTCTAATGCGCACTTCTGTTTCTGTTCTAGAAAAATAAAATTAATTATTTAAATTAATATGCCAGGAGTTAGTTTGTGGTACACTTTTAGAAATCTAATCCTTAATCGAAATTGATGAATAATACGTCATTTGAAAGGTAATTTTGTGCAGATATTCACAACGTAAATATTTTTTTATTAGTTGTTAATAATAACGATTATTTTGCAAAAACAAGAGAAACGTTTAAAAATTTTTTTTTCCGATTTGTAAAAAACTTCTATATTTTGATTGAAACGAAATTGTGTGGCAAGAAGGTAGTTTTTATAACATTTCTAATGCGAATTTCTGTTTCTTTTCAGGAATAAAAGGAATAAATTTTATAAAAAAAGATATGCCAAGAGTTCGTTTGTGGTACACTTTTAGAAATCTAATCCTTAATCGAAATTGATGAATAACACGTCTTTTGAAAGGTAATTTTGTGCAGATATTCACAACGTAAATATTTTTTATTAGTTGTTCATAATAACGATTATTTTGCAAAAACAAGAGAAACGTTTAAAAAAAATTTTCCCGATTTGTAAAAAACTTCTATATTTTGACTGAAACGAAATTGTGTGGCAAGAAAGTAATTTTTATAACGTTTTTAATGCGCACTTCTGCTTCCTTTTTTTTAAGAATAAAAGAAATAAATTTTATAAGTAAATATGCCAAGAGTTAGTTTGTGGTACACTTTTAGAAATCTAATCCTTGATCAAAATTGATGAAAAGTATATCAGGTAAAAGATAACTTTGTGCAGATAGTCTCACTATAAATATTCTTTTTATTTCTTAATGATAAAAAATATTTTTGGCAAAAAAAATATATGATATAAAAAATATTGTTGAAATGTTTTGGTTAGAAAAACAACAGTTCATGGCATTAAAGATTTAATTATATACGAAAGTTTTCACAAAAAATTTAATGCCTAACGCTTCTTTAACTAGTCTTTTAATTAAACTTCTGTTGCGCTTCGTGTTTGATATTCATAAAAACCAAAAAAAAATCCAATTCCGCAAAAACTCTCATCCAAGAAACTCTGATGCAATTAAGGACAACAACAATTAACTCTACCATACACACGAACGTTAGCCAACCAACGGCACTTGAAATAGAAAAACCCAAATTAAAACACTCGAAAAAAGCTGGCATGTCGCGCTTCAAATTTTAACATACGAACCATCACAAATTGAATTCGAAAATGACAGCGTGGAATGAGAGAAATAAATAAACTCTAATACAATAACACTCACTCACTTATGACAAGCCAAGCGAAGCTTAACTTTATTTAATTTTTTTTTGCGATTTTTTTGGAATATTTTTTCTTTTCCAAAAGCTGCAGCAGCACAAAGTAGATGTGCGCTAAAAGCAACGGAACTCAGCAAATAAAAAACCGAAGTACGAAACCCAGCCAATGTGACAAATTACTGAAAGATACAGTTAAAGAAGTTTTGCAAAATAAAGAAAGAAAAAAAAAAAGATGAATGAAAAACATCGCAAATGGAAATAAATTCAAGCTGCCAAAGTAACTGACACTAAACGCATAACGATGACGAAGAGTGAGAAGTGCAAAAACTACTTCTGGATAAATTGCAAAGCAAAGAACAACATTAGAAATTCACCAAAAGATACAAAAATATCTCAAAAAAAGAGGAAACTTTCAATATTCAATTAAGCTCCACTACACCATGACTTCAGAGGTGGTGGTGGTGAAGTTTTTTTAACGCTTCAAGTGCAAAAGAAAAAAGTAGGTGATGCAATTGGAGTCCTTTTTTGGGGCACTCTGGAAATAAAAGAAAAAAATCTTCTCTTATTTTGTCTTGAGCAAATAAATAACAAACCTTTTGCTATGATTTTCAAAAATTTTTAATTAAAAACTGTACCGGCATAGAAACTGTAAAATAGTTTTTATTAGTTACCAATTTGTGGCTCTTTAATGGAGTTTTTAAATGTTGGAGAATATTATTAAAGAAATCGTATGATATTCTATAAAAGCTCAAGGAGACACTTCAACACACTCTCAAATATTTTATGTTCAAAAAAACTGAAAATCGCTCTTTAAATAAAAAGAATTTTATATAGAAAATTGCTCTCGACTAAAACGAATTTTGTATAGAAAATTTCTCTTTAAAGAACACGAATTTTATAAAGAAAATCGCTCCCTAACCAACACGAATTTTATATAGAAAATTTCTCTTTAAAGTACACGAATTTTATAAAGAAAATCGCTCTCTAACCAACACGAATTTTATATAGAAAATTTCTCTTTAAAGAACACGAATTTTATAAAGAAAATCTAACCAACACGAATTTCATATAGAAAATTTCTCTTTAAAGAACACGAATTTTATAAAGAAAATCGCTCTCTAACCAACACGAATTTTATATAGAAAATTTCTCTTTAAAGAACACGAATTTTATAAAGAAAATCGCTCTCTAACCAACACGAATTTCATATAGAAAATTTCTTTTTAAAGAACACGAATTTTATAAAGAAAATCGCTCTCTAACCAACACGAATTTTATATAGAAAATTTCTCTTTAAAGAACACGAATTTTATAAAGAAAATCGCTCTCTAACCAACACGAATTTCATATAGAAAATTTCTTTTTAAAGAACACGAATTTTATAAAGAAAATCGCTCTCTAACCAACACGAATTTTATACAGAAAATTTCTCTTTAAAGAACACAAATTTTATACAGAAAATCGCTCTCTAACCAACACGAATTTTATATAGAAAATTTCTATTTAAAGAACACGAATTTTATAAAGAAAATCGCTCTCTAACCAACACGAATTTCATATAGAAAATTTCTCTTTAAAGAACACGAATTTTATAAAGAAAATCGCTCTCTAACCAACGCGAATTTTATATAGAAAATTTCTCTTTAAAGAACACGAATTTTATAAAGAAAATCGCTCTCTAACCAACACGAATTTTATATAGAAAATTTCTCTTTAAAGAACACGAATTTTATAAAGAAAATCGCTCTCTAACCAACACGAATTTTATATAGAAAATTTCTCTTTAAAGAACACGAATTTTATAAAGAAAATCGCTCTCTAACCAACACGAATTTTATATAGAAAATTTCTCTTTAAAGAACACGAATTTTATAAAGAAAATCGCTCTCTAACCAACACGAGTTTTATATAGAAAATTGCTCTTTAACTAACACGAGTTTTATATAGAAAATGGCTCTCCAACTAACACAAATTTTATGTAGAAAATTGCTTTCGACTAAAACGAATTTTTTACAGGAAATTTCTCTTTAAAGAACACGAATTTTATAAAGAAAATCGCTCTCTAACCAACACGAATTTTATATAGAAAATCGCTCTTTAACTTACACGAATTTTATATAGAAAATTGTTGTTTAGAAAAATTGCTCTTTCACTAACAGAAATTTTATATAGAAAATTACCTTCGACTATCACGAATTTTATATAGAAAATTGATCCTTAAACAACACGATTTTTTTATAGAAAATTGCTCTCCAACTAAAACGAACATAAACGTAGAACTTTTTAATAAAAAATTGTTTTTGACAAAGTCAAAAAAAAACATGCAGAAAACTTTCTTAAAAAATTACTTTCCTCGCAGAAATAATTTTATAATAAAAAGTAAGAAATAAATTACTATCTTTTTATATGGATTTATTTGTTAAACCGTGTGCTACTTTTTACGACCCCTCTGTGTTGACTCTGTTCCTTAACAACTTCAAGTTTTAACATTTTGTTTGTTTCGATGGTGTTTGTTTTACTTCATATAAATAGCAGCGTACGATATTGTGTTTAATTGTGTGTATGGGTGTGTGTGTATGCAGATATTATTTTAGATGCGGCTGCTTAAACTCAAATAAATGCAGGAGCATCAACCAGCAAAAATATATTTTATGTTGCTCATGTGCAAATTTCGAATGTATTAACTTGTTTGTTTTACAACAAAAGCAGCAGAATATGTTGCAAACTGTTTTGCAGTGTGTTGTTGTGTGCGTGTGTGTGTGTTTGTGTGTATGTGCTGTTTGTATTTCTATTTCTATTTCATTTAATTATAAATATATTTCTTTACTTCAACTGTCTTCTTGTTGTTGTCAAGGGACTTTGTGTGTTGTATTGTTGGTTTTGTGCTTCGAAAATAAATTATTCCATTTTATGAAAAAGTACTTAACACACACACACACACTCACTCAAATACACAAACATGAGTGTCATATAAATCCTGGGGCTCTGCCTTCGTTTACTGTGTAGCAAAATGTTGAAATTATTTTAATAATTGCACATGAATTTGGAAATGGCTGCCTCTGAGGGTGGGTGCAAGTTTGTGTGTGTGTGTGTATGTGAATAAGTAATTAAGGATATTAAATTGAACTTTCTTCGTTTTTCTATCTGCTTCCTTCACTTCCTAAAACAGTTTCCTACAGTTTCTGTTTGCCATATGAAATTGCGGTTGTTTAAGTTAAATTTAAAAAAAAAAAAATTAAAAAAAAACTGTCACTCAAAACCACAAAACGACTATGACTTAACAAAGTACTGTAGCGTGTTCAATAACAAAAGATAATTAAATGCAAAAAGTGTCAAAAGGATATGCCGCCATGTAGCTGAAATACAAAATGACAATCTCCTGAAAGAATATGTTAATGAGAATTTCCCTCCGAAGAAAACTAATTACGATGTTGGCAAGTTTTGTTAATTAGAAACATGAATAATTCTCTCTTTTTTATTTTGGCAAAAGTAATTATATAAAAAAAAAAAAATGTTTGGTAAAACATACCGCAAAATAAATTATATATTCATTTTTGTTGCAAAACACATGAAAATAATTATAACAGAACCAACAAACATCATGCAGAAGCGAAAATTCATAATAAATAAAGACACCGAAATGGCATTAGAAACGAAAGAGAGACTTTATAAACATCCTGCTGGAAGAAGAAAAGAAAATAAATAAATTTTAATTTTTAGTTATACGAACTGCAAAAACCTGGCACAGAACAACAGCGCCACAACAACAAAGAAGGGTTAGCGAGCATCTTGCTTTTTTTTATTCTTCCCGTAAAAGCCAAACCGTCAGTCAAACGGGTCGACAGACTCACTCTCATTCATTCATGATTTGTCATTGAATGTGCATAAAATATTGAAAATAACTGGAGCAACAAATAAATCCAACACAAGAACACACACGCCAACACGTTAGAACAACATCAACAACGACGAGAGCTACACATATAACAAATGAGCAACATGGAAAAGAGAACAAAAATAAACAAACAAACAACAACAACACCGCGTGAGTCGCAATGAAAAACACAGCAGGCAACAAAGATAACGGAATGTGTAACTATAATTTTACTGATGCTCTTATAAACAACATACACTCGCACACATACACCCCCGCTGTATAACCAAGCAGAGCTGGATAATGAGATTTTAGATTAAAGCATTTAACACAATAACGACAGCAGACTGCAGACTACAACTTGTAAAATATATAATACATAAGCGTATACAAAAATTATTATTTTTACTACTACAGACAACACGGCTACGGGTTGTTGTCCATGCTGTTTTTGTGGTCGTAGTCAAATTAAACTAATTTCTGTTTTGGTGAGCGACAATGGGTAGATGCAGTGTTGCCAGTATAATATAAATAAATTTAATTATTGTAAACTTGAAAGCATGCAGTTTTATTATACAAACAGAAACAACAAACTATATATCCCAGCTAATGAAATGATTTCTTGTCATATACTGTGGACCTGAAATATATTTGATTGGAATAACACTATTTGAGAGTATTAAATATATGAAAGTGGCTACACTGGCGTATCAAGAGAATTCTGCTACAAACAACAAAACATGGTTATTGATTTGGTGGTGGCGTTCTAAAAATAATTAAGTAGCTGACTACAAGGAGACGGTGGTAGCCAACGACTTTTGTAGTCAGTGTTCGTGTAGTCCGCTGTCGTTATTGTGTTTAATGCTTAAAGGAACTATAATTTAATGCAATTTTGCAAGGTGGCATTAGAAAGTTGTATTTTATATTTTTCCAAATTGATTCCCAGACAAGCGAAAATTCATACAAAAGGACAAATTTGAGAACGTAAATAATTTTACTAGAATCCCATAATTCCTAATTGAAGAAACTTTCAGCGGCTTTTTACGGATTAGGGGGGGAGTTTTCGAGATGAAGACATTTCGATTTGTAACAAAAATAAGGTAACGTGCGTTTTTTATTGCGAAAAAACATGATAACTATTCTAAAGCCCAATTTATATTATTAATTTTAATTCAGGATTATATTTTTTATCTTTCTTTTAAATTACCTTCTAAGATCTTCTAGCATGTAGATAGACGGTGACTTATAATTCATGTATAATTTTAATTCAGGGTTGATTTTAACTTTTAATTCCTTAATTGTGTTTGTTTGATCATTCTTATTTTAACACTAGTGCTTTAAATACAAGAAGTTTGAAAATGAGTGCAAAAGGAAATAAAATAAAATTGATGAAAAACAGAAATCGTTACGTCTACAAACAAAAACAGCATGCATAATATTAATGAATAAAATTTATGTAAATTGGGCCTAAGGCATTAGGGAAAGTCCATATCATATCTAGCAACTATGCAACTTATACAGCAAAGACGAACAGCTGTTTTCGAATGACGCTACACTCGCATCATCTGTGCTTATTTAAATATTGGCTTAGCAGCAGTTATTAGTAATTTAGTTGAGTGTATTAACAATTTATAATTATACACAGATTTTATAATAAATTACAATACGAGAATTATAACGAACACACTTTAAAAATCTATGTAAATTTCTTTGTGCTAATTTCTCAATTGTGAGTGCAGACGACAAGAATATAACATCATTCGATAACAGCTAATCTACATGATAATCTGCTGGGCAGATTAAATTATTAAAGTGATGGCGGGTTTTCCTTGTGCCGCGCAATGTTTATCATGTGTCTTTTTGAATGAAAATAAAATCACGTTGCGAATACTACCCTACCAACAGATTATAATTTAGCAATAAATAGTGCCTTACAAATACCAACAACATTTTTATAGTTCCTCCTTTTTTAATAAGAAAAAAATTTCATATAATTTCAATATAAATAAAACTTTTGAAACTAAGCAATTTTCCATCCCTGTATTTAAACACACTTGCTGAGTTTTATGAATGGATGAGTAAATAGAGACGATAACGGTGTTAGTTTTGTTTGCATCAGCATGTTGGCAATGCAACGTGCATATGTATGAGTGCAAAATAAAAACAATAGCAGCGAAGAACAACAACAGCGCTGGTCATAATTAGAGACAAGTTGATATAGAAATGGGAGAGCAGCAATAATTTGTTTTTGTAGGTTTTTCGGCACTCAAATTATAAACTTTATAAAGCCGTTCGACACTCAGGCGATGACAGCTGCTCATGTATTGCACTTTGCGAATCTGTAGAGAGAAAATGACACCGTTGAGTGGACAGATGATGTAAATTATAGAAAAACAACAAAATTTGTTACGATCATCTTTTATTTTTACTAATACGGACGAGGAAAGAGGGCGTTAGCTTCGTTTTACTGCCCGTATGTGTCATTCACTTTCAGAAATTTTTAGAGATCAGATCCGAAATCTTTATTGTTTATAAAGATCCACATGAATTTTTATCAGTTCCCCGATTCATAGACGAAAAGTGTTTCTTTGTCAAACTCCTTTTGTGGCGAAAATGTGATTTTAAATAAAAATAAATAAGTTTATTTTGTTATTTGAAAACTTTAAAAACATTTATGAAATTTCATATATGCCACTCACTATTTTGTGGTACAGTTTTAAGCATTTTATCGTCCACTATAATTAATCAAACAGATATCGTCTGAAAGGTATTTTCATATAGAAAAGCAAAATATTTGTTTTTCTTTTTTTTTTGCACACTTTGTGTGAAGCTATAAAATTTTTACAATTTTGCTGTTTTGTGGTACAGTTTTAAGCTCTTTATCGTCCTTTATATATCATCAAACAGATATCGTCTGAAAGGTATTTTTCCATAAAAAAGCACAATATAAATCTTTTTTGCCATAAAAGATAACAAGTTATAAAATTTTTCCATTTGCTGTCCTGGTGTATTGAAATGTTTATTCAACTACTGTGTGATTTTAACGCACGTCACTTCAGTCTAAAAAAAATAATATTATTGTGAAATTACAAAGATATAATTTAGCCCTGACTGGTAACTTTCAATGTTGAATCCTTAAAAAAAAGTCTTAAGAGATAAAATCCAAAACATTATCCTTTAAATTGAACCGAAAATCATTATAAGAACAGCAGGTTTTTTTGTTTATTTTTTGCTTTGAAAGCAAAAGGAATTTTTGAAACAATTTCCAAACCAAAAAGTGTTTAAAATGCCTCAGAAGCGAACAAGTTTTTGTTAGGTTGTTGTTGTACAGCCGAAAGCAGAAGTTTCAAGATACTTAAAAAATATAACAGAATATTTTTTCAATGCGCAAATAATCCATTGACATCAATGGCTGTACCCACGTAATATTTAGTACATATTTCTTTGGTTTTAGTAGACCCACATTGATGAAACACATATATAATGAAAGGCATTTCTATGTGGTACACTTTTCTGTGCCTTATCGATTATTAGTCTTTATAAAATATATATTTTTGGAAAGGTATTTTCGTCTAGATATGCTCTATATAAATTTGCTACATCTAAAAATACCACACATTTCCTTGTGGTACAGTTTTATGTGTCATCTCGTCTACTAGAATTAATGAAACTTTTTGGTGGTTTATATTTTGCTAAATTACTTATAAGGCCAGAGAAGTCAGTTTTAGTTCTTCAATTATTTGATACCACATAAAATGAAGCTGCATTACGGGCTAATAAAATTATCTTTTAGACGTTTAAATTAAAATTGAGGCATAACTGAGTTCGGCAAAAATTAATTTTCCAACATTTTCCAAAATACAAGTTTGTCTGTGACAGGCACTTAATTATTTCAAATAACCACAATCATGTTAAGTCCCAAAATAAAAAAAACATGTTATCAACCACAACAAATTTATGCAGATAAAGGAAATATTAAATAAGTAAAACTCCAGTGTCAACGGAAAGCTCAAGTAGTTGTGCAGCAGCCAAACGAAATGTTATTGTTGGTGGTTTTCAATATTTTGCCCATTAAATTACAATTATTTTATTTGCTCATGATATTCCGTAATTATATATTCACAGCTCTGGTCTAACTTTTATTATTGAATTAAATGTTAAAGCTAAATGAGTGCAATCACGCAAACAATTGCGAGGGTGGCATCCGCATACCCAGCAAATCTTTTTTTCTCAACATGGTTTTTGTAAATCTTTTTTTTTTTTTTTAAAGTTGGCTGACATGAAATTGTAATTGAAAAGTCACAACTTCAAGGATTTCAAAAATACTCGATCATATCAGAATTTCCCATAATCTCCCTCCTACACGAAATTAAAAATTATTAAAATTGCCCTTCGCCATCGATTTACTGGAAATTTATTTATTTGCTATTGCCACAAAATTTACAGAGTCAAAATAAATGTGTGTGCATGCTCGTGCATGTTCATTTATGTTTGGTTTATCTGCATATTTTTTTATTTCCCCCAAAGACGTCAATAAATAATTAATTCCAGTGGGAAATAAATTTCCCACACAACGAAACCCAACAACACAACTTGTTTCATTGTCACAGCAGCGAAATAACTGAAACCGAAACACCAACAGCAATGGAAAGACAAACAACAACAACAACAACAACAACTATTACTACTAGGGAAGCAATAGCAGCATTATCATCCCTGCAACAACAATAACAAACAATAGAACAAAACAAACTATCAACTACCAAAATACAAGGACATTTTTGTGCGAAATTCATTAAAGGAAGAAGCTCAATTTGCAAAACCAACTCCATTACAAATCATGCTTGTGCACGCATGGCTGAGCAAGAGGGGAGGATTAACGGAAGTTGTTCAAGAAAAAAATGTTGATTTAAACTTAAAATTTGCAGCGAGTGGAAATTTCTTAATAACTGAGAGTTTTTAGCCAAAAATACTCATAAAGAAAATTTCATAGCATCTTATTTTAGACTTTCAAGGTCTTGTCAGCATTAATTCATGTCAAATTAAAGATTTTCTTTGACTGAAATATCAAATTTTTTTGGGAAAATTATATGCGTTTGACTGACAAAAAAATGCAGCGAAAATAGTTCAATAAAATTTTATTTGGGGTATTTTGAAAATATATTTGGGAATCGCAGGAGTCTCAGCAAAAATAGTTCTTAAATTATTTGACACAAAATATTTCTTAAAATATTCATAAAGAAAATTTTATAGCATCCCTTTTTAGACTTGCAAGGTTTTCTCGATGTTAATTCAATAAAATTTTATAAAGGGGATTTTGAATATATTTTCGGGAATCGCAAAGATCTCAGCAAAAATATTTCTTACATTATTTTACATGTAAATGAGATTTTTTTAGAAAAAAATATTCATAAAGGAAATTTTATAGCATCCTTTTTTAGACTTTCAAGGTATTTTCGTTGTTGGAGATTTTTAAAATATAATTAGGAATCGCAGGAATCGCAGCAAAACTATTTCTTACATTATTTTACACGGAACCGACATTTTTTAGCCAAAAATATTTATAAAGAAAATGTTATAGCATCCTTTTTTTAAGACTTTCAGGGTATTTTCGGTGCTAGTTTATGCCGAATTAAAAAATTTTGTTCAACTCTAAAATTTAATTTTTTTTTTTCCAGAAAATTATACAACGAAGTGTGGCAAAAATATTCAATAAAATTATATTTAGGGGATTTTGAAAATATATTCGGGAATAGCAGGGATCGGTAATAATTGATGTCAAATGAAAAAATTTTCTTGAACTGAAATTTTGAATTTTTTCCGAAAATTACATGGTTTTGACTGACAAAAAAATGCAGCGAAAATTATTCAATAAAATTTTTTTAGGGGATTTTAAAAATATTTTCGGGAATCACAGGGGCCTCAGCAAAAATGTCTCTTGCATTATTTTCCACGTAAGTTAACGCAGCGGGGGATTATTAAAAAATTTTTAAAATTGTCTGGCCATTCAGAAACTAATTTTAAAAATTATTTCCCACGTAAGCGAGAATTTGCATCCAAAATTATTGATACCAAAATCTTATAGCATCTTTTGTGGACTTTCAATGTATTTTTTTTAATAATTTACGTCAAATTAAAGATTTCCTTTAACTGAAATTTATAATTTTTTTAAGAGAACTGTATGAAAATAATAAAAGATGCATTGAGGGGATTATAAAAACATTTTGGGAATTGTGGGGACCCTCCAAAGCTCACTTAAATAATAATTTTCCACTTCAGCGGAATTTGTCAACGAACAATTTTATTGCATCTTAATTGGTTCTCCTCTCTTGTGGAGATTTTTAAATCTCCTTTCGTCCCCGCATAACACATGAAACTGTTGTGCAATTTATTTAATCCCGGGTGTGCAAATTGTTGTAGTTTATTGCCAATTTATGGTTGTAATTACCAGCTCAGTTTTTGTAAATTTTATTCCATTTTTGTTACAACGTTTCATGTTTATTTCCCTCCCTTTTATCCTTTTTTTTTTTGTTTTTTTTTTTTTTTGTTTTTTTTTTTTTGTTTGTTTCGCGCTCAACAAACAAACAACGAACGTACGGGCGAACGAGCACTTAATCATTTTCTGCTGCGTGAATAAAATTCGTAATTGTTAATTTTGGGGCGTACTAGTGAACCGTTATAAATTAAAAGTGTACCTGCATTAAATGAGCGTCGAAATATCAGAGTGGGTGTGCTCGATTTATTGCATTCGCAGTCAGGAACTACTGCGGGGCTTAAACGTTAAAGCCAACACGACGTAGGAATCAATGAAAGTTTGGAGAAAAAAAATCGTATCCAATTTAAAGTATTTTTCGCCAACAAACATCAATTCACAAATTGAAGGATATTAACAAAGAATATGTGTGTGAACATATTCTGTAGGTGTGTGTGTGTATGTGTGTGTATGTGTCATGTAGGAGTACGTGTTTAGTTGATGTGAGATTTTGTAATCACTTTTGGGAAATATTGAATTATTGGCTGATGTTAATAAGGACAATGAAAAATAGTTTTACAAACAACAGCTATTTAAGCAAAGTATAATCTCCCTATTGATTCCCAAAAACTTTGTGCACAATCCCCAAAATCTCAGAAGTACAAATACACTGCTACGGAAAAGCAAAGGCAATAGCGTTTTAAGGCGATGGATTAGATGCAAATTGTATCGTGTTTTATGAATTTTAATAACTAAAATGATCATTCATGAATACATGGGATCGTATATGTGACTGTATAGTACCATTAGATGCGACCGACCACGGCATAGCTATTTTAGCGTATACATACACCAAAAAATACAAAAGCAACAGCTACTTTAGCAAGCCATAACCCCCATATTGATTCCCAAAAACTTTGTGCAAAATCCCCAAAATCCCAGAAGCAGCAAGACACTTCTCCGGAACAGCAAAGGCAACAGCTTCACAAGGCGATGAAGAAAATCCAAATCGAATCATGTTTCAAAAATTTCAATAACTAAAATGATCTGTCATGAATATATGCGATCGTATATATACTACAATTAGATGAGACCGACTCCGGCATAGCCCATTTAGCGTATACATATACCAAAAATACAAAAGGAACAGCTAACCATAATCCCAAAAACTTTTTGCGAAATCCCAGAAGCTATCAGACTTTTCCCCGAATCAGATTTAACGACAGCTTTACAAGGCGATCAAGTAAATACAAAACCGAATTACTGTAAAAGGGAAGGATGCACCACGAGGCCCATATCGCAACTTTTTCGGGGATGGGGAAAAACTATGGCACAAGTGTAGTATATCTAAAGGGTGAACGAACTGCTTTAAAGAGGACAAAATAGGAAAACATGTTTGCTAATGTTTATGGATATTTTTTAAGGAATAATAAGAATTTACCAAATTGTTTGAACAGACCTCGTATATCTCAAAGTGTTTTCATGTATATCATATGAAAGGTGTCAATCTATCCATTTCAAATCTGTTAAAAAATCAAAAATTGTATGATATTGCGTGAAGTTATAGAGCAATAAGTGCAAAAGGATACGAAACACCAGTTTTCAGAGCACGCCTTCGAAAGTCTCTTCCATGCAAAATTAACGAAAATGCTACAGTTTCTTAATTTACAAAGTCCGCAACTTATTTCCTGCCTGCCGAATTATATTTCATCAACAAAAACTCAAATAAACTCAATAATCATAAATCCCCAACTTCCACAATCATGGAGTTCCCTTCACACACACACACACACACAAACTCAATTTCAAAGTCTATATTTCCAAGTAAATTAGCAAACTTTATTTTACGATTTTTAACACGCCTGTAACTAATTTATGGAAATAAATAAACTTTCATTTAATTTTCAATATTTTACGTATTCAGAGACTTGAAAACTTCTCCGCTTCTTCTTCTGATAATCACCGCGTGACAAGCAGGGGCAGGCAGCTCTACGATATTATTTTGAAGTAAAAATTACAGTCACGGTTTTGCTTTCCTCAAAAATTAGTTTAACATTTTTTTGTTGTTGTTATTGTTGTTTTAAATTTTACTGTTATGAAATAGAAAAACTTTTTCCATTTGCATTGTTTATTGTCAATTGTGAGTCATGCCACCACGTCAAGAAGAGACAAAAACAAAACAAACAAAAACAAAAACACAAAAAAAAACAACAAAAAAACACGTAAAATATTGCAAAAGAAAATGATACAATTTTTCATAACAAAAGATGACAGCAAAACAACAACAACAACAACATGCAGGGTAAATGCTATAAAGCCACCTGTTTGTTGTTGTTGTTGGCAACAACAGTTGTGTTTACTTTTTCACAACAACAGCAACAAATAATAGAATTTGTTAGCAACAAAGTTTAATTTTACACATCGACTTTAATACTCCGCAACAATGAAATTAATACTCAGCGGGTAAATAAATGCAGGGATATGAAAATAAAAGTTTGAAAAAAAGTTTATTGTTGAAAAACAAAAAAAAAACACAATATTATAAAATCAAATGCTCTGCTTTGCCTTGAACGCTGTTTCCCATGGTGCCGGAAGGAGGCCAGTTCAAAGCCTCTTTTCAATTAGCGGCGGAGAGTGTAACACAATGCCGTTGCCTATTTGACCATGAAAGATGCGATTTGTTATGCAAATTCATGTTCGTGCTTGAATAAACATGAAATGAAAGCAAAATTCCCCCCTCTGCACAGTGGGGGAAGCTGAAGAAAACAAAGATATGGAAACAATTATGTCGTGGATGAGAGGCTACTGCCGTTGTGAAAAAAATACCCTGCTACAGCTAAGAAGATGTTAGAGGTTTCAAATAATAGAGTTCATATATTTTACCTTCATCAGAGGCGGGGCCAGCGTACCCTAAACTGGGTCTCTTGAGGTTATGAAAAATCAAAACCAAGCAAATGTCGTTGATCTGATGGAAAACATTTTTGTAAGTAAACCCAAAGGACTGCGTTGAAATTAGATCGGTTTTTGAGGTCCCCACGATTCCCACAGAAATTCTTCAAAATCCCCTACTTAATTTTTTTTCAGTTTAATCGCTTCTTTGGCAAAACAAATGCAAGAAAAGATGCTAGAAAATGTTTAAACAACAGTATTTTTGATTGAAAAGCCCTATTTTCGTAGGGTTCTTTTTTTAATATCCCCACAAACTCGACAAAAAGTATTTTTTTAGCGATAAAAAGCGTTAAGAGCGCTTTTTTAGCCAAGCGCCGTAGCTTTGCCCACAAACGATGATTTCAATTCGTGTCTGACTTTTCTCGCAATTCCCAAAAAAGTTTTCCCAAATCCCCATAATACAAATTTGTTAGAACTTTTGCGAATTTTTGTTTGTTTCTTTTTTTTTTTGTCAAGCGCAGATTTGTTTCCTTACGATTCTAAAATGTCAAGTGAAGAGAAGTTTCAATTTGTTATAATTATAAATTTAATTTAATTCAGAAAGAGAAGACCTTAAAATTCTAAAAAGAGATGCTATAAAATTTTATATCATAAATATTTTTTACCAAAAATTTTTATATACATTGAAAATGATATAAGAAATGTTTTTCCGAGATCCCCGCAATTGCCACAGAACATTTGCAAAATGCCCAAACTGAGATTTTACAGTATTTTTGCTGAATTTTTTGTTTTATGTTTTTGAGTGTTCTCGGGATCTTTAAAAATGAATATTAAAACTCCCGAAATAATTTTTTTAGTATATCCGCTGCTTTTTTGTTTAGCCAAGCGCGCATGATTAGACATGATCACCCGATAAGGCTTCAGAAAAGCTGCAAGGAAATTTTAATATACCAATTATTTTGGCTAAAAAGTTATAATTATCGTGCCAAATTATGTTAGAGATATATTTCTGGGATTTCTCCAATTCCCAAAGAAATTTGTAAAATCCCCAAATCACATATGTGTTTTTTAAACTAATTTTTATATATATTTTTATTGTATATCACTTTAGCGGAAAATGATTTAAGCAATTTTTGTCTGATTCGCTTGAGATTCCCAAAAAAATATTGAAAATCCCCAAATGGGGATTTATTTTAATATTGTGTAATATGAAAAATAAAAATGCATAAGACTATATGTTGCGCCTTTAGGTAGAATACAAGTTTCTGGATGGATTTAAGAAAAGTAGGCCTTGCACTTGATAATAAGAATTGTCGGATTTCATAACATGTCATCACCAGGGATTATGTGTAGCCTTAATGACATTCATTGTTTGAAATGCCGCCTCCTTAGAGCTAAAGTAAAGCTTTATGAAATTTCATGACAGTGTAATTATTTGGTTGAAATATTACTGTTTTGTTTGTAACTCCCCCACTGTGCAGCATCTATTGACATCTTTTCTTTTTCCGTAAAATTGATTTATAATTGAATAGTTTATTTTTTGTGCCACCCTTGAATAAACGCATCTGTTTATTTGTTTAGTTTTATTTCAGTTGGAGTATGTGTATTTGTATTTGCATGAGCGTGTGTGTGTATTTTAAAATTTTACACCAACAGCATAATTAAATTTTCATTTGTGTCTACCACATAATAGTTAATGTTGGGTGTAATCAAAAGCTGGTTAATTTGTGGCATCGTTATTGTAAATATGAGTCGGTTAGAAGGGAAGGAATTCGGTGTCGTGAGAAGATAATCTCAAGTGGATCATAATTTATAGATGCAATTCTATGGTGGTATTAGTGTGCGCTGTACAACAATAATGATAATTTTTAAAGCCTAAAATTTGGTTTTATATATGCAGCGAAAGTACTGAAAACTCCTAATAAGGGGATTTTGAAAAACTTTTTGGGAATCTTAAAGTTATGTAAATTTCCATCGATACTAATAAAAATTTTTGTAGAGCATTCTAATTCTCTTCCCCTCTACTCTTTACTCTTTGGATTCTGCAGATGCTCTCTAGGAAAAGGTGCGACACACTTCACTTAAATAAACGATTAAATTGTTCTCTGAAAATTCAAGCCATATTTTTCTAGTGGGGAAGAGGGAATGAAAAAATGTCTAATAAAAAAAAACAATTTAATTTTTTCTGCTCTATTTTTGTGTGGCTCGTTGCCACGTTTAAGTTACAATTATTTTGTGGCTGTTTTGTTGTAACACCTCATTTACAAATCGCTACTTGGCGTCAAATAAGACAAAAGAAAAAAGCCAAATTAAACCTTTTAAAGGGACATTTGTTTTAATAACGCGACTACATCTGGCGCTTTAAAAAACAAAATTGTTTGTTAAATACTTCCCTTCTTTAAATTTTCTTAAATGAAATAATAACTGTTGGGTATTTTTCCCATCTCTCTCATACCCCACAACATTAGTAAACAACTCTATTATGCCGCAGCACTCATCGTTGGTACTCAACTGAACCCCATTCACAACCTAAAACGTGTTCGATGAAAACAAGTTTTTGCTTTCTCAAATGCCAGCATTGCAGTTGGTAACGCTGCTGGTGCAACCACAAACACTTCAAAGCATTTAGCAAATCATGTTAAACACACAAATAAAAACCTCAGACAATATCGTCATAAATTTCGAGCAGGTGTAAGTTATTAGCGAGCATCAAGAGAAAGATGCAAGTGTTGTTGTTGCATGTTTGCCTAAGCAAATGCGCCAAGTTCGTTGTGTTCTTGAGTTGCGGTTGCAACAGTACAAATTGAATGTTAAACAGGTGCCGCTGATTTTACTCAACAGCGTTGGTTCTAACGGATGCTGGCAAGAACAGTGAAGTAAAATTGGATCTGTTGACACTCTCTGTTTGTCTGTTGAGCGTAGCAACTAAATAAGAAAATATAAATCTTGTAGTTGAGATTGTGTTGATTCGCTAAAATGCAAACAAAATTTGCTGCCTGCATAAATAGAGCAGCCACAAACTAAATCAAGTGGCATTCAGGCATAATTGCAATGCAATTTGTTGTTTATCGAAATGCTGTAAGACAATATTTTTCACCACATAACGAGGCTTTAAGGACTAAAGCTAATAGAGTAGACAAAAAAAACTGCGTTTCCGCAGCTCTTTTTAAAAGGATTTAAAACTTCTTTCCTAATTGAAAGGCAAAACTAGTTTGTTGTAAAACAAACTTCCACAAAATTAGTACAAAAATTATTAATTAAGTATTTATAAAATATCCTTAAGCTAGAAAATAATTTAGAATTTTTGCAAATACTCTACGGAAAGATATTCTCAAACTTGAGTTTTAGTAAAAGTTTGACTTTAGTGAGACTGTAACCTCAATAAAGTCACTAAAATTTGCAAAAGATTGTGAAATTAGCTCTACCATTTGTGTAAAAAATTTTGTGGAAGTCACAGCAAAAATAGGGACGGCTCCCATATATCCTTTTTTAGAAAATTATGGTTTCAAGCAAAGTTAGCACCCAAAAATGGAACAAAATTTTTTAGGGACCCTAAAACATTCCTCAGACTTAGTGTCAAAAACTATATTACAATCGCTCCAAGGATATGAGTGTCTCCTTTATATCCTTTTTAGAAGAATTCGTATATTACCGAAGTTAATACGATGAAATTTATTACAAATAATAACAATAGTGTTGAAGTTTATAATCTAACAAATGTGAAAAAAATATTGAAAACACGTGAAGTACCTTAAAGTTTTCGTTATGCCCATTTTAAAAAAAATCTGATATCAAACAAAAGTGGCTGCTAAAAGTACCAAACATTTGCTAAATATTGTAAATTACAGCTCTCAATTTTTGCAAATAATAATCTTTCAATTGCAGGATATATTTGGATAGCAGCAATATATCCTTTTTGCAAAATTTATCAAATCAACTAAAGTCATACATTTATAGTTACATCCGAATTTGTATGTGAGAGGCGTGAAAATTTTATAGGACTTGCAGCTATAATGTAGAACCTTCCCATATATCCTTTTTTAAGAAACTATAATATCAGCTAAGGCAAGCTTTGGAAATTAACAAAAAGCAGCAAAATATGCTGAAATGTGCTGCTTAATATATATAAATTTTTTTTTCCAATCAAAGCACGTATAGTGGTACCTCCCATATATCCTTTTTAGAAAAATTAATACAGCAGCCAAATTAAGTTCTTAAAACCAGCAAAACAAATACTAAAGGTTTTAAAATATATATCATTTCATGTGTAAAAAGTTTTATTGCAACTGGAGCAAGCACAAGCATGCATGCCGGATATCCTTTTTAAGAATATAATTATATTAAAGCAATAAATATTATTACAGATCTCGAAATAAGACGTAGAATATGCGCAAGAAATATTATGAGAGTAGCGCTAAGGATGTGTATTGCTCCCATATATCCTTTTTTTTTTTGAAGAGTTGTAATTTCAGTTAAACAAGGCTTTGAAAGCAAGCAAAATAAATCGAAAGGCCATGAAATGTGTTTTATATTATTTACAAAAAGTTTTATTACCTTTACAGCAAGGATAAGGCTGGCGCTCATATATCCTTTTTAGGAAAATTATTAAATCTTTTAAATGATGTGTTGTATTTTAGGGACTTCTGTGAAATTCTATACAAAATTTGGTTCGTACTAACAAAAGAATGTTTTTTTTTATTCTTCGGAAGATTTTTCCCTCTAAAACTTTGAAACTGTCGGAATTCATAAAAATTAAAATTTACGAGTAAGTTGAAAATAACTTGAAAAATTTACGGTTGTTGATGCTTTTGTTTCAATTAATTTGGATTATTTGTCGAATAAAAAAAAATGTGTCATTAAATTCAAAATGTTTTAATTTATTTTTGTCAACGCATTTTTAATGAAAAATAAATCTAACCTGCTTTTATGCTTCGAGCTTCAACAAACAGAATGAATCATTTACCTGAAAATGTAAGAAAAGAATTTCAAATTAATAAACAATCACTTCTGAAAGGCAATTTATTTTGTCACCAAAAAGAAAATCTTAATTAAATTCAGGATTAAGACAATATTTTCCTACCCCTCAGATCAGCAACTGAAATTAACTTCTTGGCATTCCATCGACTAGACCTTTTTACGTTAATGTTGTGCCTCCATTTTCAAACTGATATGAGTGAGTAGCTCACAAAAGAAATGCCTCTAATCCTATTTAAGTGCTTCTTTAAAAAAAGAAAAAAATTTAAATGGAATAAAAAAAATCTTCTTAAATCAAAAACACCATAAATTTCCTTTATCTGTAATTATAATCTGCTTAGAGGGTGCCTTGAATTCTCAAAAAGAATTTCCATGCGGTTCCTTAAAACAAACAAACAAAAACTCTTGGAAAAATAAAAAAAAAAACATTTCACAAAAACAAATAGTTAAACGTTTATGTGGCATTAATCCCGACTAATTGATTTCAGTCTTAATTGTTGAATGCTCGTCACCGTCAAACATAAACGATGAGTGAATAAAGGCCAAGTCAAACCTTGAACATACACCCAAACACACACGCTCATGCACACTGGCAGCCCAAACAATGGACACACATGCACGTAATCGCTTATTAATGTCTCCCGGCAGCAGGCAAAAGCAGCACAACTGAGAGGCAAGACATGATCTCAATACAAACATGACACTTTGACAGTTACTTTTCTTTTCGAACATTTCTTTGTTGCTGTTGTTGTTGTGTTTGTTCAATTCTATTATTTAGCGATCTGGCAGAATGAAAAAGAGGGCAGGCAGTCAGCAGATTAAAAATAATAAAAATAAAAAAAATACCCGATACTATTAAATACGACTTAATTGTTTTGTGTTGTTGTTGTTGATGTTGGTTGTGGGCAGTGTTGCGCTTCACGTCACAACAAATAGCGTTTTAATGATTCACACAATCTTCGTCAAAGAAAAAGACACACAAAATTGTAAAGAATAAGCCTGTGTGCCTACCTCTACTCACGTCTTAACCACTCGCTCTGACAAACACATGCCATTCATTGTGAACAAAAATGCAGTTTGAAATTAATATGTTAGGCTGTGTATTCCCTACTTGAACAGTGGGTATCGGTTATAACGAACTGTGTGACTACCAAGAATATGTTGTTGTTTATGAAAATCTATTTTCAATGAACTTCTTTTCTTGCTCGCAACTCTTATTATTTAAGCTTAAGATCTTTTATTCACTTATTTTCTTTAACTATGCTGCACACTGGGGCTCAAAATTAAAAATAAAATTTCCAAATATAAAAAAAAAGTTTTTTTTAAAATAATTTCTAACGACTTTTCTTCAAGCTAATGAATTCTTAACATGAAAATAGCTCAATCCGTTGGTATATATCGTGAACGAAAAAAATTCGAAAGTGATTTGTTTTGAAAAATCCGAAATTATATATCCGACCATTTAACGTTCTCAATACTCTTATAGGCTTCGAAAACTGCATCACGTAGCACATGAGAATCGTTTGATTTATGAAAAAAAATTATAGGAATTTTGAAATTAAAAATAATAGTTTCAATTTGAAGAGCTCAAGAGCATAGAAAAGCACAGTGAACCAAGTAACGACGACTTTCAGGTTAAAATTAGCAGGAAGTTGCAGAGATGGCCAAACATTTTCTATATATATTTTTTAAGATGTAACCATGACGTCAAAAGCTATTGAAGAGTCACGCGTGAATTGCGCTTGACTGATTTCAATAAATTAATTCTTACACTTCGCTATTACGGCTTAGCGAAAGCGAAGGCAACCTAAAGAGTTACCCAATCTAGTTAATCGCGTTCATATTGAATGTTTAATCGCGCCCTGAGAATAATATTTCCTCAACTGCTGTTCATTAAAAGACTAATTTGAAAATTATTAATCAGGCTCAAGTTCAAATCCAGGTCTTAAAATTTTTTTTTTCTTAAGAATTTCTTTCAAATTCAAATTACTTTTGTTAAGAAAACAATAGTTTTAATACACATCAAACAAGCAGAACGGATTGAATAAATATTCTACTTTTCATAAAAGTAATTTGAATTTCAGAAAAATTCTTAAGAATAATAAAATATTTATAAATACGAAAATTTCAAATTAAGCCGCATCCATAATTTTCAGCTTCGAAATTTAATCTGTAAAGTTGAAATAATAAAACGCATCATGATTGTTCGTTAAAGTTTATTTTATTATATTGAAGATTTTGGAATAAATTAAACTCCGTTTAGGAAAGTTGTTAAAGTCAGTCAAATAATATTTAAATTTTTATCACATAAATTTCGTTATTGAAGAGACTCATAATCGGTTTGAATACTCGATGCCGCACGTTGTTCATCAGCACAGTATACTTACACAAACAACAAAACCAGCAACAACAACAGGAACAACAACAAAAAACAATAAAAAAAATAATAATAAAAATAATAATATTAACATCATATAGAATTTTAAATCACGTGCCACTTTTTTCACTCTTTTTGCCAACATGAAAGACTGATGTGCGATGGTGCAAGAGAAAAAGCACATGCCAGCCATCCAACCAGTCAACTAATCATGTTGCATGTCTTTATTTCGAATTTAATTTTCTGCTTTTGCTTCAAACTCGTCTTCTACGTTGCCAGTGATTTTTTTCTCTCTTCATTTATTTCTTTTATTTTTCTTGTTATTTGGTTGAGCTTATTTGCCTTCAAACCTTTTTTGTTTTTGATGTAGTTGTTGTTGTATATTTTGCAAGTTTTTAATTAAAAAACCTTAGAGAGAGATATTTTTCGTTGCATGAGTATTTGTTTTAAATACATTCTGCACACTGCATGGAGATGCAGTAACTGGCAACTGCCAGTAAGTATTTGATTTCAAGGCGTGGGTTTCAACTTTACAGTGAAGGAGAAAATATAGTGAAAATTACGAACAAATGTAAATATTATTTAATCATTTCGTTAAATAAAAATCCTTTTCAATAATTATAAATGTTGTAATATTTTGTTATAATTCGTGAGACTTCTTCAGGAAAAAAATTTCAATGATTTAAAATAATTTATAAAAATTGTTTTATTAAATTTTTATAAATTCATATACATATATAAAGCAACCCGATGATAATGAACAGGAAGCGAATATCAGCTGATTTATCAGCGGCAACTGCAAATGTTTTTTGGCCATAAAATCCATAATTAGCAAGTGGAATAGACAAGTCTCAGTTGCTGTCCATATCAAGTGGCGAATCGATTCAAATTTGGTTTCCACAGAAAATCGACCTCTTGAAACATTAATATACGGTCTTAAGTCAGCGTTATGAAAATATTATCAACTGTAGCCGATTTTCATTTTAGTTGCCACCCGGCAACTAAATAATTTTAGTTGCCAGAGTGTCTCTAATTAGCATATAACATGTATCAGTCCAAGTGTCCACTAAAAATCGTTGCCAGCAAATGGCAACTAGTTTCAGTTTTTGGTTGCCATCCATAATGGACCCATTAATAAATTAAAATTTATTCTTTGGGCAGCTTCATAAGAAGATTGTAAAGAGCGGTAGCTGAAGACATCTGGTTGCCAGAAAATTCATCCATAAATAACAAATGATATTTACAAGTTTCAGTTGCAAGCTACCATCCATCATAGCAAGTGGCAACTTAATTCATGATCGGCTCATCGTCCAAAACAAAAACATTCTTTTAATAGTATTTCGTCTTCGGTCAGATTTATACGGCGATTATGAACAGCAACCAGCTGAGTTGCCAGTCGGCAACTGAATATTTTAAGTTGCCTGAAAAACAATAAATATTATATAAAACTTACAAGTTTTATTTATACCAGTATTTATTCTTTGGTCAGCTTTATAAATATCAGTAATTTTGAAACGAGTTGCCAGTTGGCAACTGAAATTTCGCTGGCCACTGGAAAATCTTTACATAGCAAATGAAATTTGTAAGTTTCAGTTGTCATCTACGATTCCTAAGCATCGTTGCCAGCATGTGGCAACTTGATTTAGTTTCGGTTGCTATATACAATCGGTCCTTTAATGTATTATTATTCATTCTTTGGTCTGTTTTATACGGCAGTTATGAAGAGCAACCGATTTCCAATTGAAAAGGCAATCGGTAAGTGGAAATAATTAGTTGCCAGAAAATACTTAAATATCAAAAGAAACTCACAATTCTCCGTTAACCTTAACCAGCGGCCATCCGTATATATCGCTGCCAACAGCAAGTGGCAACTGGATTTTAGTTGCCACTATTTATCGACTTATTAATAGATTTTAGTACATTTTCTCTCATCACTTTTGTTTGTCACTGTAAATATGTGACTTTGTAATGATTCAAAGTTTTTTCTCTGCTTTGCACGCTTTCTGACAACAGTTCCAGTTCACAGACATTGACATACATTTAATATCTTCTTTTTTTTAATTTTCTCTTTAATTTTCCGTTTTTTTCAGTTTTCATTAAAAGTGTTTAAGTGTCTTTTCGTTTGTATAACAAATTTTGCGTTATAAACTATTTAACAAAAAAAAAAAGATGTACATAAACATCCATCCTAAAATTTAATTAATAAATTTGTGTACCTACAAATTGAAACGAATATGATGTAAAACGTATTGATTTTGGTAACTTCCAACGCAATTTCCAAAAAATATTTTTCCATCAATTATTTTGTTTAATAAGTATTGATTTCATAGATCGAATTGCTTAATATAATGAACACTCCAAACCTTTTTTATTTCATTATAATTATTTACTTTATTTAGCGTTAAATTAAAAGTTAAAGTTTGAAGAAACACTCCTTAAACCGCAGCAAGCGAAACCCATCAGGCAGAACACAACAAATTATTTCGCTTTTTTTATAATTTTTGAATCCAACAAATAAAAAAATATATTGAATACAAGCACACTTTTAATCAAACCCATATTGAATGGAGGAGCAAAAGGCCAAAGTAATAAAAAATATATTAATAATAAGACAATAATAGCAACAATAAACAACAAACATCTTTAGAAGGAAAATGAAGAGAAATTGAAAAGAAGTGAACAGTAAAACAAACAAAAATGGAAGAGGGAATAAATTTGCATTAATATAAAATAAATAAATTGTGGTTTCATTTACTAAGCGAAAGCTAGAAGTCGCCTCCTTCCTCCTGCCAAACGCTTAAGGAATTCAGACAAATCGATAAATAAAATAAAAATAATGAAAGAAAATTGAATTTCTGCAAGTATCTTCTCTTCTATACAATCGAATAAATGAAGCTAATCAAAGAAAAAAATGCCTCTTAAGCCGACGGCAGCCGCAATCGTAAGTCAAATTGTTGTAGTCGCAAACAAAGGAAGGGGGAAGGTTGCCTCACTCATTATAAATTAAGGAAATTTGGCAAATGAGTTAATATATCAATAACTTGCTTGCATTCACATTTGCGAATGGGAAATGGTGATTTATGAGGAAGCGAAATATTAATTATATTTAATTAATTAATTCTTTATTTATAGATGAACATTTTAATCATCATGTCTTCAATTAAAATATTAAATTTAAGATTTCAAATGATAGATTTTAAAATTTAAATTATAGCGAGAGCATTTAGTTGGTGTTATTTTTATTCAAAGCAAAATTAATATTTAAAATATTCTTTTCGTTTCGATATAAACTGTAAAATCGAGATATTTATTTCTTTAAAGTGGGCTAGACACTTAATATCTAGGATTGCTTCTATGGTCATGGTTTTCAAATATAAGAACTATAGGCGGTGGATTTGCTTTTTTTTATGATATAATCAGCGACAAACCGGGGGATATATTTCGGCATTTGATATCGATCGAAATTTCTATATAACTTAAGTTAAAATTCCGGTTGATATCGCAGGGGGTAATTTGGCCCCTTGTGATTTTTTACTAATATCCAAACCAGAAGCGATTTTTCGCATTAGCCTGAATAGGTTATTTTAAAAATAAACTAAAGTTCGTCTTTTTTTAACACGTTTTGATATTGTGTCCCGAATTTTTTCCACAAATATTTTTATCAGTATAAAACATCGCATATAGTGAAACCATAAAATTTACAATACAAACTTGCGATTAGGGGGTTTGTCCATATCCGTACATATCGAAACTTTATTGCAACGAAATCAAATAAAAAATCAAGAACTGGGAAACTCGTTTAGAAATGGAACTCACTGTAGACTATAGAAATATTTTCCATCATAAATTTTACATGGATGAAGATAAATGCACAGTTTTATTTGAGAACACATGCGTGCCTCTAAAGAGCATTTTATCAGATCTATTTTATGTTCGTAATATATTGACTCTATTGTAAATATCGGGTGTTTTTTATAGAGTGATACAAGTTTAAATCATAGTAAAACATAGAAATAAATTTTTGATATCAATGAAACGGTCTTTATTGGATAGAAAATTTTATGACGTTAACGCTTATATATGACTTCGGCCATGTGGCTGCCACGGCTGGTGCAGACAAGGCGCAATCTGGAAGACCAATTTTCACAAACTTTTCGCAGCATTGGCGGCCCTATCTCGCCGATAACTCTTCGAATGTTGATTTCCAGGTGTTAAATTGTTTATGTTTACATAACCCTAAAGAAAATAATCCAATGGGGTTAAATCACACGATCTTGAGGGCCAATTAATTGGGCCATTTCTTAAAATTATTTTTTCTTCAAAAGTTTCCTTGAGTAAATCAATTGTAGCGCCCGCTGTGTGCCATATGGCTCCGTCCTGTTGGAACCACATATTCGCAAGATTAATTCCAGGTAATTGAGGTACGAAAAAATTTCGAATCATGTTTCTATAGCGTTCACCATTGACAGTAATATTCTGACCATCATCGTTTTTGAAGACATGTGGGCCAATGACTACACCAGCCCATAAAGCACACCAAACAGTAATTTTCTGTGAATGTAATGGCTTGTGGATTCTCCTCACTCCAAATGAGACAATTCTGTTATTTACGTACCCATTTAACAAAAAATGGGATTCATAGGCAAATAAAATTTAGATGGATGAATTTGACGAACAGATCCATTATTTTGATTAAAAGTTTCCACAAATTACACTCGTTGCTCTGTTGTAAGTCGATCCATAATAAAATGTCAAAACAAACTAAACAAAATGCAACTATCAGCTGTTAATTCGGTGGTCAAATAAAGCAGTGATATCAACTGAAAGTTGTATCACTCTATAAAAAACACCCGATAATTATCTTCCTATCACAAATCATAAAGATATTTTTGGGAATACTTCCCCTTCTGTCAACAATTATAATTTACTATGAACACCAACAATGCTAAACTTCAAAGAACTTTAATAATGATAAAGAGGAAATTAGGAAGATTTGCTTGAGCACACAACAGGCAATAAGAGCAACAACAATAAAAATCATATACCTATAAAGTTAAGCCAACAACAACAAATGCTAAGAAGCTATAAAGGCAGAACATTGTTTTTGCAAAAAACAAGGCAAAATCATACATATAAACTTGTGCGAGGGTAATTGTGGAGTGCTGGCAGTTATCGCAAAACAGAAGAGATAATTAGCAGTAGATTATGAAATATGTAAAACAAAATCTATTCTTTTTAATGGGAGTTTGAATTTGGGCTGTTAGTAGAAAGACAGTGTTTTCTATTTAAAAATCAATAAAAACAAGTCATGGCTGGTTGCCGTATTAGACTTCAGACTAAATTATTATGTTCTTATAAGACTAAAAATGTTTATTGTTAGATAAGCAACCCTCGTATATAATAACACTGTGCGAATGATGAACTGCATACAAAATTTCTCTTCTTTTTCAGAGCTGTACGAGTACAACATGATTGTTAAGCACAGGTCCGCTAATTTGGTACTATTCTGGCCTGAAGACAGAGCCTCTTTTGAAGGTAAATAACAAACTTTCACTTCATTGCTTAAGGGCATATAAAATTTTAATAATAGACCATATTGTATATTTGAGTTCGGGGTTATATTTAGCACACTAAAAAGTATCTAAAGCCGACTAAAATAATTGCCCGTATTTGGAATAAATTAAGCGTTTTGAAATTAGAAATATTTTTGATCTGTGCAGCACAGCACAGAGAATATTAAAATATTTTTAATGCATTTTTTTCATGATAATATTTATTTACGGCGGGCAGGCATGTTTTTTCGTTGCGTTATTAAAAAAAAAAACTTTGTTTTATAAACGGTTCGGTGATTTACACACACACACTTCCACACATCTTTTGTATGGGTTTTATTGTTTATAATTTTTTTTCTTCTCTTATTTGATTTTTCTTTTAATGAATATTTCTTTAAATAGCCTTATTTGGCTTAAGCTTCAGATAAATTGCTGAAGGCATGTGAGACCAAATCCAAAAAAAAAAACTCAAAGAACTCATTCATAAATGCCAGTGCGTTGAACGGAGTGCCTGCGTTGCATACTAAATACAGCTTTTGAATGGCTTTCATTATTTTGTAGTTGCGCGTACGATATTGTTTTTTTTTTTTCTTCTTCTGTGTTGTCTCTTAAGGCATTTCGAAGTCAGATTTGGCTTTGCTGCGCACCAACATATGAAAAGTCCGGGTTTTTTTTTTCATAAATTATAAAAATAAACAGAAAAATGTGTTTATTGTCTGTTTTGCTAATTCTTTGTCATGAATTTTTGTATATTTGAAAAGAATTTAAAGAAGAAAAGGAAGAGGGATGTGATATTTTTTTGAAATTAAATAAAAGCAACGATTGTTGGGAGTTTGCTTTTTTAGAGACTTTTGAATTTTTGACGTTCAGAAAGGGAGGAAGTAAAGTGGGAGAAATAGTTTTAGGTGCAGCAGGAATTGAGGCAAAATGAATTTGAGATAATCAAATTAGGAACAGTGGGAAGCAAAATTAAACTTAGCAAAATGTTCCATTAAAGTTTTTAGTAATTTTGAAATTCATTTACTGTGGGATATTTTAATGTCCACAATATATTTATGTATGTATATTTTATTAAAATTATTTACCTGACATCTTTTTATGAGCGTGTGGGCAGCAGCGCTGCCAGAGTCATGGCTTTATCATGTTAAAAAGTAGACCATTGCTTTCAAATAGTTAACGATTTTGAAAATGCCGTCCAGGCTTTTCTGAAAAACGCACGATTTGCAATTAATCTGAACCGTTACAGTAACGGTTTTGAAATGCCTTCAAATTTTTCGTTTGTTAGAAAACTCCGTGTGAATTCTAAATGGCTTATTTAAAAAAATATATATTTTACTTTTATTAGCTGCTTATAAGACAAATTTTCTATACGATATTTGTATTATAAACAGCTTATAAGCACAAAATATTTTATATAAATAGGGCCTTAAGTCTATACTATTTTAATAATTATATGTATAGGGTGTTTTTTATAGAGTGATACAACTTTGAGTTGGCATCACTGCTTTACTTGACCACCCATTTAACAACTGATAGTTGCTTTTTGTTTAGTTTGCTTTGACATATCATTATGGATCGACTTACACAAGAGCAACGCGTGAAAATTTTGAAAATTTTTAGTCAAAATTATGGCTCTGTTCGTCAAACTTATCGTGCACTTCGTCCATTCAAAATTTTATTTTCCGATGAAGCCCATTTTCGGTTGAATGGGTACGTAAATAAACAGAATTGTCACATTTCGAGTGAGGAGAATCCACAAGCTTTTGTCGAAACACCATTACATCCACAGAAAATTCGTGTTTGGTGCGCTTTATGGGCTGGCGGAGTCATTGGCCCATATATCTTCAAAAACGAAGAATGTTACTGTTTGTGAAAATTGGTGTTCCAGATTGCGCCTTGTACGCGCTAGCCGTAGCGACCACATGGCCGAAATCATATTTAAACATCAATGTAATAAAATTTTCTATCCAATAAAGACCGTTTCATTGGTATCAAAAATATATTACTATATTTTATTATCATTTAAACTTGTTTCATTCTATAAAAAACACCCTTTATAATATAGTTGAATACTTTTTATAAAAATAATAGTAGAGACAAAATATGTGTTTAAATCACACAATAATAATATTCCGTTGAAAGCGTCTATCAGTTTGAGGTTTGGGTTAATTATGAAAAGAATTACAAAAAAGAATTGAATATAAAATTATCTATTTACGTGAGTTTCTATAAAAAAAAAACTGAAGGATTTAGGATGCTTCGCTGATTTATTAAACTTTTTGGTTTAAGATAGTTATAGTGCAAAAATTACGTATGTATTTATATGTGTACATATATAAAATCACACATAAATACATTGTTGTTAAACGCCCATCAAAATTCAATAAAAAGTTCCCTTCAACAGAATAGTTAATAATAATTGTCTTTGAAATAATCCAAAACGACTAATTCGACATAAACGATATGGTAACTCTGCAGTAATTGCCAAAAATATATTCAGTTTCCACGGGTTCTTCTCTTAAATCGGACGTTTCTGTTCTCGCTCCCTTTAAAGTGCATTTAATATCAACTTTGAAGTGTGAAAATAAAGTGAAAGTGCTAAATATTAATTATTTTAATATAATTTATTAAATTATATTCATAAGTAAATCAGTTTCAATTAAAAGTATCTAATTAATCTTACGCACAAGCCAAAGCCAATCAATTCAAGTAAAAAGAACAATCGCAAAATGTATTCGATGCTATTATTGTTGTTGTTATTGCGGTACTTCGGTTCTTGTATTGCAGGAAAATGTGTATCTGTTTTTGTTTGCAAGTCACTACAATGTAGTGCATGGCAATTGTTTGTTGTTGTGTTGTTGTGTTTTTGCAATTCCTAATCAAAAAGCAGAGTTTTTAGAGAAAGTAAAAGCAAAGTAAATATGAATGAGTGCTTATGATTGTGTTTATGTTTTGATTGCAACTACAAGAGAGCAATTATGTAAAGTTTTGTGAAGGGTTGCCAGTACGTTAAATATTATGAATAAAACGATTATCGGAACGGTCGTTAAATAATATATATTATAAATTTCTATAATTGTGGAAGTATTGATGAGGTGAGTAAATATGAAACTTTCAGTAAAAGTATATGGAATTTAATTAAACCTTTAAATTATTGCCCCAAATTATTGCTTTTTTTATTCCGTATATATATTTCTCTTTTGATTTCATTTTAAAATAAATTAAACATGAGCAGTTTGTGTTCTTATAATTTATGCTTTCTTCCTTTTTGGGCAAACGGCTAGTGCGTGTTTGTCAAACTGCTTGTGTAATTTATTTGGCTTTTTAAATTTCAGGGTATGTATTTTACAATCTGATCTGTAAAATACATCTGCCCAGATTTATTTTTTGTACTCTTATTAGATACTATATGAGGTGTTTTAATTTTAAGGATCACTGTACAAAACATTTTACACGCTTGCTTGTTTCATTAATGTTTATCTTATTGAGGTCGAAACTTCCGGTAATTGATCGGATATCAGAATCAACTCATAGCCGTAGCCTATAGATATTTATACCATACGGATAGTACCGATATATAGTACCGAATTCGTTTAATCAAAACAAATTTCACTTGCTTAAAACGTCGTCTAAGCGGAACAAAATTATTGTCTACATTCATTTTTGCTTTTATAATTTTACTATTCATAATTTCTATGCAAAATATAATTTGCAATGTACAAATTTGTATACAAGGATGTACAAGGATATGTATGTATATGCTTGTTTAAAATCAAAACTTAAAATGAATTTTAAATAAACCAACATCGATTATAGTTATTGTTTGTTACCAAAATGTGCACAACTAATTGTATCGTTATTGTTATTATTGTTTTATTCTAATTGTGTTGAATTCTTTTTTTTTATATTACTCGACTCCGCGTAGCTTCATTTATTTTGCCCCTACCTCTTTAGTGTTCGTAGTTCTTTTATTACAATATCTGTTGGTTTTCATTTTCCATTATTATTCTTTTGTTGCTAATTTAGTCGACATAAAGGACATTTCCAAATGTTCGCTTTCTATGGCCAAAATTATCTGACTCTAACTAATATTCCATAACGAAAATGTTAATAAAATTTAATTGGGTATAGAGTGAGGATTGTTTTATTTTATAGATTTTTGTAGCGGGTGGTTATTTTTGAGGTCTTATTTTTGGCAGTGGAAAATTATTTCAATATGATATACAGGCCTTTTTATTAATAAAAATATTAGAGAGGATAACCATTTGATTCGAAGAACTAATTATTGCGAAACATTAACACCAGCTATGGCTGGTGCTACCCTGAACATGGGCAAAAACGTTCATTTGTAAATTTGAGCCATAAAAGTTAGACTTAAGATATATGAAACAAAAAATTCTGAATATTAAATATGAAGGCAATAATCATTACACGGCAAAACAGTAGCTAAATGAACGTGTTTTATCATCATTTTGAACAACTTCTCGTATGCTATTTCCTAATAAAATTGGAAAAAATCGAAATCGGTGTCACATTTAACTAAATAACCCAACAAGTGGTAACAAAAAAAAAATTTGGCAATAATAACGTAAAGAAAATAGCCAAATGGCAACGCATAGATTTATAGTGTGCTACTATCAGCTCAATACAATTCTCGCATTCTATTTCATAATAAAATCAACATAAAAAATTATTGTTATCATATTCTTTAAAGTGGCTTAATAAGTGATAGTGGGCAACACAAGTGGGCAAAAGTTGAATATATAGAACTTATGTTGCATTTCCCTAGAGCTTTGGAATATTTATGACGTGTTTCTGAATTAAAACCACTTTTCAAACATTTAGTATATCAATCTGGCTCTCATCAATCTCGTATATGTGTTACAAATTCACTGGCTCTTCGACAGAAGTATTGTGGTATTCAAAATGATTGAATTCAAAAAAAGCTTTTTGGCCTAGAACAAACACTATTTTTCTACTAATAAATAACTGCGAAATTTTAACAGAGATACAATATTAGCAAATCTAATAATTTTAATATAAATATAACAAAAAAAATATCATTTTTCTTTCATATATAATTTTATACTCTTCATTTCACCCCGAAAGCTCAAAAATCAACCTCTTAGAATAGCACCGAACTTTAGTGTGTTGCTACCCGAACTGTAGATATTTTTTTTTTATTGTTATTGACATTTATTATTCGTTGCTTTGGTTTCTATATGATTTTATTGTTTTTAAAATTGTTGTTTATTTAGCTTTTCGTTTTTAATATCTCCTGTTTATTTGTTTTTTATCTTCCTTTATTTTCTGTGTCATTATTGGCATAATTATGTGGTTATTTTTTAGACAATTAACTTTCAAATTGACTCGTTATTGAAAAAAAAGAACTGTTTTAAAAATTGCTGCAATAAAAAACAACAGAGAAAAAGCAATAATAACGATGCTGTCCACAGTAACAACTTTCATATACAATTTTTTGTCGTTGGAAATTTTTGTATTAGAAAAATATAATTTTTGTTTTGTTTTTCCGTCCCTTTATTTTTTTTATATTTTTCTTTTTCGTGGTCGTTGCGAAATAATGAATTTCTAATGTAATTTATTAATAAATATTTTGTGAATTTGTTGGGATTGTGTAAAAAGTTATGTTAATAAAATACACATGAAAGTAAAGTGCTGAGATATTTGCTTTTGTTTTAGAGGGCGGGGTAGGAGGGTTAATAATTTTGTTTGGCCATAAAAACAGGACACAAAAATAAAGCTGTTATTGCTAATAATGACTTTTGCTTGATATACTGGGAACTGGAAAAGTTCATTTGAAATAAATCATGACACCATTTTCTGTACTTATCAAGCACTCAAAAGTTTAGCCAACTAATAAAGTTAAGATGCTTCGTGGTTATTTATTAAATACAGAAAAATCTACAGCTTATCTTCTTAGCCAGGAAAGAAGTACTTAATTTTTTTGCTGTCCTTAAAGCAAAATTGTCATAAATGTAAAATTTATTAGAACAACTTTTTGAGACAAACTTTAAAGTAACAACGAAAACTATTGCTGAAATATTATATCGATAGTTGCTATAGTTACGTTAATAGCGTTTTTATAGGAAAGCACTTCTTAAGATATTCATTCTTTGACTAACTTTGTTAAAATAGTCCGGTGCCCAAAGTGGAACCAGTGAAAGCAAACTTTCTTGTCTTAATTTGTGTGGTACCTTCTGCAAGTTGGTCCTACTAAAATATCTTTTCATGTTTCCTTTTAATCTCTGCACTAAAAATGTATTCCTTTTCTACCAGTTATAAAGAAATTATAATAAAAGTTTTAAATGAAACAGAAAAAAATTGTTCTTGCTATTCAAGCAACTTTAAAAGGCTTAATGTTGGAGCACCTTTTTCCTAGGAAAAATATATTTGTATTGTGCACATCTACATAGAAAAACCTTTCAAAGTGTATATATTTTAGCGAAATTGGTTGGGGGAAAGCACTTAAAAGTGCACCACAAAAAAGTGCGATGCTCATTTATAGATAAGATATTTATATTGGGAATATCTTAATAAAAAGTCCTTTTATTTCAGGTAAATTAAAGTGGACCACAAAAAAATGTGTGCAGCATTTATTTTTAATATATTATTAATGGACACATTTACACGAAAATTCCTTTGAAATCGTACATGTTTTGTTAGTGTGAGTGAACGATTAGATACGCAAAAGTGTACCACAAATAAAAAATATCTTCAATTTCTATTTAAAATTATTTTATTTGTTTTAGGGATTTTTTATAAAATTTTGTTTGTGGCTCATCTTTTACTTCTTATCAAATTTAATTTTTTTTTTGAAGATTTAACAACTTTCGCGGACTCGCAGAATGTGCAAAAGATTTATTAAGTATAACAATTCTATTCTAGAAGTATTTGTCCACGTCAGCGTGATAACCTTGACCATGTTGGACTGTTATTGACAGTTTAGCTGTATTCTGTACGTCGTTTTCTATTAAACGCTTCATTTGAGTTGCAGCAATAAACCTGGTTAAAATAAAAATGTTTTTAATATTTTCACAAATTCCTCACAGTGTAGATTGAATTATTGCACATTGAATTATTGCAATTGCGTTCTTTTCTAGAAAAGAATGCAAAATTTCTTGCACTTTTCAAAAGAATATGGCAAAACATTTTGTGCTTTCGTAAATTTTTCAGAGTGTACCTTGAATTTTGGCACTTTTTTTTAAGAAAATGACAAAATAGTATGTGCTTTCACAAATTCGTCAGAGTGTACATTGAATTATTGCGATTGCGTACTTTTCTGAAAAATAATGCAAAATTTTTTGCACTTTTTATTAGAAATTGGCAAAATATTATCTGCTTTCACAAATTTTTCAGAGTGTACTTTGAATTATTGCAATTGCATTCTTTTATAGAAAATAATGCTAAATTTTTTGCACTTTTTAATAGAAAATGGCACAATATTATGTGCTTACACAAATTCTTCGAAGTATACATTGAATAATTGCGTTCTTTTCTAGAAAATGCAAACATTTTTGCACTTTTTAATGGAAAATGGCAAAATATTTTGTGCTTTCACAAATTTCTCAGAGTGTACATTGAATTTTTGCACTTTTTAATAGAAAATGGCAAAATATTTTGTGCTTTCACAAATTCTCAAGGTGTACATTGAATTATTGCAATTGCGTTCTTTTCTGGAAAATAATTCAAAACTTTTTGCACTTTTTATTAGAAAATGGCAACATTCTGCAATATAAAAATAAGGAATTCCCTAGAAATGAATCCAACATTTCCATGCGAAAAATAATTTCTGCTTCTAAACTTCTTCAAATTTCTACTTTTTATAAAAGAAGTTCAAAAATGTTTCATTAAGAAAATGCCATTATTGCTGTGTTTGCGATTTGTAAATGCAAGACATGAAAGCAGATTAATTTCTCTGAATAGATATTTCGGAACTATGAAAATAGTGAACTGCAATGATTTTGGCGAGTGAAAATCGAAGCATTTAAAAATTAATAGGTGAAGGGAAAAATTCCCTGATGCAGGCACAGAAGTGGCTATTAAACAGATTAACTTGTTTAGGACAACATGAAGAGAGGATTTAAAGAAAAGTGAGTCCAAACAAGTGGCTGGACATGTTGTCTTGCAGGTCTTTAAAAATTATTTAAGTGCAGCAATTATTAAGTAAGAGTTTTTCACGTTTTTCATTGAACACTGGACTCGTGCATCGCCGGCAGCAGTACTACGAAATTTTCAAATAGAGAGAAGACAATTGAAAGCTATTCGATTACGTCTTAAAAGGACAACTGGACGCTTATCAGTTTTAAGGACTTAAATTATTTCTAAAACAAGTCTTTTCATTACAGTAATTAAAAATGATTTTTATTTCAATTAAACTTTCTTTGGAAAAGCTTAAAAGCTGCTACTGATTAAATTTTCTCAACGTAAACGTTTAATAAAAAAATGTGCACAACTTTTCAGTCTCAGCCACAGTTGCTACTGTGGTAAAATTGAACCAAAAATTTTTGTTTTTTTTACGTTTGGTTCGCTGGTTCATTTTTTTTTTCTTTTATGAAAAGTTAACGGTTATAATATAGATAAATTTTGAAAGTTTTATCATGCCAGTAAAAATGTATTTACGAAAATTATTACTCTTCACATAAAGTAAAAGATTTGATTCGTTTACCTACCCACAGTAGTAAATCAAAAAAGCTATATTGGCAACACTGATCGATTGTTACTTTTGTTTACAAGTCAGAAATTGACAATTTGACTTCAGTGTAAAAAGTATTGTATTATGCTGGTATGCAAATAAAATTGAAAAAATTAGTTCCCTTTTTTTATTTTGGTTCTTTTTCTTATGGATTTTGGTCCCGAAGAAAAATTTAGAGTGGCAACCGTGGTCTCTGCCGCAAAATTAGTTTTACGTCGCATGCGATTATAAACGGTTTCTACTCTTCCACAAATACTCGTTTCACATCCGCCTGTATGGAAGTTATTATATCTTTAGAAAAAAATGCTATGGAATTCACTTATATGACTAATAATCCCCATAAATTCCTTAAAAGCCACTTAAAATTCTCCTTTAAAAAAAAAAAAAAATAAAAAATCCATTATACTCTGCCTCGGTAATTCTATTCATTTGGAAAACAATTTAAAATTTTATTTGACAGGTACGAACGAGCACTAAAATGTTTATATCCGAAAAATATGAAATCTGTTTCTTTATTGTTAACGTTTCAATAAAAAGTTCTTAACAAAAGCCACTCACTGTCTACAATTTTCGAAATGAAACAGACAGCTTTAGCACACCCACACACAAACATACAGCAAACACACTCACACACACTTACAGGCAAAGTCTCAAACAATGAATCGCACTCATACAAAACTTTTGTAATAAACCAAGACAATCTGCCAAATGAAGGAATTGCATTGATGGCAAAACAGTTTTTAATTTAAATTGTCTAGATAACAAAATAAAATATAATAAATGATACATCTAAGAAACATAAAACACACAAACAACCGAACCAATACACACACGCACACACACAATTGAAGACATTTTTATGTGCAGCTAACAATGGCACCTTTAAGTACTGGAGTCTATTCAATTGTACAGCTTTTATTTCACAAAGTGAGTGTGTGTGTGTGTGTGTGTGTGTGTGGCACTCGTATGTTTGAAGGATCTTGTGTTCTATCGCATACAATAGCAACGATTTTAAAGTGCTTTTTTTTAGATAAATTATTTCAAGATAAAGAAATTCGTTGTAAATAATTTTCTCTTTTGTTTCGAAGTTTATGAATACGTTAAATGATTTCCAAGAAATGAAATTTATAATGAAATCGTTACGGATTTGTTTTGGCTGGAACAATTAAAATCATAAATTTGAAAGTAAATGGAAAAATAGAAGAGAGCGTATTTCAAAATAAAATTACCCGTTGAGACAAGGGGTTTGACAAAAATTGTTAAGCGAAAAGTACTTACAGGAAATAGAATAAAAAAAAATAGGACATATTAAAAAATTTTCTTTTAAAATAAGTACTTAATGAAAAGTACTTTTTGAAAAAAGTACCTGTTCAGTAAAATATATCGCCAATACATAATTTATTTTTTTTTTAATATTTTCCATATACTTTTCGAAAAACAAAATTTTTCAATAAAGAATTTGCAAGTGATTTAAAAAAGTTTTTTAAAAATGCGCCACTATAAAAAATGTACCATCTTTAAAAGTAACGGCTGAAAAGGTACTCTTTAATAAATATCTCCTGCAAAAAGTTACATCGCTGCAAAAAGTACCTTTAAATGAAAGGACTTAAAAATATTGAGATAACCATAAAAACAAACTTTCTTAAAAAGTACCTTTTTTAAAGGTTTGTGAAAAAGTACCTTTTTTAAAGGTTTGTGAAAAAGTACTTTTTTTAATTCCTAAGGCGTTAAAAAAATCTCCTATATTAACAAGTCCCAGGTAGAGTATTTTGTACAAAAATAATGTTTTTTATCATTCGCAAAAGTACCTTTTTGAAAGAGAGCCTTTTGAAAAAAGTACCTTGTGGAAAATGTAGCATTTTAAAAAGATAACTTTTGAAAAAAGTACATATTAAATAAGATACCTTTTGAAAAAATACCTTTTGAAAAAAAATTCGGTTTGAAAAAAGAATGAACGTTTTAAAACAGTATATATTGAAGATAAAACTATCTTTGAAAAAAGTACTTTTTGAAAAAAGTACCTTTTGAAAAAAATTTTTTTTTTTAAATGGAATGAACGTATCTACTAAAAGAACTGTCTTTGACAAAAGTACTTTTTGAAAAAAGAGCTTTTTGAAAAATGTACCTTTTGAAAATTAAAGAGTCTTTTGACAAAAGTAACTCTTAAAAAGCCAAGAATTTGTTGGAAAAATTACTTTTCAAGAAAGTGCGTTTTGAAGAAAGTATTTTTGAAGGAGATACTTTTGAAGAAAGTACTTTTGAAAAAAGTACTTTTAAAGAAAGTACTTTTGAAGAAAGTACTTTTGAAGAAAGTGCTTTTGAAGAAAGTACTTTTGAAGAAAGTACTTTTGAAGAAAGTACTTTTGAAGAAAGTACCTTTGAAGAAAGTACTTTTGAAGAAAGTACTTTTGAAGAAAGTACTTTTGAAGAAAGTACTTTTGAAGAAAGTACTTTTAAAGAAAGTACCTTTTAAAAAGAGGACCTCTTGATAAAAATACCTCTTGAAAAAGTACTTTTTGAAAGAGTTTCTTTGGATAAAAGTACATTTTAAGAAATAACTTCTAAAAACAGCAGCTATTAAAAAAAGTACTTAATAAAAAATTATTTTTTCTAGAGATAGTTTTTATTAAAAAATTATTTCCATTTGAAATAATTGACAACTCTAACTTTTCTCAGAAGTAGCATTAAAAAGAACCTTCAAAGTTTTCAAGGACCAATTGAAAAAAAGGATTAAAATTTTATATGAAAAGAATTTGCTTTTCTGAAATTTATGTGGTTTTCTTTTGTAGAAAAATAGTGCAACATTTCTTACACTTTTAAGTATAAAATGGCAGCATTATGTGCATTGAAATAGAGAATTTATTAGAAATTAATTCAACTTCATTTACCAAAAAAAAAACCAATTCTGTTTTAAAACTTTTCCAAACTGCCACTTTTTAGAAAAGAAATGGAAAAATGTTACTTCAAATATAATGAAATTTTTTAAAAAAAACTTAAAGACTTAAAAAAAATTTTATTTTATTTTGACGGCTGCTTTATTCTTGTGAAATATTCGCTCAATCCACAAGTCCTTCAAGTGTTACCGGAAAGGACAACATCAAAACAAAAGGATTTCTCAAAGTTATTATTTATTATTTTATTTTTTAAGAAATTTTATTTCATGTTGAACAGAATAACTTCGGCTTACGAATTGATCCAGATCAAATTTTATCAAAATTTCCCAATTCCACTTTCTTATTAATCGTTTTACCTACAATAACAAAAAAAAAACATTTTTGTGAAAACTAAAATTACATTCAATATTCTTTTATCACCACCTGAGGCCCAATAACTTCGTATTTACCAATATTTTTTTTTCTAGAAACAAGAAAAAAGTTTTTGTTATCTCGAGCAAAAGCCGCAACAAAACTAAAACCGAAAATGTAGAATCATTAACAGCCTTTTTTGCGTTGATTTAAGCGCAGCACAAAAGTTTTGTTGTGTGTTTTATGGTCTGAACAGCAAATGCTTCAGGGGTTATAAACAAATACGTAGTGCAGCACGCACACACACACACACACCCACATGCATTAACACATTCATTTGCACATGTACACACACACACACACACACACATGCATGTATTGTAATGATATCAGTAAACATGTACATTTAGAAGGGGCCCGGGTAGCTGCACTAGCCCACAGTTTAGAAGGCAACAGTACTGAAACCAACAAATTTAAGCTGAAAACAATAGATTCGTAGAGACCCCAATACAGCAAACATTTTAGTGGCGTTCTGCTTCGCTACTCATCAGGCAATAAATGAGCAAAAAAAAAAGAAGAAAAAAAACAAAAACAAAAACAGCAGAAATAAAAGTAGAAACAAAGATTGAAAATATGTACACACACACTTGCATCTCTCTGTGTGTGTGTGTGTTTGTGTAACGAAAAATCATATACCCTCAAATGTAAAGTGCCGGGGAACAGCTTGTTTTTCATAGAGGTTTTTTTTTGCTTTTTACAAAAATTAAAAAAAAACTATATATTTAAATTTGTGGAAAAACTACAAAATAATCTATACAAAAATTTCAAAATCCAAACTAAAAACAAAAACTTTTTAGAAAATAATAGTTTAACGAACTTCATGTGTGTGTAAGCATTCTCTGCACAAACACCAACACACACACACACACACACACAAACGGTCTATTGCATTTGGACATGTGGAAAGAGTTGGGCAATCAAATAATAATATTGAGTAACCAGGGGTATTAAAACGATATTTAATTTACCTGCAAGTATTTTTTTAAAAAAGTATTGAACCGCTAAGAGAAAAAAATATATATTTTACCAAAAAAAAAATACGTTCTCAAAGTACTGCCTATTCTCATCACTCACTCTTTCTGTTCTGTAGCAACTATTTTCCAAAGTAGGGACTTCCCCTGAGGGCCATATCTATTTGATAAAATACACATACTGGCAAAAAGTCCGGCTACAAAAAATATTTATATAAAATAATTTTGTTAAAAAATTTTATTTATTAAACAACAAAAAAACACAAATCCCAAAAGAAATTTTCTTTAAACTCAAATTGTTTTTTTCTTTCTTCAATACGGCAGTGAATTTCCAATCTATCAGCACGTCAAATTTTTCAATAAAGTACCCGCTGCGTTTAAAAAATTTATTTAAAAAAATCGTTATTTTAAAAAGAATGTTTGAGCAAAAGTACCACGATTGCAAGGCTAACAAAAGGACTGCAGTAAGGAAAACAATTAGCGTTCAGCGTACTTTTAAAGAACTTTTAAAAAAGTACTTCTAAAAAGTACTTTTAGAAAATTTCCTTTAAAAACGTACTTTTGAGAAAGTACGCTTAAGAAAACTACTTTTAAAAAAATATCTTTGACAAAGTACTTCTAAAAAAGTACTTTTAGAAAAGTACTTTTAAGAAAGGAATTAAAAAAAAAGTAATTTAACAGAAGTACTCTTAGGCAGGACCTTTTGAAAAGTACTTTTAGAAAATTACTTTTTAAGACGTTCTTTTCAAAAAGTACGCTTAGAAAATTACTTTTAGAAAAGTACTTTTAAAACGTATCTTTTAAAAAGTACTTCTGAAAAAGTACTTTTAGAAAAGTACTCTTAGAAAACTACTTTTAGAAAGTACTTTTAGAAAAGTACTATTAAAAAATTACTTTTAGCAAAGTAATTTTAAAAAGGTACTCTTGGAAAGGTTCTTTTCAAAAAGTAGTTTTAGAAAAGTACTTTTAAGAAAGTACTCTTAGAAAACTACCTTTAGAAAGTGCGTTTAGAAAAGTACTTTAAAAAAAAGTACTTTTAGAAAAGTAATTTTAAAAATGTACTCTCAGAAAGGTTATTTTAAAAAATTACTCCTAGAAAAGTGCTTTTAGAAAAAGTATTCCTTGAAAAGTACTTTTAAAAGGTACCTGTTAAAAGATGCCTTTTGGAAAAAGCGTGTTTTTTTTACAAAAATTACCTTTTTGAAAAAGTATGTTGTAAAAAAACTTACTAACTTTTATAAAGTACCTTATAATAAAAGGTACGTTCTATGAAAAGGTACCTTTTAGAAGAAGTGTGTTTTAGAAAAGGTTCCTTTTTGAAGAATTGTCTTGTAAAAAAATTACTACCCGACGGAAAAAGTTTGTTTTAGAATAAGTAAATTTTTGAAATATTAATTTATTGAAAAAGTACCTATTAAGAAAAATTCCTTTTTCAAAAATTATCTTTCAGAGAAGCATTCCGTTCTGAAAAAGATTAATTTTTAAAAAGTACCAGCGTTTTAGAAGTACTAATTTTTGGAAAAAGTTACTTTTAGAAAAAGTTACTAGAGAAAAAAGCAGTTTTTAGAAGACGAAGCAGCTTCTGGGCACAGTAACTTTGGCGACAATTGCCTTTTAGGAGAAGTACCTGGTAGAAAAAGTACCTTGTAGATAAGGTACTTATTAAAAAAAGGATCTTTTTAAAAAGCGTTAACGCTAACACTTCAATAACTAGTTATAGAAAAATGGCAAGAGAAATGTCTAGCCCTATTTCAAATGGTACCTTTTAGAAACGTACTCTTTCAAAAGGTACAGTCTTAAAAGGTACTTTCTTAAAAGGTACTTTCTTAAAAGGCAGTCATTTAAAACAGGTGCTCTTTCAAACGGCATTGCTTGAAATGCAATTTTCTTAAAAAAGTTCTTTTCATTAAGTACATTTTTAAAAAGTACCAGTGCTAATTAAGCGCTGTTTTAAGTAAAACCTGTTTCAGAAGTACTTTTTCAAAAGCCACTGTTTTAAGATATAGTTTAATTGAAAATTAATTATTTAAAAGGTACTATTTGCAAAAGTAGACTTTCAAAAGGTACTTAATCTAAAAATGGGTTTGTTTAAAGGTACGTACTTTCTTACCATATACTTTCTAAACAGGTACTATTTAAAAAGCTGCTTTTTCAAAAGTTGCTTATTTAAAATTTACTTTTTTTTACGATTAATTGGTACTTTTTATGAAAAACTTATTTCAGAAGTACTTTTTCAAAAGGTACTCTTTTTAAGACAGAGTTTTATTGAAAAGTAATTATTTAGAACGTACTATTTGCAAATGTACTTTTTAGTTGGTACTTATTTGAAAGTTGGCTTTTTTATAAGTACTTTCTTAACAGGTACTTTCTGAGCAGGTGCTTTTTGAACAGGTACTATTCGAAATCTGCTTATATAAAATTTACTTTTTTTACAATTGATTGTTTTAAGTAAAACTTGTTTCAAAAGTACTTTCTCAGAAGGTACTCTTTCAAGAAATATTTTTATTAAAAAGTAACTAATTTAAAGGTACTATTTGCAAAATTACTTTTTTAACAGACAGTTTTTTTGTACGTACTTTTTTTAAGGGATACTTACTGAGTAGGTACTTTTTGAACAGGTACTATTTGAAAAGCTGAATTTTCAAAAGTTGCTTTTTTAAAATTTAACCTTTTTTACAGCTCATCTTTTAGAATCCCCTTTTCTAAAACGTACTATTTAGAAAGTGTTGACGATAGAGCTTTGAAAATAAATTGTACGAAAATGGGAAAAGAAATGTGTAGGGTTTCCACTTCATTTGCTGCGTCATGAAAATTGTTGTTATAATTTTTGTTTTAATACAAGTCCATAGAACTTAAAAATTCCTTAAATCATGTCAATTATCTTGCAGTTAACTTGTATCTTATTGAAATAAAATATCTGAGACCAGACACCCAACAGAAATTGATTAACAATTTCACAACTCTAACGGCTCCTTGACCAGACTTAATGAAACAAAAAGAAAAGAATCAACTTTTAAAATTAAATTTCTTTAAAAGCAAAAACTATAAATTTTAAATAGAAAAATATAGTAAAACAAAGAAGAAGAATAGTCAGCAGGAATACTGTGTGTTGCTGCTCCAGCATTTCGTTGGAAGTAACGCAGTCAAGCTGCACAGTGGCAAAGGCAACAACAACAACAGCAGAACACATAAAAGAGATGAATATAAATATTTCATTTTTAGCAGTATTTCTATTTTTATGTTCACATTTTATTGCATATAAAGACAAATAATACGCAGTACCTCTAGATCACACACACACACACACACACACAAACACTCACACATCCACATCCCCATTTAAGCATTCAACGTACAAAGTTTAAATGCATGAAATAAAAAAGGAGCAGCATGTCGTCTACACACTCACAAACTTTTTATTACACAGGGATTCAGGGAGTTGCCCCAAGATTTGTGAGAAAGAACGAAAGAAAACCGCACGAAAAAAATATTGGAAATTGTAGCAAAAGAATATTAAAAAAAGTTTATAATACCGCATAATAAAAATGTATAAAATGTGCAATAAATGGCTGAAATAAGAAGCAGATCTTTTTTCTTTTGTTTTAATAAAAATATAAAAAGAAAGTTAACCAGCCCAAGTAGCCATCGTTTAAGCGCAATTTTATTACCATAAAAAAAGTTTTAATATATTAAACAATTATAAAGGCATTCATAAGCGATTTTCAATGTTTCCTCTCCGCCGAAACTCTTAATTTTAATTTCTATTTACAAAAGAATCGTGTTTCAAAAGTAACTTTTTCTTTAAAATTAATTTCAATGGAAGCTTTTCTGTTGTTGTTTTAAAACAAAAAGGTAATCTGATAAAATCCTCTTTTACAACAAGCTTTTCTTAAAAAAAAAGTTTTGCTTTGAAAATTAATCTTCTTGTAAAAACACTTTCTTAAAGGAACGTTTCTGTACAAAAAAAAGGACTTGTAAAAGTTCATAAAAACAAGCTTTTGTTTTTATTGTAAAATATGTTTTTAATCGAATATACTTATTTATTTAAAAAAATTGTTTTCTGAAAATTGCTTATTCGTAATTTTATTAAAATATTTTTATTAAAATAATATTTCTTCAAGAAAATCTTTTAAAAAGAGTTTTTAAAGGTATTTCTTTAGCACGTACTTGTTTAAAAGTACTTCTGAAATAGTACTTTTGTTAAAAGTACTTTTTCAATAGTACTTTTATAAAAGTGTTATTGAATGAGTACTTTCTTAAAAGTACTTTTTAAATAGTACTTTCTTAAAAGCACTTCTTAAATAGTACTTTTGTCAAAAGTACTTTTTCAATAGTATCTTTAAAAATTACTTTTTCAATAGTACCTTTATACAAGTACTTTTTAAATAGCACCTTTATAAAAGCACTTTCTAAAAGTACTTTCTTAAAAGTACATTTAAAATTGCATTTTCTTGAAGTACTTTTAAAAAAAAGTCTTTTTGAAGAGTACTTTTTTAAAAGTACCTGTTATAAAAGATATTTCAAGGCATTGTTTGCATAATATTTTACTTTTTCAAAAAGTACATATTTAAAAAGTAGTTTATCAAAAAGTAACTTTCAAAAAGTACTTTTATTAAAAGTCCTTTTTTTAACTAGTCTTTTTTCAAAAAGATCTATGTTTAAATGCCGTTTTTATTTGCTCTTTACTTTTTGTAAAGTAGTTTTTAAATTTAAAATTTTTATAAGTACTTCTTATATTGTACTTTTTTCAAAAGTACTTTTTCAATAGTACATTTATAAAAGTACTTTTTAAAAATATATTTTTAAAAAAACACGTTTAAATAGTATTTTTTCAAACTACTTTTCTTAAGTACTTTTTTAAAAGGTACTTTCTTAAGAGTACCTTTTGTGCAAGGTACTTTTTGAAGAGAACCTATTTGGAAAGGCACTTTTTTAAAAGTACCTTTTATAAAAGATATTTCAAGCGGTTGTTTGGATAATATTTTACTTTTTCAAAAAGTACTTGTTCAAAAAGTAGTTTATTAAAAAGTACTTCTTAAAAAAGTACTTCTATTAAAAGTACTTTTTTGAATAGCCTTCTTACAAACTGTTCTATTTTTAAAGCCCGTTTTTATTTGCTTTTTAATTTTTGGATAGTACTTTTTTAAATCTTAAATTTTCAAAAGTACTTCTTAAATAGTACTTTTGCAAAAGGCACTGTTTCATGACATACTTTTTTTTAAAAGGTAATGTATTTAAGGCTACTTCTTCAAAAAGTACTATTAAAAGGATTTCTTAAAGGTACTATTTTAAGGGTACTTTTTAAAGAGAGTACCTTTTAAGAGATACTGATTTATATAGCTATTTTTAAATAGTACTTTATAAAAGACACTGTTCCATGAGGTACTTTTTCAAAAGGTAGTGCATTAAAAGCTACTTGTTCATAAGGTTCATTTTCAAAAGGTAATATTTTTAAATGTACTTTTTAAAAGTACCTTTTTCAAGGTACTATATAAAATGATAGTTTTTAGGAGCTATTGCTTTAAAAAGTTCTTATTTAAAAGGTACTCTTTTGCATATTCAAAAGGTTCTATCAAAAGGAATTTCCTTAAATATCCTGTTTTAAAGAAAATTTTTAAAGAGAGTACCTTTTAAGAGATGCTTTTTTAAATAGCACTTTTTAATTGTACTTTTTTTAAAACACACCATTTCATGAGGTACTTTTTCATAAGGTACATATTTAAAAGGTACTATTTTGGAAAGGTACTATTTTGAAAAGTAAAAAAAGGTACTCTTTCAAAGATACTATTCAAAAAGGTATTTAAAAAGTACTTTTTTTAAAAGGTACACTTTGAACAGGTACTATTTTAAAAGGTACTATTTCATGAGGTACTTTTTCATAAGGTACATATTTAAAAGATACTATTTTGGAAAGGTACTATTTTGAAAAGTAAAAAAAGGTACTCTTTCAAAGATACTATTCAAAAAGGTATTTAAAAAGTACTTTTTTTAAAAGGTACACTTTGAACAGGTACTATTTTAAAAGGTACTTTTTAAAGTTTTCTTTAGTAAAATTTACTCCTTTAAAGGGTGATATTTTAAAAGTTAATTATTTAGTTGCTTAAAAAGCCCTTCAACGGGTATATTTTTTAGAGGCCACATTTTGTTAAAAAGTTCTTTAGAATGGTGATTCTTCTAAAATCAAGTTTTAAAGCGATCAAGAGTTCTTTGAATTACATTTCAAACATTTTGCTGCAAAAGGATATATTTTAAAATAAAGATTGTAAAAAAGGAGCTGATTTTTTCTTTTGACATTTTTTAAAGATATTTTTCAATTGTGTCTGTTGAAAAGATACAAAAATTTAATAAAAATTTTTAAAGTGCAACAAACATTTTTTGTTAACTTTTATTTTTTGAAAGTTAATTTTCTTTTAATTTCTGAAAATGCTATTTTCAAAGTAAATTTATGAAGTCAGATTTTGAAAACTAATTGCAAAAGCTTTTATCAGGAAGTTTATTTATTGAAGCGAGTGAAGTAGTTCGGACTCGTTATCACTATTAATTTTTAATTCCAAATATTTAATTTCCCGGTCATATCGTTGATCTCTTGAAAATTTATTATTTCTTGATAATTTTCCGTTTAAACACAACAGATCTCAATTACAGTCTTAATTTCCATTTCCATTCTACTTCTGATTCAATTCTCTGATACACTTTAAATACTTTTAAATAAAAAAGGGAAAATTAACATTTTAAAACATTTAGAAATGCCTTCTCAAGATCTGCAAATAAAACGAAAACGGAGCGATAACATTGAAAGCGATTATAGCGGAATGATATTTTTTTATATTTTTATTAACACAAAATGGAAGGGCGGGCGGGTGGTGCAGAAGGAACGAAAATAAATAAAACCATTTTCAAATTAACTCAAGTATGATTCTTTATAAAATTCCATTTATTTTGCTTCCATTTTTTACACCACGACTGGATGTTTTCAGGCTGCTTCTTTTTTTTTTTTTTGATTTTTTTGTTTGTTTTGCGTGTGTGTAACCACTTGAAAGGAAAATTCTGGAGACGAGCGAACAAAAGCCGACAACGTTTATGGAAAATCAAAATAGAGAATACAAAAACACAACGAATTTATTGGAGGGAAATAATTTTTATATTTTTTCATTTTCATTTTCATTTTTCAAGAGGCATAAATTGTCGCACCACAAACGACATTCGCGCTGGCAGGGGAGCAGCGAACCAGGCCTGAAAATCCCTTAACGAATTAACATAATAATGCGAGCAATAATGAAATTGTAAATGAATATGAAACTACAACAACTACTCAGCGTATTTCCGTTTCCGCTTGAGATCAGGCCCACTCACTCACTTTAAATATTTTAATAAATAAATATAATTTTTGTGTTTTTTTTTTGTAGGGATTTCAAAGACAACTATTTACAGCAATAGAATGCGCCACTGACTGCCAGTGCGATGGCAAGTAAATTTATCATGATTATTATCAAATTAATTATTGAGGGTTGGGCCAGCATGAAATTGGAGTGGTTGTAGAGCGCGGCCCAAGTTAAATGTCTGGAGTGTGGAGAGCATGAATTTAAAGAAATTCCTTGCCACAATTATTTCTTTCCAGATTTAATTGTAAAACCAAATTGTATGAAATGTAATTAAATCGTTCTGGTTGTTGGCTTGGATATTTTAGCAAAATAGTTGGGGAATTGAAGGGGGTGTGCATTGAAGGGTGTGCTAACAAAAATGTACAGCAAAAAAATTGTGGATTTACAAAGAACAAACAACGGAAAAATAAAATATTACAAACAGGCGAAATTTCTATTTAAATCATCATGAAATTTCCATCCAGATCGAATGTGGTTCCAGCTGAATATATAATTTTCCTCAAAAAAAAATAAAATAAAAATAATATTTCTATTATGCAAAATAGCTCTCTCAAACATACGCCACCTTTTAAGCAAATAAGATCCTCAGGGGCAATAAACAAAACCTCATGAGACTTGACAAAAAAGTGTAGCGCCCTTCGAAAACAGCACAAATCTACTCTGCTGTGTGCGATGAAAACTAAATTTGATGTTGATGTGAATTATAATTCAGTTGAATTCTAGTTTTTCTAAAAAACATATTTATGCACTCGCCAAGTAGGCCCCCTAAAATATACGAGGTCTGTTGAAAATATTACATCAATTCTAGTTTTCTTCAAAAAGTATCAGTTTATATATTCTAGTTCGTCCCTTTCAAAGGATAAATTCAGTTTGGCCACTTCGAAATAGCTCCTTTAAAATATGCGAGGTCTGTTTAAAAGTATATTAAATTTCATATGATTTTTAATTCCTCAATTGTTATTTTGAACGATAATTCACTTCAATTCTAATTTTCCTCAAAAAATATTTTTTTACACGTCAATTTCTATTTTATGCTCATCAAAGCAGCTCCTCAAAATATACGAGGCCTGTTCTATATATTATATGCGTTCTAAATTTCTTTAAAAAGTATTTATGTATACGTCTCTTTCTAGTTCGTCCCTTTCAAATGATCAATTCAGTTTTGGCCATTTCAAAACAGCTTCTTTAAAATATGCGAGGTCTGTTAAAAGTATATTAATTTTGTGTATCTCTTAAAATGATTTCTTTTTCTTCAATTGTTATTTTGAATTATAGTTCACTTCAATTCTAATTTTCCTTAAACAAATTGTTTTTTTCTCGTCAATTTCTTTTTTCTGCCCATCAAAGCAACCCCCTTAAAATATACGAGGTCTATTTGATACATTAAATGTGCTCTAATTTTCTTCAAAAAGTATTTATTTATTCGTCCGTTTCTAATTTGTCTCCTTTAAATTAAAATCCCTCCGATAGAAGAGGTCTGTTCTAAAAATATCGTTAATATATTCTCCCAAAAATCTTTAAATATTCGTCAATTTCAGTTTTGTCTTTTTCAAAATGTATACTCTCAGATATGCGAGGCCTGTTCAGAAATATATTGAGTTTTATAATTCCCAAATATATTTATATATTCGTAAATTTCTATTTTTGCCATTTTAAAGTAGTACCTTTAATATACACGAGGTCTGTTCGATATGTTAGGTGAATTCTTATATGCCTCAAAAAGTATTTAATCGTCCCCTTAAAATTAAAAAAGTACCGCGAATTCGTACTATTTTCGTCAAATTATATTTTGTCATATTTTGTCCCATTCAAAACTAATACTCTCAGATATACGAGGTCTGTTCGAAAATATACAGAGTTTTATAAGTCCCAATAATATTTATATATTCGTTAATGTCTATTTTTTCCGTTTTAAAGTAGCTGGTTTTGAACTGAACGAGGTCTGTTCAGAAGTATATTAATTTTGTAATCTCGTTAAAATTACTTCTCTTTCATCAGTTTCGATTTTGTCCTATTCAAAGTAGTTTTTTTGAGATATACGAGGCCAGTCCAAATATGTGGTGAATTCAAAATATTTTTTAAAACTATTTACTTATTCGTCAATTTATATTTTGTTCCTTTCAAAAGAAAACCACAATATACGAGGCCTGTTCACAATATAAAACTATTCAAAATATTTTCGAAAAAAAAATTTAGTTATTCGTCAATTTCTATGTTGTCCCTTGCAAAGGAAATTACCTGCCATATACGAGGTCTTTTCAAAAAATATGGTAAATTATTATTTATCCTAAAGCTATTATTTATCCTGCCAGCGTTTTACACAATCCTCAAAACAATTCTGATAAGCAATTTTGCCATGTCCTTGAGTTATCTTAATTTTATCTAAGTTTTATCTCTTAAATTGTCCCTCTTTCATGGGTCCACATTAAATTTTGGGGTTGCGAAAAGTTAACTGGCACTCGAATATGGTAAATTTGGAGGTGGTTTTTAGGCGCAATGAGATCTTTTATTGAGCTTGATATTCAGTATTTTGGCAAAGAAATAATTTATTCTCATAAAATGCAGTTAATTTTTTTATTATTTTTCACTAAAACTTCACTTTCAATTCCATGACTTTTTGCTTATTTTACGAAGTTATTTAATATTTCTAAGCACCTTCTCTATGGCATTTTAGTAATAAAAAGAAATTTTAGATATAAACTCCTAAAATTACACACCGTTTTATGAAAATGCCGCAATTTCCGTTACACATATCGTTTTGGACTCCTTAAAATAGGCAATGATTGTTGTTGCTACACCTTTTTGCAAAATATGCAACAAATTGTGTCTAAGCACCTGAAAGTAGGCAACATAATAGGCAATCTTTTTTATATTCACTGTTAAAAGTAGCTGTTCATAAGACTTGTTGTATCTGCTAAAATTGTATTAGCACAGAAAGTTTTTGCCAAAATTTTTTTAAATAAACAATTAATAGATTTTTGGGAGTTCTTGGAAGGACGATATATGAAGATTACAAATAATTTTTTAAAAAGTGAAACATCGAATATAATTGACTAAAATAAAAATCTTTAAGATTTTAAAAAATCTACTAATTGTTTTAAATTTATATTTTTAAATTAAAACAATTAAAATGTTTTTGAAATTAATTTTAAAAATAAAACTTTGGCATGACTTATGGATTGAACAAGTGCAAGTATTTCTTTTGACTAAAATCGATTTCTTTTCTACAAAAAAAAAAGCAACATTTCTTACACTTTTTGAAAGAAAATTTGAAAACAAAGACTTTATTCGAATTTTTTTTTTTGTTTCATTTTTAAACTCCTGCCAATTTGCCAATTTATTTAGATTTATTTTCTAGAAAAAATGCAAAATTTTTTGCCCCTTTTTAATAGAAAATTTGAAAACAAGGAATTTATTTGAAAGTTTTATTTTTATTTTTGTTTTGCTTTAAAATTCCTGCCAAACTGCCAATTTATTCTGATTTATTTTCTAGAAAAGAGTGCAACATTTTTTGCACTTTTTCAAAGAAAATTTGAAAACAAAGAATTTATTCGAAATTTTCTTTTTTTTGTTTTGTTTTCAAACTTCTACCAAACTGCCAATTTATTCTGGTTTCTTTTCTAGAAAAGAGTGCAAAATTTGTTGCACTTTTTTATAAAAAATTTTAAAACAAAGAATTTACTCGCAAGTTTTATTTTTATATTTTTATATTTGTTTTGTTTTAAAACTCCTGTCAATTTATGCTGATCTCTTTTCTTGAAAAGAATGCAAAATTTTTTTTGCACTTTTTTATAGAAAATTTAAAAACAAAGAATTTATTTGAAAATTTTATTTGTATTTTTGTTTTAAGACTCCTGCCAATTTATTCTTATTTCTTTTCTAGAAAAGAGTGCAACATTTTTCGCACTTTTTCAAAGAAAACAAAGAATTTATTCGAAACTTTCTTTTTATTTTGTTTTGTTCTAAAACTTCTACCAAACTGCCAATCTATTCTGATTTCTTTTCTAGAAAATAATGCAACATTTTTACACTTTTTATAGGAGATCTGAAAACAAAGAATATATTAGAAACATTTTTTCTTTGTTTTTTTTTTCTTTTTAAAACTCCTTCCAAACTGCCAATTTATTCTAATTTCTTTTCTAGAAAAGAATTCAACATCTTTTGCACTTTTTTATAGAAAATTTAAAAACAAGGAATTTATTCGAAAATTTTATTTGTATTTTTGTTTTAAGACTCCTGCCAATTTATTCTTATTTCTTTTCTAGAAAAGAGTGCAACATTTTTTGCACTTTTTCAAAGAAAACAAAGAATTTATTCGAAACTTTCTTTTTATTTTGTTTTGTTCTAAAACTTCTACCAAACTGCCAATCTATTCTGATTTCTTTTCTAGAAAATAATGCAACATTTTTACACTTTTTATAGGAGATCTGAAAACAAAGAATATATTAGAAACATTTTTTTCTTTGTTTTTTTTCCTTTTAAAACTCCTTCCAAACTGCCAATTTATTCTAATTTCTTTTCTAGAAAAGAATGCAACATCTTTTGCACTTTTTTATAGAAAATTTAAAAACAAAGAATTTATTTGAAAATTTTATTTTTATTTTTGTTTTAAGACTCCAGCCAATTTATTCTTATTTCTTTTCTAGAAAAGAGTGCAACATTTTTGCACTTTTTCAAAAAAAACAAAGAATTTATTCGAAACTTTCTTTTTATTTTGTTTTGTTCTAAAACTTCTACCAAACTGCCAATCTATTCTGATTTCTTTTGTAGAAAAAAATGCAACATTTTTACACTTTTTATAGAAGATCTGAAAACAAAGAATTTATTAGAAAAATTTTTTTCTTTGTTTTGTTTCTTTTTAAACTCCTTCCAAACTGCCAATTTTTTCTAACTTCTTTTCTAGAAAAGAATGCAACATTTTTTGCACTTTTTTATAGAAAATTTGAAAACAAAGAATTTATTCGAAACATTTTTTTTCTTTAATTGTTTTGCCACTTTTTAAAAACAGAAGTGAAAAGATGTTAACTGTTTTCCAGGCCATAAGATTGATTTAAAAATTTTTTCAATTTAAAGAATTAAAAATGTTTTAGGTACTTTTCATATATATTTTATTTTATTCAAAAATTGTTTTGGACCCTTTCAAACCCTTGCTACCAATTTAAACAATTTTGTGCCTACCCACCGTTTAAACAACGTGAGTGAATGACAAGTTTTTAACCAAAGCAACGAAGCATTAAACCCTTAAATGTCGTAGAAGTTTTTTGGCCAAAGAAATTTTAGGAAAATTTGTCCAAGAATAACTTAAAATATTTAAAAATAAAAATTGGAAGTAAAAATATATCGTTATAGCTAAATAGCAAAATAAATCTCTTTATAAAAATGAAAAATAAAAGTTGTAACCATGAACTGAAAAGCGAGAAATTTTCCTTGAACTCTGCCACACTTGTAGCAGATGAAAAGAGAGAGAGAGAGAAAAAACAGAAATATTGTTTGCATACTTTTCGCCGTTAATTCTAGACCCCTTTACGCTCACATGCCCCGGGGGTATGCTGTGCTAAAGCTTTACCCACTCACTTTACCGGAAATGGATGCAAAACTATAGAGACTGATATATAACGACAGGATTTAAATGGCAGAAATGCAACAACAAAATATATTAAAGAAAAAAGCAGCAGTACAGCTCGAGAAAAACTGTGTCAAAGTATTTCAGATGCGCAGTAAATTTGCTGAAGAAAAACATCATCAAACAACAACTACAACAGCAACAACAACAACAACAAAACAAATGAGACCACTTACGTTTAACCAAGAATTCACTGCACTACACATTGTGAAGAGCACAAACAAAACTGAAACACTTTTTTTTTTGTTTAAGAAAACAAGATTCAAGGGGCATAAAATTTATTGTAAAGACGACTGATATCTATCTCGTCAGTGTCTGAAAGGAGGCAAAAGAAAGAAGCTCCAGCTTATGCAGGTTGTTTGACAAAAGCAAACAAGAATTTAGTTTAACAAAATACTGAAGACAAGATTTTGAAAGATTTCAACACTATATTCTCTGGTGCAGGCATTTATTTCACTTGTTTTTTTTTGCTTGTTTTTCATTATCTTCTATAGTTGTTAGATGAAGCACACTTTTAGGAGGGTGTGCTAGTGAAAATTGTCTCTTTCGCAGGAGGTGTTTTTATAGATAAAAATTTTCCTACAGCATACTTTAAGGTGATAGAAACTGTTATAAACGAATTAATTTGTGAAAAGTAAATAACAAATAAATCTTTAAAGGGAAACTTTTAAGGACGCAAAACTTTGAATGGCAGTTAAAACTCACTTCAAGAAATTCCTTCAATTATTGACTTTTTCTTTTCAAAACATTTTCCAGAATTAGACAAACAACAATAAAGTTGAATTAAACGAGCTATAGTTAATATAGATTTTATGAATTATGTATTCCAGTTGCTTCTTAGGCTCATAAATGTAGTCTATTTTAGGGCAGCGTATTCAAATGAAAAGGAATAAATTTATTCCAACGCTTACATTTAAATATATTTACAAAATAAATCTTTCGGAAGAAACAAATTGAGCGAAACTTCACGTTATATACGTTTCACAGTGACCTAAATGCTCCATAGTAAAATTTTGTTAACCTGCAGAAAAGAATATTTCGAAGTTTTTTATATAAAAAAGTTAAACATATATTTTGTGGTACACTTTTAAATATCTGGACGTTATTTAACCTTAGCAAAATATATATCATTTGAAGGGTATTTCTGTGTATATATGCCTAATATTAAACTTTTGTTTTAACTTCCTACATAAACTTGATGAAAAAGCGTTTAAAATATTAGTAAAAAATATCGAATATATCTCGCTATTCGCTTTTGTACTAGAAAACATACAAGTTTGTCCAATTCCGAGTAGAGAGACTTCACCCACCCGGTTATTTTAGTGCCAAATAAATCTGACAAAGTTTTTGTTCCGGAAATGTATTGAACGTTACTCATATTTTATTAAAATAATTGAAAATATTTTAGATATTATGAAAAATATCTCTTGTTAATGTAATTTTAAAGTGAATTTTGAGAAAATATTGTACAATTAAAAATTTGTATTGAACGTTACTAGTATTTTATGAAAATAATTAAAAAAATTTTAGATATTGTGAAAAATATATCTCATTAATGTCATTTTTAAAATGTATTTCGAGAAAATATTGTACAATTAAAAAACTGTATTGAACGTTACTAATATTTTATGAAAATAATTGAAAATACTTTGGATATAATAAAAAATGTATCTTGTTAATGCCATTCTTAAAGTGAATTTCGAGAAAATATTGTACAATTAAAAAATTGTATTGAACGTTACTAATATTTTATTAAAATAATTGAAAAAATTTTAGATATTGTGAAAAATATATCGTGTTAATGTCATTTTTAAAAATGTATTTCGAGAAAATATTGCACAATTAAAAAACTGTATTGAACGTTACTCATATTTTATGAAAATAATTAAAAATATTTTAGATATTGTGAAAAATATATCTTTTTGGTGTCATTTTAAAAGAGAATATTGAGAAAATATTGTACAAATAGAAAGTTGTATTGAACGTTACTCATATTTTATTAAAATAATTGAAAGTATTTTAGATATTGTGAAAAAAATATCTTGTTAATGTAATTTTTAAAGTGAATTTGGAGAAAATATTGCACAATTAAGAAACTGTATTGAACGTTACTTTTTTCTTAAACTCGAAAATATGTATTTGGGTTTTAGTTATCGAAGCGTAAAAAAAATCTTTAAACCTTTTTTAGAAAATGTAAAATGCATTATATATATATATATATATATATATATATATATATATAATGCATTTTACATTACATATATATATATATATATATATATATATATATATATATATATAGAAATATTATTAGCTTCAAATTTAAAACGGATCCATTCCGTTAATCTAATGACAATATAAAATTATTTAAAAAATCTTGTATTAAAAAAATATTCTTCAAATTAAAAAGGCAGTTGTGAAAAATTTTTTAGTTTGAATTCGAGTCTAAATAATAGTTTTCAATCTGTCAAAGTCCAATAATGATATGCAAAAATGGAACAGCAAAAATTGAAACATGCGATTTAAATGTGTTACCATCGTTTCGATATAATTCTCGTATTCTATTTTGTAATAAAATTTGTATAAACAAGAGTTTTTATCACTTCAAATTAAGCCAACTAACAAGAGATAATTAAGCAAACAAAAACAAAATATATAAAAATTTATATGAGTCACGATGATAAAATTGTAGCAGCTTACGAAAACAGCTGTTCTGCTTTAATGTATAAATTAAATAATTAAATTGACCTAAATTGACTCAAACCTAAATAATAATTTTAAATCCTTCAAAGTCCAATAATAGTAAGTAAAAATGGAACAGAAAACAATTTTAATATGTGAGTTAAATGTGTCGATAGAATTCTCGTATTCTAGTTTGTGATAAAATCTTTATAAAAAAGAACTTTTATCACTTTAAGTTAAGCCAACTAACACGAGGTAATTCAACAAAATAGAAAAATGATGCATGTGAGTAGTGATGATAAAATTGCAGCGGCTTTCGAAAACAACTGTTCTTCTTTGGTGTGTAAATTAAATAACTTAATTGACGGTGACTGCCATTTGAATTATTCGATTGTAAAATCATAAAACTTTAACTGTTTTTCATTTAAATATTTCTTTTGCAGGTTTTTTTTTCAAAATAAATATTTTTAAGGACACTCATTAGCCACTGACTTGAACTCTATGAAACCTTGTATATGATGCTTAAATTAAGAAGAAAACTATGTAATAAAATTCACTATTTTATATGCCGCTTACTAAGCCAATAAAGTGTATAAAATAAATCTTATAAGGCGTCTTAATATCCCTAATGAATGCAAGGATATTTTCAAATAATTGAAGGATAATTAATTAATCGAAATCATAAAAACGCTATGAAGACTTTGCGAGGGTGCGGCAATAATTTCAAATTAAATCAATTGAATCATTTAACTCATAAAATTAAACAGCCAAAGGATTGGAAAGAAATTCAAATACTCACGTACGTGACTCAAATTCTTAAACAACAAAAAAAAAGAACGTCCCACAAATTTTATTTTATTTTAATTACACTCATTCCACTGGCAACTTTTTTTTTTCAAATAAGCCCAGTTTATTGGTGCTGTCACTTGTTATTTTGTACTGCCCCCTTTTGTTTTAAATTTTATATAGACATTTTTTTTATTCTAATTGAATGCGTGAGAATTTATGAATCAGTATTTCAACTGTTGACTCAACATAATTTCCTACAACTACTTTCTATTCGAATTTATATTTTATATGTTTATCTACGTGACCATGAATACAAATTGATTCACGCGTTGTAGTAAAAAAAGAAAAAAATTCGATTTTTAAGGTACGGCAGTACCAGCAGTTAAAATCACAATAAACCAACAAAATTATCAAACAATTAAGCCTTTGGCTTCATGGAATTTTTTCAATAACTTTTCATGGGAAAAACAGCTTTTGCAATTGTATTTGTTAGGCTCTCTATGGCGTAAGAGAATTGGGATTGGAAAATTTACAAATAAACTTTGTAAATTAAACTTTGTTTAGAATAATAACTCTCGTATTCTCTGTTTGGTTTGTGACTGAAAAAATCGTCCAAATGTTTGAAATAAAAATATGAACTGACAAAAAATTTTCTTATATTTCATAATAAATCTGTCTGTCGGACTCTCCATGTCGTGAAATAATCTTGATCGTAAAATTTTCACCAAAAATTAAAAATTTTTTTTTTCTCTAAATTGTTTTGTTAAAATTTTTGGTCTTAAATTGAAATTGTAAGAACTTTCTTTCGATATAGTGGACCAGGCAGTGTAGATTTTATAAATATTATGGATTGAAAAATGTCAAAGTTCGATCACGTTACTTTCGTAGTGTTATAACTCTCGTATGCTTTTTTTTCTCATTCGTGACGTATATAAATAAAACTTTATGAAATATATGAAATACAAGAAAAGACACACTAAGAGTTGTTGTGGCCTGCGAAAACAATGTTGTTACATTGTTGTCCAAAATAAAGTTCACCATGTCTTATTTCTTGGAGTACCTTCCCCGAGTTCTTACAAATAAAATGTAACGAAATTTGTTTTAATAAAAATAAATCACCCAGATTAAATAACCAGACAATAAACTGTTTATGAACGTTATTAAATCCTCTTGGTAGTGAAAAGCTGGATTTTATCGGCCTTAATGAAGGCTGTCATTATTGCAACGCTATTTTCGCCTACCAGGCATGAAGGACCTGCCTTCAATTCATCGTTCACCTTAAGTTTTAGTAAAAATGTAATAAAGGAAAACTTCATTATAGAATTGATATCAATTGAAATGGAAATACTTTTTCCATTGAAGTCAATATTGAATCAGGTAATCGGACATCGTATCCTTCAGCGTTGCACCTTCGAAATCAGTAGTGATACGTTTTACTAGTTGGATTTTTATTTTAAAAAATTATATTATAAAACATAATTAAAAAATGTAATTAAATATAGTATAAAATATATAAAATATTTCAAAGCAGAGGAGAAATAAAAAAAGTCACTTAAAAAGTGCTTGTAAATAAAGAAAGAAGTCATGATGCCAGTGTAGCGGCCTTCGCAATCAACTGAGCTGCTCTGCTGTATGATTTTAATATATAAAACTGATATTGACTTTTTCTTGTCCTTGTTTGTTTGTCTCTAGTTCTCCTTTTGTACTTAATATTATTATTAATGTTGCTCATACGTTACGTTGTACACGTTCTTATCTTCTCATAAAGTGTAAGTTTTGTTACACGCTTTCGAAGCACTTTAAACTAAGAAATACAAATTAAGCGCTTTTTAAGAAAAACGATCCTGAAAGTTAAAAATAAATTTCTAAATAAAATTAAAACAATAACGAACCAAAATATTGTGGAAAAAAGTGTGAAGACTTTGTATCCTGCTTTTCCTATATCGAGCGCCCAACGCTTTTTTCAGAATAGCTTTTGGGTTTTGGTTTAATTTTGTTCAAATTTATTTTTAACTTTTTTGCACAATTTTCTTAAAAAGCGTAATTTTTTATAAATTTATTTTTATAGTTTTTTAGTGCGATTTTCTTAAAAATCGTATATTTTAGTTTTTTTTCAAATTTAATTAAGTTCATTTAATGTGTTTTCATATATCTTGCTTTCTCTTGACTAAAGAAATATTTGACAACTTTTGTAAACTCATGCGGAATGAACCATTTTGAAAAAAAATCCTTTTTGCTATTCATCTGAGTTTCCTCAATTATTTTGTTAGGAAAAATTAATTTGCACTGCAGCCTTGTCGACAACAACAATTTTTAAGAAGAAAGTATTCTAAAAATTTTAAATTGTTGCAACTATTTGATGAAATATTTCATTAGCCACAAATGTCCTTTGATATATCCTTGACAATAATCTCAAACAAACCAAAGAATTTAAAAATCGTCATGTTTCTAATTTTATAAAAATTAACATAAATTTCCTCTTGCTTATTTCATTTAATCAAATTAATTTCCTTTGTAATTCAATGTTTTTCAATAATAATAGCATACGTTAGGGCGGGCACACACACATTAAGGTCATCTGTTTGTATTGTAATGACCGTTTCACTATAACCTCAATGCGTGTAAGTCCGTAAACAATTAATTTGCAATTAAAATGTATTTCACAAATCCATTCTAATAAAAATATTTTATTATTGCGCTGGGACTTGTAGCATAAATACTCTGGGACCATAAAGTAATTTATGCTCCAAGTCCGGCACATTAAATAGAAATAAAAGAAATAAATTTCAATTCAAAATTATCTCTTTATAAATAATTCAGTCAATATTTATAATTAAGCAGCATAATAATACGAGGAAAAATATTAGCTGCCTAAAAGTATACTTTGAAAATCGTTAAAATACCATATGAGAAATTTTTTTGTAAATTATTTCTATTCGACTGAAACGGTTCTAAATAAATATATAGAACCAACTCCTTTCCCCCCTATTCACACAATAACTCCTTTCCCTTATGCTAAAATCTAAAGCATACTGTTAGGCTCTTTTGCCTTAAAGGTAAATCCAGCCTCCGTTGTTGTTTACAGTTTAACAATTCAATGAAAACTTGATGCAGCCAAAGAAGAAATATTTCATACCTTTTTATTTGTGCATATTTTAGATGTTATTGCTGTTGTTGTTGCTGTTGCAATTGTAACAAATCCGTAACTATTTCAGCAGGTCAGGGAGCAACAACAATTCCTTGACATGAACTTTATTTTTCAATTTAAGCTAAACACTTTTTTTTAGGTTTATTTGTAACAAACTTGGCTCACATTTTCAAAACACTTTGATAACTTTTTAGGAAATATTTGAAAAAAATTTTAATTTTCTTTTAATTTTCCACAAATTTATTTTTCACCAAAAATTTTTTTTTTCCATAAAATTTTCTTTCAATTTTTGTGTGTACAAATTTTCAAACATGAATTCGCACCAACAGCTCGCAATTTTTCGTTAGCAACGTTCTAAACGCCCATACGATTTCGCTTTAATCGAATCAAATTTTTCGGTTTATTTTTCGCCACATTTTAATACCAAAAATTGCATCTTCATTAAATTCTATTTATATATTTTTAAGGTTGTGTGTGTGTGTATGTGTGTTTTGGTATTATTCTTAAACTTGGCTTTTTTTTGTATTAATAATTAATTTAATGAAAACTAAATACCGCCAGCGTTTGACTTGTTAATGAGCCACTAACCCGTATGAAAACCCGATATGAACTGAACTGAAACTTTCATGTTGGAAATGTTCAGGCATTCAATTGTCAAACACTAAAACAGCATCGGAATAGAAACAAAACACAAATAGAGAAACAAACAAGAAAATGTATACGAAGTTTAAGTACTCACCAACACCAGCAACAGCAACAACAACAACATTTTGTGTATGTTTTTACACTGTTAACGGCATTAAGTCTCACTGCACTTCATGTTGTTGCTGTTGGTTTATTTCTTTTATTTTCGTTTTGGCTGAAATGATTTGGCAAACAAAACACCGTCACAACGAGAGAGAGAGAGTAAATTGTGTGTTAATAAAGAGAGTGCAGTGTCTTGTGGTGAAATCAAGAGTACATTTGTGTCATGGTGAGAATTTGTTGTGATTTTAAGGGAAAGGAAATGATGGTGTTCTGTTCCCATTTAAAACAGGAACATGTAGAGGAATTTTTCGGGGATTTTAAAATAGTTGCGTGTATTATAAAGCCGGACGGATCCTGGCCAGGCGAATTACAAGTTAAAAAATAAATAAATACAAGTTTTTATAAAAGAAATGGGGAAATATTTTTGTTTAAATGGGAATAAAAAAAGATTTTACTTACGAAAATTTTAAATATTTAGAAAATGTCAAAAAGTCAAAGTCCGCCAGTTTTTTCCCCATGCTGGTGCCAAAAATACAAAACGATTAACCAAAAGCTCATCAAAATTATTAAAAAAAAAAGAAAATATGAAATTGGCTGACCCTGCAACTAACTTCCTGCTGTGGTATGAGGGCCAGCTGGTTAAGTTTTGGTCGCTAAAATATATTCCGCAGCTACTTTTGGTTCCAACAAGACCTCGCAATTTGTCAAATCAATGTGGTGGCTATTTTTTTCACAACTGGTCCTGTTCACTGGTCCCCTGGTTCTTAAGATATGACAACTCTGGACTACTTTTTAAGGGTCTATGCTAAGTAATTAGTTTATGCTGATAAATTACCCGCCCTTGAAGCATTCCAAGCCAAGCGTACATTGACTTCAGAAAGCCAGACTTATTAAAAAAAGTTTTAAAAGAACAGAACTAAAAGACAATAATTCATGGCCGCGGCGGATAAAAGAAGAAAGTCATATTTCAAAACTCAAAGGCCTGATTATCCACCAAATTGTAGTAGAAAACCCCTGCCAACGTAGAACGTTAAAGACAGAAAATAAACAGGAAAAGTGATCATTGAGTTCTGGTTATGCTTCGATATTTTTGGCTTCAAAAATTAATATTAAAAATTTTCACGCAGCTAAAAAACAGCCACTATTTTTAGGGCAAAATTTTAAAAAAGAAAATACGGTGTATTTAAAATAAAATTCCATATGTTGTGCTGCACTCTTTGGGAAATTTATTATAAAATTTAAGAGGGAACAAGTATTTCAATACAAAATTTTCATTTGGCTTCAAACATTCAAACTTCTCTTTAGCTTGAACTCTTTATTTGGGGAATTACCACAAGAAAGAACATCTCTCAAATAAACTCTCAGTAATACAGTTGCACCATGCATGCAGCAACTCCAACTGGTTGTGTTTATATATTCTATGCAACGTTTGTTAGCACATGTTTGTTACTGTTTATTTATTTCCCACCCACTCACTCAATTGTTTTACTAAGAAAACGTAACTGTTTGAGTGGAAAACCAAGCTCGTGTGCTTCTTTTAGTTCAGTGTATTCAATGGCAACAATTATTTAAAGGGAGACATGTTTAAATGCTGTTGCAGCACGTTGCATAGCAGCATGTTTGATTGATATTGTAAACATTTTCTTGTTGAAGTTGCACTGGACATTATTCTGGTTGGTTGATTTTAGTAATTTACAAGAAATAGTTTTTTGTTTGAAGCACACGATTTTCCCTAATTGAATTGTTTTTTGTTTGTTTGAAATAAATTATACAAACTGCCGTTTGAAAGTGGCAATAAAATTGAAATGTGTTATTCAAAAGTCCAGTTGCTGTAGCAACACCAAATCCTAATGCTTGTTGGTCTGATGCATTTGGTGTTGCTTAGCAACATGTTGACAAAAGAACTTTAGTTGCTTACAAACATCGCATGACAAGATTAAGTAAATGTGACATTTTTATGGTTCGTTGGTTTTGTTAATTATAATAAAAGAAATTAAAAGCAAAAAAACTTTCAGGTGGAGTGTTTTGGAGAATAAGAAAACTAAAGTTGGTATTAAAAGTAAATGATAGCATTTAACATAAAATGTAATAATTATTTAATTTCGTTAAGATTTAGAGAAGTTTTTCTCTTTTCTTTATATTTTCAAATATGTAATTTAATGCTCCAATAGTTGCGGTAACACCAGCAGTTTAACAACAGTTTGTGTGACGAAAGTCAGTTATTTGGGGGTTCTCCAAGGAAAATTACCGTTAAAAAAACGTTTAGGGAAAAGTATTGGCTTTTTAAATGAAAAAAGTACCTGTTGATATAAAGTACATGTTGATAAAAAGTACCTTACAAAAAAAGTACATTTCAAATAAAAGAAACTTTTTTTATTGATGGCCTTACAATTAGTACCGACTATAATAAATATTATTTTATTGCAGACTAAACATTATTTGTAAAGTCTCAGATACTAAATAACATTTCTGGGCTTAATAAAAGCCGAGAATCGGAAAAAGCGCCTTTTGAGGAACAAAATAAAGTACTATTTGAAAAAATATACATATTAAAAACTACTTTTGGGAAAAAGGACTTTTTGAGAAAATGTTCGAACTGAGAAAATTACATGTTGGGAACAGAACCTATTGAAAAAAAATCCTATGGAAGAAAATGTACCTTTTTAAAAAAGTACCTTTTTAAAAAAGTACCTTTTAGGAAAATTTATTCTTTGAGAGGACTTATGGAGAAACTGTACTACTTTAGAAAATTACGTATTGCGGAAATAAAATTTTGGAAAAAAGTATTTTTGAAGAAGAGGTACTTTTTGAGAAATACTATATTTGGAGAGAAAGTTCCTTAAGGGAATAATTCAGTTTTGAAATCAAGAAGCTTAGAAAAAGAACCTTTGAAAAAATATAACTTTTTGAGAAAAATTACTTTTTGAGAAAGTTACTTTTTGAGAAAAAGTACTTTCTGAAAAGAAGTACCTTTTGAGAAGAAGTACCTTTTAAAAAAAAGTGCCATTTGAGGAAAAATACTTTTTGAGAAACAGTACTTTTGAAATGATATTACTTTTTGAAAAAAGTACCTATTAAGAAAAAGCACCTGCTAAGGAAAAGTACCTTTTCAAAATTTTGGACAATAAGTATCTTTTGAGGAAAATTAATTCTTGAGAAATATACTTTTTGAAATATAGTGCCTTTTAAAAAACAATACCTTACTTCTTGAGAAAAATTACCTGATAAGAAAAAGTACCTTTTAAGAAAAGGTACCTTGTAAGAACTTTGAAAAATAGTAGAGATAAAACGTAATTCTGGAGAAAAAGTAATTCTTGAGAAATGTACTCTTTGAAATAAAGTACCTTTTAAAAAACAGCACTTGTGAAATAAAATTCCTTTTTGAGAAAAGTCACCCGATAAAAAAAGTACCCTTTAAGAAAAAGTACCTTGTAAGAATTTTGAGAAATTTTATCCGATGCGAAAAAGTATCTTTTAACAAAAAATAGTTCTTGAGAAAAAGTAATTCTTGCGAAATGTACTTTTTGAGAAAAAGCTCTTTTTGAAAAACAGTACCTTTTGAAATAGTATTCCTTTTTGAAAAAAGCACAGGTTAAGAAAAAGTACATTTTAAGAAAAAGTACCTCTTAAGAAAAAATACTTTTTAAGAAAAAGTGCCTTTTAAAAAAAAGTACCTTTTAAGAAAAAGAACCTGCATTTTGAAAATAGTACCTTTTGACAAAAAAGTACGTTTGAAAAAAGTACCTTCTGAAAATAGTACCATTTGAAGATAGTACCATTTGAAAATAGTACCTTTTGAAAATAGTACCTTTTGAAAAATGTATTGGTTGAAGAAATATTTCTTTTAAGAAATAGTTCCTTTTAAAAAGAACTACCCTTTAAAAACAATTTTGCGGAAAAGTACTTTAAAACTGGTTTTAGCCAATAAAATGTTCCCTCGAAGGCAAAATAGATTTTTGTAAAATTAACTCGTAAGAGAAAAATATTCTATTACAAAATACTTTGTTGTGAAAAGGAAATATTGTTCAGAAAAGTTTCCACTCAAAAGAAATTGTTTAAAAAGAAGTACTGCAAAAAAGTACTTCAAGAAAGTACTTCGAAAAAGTACTTTTTAACTAGAAAGAGATATTATTTTTTGGGATAGTGTACTTTTTCTAATATATATGTTTTTTTTAGGTAAAAATAAGTTATGAAGGAAATTAATGGCGTTTTCTTTTCTAGAAAACATGTGACATATTTTCACTTATTTTCTAAAAAGTGACGGTTTCGAAAAGTTTAAAAACAGAAGTTATTTTTCGTGGGGGATGTTGGACTCATTTCTAATAAATTCCTTATTTTGATGTGGGACACTGTTGCCATTTTCTGTTAAAAAGGGTGAAAAATGTTGCATTATTTTCTAGAAAAGAAATCGGCATTAACATAAAAGAAAAAGGAATTTTTAAAAACAACTTCAAGCAGTACAATTTGAAAGATGTTGTTGTTAAAAAAAGTACTTTTAAAAAAGGACTTTTTTTTTTAAAAGCATTTTAGCGGAGAAGAATTTGCTACAGAAATTTTCAATTAAAGAAATTCTTTGCCGAGTATGATATCCAGAATTTGCAGATATTTTCTTTTAAATTAGCAAAAAGGATGTTTGCAAAAAGGATGTCGGAGAACGCAAAATCCTTGTGAGTCTAAACAAAAATTTTTCCATGGCATAAAAAAGTTATTTATGCATGAATTCCCAAAGAAAGTGCAGCTTTAAGAACCTACATTGAACTTCCTCGTCCTCAAATAATCCCCAAGAGTTGTGAGTCCTGCAACAGTTACGCTGGAAACGATATCCTTCTTATTAAAAATAAAATTAAAAAAAAAAATATGTTTAACGCGCTCTACATTTCCCTTCTTTTAATGATGCACCAGCACAAATTCAAATCACATGACTGCGAATTATTCCAAAAATAGCTTCGAATGAAGCCCTTTCGGATAAGTTTTCTCCTTTTTATTTATGGATGTCGTAACCAACGCAACTCCCAAAGCTGTACATCATTCACTATAAACGAGTGTTTTCCTCTGGAACAACTCTTCAGTCAAGCGTTTTAACAAAAGCGACAAAGAATTTACGAAATTCTATGAAACAACAACAACAAAAATTAATAAAAATTTTAATTAAAACAAAAATATAACAGAACATTCGATATCCCATAATTTTTATGGCCCCTAAAAATAAACATTTCCGTTCATAATTTCGTACAACGTTTTAAATGTTGGTTTTTTTTCTTTATACATTTTTTCCAAATCAAAATTTTTGTGTTTGAAAATATTTTTGCTTTTAATGCGTGTGTGTTGCTTAACGATGCATGATGGCCAACCAACGATGATGGCAGCAGCAACAGAATTCCAATACAATGATTTTGCAAATATTTTACATGCCTAAAATTTGATTTCCCCCAATAAAAAAACATTTTTTTTATAAACATTCAGCAGACAAGCAGCTATTCAGCAGAGCTCAACTGGTTGCATGAGGAGAGGGAGAGGGAGAGGGAGAGGAACAAGTGCGGACAACCGACTGAAGAATGAAACAAACAATCAAACCCGCACTTAAATACTCGACAATAATGTTGCCACACACTATACAAGACATATAATATAAAAACAACAACATCAACAACAACAACAGCAACAACAAACTCACCCATGTTGATTTAAATAAAAAAAATTTTAAATATTGCAAATCGTTGAAGCAGAAAGTTTTGAGGTTTTTTTTTTTTTTTTAATTTCAAGTCGGTTCGTTCTACTGTTTGTTGTGAAACACATGGCGGAGAATTAATTTTTTTTATTTCTATTTTTGGTTTTTCCTTTTTTGGTTGTAAGACAAAATTAACGGTTCGTTAGAAAGACTGTCACATGTGCAGTTAGTAAATACATGCTCTCAGGGGTTTCAAACAAACTGTTTGTTCGCAGCAAGTTTTTTTTCCCAGCCTATACAAACTTGTTGGGAAATTTTGTAAAATTCCAATTTGATTTAATTTCCTTAATGAAAATTAAAATCTGTTTCTGTTCATTAACGGTTTTTTATTTTTGTTGTTTGTGTACAATTAATATTAACGTTATTTAAATACGTATTTTTTTCTTCGCTTTTTTTTTGGGAGGTAGTGAAGTAGTTTGGCCCTTTAGTTTTCTAGTCGGTAGCAAAGTTTATGTACTTCAAAATTTTCATTATGAATTTCAATTATAAAACTTTGCTTTTGTTGTTGTTCTAGTTGTTTTCCTCTTTTTTTCTGTTGTTAAGCATTTAACGAGTTAAATAATGGCAAATAAATAAGTTGTTTAAAGGAATGTAATTTTCATTAAGAATTTGCAAAATTACACACGCGCACAGTGGGACTGCTTCATACATTTTTGTAGAAAAACTATAAAAAATTGTCAAAACTCATTGAGAATTATTGTCCGTGAGCATTTTATTGAGTAAATCAAAAAGAAGAAGAAGAAGAACAAAAAGCAAAAAACACTTCTTTAAAATCCGTTACGCCCAACATCCGGCCCTCCAGCCAATTGAAAACGATTTTGTCGCCTACAATTTTTTCTAACCAAGTCAAATTTTTTAAATTCGCTACATAAATTTTGTAAAATAAAAAAGGACGCAAATATAGGATCAGTGCATCAGGCCACGCCCACCACCCATGAAATACAAACCGATTTTTTCCATATAAAATAGTTTGTATCAAAGCAAATGCTTTCGAAAATTTAACTCAAATTAATAAAATAAAACGCTCGTAAACTTTCATCATAACCGTCCGTCGGGTAGGTCCAGCGGTCAAGGGCTACCGTATACGCAATCCTTATTGATATATTCCCTTAAATTATTTTTAATGTTTCCAAATTTACTACAAACACATTTTGGGATAATAAAAAAAAAACATATGACAAGTTATAGCAAAACAGCCCACGCCCACCGCCCACCACCTCTTAATACAAACCAATTTTGCCGCACAAAAGTATTTCTATGCTAGAAACAGTTTTAAAACTCGGTAAACACACATTAAAGTATAAAGAAAAAGCCACATCCCAAAATTAATTGCAGTCAGCCATGCCCAACGCCCACTATTTGGGTATTCCAAATTGATTTTTGCACAAAAAATTTTATCGTCTAAAAAAACGTCTGCCATTTCACTTTGTGGAATAAGGAAACGACTCCTGTTAAGTGTATTATCTACAAGCGCCACACCCACCGCCCCTTTTAATTCTAAAATCGATTTTGCCGCACAAAAGTTGCTCTATGCCAGAAAGAGTCTTAAAATTTGACATACACGTTTGAATATAAAGAAAAGGACACTTTCAGAAGTTCATTACAATCGGCCATGCCCAACGCCCACTATTTAGGTATTCCAAATTAATTTTTTTTACACAAAATTTTTTCTTCTAAACAAAAATTTTCAATTTCACTGTGTGGAATAAAAAAAAACACTTGTCAGGTCTCAGCTAAGAACGCCACACCCACCGCCCATGCCAATCAAGTCGATTTTTGCATATAAAATTTTTTCCATTTAAGCAAAAGAATTATTTTTTATTTTTTATAATAAGAAACTAATCATTGCCTATTTTTTTAATGTTTCCAAAGTGTGTACTTATTGGTGGTTAAGCTAATCTAAATGCCTGTCTTTCGTTAATGCTAACGGCAACTCCTTCGCATATATTCCAGCATCATGTTTAAAGATGTTTCAAATGTGATTCTTAAAAATGTCTTGTAAAAATTTGCGAAAAATGTCACTTAGACTTGCTTAACCCACAATAATAAAATACTTTGCAGTAACGCTTATAACATCTTAATAAATTTCGTATTGCATACATTTAGGGGCCTGCTATTGCAGTAGCATCCCTTCGCTCCCTGAAAAATTTAATGCCTGTCAGAGCCTACTGCCTCCAAACGAGAACTGAAAATTAAGCAAGTGAGCATAAGTACGAAGTACTACAACTATTTAACTCGAGTTCACAACAAAGTTCAAAATGTTGTACCTTTTTAACTCAACTTTAGCACTCCTCTTGTCGCTTCGCCTTGCAGTTTGCACTTTAATTTTGAACTAATTTTAAGTTGAGATGCCAAGCAACAGCCATCAAGTGTTTGGCTGCGTGTGATTATAAGTGTGAGTGTGTAAGTGCAAGTGTAAGTGCAAGCGTGTGCTTGTGTGTGTCTGTGTGCATCATAACTTCTAATGACTAATGGACTCCTAATGATCTTTCGAAAAGGCAGCTGGCTGAAGGACGGAGGTTATGCAACTTCTTACAACTTAATGATATTCTAACGAATAGTGAAATGCAACAGAATATTAAATGTAGTTAAGAATAATGAAACAAGAGCAAATAAGATATCTCCCCTCTCTCTCGTTCTCTCTTAACTGTGCAGCCATTCAGGTAAATGCACAGCAACTCCCAAAAGCACACAACACGAGCACTTTCTTGGGCACTAAAAATTTAAATAAAAGTTATTAACTCTTATTTTACTTTTGCTTTTGCATAATAAAAAATTATTTTTTTTTGTTCCACAGAAATGTAATCTGCCAACGTCAGGGTTGTGGTGAAAAGTTTTGTTTGCGGTGGGTGGTGAGGTTGGGGTGAATAGTGAAGACAGTGTTTTTAGTCTGAGTTTAAGTTTAATATGCATTTAACACACACACACACATATACCCGCATAACTGTACGTGTAGTGTCCTATACGAGGTCGGTTCAAACAGTAAGGTAAATCTTATATGAAATAAAATGTTTATAATTGTTTTATAATTGTTCGAAAAAAAATAGTTGCCCTCAAGAGAACTATCGAAGCAGTGCTCTTCAGCTGAATAACTCATCATCCTCTCATGAATTCATTTGATTTCGAGTGGTACTCTTTGGATTTTTTTTTTAGTTTTTTATAAAAGATTCTTTTTATTACAGATAGTTTGTAAAGGTACTTTTTATAAAAAGTGCTTTTTAAGGGTACTTTTATAAAAATTACTATTAAAAGGTACTTTTCATAAACAGTACTTTTTACAAGTATTTTTTATAAAAAGTACTTCTAACAAAAAGTACTTTTTATAAAATGTTCTTCATAAAAAATATATTTTTGTAGTGCCTTTTATACAAGTAAATTTTTTAAATTTGAATTTTGTAAAAAGTACTTTTTATAAAAGGTACTTTTCATAAGACATGCTTTTTATAAAATGTACTTTGCATGTATTGTACTTTTCGTAAAAGTTGTTTTTAATAAAAGATACTTTTTGTCAAAGGTACTTTTTGTAAAAAGTACTTTTCATAAAATGTTTTCCATTTTACTTATACTTTTGTATAAGTGGTACCTTTTAAAGAAGGAAATGTGGTTTCTAAAATAAATTTTATAAAAGGTGCATTTTACAAAAGGTACTTTTCATAAGAGATACATTTTTATAAAGCGTACTTTTCGTAAGAAGTATTTTTTTATTAAATATATTTTTAAAGCTACATTTTAGAAAAGGCATTTTTATAATAAGTACTTTTTAATAACCGAACCTAAAGCGTACTTTTTGCATAAGGAACTTTTTATAAAAGTAACTTTTAACAAAAGTACCAAAAAGTTTTATTAAACGGGTGATTTCCTTGAAAGTTATCTTCTATAAAAGTATTTATTGTAAAAGGTACTTTTTATAAAAGTTAATTCTTATGAAAATACTTTTATACTTTAATTCTTATGAAACTCTTTTGTATAAGTAGTACCTTTTTTAAAAGCAAACTTTTACTTAAAAATAACTTTTATAAAAGGTACTTTTCATACGAGATGGTTTTTCAAAATGTGCTTTTAGTACGGACTATTTTTTATTAAATATAATTTTTAAGATACTTTTTACTCCAGGTACTTTTTGGAAAAGGTTTTTTTTTTCTAAAAGGTACTTTTTATAATTGGTAGTACGGACTATTTTTTATAAAGGGTACTTTTTATATAAGAAGTTTTTTGTAAAAGGTACTTTTTATGAAAGCTACTTTTACCGAAAGTACTTCTTGTAAAATTTACTTTTTATAACTGGTAGTTTTTTTAAAAGTTTCCTTTTATGAAAGTTAATTTTTATGAAAGTACTTTTTGTAAAAGGTACTTCATACAAATATTACTTGTTATGAAATTATTTGTTGTAAAAAGAACTTTTATACTTCATGCGAAAAATACTTTTTATAAGGAGTAGTTTTTGTAGCAGGTACTTTTTATAAAAGGTACATTCAAAAAAGTACTTTTTATTAATATGCCAACATTCTTAGCAGCCTCCTTAATATCGGTTCGAAGAATCTGCATAATAGTTTTTTGGTCCTTTTCTCCACACCAGAAAATGGACTAACACTTGTAATTTTTATTACTCCCGCTAGCAAATTAATTAGGTTAAATAGCCGAGACATTTCCAGACGAGTGTTTTAAAATTTAAAAAAAAAATTCTCCTAAAAAATAAGCACCCAGGGAAATCCACCTCATTTTTCAAACAGATGTCGTATTTTCTATACATTTCGAAAATTTTTCCATTTTATTAGGGAAAACGTGACAATTTTCTTCTCATTTTTGTTTTTTTTGTTTGTCATCTCAGCTCGTTTCTCCTTCACTACTTCACACTGAAGGTGATGGCAATTTGATACAAGCAGTTGGGGTTAAAGTCTGAACTTTTCATCTATTCCTTTTTTTTCAGCTTTTATTTTTCAAGCGCCATTAGGGAAAAAATTACAAAAATGCTGTTGTTAAAATTTGTATTTGACTGCAGCAGCATTTTTCCAAATTGTTTTTATTGTTATTGTACTCTAGTCGTCGTAATGAAGCATGTAAACTGCTTAGAAACCCAAAGTCATGCAAATATGTGCGTTTGAGAAGATGCAGCGCAAAAAGTTTAAATTTGAAAGCAAAAGGAAAGTGAAAAAAAAAATAAGTGGAATAAATAAATAAATAGCGCAAGATTGCACACACTGGTGGGCAGTAAGTAGAGCGATCTTAAGTACATAATTTTAATAATTAATTTTGCAAGTAAATTTTTTAGATAATTTTAGAGATAATGTTATACATGATTTTATAGATTATTTTATAGACAATTTTATAGATAATTTTATAGATAATTTTGTTCGAGCAAAAAGAAATCATTATTATTATTAAAATCATACATATTATTAACTTTTTTTTGAATATTATTTAACTCTCATCCTGATTTTGATTGTATCATCTTCTCTTTACCGTGCTAATCGCTCCGACAAAAACTTTTGCCTTGAAACATTAACTTCTTCTACTTTGAAAAAATTTCCTCAACATTTTTATTATCGTTCTGTATTTGCAAAGAGGCAGAGAAAAAAATCAAAAACATGAAAGAAAGTAACATTAAAAAAAGCTTGATATTCAAGAAAACATTTTTAAGATCATGTTCCTGTTACATTTTTATTCATTTATCATGAGCCTGTCAGTAATTTTTTTTTTAAATATATTTTTTCTTATTTGCTTTAGATGCGAAATGAAACGAAACTTTTGGGGACCAACGAATTCATGCAATTCCAGATACAAAAGTTGCAACAACAACAACGAACAACAACAGCAGCGCCAGTATATGAAAGTTCAAAAGAACTACAACAAAAGGTAAGCAGAAAAGTATGCAAAGGAAATTTAAAACTTGTTGGTGGGTTCTTTGGCCTTACTATAGGTGACTGGCTGTGTATGGCTGTTTTTGTGTGGTGGGTAGGGTTGGGGTTTTTTGTGGTGGAGTAGGTGATTGTGAGAGAGAGGTGGAAAGAGTGCAATTGCTGTCGTAAGTAAATGATGCATAAAACAAAGAAATATAGACACCGTCATGACTACAACAACAGCAAAGAATCAAAATAACGAATAAGATACGCGCCAGGGTTGGGGATTTACATGTTTTTAATGGGAAAAACATGGTGAAAACTTTATTTTCTATTAATAGTTGAACTATTTCTGTATTTTATTATATTTTTATTTAAAAAAAATTATAAAATGTATAAAAAAAATTGCTTTCAATAACAAAAATGAAAATTTCTTTTCACCTGCTTGAAAACTTTTTAAACGCTTTACCCATGAAATATGCTTAATACCAGTGAAATGTAATTTTATTTTGGATTATTTTTTTTCTTTAATTCTAATATTTTTTCTCATAAGAAATTATATATTTTATAACATTAATCTCTTATATAATTTTATTTTCTTGTATATTCCATTTCATTAAGATGATTTTATATGGAATTATGCGATATATCTTTTAGTTTTAGTTAGTGAAAATATTTATTTGATTAAAAATCTTCACATTATTTGAAAATTCAAAAATCATATCAAAATTTTTGGTCATATAAAATATATTCCGGCACAAAAAAATAAAGAAAAATTTTTATATTAAAAACTCTACTCACAACTGGCACCCTGTCCTGTCATTAAGCCAATTTTTCCAAACAACCATCACAGCAGACAAAAGTTGCCATTCGCTGTTGTTGTTTTTTTTTCAAAATATTTTTTTTATTTTCATAATTTTTGTTTTAGTCCTTTTTCCTGTCCTCTGTTTTTCATCCTGTTAACATGACATAATGCTTAATTAATAACCCAAAAAAATGGGAGAAGAAAACGAAAAAAACTAAACAAAATTTAATATAAAATGAAGTACTCGTTAACTAAAACTTAATAAAAGTGAATAAAATAAGAAGAAAAAGACAAAAGCGAAAATCTTTAGCAGCGTCAAAGAGTGGGAAAGACAAAATGAAAAGAAAAAAAAGACACCTACAAAAATGAAAGAGAATGAAAGAGTGAGAGAAAGTATTGAACATAAAAACAGTTCAAGGTTGTTTGCCAAGAAAAGTTTTTGTGATGATGTTGCTGCTGCTGCCGCTGCTGTTGTTGTACTTGTTATTGTTCTTGTTGTTGTTCTTGTCCTTGCTGTTGTGTTGTAAGTAGAGCTGCAATACTACATATGCTTTGTTGCCTGCAGTTGCATTTCGTGTACGTGAGCTTGTGTATATGTATTGCGATGCGAATGTGTGTCTGTGTATGTGTTTGCAATAGTTTGTGTGTTATTTTTTATAAAAACACAAAATTAACTCAGGAAGTGTCGTCGTGTTACAAAATGCACTACAAAAACAGAAAAAAAGGAAAACAAAATAGTTGATTGTTAAAAGGATTTTCACTGTTTGAGGGAACACGTTAGAGAACATTTTTCGCTGCAGTTTGTGTTCATTTTCTGCTCTGGATTATTTATGACTACAATTTTATTATTCCATTTTAGTTGCAGTTGGTTTTCCGTTACGCTGTTGGGCTCTTCATAAAGTTAAATTTTTTTTTAAATAATTATTTGAAAGTTACGCTTCACATAAATGATGGAAAGTTTTAAGTGAACTTTTTTAAAATTTTTGATTTGTTTTCTGAAAATATTTTAATAAATGAATCGTAGTTGTTGAAAAAAAAAAATTTTTTTAAACGGGCGTGCCGCTGCATCCTTGTGAGTTTCAATGGACTCATTTCGATCCTATTTGGAACTATTTTCAACAATGCAACAATTTGGCATATTTGGTCAGCGTTGCCGTGGTGGGTTCTTAAGAAAAAGACTCTTACCGTTGCTTTTTATCTGTTTGGTCCCAATTTCGTAGTAGTAGATTTTTTAGAAAAATAGTTTTTCCGTTTTTCTTTTGTGGAATCGGCGAGAAACTTCTAGTATTTAAAAGATTTCTAGTTCAATTTTTAGGAACTCAAAACAGTAGAGTGCGTCTCCACTAAATGGTTGTTAACTAAGCAACTTAGCTCGTATCTCTGCTAACATGACCTCTACTGGTGTGTTTTGGGTTGGATATCAGCTAATAATCGCGATTTTAATCGTAAATGATCAGCTTATATTATTATCGCTTGCAGGCTTGTCTGTTCGACTCATTTGGACTCGATTTGAAGCCATTATTAACTACCCGATTTGCCTTGAACTTTTTACACTTACCGAGACCCAGTGACAATATATATTTTTAATTCGAGTTGCCGTGGTGAGTTTTTAAGAGAAAGAGTTAGTTGTTTTTAATATTCAATACGAGTTGTCGTGGTGAGTTTTTAAGAGAAAGAGTTTGTGGTTTTTTAAATTTTTGATTTTTGATATGAGTTGCGGTGGTGAGTTTTTAAGAGAAAGAGTTTGTTGTTTTTAATTTTCAATTATAGTTGTCGTGGTGAGTTTTTAAGATAAAGAGTTTGTGGTTTTTAAAATGTTTGATTTTTAATATGAGTTGCGGTGGTCAGTTTTTAAGAGAAAGAGTACGTTTGTTTTTAATATTTAATTCGAGTTGCCGTGGTGAGTTTTTAGCAGAAAGAGTGTTGCCACTCTTTGTAGTGTGTCCGTGGAAATGCTATGAAACTTTTGGGATTTTGGGAATTCTTGGCATAGTATATGGGGATTTAAGACCGTAGATTTTCTGTTCGAAATGGTTTTTGACTGTGCTAATATGAAAAAATCATGAGAGTGTTCATATAAAATTAATGAAAAGCGACCTACACTTTCCAACGTAAAGTTATTTTTTATTAATTAATATATTTTTATATTGAAAATAAATATTTTTATTTCTACAGTTTGATTTTCTATAAAAGCGCGCTTTTTAGTGTATTTTGAATTTGCATTTTAACCAGAATTTTTGTACCCTGTGACTTTTCAAGAGCATCTTTTTCAGCAGCTGTTAACTGTGTGTTTGTTTAATTTGAATGCTTAAATGTTGATGACATCTGCAGTCAGTCAAAGCACTTATAGGTCAGTTGTTATATACAAAAGCTTTTACTCTTAATAAGATTTTTTTTTTCGGGTGCACAAATAAATGAAGTGCTACTGGCTGCTGTATGAAGGCTGTAAAGTATGAATTTACACTTGTACAATTATTAGTGGCGCATATAAAATTCACATGCAGCGTGTGCACAAGGAGACACGAACAACAACATGAGTATTAAAGGAAAACAGAAAGCTAAAGGAAAATCATTCTACTGACTGCATAAATACAACAAAATCAACATCAACATCATCATCATCATCCTGATGATCATTATCGTTGTCGTCATTGCCATCGTCAACATGATACTCATCATTATCGTCATTCTCATCACAGTCTGTCTGTTAAGGAGTTGTGCGGCGTGTGAAAGTGTGTGAAAGAGTGGGTGTAAATAAACATACAAATAACAACAATAAAAGCAGTTGCAGGCAACATGTAACATGCCACAATGTGTAAAATGGAAGTTGTTTGTTACATCCACCAAAAGCACTTGCGTTGGTGTTTGTGTTCGTGTTGTGTTGTGTTGTGTACAACAACTGCCTGGCTGGTGTGTTAACATTAATGCACACACACGCATACACACTCATACAATTGCAAAGTCTTACACTCGGCGACAATGTTGTTGTTGGCGATAATAATGATTGCATTTTTGTTTCGGGATTATAATGCAAGTAAAAATGTCACTTATACTGTTGACAAAAGCACATAAATCCAACATACACGCACACACACACAATCACACACACTCACACACATTTGCCGTTGTTGCATCATTGTGGCATAATCATGTTGAGTCAATGACGACATCTACCATTTGTTGTGCAACTGATAATTATGCTGATGTCTATGTGCAACAGAAAGTAGCAGCTGCTGCTTGTGGTGTTGTTGTTGTTGTTGCAGTTGTACGTGTGCATAGCCCTGCCTCTCGGCCAAACTGTTTATGCTGGAGTTTCTTTCTGCCAAAGTCATTTCTATACGTTGCACTGGCAAATTTATGTATTTTGCTTTCAGCTCATATTCATTATTTTATTCTTCCATAAAACAAAAAAAAGAAGAAAAAAGTAAAAGACTTTTCTGTCAATTATGTTGCTCCCTTTATGCCCGACATCATGCTGCTGCACCGTTAACCACTTACGTTTAATAGAAAGCGTAAAAGAAAGTATGAAGAGCAAAAGAAAAATGCCAACGGAAGCGTCATTAAATTAATGTGCAGTGCACATGATTTCGGGTTTATTTAACTCGAATAAAAAACATGCACAGCAAAAGAGTGCCACTACACGTACATTTAAAAAATAATATTAATAAAAAAAATAATAAAAAAATAAATAAAAAAGAAATAAAAAATAAACTGCTAAAAAGTGAAGAATCATTGCAGGCTCACATGTTGTGGAGAAAAAAATATTGAAGCACGTGCAGTGGCGGGCAGGAATACACAAATTTTTGTTACATAAAAAATGTAAATTATAAACGATGAAATCTGTGTGTCTGTGTACGCTTTTTTTCGTTGTAAATACACGGAGAGTAAGAAATAATCAGCAGGATTACATTAGGCGTTTAATTGTATTGTCAAATTCTAATAATCTTGATCAATCACGATAGACTGGTAGTTAAGTTCGCTTCAATAAAATGCAGCATTTAAAAATAAATTAAATATTTTTAATAATAAATATTAACTCCCTGTAACAATCAGCCAGATCACGGTTGGCGTTCAATTGAATATTCAAATTTTAGTAATATATTTCAATCACAATAGACTGGTACTTGAGTTTGATTCAATAAAATGCTGCATTTTTAAATAAACTAAATATTTATAATATGAAATATTAACTCACAGTTATAACCAGGCCGATTACGGTTGGCGTTTCATTGAATAGTCAAATTTTAATAAACTTTTTCAATCACAATAGACTGGTAGTCGCGTTTGCTTCCAGAAAATGCAGCATTTTAAAATAAATTAAATATTCTTAATAATAAATATTAACTCCCTGTAATAATCAGCCTGATTGCGGTTGGCGTTATAATATTATAAATGTTTTCAATCACAATAGCCTGATAGTTGAGTTTGCTTCAATAAAATGCACCATTTTAAAATAAATTGAATAATTTTAATAATAAATATTAACTCTCTGTAATAATCAGCCCGAATACGTTTAGCGTTCAATTGAGTAGTATAATTTTAATAAATTTTTTCAATCACAATAGACTGGTAGTTAAGTTTTCAATATCAATAATAATAAATATTGATTTCCTGTAATAATCAGCCATATTACGGTTAGCGTTTAATAGAGTAGTCTAATAATAATAAATTGGTAAAATCACAATAGACTGGTAGTAATCAGTTGGATTTGAATTGAATAATCAAACTTGAATAAATAGTTTCAATCACAATAGGCTGGTAGTAATCAGCCTCATTACGGTTGGCGTTCAATTGAATTGTTAAATTTTAATAAATTTTTTCAATCACAGTAGACTGGTAATTGAGTTTGCTTCAATAAAGTACAGCATTATAAAATAAATTAAATATTTTTAATAAAAAATATTAACTCCCTGTAATAATCAGCCCGATTACGGTTGCGTTTAATTGAATAGTCAAATATGAATACTTATGTAAATCACAATAGCCTGATACTAATCCGTTGGCATTTAATTCAATAATCAAACTTGAATAAATATTTTTAATCACAATAGATTAGTAGTAATTAGCATCATTACGGTTGGCTATAAATTGAAAATTGAATTTACTATAGCATTAATAAATATTTTCAATCACAATAGCTTGGCTCAAGTACCTTTAATAAAAAGCAGCATTTTCAAATAAAATACATATTTATAAAAAATATTATTAGCCCACACCTCTCATGGCCGGACAAAAATACCCTGATGCTGAGTGTCTGGTTATCACAGATTTCGCTGAAAAGAAAATTAAAATTGCTTGCCAAAAATTCCTATCTGATGCCTTCTTTTCTCTCACTGCACACATTTTTATAAAAAGGGTGGGCAAAAAAACCATCTAGAAAATATTTAAGCTTGAATTGTAATTTTTAATGAGTAAAATATTAACATTCGTGTAATAAACTGGCGAAAAAAACACATGTAAAAATGTGTGTGTGTGTCGGTGTGTACATTTTAAAATAATAAAAACAACTACAAGCCATAAAAAAGGAAAACATATGTAAAATTATAATTATTTTCAAAGTTGTGCAAAAGTAATAATAATAATAAAAAAAATAGCAGAAAATATACGAAACGAGTTATTTTTAAATTAAAAAATTCTGCCCAGGTAAACAAGTGTAATTGCACTTGATATTAACTTGAAACAGACCCCAGACATGCATAATTCTCTCACACTCAGCTCAAATGCATACACACACACACACACACACAATAATATTCGTATGTGTGATGCTTTAATGCCAGAGTTATTTACACCGGCATACATACACTTGCCGTTCGTTCTCTCACATGCTTTCTTTCACCACTCAAGTGTAATTGCTAACATGGTGATTAAGTAGTGGGTGGTGAATGGCTGGTGGGCTGGTGGATTTTGTTTGCTGGTTTGTGTCGAAGTACATTTTCATTGTTGTTGCTTTGGTTTGCTGTTTGCTTTGATTACAACAGAAGTGCGGGGCAGTTGATACAAGTCTTTTATGCACAGGCTCTCGCATTGATCTTTATTAAGACAAAAGACACTTGTACAGGTTTTGTTATGATATTATTAATTTAAATCAAATAAATATTTGGGCATTTTTAGGTGTTTGCAGAAATTATTAACTCAGCTCGGCCATGGAAATTACAATGGCCCTAATTAAACACTATAGAAAAAAAAACAAGCATAATAATTGATGTGCCGTAATTACGTTCGTAATTGATTATTAATTTATGGAAATCGTAATATTAATTGAAATATACAACGATATTTTCAATTAAATTTAATTACTGTAAAAATAATTTTGCTAAAAGATGGTAAATAATTAATGGAATTTATGTGGAAGTTGATTTAATTGAATACGAGCAAAGCATGCATACATGCACACATACGGGAAAGTTATAAGGAAATTTGCATCGATAACGAATGCGGTAATTTGGTCCCGGAACTGTTTCGAGTATTAGAAAAAACTCTGGCATCAGTGTATTGATGGGCAGACAACAGAAATTATAAATAATTAAATAAATTTGAGAACGATTAATACTCACTTAATTTTTTCAATAGAAAAAAGTCTAAGTTAGCAACAGACATACTTTTGTGGTACACTTTTAAATACCTTTTCGTTCACCAATATTGATAAAATATATATGGTTTGAAAGGTATTTTAGTGTTGCTATACACAATATAGATGGTCACACATATTTCTAAGTAAAACTTTTAAGTGTGAAGGATTAAAATTCATTTATAAGAGAAGATTTTAAATTTGTCTAAAGAACGGAAAAATATTATTTTTCGCTTTTGCTTTGCAGTTCCATACACGTTGTCATTATTATGAGTGAATATGCTAAAGTGTTCGTAGAATCTTTTTTGAAAGATACTTGTTTAATATGGTACTTTTTTAATAGGTACTTTTCCAATTATCGCTTATGTAAAATTTATATATATTTGAAAAGGGCTTTTAAAAAGATACTTTTGAAAAAATCCTGAAAGGTACTTGCTGTACCTTTCAGATACTACTTTTCAAAAAAGAAGTACTTTTTTGAAAAGTAATTTTTTCATTAGGTACTTTTTTAATAGGTACTTTTCTGATTCTCATGTTTGTAAAATTTACCTTTTTAAAAAGTAATTTTGAAAAGATACTTCTGAAAATGTACTTCGAAGTGGCAATTCTTTAAAGACATATATATTTAAAAGGTACTTTTTTTAAGGTACTTTTAATAGATACCTTTCCAATTGTCACTTTTGTAAAATGTACTCCTTTAAAAAGTTTATGTTGTAAGGTGCTTTTCGAAATATAATTTTCTAAAGGGTACTTTCTTAAAAGGTACTTATATAAAAGGTACTTTCTTAAAAATCCCCATTTTGAAATATACTGCATGAAAAAAGTGCATTATGCTTCAAAAGTACTTTCTTAAATGGTTCCTTTTTGAAAGGTAATTTATCCAGTTGTTGTTTTTGTAAAATGTACTTCCCTTAAACTGTACTTTTATTAGATGCTTTTCTAAAAGGTACTTTCTTAGAGGGAGCTTTTTATAAAAGTTCTCTATCAAAAAGTACTATATTAATATGTATTGTAATGAAAAGTACTTTGCGTAGGTACATTTTTAATAGTTTCTGATTAAAAAAGTTCTTTCATAAAAGGTACTTTGTTGAAAAGTACTTTTGCTAAAAGTGCTTATTTAGGAAGTACTATTTTAAAGGAAATTTCTAAATAGTATTTAATGAAGGTACTTTTTGAAAAGGTTTGCTTGCAAATGCTCTTTTCTCAAAGTTACTTTTTGGTAGGTGCTTTTTAAATGGTACTATTTTAAAAGGTACTCTCTTAAAAAATATTTTTTTAACAAAAAATTTGTTTAAAAGGTACTGTTTTAAAAGGATCTTTTTAAAAATAACATTTTAAATGTAAAGAGCAGAAGGTACTTTCTTAAAGGGTAGTTTTTGTTAGGTACTTCTTAAATCGTTTTATCTTAAGAGGTGCTCTGCTTAAAGATACTTTTTTAAAAAGATTTCTGAACGAGGACTGTTTTGAAAGCAAATTTTAAAAGGTACTTATTGAAATTACTTTTCAAAAGATACTTCTTGCACTATTTTGAACAGTACTTTTTAAAAAGGTACTGTTGAAAAGGTACTGTTCTTAAGGTACTTTTATAAAAGTACTGTTTTCAATATAAACTCGTATTGTCTTGAATAAAGTTTTTAAATTGCATTTTAAAGGTACTTTTTGCACTATTTTTAAAAGTACTTTATCAAAAGGTACTGTTTAAAAGGTACTTTTATAAAGTACTTTTTCAATACGCATTGTCCGGAATAAATCGGCAAAAGTCTTTGTGGAATTTTTTTTGGGTTGTTTGGCAGGTACCTACGAGGTGATGTTTTGAAAGATACTTTTTCAATGGTGCTATTTTAAGAGGTACTTAATTAAGAGATACTTATTTTAAAGGTGTTTGTTTAAAAGTTGCTTGTTTAATGTTTTGACTGGTATTTTCTTAATTTCTATTTTAAAGATGCTTTTTGACTAGGGGATTTTTTAAGGTATTTTCTTTTAAAGTTACTTTTTAGCACACTTTATTTTAAAAGGTACATTTTGGATATTTCATAAGGCGTTTTGATTAAAATTTTGTTAGACGTACTTTTTGAAAGCACTGCATTAAAGATTACTTTTTGTCAGGTACTTTATAAATTGTTAAAAGGTACGCTGCTTAAACTTACTTCTTTAAAGAATTCTTAAAGAGGACTAGTTTTGAAAAGTACTTATTGAAATTAGCTTTTAAAAGGTACTTTTTACACGGTACTATTTCAAAAGTGATTATTAAAAGGGTTTTACAAAATAATTGTAATAAAAAGGTTTTATAAAAATTACATATTCTAACAGGTACATTTTACAGCTGTGTTTTCTACAAAAAAGTACTTTTCACAAAAATATATATTTTATTTAAAAAGTTTTCCTAATAAAAGGTACTTTTTATGACACCGTAGAAGGAAGAATTTTCGAAGGATGTTTAAAGGAATTTCCCTTAGGTTTTGAGTGTCACGTTAAACATTTTTGCTTCAGGACGAACTTGTCTAATTCAATCAGTTCCTTTTATTCCTGGTCTTCAAAAATTATTGGCAACTTTATGATGTTGTTCGCCACCCTCATATTATTAATATTTGCTGTGGCAAAATGTTTAAAGATTAAAAGACAACCGCAGTGTGCGATATTCTCTTAATGTCCTTCTGCAGTTGGTGTCAGCAGTTTTTGGGATTTTTCATGTGCGATTCAGTATTTCAGTACAGAAATGTAGACCATTTATTTTCATTTTGATCTCAACATTTAATACTTGATTGTTTTATATTGTTTGAATATTTCCTTTCAATGCAGTTTTCTATTTTTCTCCTCTTGCGGACTATAAATATTTTATTTTAAATAAATATTTAATGTTTGTTTCGTTTCGTTTTATTTTTTTTACTCCATTTTTTTCGCCTGTATTGTGTTTGACGTTCACAATGTGTTCACTGATACTTGTAATCGCATATACAATTTCATTCTTATATCCTTTCAGCATGTCTGTGAGTGGCCATTTAATATTGAAATATTTGTTTTTAATTTTTCTTTACTCCATCCTACTCTACTGTTGTATTGTTGTTGCAACATTTCTTTTTGCTTTTTGTACTTGATAAATTTCTGTTTGTCTTAGTGTTTGGAAAAAAATTGCTGGGAAAATGAAAAGAAAACCGTTCCATACTTTGGGTAATAAATTTTCTAATAGTGCTGCAATATGTTGGTGATTTCCCATTTTATTTTCTGTCTTGTGCTCTCATACGTTTTGCTCAACAGCGTTCCTTTAAGGCTGCTGTGTGGAGCAATTTAAAAAAGAAGGGGGTGTTTCATAAAGGGAATTATAAAGGCTTTGAAATGTCTTGTGAAAAGGGATATTTGTTTTGGCTAAAAACTGTTGGTCAGTTATCCTGTAAATGTTTTAGTTTTAATTGCATTTTTGGTTGCCTTTTTGAGTTCATTGTTTTTTAGTGTTTTAACTTAATTTGAATTGCCAAAATTCGCCTGCCTTTGGTTTCTATGAAACTCCCCTAACAACGCAGCTTTTGTTTGTTGTTCTTATATTGTTGCATATTTTTAGGTTGCTGGCGCTAAAATATTTTTGAAAATGTGTAGCTACAATTGTGTGTGCTTATGTTTCTTTAAGTGTATTTGTTTTGTGTTGTAATATTTCTTGTCATGTCAGCATAAGGATTTAAAAAGACACACACACACATATGCCAACTGGCAAGGGCGTTAATATTCACAATGAATATGCTGAATATAGAAATCCATAAAATGTGTTTTTTTTTTATAAATATTGAAACCAAAAAAAGGGAACACCAACATAAAAAAAGCGTAAATATGTGAATAATGACCATGAAAACAGAGTGAATGCAATATACGAGGTGTGCTAAAAATGTGGTGAATTTGAGAATTTTTCTTTTTTTTTCGTACACTTGTGGCGAAGATGTGATCCCAGTTTCAGTCATTTAGCACGTTCATTCTTCCGCTAATGGGGTAGAAACCTATCCCACACATGCAAATTTCCCTTTATTGTGAATGCGGTCTTTTCACTCAAATCTGCGTCATGCACCCATTTCTTTTAGACAACAGAGAGTGTAGATACATCAACTAATTATTTTAAAGCGCTTATGAATGAGCAATTAAATATGAGAAAATTTCCCATTATTGTGACTGATTTCTTTTCACGTAAATCTGCGTCATGTAACTATTTATTTTAGACAACAGAGGGTGTAAATATAGCAGCTAATTCTTATTAAAGCAATTTGTGGATGAGTAATTTAATATGAGCGAGTTTACCTTTACTGTGACTAATTTCTTTTCACGTAAATCTGCGTCATGCATCCATTTGTGTTACAATATGAATGTAATATAGTGTAAATAAGTACTTCAACTATTATTTATGTCGTCCAAGACTTCAATATAAATTATCTTTAAAATAAATATCAACTTTTAATGTTGAGCTCAACATAATAGACAATTTAGTTCATACGACAGCGATTCGAATCTATAACGTTTGAACTTATTTTTACACACAATTGATTGAAGTTAAAGTTAAAGACCGACAAAGAAAGTTTTCTTGTATGTGTTTGCTTGTTCGCTCAAACAAATTTAATGGTTCAATGCCTGAAGCTACTTTATAAAGAGCAGACTGGCTTGTGATTATCGTAAGTTTATTGAAATAATCAGTTACAGTTTATACGGGTTAAGCTTTTGTGTACATAAAAAGATTTTTTTTTTTTTGATACACACAATTTAAATAAAACATAAAACTATTATCATTCTATCAATATTCGTTTTGTTGCCAAGAACTCAACTGACAATAAAAATAAAAACTTTTAGGACTTCTTTCTTATTCTTTCTTGTGTTCGTTCCTTTTATTTTTTTCTTTAAACCAAATATATTTGCTTCCGTTGAATTACTTTTTGTTCGATGCGAACAAAACAAAGCACTTTAAGTACTTTTCATGAAGGAAAACATACAGACACACACATTCAAATACTTTTCCCTGCTTCCCACACGTATAGGAGAGAAACAAACTTAAGCAAAAGGAATTAAATTAAGAGCAGGAAAATTATTCATGGGCCACAATTGTTAATACTCAGTGCGATATAATTATTACTTTCTTCACAAACAGCCAGAAAGAAAATCTCTTTTCTTTTTCTTATCCTGCACACTTTTAAGGGCTTAGTAGTTTGTGTTACTGGAATAATTCCCAAACAAGGCATAACTGCTCCCCTAAGCCTTCGCCAGCCATCAGCAGCTTAAGTGCAATAACAACTTACGCCATCATCATTATTATCGTTATTATTAAATGGGAAAAGAGGAGAAATAAAGACGACCTGCTTCTAAAGTTGGCATCTTCAGCAAATTAAAATTTTTGAGGTCATTACAAGTTTTCAAACTACAATTGCAAGTACCCACTCACAACTGCATATGAAGTTTTATTGGTTTTCTTTCCAGCTTAGCAGCAACGACAGCAGCAGCAACAGCATCAACATCAGCATCAACTACAAAAACCACAAGGAAAAAACTTTCATATCCTGTGAGCGAACAAGATGGATTCTGCTGGGTTCTGTTTCAATTAAAAAAATAGTTAAAAGAATAGTTGAAGTCAAAGTGTAGCGAATATAAAAATCCACTTCTTCTGTGTTAAATTTATTTTCCAAGATCTTCCGAATAAGAAAATATATTTGCTGCTGCTACAGCTGTCTCGAACGTAGTGTGATCTGCAGCTTCAATTTGCGATGACGCTCTCCAAGATTTGCGCTCGTATATGGGCAGTAACGCGGTTAATGTTATCCTTCAATCGTTCCGGGCTTATCGGTGTAGGCTAGCGACTTCAGATATTCCCACAGAAAATCGAAAGTCTTTTAAAAAAATGTTGCCAACTTATAATTTTAATCTCTATAAAAGTATCCTTTGTAATTCCTTAACTGCTAAGGAAAAAAGATACATTCCAGACTCTCTTCTACTAGAAGGCAGGACAGAAAAAGAAAAATGTAATTTTTTGTTTTTTATAAGGATTCAAAATCCAATATAAAAACAAAAAATCATATAGAAATACTTCGGCAAAATTCACAAGAAAGTCTAAAAAATTATCAAGTTGAGTCTTTAAAATTATTTGAAGCGAAAAAATCTGCATGAATTAAGTTAAAAAGAAAAGGAATTATTTATAAGCGAATTTCCAATAGCTGATAAATCAGCAGGGATTAATTTGAACACATTTTTAGTAACTGCAGCTGAAAGCGTTAAAAAGCTCCATGAGGTTAGCAGGTTGCTGGCAAAAGAAGCATAAAAGGGTACAGCCCACTGAAGGCCAAAGAAACTTATCAAATGATTTAGACTATCATTTAACGCATACAGGATATATAAAGAGAGTGCTAAATTTATTTAAAAAAAATTTATTTCAAAAGTAAAATACTTCATTTTAAAAATTTATATCAAAATGGATCGTGATAGTGCAATCCCTTGCATGCAACTCTCAAGTTGTAACGAATTTGTTTAGATTCCTCCTGTAATAAAATATTAATCACAATTGTTTTCATTATATTCCTTAATTTTAAATATAAATTTATAATGAATTTGGTAAAAATCTATTTCGATTCTCAAAGACACAGAAATGGTTTAGAACCAACAATCCAATACTACTGCAATAATAAAATATTTTTCCCCGCTACTCTTTTAGTAACCCCCCGGCTTTTATTAGAAGTGAACAAACGGCGTATAAAACTTATGGAAACGCTGTGAAAGCATGAATTATGTCTGTTCAAATAATCCCAATAAACTTAAAGTCTTTAAAACAGAAAAACAAAAACATATTAAAAAGAATGAGTTAAAAAGAAAAATAAAGAGGCCAAGAAAGAGAAAGAAAAATTGTAATAAAAACTTATTTGGATTTTAGCCAAAGTTTGTTAATGAAAAATCACAATACGAATTTGCATGGCTTTCGCGGGAAAATAAAAAAATTGATGGGAAATTCTCCTGCAACTTGTCAAAATGGAACACAAAGACGTGGGTATTTTTAAATTTTTTAATAAAACATTTTTATTGAATTATTTGCCTTAAATTTTCATTTTCCTAAGATTTTTAATTGTATGAATTTTTAATTGCGGAATCTTTGATTAGCGACAAAAGTTTGAGGAATTATAATTTTAGTGGGTGTTACTACTTCTCTAATTTACCTTTGGCTTTTTAAAAATATTTCACTCCAGCGTTTCTTTTGCTCCGCTCTCTTCCTTTTATTGGCTCCCCTGAACATCCTTTATGCTTTGCAGCACGCAAACAAAAGGATTCCTATAAAGTCTTTATGATTATTAACTTATAAATTGACCCGCATTTTATAAATTTCCACAAAAGCCAAGAGCAAAAAAAAAATAATAATAAATCTCATGAAAAAAGTTCACATACACAAGAAAAAATATATATATGAAATAACAAGAAGCCAATATTGTCATAAACAAGATACAACATGTTTGTGCTTGAATTGCTACAACAACAACAATAACAACAGCAATAATATCAATACAAACGAACAATAAGAATAAAATCGTTGACACCAGTAAAGAGACAATATTTGACCACAAACAAAGAGAAAAAAAAAAAGTTAATAAAAAAAAAAGAAAATCGAAACGATGGGGAAAAAACCGAAATTCAAAATGAAATTGTTACTCTTGTTTAACACACAATGAGTGGTGATTTACTATCGCATTTTTATCTCTGGCGATTTGCTGTGAATGTGTGTGAGTGTAAGTATGTGTGTGTGTGTGTGTGTGTGTGTGCATTTTTGTATGTGGTTTCAGTACAACAAATTATTTCCAAGCCAATGAATTGTAGTATTGCACGGAATTCTTCAAATTGTCAGCATGAGCAACCCTGAGGGTTGGGCCCAGTGGGGCCTTAACTGGGTTAAGGTAGTGACCACGGGCCTTAAATAATAACACTTTGCATTTTGTCTTTTAAAAATTATAAATTAAATGCGTTCAAAAAAAGGTAAAAAAAACTCTGCAAAATATTTACAACTGCAACCAGCTGTTGGCCTAGGAACGGCCTTTCATTTTTACTCTGGCTCTTCAAAAAAAAAATCCCTTTTTATACAGCCCTCTTGCCAACAGAATCGTGATTATTTATAATGATACGTTATCGCATTTATTTTCTGCAGTCTTAATATAATACCCCATCATTGTTCAAAGCCAAAAGAATAAGAAGAAGACGAAGCATAAAAAAGAAGCAGCATACATTCCACTTGGTTTCGCTTCGTATTTTTCTTTTCATCTTCAATCTTTAAGGATTCTTAACAAATTGTAAATTATTATTTCTGTAAATGTCTTGTTGTGTTCTTATCACATTCAAGATGTCAGTGAATGTCAATTTTATTCGCTCAAAAGAAAAAAGGAAAATATGAGAAGCTGAACAAGAAACAGGACAACCAAACTAACAGAGTCGAGAAGGCAAATAAACAACTTGAAACTTGGAAATGCACAAACAATAAAATAAACTTGCAGAACATTAAAAAATCCTATGCGAGATATCGTTCACCCTCTGCTGGTCTCTTTCCTTCTTCCCCTCCCTTCTGGTGCTGCCAAGCACGAGAAACAAAGGAAAATATTATGACCATTTAAGCGTGCTTAATGTCCTGTAGATGTTTGCTTGTTTGTTTTTGTGTTTTATTTTAGCTTTTAATACTCGCACATGTTTGTTTGCCTGTTTGCTCTCAATTGTTTTCCAATATGATATCCTTTGGACACAAGCCATTTAAGTGGGGCACCCTGTTCAGAAATGTCAAAGCTGTTAAGCATCTAGACAATGAGTTTCCAATCTATTTATTTCGACTTTCTTTTTTTTAAATCTCTCTTTAAGTAGCTGCCATCGATTTGGAGTTAATGAAGTTTTCCCAAAAATAAAATTCAAGTTTTATCTTTAAACCAAAAATAGATTTTTATGAATACGAAATAGATTCCTTAAATTGCTGCTACTACTACTACGGCCTTATTCATAACAGAAAATTTTCCAATTTATTCAAGTCTTATTTGACAAAGTACTTTTGGAAAAGTACCTCTCGAAGAAATACCATTTAAAGGACATTTTTAGAAAAAGTACCCTTTCAAGCAGCACGTTTGAAAAAAGTATCTTTTAAGGAACCGTCTTTAGATTCTACCTTTAAACGGTAGTACCTTTTTAAAAGAGTAGCTTTTAGGAAATACCTTTCAAAAAAGTACTTTTTTAAAAAGTGTTTTTTTAGAAAGTACTTCCTAAATAATACCTTGCAAAAAAGTACTTTTCAAAATAATACCTTTTAAAAATATACTTTTTAAAAAAGTTCCCTTAAAATAAGTACTAAGAAAGTAAATTTAAGAAAAGTATCTCTTAAAGGACTTCATTTTGAAAAGTATCTTTGAAAAATTGCATTTTGGAAGAGTATATTTTAAAAGAGTATTTCCTAAAAGGGTACCTTTTAAAAGAGTACCTTTTAACGAGCAAGTAAGAATAGCTTTTAGAAAATGTACCTCTCGAAGAAATACCATTTAAAGGACATTTTAAGAAATAGTACCTTTTGAAGCTAAAAAAGTACCTTCTAAGAAACCGTCTTTCAAATCAATTCCCTCCAAATCAGTAGCTGTTAAAATAGTACTTTTTGCAAAATTTCAAAAAAGCATATTTCGAAAAGGTACATTAAAAGGGAGTACCTTTTCAATAACTTTTAAAAAGTACATTTTTAAAAAGACATCTCAAGCGAGCAACTTCCAAAGTAGTACCTTTTAAGTAAGTACTTATTTAAAATGAACTGTGCTAAAATGTATATTTTTAAAAGGTACTGTTTTGAAAAGTACTACTTAAAAAAAAACTGCGATTTTAAAAGGGATTTTTTTAAAATATACTCTTTGAAGGCACTTTTTAAACTTTATTTTCATAAATGGTTATTTTCTAAATGGTTATTTCCTTAAAGGTATTTATTTAAAAAGTACTTTTTTCAAGGTATTATTAAAATAGTACTTTCATAAAGAAATATATTGTTCCATTTGAAATGTTCTTGTTTAAAAGCTACTAATATAAAAGGAACTTTTTTTAAAAAGTACCTATAAAAGGTACATTTTTGAAAAATATATAATAAAAAGTACTTTTTCCAAGATATTATTAAAAAAAGTACATTCCTAAAAAAGTAATTTTTCAAAAGGCCCGTTTTCAGAAATTTTTTCTATTAAGTTTTCACTTAAAAGTTACTTCTTTGAAATCTACTCTTTTGGAGGGAACTCTTAAATAAGTACTTTTTTAAAAGGTATTTTTTTAATGTGTTTTCTTTTTAAAGGTACGTTTTTAGAAAATACCTTTTCCCATTTCAAAGGTACTTATTTAAAAGCTACAAATTTAAGAAGCAGTTTTTTTAATTTCTATAAAAAAGTACCTTTTTAAAATGTACTTAATTAAAGGGGACTTTTTATGATTATTATTAATTAAAGTATCTTCCTAAAATAGTACTGTTTTGAAAGCTGTTTATTTAAAAGGAACTTTTTGAAAGGTTTTCTTTTTCAAAGGTATTTTTTTTTTGTAAGTTTATTAAAAAAGTACTTTCTTAAGAAATTACCTTTTTAAAAGTACTTATTTTAAAGGTATTTTTGTAACAGTTAGTTTTTTAAAATATACTGTTCTTAAAAGGTACTGTTTTAAAGGGATTTTTTTTTAAACTTCTTTTCTTAAGAAATACTTTTTAAAAGGCACCGTTGTAAAAGTTGTTTGAGTGGTACTTTTTCAAAAGGTACGTTTGCAAAATACACTTTTTAGTTTTTACTTTTTTTTTAAATGTACCTTTTAAAAGGTTCTATCTTAAAACATACTTTTCAAAATGTATCGCAAAAATGTACAGGTACTTTTTTAAAACGTACTTTTTTTACAATGTGCCGCGTTATAAGGTACTTTTTTAGAGCTATTTTCTTGAAAGAAACTGTTGAAAAACCTTTTTTGAAAGTTACTATTTCAAAAGGTACTTTTTCAAAATACACTTCTTACTTGGTACGTTTTTTAAAATGTACTTTTTAAAAGGTACTATCTTTAAACATACTTTTCAAAAGATAGCGCAAAACTGTACAGGTACTTTTTTAAAACGTACTTTTTTTACAATGTGCTGCGCTATAAGGTACTTTTTTTTTGAGCTATTTTCTTAAAAGAAACTGTTGCAAAACCTTTTTTGAAAGTTACCATTTCAAAAGGTACTTTTTCAAAATGCACTTTTTAGTTGGTACTTTCATTAAAATTTATATTTTTAAAAGGTACTGTTTTAAAACGTATTTTACAAAAGATCCTGCAAAATTGTTCAGGGGTATTTTTCAAAAGTACTTTCTTAAAGGTAGTTTTAAAACAGGTACTTTTTTACAATGTGCTGCCTTATGAGGTATTTTTTTAAAGCTATTTTCTTCAAAGAGACTTGAAACCCCCTTTTTTAAAGGTACTATTTTCAAAGGTACTTTGTTTTCAAACTACCTTAAATGCTACCTTTTTTATAAGAGGTACTGTTTTAAAGGGTACCTTTTCAAAATATGCTATTTTAAAAAGTGAAATATAAAAATCCTTTTAAACCACAGTTTCCCTTAATTGTGTGTTGAAATTGAGATTAAAAAATTTAACAAAAAACATTTTTTATTAAATATCCCTCATTAATTGAAATTCTACAATTTATATTCATACAACAACAGCGATAAATAAACAGGCATAAAATTATATAACAAAAACAGTTGGAGGCAGGAAAAAAAGGATATAAAATATGAATTCATATGATTCACATGATGAGGACGATGATCACAGTTAATGTTATTGTGACAGTGATTAATAATAAAACAAAAACAAAAACAAAAACAATAACAAAATAAAACCGTTATGAATGTTAAACACGACCTCTGCAGTAGGGGTGTGTAAAACATGTGGCATTTCATATTTAATTGTATAATATGCGTTTGCGAATATAAACAAAACAAATACTAATAGATGTGTACACACTCACACGCACACATATAGACAGACACATACACACGCTTTAGCAGGCAGACAACATTTAGTACGAAATTGCTGCACGAAAGTATAAGTAGATTTCACAGAATCAACTGCTGCCTTTTTTTATTGATTTGGAAAATATTTAAAAAAGCTTAAATGCCACGACAGTTTTTAAATATTAAATGCGACTTTTTTTTTAAATCTCGAAAGACATTTTTAAGGAAATTTTTTAAAGATATTTTTTCAATATAAGAGTGCATCATTATCCAAGTTTTTTGTGCGTAAAAAAAAGTTCCTTTTGCTGTCTCAATTGTTTTAGTAGCCTGATTCAGTACTACTTATTTGACTTCATACGAGTTTCACATGTGGCATAAATATGAATACGATTTAAGAATTTTTAATTTTAATTATGAAGAATTAGCAAGATGAATTCAAATATAAATGAGACAAACTGGAAGATTATTCCTGGTGACGTTTACATGCAAATTAACTTATTTTCTATTCTTTTTGTATTTCCTATTCCTTTTTAATTAAAATGATAAAATGAAATTATTTAGCTTTTTATATATGCAAGTTGCAATAATTAGAGAGAGAGAGAGAGAGAGAGAGAGAGAGATAGATAGAGAGAGAGAGAGAGAGATAGAGAGAGAGAGAGAGAGACAGTACGTTTTTGAAAAGTACTTTTTCAAGATGGAAGATATTTCAAAAGTTTCTTTTTGAAAATATACATTTTAAAAGCGTACTTTTTAAAAGGTACTTTTTGACAGCTTCATTTTAAAAAATACTCTTTTGAAAGCTACTTTTGGAAAAGGTACATTTTGAGACATACTCTTTTAAAATGCAGTTTCTCAAAAGTACATTTTAAAATGATAGTTTTGAAAGGTTTATTTTAAAGAAGTGCTTTTTAACAAGTACTTTTTTTAAAAGTTTATTTTTAAAAGTTACTTATTTAAAGGAGCTTCTTGAAAATGATACTTTTAAAAGGTACTTTTGGAATGGGTAGTTTTAAAAGGTTTATTTCAAAGACGTGGTTTTTAAAAGAAACTTATTGAAAGGTACTTTTTGAATGATACTTTTAAAGGAAACTTTAGGAAAAGGTAGTTTAAAAGATGCGATTTTTAAAAAGTACTTTTTAGGAGGTTCTTTTTAAAAGCTACCTTTTAAAAGGAACTTCTTGAAAGGCTCTTTATAAAAGGTACTTTTTAATAGGAGTTCCTTGAAAGGTACTTTTTAAGAGGTACTTTTCGAAACGTACTTTTTATGTGTATTCATTAGAAATATTATATAAAAATTTAATTTTCAACAGATTTCTTTTCAGCTGTTTTAAACTAATTCTTGTACTACACATTTTTACCATACACTGTGCTACAAAGTAATATTTTAAAAACCATTTTTTAGAAAATGCACTTATTTTCAAATAAAAGTACTTATTTGTAATTAATTAAGGAAATATTCGCAAGGTACCTTTTAACAGGTACTTTTGAAAGGTACTTTTTAGTAATATATTTTAAAAGTATTATATCGAAATTTGCTTTTCAACAGGTTCCCTTTTCACCAGCTTCTTTTTAAAACTAACTCTTTTACAAAACATTTTTACCACACACTGTGCTACAAAGTAATATTTTAAAAACCACTTTTTAGAAAATGCACTTATTTTCAAATAAAAGTACTTATTTGAAAGGTACTTAAAAAGATTGGTACTATTTTAAAAGTGCATTTATAAAGTGTACTTTTGTAAAAAATTTTTGTTTAATGTTTCATTTTATAAGGATTTTCAAAAGGTGCTCTTTGAAAGGTACTTTTTGAAAGCTTATGGTTAAAAAAGTTTTTTTTAGAACAGTACATTTTGAAAAAGCAGTTCTCAAAAAATTTCTATTAAAAAAAGTACTTTTTGAAAAGTACTTTGAAAAAAATTACTTTTTCAAAGAGTACTTTAAAAAAAGTACTTTTTGAAGAAGTACTTTTTTTAAAAAGCACTTTAAAAACACTTTTTAAGAAAGTAACTTTTAAAAAAGTACTTTTTGAAAAAGTACTTTTAAAAAGAAGTATTTAAAAAAGTACTTTAAAAAAAGTGCTTCTAAAAAAAGGTACTTTTAAATTAAGTTCTTGTTAAAAATGTACTTTTGAAAAAGCACTTTTCTAAAAATGATACCTAAAACTTTAACGAAAAACATGTGGCGTGTTTATATATCAGGTACCATAAAATGTGTTAAAATATGATGCCACATTTTAAAATCTCTTACAAAAAAAAAAATACTTTTTAAAAAAAATACTTCTCAAAAAAGTTCTTTCTAAAAAAGTAATTCACATAAAAGTTCTTACTAAAAAAGAACTTTTAAAAAAGGTACTTTTAAATTACTTTTGAAAAAAGTACTTTACCAAAAATGATACCTAAAACTTTAGCGAAAAACATGTACCATAAAATGTATTAAAATATGATGCTACATTTTGGAATCTCTTAAAAAATTAAAAAAAAATACTTTTTAAAAAAAGTACTTTTTAAAAAAGTACTTCTCAAAAAAGTTCTTTCTAAAAAAGTAATTTTAAAAAAGGTACTTTTAAATTAAGTTCTTGTTAGAAAAAGTGATTAATAATATAAAAAAAAGTTTAATACGTTTAGCTTAATATTACACTAGGCAACAAAAAAAAATGTGTTCTTCCTTAAAATTTTTGCTGATGATTTCGATACGTATTTTATAAATGCTGATGTCAGGTGAACTCCACATCAAAGTGCTTTTTGAAAATATATTTTACAGCTGATTTCCTAAATAGTTTTTTCTAACACAATCCCGTTTAAAGTTGAACATTTTCATAAATCTTGCATTTTTAATGAAACATCCGCATGCGTTATAAATAATTTTAAGTTTTATTGCTGCAATGACATGCACAAATCCTTAATGAAAGGATGTTATAGGACCTGCTCACTTTCATAGGAGTGTGGGTGTGTGTGTGTGTATGGAAAGTGTATTTTGGCGATGAAATATGATGGCATGACGAAAGAAAAAATCAGAGATTTTTGCTAGTGAAAAATGGTTGTACCGTCATGTGAGCAGCTATTTTTTTCTTCTTCTTATTTGCTCGGGAATAGAGTGCAGCATATGCAAACTAAAGTTTGCGAGAGGAATATTTTTCTTACTATTTTAGTTTTACATAAAAAAAAAATTTTCAAGTTCTTTTTTTTTTCGTGGCAAACAGTAAATGATGCAGGATGTTAAATTTAAGCTGGATGTTGTAACATGCTGGCAAATCCTGTGGGGGGAAAGAAAGGACAGATAAATAAATAATGAGGGAATAATTAAAGACGGAACACGTATGCCGGAGAGATAGTTAAGGCATATGAATTGTAAGAAGTAATAAAAGGATGTTGCAGGGATTAGAAAAACAAAGAAAGAAATCAGAGAAGAATTAATTTCATCGTAATTTATTAATGACTCATTGAAAGTTGCCAAACCCTGGGATTGTTTCCTTTCCCATTAACTTTTCTTTTGCTAAACTTTTCCATTTTGAGATGAACTCGTGTCGTGTAACTTTCCCATAAATCAATCAATTCTGTTAAACTGTCAGCGCTGAAGTCGTTTATACGCTTAAAGTTCACATATTTAACTGGTTGGTTTTGGTTTTCTGCTTTGGAAAGGACTCTAATATTTTCCCCCAAACCTCTTGGAATTCATATCAAAAGTTTATCCAACACCCCGCACAACTTATTTAATTTTATTTAATATTTTTTTTGTTCACTTCTTTTCAGTTATTTTGCTTTTGTTGGCGAAATATTTTGCCAAGTAAATTTAAGATCCTTTTTTTCCTTTTTGCTGCATCACTTTTGGGTGGCTTAGGAAAATTTATGCTTAAACTTGTTTAAAATTTTCACAGATTAAAAAAATATGGCAGGGAGGAGTTGTGTAAAGAAGAAAAAAAAAATGATACAGAATTTTATGCAAACTTGGAAAATATTTTATTAAGCGTTAAATGAAAATAAATGAATTTTAAACTGATATTGAGATGCTTGAATAGATTGAGTGAAGTATTGCAGATGCAAGATTAATGCATTTGAGCAGCTCTTTTTATAAACGAAAAGATTTTCTTTGCGTTATAAAAAAAGCCATTTTGGTGTTACAGCTTTTGCAGTGATTTTCGAAGTGAAGAAACTTCATCAGCTATTTATTGACGGCATGTTTTTAAACGTGGGTGGTGTGCAAAATTTTAATCAAATCAATAAATTAAGAAATTGAAAACATGATTGGTTTTGCTCCATCTTGTCTTTGTTGTGACGTATGAACAATTTTTAATTGAAAATTAATCGTACGCATCCACCGTTTTTAGTAATTTTAATTCTTTTTATTCAATTTTATATGTCCCTTTTAAAAATTTCACTATGCTCTACTTATTTATATAGCCAAGTATTATTTTCTGTTCAGTATTTACACAAATAAAAATGCAGCTGCAATAATTTTGCACTGCAACTCGTAAAAATGTTGCTCTATTTGATGATTAGCTGAGGGAGCTAATTTTTATATTTCTTGTTAAGAAATATAAAAATTTAGAAAACAAATAAAAAAAGGTAATAAGTAAAATTCCTCCACTGAAACATAAAATAAAATGAATGTTAATTCTTAATCAGTTTCCGTTTGACATAAACGATTGTTGGTCGGAATAAATTTTAATAGGACAGTAAGCAAGACGGTAGAGCACAACTCAAAACTGTTGAACAGGATTCATACATTTTTTAGTTGTTATAATAGAATTTGAAAACTGTATAACAGTTGAAAATTGTATAACAGTCTGTATAACATTTAATTATATTAAAAAAAGCACTTTATAAGTTTGTAGAATACATAAAATAAACTTTATAACAGTTCGAAAGTGTATAACAGTGCTGCATAACAGCTATATAACAGTTATTTATATCAATTAAATATAATTTTATGTCTTTAACAGTCTAATATAATAGAAAAGTACGTGTAGCAGTTTTATATAATACATATAGAAAATGTATAACAGTTTAAAAATATATAACAGTCTTTAGAACAGTTATATATTTCGAAAATCGCTTTTTGAGTGTCTGGCTTATAATTATTAAAATGAACAGCAGTTTGTTAAATATTAAAGACATTGTATAACAGTTTTCAATTGCTTAAGTTTTTATTTGAATGAAATCGCTTCTTATATATCTGACGTATATGATATAATTTTTTTAACAGTCTAAAATTATAGAAAGCAGTTACATATAGAAGTGAGAACGCTTTTAATATAATATATATTGAAAATGTATAACAGTTTAAAGTTATATAATATTCTGTAGAACAGCTATATAGTCTTGAAATTGCTTTTTAAGTATCTGGATTGTACTTATGAAAATGTAAAACAGTTTATGAAATACTAAAAATATTGTATAACAGTTTTCAATTACTTAAGTTTTTAAAAAAGTTGTTTATTTTAATAAAATCGCTTTTTTAATCTCTCAAGTATATGATATAAATTTTTTAACAAACTAAAATTATAGGAAGTATGTATAGCAGTTACATATAGAAGTGAAATGCTTTTAAATTTTCCAGATTACATATAAAAAATTGTATAACAGTTTTAAATTGTATACCAGTGTGTGTAAACGTGATTTGTTTTTATGAATTTCTTTTTTTAGTTTTCCAGATTATAATTATTAAATTGTAAAACAGTTTGATAAACTTTTTATAAGCTGTATAACAGTTTTCAATCAGAAAACAGTTTGTATGTTTGTTACATAATTTTCTGAATTGGTTTTTTAAAGTTCTAAACTATAATTTATAGAATGTATAACAATTAGATAAACATATAGTAAGCTGTATAACAGTTTGCAATAGTATAACAGTTTTATGACAGTTTTTTTTTATAGTTTAAACTTACAATAAGCATTAATTTCATGAAATGTCGCTTAAATTAAAACTATTCCACAATAGTAAACTGCATAAGTGACTTTTTAAATTAAATTAGGATTTTCCAAACTAAAATATAATATTCCGGGTAGATGTTATGACAGATACTATTTAATACACCAACGCTCCTATAGTCAATTGAATGAAATAAAAACATCTTTTAGACTTCCATCATGTACGGCCTCATTCGAACACATGCTGAAGTCTATTTCTGCTGAGTCTCTCCCCCGATGTTGTTGCAACATGCTCTGGCCTTTAAATGCACCTAATCGTTGCAATCATAAAAATATTCCCATTTAAATATCCACTCGTTTAATACAACTAATAAATTTATTTATTGACAGAATGTTGCCTGGCATTCTTGTAATTGCCATTTTTATATACGAACAAAATGAAATGATTGTTAAAAAAAACTGCAAACAACACATTTAAATGCTAAATTTCAATGCAACATTTGCACGCACACTTAACGCGAACAGCAACAACAATAGCAAAAAAAAAACAAATCTTATTTGTCCAAGGGAATCTAGTTGCCAAGCCGCATAGCAAAATGCTGAGAGTTAGAAAAGGTGTAGAATAAAAAATACGTACTACAACCGGAAACAAAAACTATGCACGGAAATCCATACTTACAACCTTTTGATTACACAACAACAACAGCAACAACAACAACAACAACAGCAACAACAATGAAAAAAAAAATAAAACAGAAACGTACACAACATCAACACGCGATATAGAACTACAAGCAGTTATTGTAATGCACACACACACACACACACACACATTCCTACTTACGTATGCCACTAACACATACTTAGACAAGCGTAGCAATTGTGCATTTTTTAAATAAATAGAAACGTTGTAGCGTAACTGTCGATTGGCGGTTAAACATTGAAAATTGTGTGAATGTTTGGAGGAATATGTTGGCTCAGGAATGTGTTTCCACATGGTGGGTGTAAGTGTGTGTGTGTGTGTGTGTATTTGCGCGGGCATATGTGTGTTGTGTGCAAGAGGGTGCACTCTTGTTGTATGTTCAAGTATAATAACCATGTACGCACTTATTTCCGACGGCAAAAGTGTTAAATGTTGTTATTTGTATGAGAACTTCTACTTGCGAGCATGTGTCCGGCAGCACATTCTGTTTTGTTTAAGCGATGACCGTATTAAAAGGATTTATTGGATAATTTTTAAATGGAATTATATTGAATAATATATATGAATTATAATGACATGAATAAATATTAAAAAAAACTAGTTTTTAGGAAAGTTATGCGAAAGAAAAAACTCAATTTGAAATATATTCAACAGTTTGCTAGTGGATGACTCAAAAAATGTTCTGTTTTCTGAAAAAGATGTAACATTTTTCACCTCTTTTCTAAAAACTGGTAGTTTTTAGTGCAAACTGGCAGGAGTTTTAAAGCAGAATGATAATTTTTTGTTAGAGATGTTGCATTTATTTCTAATAAAGTCTTTATTTTGGAATGAAATTATTTAATTTTGCCATGTTCTATTAAAAAGTGCAAGAAATGTTGCATTTTTTTTTTGTAAAAAAACAGGATATAAATTTTTTATTCTTAATAAAAAAAACAAATTCTCAAATAAAACCAAACGGTTTTTCAAAAAATACATTTTAATGTCGTCCTCTTTTCTAAAAACGATGTAACATATTGGATGACTAAGAAAATGTTCTGTTTTCTGAAAAAGATGTAACACTTTTCACCTCTTTTCTAAAAACTGGTAGTTGGCAGGACTTTTAAAGCAGAAGGACAATTTTTTGTTAGAGATGTTGCATTTATTTCTAATAAAGACTTTATTTTGGAATGAAATAATTTTATTTTGCCATGTTCTATTAAAAAGTGCAAGAAATGTTGCATTTTTTTTTTGTAAAAAAACAGGATATAAATTTTTTATTCTTAATAAAAAAAACAAATTCTCAAATAAAACCAAACGGTTTTTCAAAAAATACATTTTAATGTCGTCCTCTTTTCTAAAAACGATGTAACATATTGGATGACTAAGAAAATGTTCTGTTTTCTGAAAAAGATGTAACATTTTTCACCTCTTTTCTAAAAATTAGTAGTTGGCAGGAGTTTTAAAGCAGAAGGATAATTTTTTATTATAGATGTTGCATTAAACGCTAATAAATTCTTATTTTGAAGTGAAATATTTTGATGTTGCCATTTTCTATTAAGAAGTGCGAAAAATGTTGCATTTTTTTTAAAAAAGCATGATATAAATTTTTAACTCTGAATAAAAAAACAAAAAAATTCTCAAATAAAACAAAACAGCTTTTAAAAAAATAATCTAATGTCGTTGTCTTTTCTGAAAAAGATGCAACATTTTTCACCTTTTTTTTCTAAAAACTAGAAGTTGGCAGGACTTTTAAAGCAGAAGGATAATTTTTTGTTAAAGATGTTGCATTTATTTCCTATTTTGGAATAAAATTCCCTATTTTGGAAGGAAATAACTTAATGTTGCATTTTTTGTAGAAAAAAACATGATATAAATTTCAAACTCTTAATAAAAAAATTTAGCAAATAAAAAGAAATATTTGTTATTTCGAGGGTTTTAACTTCAGCCTGTAGAATAATTTTTAAATCAGTAATTAAAAATAATAAAAATTAAAAAAACATTTTCATTTAATGTTATTTATTTGGGCATTCATCTCAATTGGTAATTAATTAACGAAATTGATTGAGAAACATTTTAAATTCTAGTGCTTCAAAAAACTAAGTTTAAGTCTCCTGACAATTTGTTGCAACAGCCATTCAAATGCAGTCATATAGACAGACATTTTTAATACCCTACAAAGGAAAAATATGTTATAAATTATTTTATATGAACAGCGCTTGATATTCATATTCATGTCATTGTGAATAAATAGAAATAGATATTATTCACAATAAATAAATAGTGTGCAAATGTGAGGTTAGGAAGTAAATTGGCTGAGAAACTTATTATTTTTTCGATACAGTCAGTCTTAGTAATACCGAAATAAAGAAAAAATATGGGAATTAATAATAAAATACAAAGTCGGGCAAATACTTAACTCTAGTGCGTTGGCCGACGTGCGCTTTTTTCACTAAACTTTGAACACTATGTTGTAGCAAAACTTTGCTAATCCAGTCATAAGGTTTTATAGCCTCAGATGTTTGTATTCTACTTAAGTAAAGCTGGTCTTTTAAATGTCCCCAGAGGACGGCGTTAAATCACAAGAATGAGGCGGCGAATCGAAAATGGGCCTCATCACTCAAGATGATTTTGTGATAAACTGTAGTATTTTTCGTTTAGTTTTTCATGCAGACAATTTCATTGATAATAAATTTCCACAATCAATTCTTTGTGTAGCATTAAAATTTCCCCACCTTTTACTTAATATATAAGAAAAATCACACCTCTTTTCTTGATGTTTAATTACATAACAAACAATTTACTTCCTAACCTCAAATTTGCCCACAATATAGAATTGTGGCTGGCAACATTTTTCACAGAAAAAAGGTGAGAAAGTGAGAGTTTCTTGTAGGTATAACAGTTTTGACATGAAGGTTGACTCTTTTGAGGTGAAGAGATCCAGTACTTTTGATGGGGGTAATTTTCATTACCGGTTTAGTGCTCAATTTGCAGTCCAAATTAAGCACTTTAAACTACTTTGGAGAAGGTTGCACACCGCTCGCACAACAACAACAACAACAACAAAAACAAAAAAAGGAAGAAGCAATAATGAAATCGAATACCTAAACTGCTGCATGCTGTTCTTATGCAACCAACCACTTACTGTTGCAGATTACACACGCGCACACACACGCGCGCACACACTTAAAACAACATTTTACGGTTGTTTCTACGTGTTTGAGTTGTTTTAAAATAATAGCAGGGACTTGCGTTTGCTATTCATTTTTGTGGTGTTTCCTTTTGTTTTCTGTATGAGAGTGTGTATGTGTGTGTTTTTTTGCCTAAATCTATACCATGCAATTTACTTAAATTCATCCTGTTACACTAATGCCACTAACACACACACACACACTCACACAAATGCAGACTAAACCCACACCCCTTTCAACTTGTTCAAATCAAATCAAACAAAACATGAATTTGTATCTCTTCGACACGAATTTCTAAAGCAGCTACACACGTAAAATGTTTTTTATTTAACTCCCGTGTTGCTGTTGAAATGTTCAAACTCAGGAAATGGGGTTTTAAAAAGTCAAGTGTTGTTGTTTTTACTTTGGCTTCAGTTAACTTCTCTATTTGAAATCTTTAATGTAAAACAAAAAGTGTTTGAATTTTTTGTGTTAAATTTTTTATTTTTTATATATTTTTTTTCATTCATTATAAACACCACCGACCGCTGTTGTTTGGCTTAACTTGGCGGATATTTTGTTTTAAGCACTTAATTGAAAATTGTACTTTTACAATATTTGAAATTGTAAAATTGCTTAACAACACAATCGCGGCAAATGTTTTAATTTTTTGTCGATATTTCTATTTTGCTGCTGTTCTTAAGCAGGTAAAAATAAAAGCGAGTGTGAATAATATTTGGAAAATTGCCCATAACGTTTAGCTGGTAGGGGCAGGATGGCGTACGAGGCGATTTTCACAAATAATAAAGTCATTTCACATTTCAACACCAGCGCGTTTAAATGGAAAGTCTGCACTGCGATTTATGTTGGTCAAGGGAACTGAATAAACTGCAGTTTGTTTGTTGAAGCAAAGAAAAATAGAGAATAATATGACCTCTACTTAATATCGGGTGTTTTTTATAGAGTGATAAAACTTTGAGTTGGCATCACTGCTTTATCTGACCACCCATTTAACAGCTGATAGTTGCTTTTTGCTTAGTTGGCTTTGACATTTTATTATGAATCGACTTACAGCAGAGCAACACGTGCAAATTGTAGAAATTTTTAATCAGAATAATGGTTCTGTTCGTCAAACTTATTCATCAAAATTTTATTTTCCGATGAAGCCCATTTCTGGCTAAATGGGTACGCAAATAAGCGGAATTGTCGCATTTGGAGTGAGGAGAATCCACAAGCTTTTGCATCCACAGAAAATTACTGGTTGGTGCGCTTTATGTATGGGCTGGCGGAGTCATTGGCCCATATGTCTTCAAAAACGATGTCAATGGTGAACGGTGTAGGAACATGATTGGAAGTTTTTTCGTACTTCAATAACCTGGCATTAATCTTGATGATATGTGGTGCCAACAGCACGGAGCAACATGCCACACAGCGGGTGCTACAATTGATTTACTCAAGGAAACTTTTAACGAACAAATAATTTCACGAAATGGCCCAATTAATTGGTCCCCAATATCGTGTGATTTAACCCCATTGGATTATTTTCTTTGGGGTTATGTAAAATCACTTGTGGAAATCAACATTCGAAGAGTTATCGGCGAGACACGGCCGCAAATGCTGCGAAAAGTTTGTGAAAATTGGTGTTCCAGATTGCGCCTTGTACGCGCCAGCCGTGGCGCCCACATGGCCGAAATCACATTTAAACATTAATGTCATAAAATTTTCTATCCAATAAAGACCGTGTCATTGATATCAAAAATATATTACTATGTTTTATTATAACTTAAACTTGTATCACTCTATAAAAAACAGCCGATATTAGGGCTTTGTGATGGCGTTCTTTCAGAACGCGGCAGGGCTGGGAAACAGTTCAGGAAATGTTAATAAATATAGAGCAAATTAGAAGTTATTAAATTATTCACTTCTGGCATCCAAGTCTCCTTTTTGCGTTGTGCTTCCGTGCGTATACTTAATATTATTAATAACATTATTCTTACGTCACACTGTACTCGCGGTTTGTTGGTGCATCTTATGTTCTTATCTACTCATAATGTGCAGGTATTTTTGCACGCTTTAGAAGCTCAATGAACTATGAAAATAAATAGTTAAAAAACTAAAATTAAATTAAAAAAATTAATTTAAAAAATAATGAACAAAAATTCAAATAGATTTTTTATAAAATTTTCAATAAATTTTTTGTAAAATTTTCAATAAATATTTTTTATAAAATTTTCAATAAATTTTTTATGAAATATGTAATAAATTTTTATAAAATTTTCAATAAATTTTTTATAAAATTTTCAATAACTTTTTTGGAAAATTTTCAATAAATTTTTTATAAAACTTTCAATAAATTTTTTATAAAATTGTCAATAATTTTTTTATAAAATTGTCAATAAGTTTTTATTAAGTTTTCAATAAATTTTTGTAAAACGTTCAATAAATTTTTTATAAAATTTTTAATTAATTTTTTATAAAATTTTCAGTAAATTTGTTATAAAATTTTCAATAAATGTTTATAAAATAGTCAATAAGTTTTTATTAAGTTTCCAATAAATTTTTGTAAAACGTTCAATAAATTTTTTATAAAATTTTTAATTAATTTTTTATAAAATTTTCAATAAATTTGTTATAAAATTTTCAATAAATGTTTATAAAATTTTTTAATAAATTTGTATAAAATTTTCAATAAATTTTTTATAAAATTTTCAATAAATTTTTTATAAAATATTCAATAAATTTTTTAAATAAAATTTTCAATAAATTTTTTATAAAATGTTCAATAAATTTTTTTTAAATTTTTAATAGATTTTTTAATAAATTTTTTATAAAATTTTGAATAATTTTTATATAAAATTTTCAGTAAATTTTTTTATAAATTTTTCAATAAATTTATTATAAAATTTTCAATAAATTTTTTATAAAATGTTCAATAAATTTTTTATAAAATTTTTAATTAATTTTTTATAAAATTTTCAATAAATTTTTTATAAAATTTTCAATAAATTTTTTGTAAAATTTTCAATAAATATTTTTTATAAAATTTTCAATGAATTTTTTATGAAATATGTAATAAATTTTTATAAAATTTTCAATAAATTTTTTATAAAATTTTCAATAACTTTTTTGGAAAATTTTCAATAAATTTTTTATAAAACTTTCAATAAATTTGTTATAAAATTTTCAATAAATGTTTATAAAATTGTCAATAAGTTTTTATTAAGTTTTCAATAAATTTTTGTAAAACGTTCAATAAATTTTTTATAAAATTTTTAATTAATTTTTTATAAAATTTTCAGTAAATTTGTTATAAAATTTTCAATAAATGTTTATAAAATAGTCAATAAGTTTTTATTAAGTTTCCAATAAATTTTTGTAAAACGTTCAATAAATTTTTTATAAAATTTTTAATTAATTTTTTATAAAATTTTCAATAAATTTGTTATAAAATTTTCAATAAATGTTTATAAAATTTTTTAATAAATTTGTATAAAATTTTCAATAAATTTTTTATAAAATTTTCAATAAATTTTTTATAAAATATTCAATAAATTTTTTAAATAAAATTTTCAATAAATTTTTTATAAAATGTTCAATAAATTTTTTTTAAATTTTTAATAGATTTTTTAATAAATTTTTTATAAAATTTTCAATAATTTTTATATAAAATTTTCAGTAAATTTTTTTATAAATTTTTCAATAAATTTATTATAAAATTTTCAATAAATTTTTTATAAAATGTTCAATAAATTTTTTATAAAATTTTCAATAAGTTTTTTATAAAATATTTAATAAATTTAAAAAAAAATCTTAAATAATACTTTTTCAAAAATAGTTTGTAAATAACACTGAGTAAAAGATACTTCATTTTATCTAGCACCCTATATTTTTTCCCTTTCACCTGTATTGGCATAGAACATACATTAAAAATTTACTCAAAAATTTCGGAAAAGTAAATTTTCAGAAGGTTCTCCTAATAAATATACATATAACAACAACACTAAGATCTATCTAGCACAGCATTTGGTTTACATGTTACTTGATGCAGAACATACATTCACAATTTACTAAAAAATATTTCTGAATTTACTAAAAAAATACAAACTGTTTTGGATACAAAATATTTTTCTACGGCAAAATCAACAAATAAAATCAGTTATAAGTATATCTATAGTTTGAAAGTTTTCGTGGGAATTTCGTACTGTAGGAAGTTGAATTTGTTTGGTTCTTAACGGTCCTGGCAATCATAAAGAGAATTATAAATTTTTGTCTATTTGATTTGGAATTTTCAAAATAAAATTATAAATTGATTTCATTAACAAAATGAAGTTGTTACCTTTCAAGAGTCGTCTGATATAAATAAAAATCCTGTGAACTAAAAATTCTGTAGAATGTTACAACGCCATGATTTCAAAGTTCACTAACCGGTCTTATCAATATATATAATTATTCCCGTTATTCAGTTATATATTTCCCATTATTTTATAACTATAAACAAACATCCATATCAAGAATTGACTACAATTATTTCGTGCAGAACAAACAATTTCAATGCAATAAACATTTTTGTGAACGTTATTGTTTCTTCCTCTTATTTATTTTAATATAAACAAATATTTGCAGTTTTATTTGACTTTATTTTTATGACAAAAAAAATGTGTGGATGAAAAAAAATATCATGCGAAATATTAATTTTCTTGTGCCAAAGAAGGTATGCTGCGATGATGATGATGATGATGAGAATGCTGATGACGATTATGATGATGATGATGTTGATTTTGTTGTTGCCAAAGAAACAACCGAACAACAAACAGCCACCATATGCAAGTAACCACAAATGTTGACATGAAACTTAAAATTGAAAAATTTTTTGAACACACAAATTTTGTTAAGCAAATATGTGCGACAGAGTGCAGAACTTAACTTGACAGAGTAATAAAATGCATGCACAACAACTTACTTTGGCAACGAGAGTGTGTGTGCATGCGTGTGTGTGTATGTGTGTGTTTGTGTATAAATATGCAAAATATTTTATATTAATTCCGTACGAAATTTGTTAAATTAAAAATAAGACATTTGAAACAACTGCCACGATTTACGTTTCTATTGCATTTGCGGTCTTGGGTGCAGCATATTTTTAATTACTTCTCGGTTCTCGCAATGCGAAATAGAAAAATTAAAATATTAAACAAATATTTCAGCACAAAGAAGTCACTCAAAGTTGCCAAGATATTTTCTTTGTTTGCTTTAGTTAAGCAAAAGTATTTGCTCATTTTGCACATTTTTAACCTTAAAAAGTTGTACGCGAAATGTAAATTGAAAAACAAGTAACTTTTTCCCTGCATTCATTCATTCATTCAGTCACTCATTTATTCATGCATTCTTTGCATTCCACTTTTGGAGTTAAGAGTTGCAAAATAATGGAAGCCAAATCTAAAGGGTGCTCAGCTGCAAATAACGCAAAAAGCTTGACAATGATGATGCTAAAATGAACATGAGAAAAAATTGTTTCTAAAATGTATGATTCTTCTTAATCGTAATCAAAAGGGAGCACTATGGGCCTGAACTTTTAAACTACATTCTAAAAAGCCCCTTCATGTGTCTTTTAATAATAATCTATAAAAAATTGCCTTTTAAAAAGCACTATTGAAGAAAGTACCTATTGAAAAAATACCTTTTAAAAAAGTACGTTTGAAGAAAGTACCTTTTAAAAAAGTACATTTGAAGAAAGTACATATCGAAAAAATAACTATTAAAAAAGTACGTTTGACGAAAGTACTTATTGAAAGAATACCTTTAAGAAAAGTACGTTTGAAGAAAGTACCTATTGAAAAAATACCCTTTAAAAAGTACGTTTGAAGAAAGTACCTATTGAAAAAATACCCTTTAAAAAGTACGTTTGAAGAAAGTACCTATTGAAAAAGTACATATTAGAAAAATACCTAGTAAAAAGGTACCCTTGAAAAAAGTACCTTTTGAACAAAAACCTTTTAAAAACTTGCCTTTCAAAAAGTACATTTCAAAAGAAGAACTTCAAAAATGAAAAAGTGTATTTTCAAAAAGCAACTGCTAAGAGTGGTAACCTTTAAAAAGTGCCATTTGTAAAAGTACCTTTTAAAAATTACTTAAAAGTACCTCTAGTGTCTTTTAACAAGTATCATTAAGAAACTGCCTTTTAAAAAAGTACTTTTTGCAAAATTAACTTTTAAGAAAGTGTCTTTTAAAAAGTACTTTTTGAAAAAATGCCTTTTGAAAAAGTATCTTTAAAAAAGTTCCTTTTTAAAAAGTACTTTTTGAAAAAGTATCTTTTAAAAGAGTACCTATTAGAAAAGTACCAATTAAAAAAAAATTATTAAAAAAAATATCTATGAAAAAAGTACCTTTTGAAAAAATGTCTCACAAAAGTACCTATTAGAAAAGTACCTATTGAGAAAAATTATTCAAAAAATATCTATGAAAAAAATATCTTTTTAAAAAGAACCTTTTGAAAAAGTAGTTCCTAATAATCCATCTTTAAAAAACTATATGTAGAAAAGAATCCATTAGAAAGGACCACTCCAAAATAGTATCTTTGAAAAAAGTACGTTTCGAAGAAGCATGTTTCAGAAATTATGTTTTGGAGAGGTACTTTTTAGAAACTATTTTTTGTAAAAAAGTACCTTGTGAAAATATACTGTTTGAAAGACTGGCTTATAAAAAAGTGCCTTTTAAAACCGGCTCTTTTAAAAAAATCCTTTTCAAAAAATGCATTTATAAAGAGTTGCTATTGAGGAAAATCCCTAGAAAAAATACGTTCTAAAGAATTTCTATTCAAAAAAGCATTTTTCCAAAAACATTAAGAAAGTTTTACTTACAAAAACACCTCTTCCAAATTTTTAAAACCTAAACCTTTTAAAAAGAGGTGAATAGGTAACTTTTAAAAATTTTTTTCCTAAAAGTACTTTTTCAAAATACAACCTTTCAAAAGGTATTTTTAATAATGGTAAATCCCATTCTTTAAAGAAATCTTTTAAAATTTGTAAAATCATAAAGTTTTAAAATTTAGGATTTAAAAAATTTATTTATAAATTTACTTTTGTACGTTTGACAAAAAGTACCATTTAAAAAGGGGTGGCAGCAAATATTTTTAAAAACTTTATTAAAAAATTTGGTGTAAAAATAATCTTTTGAAAGAACAACTTTTTATGAAGGAAAATAAGGATTAAAAAAGAATATATTTTGGGATTAATTGTGTCTTTTTAAAAATAGATTTTTGAAGAAAAATATTTTAAAGAAATCGCCGGTCAAAATCTTTATCGAAAATTTAAACTTCTAAAAGAAAAATTTGAAATAATTAATTTCTTACGAAATACTTTTGAGAAGTCCTTTTCATAATTATTTGAATTTATTTAAAATATTGTTATATTTTGAAACGATTTGTTGCTGTTGCATCCCATTGTGCATTATTATAATGATTACCATCGTTTTGTATCTATTTATTTCCCTGCCTGCCTGCCGGTGCGTTCGTGTAAAAGCGTGTTGTGCGTAAATTTGTTTTATTTTTCTTTGCACCAAAAGAATTTTTTTATTTATTCTCTTGTTGCCTGTTTTCATTTAAATGTTTAGTTATTTATTCTTTTATTTGTTTTTGTTCTGTTCTCTCATTATTTGTTGGCTGTTTTCCATCTTTTATTGTCTTTATCTTGCGGTTGTCGTTTGTGTGCAAAATTTCTTGCTACTTTTCCATTTCAGCTGAGGTTTTTCAAAACTCAGTTTCTTATCTGTTCACCTTCTCTTCCTACTTCTATCCTTCGTCTCCTCCTCCTCCTCCTCCTCCTCCTCATCCTGCTGCTGCTGCTTATCGTTTTCCTCGTGGCCTTAACTGTTTCCAGAAGTCTCTCCATGTTGTTGTGCTGCATGTTTTTGGATGCATCTGACAGTTTTCATTAAAATATATTTTTGTACTCATGAAAATTGCAAACATTTTCGCACTGGTGACTGGCTGTTTGTTGTTCTTGCAAGTGTCACGAAAGTATGATGCGGTTGAAGTTAAAGAGATAGTTAAAACAAATAGAAATGCCGTCAAGGAGGCAGGGGGATTGTGGAAGAGACAACAATTACCTTGAGCATATTTTCAGGCGCATTATTGTTATTGTTTTATTATTAATATTCTTATTAAAAATATTGTTAATATTAAATGTTTGTTAAGAATGGAAATTTTTGGAAAATTTCCAAATAAAAAATATAAGATATGGGTCATTCCATGCCAAGTCGACAAAATAATACACCCGATACATTTCAATTTTAAATATTAAATTCGGTCAGAGTCTCTAGTTCATTCTGTTTGGCATTTATAACGCCGGAAAAAAATCAAATAAATTTGTTGCCAAAATTTTCGAATTCAAAAATTCATAATTTCGTCGAATTCGTCGAATTTGTCGAATTTGTTCTGTTCATATTTTCAATATTTCGCAAACTTTCCTGTTAAAAAATATAATTCTTCTATCATTTTAGAATATGGGACTACAAAAATGATAACAAACGTTTTTTGCAAAAATGTACTATCTGTCAAAACAAAAGTTTTTGGCAAAAATGTACTATCTGCCAATTTTTTTATTATTCAAAAATGTATTCAATATAAAGGAATTTTGAAAACAAATTCCGAATGAGATTCTAGAAAAAGTGTTCGTGAAAAAATTTTAATTTTTAAAATTGTCTTTATTTAGCAAAAACTTTTAATAAAGAAAAATAAAACGTTTCAGTTTTCTGAAGTCATTTTAAAATATATAAAAAAATATTCCATTCCAAGATAAGTTAAATATTTTTTTTATTTATTTCAAATTTTTAAAAAGTTTAAAAAGAAATTATTAATATATTTTCTGTTTCAGTTAATTTCTTACTGAATCATAAAATACAAAATATCTGTAGATTTTGTGGGTACAAAAAAAATTAATGAGTAAATACCCATGGCGTATGAGTTATATGTTACATTATATTTAATTAACCCAAATACGCCCCAAACGACTAAGAAAATAAAAAAATTTTGTTAACTAATTTGTCATGCACATATTTGTGGTACACTTTTGGCATGGTCTCGTCCATTAATATTAAAAAATAAATATATGATTTGAAAGGTATTTTGATGTAGATATGCACACCTTAAACATTAAAAAAATATTTTGTTTGAAAAAGTATTTTAAATTAGTAGCAAATAAAGAATATTTTACCATATCGTTTCCATTTTGTGGTAGAAAAGGCTCAAAATTCACTGAAACGGGACCACTGGAAATCGGCTGAAAACGGTCATACTAACGCACACATACACACACACACACACAGATAGTGACGCGTTCTCATAATTAGTCAGGAAAGCTTCCTGCGACCTCTCAGTTTTTTAAAACAGGGTAAAACCAATAACTTCCCGTTGTTAAGAAGTCTTAAACTTTCATACCGGGCAGTTAAAAATATGGTTTCATATAAGTCTTCAGAGTAAAATAAAGTTAAATCTTAAAAAATTTTCACCATCCAGGGTTAAATTATTTCGGCATTTCAAAAGTTTATGTAATAATGTGGAATATGAGCTTCTTTTACTTTTAATGACATGGACTATCAAAGTTCTTTTAATTTTTTTTTTTTGTAGAGTTGATTAAACACCAGGCTTTTTATAGTGTTTTTAGTTTGTAATTTTTAACTAAAAAATAAGGCGGCATACAAAATTATTAGAATAGAATTTATTTGCCCTGAAACATTCAGGGATGTGAATTATTTGAAAGTTTTTATCAACTTGTTGTGCCTTCTCTCTCTTTCTCTCCTTCGATTAATCGTTTTACAAACTGTTTTTAGTTTTTCACACGAACAGGGGGTGGGGTGCAGGCAAAAATAAGAAATACGCGGCAGTTGATGAATTTTTAGCTAAAATAACGGCGGTTTAAAATATTGCCTGCAGTAACACAAACGAGGGCTGTAGCCTCAAATAAATTCAATTGCTTTGTAAGTCGATTATAACGCTAAGTGCACAGGATTAATAAACGGCTTATAAGGCTGTTATATGTGACAATTTCATTACTAAAATAAATAACTTGTTTGTTTTTTCTAATAACAAACACACTCCTGGAAGCTGTGGGCAGACAAGTCGTCTTCAATTATGTCCTGCAGCACCGTCTTATCAATTTATAATTGTTTGTATGTCGTCAAATCTTACAATATTGTATTATACAGCAACTGTCTTGAAATGTGCAGCTGATTTAGCTGCTGTAGGACCTCGTATTTTATCTTAATAAAATCCGTTACACTTTACCAAACCACGTTGGATACTTTTTTTTTATTTCTTTTTGGGAGCACTAAAACTAGAAACTAAATCACTTTGACTTGGCAGTTGTTGTTTCTGCTGCTGTTGTTGTTGTTATTGTTTTTTTCACCCCTCTGCATCTCATAAGTTTTTTGTTAGTAAATTGAAAATGCATACGTGCCTGTCCTTTTTGTTGTTTTTGTTTTTGTTAGTTAACAAAAACCCGTAACATAAATTTTAATTTTCATCTAGACTTCTTCCAGCCACATACACGTAAATAATATTTATTTTTTTGTTTCTCTCTCTCTCCCTCTCTCTCAGCTTTAATAGCAGGCACAAAAACACATGATAAATCTCATTTGAAACGGCAACTGCATTTACAACATCTCGTGGTCGTCAGCAGCTCAACTATTTTTATGGCTGCTGGTGCTGCTGCGTTAGTTGTTGTGGCGCGCTTTGGGGTCGGGTTTGAGTAATTTTAGCGGGAATGCCTGCCAACGCTATGAAACACTAGTTTTTAGTTTTAATGGATTTGTTGCTGTTATTCTTGTTTTTGTTGTTGTCGTTCCCTTACCTGCACTCTCGCAATCAATTCATAAATATTCATATTTTCATTCGATATTGTTTTTTCTTACTTTTAGATCGCTTTTTGAAATTGAAATGCAAGAACTTGGAAAACGTAGTCAAGGAAAAGAGGGACGAAAAGATAAAAGACGAATTTCCAGAAATGCTATTTTGATTAAATGCAAAGTGAGTACTTTTATTTATTTAATTTAAAAAGTAACAACTCCTTAAATATATTTACGGGCAGAAATTGTCCACAACTTTTACACACCGCACATGGGGACCGTTTGCTAATTTAGCTGGACATAATTTATTTTCACATAATATTGATTTCGAAAATTGTATAGTGAACTCGCAAAAATATGGAAAATGGAACTAATGACTTGTTCTTTTCTGGAAAATATGTAAAATTTTTTGACTTCTTTTTGATAAAGTAGCAATTTAGAGGAGTTGCAACTCCATAATTAAATTGCGCAAGGAATGTTGAATTGATTTTTAGCAGGATTCTTATTTTCAAATGACAAAATCTTGCCATTTCTATTAAAAAGTGTAAAAAATTTTGCATTTTTTCACTTCTTTTTTAAATAGTAGGAGTTTGGAGAAGTTGAAGCTCCCTAATTAAATTTCGTAAGGAGTGTTGTATTGATTTCTAGCAGGTTCCTTATGATAAAATGACAATATGTTGCCATTTAAATTAAAAAGTGTAAAAAATGTTGCACTTTTCACTTCTTTTTAAAAAAGTAGCAATTTTGAGTAGTTGAAACTCCATAATTAGATTTCTTAAGGATTGTGGTATTGATTTCTAGCAGTTTTTTATTGTCAAATGGCAAAATGTTGCCATGTAAATAAAAAAGTGTAAAAAATGTTGCATTTTTTCACTTCTTTTTTAAATAGTAGCAGTTTGGAGGAGTTGTAATTCTATAACTAAATTTCTTAAGGAATGTTGTATTATTTTTTAGCAGGTTTTTTATTGTCAAATGAAAGAATGTTGCCATTTTCTATTAAAAAGTGTAAAAAATGTTGCACTTTTTTCTAGAAAAAAAAGTTTCATAAAATCAAAATTAAAAGAATTCGTTAGCAGAACTATTTCTAGCTCTGAATATTTATACACATTTTTTTTTTATTGTTGCCATACTTTTGTTTAGGACATGCAGGTTTCAGTGTGGGCGAAATTATTTGTCACCGTCTGTTTTTGTGAACCGTGACATAAAATATGATGAGGAAAAATAATGCGAATATTAAAAGATATAGATTAATTGAAGTTTAATAACAAAAATTTTTTTATGCCGTCCCTTTTGATTACTCATTCCATGGACAACGTTGCCAGACTTGGAATTTATTTCATAGATTTTGCAAACATTTCAAAGAGTGTTGTGAAGTTCGTGGAACAGTTTATGTGTTAGTATTGTTTCCCTTTTTAAAAATTGAAAAAAAAAATTAATTATAGTATTTTATTTCCGTGACGCACGCTACAATATATGAAATTGATTTGCTAGAAATTTTATAGCGCCAACACAACGATTTGAAACTTAAATCGTTTCAACTTGAAAACTTCTTTAAATTTGTTCTACTTTACTTTTTTTATTTTAAACAGAAAATTTTCAATTCCTGGTATCCTAGAGGACAGCGTTGTATGCCAGTCAAATACTTTCCGTAGTCGTTGAAAAATGTCCTTAAAGATTAACTGGAACTGATGAAATATTAAACTTTACGAGTTTTAATTTAAAAGCAACTAAATCTTTTTGAAATTAAATTCTCAGTTTGAAGAAAATGTGTCATAAATTATTTTCTGTTTTTGGTGAAGTAATTTCGTACTCACACATACACACACACATATATACACACATCTAAGGGAGTCCGTGTTGTAAAATCCCCTAAGCAAAATTTACAGTTTTCATTTCAATACTTCAAATTTCATTGAATGGAATTCAATAATGCGACGACTTCTACTCTGCTTCAGCCACAGCCACTCGTCTACAAACGTTTTGCTTCAGCAAATATCTGCTGCTGCTCCTGATTCCGACTGGATATTGAATTTTCTTGCCACTGACTATTTGGCCTGTTTTGCTGTGGATGACATTAAAGCCTTTTCATTAACATTTTGTCAGCCATTAAAACTTAATTAATGCCATAATGGCTTTCGAATGAGAGTGAGTGGGGCACATTGTTGGGGCCACAACACAATCACAAGGGCTGCCAGCGCTGCAGAGTAATTCAACGGATGAAGGGGATACAAAAAATGAAACCTTGAAATTTATAGGTTTCATCAAAATCCTTGAAAATATTAATGCGTCCAAGAAATTTGCAACAGCATTGAATGGCGGATTAAAAGCAAAAACAACTTAAAGTTAAGTTTGCTGGGGATTATTTTTATATCCAAGAAATTGTTAAACATAAACGATTTAATTGTTTTCAATTAATTTTGAGACAGAACTTAAGTAGTCGGCCAGTTAGTGTTTAACAAAAGCGGCAACAAATTGTTTTAGGATTTCAAGAGATACGATGTTATATTTCTTTAACCTTAACTTGTCATTGTTAGGAGCGTTTGTGTGTGTATGTGTGTGCATGTAGTTTGCTTTGGCATATTTTTGGGCTCGATATTTATATGCCACATATTTCCCATATCCTCTTGCAGTTGCTTTTAATAAAAGAACTTAATAAATTTTTATTGCTAAAACAACCGCAGATAACTTAAAGCAAAACAACGGAGCAGCAAAAAAAAAAAAAAAAGAACAACAGCAACAGCAACAGCAACAGGATTAAAAGCATAAAAAGTCGAGCAAAAAAAATTTTTTTTTGTGTATAAAAATATTTTGCAACTGCAACAACATTTTCGAAAGAGATGAAGTGGCAAAGTAGAAAACCAACCAAAACTTTTAGATGTAAAACTTTTAACCACAACAACAACAAATTAAAATAAATCAAACGGGCTGTTGGCAAGCAGCAACGAATGGTAGGAACGCTACTCTGCTGTGAATAATTTCATAATTTTTATTTATAATTGAGTTCAGTGAATTATTAAAAATTATTTGAAAACGATTAATAAAATGTTGGTTTTATGAACGAAGAGCTAAATTTTTCATTTATCAGTTCAAAAAATAGAATTAAATTTACATATTTTGAAAGCTCAGGTCTCCAGTGGCGCACTATTTCTTGAGTAAATCTGACTCCCTTTTCTTGTGGTACATGTTGAAGCGTTGTTGGTATTCATTAACCCTGCTGAAACATATACGGTTTGAACGGTATTTTCGTGTAGATAAGCACAATATAAATTTAAAGACGGCGTATAGATTCTTGGTACGTTTGGCTATTTTGGCACATTTTCTCATGAGCAAATGTGACACCGGTTTTTTGTGGTACATGTTTAGGTGTTGTTAGTATTCATTAACGCTGCTGAAGCATATACGGTTGGAAAGGTATTTTCGTGTACATGCGCACAATGCAAATTTAGAAACGACTTATAGAATAATGGCCCGTGTGGCTTCTCTGGCACATTATCTCATGTGCCAATGCAACTCCCTTTTCTTGTGGTACATGTTGAAGCATTGTTGGTATTCATTAACCCTGCTGAGCCATATACGATTTGAAAGGTATTTTTGTGTAGATACGCACAATATAAATTTAAAGACGACATATAGATTCTTGGCACGTTTGGCTCATTTGGCACATTTTCTCATGAGCCAATGTGATGCATTTTTTTGTGGTATATGTTTAAGTATTGCTGGTATACGTTAATATTTATGAAACATATACGGTTGGAAATGTATTTTTGTGTACATGCGCACAATGCAAATTTAGAATCGACTTATAGAATGGTGGTCCGTCTGGCTCTTTTGGCCATTATCTTATGAGCAAATGTGACACCGGTTTCTTGTGGTACATGTTTAGGTGTTGTTGGTATTCATTAACGCTGCTGAAGCATACACGGTTCGAAAGGTATTTTAGTGTACATGCGCACAATGCAAATTTAGAAACGACTTATAGAATAATGGCCCGTCTGGCTTCTTTGGCACATTATCTCATGTGCCAATGCAACTTCCTTTTCTTGTGCTACATGTTGAAGCATTGTGGGTATTCATTAACCCTGCTGAAACATATACGGTTTGAAAGGTATTTTCGTGTAGATAAGCATAATATAAATTTTGTATATAAATACGTTAAACATATTTTTGTGGTACATAATTAGGTATTATTAGAGCTCAGAAATATTAATGAAACATATACGCCTTAAAAGGTATATGCCTGTACATACGCACAGTGCAAGTTTTGTAAGAAAATTAGCTACAGTTATTTTGTGGGACATTTAGCAACATTTATAAAACTTAGTTTTCTTAAAAGGTATTTTCGCGAACATCTGTTCAATATATTATTTCTCTAAAAATATGTCACTTGTAATTTTGTGGTACATGTTTAGTTATTGTTATGGTCCAGCAATATTGATGAAATATATACGGTTGGAAAAGTATGGTTTTGTACATCTGCAAAATATAAATTTTGTTTACACATGTTTTTGTGGTACACCTTTTGGTGTTATTTTGCCGCACTGGTATTAATGAAATATACATTGATCAAATGGCACTTTTCTGTAGGTATGCTTAACACAAATATTGTGCAAAAATCTTAGCACCTGTTATTGTGGTGCATGTTTGAGTTCCGTAGTGTGCAGTAATATTGATCAAACACATAAGGCTTCAAAGATATTTTAGTGAAGAAGTGCACAATAGAAATATGACATAGAAATAAGCTAAAAATTTTTTTTTAGTACCATTTTAAACATTATGTTGTCCAGCGATATTGATGAAACGTACCTGTTTCGAAAGGTACTTTTATGTAGACATGCACACAATATTAATATTTTTAATACTTTAAAAAATGTTTCTTTTTCTAAGTTATTTTAAAATTTCTTGAAATTTAAGCGGTTCGAATCGATTCACATTCACAGGAAATCTAAGTTCGGTAATAGAACCCTTTGTAACGCCATCAGTTTGGTTGAAATCGGTCAAGCTGTTCTAAAGTTATAAGCAGGTCACATACAAACACACACACACATCCATACATATATTGTAACGGGTTCTCAGAATTGGTCAAGGAAACTTTCTAAAGACCTAAAAATGTCGAGATCTGATGAGAACTTGAACTTCGGATCCGGATAAAACCAATAACTTCCCGACTTTTGAAAAGTTGAAATTTTCGTAGTGCGAAAATAAAAATGGTATTTTAAACAGCTGGTGGTTTTCTGAAAAAAATTCTATAAAATCGGTTAAAAGTGAAAAAAAAAATATTTCTCATGATGGCCTCAGTGTCAACTTGTGCCGCATTTCATATAAAAATCAGTTGAAAAAAAAATCGTCTCTAACAAGTTAATTAAAACACAAAGACTGCATAGTGTAGGGTACCCGATTCGAAAGGGCGAAAAAAGCACAACTACAACAATTTCAAAGTAATTCAAAATGCTTATAACCCAAAGGCTTAAGAAATATTTAATGCACATTTTGAAGTTTCAAGCCGGAGCGGCAGCGCAAAACGAGCAGAAGAACAAGATGAAAAACCGTACCAACAGACGGTCCCACAGACAGACAGACCGAACTTAGAAAACAAAGTTTTCTTTTTCAAGTATTTAAAACTACTTAAAGCAGAATTTTAACGCGTTTAATTTTATTTTACATTTCCAAGTGATTTGAAACGTTACGACTGCCATAAAATGCTGATGATCGTCAAATAGGGGAAGCAGAAGTTTAAGGCTCGAAGAATTTTAAGTGTTTAAACACAGTCCCCATTTGCCTCTGTCCGGCCATTTGAGTTTGAACTCAATTTTTATTTCTTAAAATATTACAAATAATTAAAAAAATTGAATTGTTGCGAAAGAATTTTTATGGATGACGTTTTATTGCTTTTGCATTTTGGCTTATGCGGTAATAAATTTCTGGCGAATTATTTCACCAAAAATTTTTAAAACACTTAACACTTTTTATTAACAAATAAAAATAATAATCGTAAAACATTTTTAGTATTCATTATTTGTATCCTTATTATCCTGGATGACATCAAACTCAAATATATCATGAATATATATCATATTCCTATTGTCACAGTGGGGCAAATGTGGGTAGCAAATGTTGTGTAATATTTTCATAAGCAACACCAGCCTACGCTGCTACTTCTATTCTCATAAAATAAAACAATTATTAGTCCTGCTCATGGTTCAAAAAAAAAAGACTTTTAAAATTTTAAAATCTCACGGACTTTCTACTCTAATTCCCCGAAATTTTTCTGGAAACTTCATTCTGCTGCAGGAGAAACCCACATCATATTTTAAGACCTTCAATTGTACGTGTAACAGGTCCTGTAAAGTGGCATCCTTCCCCACAAAATTCTGTGACGAAAAAAAATTAGTTGTCTGCTTGTAAATGGGACAGTTTCTAAATTTTAAAAGGAAAAGTCTTAACGTTTGCTTTCCTATAAGAAACATATAGAACAAAAATCCCACAAAAAGCGTTACACATATTTTATTGTGGTACACTTTTAAGTGTCTTATCGTTTATAAAAATCAATAAAAAGTATATCAAATGAAAGGTATGTGTATGTAGATAAGTAACACAGAAAACTTAAGTACTTATAAATACCTCTTACACTTAATTGTGGTACACTTTTAGGCATCATTTTAGCCACCAATAGTCATTAAACATATAGCGTTGGAAAGGGATTTTTGAGCAGTTGTGTAACATATAAAATTGTTCTGTACATATGCGAGATTTGTTCAGCAAAATAAGGTGAATTTTTGAATTTCACGAGCTGCTTAAATTCGGGTAGCGCTTTTAATTTTTCAATCGTCTCGAACATTTTTTCACACTTTCATGTATTGCGTTCAATGGATTAGTATGTTTCTGGAATATTTTCACCTATTCATCTGCTTTAATTGATTTGTGAGAGCCATAGTAGTGTTTTTCGCCACCAGCGCTTTTTCTTTTAAAGCTTGGGAATTTTAAAAAAATTTTGTGAAAAAATGGAATAAAAATCTTAAAAGCACTACGAGTCATACTGAGTCAGAAAGAATGTTTGCAGGTGGCACAAAGAATGTCGAGATCGTGTGCCTGATGATGCTTGTCCTCGACAATTTTAAAAAACTTCTGGCACAAGTGTGTCATATCGGAAGTAGGGCTATTTTGAAAACATCCAAATAAAAATTGATGTAAAAATAAATATTTTCTTATTAAAAAAATGGATATTAAGAATATCTCGAAAATATGGAATACTTATTTTGGTGGACCACTTTAAGCCTCGTAATGTGCTTCAATATGAATGGAAAATATATTTTTTGAAAGGTATTTGTGTGTAGGTGTGCATAATTTAAACTTTAAATACATATAAAGATGGTGCTCATAGTTTTGAGGTACATTTATTTTGGTAGTACCATATTAAGTATTTTATCATGGTCCAATATTGATGAAACATATATTTTTGGAAAGGTATTTGTGTGTAGATTTGCACAGTTTAAACTTTAAAAACACTTAAAGATGGCGCTCAAAGTTTTGAGGTACACTTGTTTTTGTGGAACAATATTAAGGCTTTTAACGCACTCCCATATTGATGAACCATATATTGTTTAAAAGGTATTTGTGTGTAGATGTGCAAAATATAGATTTCAAGAACATACAAAGATGGCGCACATAGTTTCGTGGTACCCTTATTTTGGTGGAACAATATTAGGCCCCTTATCGCGCTCTAATAATAATGAAACATATAGTTTCGGAAAGGTATTTGTTTGTAGGTGTGCATAATTTAAACTTGAAATACATATAAAGATGGCGCTCAAAGTTTTGAGGTACACTTGTTTTTGTGGAACAATATTAAGCCTTTTAACGCACTCCAATATTGATGAACCATATATTGTTTGAAAGGTATTTGTGTGTAGATGTGCATAAAATAGACTTCAAGAACATACAAAGATGGCGCACATAGTTTCGTGGTACCCTTGTTTTGGTGGAACAATATTAAGCCCCTTATCACGCTCTAATAATAATGAAACATATAGTTTCGGAAAGGTATTTGTGTATAGGTGTGCATAATTTAAATTTGAAATACATATAAAGATGGCGCTCATGATTTTGAGATACACTTATTTTCGTGGAACAGTATTAACCATTTTATCATGGTCCAATATTTATGAAGCATATATTTTTTGAAAGGTATTTGTGTGTAGATGTGCACAATTCAAACTTTAAATACATTTAAAGATGGCGCTCAAAGTTTTGAGGTACACTTGTTTTTGTGGAACAATATTAAGCCTTTTAACGCACTCCAATATTGATGAAGCATATATTTTTTGAAAGTTGTTTGTGTGTATATGTGCATAAAATAGATTTCAAGAACATACAAAGATGGCGCACATGGTTTCGTGGTACACTTTTAAATACCTCATTATCTACGAATGTTGATGAAAGACATATATGATGTAGAGGTATCGCATCTTGTATAAACTTTCATAAAACAAAATTTTACGAACAACAAAATTATATCGCCTACTCTTGTTTTAGTAATAAATATTATATAATCTAACTTTTTGTGTAATAAGTCCCACTGTGCTGCTATTTGAGTATCACTATACCCAACCAGCAAACACACGAGCATATACATGTGACACTTGAACAATAAAACAAACTATAATTATTACAAATGAGTTGATATATTGCGAAAGAAAGAAAGAAAAAATATTGTGAATAAATACAACAAATAAGTTATTTATTAAAAATATAAACGAATTAATTATTTATTCATTTCAATTTATGTGCAACATTAGTAAAATGAAAATTTCTCATATGGCGATTGTTATGATGGCTGCCGGGATGTGTGTGTGTGTGTGTGTGTGTGTGCGTGCGTTGGGCTGCAGGACTCGAGCAAAAAAATTAAAATAAATAAAATTTAGGTCAAAATTTTCACTCAAAACCATAAAACAGCCACTTGTAAATTTTTTCTTTTCAATTTATAAAAATAGAAACGAAATCATAAAATAAATTACAGGAAAATGATTACGCATGTTGGTAAATTTTTGAAATAGACCACAATTTAATGAGTTTGGCTGACCAGGACGAAACATTTAGGAAAATTAAATAAAATTGTGTGGCGTGAAAAAATAAAGTAAAATAAAATCAAATAAAATAAATAACAAATAAAAAAATGTGCACGACTCTCGACTGGAGAGTGTTGGGATTGATGGAAAATACTGGAGTGTTTCGTTGTGTTCGATTTGAAGCGCACAAGTTTATAATTGAAATTTATTCACACCTTCGCGTATCGCTCGAGTGTGTTGTTTTTGGTAAATATTTAACTAATAATTGCAGCGGGCTATTGTTTATATCGAATTGTTTGTGCTCGTGTGTTTAGGTAAGTTTGCGTGGTGTAGAGTGGCCGGCTTATGATGCGTTCCTTATTTGTGTTTGTTCAACCAGCAGTTGTTTTGATCATGTAAAATTCTCACATGTTGGCTGCTTTTGAGGTTTAAGATTTTTATTTATTTTATGCGAATTGCCAGCGATTCCTGGTATTCAAATTTAGAATTAATTTCAGAATTAAATATTAAAAAAAAAAAAAAAAATTTTAATACAATTTTAATCCTTTAAAAAACTTTTGAACAAAAAATTAAATAAAAAATAAAGTAAGAAATAAAATAAATTGCAGTTGCATAAACTTTTTTATATCCTGCCATTGTATCGCTGTTATTTCAAGGTGTCCTTGTGTGCGTTTTACAAAATGTATGTCAATTTATTTATATTAAAAAAAACTGCACAAGTAAAACAAAAGAATGTTTGCACTCTTTAAACGCTGAAGTATCATTAAAATAACATTAAAAGTTAAAGAAAAGAGAAAAAAAGAAAAGAAAAACAACAACAACAACAACACCCATAAAACGAAGTGTCATTATTTACAAAAGCGAAAAAGTATTGAAAATCAAAGTGTCGTGTATCCTTGAAATTTACATTCACCAATACTTTGCCATTGTGTCATTTTATTTGTGTACATGTTTGCGTAATATGCGCAGCATTACTTTGTTACTCCTCTTTCTTCGTTTCGTTGAGAAATAATCCTTCAATATCCTTGAATTTAACACTCACACACCGACAAGTGTATTTAATTGCTGATAAATTCAAGTATTTTCGGTTAAATTACAACTCTGCATACACGGGAGGCGAAAGATATTAATATTTTATATCAGTCAATTGCTGCAGACAGTGGATGAAAAAAAAGTGAAGTCCTTTCGATTTCAGACTCTTTTTGAATAATATATTTTAGCGAAATCGGTCTTGGAACGCCAACACAAGCGTAAGCGAGATGGAGCCTTAATCTCGTCAATCATTGTCAGGTAATTCTTATGCTCTCCAGTCAAGCATCTAGTTTCGTTTGATGTCTGAAGGTGCAGCAAAATGAAATATTAAGACGCAGGACTGCGAGGTCGGCGTAGGTCCCGAGTTCGCCTGCACAATCAGTCATGGATGTGGAGTGCCGAATTTTTCTGGATTGTGTTAATTGTTGTCGCCTTGTCTCAACGACGAAGGCAAAGCACTAGTCGCTGAGCGCTACCGCTAGTGATTAATACCGTCATGTACTAAAGAGCTGATTGCAGCGCTGTGCTACATCGCTACCTGTAGTAAAAATAATCACTGGCGAAGTAAAAAAAGTAACAATTGCTACACCCAAATTCTGTTTCCTCTATTCCGTCTTCATCTGTCCTCTTAACCCAAACCCCTGCTTTCCTAGTTCCAGCGCAATGCACTGCATATAGAGGGGTCGCCCCCTAAGTGCTGGTCCTACTCATAAAAAAAACCTACAGGCATCGTTATTGTAGCGAAAGTTTGCCTGCAAAAAGTAGTTACAAGAAATTCTCTGACCTCTCAATTTTATTCGTCTATTCCCTCCGTTTATAAGTTCAGGAGAAAAAATGGATCACATAAGTAGGGTTCACAGACTGTCATATTGATGACTGACTACAGAATAAAATACAGAAAATTATTTTTGGGATCAGAGTCCAAGCGGTAAACACTCTAGAGAATAGGAAACAAATAAAGCAAAAATAATGAAATAACTTAATGTTGGGATTTCGAAAATATCCTTTGGGAATACGCGGGGATCTTAGATGCCAACCACTTTTGTTTTTCTCTGCAGTAAAAACTATTTTGTAGTATTTTCTTTTAAGGCCTTTTATAACTGGCAACAATTTTAATAAAAGAATTCAATTATAATTTTAAAAAAATTTTTTATATTATTTTTTAAATTCTTTTTATAATATTTTATTTAAAAAAAATTTTTTTTTACTTTAATAGTCCGTTAGAAAGCCTAATTTTTTTATGAAATTGTTCATAATTTAAATAAAGATATACAAGAACTTGTGATAGGAAATCACATATCAACTTCATGCCTTGTAGCGTGCGTCACGGAATGTAAGATTAATTTTTTTACAATATCAGTAAAAAGAACTTTTTTAAAATGGTTTATAATTTCTTAAAACATTTAAATCCCGCATTGCAGCTAATGAAAACATTAAAAATCCTCAATAAAAAGTAATCAAAATTGTGCATATCGAATTTTGTAGCGTGCGTCACGAGCCATCTAATCTTTTGTAAATATATAAATTATGCATGAAATATCAGCTGTGTGCAGTGTAGCGAGCGTCACGGAATATAAGAATATTGTTTACACTATCAATAGAATGAATTTTTTTCAAGAGGTTTATAGTAGGCTTATAATTTTCTTACAAAATATTTATAACCTGCTTTGTAGCAAATAAAAATATTAAGAAATTTTTAATAAAAATTTATGACAACATTGCATATTGAATTTTGTAGCGTGCGTCACGAGCCATCCAATCTTTTGTAAATATTTAAATTATGCATGAAATATCAGATTTATGCAGTGTAGCGAGCGTCACAATGTAATACAAGATTATTTCTGTAGAATGAATATTAGTAGAAGAAATTTCTTCAAATTGTTTTATCTATTTATAAAAAATTTAAAGCAAATAAAAATATAGAAAATCTGGAATACAATTCTTTGAAAATTTTTAATATTGAATTTTGTAGCGTGCGTCACGAGTAAACTAAACTTTTGTAAATATTTAAATTAGGCATAAAATCTCAGATCTATACAGTGTAGCGTGCATCACGAAATATAAGATGATTTCTTACAATATCAGTAGAATGAACTATTTTTAATAGATTTATAGTAGGTTTATAATTTTCGTATAAAACATTTATAACCAGCTTTGCAGCGAATAAAAACATTCAAAATCTTGAATAAAAAGCAATCAAAGTTGTGCATATTGAATTTTACATTGTGCGTCACAAATCATTTAATATTTTGTAAAGATTATGCATGAAATCTCATACAGTGTAACGTGCGTCACGTATTTTTTTTAAATATTATGTGCAGTGAATTTCTTTTACACCAAAGTCTTAACCCGCTTTTCAACAAATAAAAATATTAAAATTATTGGAACGAAAAGTAAATTAAATTTCCTATATTAACTTATGTGGCGTGCGTCACAATTTTTCATGTATTCCAAAGATGAAAATTAGGCGTGAAATATATGAAAAATATATTATTTTTAAAATTGTGTGCAGTGAATCTATTTAAAAAAAACTAAAAGTTAAAGTATGACAGTTGTCTTAGGCCACCTTCGATGACAACTAAAAGTTGTGCACACTTTTTGCTAGTCACTGTTCCTCCCAAAAACAGCTTCCAACGAGCCTTACGTTTGTGCGTGCATACGAACGTGTACAGAACGATTGTGTTGCGGCTGATGTTGTGTAAATATTTTCTTTTAATGCTATTTAAAACTGCTCCTCTGTGTATGCGTTTGGCTTACATGCTTCCGTTTCCGTTAACCAAAAGACAAGAAGACAAAGAGAAGAAAAATTGCAAAAGAAAAGGTGAGTAAATTGTGCATGAATTCCAGCAGGCAAAGATGCATTTTAAATACGAACTGATTTGCATCCGTTTTTAAATAACATTTTTTTATATATTTTTTTAAATATTTTTTATATTAAATGTTGTAGTTTTGTTGTTGTTGTAGTTTTTGTTGTTTATATATTTTTGCCAATACATTTTGTGAAAACTTTTGATGGAAAGATTTCCTTTTAAATCGTTTTCTCTTCTCTATTGTTCTGCTCTGTACAGACTGTTCTCAAGCATGTTGCGTTGCAGCTTATCTTTAGTTGTTGTTGTTGTTATCGCAATTATACCGTTATATTTAAGTACGAGTATGCATTTATTTCCCGTGTTTCTTATAAATCCAGTAGCATGCAGTGTCTTTCTCTCATCATAAAAATAATTAAACTGCAGGCTGGTTATTGTTTGTAGTGGTCTTTGAAAACTCTACCTTGTGCTCTGCGTTACTGTACACTCCACTAATTAACGTTTCTTGTATTTGTAGCTTAACAGAAATTTATAAATATCTTTATACAAAAAAAAAAAAAAAAAAATTAATAGTAGTGGCCTTTGAAAACAATGCCTTGTGTTCTGTTTTACTGTAGCCTGCAGAAATTAACTGTTCTTGCATTCTTACATTAACGAAAATCATCTTCTAAAAAGAAAAATTGTGTTCTTCTGCTAAACAATTAAACTGCAGGCTGACCATTGTATCATTGTAGTGGCCTGTGAAAACTGCATCTTCTTGTGTTCTCTTTTACTGTATCCTGCACTAACTGACTTCTCTTGTACTCGTACTTCAACGAAAATCGTCTTCTAAGAAAAATTGTGTTATTTTGCTAAACAATCAAAGTACACGCTGATTATTAATTGTAGTGGCCTTTGAAAACCGTACCTTGTGTTCTGCGTTACTGTACCCTCCACTAATTAACTTCTCTTGTATTCGCAATTTAATAAAAATTTATATATATTTTTATAGGGCCGTCTTCTACAAAAAAAAAAAAAGAATTAATTGTAGTGGCCTTCGAAAACTATGCCTCGTGTTCTGCGTTACCATACCCTGTACTAATTAATTTCTCTTGTATTCGTACTTTAACAAAAATCATATAATAAAAATGAATATAAATTAAATTTATTTTTTCTAAAAAAGAATAAATTGTAGTGGCCTTCGAAAACGGCAACTTGTTGTGTTCTGTTTTGCTGTAGCCTGCAGGAATCAACTGCTCTTGTGTTGGCATTTAAGAAAACTTAATATTCATAAATCCGTCCTTTAAAAAAAGAAAAAAAATTTTTCTTCCCAAATGTTTTGAAAAAAAAAAATGGCCTCAAACACAAACTGTTTTGCATTAAAAGTTGTTGGCTCTATTCATTTAAGCCTGGTGTGCATTTGTTGAAGAACAAAAGACCTTTTAGTACCGCTTTATATAGCACGTGTTTGTTGTTGCTGTTTGCTCCTTTGACGCTGCTCATTTGAATGCAATTCATTTTCTTAAGTGCAGTTTTCCTGTCTCATATGTGTGTGTGTGTGTGTGTCGTTGTGTGTGTTTTTTTTGTTGAGCACTTTTGATTTTATTTCTTTTTTAAATAAATAAAATAAATGCTCTACGAGCATTTTGCCTTCGCTGTTGTTTGTTTTTATTTCATATTAAAAAATGTTGCTGCTGCAGTGGGAGTTGCCTTTAACTTCTTGTTGCTGCTGCATATTCAAGTGGAAGCTGCCTCTTTAAATTTATAATATCATTAGTTTCCCCTTGAAGTCTTCAGCAAATAAATATTCAGTCACAAAAAGAAGCCAAATAATTTGACTTTGAAATATTATAAAAAGTATTTAAGAATCAGGGACTTATTTTGAAATTCAATTATAAATAAAAATATGTGAAATAGAATTTTTCAATGTTAAACTAAAAAGTAAAAAAGGCTGAAAGAACTCCAATAAAATTATAAAAACGAGTGCAATACCAGAAGTTACCGGTTGTTCCAAAATACCCCCATTAGCCGAGACAGTCAATCATTCAGACTTAGCAGGGACACACAAAGCCATGGAGAGAGAATCTTAAAAATAAAGATGCATGAAGATAAAATTATTTTGGACTGAAAAATAATTTATTTAATGCGGTGAAAATAACGTTTGTTTTTAAGATATCCCGCCATTCCCAAAGAAATTTTGGAAAATACCAAACTTGAGACTTCTTCAGTATTTTCGTTTTACATTTCTATGCAGACCAGAATTCAAGCTGCAAAGTATTAAACGTGTGACGCATGCTACGGCGCATTGAGCTCGAATTGTGACGCATGCTACATAAATTAATATGCGTGTATTGGTTTACTCCTAATGCAAGATTTTTAATGTTATTATATTCAAAAAAGCAGGTCATAGGCTTTTAGGAAAAAGTGAAGATTTGTGACGCATGCTACAGAAATTATTTTTTTAATATTAATTTAAAATTTTTATATTTTTATTACAACACATGGACCTGGCATTTCATGTCTAATTCGATGATGCGCACTACAAAAATTCTGCCTATTTTTTAATATAAATTTCTTATTTGCTGAAAAGCGATTTATAAATTTGGTAAAATTTCTTGTATTCCTATTCTATTCCTATTTTAAAAATAATTCACTGTTATTTATTTCACGCCTAATTTTAATCTTTGGAAAATATGAAGAATTGTGACGCACGCCACACTTTTTATTAAAATATTTTTAATGTTTTTATTTGTTGAAAACCGGGTTAAAAATTTGCTATCAAAAAATTCACTGCACATAATATAAAAAAAAAAATCCGTGACGCACGCTACATTGCATGAGATTTCATTTAAATATTTACAAACTTTTAGATAATTCGTGACGCACACTACAAAGTTCAATATGCAAAATTTTTATTCCAGATTTTTAATGTTTTTGTTTTCTGCAAAGCAGGTTATAAGTATTATATAAGAAAATTATAAACCTGCTATAAACCTATTGAGAAATTTCATTCTACTGGTATCGTAAGAAATAATCTTATATTCCGTGACGCACGTTACACTGCATAGATCTGAGATTTTATGCCTAATTTAAATATTTACAAACGATTAGTTTACTCGTGACGCACGCTACAAAGTTCAATATGCAAAACTTTCTTAAATTTTTATTACAGATTTTCTATATTTTTATTTGCTTTAAATCTTTCATAAGTAGATAAACCAATTTGAAGAAATTTCTCTACTGATATTCATTCTACAGCAATAATGTTATATTACTCCGTGACGCACGCTACATGCATAGATTTGAGATTTCATGCCTAATTTAAATACGTACAAGCGATTAGATGATTTGTGACACATGATACAAAACTCAACATGTAAAATTTTCATAATTTCTTATTAAACGTTTTTTTATTATTATTTATTTTATTGAAAATTTTTAATAATTTTTATGCAAAATTTTTTATTATTTTTATTTGCTGCAAAACAGGTTTTAAATGTTTTATAAATTTATTAACCTTTTTGAAAAAAATTTATTCTACTGTTGTGCATTCTGTGGAAATATCTTATATTGTTCCGTGACGCACGTTACAGTACATGGAACTGATATGTGATTTCCAAACTCAAGTTTTTGTATATTTTTATTTAAAATGTAAAAAATTTCATGAAAAATATATTAAATTAAATTTAAATTTTACAGGGAATGGAATTAAGACCTCTGAAGTGACCATATGTCAAACCGTGACGCTCGCTACAGAAATTAATATGTAAATATGCTTAACCTAAAAATATGTTTATTAACTTTTCCCTTCCAAAACTTAAATTTCATTTTAAATTAAATGCTTCAACTTCTGCGTTACTCTATTCCATTTTCTATTCAAATGTCAAGTGAAGTCATAGAAATCAGTAAAGTTGTAAGCAAAAAGAAGAAGAGAAGAGAGAGAAAAAAAAATAAATCTGGCGACAACTTTTATGCAGGAATTAATAAAACCACGTAAAATGGCCGACAACACTACCGACCATGGCGTTGTGTAGTTCATAAAAGTGTCAACAACTCTGCGGTTCGCTTTAACACACAACGAACGCTTAAGTCTGCACTTTGGTTGTCTGAACTTGTTGTTGTTGCGTTTTATTTTATTTCATTTTTTTTTCTATTCGTTCATTTGACTCGCCAACTACTTTTTAGCGGAGTTTTTATTAACAAATAAATGTTTTTGGCTTGTATGTATTAGTGCGGTTCAATACCACAAAATCCATTCATTTCCATACAGACACACACGGAAGTTGGCAAACACACACACACACACACACACACACACAAAGTGAAAGGAAATTGTATGACAAACAGAAAGAAAAAAATAATGTTTGAATATAAATAAAAAAGGAAACGTTTTTCAAGTGATAACACGAAACAGCAAAACTACAAACGTTAGAGGCCATCATAAAGTACAACAACAAAAAGAAATACTCATACATACATTTACAACAACAAAGCCAGAGCTACAATTTATTGTAAAAATTACCATAAAGAAAGAAATATGAAAGTCAAATAGGAAAAAGATAAGAACTGGCAAATTTGCCAGATAACCTTCTACAAGCCAACCAATTGAAATTTGTGAATGGCAGAATAAGTTCCCCGGCAATCCATGGATTCGAGTAGCTTCTTAATGTGGTCGCACTTATAAGTTATTAAATTTGTCTTTTCAAATTAATGGAGCATGAATTTATTGAAATTCCATTGTACACCATGTCCTTTGCATGCTTAAGTGAACACCCCTAACGATTCATATAATGGCTATTGTGAATATATTAACACACACATACTTACAAACGTGCGAGTCCATATGTGTTGTACTGTCGTTTGCTTTCCTTCTTCTCTTTCTTTTTTTATTTTTGCTGTTTTCCTAATTCGTTTTCTTTGTGTTGGAATATTTTTTATCTTGACTGTTCCTCTGTTATCGGCAGCGTTTTGTTGAGGATTTTTTTTTATTAACTGCTCTCGCTTTGCTGAAACACCCTTTGGCTTTTGTGAATGGAATATTAAACTCTATAAATTTAATTTAGAATAATAAAAAGGGAAAAAAAGACGGGAAAATTGCTTAACCACTTTGAAGGTTTTGAGAAATCAATAAAAGGAATTAATTAAAATATAATTGAATAATAATATAAATTGTTTAAATTTATTTAATTTTTAATTAATTTATAGAAAAACAGAAATACACAAAAAAATTAGCAGTAAAAGAAGCAAAATATGCAGTGTCACAGTGGGGGATTGTGAGAAAAAAAATTACAGGAATAATTCGTCAGTTTCTAAACGGGTGCACCGATTGTAGTTTTTACATCTGACAAGTCAAATTCGCCGTATTTCCTTTACGAAATTCAGACACTTTCAGTATGCCGAAATTTGAATTAAAGCGTGTGAATTATTCTCTTCTAACATCAGCTGTTTTATAACCAAGAGATAATTAAATTAATTTAAATGAGAACTAATTCTGATTATAAATTGATGAAAATTTAATTTATTTTTAATTCGTTTATGGAAAATCATTAAAAGGAGCAAAATAATTAATGTCAAAACACAGCACAGTGGGGTGTTTGCCAAAATTTCAATCAGAGCGTGGTCAGCTGTTTTGTAACGAAGAGATAATTAAATTAATTTAAATTTTTCGCTGCTAATAATTTTGCGTTCAAATTTTTTTCAAAAATAGTTTTATAAAATGGAAACTAGAATAATAGAGAATCAGTTTTATAATTATAAATGAAGAAAAAACCGGAAAAATTGCTTAACAACTGAGAAGGTTTTGAGAAATTAATAGAAGGAATTAATTAAAATTTAATTGAATAATTAATATAAATTGATGAGACTTCTTTTTAATTCGTTTTTGAAAAGGTAGAAAAAAATTTTAATAATTTTTACTATAACAAGCGAAATCTTCAATGTCAAATACGCTGCACAGTGGGAAAAATCGTTTGCTAAAATTTTAATCAGAGCGTGAATTAATTTCTTCTAGCATCAGCTGTTTTATAACGAAGTGATAGTTGAATTAATTTAAATTTTTCGCTGCTAATAATTTTTCATTCACATTTTTTTTTCGAAAATTGTTTTATTAAATGGGAACTGGAATTATAGAGAATCAGTTTTATAATTAGAAATGAAGAAAAAACCAGTTCTGATAAATCAATAGAAGGAATTAATTGAAATATAATTGAATAATTAATATAAATTGATAAGATTTATTTTTAATTAGTTTTTAAAAAAGAAGAACAAATTTAATAATTATTACAAGAAGAAGCGAAATCTTCAGTGTCAAATACGCTGCACAATGGGAAAAATCGTGTACCAAAATTTTAATCAGAGCGTGAATTATGCTCTTCTAACATCACCTGTTTTTTCACGAAGAAATAAATAAATTAATTAAATTTTTTTTAAATATTTTGTTAAAAACAGTTTTTGTCAATAATAATTTTATAAAATGGTCGAACTCGGAACCTAAAGCATCGTAGTCTTGTGTCTTCCTATTTCGGACAACAGCACCACCCTCTATCTCTTGAGCCCATCTCACAACCACGTTAACAAAAACCCATTTTATACGTGACCGAATATAATTTCCCTTCTGTGAAACAGTATATTTGGCAGTCATTCACAATAACATGAGAGTTGAAGAGCTGTCAAGTCAGATGTGAAAGAACATGTCGTGTGTGACATTCTTTAAAGAAATGTTTGTTCAGTCTGACTGCGAAGTTTAGCATTTCTAATAAACAAATTTTGAAGTTAATAAATCATAAAAGTGTGATGAATATAAAAAAAAAAAATAAAAATAGATAAAACAAAAATAGTTTATTTGATTCACAATAACCGAATTCAACACACTTTAACTTTTATTTTCCTTGAAAATGTGTAGCAGATCTCAAACTTTGCGATTTATGCAATTTTATGCATACACATGTGTCACATGTGTGTGTGTGTGTGTTTGTGTGGGTAAATCTACATGTTTTTATCGTGTGTATTTGTTTGAGTTTAAAGCTGGTTTCCATTTGTGTTTGTTGTGGTATCGGTTAGATTGCCCTTTTTTACAACTTTTCGCACTCTTCTGTTTTTTTTATCAAAGTTCGATTTCCCTGTATGTGTATGACTCGTTTGTACGTGTGTATTGTATATGTGTGTGGTTTGCATATGAGTTTCAAATTTACTTATAGTTTTTTTATTATATTTTCTTTTCTCTCTTCATTTTTTTTTATTCTTCATCTTTTTGTGTCAACCATAATCTCTAAACATAAAAATGTCATATTGTGTATGTTTGTGTGTGTGTGTGTGTCTATGTGTACAAGTGTTGAGCAAAAAGAATAGCAGAGGTCAATGCAACAGCTTGCAGTGATGGCAAAATATGGAAAAATACAGCATTTAGTTTTTATTTATCAAATTGAAAAGTTCCAGCTGAAAAATTTTCATATTTATTTATATTTTATTAAAAAACAAAACAGGCGTATGCAGTGGAATTGAAATGATTTAATTGAAATCATTTCTCTCAAGTATTTTTATACGAAATGTGAAGAATAAAATAAACTAATAATTAATATTTATATGCACGTAACTTTATATGAAATACAACTGCTTTAAAAAATAGCTTAAATCTTACGGATAGTAAAATAATAATTTCGAAACTCCTTTTTTCGTATTGCGCATCAGAAATTGTTTTAATTGATGTAATTTTGGATATAATTATGTAAAAATCCAATTTCGAAAATTCGAAATTAATTTCGAATTTTCGAACATACTCAAAATGTGTTTATTATAAATCTTGGTATCACTAGACTTGACATTTTTATTCATTTAGAGATTATGAAAGGATATTCGAATTCAAACATATCTTCTTCTTCGAATTCAAATATATCTTCATATATTACAAATAATTGTAATTTTTCTTGAAAAAATAAAAACATTACAGAAATGCTATTAATTAGAAAATATTATAAAATATACTTATTTCGAAGTTAAATTAAAGCATTCCCATCTTGCAAAAAGTAGTTCCATTTACTTGTCTTTCAGAATCTCCGATTTGATTTTAGATAATGCGAAATCACTGACCTTCTCATACCGTTTAGAGTTATATTTGTGAGAGGATATTTAAAAAAAAGAAGATGACAAAAGTAAAGACAAAAATTCGAAATTTCGATGATGCATTCAACACTAACATGGGTCGTTTTTTATATTTTTACTTAAAAATATATAAAACTTCTTTGTTTGTTAAATGTCCTTAAAAACTTTAAAATAAAAACTCTACTCTAATTTCGAATTTTCGAAGATGTATTATATACTAACATAACATGCCTATTCAATGATAAATAAATGCAACTTATTTGTTTGTTAAATGTCTAAAAAAAATTCAAAAAGAAAATTCGAAACTAGTTTCGAAATTTCGAAGATGCAATGATTAAAAATATAATAAAAGTTATTTATATGTTAAATGTGTTTAAGAACTTTAAAAGCCTTAAAAAGAAAATTCGAAGTTAACTTCGAAATTTCGAAGATGAATTAAACAATAACATAGCGTGGATTGTTACTTAAAAATAAATAAAAGTTATATGTTTGTTTAATGTTTTTAATAATTTTTGAAGAAAATTCGAATATAATTTCGAAATATCTCAGATGCGTCAAATACTAGTTTAATATGTTTTTTTTACATAAAAATAAATAAAAGTTATTTAGTTGTTTAAAGTTTTTAATAACTTTTAAAAGAAATTTCGAAACTAATTTCGAATCTTCGAAGAAGCATTTAACTTTAAACTAATATAGTTTAATAAAAAAAATAAAACTTTTATTTGTTAAAAGTCCTTAAGAACTTTAAAAAAAGTTCGAAATTAATTTCGAAATTTCGAAAATACATCAAACAATAATTTAACATGGTTATTTACTGAAAAATAACTTTAAAAAAATGTCAAATGTCTTTAAAAGTTTAAAGAGAAAATTCGAAATTAACTTCGAAAATTCGAAGATTCATTTTATTTTACCATAAGTTGGTTTTTTTACTAAAATAAGTATTAGAGTACCTGATTTCAAAAATTTCGAACATACTCGCTGTCGCTTGTTTTCAATTCGAAATTAATTTTAACTTAAAAAACTGCAATAAGTTATCTTCTGATTCCATGGAAACACAACAAAATTATTGAATAACTTTCCTTCAGTTACAAAAATCTTAAAAAGAAACTTATAAATTTAATTCATCGGCTTGAAATTGACAAGAAATAAGTGACGCAACCAGAAAACAGATTTATCTTTTATTCGAACATCTCATCAAACTGTTAGTCTCACTGGTTGTCTGTTTCGGTTGCATAAATCTGCGGCGACTTAGTGTGACCGCAGTCAAAGTTGTGTGTATGAAGAAGAGACAACTTTTTTGTTTTTATTTGGATTTTGTTAAATATTTTATTCAGATTTTATTTTCTGCTGACTTTTTGACTGAACCAGTCGGTAGTATGAATGTGGCCAACACCACTGGGCCAAATCGAGATACCAGTCCAGGACAAATATTTGTTTAGGCTTCGAAATGTTCATAAGCCGGTTTTGGTTGCAACGTTAACTTGTTTTTTCTTCTCTTACTTCTCTCCGCTCTTGTTAGAGATCAACTATTTCCTTAAGTTTTCAAGGGTCTTTGTTGAACGCAGACAAAAGCCTCAAGATAAGTTTTGAAATTCGTATGAATATCTTTTGGGGGTTAGTGGAGAATAATTAAATGAAAAGTGTAACTCTTTTGCTGGCATTCACTGCGAACATTTTTCAGGCAAAACTTTTTTATTATATATTTTTTGTTGCAGCATAACAGTGAAGCAAGAAAAAGAAATTTGCATATATTTGCATTGAATTTGAAATGCATTAGAACGAAATAACCAGAGAAACTTATTTGGGATTTTAGCAGCGTAAGATTTTAATGCCTTTTAGTTAAAAGCGGGCACGTTGTAGCAATTTTGTAAATGAACGAAAAAAACGCAACAACAACAACCAAAAGAAAAGACAAAAATAATATAAATGAATTAAGAGCAATTTATAATTTATGTAAAAATTCTTGTGGCAACTTCAAAAAGATGGCAAGAAAAATTAACAACAACTTGCCAAGAAATAAGAAAGTTTCTGAAATAATTTTTATTCTTAAAACACCTGAAATTAGGCCACAAGTCTTAAGCCGCAAATAGTATAAATTAAGCGTTAAATTAAAATCCTTAAAAAAGTCAAATAAAAGTTTTAATTAAATACTTTTACTCCAAAGATTTTTATTAAAACTCTTTAAATTATTTTAAAAAAATTTTAACCAAAAGAAAGTTTTATTTCTATATTTGCAAGAACGCGTCAAGTTTCTTATCAGTTCGGCTGCTTTGCCACTCCTTTTTATTCATGTTTAATTGAGTTGGAAAAATTGCTCCAGAAATATTGACGTTTGTTTACCCGGCCACAAGCTTCTAATTTAATCCACAAAATTTTCCCCAGCACAGTTAATATGTTAATCAAGCAGATTAAGCGTGCAGCACGTAAATTACATTTTAAGTTCATCAAAGATATCTTCTCTCAATTTAACATGTTTAAAAGAATCTTTGAAATATATCCTGCTGGTGTTTTTTAAGGATTTTTTTTTTATTATCACTAAAATCTGTGCTTATGGCAGCAGAGTTGGGGGAAAAATGGTGCAAAGTGAAATACGGTGGCAATAGGATTTAATTTCAGTGATAGTAATATTTATTCGAATAATATATTCGAGTAAAATTATTCGAATAATATTAAATATGCAGAAACTGTAAAAGTATGAAAAAAGTTCAATGGGAAATTAGATAATAATATTGTTCAAATAATTTAGTCGAATAGTTTAGTCGATTAATATTGATCGAATAATATATCCGAGTTATGTAATTTGAATAATTTTATTAGAATAGATTTATGCAAATTATAGAAAAATGCAATATTATATTATTCGGGTTGAAAATAGCCGAATAATTTATATATTCGAATAAAATTATTCGAATAATATTAAATATGCCGAAACTGTAAAAGTATGAAAAAAGTTCACTGGGAAATTAGATAATAATATTGTTCAAATAATTTAGTCGAATATTTTAGTCGATTAATATTATTAGAACATTGGATCCGGGTAATTTAATTTGAATAATTTTATTAGAATAAATTTTTGCAAATTATAGAAAAATGAGATATATATTATATAATAGTGGAAATTTTTTTCGAATAATATATTCGGTTGAAAATACCCGAATAATATATTAATATAGAAAACAATCCAAAAGAAAAGAAATAACTCTTTTATTTAAATGTTCATAGAGATACGTAGTTATTTTCGAATAATTCCTTTGAAGAATATAAGCGAATAAAAATATTCGAAGAATTTATTCGAATAAAAGTATTCGAATAATATATTCGAATAATTTTGTACGAAGAAATTTAGACCAACAAAGCTGGGGTATGATACAATATATCCGATAACAGTATTCATCTTTTCGGTTAATTTTATTCGAATAATTTTATTTGAACGGTAGAACTATAAGAAAATAATTTGCAAAAAAGTTAAACATTATTTACACAATAATTGTATTGAGAATAATTTTATTCGAATCATATTATTGAAATGAAGGAAATTTTGATCTAAAAATAATAATATATATTATAAAGATAGTTTTTATTGGGAATAGCTACAACAAATATACTGAATCGATTCAATTAATGAAAATGAAAATTGTTGCATTCACTTTTAGTGTAGAGCAATAGAACATGTTACGACTATAAGTTCCTTGATTAAACTTAAAAAATCATTCGAATAAAATTAGTGGAATAAAATTATTCGAATAAGGTGTTACGAAAATGTACGAAAATTGCCTAAATTAATTAACATATACAAAATTTGTCGAATAAAATTTTTTGCATATAATGTTTCGATTAAAATTATTCGAATGGAATTTTTCGAATAAAGTTTTTCAAATAAAATTTTTCAAAAATAATTTATTCTCTTTGAATTGTTATAGATCAATTGATTATAACTTGTCATAAGAATGAATCCTTATTGAACTAAAAAGTTTATAATCGCATGAAAATTGTTTCTCTCAAATTAGTCGAATAAAATTATTCGAATAAAATTGTGCGAATAATATAAAAAATCAGAATGCGATTATTTGAGTAAAATTATTTGAACAGAATATACCAAATAAACTTATTCGAATAAAATTATTCAATTAACATTATTCGATTAAAATTATTCGAATAGAAATTTTTAAATATAATCAGAGTAGTTATAGATTAGCAGTTTTACTACAAAATTAGTAAAAAAATTATGATTTACTTCTTTGAGATTATTCATGATAATTATTCGAATAAAAATATTTTTTACAAAATTGTTCGTATAAAAATATCTCTGACAAAATTATGCGAATAAAAATTACATATTTATAGGCTTTAGGGGCAAAAACTGGCCCTCCTTTTTTAAATAAATGTGGACATTTCACGGAACTTTCAACTATATTATCGTTGTATCGTCATATCGTTGTATCGTTGTATCATCGTATCGTTGTGTAGTTTCCAATTCATCAGATATCGATGTAATTTGCGGGTTTCTTTTAAATCGAATTTTAAAGTTGCTCTCTGCTGACAATCATTGCCCATTTCCGGTTACACTGTTTCTCATATAACATAAATAATCACGAGAGTGCTTCAGTGTTTGTGTGATTCTCTTTTCTATTGCAAGTGACGTTAGTGTCATTAACATAAAATATACAACAACAATAAGTTAATGATTACGATGTCGGTTTGCAAGAGTGTTCGTTCATATCTTTTGCCCTCCTCTTGTCGTACAGTTTGTGTTGTTTTCTTGTGAATGGGTGCTTGTGCTGGTGCTTATTATTTTGTGTGCAATTTGCGTGCGTGTAAATGAATAAGTAAAATTTAGTGGTGCGGAATATAAATTTCGGTGTGCAGATACACACCGAATCTAATGTAACTGATGATAATGGGTTGTCATGATAACTAATACAACAACAACAACAACAAAATGTACATTTAGTATGACACTCTCTGCTGTAACAGCAACTGAATGTTTGCATGCGTGTGGGTGGGCGTGTGTGTGTGTGTGTCTCTTATTGTGTGACTGTTATCGCTTGTTAATAATGGTGACATTTTGTGTGCTTGTGCGCCCTCATTTTCTCTCCCCCTCCCCTGTTCCTTTTTATTTTCCGTTTGTTAGTAAAAGTGCGCGGTTAAAATCACAAGTAAACACAATTAATTTGCAATGAAATGCAAGTTTTGAAACTTCACGACATCAACGACGCATTTTAATGCATCCTAAAAGCAGGCAACATGAATTATTTGATTGTGCATGCAGCTGCTCCAGTGGATAAATGTGTGTGTGTGTGTGGGTGGGTGGGTGTGCGTGTATGCATTTCTCGAGTGTTTAAATGATTGTTGTCATTTTATTTAATTTCTTTAGTTATTAAGGTTTTCCGCCCTTTTTCAAATAACAAAAACAACAACAAACAAAAAAATGAGTTGCATTTTGTTGTCGGGTTTGATTTGAGAAATTATTTTGTAACATGCCAAAACAATTAAAACGCAGCACAACTAAAGGAAAGCAGATGAAATTTATAATGTGCGCCATAACAATTGCAACATGTTGTTGAATATGTCACAACATGTTGCAAAAAAGAAACGTGAATAATTTTCTTAAAGGAGTCATTTTGTAATTAAGTTGTTATAAATTTTGAAAATGTAATTGCGACAAAAGAAATAACACAAAAGCTAAATAATTAAGCCCAGAGCTTAGAAATGTTGTGGGAAGACTATTTTCCAATAAAAGAAACACTTTTTTTAAGGAAATTTTGTGACCCGCAATTTATTTCCCCGCCTTGTATTTTGGCACATGTTTATTTGCCTTTTCCGTTCAGAAGCTTTAATTATTTCTAATATTTCTGCTTAAATTATTGTTCAAATTTAAACTTGGAAGACTGGAAATGCAAAAGGTTTGTGCAAGAAAAATTAATTGCAACCATATTTGAGTAATTTAATGGCGTTTTCTTTTCTAGAAAACATGCAACATTTTTTCAATTATTTCCTAAAAATTGGCGGTTTTGAACAGTTTTAAAACAGAATTAATTTTTCGTGAGGGATATTGGACTCATTTCGAATAAATTCCTTGTTTTAAAATGACAAAATGTTGCCATTTTCTGTTAAAAAGTGTAAAAATGTTGCACTATTTTCTAGAAAAGAAATCGACATCAGTTAACATTCATTAAGGAAACAATTCAGGTTAATTTAATTTAAAAAAAAGGTTTCAAATATGGGAATCTATTTTTAGCAAAATTTTATAAAACTTTTGTGCTGATTTTCAATAATTTTTTGGGAGAAAAAATTTTAACGTCAAATAAAAATTATAAAGAGACGTTAATTTAATAAATTAACAGTTACTCGGATATTTAATAAAATCTTGAAAATTGAAAGGCAGCAATTAATTGTGCGGGTTAAAGAAGAAAAAGTTTTAGTACCGAAAGAAAAAAAAAAATTATCTCACGTGAACTATAGGGTGTTTTTTATAGAGTGATACAACTTTGAGTTGGCATCACTACTTTATTTGACCACCCGTTTAACAGCTGATAGTTGCTTTTTGTTAAGTTTGCTTTGACATTTTATTATGGATCGACTTACACCAGAGCAATGCGTGCAGAGCTGCTAATTCGAAGAACAATAGATCGTTTTCGGACCACATTTACTGTTACTGATAATGAGCATCCCGTGAGATACAACTTTATTATCTGCACTTGAAATATTCACTTGAGCTCATCTACATCAAAAGAACTTTCAAAACAAATATTTTTTATTGGTTTAGCTTCACTCGCAGATACTTAAAAGAGTACCACAAATTTATGTATCCAGTGTCTCGTTTCTGTAACTGATGTGAGAAGTTCTCACATCGAAAAATTAAATAATAATTATTGTTATCATGCTTTTTATTGTAGAGTTATCCATAGAATAATACATTTATTATTATTATAAAAAACCAACAAAATTTTAAATGCATTCAGAAATATATTCTGACTCTTCCTGAGTTTCACTGAGTGACGACAATTTTTTCGCTACGAGAAGTTCTCACTTCAGTTACAGCAACGAGGCACAGTATTTATATATGATATTTCTGTTATCTATATCTACACAAAAATATGTTTCAATTTGGGCAAGTTTTATTAATATCGGTAGCAAACAAGATACAGGAAATGTACCACAAAAATATGTGTTGGTTACGTTTTCTAATATAAAATACGGAGTGTCCTGTAGTCAACCCAGTCTTCATACTTTATTCTGCTGCTACTTTGTTGCCTTTAAAATGTACAGAAAAATATTTTATCTAATCAAAATGTTTGTATATAATTTCTTTAAAGCTAGACTGAAAGTAAAGAAATGAAAAAGTATTGAACGTTACGTTTTAAATATTATTTTCAACAAAAACGTAATTAATTTTTTTATATTGAAAACTTCAATTTCCCTTCTTTTTTTCTGGGCAATTACGAGCAGACAAACAAACAACTTTTCTAATTAACAGTTTTGCGAATGTATCCTTTTTAATTAGTTCAAAACACTCCTGGTTGTTTGCTGAATATCACACTCGTTTAAGCAAAAGAAAATATAATAAAAAACATGATTTCATTTTGAAATATTTTAAAGTTCTACAAACAAATTCAAAACTTTTAACTGGCAAAAGTTAAATGATGTGCAACACATTTGGGAACTCATTAAAATCTCTTTTATGATTTAAATCGAATAAAATACAAATAAAAGGCTTTGACGAGCGATGCCTGAATACATGAAATATAATTGTGGAGCAAAATAAGAAAAAATCTTTAATTTAGTCTGCTGCACGTGGAAAATGAATAGATACAGAATTGCTTAACAAGAAGGAGCGTTGAAGTCTTGCAAATAATTTGGAATCGCTTCCAATTGCGGGAAATACCTATTGCGATTTTATGCATTAATACAAATAAAAATATTGAACGTTACCCAAAACTAGATAGTGTTGAATGTTACTTGATGATATCCAAGTATGGGAAATGTAAAAAAATCGCTTCATTATAAATGGAATAAAGGCCGTCAATAGTTTCTTTGTAAAAAAAATAAGTATTGAATGTTACCCAAAATTATATAACATTGAACGTTACCCAATGATATATAAATAAATTAAATATTACAATATTAAACAGTTGTGATATAAATAGATTTCATCAATTAATAAAAATAAAAGTATTGAACGTTACTTATTAAAATTAATGATCTCTGAGTATATTAAATATAAGAATATCGAATGTTGGTTACACAAATAAATTTTATCAATCCAGTATTTGCTGTTACAAAGCAAAACTATTGAACGTTACCTAAAATAGTTATGTATTGAACGTTACTTGGTGATATCCAAGTATATTAAATGTTAGAAAATTTAGTACTTTGTGATCGAAATAAATTTAATAAGTCGTTGTTTTTTTTAAGGAAAAAAGTATTGAATGTTGAGATTTTATATAACATTGTTTTCTGTATTGAACGTTACTTACTGTACTTGTTGAAACATAAAAACTGTAACTATAAAAAGTCAAATTTCTTGAGATTGAAATAAATTTCATGAACCGCTAATTTGCTATAAAGGAAGAAAAGTATTGAACGTTACCCAATGCTCTTTCTAGTATTGAACGGTACCTGATGATATTTAAATACTCTAAATGTGAGAACATCTCCTAATTATGATTGGAATAATATATTTGTAGCATAAAAAAATATTGAACGTTACTCAAAATTATATGATAATAAACGTTACTTGATTTATAACTAAATGAAATATTTGAATATTGAAAGGAATAAAATCCATCCGTTAATGCAAATAAAAATATTGAACGTTACCCGAAATTCCATAGTGTTGAATATTGAAAATGTGCAAAAATTGCCTCATTATGAATGGAATAAAATTTCATTCATAATTGTCTCTGTAGTAAAAATAAGTATTGAACGTTACCCAAAATTATATCACACTGAAGGTTACTCAATGATTTATAAATAAATTAAATATTACAATATTAAACAGTTGTGATACAAATAGATTTCATCAATTAACAAAAATAAAAGTATTGAACGTTACCTATTACAATTCGTGATCTTTGAGTACATTAAATATAAGAATATCGAAAGTTGGTTACATGAATAAATTTCGTCAATCGACTATTTGCTGCAAGCAAGCAAAAGTATTGAAGGTTACCTAAAATTGTTGGGTATTGAAGGTTACCCAAATTAAATTGATGTTGAACCTTACTTGATAATAAGTAATTAAAGTAAATATCGAAACATTTGGAATTGGAATAGACTCTTTTTTAGAAAAAAAAAAAGTATTGAGTGTTACCCAAAATAATTTCATTTTGAAAGGCACTTGGTAATAAGCAATTAAAATAATTATATGAATATTGAGTGTATGCATTTGGAATAGATCTCATTTTCATTTGATAAAACTCGAGGTATTCAACGTTACTTCTTTCAATTAGTGATCGTTCGGTACTTTCAACTTAAGAGCATGGAATGCTTGCTTTTGCCATACATTTTTTCAGTCGTTTAAATATTTAAGCGAAATAAAAGTATTGAGTGTTACTTTATATTGTTTGGTATTGAACGTTACTCGGTGATATATAATTTTACTAAGTGTAAGAGAATACAATGCTTGTAATTTGCACAAGATTTATTAACTCATTATGTTTTGTGTCCATAAGAATGTATTGAACGTTACCCGTAATTTGTTTTCAATTATTTTTTATAAAATTTTTATAAAAATTTGGCATAGAAAATGTGATTGACATAAATTTTATTGACTAAGCACGTGTTGTGCTCATAAGAATGTATTGAACGTTACCCGTAATATGTTTTGAATCATTTTTTATAATATTTTCATAACCTTTACGCATAGGAAATGCAAGAAGTTCGACTACTAGTAAATGTAATAAGTATCATCAATGACTAATGGTTTGTGGCAAAACAAAAGTGTTGAACGTTACCCAAAAATTTTCGTGTATTTAAGTATTGTAAATATAAAAAGATTGAAAACTTGTGATAGTTAAAAATTCCATTAATAGTTAACGTTTTGCAGCAAATCAAGCGTATTGAACGTTACCAAATTTGCTTGCTGATTTGTAAGTGTACCAAATATTAGAAAATATTTTTATTAATTAAAATCAGGTTTAATATGTTTCTGCTTTGCTTCAGCCTTAAAAGATTTATTAATTGAAAGTTTTCTCTTTCGTAGTGATTTACACTTCGATTGCATATCAGCCGTTCTCTAATTGGAAACTGCAAAACATCAATCACATTTTCAACACAGTCAAACAAGAAACTTTGAATACGAACAAATAAATGGGCAGTTTGTACAGAATTAATTTTGCAACAAGAATCATATTCTATCAATTTCTTTTTTTTTTTTTGCTTTAACAACACCAACAACCAAATCACTGTTGGTTGGGAATTACAAATTCAACTTCGTCCTGACCGGGCCGGGCCAGCCAGCCCTTGTTTTGTGTTAAGCATTTTTGTTAATATATAAACGCATGTGGTTTGCATTTGGAAAACAAAAACTAGAAAAATTGAACCGAAAAAAGTATTCAACAAAAATCAAATCCAGCAAATGAATTTTTGCAAAAACAACAACGTCTCATTCACAAAAAACAAATCCAATAAATTATGCGTAAATTAAGAATGATATGAAATTACAAAGTAATAAATAAAAAACAACAACAATATTTGTGTAAAATCTAAAATGAAATCTCAAATAGATTTCAGGCAAAATTTGCAGTTTTCCAAAATTTTGATGAAAATCTCTGGCCAAAAGTAGAAGCCGCAATAATATTCAGTCAGTCCAGTAGAAAAGTCTGTGGTAAAAATTTAAACAGCATATTGTGGCAGCATGCAGGAAACAAAAGCAACAACAACAACAACAACAACAAAATTGCTTTTCAATACAACACAATATCAATACCGCAATAGCCATGATAATGTGCCAAAAAGGAACAGGCGTGGCTAAATGCAGGCACCTGCATGCGTGCTGGCTGCTGGTTTCTGTAAATATTTTTTAAATATAAACCAGCCCCACCACGACTGCTCTTGTCCGCTTTAATTAATCACTGGGAAAAGGAAAAAAGTTGAAAAACAATTAAAAAGTTTGATTTAAACAAAAATATATCAAAGCACAGTGGGGCAGATGCAGAGAAAAAGTGTGTGTAACAAATAAGGAGATTTCAAAAAAAAATTAATGGAAGTATTTCTGCAGTTTTTAAAGGAACGTAACGGTTTTAAAAAACTTTCATGCGGAATTTAAATTTTAAATTTTTTAAAGGGGGGCCCTTTATAACACCAAATTAATCAGCAAAACTAATTTTCTAAAACTGGCACAATATTTTCCATCATTTGGCACTCGATTAATTTCAAATGCAACCCACTGTGCACACCCATGCACCCACAGCATGTAAATATGTAAAAATCTCTTTGCAATTTTTCAAGTGTTAATGAATTTTTGCTCGAATCAAAAAAGAAAAAAAAAATATTTATAAATAAAAATGCCACGTTTTCACAGACAAAACGTTCAAATTGAAAACTGATAAATTCGAACATGAAATTGTTTATGCAGATGCTGGCACATCCACACATATTTTAATTACATTTCTGTTCTAATAACTATTGAAAACTGACCATTTTTGTAGTGGTTGCGCAAATAAAGAAAATATATAGATATATTTATTAGTTTCAAACAGATGTGGTGAATGCCGAGCAGTCGGAAAAAAGCAGCGCAAAAAAAATTAACAATAAAAAAAATAAAACTTAAATACTATTAACGTTGTACAAAATTTGTTTAACTAATTGTCCGTAATTCTATCGCTTTGCCAAACAAATACAAACTTTTTGTAAAAAAAAAGTATTTTAAATAAATAATTAAAATAAAATAGAACAGAGTTAGAAAAAAATTAAGTACTTCAATTTCAACTGAAACTCTGATGTAATAAAAATTTGGAATATATTTTAGCTTTTTGATTACTTTTTAAAAAAACGAGAAATACTATTTCTTTGCCAAATTCAAGTGCTTAAAGTTTTTAAAAAAGTTCATGAAATTCAATTGATCACTTGAATTTTTTGGTAAGATTTTTTTGAAAAAAAAAGAATCAGCTCATAATTAAAATTAAAGAGGTTTATTATCAGGTGTTTTTTATAGAGTGATACAACTTTGAGTTGGCATCACTGCTTTATTTGGCAACCCTTTCAACAGCTGATAGTTGCTTTTTGCTAAGTTCGCTTTGACATTTTATTATGGTTCCACTTACATCAGAGCAACGCGTGCAAATTGTTGAATTTTTAATCAAAATAATGGTTCTGTTCCTCAAACTTATCGTGCACTTCGTCTATTCAAAATTTTTATTTTCCGATGAGGCTCATTTTTGGTTGAATGGGTACGGAAATAAATAGGACTGCCGCATTTAGAGTGTAGAGAAACCACAAGCTTTTATCGCAACACCATTCCATTCACAAAAAATTACTGTTTGGTGCGCTTTATGGGCTGGCAAAGTCATTGGCCCATATGTCCATCATGTCCATTCTGACCATCATCGTTTTTGAAGACATATGCGCCAATGACTACGCCGGCCTATAAAGCGCACCAAACAGTACATTTCTGTGAATGTTCATGGTGTTTCGACAAAAACATGTGGATTCTTCTCACTCCAAATGCGGCAATTCTGCTTATTTAGGTATCCATTCAAACAAAAATGGGCTTCATCGGAAAAAAAAAATTTTGTATAGACGAAGTGCACGATAAGTTTGAGGAACAGAACCATTATTTTGATTAAAAATTTCCACAATTTGCAGCCGTTGTTCAGGTGTAAGTTGATACATAATGAAATGTCAAAGCGAACTTAGCAAAAAGCAACTATCAGCTGTTAAATGGGTGGTCAAATAAAGCAGTGATGCCAACTCGAAGTTGTATCACTCAATAAAAAGCACCCGATAGTTTCAACAGAACAGCACTGCGTGCCACAGAGTTTATGTCAAATTGGATATTTTACACGTGGAGGTGAGGTGAACTGGCTGATGAGAACGCGCAATTTACTGTACAGATTATTTAAAGCTTTTATTAAGTTTGATATGTGCCTAGAATTCTCATTCAGTTGAGCAGAAATTGGAATTTTTTTTTTTTTTTTTTTTTTTTTTTTAATATCGGCTAATCGCTCGTTAAAGATCTTTATTAGCTTTTCTCATGAAATGATTATGCGAACTAACTAGAGAAGTTTAAATTGTTACCTTGAATTTTAGGAAAATATTTATGGGGAAATAACACAAGATATAGATTTTTGATGCAAAATGCTTTTTGTGAAATCAGCTGCAGTTAAATTAAATAATTCCATCCCCTTGTAAATATTATGAACTCTGGCTTCTTCCTTGACTTTCCGATTAACGAGAGTCGACTGTAATTAAATTTACTTCCATTTAATTTAAATACAATTAAAAAAGTTGTTGGCCATTCAAAATCGCCCGAATATTGTTATTTAAACTGCTGCATCTGTACGTTTCTAATTATAAACGGTGCTAAACATTCTTAATTTGAAATTTCATTTAATAAATTTTCCATTTAAAATATAAACCGATATTTGCTCTAGAAACTGCAATATCTTGCAGCCCATTAATTTTTAGTTAAAATGACCGAGAAAAATATATATTTTATTGGCCGCGTTGTATGAAAATTTTCCAAAGAATTTTCATTTAATTTGCTACCAAATAACTTTTAGCCAACACGCATGAAGTCAACTGCATAGAAAATTGCTAAAATACTCGCCTGTTGGATAGTGCAACTGTGAGGTTGATTTCGATGACTATTGAAGCATTAAATTAGTTTTACAATTATCAGTATTAAATAATTGGCAAATTGATTTTAAGAAATATTAAGTATAATTTTCCACAGAATTTAGTTACTTATCAAGGATACAATTTTGAAAATTTTATATGAAACAAAAGCATTTCAAAGTAAATAATAACATTAATTAATAAGTTAATTAACTAATTTTTTGACATATTGTCATTGTACTATTATAATATGAAATTTATTTGTTGGGTGGTTAAGCAATGTCTATATGCATTTCATTGGCGCTTCTTACCAAATCGTCAGTAGACTTCAACCACAGTTTTGCAAAGTTTCAAACTTCTCAACTTATTAAAAGACTTCCAAAAACCATCTGAGAATTATGTTAAATAAATTAACTATAAAAATTCACAAACAATTTCAAAAAATCACATTATAATAAGTGTAGCAGGCTATGAAACTTATACAAACCAAATCATAAATAAATAAATCATAGCCTGCTACACTTATTATAATGTGATTTTTTGAAATTGTTTGTGAATTTTTATAGTTAATTTATTTAACATAATTCTCAGATGGTTTTTGGAAGTCTTTTAATAAGTTGAGAAGTTTGAAACTTTGCAAAACTGTGGTTGAAGTCTACTGACGATTTGGTAAGAAGCGCCAATGAAATGCATATAGACATTGCTTAACCACCCAACAAATAAATTTCATATTATAATTAATTAATAAGTAAATTATAAAATAATGAGTTGCACTATTGAAGATATTGAATTATTTGATTAATTAATAGAAATGAAATTTTTAATTAATAGGTCATGTACGGCAAACAATTTTGTTTCACTTAAAAGGAGATATAAATTGAAGTGGAAGATATTAGAAATTAATAAATCAAAACGTTGTAAAAACTGCGATCTCCAGATGGAAAAACTTCGGCCATTCCAAGTTAACAATTCAAATAAATCTTAATTGTCTATGTAACCATCCGATATTTTTTTAAGAAAAATAATAGAGAAATTCTCATATTTCGTTCCATTTCTCACACACAAAAAATTCCAAGAGATTAAACAAAAAACAGACTTAAGCAATTTAACACACACTTTTGCAAGTTTAAAGATGCACAAAATTTCAATTGAAGTATTTAGCTTTTGCTTTCAAGAAAAGTTGGAATAAATATATATATATATATATATATATATATATATATATTTTTTTTTATATTGTGCACTTCTACACCGAAATACCTTTCAAAGCGTGTATACTTCATCAATAACACTCATTAATAAAATACCTGAAAGCGTACCATAAACAAATGCGTAACGTATTTCTTGGCTTATGGTATAAAATTCATGTAGTGCACATCTGTAGTCTGGATATCGAAAATTTATTTTAAGTTCGAACAACACCGAAACTCGTAAGAATTTTTTTCTTACATCTTTTAAATTCCAAAAAACCTCAATAAATTTTCAGATTTTCGTACAAAATTACGAATTTTCGCTGTGCCAATCAAAATTTCAATTATTATAATGTTTAATTTTCTTTTTAATTTTGTTTGCTAATAAAACTTGTTTTACTCGCCGACAATGTGTTGCATGTGTTTAACATTTTAATTATAATTAAGTGCACGCCATTCCCCGTGTCCTGTTGTGAATCTGTTGTGTGCCTTGTTAAGGTTATTGGAAAACAAACGAGTTTGAAAGTCATTTATTTAAATTTTCCTGCATTGTTCTGTTTCTCTAATGACAACAAAATATCTATTGTTTCGAATAAGCATAAATGCAAATGTATTTGTGATTTTAATAATAATAAATATTTGCTCTCGGTAAATATTGTTGCAAGTATTTGACTGGATTTGTTAACTTGTGTGTCGTCATAAACACAAATAAAATTTGCAAATGAACATGTGAGTGGATGAATGCCTGAGTGTGTGTGTGTGTGTGTAATTGATTTTGGGTAATTGTAATAAATATGCTTTTGTAAAATATTTAATGTTATTGTTATTGAAATAATTATAGCAAATAAACAAATAACGAATCAGCAGACATGTTTTCATAACGACCATTTATTTCGCATTTAACGTATGAGACTTTTAATTGATATTTTGTTTAAAAAAAACTTGCAGTTCATTTTAGTTACTAATTCGATTTGACTTGTATTCAATTAGATAAAATTGAGTCCTTTTTTTAATTCAGTTCTTATATAAAAAAGCGCTGTTGCCATTCATACAAAAACAAAAAATTTTCTTGGTTGCGCCACATAAGACAATTTCGCTTTAAAAGCGTTCTACATGTCACTTCAGTATGTGTGTGTTTGTGTTGTCAAATTTGTTGAAGAGAAGAAAAAACAAATTATTACAACGATGATTAGATACAAAACAAAACAGGAATTATTTCGAAAATTCTTTTATGTCGTGTTTTCCTTTTGTTTTGTTTTTCAGCCTTTTGTGGGGAAATTTATTTCAAGCCAATTAATTTAAGTTTGTTATTAAATTATTAGAAAGACTTTATTTGCAAATAAATAACAAACTTTAGACAAATTTTAGTGGATAAATACGAAAACTGTCAGCAACTGGTAAAAGAAACAGTATTTGGCGGAAATGTTTTAATGCCGGGAAATTAAATGTGGTAAAAAATCCAATAATTTCGAAATAAAAATTTCATGTTGTAAAAAATCCAATAATTTCGAAATAAAAATGTTAAGAAAATTTCAAAACACTTTCGAGCTGAGAAAAATTTTAAAACTCAAAATTTTATAAATTCGAAAATTTTCTTAGATTGGGAAACTTTTACAAGCGATGTTCTATTCGAACTTAAAAAAAATTGCAACTCATATACATGATATTCGAAAATTTGGCTAGTATTTCGAAAATTGAATTTCGGATATAATGATATTTATATACCTAAAAATATATATATGTTTTAGCGTAAAGTGATGGTCATGATTTTAGAATTCGAAAATGGCTCAAAAGTTTCGAAGATATCGAAAAATATTTGTCAGCATAGAAAAAATGTGAAATTTTTAATATATATTAAAAAATGATGAAAACTTAAATATATGAAAAAATCCAATGATTTCGAAAGTTCGAAAAACAATCTTGATATTCGAAAATTCGGCTAGTATTGCGAAACTGAATTTCGTATGTAAATATTATTTATATACTTAAAAATATACATAAGAAAGCATGATTTAAGATTTCGAAAATCGCTCAAAAATTTCGAAGATATCAAAAAATCCAATAAAAAACCTTTGTCAGCTTAGAAAAAATGTGAAATTTTTAATATATATTAGAAAAAGATTACAAGTTAAATACATGGAAAAATCCAAAAATTTTGTTTGAACATTTTCAATACACCTTAAATAATTTTTACCAGCTTGGTTATATGCGAACTTAAAAATAATTTAGAACAAGCCGAAAAGCAAATCACGAACAAACAAATAATCTAGAACTCGAAATTGGACATATTCGAAAATTCGAATAGTATTTCGAAAATTTGAAAATTGAATTATGGATATAACAATATTTGTATACTTAAAGAAATATATATAAAAGCGTATAGCAAAGAGATGGACATGGTTCAAGAGTTCGAAAATAGTTTAAAAGTTTCGAAGATCTCGTAAAAAAAGTTTGTTTTCTTAGAGTATAGTTTAAGGTATTTAATATACATGTATTAGAAAATTATTAAATATCAAATATATGGAAGAAATCCGATAATTTCAAAAGTTCGAAAATTCGAAATATTATTTTTTCGAAAACTTTCAATACACTTTAAAATTTTTTACTAGCACATCTATTTTCGAATTTAAGAATAATTTAAAACTCAAAGTTGGACATATTCGAAAACTCGAATAGTGCTTCGAAAATTCGAATAGTATTTCGAAAATTGAATTTTGGATATAATAATATTTATATGATTAATATATGAATGCTATAGTATATATATATATATATATATATATATATATATATATATATGTATATGTATATAGTATAAATATGGGCATGATATAAGAGTTCGAAAATAGTTGAACATATTCGAAGATATCAAAATGTCGTTTGAAAAAGTATTTTTTTACATAAAATATAGTTTGGAATTTTAAGCATACATTGGGAAATGTTTTTATGTTAAATATATAAAAAAATTCTAATAATTCCGGAAATTCGAAAAGAAATTTTTTTTCGAAAATATCAAAACACTTCAGAAATTTTTTACTAGCAACGCTATATTAAAAAAAAATACACTTAGAACTCGAAACTTAAATTTTCGAAAATTCGGCTTGAATTTCGAAAATTTATTTACTTGTATCTACGCTTAAAAAGATATATTTTAAGCAAATTGTAAAAGTCTGCTCATGATCCAGGAACTCGAAAATAGTTCAGAAGCTTCGAAGTTGTCAAAAATTTAGATACCGAAACCTTTTTAAATCTTAGACTAGAATTTTAGGGTGATAAAAAAGCGTTTGGTGTCGCAACTTGTGGACTTCCAACTCTTGGGAAATTCTCTAAGCGATTTTAGGGCGTTCAACAAAAATTTCCTAAATATTTTAAAGGAGGACAGAGATAATTGTTATGATACGGTGCTTGAAGCCATCGGTCATACTCTACTGTCGTTCGAGTTGTAAAAAATTTTAAATTGCTGATGTGCTGCTGCCAGAGAAACGGGGGCGAATAAAAAAATTTCTATGTCATCTCTTGCGTTTTAGTTTAATTTAAAAATAAGGTTTTCGTAATGAAAGATCCTTTAAGGAAATAATTTTTCGATCACATCAGATGTCTTTAATAAATTGCGAAATCTTTTTAGACCTTTTCCGTTCACCCTCGTTTCACTTTATGCAACAATTCACAACCAAATTTCATTAATTCAATAAAAGTATCACAAGTCATATTGAAATAATAATTTTGCAAACGCGTTACTTTTTGCTGTTCAATCTAGCGGAACTGCCCCTGCGGTTCGAGAAAAGAAAACTTTTTCAAATCTCACAAATTTCACGGGTGGTGCTGGTCGTCTACGACGGCCTGATGCAATATTCTAAGCAACTCAGTGTTTATTTTATTAGAAATCCATTTACACAAATATTTAATAAAAATACTCACCATCTTGAATGTGTGGGTGTGAAGTCTACATGTTTCAGTTAACAACCAGAGATGCCTGCAAGTCATGCTGATATTGAAACACATTTCTGGCATTTACGGCACAACTATTGAAACGCAATCGAACAGTTGCCACAGGAGTAGCGTACACATTTACCAGGAAGCTGTAAACATATACTGGCTTTTATGGCAGGGCTTTGTATGTGTTTGTGTGTTGGTATTAAGTTTGTATTACCAATTACATTTCTAACACTTTTGGTAGCATGTGTTCAACCAATTTACGCTGTACTTTTTCTTTCACGGTCTGATTGGTTTCATGCGGTTGTTTTTTTTTTCTCTCTATCCCTCTCCCTTGAATTTTCTCTTTCCCGCATATGCCAACAACAATATTTTCAACAAAAAAAGAAGAACAAACACCCAAGGAAGTCTGCTGTGGAGTAAAAGCTGTGAAAGATTTTTTCCTAGTTTTGATTGATTTTTATACTTTTCCAAAGCTGCCAGGCAAAAATGAGATTTTAAAATGCATAAAAACTGCCAGCAAACTAATAGAAATAGAAATAGAAATAGAAATAGAGAAAGAGAAACAAACAAAAAACAAAAATTATAAAAAAAGTTGTGTGTTAAACGAAGTGCAAAACTGGAAACCAAAAGGAGTCCCTTGAGGCTGCAAAACATCGAACATTTGAATTGGAGATGCATTTTTTCGAAAATATTGTATTAAATTGCAAAAATATTAAACGACTGGATTACAACACACCCGAACGAATCATTTATAAAATTGAGAGAAGTAGAAAAAAGAAAAACCAGCACCGAAACATATTTTCATCAGGCACTTGAAAGAGAAGCCAAAGTCAAGCCTCAACTGTTTCTTGATTAATAGTGGAAATGCAGCAGTTTTGGGAATTGTTAAAAGTGGAATGAGCAAAAGATGCGTTAACAAAAAAAAAGTAATACAAAAAAATTAAATAAAACTAGTAAAAATACCAGAATAATTAACTCATATTAGGAGTTTCATCTCGCAGTGATTATGGCCGCACTTTGGCTTGGGCTTATGAAAAATTTTCTTAAATAAAATTTGTTGCAAATTTTATGCTCTACAATTTTTACAATAAACGTTAATATCATCGGAGCTGTAGAAACGAAGATAATTGGGAAAAATTTTTGCGGCCTTTGACCTTCGACAACTTTTAGCGAAGACACAAATTTCGTGAACATTTTGGAGCAAATTTTTCAACACCAGGATGAAGGTGTACACCAGTTTGTGTTTAGAGATTAATTTATATTTGTTTTTTTCATATTAAATATCCTATAATGTTTTCGCACTAGAATAAATAAAAATTTATAAAATATAAAATAAAAATATATAAAAATTAAAAAAATATTAAATATAAAAAATAAAATATAAAAATTAAAAAAATATAAAATATAAAAAATAAAATATAATACAAAATACAGAAAGCATTAAACACAATGACGACAGCAGGCTACACGAACACCGACTACAAAAGTCGTTGGCTACAATCGTGTCGTCTCGTAGTCAGCTACTTAATTATTTTTAGAACGACACCACCAAATCAACAACCATGTGTTGTTGTTTGTAGCAGAATTCTCTTCATATGCCAGTGTAGCCGCTTTCATATATTTAATACTTTTAAATAGTGTTATTCCAATAAAATATATTTCAGGTCCACAGTATATGACAAGAAATCATTTCATTAGCTTGGAAATATAGTTTGATGTTTCTTTTGTTAAATATTTAATTTAATATATAATTTAAATTAATACAAATTTTTTTCATCTTTACAACAGAGTAACAACAACAACAACAACAACAACAACAACATTAATATTTATTTAGTGTAATTATATATTTAAATGCTCATTTTCATTTCCGTTTCCGTTTTAATGTGGCTTAATTATTTTACTAATAATGGCGCTGCTCTCTTTGTTTGCATTTTCCTCTCTTTCTCTCTCCCCTTTTAATTGATAAGCAGCATTTAACTCCAATATTAATTTTGTTATACTATTTTCCCACTCTCCCTCCATCTGTCTTTTACGCTCATTGAATTTGTACTTCCAGTTACAGTTTATAGAACCCTGAGCAGCAACCATCACGGTTAAAAATAGTTAAGTGAAGAAATAAAAATGCTGCTGCAACCAAGCAGTCACTTTACGGCGACGATCTAGCAACATTAAGAGTTCAATCAGCTCGATGGAGCTGAGGATTTGTGGGGGGGGAAAAAGAGTTTTTATTTATGTTTCTTTAGAAAACCCTACAGAAAATGGGAAATGTATTGAGAGCCAAAGTGCCCTTCTCAGCCTGTCTATTTTCAACAAAACTTCTTTTATAAAACAGTAGAGAAAATAAGAAAAAAGCATAGAGAAATGCCCAAAATCCCAACAATAACATTTATTTTACCCCGCTAGATTTTTGGTACCTTTAACCCTTACAGGTAGGCTAAGCACGCATAGTACGTTAAGGAACATAACCCCTGTGTTGATTCCCAAAAACTATTTTCATAATCCCTCAAATCCCAGAAGTACTTTGGTACTACTTCAGAAAAATTAAGAAAACACCATCAAGGCGAGCACGTTCCACACACTTTCGCATAAAGCGGGTGTTTTTAAACTGCATGGGAACTTAATACAAAACAGAAATTTTGAAATTCGTTATTTTTGGTAACGACAGTCCAGTAGATAATTTCATGGCATCTGTTTTTTGAAGAAGCTTTCCGGCATTTATCCCCAGCAGCTACAACTTATTTAATTTATTCGATCACAACAATTTTCGACTAGTTTTTCTAACGAATCTAACAATATGGCATCACTGCGACTTGAATATGGACTTCTAATACTTCAATAGTTGCTGGTTTGCAGGTCATAATTTGACCTGAATGGCCTCATAGAGAGTAATTGAGAGTGGTTAAATCGCACGAAAGATGAGGTTATTGAATAGAAACGCTTCCGAAAATAAAGTTGCCACCCAATTAATTTTGCAATAAAACGATTTAAAGCGCGCTGTGTGGCCACCCATAAAAATTGTACAACTCCTCTATCCCTGAACTATTAAATTATAAAATTTTTATACCCACAAAACTACAGTTTGTGATGATGCGTGCTGCCAGGGTTTTCTTCTATTTCCCTAAACACAAACAAACCACTCGTTAAAAGCGGAAAGTAAACAACTTCTAATAAGAGGGAAGACACTCAATATTAAATTTATTTTTAAAGCAACTTGACATTGTTTGCAATTAAAATGTTGTCATCATCAACATCATCATCATCATCATCATCATCATCATCACCATCACCAACATCATTAACATTGTTTTTTAACATCCATCGAGGGCAGGGGATTTGTGATTGAAATATTAAACGAATTTAAATCCAATTTACAACACACTGCGAAAGTAAATAATGAGAATTATAAAGGAAATCAAGACAAACAGGAAGTGAAAACATGTCGCAAGAAATGTTTAATGAAAGTGTCACTAACAATATAACGAAAGTCATGAAAGCAAAAAAAGAAAAAGAAAATCAAAACAAGGAAACTCTATAATTATTTTTTAATTTATGCTTCTCTTCGTTTTTCACATTTTCCATTTTTGTTTTTCCATAATAAATTGCTCGAGTTGGCAAACTTGTGAACTTGATGATTTAATTTCAACATGAAAACTCCTATTTAAACCGTCATGATAAGTTAGTAACGCCAGTGTGATTGTAATAAATGAATTGGCAAAATATAATTTAAAAATGTAAAACAATTTTGATCGAATGACTCACAGCAGGAGGCAGCTTAAATGGAAATAGAGGGTTATCCATGTCCAACGACAGCCTACACAACAACACCAACATATTAAAAGTTCCATAAAATTCTTTGTTGTGTCAAATTCAACCAGAGCGAAAACAATTTTTCAGATAGCAAAAGACTCATTTTAATAACTCCACTGCAGAGTTAAAAAATCTCAATTCCTTTTTTAATTCCGATATTTCTATTACAAGTTTTATTTTAATAGAGCACAGAATTTTGCTCTCTAAAATCTTATCGCGAAGTAAAAATGTCCAGAGCAAATAAAAAAAATTATTAAACCATATAAAGGGTAACGTTCAATACATTCTTATGAAAACAACATATAACTGGTTAATAAAAATTATTCCAATCTCCAGCATTCTATTTTCTTAAACTTATTATGATTATAAATCACTGAGTAACGTTCAACATCAAACAATATTAGGTAACATTCAATACTTTTGATTTGCTACAACATTTAAATGAGTGAAGAAACTTATTTCAAAAGCAATTATTCGATGTTCTTAAGTTGAATGCACTGAACGATCACTAATTGAAAGAAGTAACGTTCAATACTTCCAGTTCTATCAATGGATAAAATTTATTCCAAATGCATACGAGTATATTCAATATCCGTATACTTATATTCATTACTTGTTATAAAGTAACATTCAACATGAATTTAATTTGGGTAACGTTCTATACTTTTTTCTATAAGAAAATCGATTGGTTAAATACAATTATTTCATCTTTTTGTATTTGATATTCTTAAGTATCAGGAAGTAACGTTCAATACCCAACAGTTTTAGATAACGTTCAATACTATTGCTTTGCTACAAAGCATTTTCGATTGATTAAATAACTAAATTTACAAGCATTCGAATATATTATATTCACATATATTATACCGAAATAAATGTAATAAATAAAATATAAAACGTTCATGTTGGGTAACGTTCAATACATTTTTGTGGGCACAACACATGATTGGTTAATAAAACTTATGCCAATCATAAACATTCCACTTTCCTACACTTAGTAAAATTAAATATCACCTAGTAACGTTCAATACCAAAGGTAACATTCAATACTTATGTTTCGCTGCAACACAAACGATTGAAGAAATGTATTTCAAAAGCAAGCATTCCATTATATAACTATCATTCGGTGTTCTTATATTTGATGTACTCAAAGATCACCAGTTGAAATAAGTAACGTTCAGTACATTTGCTTCTATCAACTTTATTTATCAACTTTTATCTTATTTTGTGAACCGTGTGTACCAAATTGGAAGACTGGCTGGTATTAATAAAACGTCTGTAATATAAAACCGATTGCGCTTTCATGGGCGGTGGGCATGGCCGATTTACAATGAATCTGTTTATTGTTTGCTTCTTCTTATATGTTCCAAACTCAAAAACTTTTGCTTTGTTTAGAATGATTTTTGCAAAAGTATTTATTAGGATTTCACAGGCGGCGGGCGGTGAGTGGTGGGCATGGTCGATTTTGATTAAACGTTTTGCTTTTGTTTTGTATGTTTCAAATTTAAAATCTGTCGCTTTGCTCAGAATAATTCGATGCAAAAGTATGCATTAATATATTATGAGCGGTGGGCGGTGGGCATGGTCGATTCTATGAAAAGTTTTTGTTTGCTCTTGCTTTGTTTGTTCCAAATTTTTAAATCTGTCGCTTTGCTCAGAATAATATTATGTGAAATTATGTTTTATTATGTCATGAGTGGTGAGCGGCAGGCGGTGGGCGTGGTTGATTTTAATTAAACTCAATGTGTCTTTTCTTTTGTATTTGAAATTTAAGAACTTTTGCTTGCTTATGAAGAATTTTAAGCGATAATATTGTTTTGGGTTTCATAGGCGTTGGGCAGTGGGCATGGTCCATATTTATTAAACTCGGTGGGTGTCATTGTTTCTTGCAGGAAGTGTGCTTAACAAATTTAAACTTATTCTCTTGGTTAGACAAAAACTTGAAGCGACTAAATTAATTTGGGCGGCATGGGCGGGGGCGTAGGGCGTGAGGCGTGTCCAACGCAATCCGTTTCTTCAACTAATTCAGTAAAAGGCTTATTGTCAACTTTTAATGCACGCTTTTATCCCACTGTGCACCGCGGCATTATTATTGGTAAAGAACTCTTTTATTGCTCTCTTTTACGAATACACTCGAATTTATTAAAGAAGATTAATTTTAATTGACAACGTTGGCACTGACAAACATAAAAATTAATTGCAATTTAATAAGTTGTAACATCAACGTAATTGCTTCCGAGTTGTAAGACTCACTAAATAGTCATTCCACTTGTTATCGTTGCGAACAGCGTTATTAAAACAATCATTTATTTATGTTAATTAGAGGAACGCATACTTGACTACACACATACACAAACAAACAAGATAACACACGCATACACGCACACATGCGGGCTCTTAATAATGCCTAAACACCAGGCTCATAATCACGCAGCAAATTATAAGTAAAATGAATAACGTTGGTGATAATGACGGCAGCTTTAAGTAGCACAAACACAGACACACAAAACGGCAACAACAAAAAAGTTTTATGACAAATATTTTAGAGAATCTTTAAAGAGAAAAATGTACAGCCCCAGACAATTTTTCAAAACACACAAACCTTCAAATGCGAAGTGAAATAAATTTCCCTTTTGCAAATAATCTCGAGTTGTACTCCGTCCGCTCAACATGTTCGATTTACTTCCATTCCCCGAAACTCTTAAACGGTGCAAGAAAAAGTTGGATTAAATTTTGTTATCGACCGGCCATTAACTGCTCAACGAAGAATTGAAATAAAACTAAATTTTATTTGTTTTTCAAAATTCTTACTGTACAAACAGGCCGATCACTGGCACAGCAGGAGTCTTGATTCTATTTTGAATCCTCCGAGTGCCATAACAAATTTTCTTAGTTCAGGCATAATTATTTCCACGATTGGGTTCGATTACAAAAAAGAAAGCGTGTCTGTGATAGTTTTTGCTTAAACAAATACAAACACATAGAAAAACTTATTAACACGTTCTCGGAACTGCATGTTTTCAAATGCAAAAAAAAAAATCCTTGACACACACCAAACTAAACAGAAACTTAAATAGGTTGCATGAGTATATGTGTATGTGTGTGTGTGTGTGTGTGTGTGTGGGTGTCTCAAACGTGTCTGTAAACATTTTTCGTCTGTGCAGCTCAATGATTGTGGAAGTATTTGCCTGTTAGCTAAACATGATTGTTCTAATTGTTGCTAATACAGCAGCAGCAACAGCAGAGCATCAACAGCAGCAGCAGTAGCCGCTTTACCTGGCAGCATGTACGACACAACAACATCAGCCTTTCCTAATAACCTCAAGGAATGCGAACATTTTGAGGTGAACCAATCGCAATACGACGGGTTGGCGAATGTAAAACACAACAAAGCATGCACATGCATGCACACACTCACGAACACCCACACTTTTCATACGCAACTAATTAAGTGTAATTATGTTATTAAATATTTGTGCTTTACCTGAAGACGATTTAGAGGGGCTTCGAGGCGTGAAGATATTCAGTGGAGAGATTCAATGTGACCTAAATTTTGCTTAAAACGCTCAATTCACTTAAAAATGTTAAGCTGCTGCTGAAGACAACTGGCAAAAAGTTTATGAAATCTAAGAGTTTTGAAAATATTATTTTATATAACTTTTGCTATCCTTTGAAATGTGGAAGGATGGAGAATCGTGCAATTCGTGTCGTAAATTGAAAATTTAGGATGAGTTCTAGAAATACGAGTACATCGCAATTGACTTAATCAATTTAGAACCAGGAATGCAGCCTCAAATGCAGCCTGTGATTTGCTAACGGGTTACACCTTTTCCAGCAGCATACTGAAAAGCTAATTTTTGGAAAAAATATTCTTTGCCATTGACGTTTTCAAAACTTATTTTAGTATAAAAAGAAGAAACTTACAATCTATAAAGACGTACTTTTCAAAATGGTACTTATTCTAAAAAGGTACTTTTTTTAAAAACGCAGCTTTTAAAAAAAAATTTTTTTTTAAGAATATACAGTTCTTAAAAGGTACTTTAAAAAAACTTTTTAAATTTTTTTAAATTATTTTCTTTTAGTTTTTAGAATTTACTTCTTTATAAGGTACCTTTAAAAAAGCTCATGCTTAAAAAGGTACTTTCTAAAAAGATATTTGATAAGAAAGTATTATTTGCCAGCAGGTACGTTTTCTTTAAAAAGTTGTATATTTTAGTAAGTACTTTAAAACAAAAGTACTTTTTACAAACGCACTTTTTGAAAAGTAGCTTTTTAAAAGGGTGCTCTTAAAAAAATACTTCTTTAAAGATACAGTTTTAAAACGTACTTTTTAAAAATGTACTTTTTAGAAAAGCACTTTTTAAAAATATACTTTTTAACAGAAACATTTTCTAAAAATGTACACATATGAAAAAGGGTGCATTTTTTTAAATTTATATTTGAAAATGTACCTTTTGTTAGAGTTACTCTTGAAAAAGCTTTTTGGAAAAAAGGTACTTTCTCAAAGGAAATTAAAAAAAAAATTATTTTTGAGCAAAAACTTTTTAAAGAAGTTATATATACAAGAAAATCTTTTTAAAAGACTGTTCTAAAAAAAGTACTCTTTCAAAGGAACTTTGTTAGTACGTACTTTTCAAAAATGTACTTTTTAAAAACGCATTTTTAGAAATGTATTTTATAAACATATAAAATGTGCTTCTTTTAAAATGTTTTATTGCAAAACATTTTAAAAGAAAAAAAAAAGTACTTTTAAAAAAGTACTTTTTTTAAATGCTTTTTTGAGAAGGTACTTTTATCAATATGTACAGTTTTTTAAAGTTACTTTCTAAAAATTTGCTTCTATCAAGTTGCTTAGCAAAAAGTACTTATTTCAGAAGGTGCTTTTTATATGCACTTTTTAAGTACTTTTTTAAAATGTGCTTTTCAGAAAAATGTTTTATTGCAAATTGTAGTTTTAAAAAAAGTACTTGTTTCACCTGCTTTTTTTAAAAAGTACCTTTTTAATATGTACAACTCTTCAAAAGCTACTTTCTGAAAATTTACTGCTGTCAATGTTTTATATTAAAAAAGTACTTGTTTAGAAATTTGTTTTTTATAGCTGCTTTTTTAAAAGGACTTTCTTAAAATGTGATTCTCACAAAAATGTTGTCAAGGATAAGATAAAAAAAATCGCCCTCTAACAGAGTTTTGAAAAATGATTTTATAAATAGACGAGGACCTCAGCCACTTCTGTATCTCTTTCTTAATTAAGAAAAAATCTAATTAATTGAGAATTGCATCCTTTAAACAGGAGCCCGAGTTAAGCACTTTTTGCCCTCATGCAACTCCCTTAAAAAGTAAGAGATCCACCAGCAGGAACTGTATTTGGAAAATATGGCTGATGAAAATAAATTTGAATTCAAAGACTTTTTGTTTCAATTCATTTTCTCGTACAGCCGACTGCGATAATTAATGCGACATTCTTGCAGCTTTTGTATGACGTCAGACATCTTAAGCCAATTGCAAGTTGTATTAATTATTCCATATAAAGTAAATATGAATAGTAAATGATTCCTATAGATATATAAAATGACTATAAATATGAACCAAATTGATGAGAGAATATTTAAGAGAACGAACATTAAAGTTTGTATTTACTGCACCCTGGGGAGAAATTGTAGCAAAAAATTGCTGTCTATAAATGTAACTTTATAGTCATATTTATGGACAGGGGAGAGAGGATGACAGAGCCTTGCCTGGGGGGTTTTAATAGGATATAGACAAGAGTAGTTTGCGATGTATGTTATTATAATCATGTATTGAAAAGTGTGTGCGTGTGTGGGTGTGTGTGGGTGTGTGTGCGTTGGCTATAAGATGTGTTAATACTCGCATAAGTAGCTTATCAAGACAACACTTTGTTGGTTAGCAACATGGTCATTCATGCATGTACAGTGGGTCAAGAAAAGCACATGAGTTTGACTCACAGATTAAATATAATTTTATTTAATAAGAAATTAAATAGTTCGTTAAATAAAGACGTTGTGATTTATATCATCAGTTTTTTTGCTACCATCCGCAGTTGCTCATTTCCTTTTGCCCACTGTACTTTCAGTTTATTACATTCTTGACATCATTAAACGTACATAAGCTCAGTCTCTTGCCATTTTTGCAGCCAATCTAATGCTACGAATTCTATTCCTGCCATCATTCATAAGAGATTTCAAATTTCGTTTATTATTATTATTATTATTATTTGCATGTAGTGGTTATTATCATCTAAACAAATGCAAGCATGTGTGCGCGTGTGTTTATGTGTATGTATATATGAAAACGAGTTATTAGTCTTGTATCACTTAATAAATATACTCGTATCGTGTTTATTATAAAACCATATCTTGGTTATAGAATAATTTGCGTCATTGGGCGTAAATAATATAATAAGTGGTTATATTTACACAGGGCTACAGTAAAATACAACAATGTTTTAGTTGCAGAAATATATGAATTAGTAAACAATTTGTAAAGAATTATTTTTTATATAAAGTATTTTGCATTTTAGGTAACGTAATGTTATTTCATATGACAGATATATAACAGCTGGCAGCCTTATTGAAGGTTTAGAAAAGAACTATTTTTTATTTAAAGCATTTTGCATTTTAGGTAACGTAATGTTATTTCATATGACAGATATATAACAGCTGGCAGCCTAATCGAAGGTTTAGAAAAGAACTATTTTTTATTTAAAGCATTTTGCATTTTAGGTAACGTAATGTTATTTCATATGACAGATATATAACAGCTGGCAGCCTAATCGAAGGTTTAGAAAAGAACTTATTCACGAAAAAAATTATTTTGTGTTTATGAGCTTTTTATAAGACAAATTTCGTATGGAAAATTTGTGTTATAAACAGGTTATAAGCATAAAATAAAATTTTTTTATAAATAAGGCCTTAAATTTAGAACCAGTTATTTTATTGTGTAGATGATGTGTTTTTCATTCCGATCTCTTGTGTCCACATTTTTAGGCTTATTTAACTATTACAATTAACAACAGGGTGTACACCATTTAATATTCACCGTTTGGAAGACCAGTACAGTTTAGAAATATTTTTATGTTTTAGATTCTGGCAACACTTTCGCGCATATTTTCTTTAGCAATAATTAAAAAATATTGATGCTCATGTCTCAAGGCAAACTTCATTATAACATCATGGGTATTTCGGAAAAAAAAAAATTAAAATAAAAAAGCCTTTAAGTTTTTTTCTTGCAGGATATGATGGGCCATTAAAGAAGGTGTCCGGTTTAAAGAAAAGCTATTTTATTATGCCACTTTTGCTTTCACAAGATAAAAGTTTCTTGTTCGTTAAATTTTCGTTTATATTAAATTAAATTGCTTTTTTTTTGGTGGCACATTGTGACACTAGAATTTTAATAATGTTCTGGCAACACATGCTCTTTAGTAGACCATGATGTTAATGATATTTTAAGGAATATTTTAAAAGTTAATTATCAAAGAATTAAGGAAAAATAATTCAAGAAAATATAATTTAGAAAAAAAATGTTATGAAATAAATTTTGTATTATATATATTATAAAAATAAGATATAATATAATACTTGTATTTGAAAAGAATTACTTGAGAACACACAAAAAAAATTAAATAAAAAAGCAACAAAAAAAAATAACGAACCAAAACTGTCAATGATGAACTCGTACTTAAACAATAAACAGTTTTTGCAACAGATTCACTCCGAAAGCCATTGTGAAATGACAAGGTTTTTGTGCAACAACTACAACAATAAAAGCAGCCAATTTTCCTATATTTTCGCAAGTAGAATTGGCGACAATAGAAAAATAACGTACAACAACAACAAATGTGTAACAACAATATCCCATTCATGTGATGATAGTGGCAGCTGCGCTCATACGCACACATATTCATTATCCATCCTATCTCGTCTTTCTATGTATTAGATAAACAAATCAACAACAAGCTTTTTGATTGTAGTTGTATAACTGGCATTGCATTACCAGGCCAGCAGAAATAATCGGCAGCAAATCGGGAGAGGAGGAATGAATACGAACGCAATAAACTGTTGTGTTCTCCCCCACCCACATTCTTGATGGTGGTTTCAACATTTTAAACTGAAATCAGCGAGCGAGAGTGATTGTAAAATTGCTAGTGTGTGTGTGTGTGTGTGTGTGTGAATGCTGGCTGGTATATTAACACAACGAAACATGCATAAACATGACATGAAATAAATACAGCGGAATACGCACAGCGAAATGCGAGTTTCAAATGACAGCAAGTGACAGCGTAAAACAATTCTCTCGCACATTTAGAAATACTTAAATATTCTACTTAATATGCATTCACACACACATATTAACGATACGGTATGTGTGTGTGTGTGTGTGTGTGTAGCATGTCTGGTTGTTGTATTTGGTTGTGTATTTTAATGCATGTTGTTGTTTCTTTTTTTACATACTCATTTCTAACTTTCTTGTGCCCAAGTATAGAGTGTTTTTTATAGAGTGATACAAGTTTAAATCGTAATAGAACATAGTAATATATATGTGATATCAATGACACGGTCTTTATTATATAGAAAATTTTATGACATTAATGTTTCAATATGATTTTGGCCTTGTGGCCGCCACCGCTGGCGCGGACAAGGCGCAAACTGGAACACCAATTTTCACAAACAGTAACATTCTGACCATCATCGTTTTTGAGGCATATGGGCCCATGACTCCGCCAGCCCATAAAGCGTACCAAACAGTAATTTTCTGTGGATGCAAAAGCTTGTGGATTCTTCTCACTCCAAATGCAACAATTCTGGTTATTTACGTACCCATTCAACCAAAAATGGGCTTCATCGGAAAATAAAATTTTGAATGAACGAAGTGCACGATAAGTTTGACGAACAGAACCATTATTTTGATTAAAAATTTCCACAATTTGCAGGCGTTGATCTGGTGTAAGTTCATACATAATGAAATTTCAAAGCCAACTAAACAAAGAGCAACTATCAGCTGTTAAATGGGTGGTCAAATAAAGCAGTGATGCCAACTCAAAGTTGTATCACTTTATAAAAAACACCGTATATATGGTCGTATTGTTAGTTTATGTGTGCGTGCGTGTGTGTTAGGAAAACGATAAAGTCCTTTTCTCGTCTTATAAAGATGAAAATAGTTTTATTTAAATGATTGTAGAAATTGTAAAACTTTGGAAACTTTGTTCCGACTTGTTAAATGAAATAATTTAGAAAGTGTCACTGATACAACATGAATATAATTTTCTTTTTTTTCCTTTTTCACTAACTTTTTAATTATCTAAAAGATTTATTTAGGAAACATGTTAAACATGTTGGAGAACCGAAACTCTTTAAGAAATTTTGTTCATTTCACAACTAGAAATTGTATATTTTTAAATGATTAATATTAAGAGAATTGGGACGTCTTAAAATTTATCAAAACTCCAGGAAGTGATACTTTTTCCTATATATATATATATATATATATATATATATATATATCATACCAGCTCTTTGTTAATAGTGGCTTTTACTACTTCCCTAATTAAAATTAATGGCACGTCATATTCCATAAAAAAATTCTCCAAATTTAAAACTTTTTTTCCGGCTTTTCTCTTTACTACTTCTATATAAAAAGTATGTTTTGCGTGTCTACATAAATCACTCTATCATACGTAAAAGTCTCATCGACTTCGTTAGTCTTTAAAATAGTTAAAAGTGTACCACAAAAATATATACGACGTTTTTTCCATTCCTCGAAGTTGTTTTGAAATGCAGTTTTTGAAATGTCCTTTAGTTTTTGCTGAATTAATCGTGGGAAAACAAGGTTCTATTTAAGTTTTGGGGAAAAATCGCAGCTGAATACAGGGGCTGGTTACCAAATGATTACTCCCGTAGAGGCAACAGCCTGCGAGGCCTCTTGTGGTTGCAGTCAAGGCGAGCGTCGCAATCTTTTTCTAATTGACGCACCACGTTTAGCAAATCGATGTCGTAATTCCCGCTGCTCGAACGCGATTAATTATCGTTAAAAAAAAATAATTATAAAATATTCCGATAGAACGATTAAAGCATTAAACACAATGACGACAGCAGGCTACACGAACACCGACTACAAAAGTCGTTGGCTACAATCGTGTCGTCTCGTAGTCAGCTACTTAATTATTTTTAGAACAACAACACCAAATCAACAACCATGTGTTGGTGTTTGTAGTAGAGTTCTCTTTTTACGCCAGTGTAGCCGCTTTCATATATTTAATACTCTTAAAAAGTGATATTCCAATAAAATATATTTCAGGCCCACAGTATATGACAAAAAATCATTTCATTAGCTTGGAAATATAATTTGTTGTTTCTTTTCGTATAATAAAACATATTTTCAAGTTTACAATAATTGCATTTATTTATGTTATACTGGCAACATTGCATTTATTCATTGTCGCTCACCAAAATAGAAATTAATTTCATTTGATTACAACCACAAAAGCAGCATGGACAACAACCAGTCGCCGTGTTGCCTGTAGTAGTATAAATAATCATTCTCTTATACGCACGTGGATTCTAATTTTGACAGGTTGTAGTCTGCAGCCTGCTGTCGTTATTGTGTTTAATGCCTAATTTTCCACAAAACTTTTTGTTTTATTTTTATAAATAAAAAAAGCAAAAAATGTGCAATAAAATTTGTGTCATATTTTTTTTTTAGTTTTTATTTTAGCCTTTTCATTCTTGCTTTCATTTAATATTCTTCAAACCGGGTTGAGTCATCATCATCATCATCATCATGCGATTTCTTTAATTAGACAAATTTTGCACTCATAATTCTTAATTGTGTTTGATTTGCAACCCGTTTATAAAAAAGAGAGCATCTCTCTAATTGGATTTTCGTTAATCATGTTGTCAATATTTCAATAAACGTTGATCCATAAAACCAGTAGAAAATTTCATTTTTGCTCCCTAAAGGACGAGTGAGTACTTCAGATTAAACGTGCCCCTGCATACGAATCAAGTGTGAGTGAGCAGCGATACTGGCAGCGCTTTACATGCATGTTAAATTGTATTAAAAATTTTTTTTTTTTATAATCCACATCACTGTGGCAGAGGGATGTGTGCAGGCGGACTTATGATAAATGAATTGTGGCGTTTTATGCAGGAGTCCACATGCTCTGGATGTGCCAGAGTTCGTGTCATTTTTTAATCCAGTCCATCATGGAATTATTAATCTTATAATGGATTCCTTTTATGCTCATGAATCTGCGAAAATATTTGCTTGCATCCTAATTTCTTGGATTATTTTTTATACATTTTTTTCTGTTCTTTTTTTTTTTAAATAACGGAATATTTGCAGGAGAATTTTAAAAGTTTCCAAAAAATAATTAATTCATTTTAATTTTCTATACATTAAAACCTTGTTTAAAATTAAATATGTATAATAATTAAATGAAATAATTGAAAATTTATTTCATATTCTTCTTAACGCAAATCAAATTGGATCCTTAATAACGGCCTCCTCAACCACAAATCACATCCTTTTAGTTGAGTATCAAAACCGTTTACCTGCGATACAATTCCTATAACAAATATTTATGTAACAGATTTTACATATAAAAAATAATTTTTGTTGTTGTTGTTGTTGTTTTTGCCCACAACTTTAGCATAGAAATAGTTTTTAAACAAAAATAAAGTCATTTTCTATCAATTGTAATTGGCGAAAATGGAACCGCAACTCAAATTATCACAATCATCATCATCATCATCATCATCATCATCATCATCATCCTCATCATCATCATCATCGTCATCATCATCTTCCCCATCATCATTATCAACAGCGCCATTGTGTCACTGTAATTAAATTTATTTTGCCAAACTCTAATAATGGCTTATTTGGGGCATTCAATTCGGCTTTGCAAAACACACACACACACACACAAACAAACACACAGAAGTTGATATTTCACTATTTGATGTGGCTGATTGAAAAACACAATTTGCACAAATTAAATTCACTTTTTTTTTTTTTTTTTGCTTTCGTTTTCCATATTATTTTTACGTTGGACGTTGTTGCTTTTTAGTGGAATTACGAGTTATTTAATAGGCGGCTATTTGAAGAGGAAAATATTTTAAAGGAATTTAATAAAAATAATCAATTTTATACAAAACGAGTGTTCCTCACACACTGCTCGTCCAGCGGAAAAAAATAAAAAATTAAAAACAGTTTTTTGAAATATCAATTTTTTTAGAATTAATTTTCTTAAAAAAGCAAATTTTTCTGAAGTTATTTTGTTAAGGGTACTTTTTGAAATGCTACTTTTTTAAGAAGAGCCTTCTTAAAAGTTAATTTCTGAAAAATACTTTTCTAAAGCGTATTGCTATTTTAAAAGGTACTATTTTAAAATGTACTTTTTGAAAGGTACTGTTTAAAAGGTACCGTTTTAAAATGCTCTTCTAAAAAGATCCATTTGTAAAGGGCATTTTTTAGAGGTACTATTTTAAAATGTACTTTTTAAAGGCACTCTTTAAAAGGTACCATTTGAAAAGGTTCTTCTAAAACGGTACTTTTGTAAAAGACACTTGCTTTGAAGGTTCTTTTTAAAAGCTACTGTTTTGAAAGGTACCTATTTGAAAGGTACTCTTTTTAAAAGGAACTTTCTAAAGGATAACTCTTTTGAAAAGTATATATTAAAATGCTCTTTGCATAACATACATTCTCAAAAGGTACTTTTTAAAGGTATTTTTTAAAAGCTGCTTACATGAAAAGGTTTCTTAAAGGTAGTTGCAGTGCACTTGCTTGAAAGGTACTTTCTCCAAAAGTACTTTCTGTAAGGTATGTTTTTAAATGATACTTATTTAAAAGCTACTAATTGATAAGGTACTTTTTGAATGACAATTTTTAAAATATACTTTTTTTAAAAGGTAACATTATTAAGGGCACCTTTTTAAAAGTATTTGTTAAAAAGGTACTTTTGTAAAAGGCACTTCTTTAAAGGTTTTTTTAAAAGGTACTGACAAATTTCTTTTTAAAAGGTTCTCTTTTCAAAAGGAACTTTCTAAAGGTACTTACTTGAAGGTACTTTTTTTTAAAAAGGAACTTCTTAAAAGGTATTTTTTTAAAGTTTTTTTGAAAATGCTCTCTTTTTAAAACATAAAATTTTTAAAAGGTGTTTTTTAAAGGGAATTTTTTCAAAAGGTGCTTCTATGAAAAGGAGTGGCACTTGAAGTGCACTTGCTTGAAAGGTACTTTCTTAAAAAGTACTTTCTGGAAGATATTATTTTCTAATGGCTACTAATTGAAAATGTACCTGCTGAAAGACGATTTATAAAAAAATACTATATTAAAAGGTATTATTATAAAAGGTACCTTTTTGAAAATATTTGTCAAAAAGGTATGTTGTTGTTATGTACTATTTTTAAAATGTACTTCTCTCGAAGGCACTCTTTTGAAAGGTCCTTTTATTAAAAATACGTTTTCAAAAAAATAAATTTTTAAAGTACTTTTTTATAATGCAACTTTTTTAAAAGATAATTTTCTTAAAAATTATTTCTTAACGAAATATTTAAAACATACAGTTTTTAAAAATGCTATTTTAATAGGAACTTGTTAAAAGGTACCTTTTTTTAAAGACGCAATTTTAAAAGGTGCCTTTTAAAGTGCGTAATTTTAAAAGCTACCCTTTTGCAAAAATATTTTTATGGGCACTTTTTTTGAAAGATACTTTTTTGATGGGCTCTTTTTTAAAAGGTACTTTTTAAAACTTCACCTTTAAAACAGCTTTTTTTAAAGGGATTTTCAAGGAGTTTTGAAAAAGGTACTATTTTAAATTTACTTTTCTAAAAAGGAGATTTTTTTTGGAAAAACTTGTAGATCATTCTTTTTAAAAAAATATTTATCTAAAAGGTGCTTTTTTAATGGTGCCTCTTTGAAACGTTTGTTTTAGAGGTCTTTCTTTTTTCTAGGATGGTCTTATTAAAAAGGTACCTTTTTTAATGGTACCTTTTAAAACGAACTTTTTTTGAAGCTTCTTATTTAAGTGGTTCTTTTTCAAATGGAGTTTTTGTTTCGCTACTCTTTTTAAGGGGTACATTTGGAAAAAGTAGTATCTTAAGAGGTACTTTTTTGAAAGTACTTTATCAAAAGGTACTTTTTTTTGTAATATTATATTTAAAGCGCTTCTATTTCCAGAGATACTTTTGCAAAGAAAACTTTTTGGAAAATATTAACAAGAATAAATAAAAAATATGAAATTTATTTGTTGGGTGGTTAAGCAATGTCTATATGCATTTCATTGGCGCTTCTTACCAAATCGTCAGTAGACTTCAACCACAGTTTTGCAAAGTTTCAAACTTCTCAACTTATTAAAAGACTTCCAAAAACCATCTGAGAATTATGTTAAATAAATTAACTATAAAAATTCACAAACAATTTCAAAAAATCACATTATAATAAGTGTAGCAGGTTATGAAACTTATACAAACCAAACCCAACAAACAACTTTTATTCGATACGACTCTATTTTATTTTTCTATACCTTTATACAATTGACAATATGTCAAAAAATTAGTTTATTAACAATTCAATTGAGATTTTATTTTTCATTTTGCCTTATAAATACTTTCATTGTTATCCAAGGGATTTCTAATTGTATAAAGGTATAGAAAAATAAAATAGAGTCGTATCGAATAAAAGTTGTTTGTTGGGTTTGGTTTGTATAAGTTTCATAACCTGCTACACTTATTATAATGTGATTTTTTGAAACTGTTTGTGAATTTTTATAGTTAATTTATTTAACATAATTCTCAGATGGTTTTTGGAAGTCTTTTAATAAGTTGAGAAGTTTAAAACTTTGCAAAACTGTGGTTGAAGTCTACTGACGATTTGATAAGAAGCGCCAATGAAATGCATATAGACATTGCTTAACCACCCAACAAATAAATTTCATATTATAATAGTACAATGACAATATGTCAAAAAATTAGTTTATTTATAAATAAAAAATTATATCAGTTTTTGCTGGTAATATTTTTTGGCGATAGTCGGGAATAGAATGAATTGTTTTAAGTATATCAGGGATTTATTGAATTACGAAATCAGCTGATCTCTAAATTTTCATAAAATAATTTTTATTGTCTCTCGTCTTAAGAAATAAATTCATTTCTTATCACGTGAAACTAGAATATATTGATTATTTGATATAATTATCGGATATAATTCCATTTCTAGATGAGAAAAAGCGCACTATTTTCAACTCATTATAAAAGCCCTGATCTGTCAGCCATTTCCCTTTACAGCCATCAACATAATTTCTTGCTTCCAGCACATGTGCAACAATAATTTGATGCATTTCCCTCATACGTATTTTGGATAAAAGTCGAAAAGAATTTATGTACCACCCCCCTAAAAATCTTGCACAAGATTTGTTGCCTGTTTCGTGTTGCCAAATATTTCTCGGTCGCCTTGTGCAATACAACCACACGCTTTACAGATAATAATGCAACAACAACACAATTTTGTAATCTTTCACATCTTGTTATCACTCTCAAAATATGCGGTTTCATAACCATTCTGCCGCAAAATGAAACGAAACAAAAAAAGAACCAAAAAAAAAGGGGGGAAGAGGAAAACAAAATATCATTTATGCAACAGACTGCTTGTTCTTGCTGTTGTGTTTTGGTGAGCTACTGGTGGAGGAAAAATATAAACATCAGAAGAGCTGAAAATAAGAAATCGTGCATAATTTTATGTTTCATTTTGTGACAAATTTCATTGCAACTGCAGCATTATTTTTGGGTTATGTGGCATAATTTACATGTTTTATGATGATATTTTTTCCTTCTGCTGCTGCTCGTGTGTGTGTGTGTGTGTGTGTGTTGTTCCACAAGCTGGGGAAGAAAGATATATACATATTTGTTGTTGTTGCTTTGAACAAACCGAAAATGTGTTGACACATTTAGAGCAATAAAACTAACCGCAATGGGTTGCAAGTTGCAAAAGACATTTGTTGCAACTTAATGCATCATTTATGTTTTGAGTTAATATATGGGGGAACCATCTGGCTGGCATCTGAAATCTGCACGAACATTTTTGATTACTGGAGAAAATTATATTTTTTTTATTTATCTTTTTAAAAAATTTCTTTTTGGATATTGAGTATACGCCACCATGCGAAATAGTTCAATCACTTTCGATAACAATATTGGCAGCAGCTAAAGAGCGAATGGTTTCAGTCTTAACTCCGTCTACTATTTTTAAAGCGGATTTTTTTTTGGCAAAATTCTTATATCTGAACTGCCTTGATTTAACGCCATAAAAGCTTTTTAAAAATAAAATGTTTCTTAGGAAATATATTTTAATTAAAAAAAAAAATATTTTATTCAAAATATTAATTTGTAGTACTAAAACCTCTTCCGGTTACTAAAAATTTATAATGATTCATTTCTTTATTAAATTGTCAAGCGAGTCCCCGGTGTATTAAGCTCCACATGAATTACAAAATAGTGCATAATAAATATCCCACTATTTTAGGCCCGCAACGTTACAAATAAATTACTGGCAAATTAAATGGTGGCACCTGTTTGAAGCTAAACAATTTTTGTTAACTGTAACATATTTATTGCCTGCATGCAACAGTCAGTTTGGGGATTAACAAATTTTTTTGTTTCACCTTTTCTTGCTTTCTTGCAGACAAATAATTTTCCTAATTTTTTTTATTTTTTTTTGTCTTGTTTCAAACGAACAGACTTATCAACCGTTTGTTTGCCATAAACTACGGCTGGAAAATATTTGCGACCCAACGAAATGTGAAAATAACTGCTCCTTAAAATTTCTTAAGCAGCAAAACATGTTTTGTTTTTGGCCAAATATTTTTCAGCCATTTTATCTAACCCGTTTTATCTTTTGCTTTCGATAGATTGCAATGCCTTTTTAATGGGCACATAAATTCCCAGAAAATCTACTTGGAAACAGGTCAGTGTAAAGCTCTGACACATGCTGAAAGCTAAACCTTTTTCTACGAAAACTTGTAAAAATAAATAAAATGGAAAAAGGACATCCATAAAATATCTCTTAATATGATGCTGAAGGATATTTAATACTTTTTCGCTGCAATTAGAAATTTAAATAGAGAAGAGAAGTAAGAAAACAGGGTGATACTGTTTAATGAAGCAAACCAAATTGCAGAAAGTAAATAAATCTCTCAAGCTCCTTAAATATCCTTATGAAACACAATAAAAAAAAAATATGATCTGTGGAGAGGTCCGGGTATTCATATTTCATTTTATAAAAATCTTTTCAAAAGCACCATTTCAAGGAATCTCTATTTTTCAAAAAGTACCTTCATATAAAATAAATTTTGCTTTCATCAAAAGTAACTTTTATAAAAAGTACCTCCAATAAAAATTAATTTCAATATAAAATTATTCCAAGTATTTTTTAAAAAAGAGGACATTTTATTAAAAGTTCCATTGATAAAAAAGTAGCTTTTGTAAAAAATTTTTTTTTTCATAAAAAGTATTTTATATGATTCTTACTTTTCTAACAAATACCTTTTCTAAAAAGTATATCTTCTAAAAAGTACTTTTTCTAAAAAGAATATTTTCTAAAAAGTTCTTTTTCTAAAAGATACCTTGTTTTAAAAGCTGATTTTCTAAAAAGTACCTTTTACAAAAAGCACGTTGTCGTATGTTTTGAAAAAAGAAAAAATCTTTTAAAAAGTACCTTTTCACAAAGTACCTTTTACAAAAAGCACGATAGCTTATGCATTGAAAAAAGAACAAATCTTTTAAAAAGTACTTTTTCACAAAGTACCTTTTACTAAAAGTATCTGTTATAAAAAGCACGTTATGATATATTTTGAAAAAAGAGCAAATATCTTTAAAAAGTACCTGTTTTAAAAAGTACCATTTTTAAAAAATATTTTTGTAAGAAGTACCTTTTCTAAAAAGGATCTCTTTTAAAAAGCACTTTATCGTGTGTTATAAAAAAAGAGCAAATCAATTTTAAAAGTACCTTTTACAAAAAGCACGTTGTTGTATGTTTTGAGAGAAGAGCAAATCTCTTAAAAAGTACCTGTCTTAAAAAGTACCTTTTCTGAAAACTATCTTTTATTAAGAGCATGTTATCGTATGTTTTCAAAAAAGGGCAAATCTTTTTAAAAAAATTATTTTTTAAAAGTACCTTTTACGAAAAGCACGTGAAAAACGAGCAAATCATTTTAAAAAGTACCTCTTACAAAAGGCAGGTTATTGTATGTTTTAAAAAAAGTCTTCTTGAAAAGTACTTTTTTCACAAAGTACATATTCTAAGAAGTATCTTTTATAAAAAGCACGTTATCGTGTCATTTGAAAAAAGAGCAAATGTTTTAAAAAGTACCTTTTACAAAAAGCACGTTGTTGTATGTTTTGCGAGAAGAGCAAATCTCTTAAAAAGTACCTGTCTTAAAAAGTACCTTTTCTGAAAACTATCTTTTATTAAAAGCATGTTATCGTATGTTTTCAAGAAAGGGCAGGTCTTTTTAAAAAAATACTTTTTCAAAGGGTACCTTTTACGAAAAGCACGTGAAAAAGGAGCAAATCATTTTAAAAAGTACCTCTTACAAAAGGCAGGTTATTGTATGTTTTCAAAAAAGTCTTTTGGAAAAGTACTTTTTTCACAAAGTACATTTTCTAAGAAGTATCTTTTATAAAAAGCACGTTATCATGTGATTTGAAAAAAGAGCAAATGTTTTAAAAAGTACCTTTTATAAAAAGTACCTTTTATAAAAAGTACCTTTTTAGAAAGTACCTTTTCTAAAAAGTCTGTTTCTTTAATAAAAAGCATGTTATCGTATGTTTTGAAAAGAGAGCAACTCTTTTTAAAAAGTACCATTCTTAAAAGTACTTTTTATAAAAAGCACGTTATCTTAAAAGGAGAAATATTTTTAAAAAGTACTTCTTTTAAAAAGTATCTGTTTAAAAACTCATTTTTTAAAAGTACCTTTTTGAAAAAGTTCCTTTTTTAAAAAGTACCTTTTTGAAAAAATTCCTTTTTTACAAAGTACCTTTTTGAAAAAGTTCCTTTTGCAAAAACAACGTTATCTCATGGTTTGAGAAAGCGTTTTTAATATTTCACAAAATTATATGGAAATTATGTTCTTAAAAAATGTCCCGTTTAAAACTGTTTTGGACAAAAAATACATTTTCAAATGGTGCCTTTTATAAAAAGTTGTTTAAAAAGATGACCTTTTTCAAAATGATTTTGTTTTTGTGTTAAATCTGATTACAACGTCAACTGCTTTAAGCGGACAAGACAAGATTTTGTGTTTTCATTGCCGCCCTCTTTAAAAGGGAACAAAATGAAAATATAATTCAAGTTGAACCCTCAACGTGCTTTTATTTAAACTTCTTCTTTTGTTTGTGCCTTCTTTATTGAAAATTAAATTTGATAGTGTTGAAGCAGAAAACAAAACAAAAACTCAAGTTTTTCAGTTAAAATAAAATGCCAATTAGAGTGGAAGTTTTTGATATACAATTACAAAAATGCTTAGAAGGGTGCCACCACACTGTGCAAGAGGCCAGAATGTCCTGTTGTTGGGCGAAAATAAAATTATTACAATAACTAAAAAGTGCTTGAGCTTAAGTGCTAGAGGACGAATTTTAAAAGGTAAGAAATCTTTTTTTGCTTTTGTTTGATGTCATTAAACGAGAGTTAAAATACATTTTTAAAGGCATGTCCTTAATGCTCTTCTCCATTGTATTGAGCAGCCTCCGCAATTCTGCAGTCAGTTCCTTCTTCGTCTTTTGTTTGTCATAAAATGCATAATTTCTAAAAGGGGAAGTTTGTTTATTTATTATATTTATTTGTCCACTGCGGGGATGTTGTGTTTCTTGGTTAAGTTTATTTTGTTCTCCGGCCCTCTCCCTCTAAAGCATCCGAAGGATATCAAGGAAAAACAACTGCTCGCCATAAATGGTATAACATTAAACAATAAATAAGAATGGGCTGGAACAAAAAAGGACAAAACGAAATTTGTATAGAAAACTAAAAACAATTCTGGTTTGCAGAGTTAATCAGTGAACTGATTAAAGGACGAAATCTGGTTGCACTGCAAATACGACAATTGTGTTGACAACAAAATGAGCTGCTCAAGAAAAATGTGAAACTATTTTGAAAAAAATTTTTTTTGTGAATTTAATTCAACTAGAATTTCAATTTAATTCGAATATGATTCATGGTATTTCGATAACTGCCAAAATCGGATTTCAAATACGAAAAATATATTTCAATTCCTTGTCAGACTTGAAGTGTAACAAAACACTTTTTGAATCCATGATACCTCTTCAAATCATGTTCTTTATTCAACAAGAACAAGAAAGATAGGAAGAAGAAGAAGAAGAAGAAATGATACTGTTTATAATTAAACAGGCAACCCGAGATGTAGGCACCATAAAACAAACATATTTATAACAGTTTGTGTTGCAGTTTGTTTTGCTGTTCTGCTGTCATAATCTGGCATGTTATTATAACTGCAGCTCATTTCCGGTTAAGCTTTACGAGATTGAGAATGCCGGAGTGTGTGTCTGTGTGTGTGTGTGTGTGAGTGTATTAAAAGGAACAATATTAAATAGATCATAAACATACTTACGCTTTGAATAAATATTTTCATAAATGAAAGCGAGAAAAAAAGTTTACCGAAGTTTATGAAAACTGTGGTTTTTGTCTAACGACGCAAGTCTGAAATGTTACTTCACTACTTAAAGAATTTATGCAAGATCTTACGAATACAACTGCAGTGGGAAAAAACCGGTCAATAAACAATAAACAACGTTTAAGCTTCTCATTTAACTCAAAAATTATTAGAAGTGGTTCAAAGAAGATCGCTAAGATGGAAATGACGATGTGCGGCGTCCTGAACACCTCATCACGTAAATATGCTGATAAAAATATTAGGAAGATGAAGAAAATTCTTATGGGGAATTGTACAAGTGCTAAGAATGGCGGCGCATTTATTAAAAGTATCTTCTATATAAAGTATTTGCAAAAAGTACCTTTTTTAATAACTACCTCGTATGAAAAGTACTTTACATAAAAATTACCTCTTATAAAATGTACCGCTTTTTAAAAAGTACCTATTAAAATTTTTACTATAGAAACTACCCTAAATAAAAAGTTCCTCTTATAAAGGTACTTTTTGTAAAAAGTATCTTTAATAAAAAGTACCCTGTATATAAAAAGCGTCTTTCATAAAACTGTCTTAATAAAAGTACTTTTTATAAAAGTACCTTTTATAAAAACATCTTTTATAAAAAATACCTTTTATAAAGGTACGTTTCATGAAGTACCTTCTATAAAAAGAACCATTTATAAAAAGTACCATTTATAACAATTTCCTTGTACCTTTTATAAAAATTACCTTTTGCTAAAAGTATTTTTTATAAAAAGTGCCTTTTATAAAAAGTACCTTCTATAAATAGTACCTTTTATAAAAAGCATCTTTCATAAAAATTACCTTAAATAAAAAGTACCTTTTATTAAAGGTACTTTTAATTGAACTACATAAAAAGTACATATTATAAAAAGTACCTTCCTAAGAATTATCTTTTATAAAAAGCATCTCCTATGAAAATTATCTTTTATTAATAATACCTTTTACAAAAACCACCTTTTTCAAAAAGTATTTTCCATGAAAAGCGCCTTTTGTTAAAAGTACCTGTTATAAATTGTACCTATTATAAAAAGTACCGGTTATAAAAAGCACCGGGTATAACAAGGACTTTCTATGAAAAGTTCACTTTATAAAAGGTACCGGTTTTTTCGAAAGTACTTTTTGCAAAAAGTATTTCTTACCATTTATAAAAGATACTTTTTATAAACTACCTTCTGTAAGAGGAACCATTTCTAAATTGTACCATTTATAAAAATTACCTTGTCTAAATGGTATCTTTTATGAAAACTACCTTTGTTAAAAGTATTTTTTATAAAAAGTACCTTTTATAAGAACTGCCTTCTATAAGTAGTACCTTTTATAGAAATCGTCTTTTATAAAAATTACTTTGCATAAAAACATCTTTTTTAAAAAGTATTTTCCATGAAAAGTACCTTATATACCTTTACAAATGTACCTTTTTAAAAAAATATTTTTCATAAAAAGCATCTGTTGTAAAAAATACCTGTTATAAATGTCCCTATTATAAAAAGTACCGGTTATAGAAAGTACATTTTATAACAAGTATCTATTACAAAAAGCAGCTGGTGTAATAAGTAGTTTTTGTAAAAAGTTCCTTTTTATAAAAGGTACCTATTTTATTAATAGTACTTTTTGCAAAACGTATCTCTTACAAAAAGTACCGGTTACAAGAGGTACATTTCTAAAAAGTACATTTTATGAAAAGTACCTTTTATAAAAAGTACCTTTTACCAAAAGTATCTCAGGTAAAAAGTATCTGTTATGAGAAGTGTTTTTTTTATAAAAGTATCTTCTATAAAAAATATCTTTCATAAAAAGTACCTTTTACCAAAAGTATCTCAGGTAAAAAGTATCTGTTATGAGAAGTGTTTTTTATAAAAGTATCTTCTATAAAAAATATCTTTCATAAAAAGTACCTTTTTACAAAAAGTATATTTTATAAAAAGAATCTTTCACGAGAAGGAACTTTAATAAAAAGTACATTTTATAAGAAATACATAAAAAAGTACCTTTTGAAATAAGTACTTTTTAAAAAAGGTACCTTCTCTTAAAAAAATTTATATTCTTTTTAAACAAAACCAAGACAAATTAAGAAGTTCAGCCCATCACTATTCATTGAATATATTTTTTTAATTTTTGTAGGCGTGCCATTGCCCACTTTTTTTTATATTTCCCATTAATTGTTAATGAACTTCCCACCTGAAATATAGATTTTTTTCACTTCCTCCTTAGATGCCACTAAAAAGTCTCCACAAAGAGTCCTTTTCATTTGGCCCTCGTTGCTAATTTTTGCGAGATAAAACAGAAATGAAAAGAAACTCTCGTGGCCTTTTGTTTGCAAAAGAAAATCTTTCGCTAGTGAATTATTATTTAATTTAAAAAGTTTATTATCTAAAGTCAAGTTTTGTTTAGCCCCCTCCGCCCCTCCCCTTCTGAGGAAACTGACACAAATACTGATTCTATTCTTTTTCATTAAAAGAGAAATTAAAAAGGAAGCCTTCCTGGCAAAACATCATTTTGCGAAAACATATAAAATATTGAGATGAATGTGTTCCTTAACCGACAAAGACGACACAACAACCAGATGAAATGTTGAAAAAAGTTCACAACAACTTTAAAGGCAAATACGCCCAGGTTTTTTTGTTATTTCTTTTGTTTTTCTTTTGTGAATAAAAAATAAATTTCTGACTCAAAAATGTTTATTCCTTTCATTTGTGCTGCGCATTTTTCTTCTTTTCTTTTTTTTTTGATCATTTGCAAAAAACAAACTTTTGCAATTTCCCGCCACTATATTCTTTCATACGTTCTTGTTGTTGTTGTTGTTGGTGCTATTTTTGTTCTGGTAGTTTTCAGTTGTTTTTACAAGGATTCCTTTTTTTACGCACTCACACACTGTCAGTAACTTTTGCTGTGTCGTGTCTTTTCTTTTTTTTTGTTGTTTTGCATGTTCTTTTCTTGTTTTTTTTTTTGTTTTTGTTTCTTGCATTTTGCCTACTTAAAGTTTATTTGTTTCTTCTTTATGATGTATTTTTGCAGAAAACACGCATTTTCATGCTCGTATCATTAACTTTCGATATGAACAGCAGCCATGATGGCAGCACACACTTACTGGCAGTTTGTCTGCGTGTGTGGTGTAGAAAGTGGGGCTGCTGGTGGGTGGAGTGGCTAAAAGCCGTTCGTACTTTGAACAAGAACTGTAGAAGAAACTAAAATATTTATTTTTTTAGTTGCAAATGCTGGTTTTAGTGAGTTCTCAGTGTAATTTTTTGTGGTTGTTGTTTGTCACAGCAAATGTTGCATGAATGTTTCCTTAAATGATAATAATAACTTAAGTATGATGACGATGATTGTAAATTGTATGTCTGATAGTCTTTGTTGCTGGAATAGTTTCGACTATAAATCATATCAAACTGTTAGTTTTTCTATTTTTCTACTGTTACTTGATGCTGCCGCAGAAGAGTAAATGGCAGTGATTTCAAATTATCATCAAAGTTTCGAAATTTGTTGGAAACAAATACAAAATAAAATTCAAAATTCAGGTGGTACAGAATCAGGAGCATCAGGTTTCACTTTACAGGGTTAAATAATTGCCGGTAAAATATATATTTTTATTTAAAAATACATGGAATGGAATGTATGTTATTTCTTTTTTACGAGACAACTTTAAAAAAATCTAATAACTGCTTTTAAATTATTTAAATTGAAAAAGTTTTATTTTCACCATGAGTAGAGCTGAAATCATTGACCAAGAACGTAAAAATTTATGTCTCATATATTGCATTGTTGTCTGTGCTAAATTGAGTGGTGCCAAGTTTTGAATTTTAAACAGCAGCAAAAATGTTTGAAGGAAAAGCTGAAATCATAGACTAAAAACGTCAAAATTTATCGCGTTGTTATCTGTGATAATTTGAGTGTTGCCAAGTTTTGAATTTTAAACAGCAGCAAAAAAGTTTGAAGAAAGAGCTGAAATTATTGACCAAAAACGTAAAAATTTGTGTTTCATATATCGCGTTGTTGTCTGTGCTAATTTGAGTGTTGCTAAGTTTTGAATTTTAAACAGCAGCAAAAATGTTTGAAGGAAGAGCTGAAATTATTGACCAAAAACGTAAAAATTTGTGTTTCATATATCGCCTTGTTGTCTGTGCTAAATTGAGTGTTGCCAAGTTTTGAATTTTAAACAGCAGCAAAAATGTTTGAAGAAAGAGCTGAAATTATTGACCAAAAACGTAAAAATGTGTATTTCATATATCGCGTTGTTGTCTGTGCTAAGTTGAGTAGTGCCAAGTTTTGAATTTTAAACAGCAGCAAAAATGTTTGAAGAAAGAGCTGAAATTATTGACCAAAAACGTAAAAATTTGTGTTTCATATATCGCGTTGTTATCTGTGCTAAGTTGAGTGTTGCCAAGTTTTGAATTTTAAACAGCAGCAAAAATGTTTGAAGAAAGAGCTGAAATTATTGACCAAAAACGTAAAAATGTATGTCTCATATATCGCGTTGTTGTCTGTGCTAAATTGAGTGGTGCCAAGTTTTTAATTTTAAACAGCAGCAAAAATGTTTGAAGAAAGAGCTGAAATTATTGACCAAAAACGTAAAAATATATGTCTCATATATTGCGTTGTTGTCTGTGCCAAGTTGAGTGTTGCCAAGTTTTGAATTTTAAACAGCAGCAAAAATGTTTGAAGAAAGAGCTGAAATCATTGAGCATAAACGTAAAAATGTATGTCTCATATATTGCGTTGTTGTCTGTGCTAAGTTGAGTGGTGCCAAGTTTTGAATTTTAAACAGCAGAGAAAATGCTTGAAGAGGAGAAAAATCCACCACATCTGCATTTAATCTCTGAGAATTTGTGTGATTTTTAAATAAAATAAAGTGTTTTTGCAGCATTTATTCACTTTTTAAAAGTATTTCCGTGATTTTAAAATATTTATTTGAAAATTATCAAATAAGTTTTATTCCAGAGGTCAATATAAAATTTTTTGTAATGAAAGCTTTTTATCATATTCAATGAAATCACCTGATAAGTGCTCATGAGCAAATAAACACATGAAAGTTGATCATGAAGGTGTAGCGGCCTTCGAAAACAGCTGTTCTGCTCTGCAGTGCAAAAAATTAATGTTTTATTTTCCTTGTGCTTCGGAATGCGTCTTTCTGAATTAAAAAAAAGCTTTTCGCACAATTAGCTTATAAAATTTAATTTATTATAAAAATATTTGAAACTCGCAAATAGTTTTCAAAATTTTGTTTCATGAAATTTAATTTATTTAAGTTTTTATTATTATATTTATTTTTCTTTGAGCTTTTCACGCAAAGTTCTGCTTTCTGGCGAAAGACAGTAGATTATTTTAAAATGTTATAAAACTGTCTTTTTTTAATAAATTTGAAAAACAAATTTTTAGTAAATTTTTACCATTTCCTACAAATTGTATTCAAATTGTATTTTTATATCTTTTATTTAATGAAATTTGTGTTTAAGCTTTTGGGAGCTTTTAAAAATGTTTTCTAAACTGCAACAATTATATATATATTTTTATTTTTTGTCTTATATGCTAATTGCGGAAATTCTTTTGTCTTAAATTTTATATAAACAATTTAAAATATATCGCTCATTTACTTCAATAGTGTCATAAGTCAAAAATACTGTTTTTGCAGAAAACGCTTTTAAAGCTCTCAATTTACTAACAACTTAATGGAAATCTAATAATTAAATAATTTTTTACGAATGAAAATATAGAAATGAAATGTTCTGCATCATTTATTTCAACAAAATCATATCTTGAGTTATGACAGTATTGTTATAAATGAACACTCAGTGCTTTAACTGCGATATGAAACCGTTTTACAAAAGAAAATCTTATTGAAATGGAATTTATTTACCAAAAATATCCTCTTAAATATCTTTAAATCATGTTAATTAATTTAGCCCGCAGCTGTTCCAGCGTAGCAACGTCAGAAAGGGGGGGGAGGTTGGAGAGTTCGTTCTATTCAGTATTGAAATTTCAAAGAAGAAATTATGTTTTCCTTCAATGACAAGAATATCAATTCGTTCTATTTAATTAAACCAATTGTGAGCTCTCGGCTATTCCAGCAATTATTTTATTACTAAACAACTTCCCGCAGGTTAAATGTGATATCCATTTCAATTCACCAGAAATTTTGCTGATTTCAATCAATTTAACACAAAAATCATAAGGCCCGAAGAAATAACAGCCAACCAAACAGAAAAAAATAGGTTCTTAGGCAGACAATGAAATGGAAATAAATAAAATTAACAAAACAAATAATTTATTTACGACAACAACAAAAAGGAAAAGCACTTTATTATTATTTATTTATTATGCACAGAAGGAAATATTAAATGGGAGTTTGGGTGCGTGTTTGTTTGTAAAGGAATTAACAAGAGAAATTTTGAAACAAGTCAATCTAATAAAAGTCCTTTGATTTTGTGGTTTCTATTGTGTTCGATTCAGTTCAGTTCAGTTCAGTTCATTGTTAATGTTTTTCTGTAGCATTCCGATTAAGAGAAACTGATTATTTATTATTGTCTTAATGATTTAGTATTTATTTATAGTCGGCAGTCACAAGCGACCATAAACTATTTCGTGTTAAAAAAGTTATGGACAAAAGAAAAAAATACAAAATAATTGCTGCCATTAATAGCGGATCGTAAATGAGAAATCAAGGCAACAACACCAGCAATCAATTCCAGCCGTTTATGGATAAATAACTTGAGTTGTATTAATTTGTAGGCTGATTAAAATGCAAGTAAATGTCTTCATTAACGGTTTGGAAAAGTTAATAGAGACTCATGTTGTGGAATGTTTTTCGGTCAATTTGGGGAAAATAAATAGTAGTTTTATCCAAAATAATGTTTCTCAGATGAGATTAAAGTTTGTAACATCGTAAAAAAAAATTAAATATGCAAAACAATTGATCCATCCCTGCAACTTATCCATCTTCGAGCTCAAAAGTCTTATAAGAGTTTCATAAATTGATTCGTTTTCAAACTGCTCTCAATTGTGAATTATTCCAGCGATTCTCACGGGAGTAGCAGAGATTAATGAGTTTTTCGAGTCCTTGAAAAGGATCGAAAACATTAACTGATTGGATATATAACTTCGGAATTTAAAAAATACTTTTTTCGATTTCTTATCCTTCACAATATCTCACGTACAGATTAACCGATTTTGAACCGATTTGCAGTGACCGAAGTGGTTCTTAATATCTAGAGCGGGTTCTAGAACCGGTTGGCGAAGTCTTTTAAAAAATAATTTTTAAAAAATCACTTTAAAATATGTGTCTTTTTCCAAGCTTTTTTTAAAATTTCTTGAAATCTACCGGTTCGAATCGGTTCAAATTTAGTAGAGGCCTTTAGAGCGTCATGAGAGTTTAGCTGAAACCGGTCAAGCCGTTTAAAAGTTAAAAGAAGGTCACTTACTTACACACACACACGCACGCGCAGATATTTTTTGTTCACGATATCTCATGTACAGATTAACCGATTCGGACCCGATTTGCAGTGGTCGAAGTGATTTTTAGTCTTGAGAGCTGGCTCTGAAATCACTTAGTAAAGTCCTTTAAAAGTTTTTAAACAAAAAAAAAATCACTTTAAAACAGGGGGCAAATTACAGCACTCGATATCGAAGGAAATTACGAAATATTTCAACAGAGTTTATATGGAAATATTTTAAAATTTCGAATCGTATCGAATGCCGTAATTTGCCCCCAGGTTTTTTTCTTAGCTTTTTTGAAATGTCTTGAAATATACCGGTTCGAAGCGGTTCAAATTCGGTAGAAGCTTTAGAACACCATGAGTTTGGTTGAAACCGGTCAAGTCGTTCAAAAGCTGTAAGAGGATCACATACTTACACACGCACACACACACAAGCACACATTCAAACACACATGCAGCCATAGTCAGCCAGACGATTTTAAATTTTCTTGAAATCTACCGGTTCGAATCGGTTCAAATTAAGTAGGAGCCTTTATAACGGCCGTATTTTGATGGCGTAAATCGCCAACCGTAATCAGGTAGACTGACGGGTTCTGAAGAATTAGGCAGGGAAGCAACCCTGGGTTCTCAAAACATCGAAATCCGATGAGAACTCGATTTTTTCAAAACGGGTTAAAACCAATAATTTCCCCGCTATTGAAAATTTGTGCGTGTGTGTGTGTTAGTGTGTGTGTGTGTGTGTGTAATTTGTGATCCTGTTACAACTTTTGAAGGGTTTGACCGGTTTCAACGTCATGACTTTCTAAAAGCTTCTACCGAATTTGAGCCGCTTCGAACCGGTAGATTTCAAGAAATTTCAAAAAGGCTTAGAAAAAAATATTTTAAAGCGAAACAAATTTTTTAAATGACCTTACCAATCGATTTCAGAACCAGCTCTCAACATTAAAAACCACGTCAGCCACCACAAATCGGGTCAAAATCGGTTAATCTGTACGTGAGATATCGTGAACGAACAAAAATCGAAAAAAGTGATTTCTTTTTTTTAAACTCCCAAGGTATAATTCGCGCTCCTTTCCTAAGACTCGAATCACCTGAGAGTAGCTGGATTAATTCACGAAACGAGTTTAAAACGAAACTGGTAAAACTTTTGAACTCGAAGGCCTCGAAATCGTTTTGATAGTTTTGCGGATAAAATTGGCGAGAAGTTATTTGGATAATATTTTAATAATTATTCAGTTTCGGTCCGAATAGTTTTTATTAATATTTTTTTTTAATATTTTATAAAAATATAATTTTCCTTTTTTTCAAAAACAGCTGGTGGGATACACTTTTAAGGATACTTTCCTTACAAACACACACACACACATATTTAATTATATATTTTTCTTAAAAATAGATATATAAAACAGTTGTATCTCATTAAATACACTCTGAAATATTCTCAATTAGAATAAATAAAAACAATAAAATTAAAGGAAACAAATAAATCTTAATTACTTTTCAATCTGTTGCTGGCTTAAATTGTAACGAAAGAAAAAAGGTAACAATTTCTATATGAAACACGAAACTTTAAAGTTGTTTCACTGTTCTTTTTTTTCTTGTATCGAAAAACATGCAGTTTCATATGAAATAAAAATCCTTGAGAATTCATCGCTCCATGAAACTGGTCTCCCGTGGTGTTCAATATTGTCTTCAACTACATTTAAGAAGATTCCGATTTGGCTAAAATACCTGGTTCGTATGTTGTTGGTTGTCTTGCAGTTAATTTGTTTCACATACATAAAATATATTTTATATACTCGTGTGCTTGTATACTTTAACCATCTCCTCAGTTTCTTGCCATTGAAGTTGGTACTCAGGATGGGATTTCTTTTTATGTCATTTTTGTTAATAACGTTGCATGTAACAAAACTATTCGAGCCAAGTAGAATATCCTTCCTGTGACATTCCTGTTACTACACTCGCAACTTTCTTTAACTGTGTTTTATCATCTCTTGGCCTCCTCCTACTCCTACTCCTACTCCTACTCCTCCTCCTTCTCTTGTTTATTCGCTTCTTTAGCAGCAGCTGCTGGTCCTTCTTTACTTGTCATACACACAAACGCGAGTGTGCCTGCGTGTGTGGGTGCAGGACTTGTTAAATGTTACTTTTACTTTGAAAACTACGAATTCCTGGTTTTCTTTTTTCCTTCTTTCTTTTTTGTTCTTGTAGTTTTCCTTTTAAAACATTTTGAAATCAATGTCTTCGAGACTTTTGCATGTCTTCAACTACTGCTAAAGTTTCATATTCAACATCGACTTGTGTTGGTAGTTCGTCTGTGAGTTGCAGGAGTGTCGTTTAGGAAACGGAAGCCATGCTAAAATCCGTTTCATGAAGAGTTCACCTGCCTGCCTGCCTGCCTGCCTGCCTGGCAGCTTTGCGGCACTGATAATGATGTAGATGAAGAAGTTTCATGTGTCGTCGTTGAGTTTCTGGCTGCTGTTTTAAATTTCTCTTTTTTTCTCGTTTTAGTTGAAGAGTTCGAAAACGTAAAACATCAGCAGTTTCTAAATTATTAAGCAAAATTTCTTATTGCGATTTGGCTATGAAATTAATTACATTTAACTGCACACCAGACTTACGCTTGATTAGAATGATGAATTTGATGAAGTTTTAGGCAATTAATTTGATAATATCTCTCTGTGCCATAGGGAATCGCTGGCAGTCAAATGCCAACGTATATCGTTATAAATATGAAAAAAAAATTTAAGGACTTTTGCCACATTTTATTGAGTTAAACTAAAAAAGGAAATTTTTATTTTTCTATGCCATTCACTTTGCTGTTGACAAACTAACAAATTAATTATAGACTTGGGTAAAATTTCATTAGATGTGGAGTACATGTGAACAGTAACCCTTAAACTATAATTAAATGTCACGCACGGTTTGTTAAACGCAAGCATGCTCGAGCATGTTTAAATAATATTTTGAATTATTTGAATTTTAAATCAGGGATAATAAAGTGACTTCAAACACTTTATTAAAAATTTGAATGCTTAATATACAATAATTATTAAAGCAACAGATCACGATTTGAAACAAAAATAGTATAGGGTGTTTTTTATAGAGTGATACAACTTTGAGTTGGCAGCACTGCTTTATTTGACCACCCATTCAACAGCTGATAGTTGCTTTTTGTTTAGTTGGCTTTTATATTTCATTATGTATCGACTTACACCAGAGCAAATTGTGGAAATTTTCAATCAAAATAATGGTTCTGTTCGTCAAACTTATCGTGCACTTCGTCCATTCAAAATTTTATATTCCGATGAAGCCCATTTTTGGTTGAATGGGTACATAAATAATAAAAATTCTCGCATTCGGAGAGAGGAGAATCCACAAGCTTTTGTCGAAACACCGTTACATCCACAGAAAATAACTGTTTGGTGCGCTTTATGGGCTGGCGGAGTCATAGACCCGCCCATATCCCTTCAAAAACAATGATGGTCAGAATGTTACTGTTTGTGAAAATTGGTGTTAAAGATTGCGCCTTGTACGTGCCAGCCGTGGCGGCCACATGGCCGAAATCATATTTAAACATTAATGTCGTAAAATTTTCTATCTAATAGAGACCGCGTCATTGATATCAAAAATATATTACTATGTTTTATTATGATTTAAACTTGTATCACTCTATAAAAAACACCCCATATTAATTGAAGCGTAAATAGTATATCGCAAATAACTTAAGTTTATCCAAATTAAGAAAACAAAAAGAATTACAGCAAAATAATGCTTAATTACATTTAAATACAACAGCTCTTTTTAGTGGCATTTTCGAAATAAAAAAGTTTTAATAAGGAATCAAATGAAAACTTGTAAAAATATCAACTGCATTCTAGTTCGAAGGACCATCATGGAAAAGTAACAACAAAACTGCGAGACTCAGGTGTCAATAATTTTATCAGTATCTTAAATTTATTTTAATAAAAGAAAACAAGAAAACTCTCGTTAGAAATCCAGCAGAAATTATTTTAGTTGAGGTTCGAAGGACCATAGAACTCAAGGCGTTAATATAATCAATTTTTTAATCAAAGAAAATTTTATTTATAAGATGTTCTGTTTTCAAACACCAACAGCACAAGAAAATGGCAGCTGTAATTGACTTAATTTGTGTAAAAAGTTAAAGATTCAATTAATTGTGATACAACAGACGCCGCTCTTTCAAATTAGCAACGGTAAAATAACCGCCAGTACTTTAAAAATATGTATTCATACAAAACACTTTTCCAACAATTGCGCCTCATAAAGAAATTACAAAAACAATTTTTTCTACGATATAAATTGAAATAAATATGGCCACTATAAACGGGAATCACCCAAAAAATAATTTTCCTCTATTTTTTAAAACCCAAAACAGCTGACGTGCACGACAAATCCTGATCATTGAAATTAACAAATAAAATGCGGTTACCCTCCATAAATCGTACGTAGCAGAGCAAAAAACTTGTAAGAAAGTTGCATGATCTGAAAAGAATTAAAAAAAATTATATCAAAAATATAAAAGTTCCTAATCAACCTGCGTCATTGTTTCCCTCGAGATCAGAACGAAGGAAGTGGCCTTCAAAAGTGCCGGCTTTTGAGAACGTGCGGCAATTAAAGTTAACATTTTCATGTAGCGCACATCAGCCTCAGGCCAGTTTTGATTATAGGCCGACTGGGCGACTTGGGTGCTCTGAAAATATTATTAATTATAAGGAAGTAAATTTATTTGATTACACCAGGCAACAAGGAAACTAGCAAAAGCCTGTTTGACATATTCTGGCCGTTTCAAAATATATCCTTAAAGCAACAGATTAATTCTCCGTTGCAGTGGATATAAAGTGGCCGAGACTTGTAGAAGTTAAACAAACCAGAGTTATTTTTAAAAAAATATTATGTTGCGCATCGGCTAAACTCAAAAGTTAAGCGCAAATTAATACTCGTCACGCACCAAAAAAAAAAAAAAAAAAAACCCGGTCGCTACTTCTGCCTACACTTTTTCGCCGTTGATGTCATTGTTTGATGCTGAGGCATGGTAAGCTACGCGTGAGTTACATATAATACATGCGTGAGGCCCTATTGAGTCACACCAAAGATACGCTTACAATATGCATAAATAACACGTGCGTCAGGCATAAGTTACGCGTGAGTCGTTTATAAGCTACACATGGGCCATTCATGAGCTACGCTTGAAGCAGGCATAAGCAACGCGTTAGTTCTACGTCAGTCACGCATATCTTACTTCTTAACCATGCACTAGATATGCGTGGGTCATGCATAATTTGCACATAAGTTACGCGTGAGTCGCATATAAGTTACGCATGGGTCGTGTTTTAGTTATACCTGAGTGAAACATAGACTATGCGTGAGTGAAGAACTTGTTAGTTATGCCTAAAGTACGCGTGAGTCATGCACAATGTAGGCGTGACACCTGCATAAGTTACGCTTGAGTCAAGCACAAATTACGCGTGAGATCTGCATAAGTTACGCATGAGTCACGCACCAATTACGCGTGAGACCTGCATAAGTCACGCGTGAGTCACATGAGTCACGCACAATTTACGCGTGCTTCACATAGTAGATGCACATAAGTCATGAGCTAATCGTGAGTTACAAGGTAGTCATTAATAAGTCAATTGCGAGTCACCTATAAGTCACGCACAAGTCGAGCTTGAATTTTATGTGACTGCCTTGAAAATATAACGTGAGTAATCTGCGACTTTTGCTCTCTCGCCAACCGTGAGCGGGTCTTAGGATTGTTAAGAAATTTATTTTCGTAGATCTATTCACGTCAAGTTTAGTGACTCTCTCTACTATTGTTTTGCAGATATTAACAAATAATGAATAATTTTTTTCTTTACACAGGGAGCAGCTGTCTCCCCTTTACTATACCTCCAAGATTTAGATGAAACTTACAATTTATTTTATGAATTATCCGCATTAAATTTAAAGCACCTCACTTTCATGGTTCTGAGGATATGTCAAGAAAGGCTTTTAGACCCACTGTGCGTTCGCAAAACTTTTAATAATAAATTAATTAATACTTAAATTTGCATTTTCGCTTCGAAAGAAACGAATTGATTTTCTGTTTTAAGTTTCAAAACAATAAAAACTTTTGTTGTTGCCTGGTGTTCTCACTTTTCTAAACTTACCGCATCCATCAGCTTCTGGCCATAATAGCATATCAGATAAACCTGGGCGATGGAGGAAAACAGAAACAGCAGCAACTTGAAAATCGTCTCGGGAGTGGCACCCAGAGTGACCTGAAAGCCCACAAAACAGATAACAAAAGAGGAGGCGGCGAAGTTCAGTAAAAGCGGTACGCCAAACACTTCATTCAGCTGATCTGTTAAACTGACAAGAGATTTGCGATGAATTGAAATTCAATTGGAATTATTTTAAAACTTACTCCAAAAGATGTGTGTGATATTGTGTGATGTCTCTGAGAAATGTTAGATCCTGTCGAAATCCTTGGACTTTGTAACTGCTGAGTTTCTGGGCTATAAAATCGAAATGCATTATCAATTGAGTGACACAGCCGATGAGCAGTAGATCACTGGCTATTTGACCCGTGGCCGAAGTATAGCCAGCCAGATTTTGTAAAGCATAAAGCAAATAGTAGGACCAGTGGCTGTGCCAATTCCAGGGAATAAACATAAAATAGGGCAGGGTTTGCTCCGCCTGTTCGTACATGAAATACTGCAGGATGGCAAACAGATTATAAGTCCAAATTAGAGTCATATAGAGAATGGAAAAGCTCGTGGTTATGCGGGAACACAAATTCAAATAATAGGCCATTTTATAGTCCTGCTGTAGGGCCTCTGACTTGGGGAATATCTGCTGCAAACCGCTAACGAATTTGGTCAAAGCATTTTTCTGTTTATAGATGAAGACCATTTTGGAACTGCCCACCACAACGAAGCCAATGTAGGACAGGGTCATGGTGGCCTCCCGGAAATTTTCTCGCCTCACCGCAGCCATTATGACGAACAATATTTCGCCAAGTAAATTGAAATTCATATTTATGAAACCTGAATAGAATATCAGCGTGCTGAAGAAAGTCTGGATCCGCGATACATCCTGTTTGCGGTACGGCTCAATGCCAATCGTGATGTAAAAGAAATTGGCCATTTTGACAAAATCTTCAAAAGTGGCCAGAGATTTCATTTTGTTAAACGTCAACTCGTTGCTTCAATTGTCTTTTGATTACTGACAAACATTTTTTTGGACACGAACTGTTTTAGGTTTTTATGCTCCTGCCACGAAATGTTTTAGAGTATTAAAAATTCTCAAGCATTTATTCGATAATTATATGATGTTTAGCCAGGATATATTTGTACTCCTGTCGTGCACGTCAGCAGCAGCTAAACCAAAATAATAGTTACGGTCAGTTCGTAGCAAATAGTAGTAAGTCCATACATTAACAACTTTGGTATCTTTCTTGGCTTTTTTGAGCCATTTTTGAGCTATTTTTTCAGTCAATTGTTCTCTAAAGTTGGGTACACTTCCCTTTATTCTATAATATTTTCAAAGAAAAGCAAAAAGCCCATAATGTCTTCTTAGCAGGCAGTGAAAAAATGTATCACAGGCTTGTGAACGCAAACATGTGAACTGCAAAGCAAAAAATTAATTCTATTGTTACTTTACAGCTAAATTTGGCGCTTTTATTATAGGAGTTTGAAAATAAATATTTACATGCTGCATTTCTACACAAAAAGACCTTTCAAACAAATTAAATTCCTTCAATATCTGTGCACTAAAAGTTTGTTAAAACTGCACCACAAAAAATGTGTGACATATTTCAAAAATGGTCTGTACCAAAAACACATTCCAAAAGATTTCAACAGCAGGAGGCCAATAAAAATTTTAATATATCTTCGTGGCCAGTTTAAAAGTCTCACTTCTGTGGAAAGGGCAAACAAAGTAGAGGTGCTACTGGAAATCCCTTAAATCCCAAAGAATATTTTTCGAAATCCCTAAATTGAGATTTTTCAATAATTTCGCAGTATTCTTGTAATATTTTTGTAATATTCGAAGAGTTAATCTTTTTTTATTTTTTTTTATTTTTTTTTTTATTCAAGAGCACATTCGGTTTGAGATCCCCACAATCCCCAAATAATAATTGGAATAATTTTATTCGAATAAATATGAACTCATAGGAATATTCGAGTCAAAATAAACTAACGAATGAATATTAATAAAAGTACACAACTTTTCTCAAACTATTTTAAGAACAACCATATCAGCAAACTCATTCGAATAATATTATTCGAATAAATTTGAATCAAAAAATTATTCGACTAAAACTAAATGAATAAACAGATACGAATAATAATATATTTTCTTTTACCGCAGATAGATTTTCCCAAATTGCTACAAAATGAAACATATACCCAAAAGTATTCGAATATATTCTAACAAAAAATTATTCGAATAATTTATTCGAACATATTCTAACGAAAAATTATTCGAATAAAACTAAATGAAGCAAAGTACTTTTTTTTACCACAAATAGATATTCCCAAATTCTTACAAAATAAAACATATCCCCTTAATTATTCGAATAATATTATTCGAATAAATTTAAAGTAATAAAACTAGTCGAATAAAATTAAACGAATAAAATTAAACGAATAAGAAAATTTTCTTTTACCTCAAATAACTTTTCTTAAATTATTACAAACTCATTCGAATAATACTATTCGAATAAATTTAAATCAAAAAATTTATCGACTAAAACTAAATGAATAAACAGATACGAATAATAATATATTTTCTTTTACCGCAGATAGATTTTCCCAAATTGCTATAAAATAAAACATATACCCAAAATTATTCGAATATATTCTAACGAAAAATTATTCGAATAATTTATTCGAACAAATACTAAATGAAGCAAAGTACTTTTTTTTTACCACAAATAGTATTCCCAAATTCTTACAAAATAAAACATATCCCCTCAATCATTCGAATAATATTATTCGAATAAATTTAAAGTAATAAAACTAGTCGAATAAAATTAAACGAATAATAAACTTTTCTTTTACCTCAAATAACTATTCTTAAATTATTACAAAATCATTCGAATAATATATTCGAATAAATACAAATTCAAAAATTATTCGAACAAAACTATATGAATGAAAAAAGTATGAATAAAAGTACTTTTTTTTAACACAAATAGATTTTCCTAAATTATTAAAAAAATATATATCCCCAAAATTATTCGAATTGAGTTATTCGAATAAATTTAAATTGACAAATTATTCGAATAAAACTAAGCATATAATAAGACACGAATAAAAAACCATTTCCTAAATTATTACAAAAAAACTATATCTCAAAATCATTCGAATAATTTTATTCCAACAAATTTAAATTACAAAATTATTTGAATAAAGCTAAACGAATAAATAGATACGAATAACAAACTTTTCTTCTACTTCAAATAACTCTTCTCAAATTATAAAAAAAAAAACATACCGAATTCGAATAATTTTATTCGAATAAGTTTAAATAAAAAAATTATTCGAATAAAATTGAATGAATAAAAGTACTTCTTTTGCCACAAATGGATTTTCCCGAATTATTTGAAAATAAAACATATTCTCAAAATCATTCGCACAATCTTATTCGAATAAATTTAAATTAATAAAAATTCCTGGATAAAACTGAATGAATAAAATTACTTTTTTACCACAAATAGATTTTCCCAAACTATTACAAAATTAAACTTATCCCCAAAATCGTTCGAATAATTTTATTCGATTAAATTTAAATTAAAAAATTATTCGAATAAGACTGACGAATAAGAAAACTTATCTTTCAACTCAAATAACTTCCCAAATTATTGCAAAATAAAACATATGCCCAAAATCATTCGAATAATTTTATTCGATTAAATTTAAATTAAAAAATTATTCGAATAAAGCTGACGAATAAGAAAACTTATCTTTCAACTCAAATAACTTCCCAAATTATTGCAAAATAAAACATATGCCCAAAATCATTCGAACAATTTTATTCGATTAAATTTAAATTAAAAAATTATTCGAATAAACTAATCTAACCTAATATAAATAAATCTAACCTAAATAGCTTTTCCAAAATTATTCCAAAATAGAACATATACCCAAAATTATTCGAATAATTTTATTCGAATAATTTTATGCATTCTCACCATTAATTTTTGAGAGCTTAACCAAAAAAAAACCACATCAAAAAATGTACTCGAATAAAGTTAATCGAATAAAGCCATTATATTAAATATTTTCGATCAAAGTACGTCTCTAACTTTTCGTTAGGAAAACTGAAAACTTTTATTGATGGGGAAATGAAAAATAAAATTGAAATTAAATAATATCACGAAACTTTTATTAAATTCTTACAAGACTCCCGGGCGGCAACAAGTCGGTTGAAGAACTTAAATTAAATAATACAAAAATATTTTATTTATTCCCAAGAAATCGGTAACGTTTTTCGAACCAAAAATTTCCTAATCAAATTTTAATTAAGCGCACCTAAAACTAAATGACTAAATTTGTTTTAAATTTATTCGAATTTTTAGTTGTGCATTAATTTTTTAGTATTTCTTTTCATTTTTATTTTCGCCAACTAAATTGACCATCAATAACAGAAATTGACTAATTGAAAACGAGCTGCTTGTGTTACATGTAAATAGTTTAATCTGTCATATGAAACATGAAATTGCCCGGGAACACAATTCGAAAAAAAATGATTTCGCACGCAAAAAGAAACTAAAACAGAGAGTCGAACAAAAAACAATTTCAATCACCACTGTTTGAACAATAAAATTTGTTTAATAAAACAGAGAAAAAATTATTTTTTTTCTATGTATAAGCTTTTTTTTACCAAAAATTAAGGGAAGGTTACCCTGCTAATACTCTCGAAAAAACCGGCATTAGCTTTTATAAAAATTTAAAAATCTTAAGGCCAGTTGGCACCACTGTCCGTATCGGAACTGTTCCTAAATAATTTGGTGTTGAAAACCAGCGAAATTCAAAATACTTTGTCAGAGCTGGAAAACTCAAATGAATTTTTTGTAAATAAAATTAATTAGCCAAAGCAACTTTTTGTTAAATTAAATAATGAATCATAAAAAATGAAACTTTTTTGTACAAAAAATTATATGCCAAATTCCAGAGTTGGACAATTGAATTTTTCTTTTTATCCTAAGAGATAACGAACTAAATCCAATATTTCTTTTTCTTTATAAATCAAACACATGTGATATATTTTAATTAAATTTATCGGTAAAAGAAATAAGAAGACTGTTGCAGGGCTGGAAAATTTAATATATTTGAAATATGTAAATAATACAACTCTTTTTTGAAGTCAAACACTTTTTATTTATTAGCAAGAAATTTCAATTTGTATTAAAAATAAGAAAAAAATTAAAAATTCGTTACCAGGCCTGGACAGTTGAAATGGTATTTGGAACATAAAAGTGACCAACTCAGAAAAATTTCTTACTTTTTCTATATAAATTGAACATATTTTTAATACTTTCGCAAGAAATCTGTTGGTACTAGAAACCAGAAAAGCCAAAAATACAGCTCCAGAGCTGGAGAACTATTTTATTGTTTTAAATTGTATAAGAAGTGTGTAAATAATTGCCCGGTCACTCAATATCATTTTGTCGACAAAATACAGGTAAACAACAACAAAATTTTAGATTTTTTTTTTAGTTGTGACATCCTGGATCAGGCAGTAAATCGCCCGTATTATGATTGACGACGTCGACGTTACATCAACGCGACAGCAAAATATTGTCACTTGTCCAGTCCTTGGCGACAGCAATTGACCTCTGCTAACATGTTTCATTAATACAATACGTCTTAGAGAATACCAAAAGGCTGTTAATATATATTAATTATTGTCGCAAATTAAATGACAAGTGACAATTTCTTGCTGTCGTGTTGATGTGACGTCGACGTCGTTATTTATAATATGGGCGAATAATTTTTTCTTATTTTTTTATTGATAATTAAATATATTTTTTATATTAAAAAATATTTATTGCAGCTCAAACGAAAAAAAGAAATTTGAGGTTCCAGAGCTGGAGAACCGTTACTAATTTTTCAGTTATTAAAGTAACTAGTTTTTTTTCATTAATTAAATTTATATAATATTTTACAAAAATTAAATTCTTATTGAAATTGAAACAAATTTCGGAAAACGATGACAGAGATGGAAAATTGTATATCTTCTGGCACTTAAAAGTAACAGATGTGCATCGGTGAAGGGTGTATAAGATTCGGCCCAAACGAATGTGGGACTTTTACTTGTTTAACATAAACTGGAAGACAATTCAGTTTTATATAGATCGCTGTTATGATCAATCGATCTTTCCAATTTATACAACTTTTTCTAATAAATCTGGCCCTACAACAATTTGTCCATCTTCTCATCTTTCTTCTGTAGTCGCCTCGACACTATCTCCTCTTTTCCATTCCCGCCACAATACACTGCATGTAAAGGAAATATCCTCTGACAAGGGCAACGCTACATCTCTGCCTCAAACCCCCGATTGTGAAAAAGCAACGATCTCAACAGCTGTACTTCTCTTCTTAATTTTCGTTGCTTCTCTTAACAAAATTCCATGTAGATTTCGTTTCATTTTTACATATTTTCGTTTTTTATTTTTTTGTTTTTGAAATTTTAAAATTCACTTTTTGCTACGAAAATTGCAACATTAAAAGAAAACGAGAGATAAAACCCTAAAAACGTGTGTAAACAAATTTAGTTTGTTTGTTTTTTTTTTCTCTTTTCCTCCCTTTCATTTCCCCTCTTTGTTTTATTTACTCGCCACTTGGACTAACGTATCGCACACCTGGCCACAATTCAGTTACAACAAACTTCATGCTGAATTATTTTAAAATTTAGTTAAACTGCAACTGCAGCAACTACGACTGCGAGTGGGAAAATAAATAAATTGAATTGAAAAAAGAAAATGAAATCAAATAAAAAATGAAATGCTGGGAGTAAAATAAAAATAAATCTGTCGATGGCTTAAAATTTATTAACACACCAGATATGGATGAATGGGAGCTCTAAAACCCAATTTATCAAACATTCACCGCCACCACCTCCACCTCCACCTCCACCTGCACCTGCTCCCGCACTGAGAGTATGATGACGTTAATTTATTTTTGCACCACTTCAACCGAATGAAAGCAGCATCAGGAATTCACAAACGCCTATTTCTCACTTTCTCGGCTTCGCAATTAAATATTTAGTTTCGAAATAAGTTTTAAAATATCAAAAAAATATCAAAATAAATTTGATAGAAACGAAAAGAAAAAACTAAATCCCGGCATTACTGCGCCAGCAGGCAGGAAACAAAAATCGATTGGATATACCAGGTTGTTTTTATCAATTTATTTTTGTTGTATATTTTCATTTATTTTTTATTTTCTGCTGAAACGTGCTGTTGTTGTATTGAAAAGTATTTGGGAAAGTACACAAAATATTTAGTTTGTTTTGTTAATAAAAAATTATGAAATATATTTTGTGCAATAGAAGTGTAGAAAAAATGTATATACAGGATGCGTTTTGAATAAAACCCTAGTGTTATAGGGTATTCAGACTAAGAATCTTTATTCGATTAATCGATTAATTCTAGGCGATGAACTATTTAAAACAGCTCACTTTCGATTGAGGAATAATTCGAATAATAATAGAAGTGTAAATGAAATAGAGTACTCAGACGATTATTCGTTATTCGATTAATAGATTCATTTTAAGGTATAAAGTATTGGAATAATTTAAATGTGTGCCTATTCCATTAAAGAATAGTTCGAGTAATATAAACAGTGTAAATGAAGTGGACGCTAAGGGTATTCAGACGAATAATCGTTATGCAATTAATCGATTAATTTTATGCAATTTACTATTCAAATAATTTAAAATTGCTCACTTTCGATTAACGAATAATGCGAAAAATATATATACTGAGTAATCGAGTTTCGCTTATATATATTTTTGCTTTTGTGCAGACGATTAATCGATTAATTTTATGCAATTTACTATTCAAATAATTTAAAATTGCTCACATTCGATTAACGAATAATTCGAATAATAAAAACAGTGTAAATTAAGTGGACACTAAGGGTATTCAGACGATTAATCGTTATTCCATTATTCGATTAATTTTGATTGGTTGACTATTTAAAATTGTTCACCCTAGATTAACGAATTATGCAAATTTTGAATATATATATTTTTGAAAAATTGTGTTTTTTTTTACTTCTGTTTGTGCAGACGATTAATCGTTACAAGATTAATCGACTAATTTTGGGCAATTAACTATTAAAATACTTTAAAACTGCGCACTTTCGATTAACCAATAATAATAGACAGTGCAAATGAATAATAAAGACAGTGCAAATGAAGTGGACTCTAAGGGTATTCAGACGATTAATCGATATATTTTTGGCGATTGACTATTTAAACTTGCTCATCTTCGATTAATGAATAATGCGAATAATATTTATAGAGTAATCGAGTTTTGCTTATAATTTTGCTCTTGCAGAACGTGCTTTTGTTGCTTCTGTTTATTCAGACGATTAGTCGTTATTCGATTAATCGATTAATTTTGAGGAATTTAGTATGGGAATAATTTAAAATTATTATTAGAATAATAATAATAATAATAAATACAGTGTAAATAATAAAAACAGTGTAAATGAAGAGGGCACTAAGGGTATCCAGGCGATTAATCGTTTTTCAATTAATAGTTGTTCGATTAATCGATTATTTTTAGACAGTTAACCATTTGATTCATTTAAAATTGTACTATTTGCGATTAACGAATAATTCTCATGATATATTTTGATTATTAATCGATTAATCGACAATTTATTTTTTACTTTTATTTTTAAAAAATCAAGTTAATGAAACGATACTTTATGAATAGCGGATAAAAGTTTCAAATTCTTTATTTTCGTGGTTAAAGTTCATCTAAAAAAAATGCACAAAATACGTTTCAATTTGAACGCTGGATTTCGCAAAAGTCTTCCACAATCTTAACACGCTGCTCAATTGTGTACTTCTTTCTGATTGATCTTGTCAAATACTGTAGAAAAGAAATCCCAAATTAAGTTGGGAAAAAAATCTGACGCTTGAATGTAACTCACAATTAACATCGTGCACCACTCTTTTAATTATCTGTCTGTCGAATAATTTCTAGCAAGTCTGCACCAGGTTGAAGTTCCACTTCTGAAGTTGTATTAACGTCCACCCACTACTCTGTCATTCGTTAAATTTTCTTTAAATTTTTAAAATAACGGCATAATGAAATTTCCATGGAAATTCATCATTTAATTTCCAGTTGTTTGAAACCTAAAACAAAATTCAAATTCTCATAACTTTCCATTGAAATAAAAATACCACTCACTTGAGCATCATGCATTTCATTCATTTTTGCTGTTTAAGGATTTTCCTCAAATTGAAATTTCTTAGAAGTCGTAATAAATATTTGAAATTCGAGCAGGACATTATTATTTCAACATAAATGGGAATCCTACTGATTTAATAAGTCAAAACATGTGTTATCGCACATCACACAGACATTTTGGGACGACTACTGGCAGCAGCAGAGAACATCACAAAATTGAAAGGATAAGAAAAAAAGAAGTAGAAGAAGAAAAAATAACATAAAAAAGTTTAAATTTGAATATGCATCAGATGAATTTTATCTTAAACTCAATAAATGAATAAATACAGCAAAAGTGGAGTGGAAGTGTTGGCAAATTATTGGGTCAGAGCAAAAATTAAATTCTTAAAAAATTTTCTTGAAATTAATTTTTATTTAAATATATCATTTTGCTGATGGGAAATAATTATTTTATTTATTAATTCCTGCCTTAAAATTTAAATAAATCCCCGGAAAATTACTGTTTGTCCCGCTACAGACTTGTGGGCATGCAACACCAGCCAGAGAGGGGGAGAGAGAGAGAGAAAGAGTGATAATTTTTCAATGTGTGTTTTAGGGCGTGTGTGTGTTAAATGAATTTAACAATTTTTCCAAGGACTTTAATTTTATTGTTCTAAAAAACAAGAGAAAAATAATAAAGAAAAAAGGCAAACCGAATTGACTTGCCAGCAAGCACACACACACACACTTCCACTTACACCCACACACACACTTTTGCATGCCGGAATGTGAAAAACTATTTGTCTAAATGAGAAATCTTTAGCTGTAGATGTTTGTGATTTGTTACTTGAGGGAATTTCAAACATCATACAAGAATTAATGCACACAACACACAAATATTTTCTACTCTCTTTTTTATTTTTTTTTTGTTTTTTGTTGTTGGTTTTTGTATTCATTCTAAACGTGTTGGTGTGAGTGAGTGTTTTAGAATACATTCAAACATTGATTCACCTACTTGAACATGGAAAACTGTTTTATTACGAGTATGATTTTTTTTCTCAAGTCACTCACAGTGTGCTCCTTTCAAATGCAAACAGCTTTGCAAGCAGGAATTGTAACAGTGGGGGGCAAAAAAATATCACCGAAAATTGTTAATATGAATCGAACGATGGACTGCGACATGGAGCCTTCTTTTACTAAAACAACTACTCAAGGAAAGACCCTGGCGTAGGAATGGCATTGGGTCGGAACTGTACAAGAGAGAAAAGCGTTGAGAGAAGAGATCCAGAGTAGATAAAGAGAGAAGTTGTTGTACAGCTGCCGACGAAGGAGAAAATATTCATGACTGATTGTGAGAATCCAACTCGTGATCTTAGGCCTCCTAGTCTTGTGTTAACTACTTCAGCCAAAAAAAAAGTTTTGCTCGGCACTGCTCCGTAGCTCCCACGCACACACACACACACACTCACTTACTTGGCTCTAATGTTTTTTCATAGTTTAGCTCGGATTTAACTACGTACGAGTATTTCCATGGTCTAATAGTCGGCCATTTATATTCAATGATGAAGTTGACAATGATGTGTTTGTTGTTGTTGTTGTCTAGATTCTCGATTGTTACTACAATAGGAGTTGTTGTTGCAGCCGTTACCTATTTGTTGTTATTGTTTTTGTTGTTGTTGTTGTTGCTATTATAATCTCCTAAGACTTTTTGACTTAATGACTTAAAATTTATTCTTTACATCTCTGTAAATATTTCTCTCAATAAAGTGTCGCGCACTCGACACACACAAACACACACACACACACACAAACACATACACAAGAAGCTGCAAAGTACTTACAGATATGTGTAAGTATGGGTGTGTGTATGGGAGTGTGTATGTTAGAGCTTACATACATGAAGGTTTGTATAAATAGTTGTTTGTGTGTGTGTGAATCTCTATTGAGCTTTAAGCCATTTGCATGTGTTGTTATTAAACTTGATTGCTTAAAATTTTATTTATGTTGTTGCTGTTGTTGTTGTTGTTGTTGTTCGGTTTAATACTTATTGAGGGATCTGTAACACAGTTTATAATGTTAAAATCTATAGCACTTCCTGTCCCATCGCTCCCTCTATCTCATACACGTACACACACACACACACATACACATGCTCTCCATTTGTCTGACTATTAACTAAAATAGTTTGAATGGAATATTTTCATTAGTGTGCTTAAGCGTTTAGGCTTATCCTTTTCATTGTTAGTACTCGCAAGTGTAGGTGTGTGTGTGTGTGCGGGTCTGTGTATGTGTGTGTGTAAATTTGTTGCGTGTGCGTGTGATTTCTTAAAGTGTGTCCAATTAAGCCGTAATAAATTGTTGATTTACTCTGCGGAAGCATCAACAAATTGAAGTATTCGCAAAAAAAAACAGGAGACCCAGGAGACAGTGGATAAAAACGAGTCATATATTTCAAACAAAAAGAAAATTCATAATAGAAATCCGCGTTCGTAATATAATTATTAAAGCAGTCAGTGATCTGTAATCAATTTTATTATAATTGACTCTTCTTCCTAACATAAACTATGGAATCCTTAAAGAGAAGATCTAAAATGAAGGACCAAACTGGAAATATAAAGAAGTTTTAGAAAAATCAGTAGAGGGATATGAATATTAAAACTTTCGTTTCATCTAGAATCGTCTCTGTTTGGAAAAAACTGGGAGCTGATCTTGGAATTAAGGATTATTTATGACAATTTGTTGCAAGGACATGCCAAAAAGCCTAATTCTATGCTTTAAGATTGGAATGCACTAAAAGTCAGTAGTGCATCTTAAAGTATGAATTTCACATGGATTATAAATATAATTTTATATCCTTCCATATATCCTTTTTTTTTAAATAAGTAATAGAAAGTGTAATTATAAAAAGAAAGCATTAAAGACAAGTAACTGTTTCCAAAATTATGTCTTAAAGCTCTATTGTAAATTTTGTTTAACTCGGTGCAAGGACATCGCTGCCTCCCATATATCCTTTTTCTGGAAAATTTAATTTTAGCTGTATTTTTATTTAGAATGCACTAACAGTCAGCTATTGTTTCTTAAATTATTAATTTAAGCTCCCTGGTAAATATTGTTTCAGTCGCTGTAAGGATGCGATATATCCTTTTTCGAAAAAAACCTAATTTTAGATGCATTTCAATTTGCAATACAATAGCAATAAGCTTCTTTGTAAATATTGTTGCATTTGGTGCAAGGATATTACAACCTTCCATATATCCTTTTTCAAAAAACCGTAATTTTAGCTTAATTTTTAATTGAAATTCTCTAAAAGTAATTATTTTTTGCGGAGACTATGCTTTTTAACTGAATTGCAAATCTTATATCATTCCTGCCGTATATCCTTTTTCAAATAAAACTTAATTCTAGGTAAAATTGCAAATGTAATTTATTAAAGAGGAGTAAATGCTTTTAAGATCATTAGTTTTAGCTCGTTTAGTATTACAATATCCTATATATCCTTTTTCTAAAAATTTTAATATTTGCCGTAATTTCAATTGGAATGAATTAAAAATCAATAATTGTTTCTAAAACTATGCGTTTTATCGCTTATGTAAGTTTTATGTCATTCTGTGCAAGGATATTGCAACCTCTAATATATCCTTTTTCTCAAAATCTTAATTTTAGCTGGATTCGTGATTGGAGTGCACTAAAAATCAGTGATTGTTTCCAAAACTATGAGTTTTGTATCTGATGTAAGTCTTACACTATTCGCTGCAAGGATATTGCAACCTCCCATATATCCTTTTTCTCAAAATCTTAATTTTAGCTGGATTCATGATTGGAGTGCACTAAAAATCAGTGATTGTTTCTTAAATTATTTTATTTAATCTCGCTTGTAAATTTCATTCCATTACTTGCAAGGATATTACAACCTCCCATATATCCTTTTTCTAAAAAACGTAATTTTATCCGCAATTTCAATGAGAACGCACTAAAAACCAGTAGCTCTTTTTAAAACTTGGCATTTTATCTCTGCTGTAAGTTTGACTTCATTCGCTGCAAGGATATTACAACCTTCCATATATCCTTTTTCGCAAAAACGTAATTTTTGCTTCATTTTTGACTTAAGTTCTCTAAAACTCATTTACTTTTTCTGAAATTAATCGTTTTAACTCAATTGCAATGTTTTTTCATTCTTGCCGTATATCCTTTTTTCAAAAAAACTTAATTTTAGGCGAAATTGCAAATGTAATTTTTAAACTATTTTTTTTAAGTTTTAATTAATCAAAATTAATTAATTAACATGACCCACTCGATGATGAAATTTTTATTATTTCTAAAAGCAGGTCGCAAACGTAACTCTTTTTAACGAAAACTATTGTAGCACATATTTAGATAAAAAGCTGTAGTATGTTTATGGCGTTTCTGGACCTCATGCTACCAGTGTTGCCATATTGATTATTTTTAACCAAAATTGGTTACTTTTTCTTCATATTTTGTTTACAATTTGTTTTTTGTTGCGCCAACGCTGACAAGTTTATGAATAAAAAGTAACCAATTTTTGTTAAAAATAATCAATATGGCAGCATGAGCAGCTTTTTTTGTATGGGAAAAGTGTTCCAGAAACGGCACAAACATACTACTAGAATCTAAACAGCTTTAGAATTTATTTGCGCCGCACTTGTGACATAAGAAATTTATGTTTTCCCAGCCAACGATTAGTTGTTTTAGCCAATAATTTACCTAATTATCGCCTTAAAACACACTGTCTTCTAACCGTTACAGTTGAATGCACAACGCAGTACGCATACATGCACACGCACACACACACACACACACACACATAATCTGCATCTTAAATGCTTACAAATTTACATACTTAAAGACACAAATAAGTGCGTACATGTGAAATATCTGTCTCTGGGCTGTTGAATGTGTGTGTGTATGTGTGTGTGTGTATGTGTGCGTGTGTATCCGTGTATCACAGAATACAGCGTCTGTATTTGAATTTGAGTGCACAAAATGTTTCCGGTCTAATAAGTCTAAAATTAAATTTATATTGAAGCATTAAACATATTTGGAATAAAACTCCCATAATATATGGATGGCTCTTCATCACACACGTGCACACATACAAAAACAAAATGCACATACACATACACACCGACACACACATCCCATCAAACAACATGTTAATGTAAATGTAACCAACTCGATTGTAGATGATGCACAAACCAAAATAATGTTACAGCAGACCATCACTAATCAACTCATTTGCTACAACAGCAACAACGCCAACAAATATAAAGATATTATTTATAAATTAGTCTATAGACTAAAACTAATCTAGACATGCTGTTGCACGTACAACAATAGCAAAAACAACAGCTCTTACAAGCATCCACTATTTAAGGCAAAACGAAATTAATGCCATAAACAAAAATAATACGGAGACAACAAATACAGTTTGATGGATTAATGAATGAGAAACACAAACACACACAGAGACATTCATATAAGTACACACACACACTTGTAGTTTCGCTCCAGCAGCCTGGAATGTTCTTGCATGTTTATTAGACTTATAGGCCGTAATTTTGTAATAAAACACTTAAACGTTATTAAATTTTCCTTCCGGGTGGCAGATTAATTATTGTATTCAACAACATGACAGGCCCTCAAACAAAAGGAGAGAAAAAGAAGAAGAAGCAGAAGGATTACAAAACCGCACAAAGTTTTAAATAAAAAAACTTATAAATAACGAGATGTGTAATGAAATCGATGGGGTTGTCTCGTAATTTTCTTTAAAATAGTCTTATAGAAATAATTTTTATTCGAATAAATTTTTATTCGAGTAATTTGTTAATCGAATGACTTTATTCGAATAACTTATATATGAATATTTTTTATTGTGATTATTAAAACGTTAACATTTTTTTGTTTCATCAATTTTTATTCAAACAATTTTTAATCGAATAACTTATATTCGATTATAAAAATTTGTTTTCGATATTAAAAATATCATAATTACTATTGTTTTAATATTTTTCATTTCAATATCTATTCAAATAACTTTTATTCCAATAATCTTTTATTCCGATAATTTTTTAATCGATTAACTTTAATCGAACAACTTAAATATGAATATTTTTATTATAATTATTAACACATTAGTATATTTCATTTCAATAATTTTTATTCATAAAATTTTTGTTCGAATAACTTTTTATTCGAATAATTTTTAATCGAATAACTTATATTCGATTATAAAAATTTGTATTCGATATTAAAAATATCATAATTACTATTGTTTTAATATTTTTCATTTCAATATCTATTCAAATAATTTTTATTCCAATAATCTTTTATTCCGATAATTTTTTAATCGATTAACTTTAATCGAACAACTTAAATATGAATATTTTTATTATAATTATTAAAACATTAATATATTTCATTTCAATAATTTTTATTCATACAATTTTTGCTCGAATAACTTTTTATTCGAATAATTTTTAATCGAATAACTTATATTCGATTATAAAAATTTGTATTCGATATTAAAAATATTATAATTACTATTGTTTTATTATTAAAACATTAATATATTTCATTTCAATAATTTTTATTCATAAAATTTTTGTTCGAATAACTTTTTATTCGAATAATTTTTAATCGAATAACTTATATTCGATTATAAAAATTTGTATTCGATATTAAAAATATCATAATTACTATTGTTTTAATATTTTTCATTTCAATATCTATTCAAATAATTTTTATTCCAATAATCTTCTATTCCGATAATTTTTAATCGATTAACTTTAATCGAACAACTGAAATATGAATATTGTTATTATAATTATTAAAACATTAATATATTTCATTTCAATAATTTTTATTCATAAAATTTTTGGTCGAATAACTTTTTATTCAAATAATTTTTAATCGAATAACTTATATTCGATTATAAAAATTTGTATTCAATATTAAAAATATCATAATTGCTATTGTTTTAATATTTTTCATTTCAATATCTATTCAAATAATTTTTATTCCAATAATCTTCTATTCCGATAATTTTTAATCGATTAACTTTAATCGAACAACTTAAATATGAATATTTTTATTATAATTATTAAAACATTAGTATATTTCATTTCAATAATTTTTATTCAAACAATTTTTATTTGAATAACTTTTTATTCGAATAATGTTTAATCGAATAACTTATATTTGTATATATTTTATTATAACTGTTATTGTATTAATATTTTTCATTTCATTAATCTTCAGTCAAATAAATTTTATTCGAATGTTTTTTATTCGAATAACTCCTTATTCGAATAATTTTCCAATAATCTTTTATTCCGATAGTTTTTTATCGAATAACTTTTGATTATATTAGTTTTTTTTCAATAGATTATTTTCAAATAATGTTAATTCGATTAATTTGTATATTAATAATTTTTATTGAAATAATTCTTTTATTCGAATAATTTTTGTGCGAAAGATTTTGTTTTAATAATATTTATCGAATTATTCTTTATTCGGACATTATTTTATTGAATAACTTTTTATTATCATAAGTTTTGTTTCACCAGTTCTTATTCAAATAGTTTGTATTCGAATGATTTTTACTCGAATCGTTTTGTATTCGAATAACTTTTTAATCGAATAACTTTACTTGAATAACTTTAACATGAATATTTTTTTATTCTAATTATTAAAACATTAAAGTTTTTTATTCGAATAATTTTTAATCGAATAATTTTATTCGTTTAACTTAAATTTGAATATTTTTCATCAAAATTATTATTATTATTTTAACGTTTTTATTTCAATAATTTTTATTCAAATAATTTTTATTCCAATTGTACTTTATTCGGATTATTTTGTATCGAATAACTTTTTATTATAATAATTTTTGTTGCAATAATTTGGATTTAAGTAATTTTTATTCGAATAATCTCTATTTATTACTATAATTTTTATTTTAATAATATTTATTCGTATAACTTTTTATTCCGATAGTATTTTATTCGAATAATTATTATTTTAACAATTTTTATATTAATAATTCTTGTCAAAATAATATATATTCGCATAATCTTAATTTGAATAATATATATTTTTATTTAAAGAATTTCTTAAGCGCACTTATTTTAATCGAATAATTTTTGTTATAACAATTTTTATTTTAATAATATTTATTTTAATAATTTTATTTCCAATAATTTTCGTCTTGTGGTTTTCCTTAAAACTATAATATTTTATTCGAATAATTTTTACTCGAATAATTTCTTCTCCAATAATTTTCATTCAAATCATTTTCATTTAAATATTCTCTTATATGAAATATATCATTCGAAAAGAGCAAAAGTTCCGAAATTTTCTTTGATTCTAACTAATTTAAGTAGTTCCATATTTTCAATAGATCAGATTCGATTAATTGCTACCACCTCAAAACTTTATTTAACCCTCTAAACTTTAGTTGCATATTTAGTATTCGTATGCTTCACTAATCTCCTCCTCTGCCTTTTGATAACAAGAGATGTGGTTTTACGCTGCCATGTCCATGTCTGTACCTGAAAGTGTGTAATTTGTATGGATTTTTTTTTCGGCCTGTCAGTTAGTCTTTGTTACTGATGATTGCCTTTGTCTAGAATAAAAAAAAAATGAAAATCAAAAGGAACCAGTCACACAAGCAACCACAATTGTCGTTTCTATCATTTCACACACATCTCAAATTTAAGCATGTTCACACGTACATAAACACACACATGCAAGCACATTGACATGGCTGAAGAAAGTAGAGCATTTTCGTAGGAAAAAGATAACAGAAATCCCGGTGGAATTTGGGAAGAAAATGTCCCGATCAAACTAACAACACAAAGAAAATTAGCACTGGCAACTGCAGCAACATGCCGTGTACTCGCATGGATGTTGTTGCCGTTAAGTGTTAATGACAATAACGGCAGACTAGCAACGGAAATAATACCAATTTAAGTTTTTCTAATGGATATTTTCAACCGTTCGCTTTCGTCAATTGAAACAATAGTGAGGGAAAAGTTTTGCTTTGTTTGGGTTTAGTTTAGTTTTCACAGGCCACAGAGGTCCGATGTGGCAAAGGAAAAACAAAAAAAGAATGAAATGAAAAACTCTTGTCAATACAAACCAGGTTAAATGCTGTTTGTCCAATAATGTTGTTGTTATCGGAAGAACTTGTGGTTTGGCTTCTGGGCAGTGGTGGTGGCTACGGTAGAAAAGTTTAAGAGAAAAAGTTTTAGGAAAAACGTATCTGTCACATGACTAATGGAAAGTTTGATGACTTTTGTTTTCTGCGTCGAGCAAAAGTTTCAAGAAATAAAAAATCAATTTGAAGAAAAACAAAATTAAAATAAGTCACCTCTTGTTGAATATTTACTGAATTACACATCCAAATGTAAATCTGCCGCTAAATCTCTTCACAAAAACAATGTTATATTTCAAATCATACTTTAAGCGGCTGGAATTTATTCCCTTCATACATTGTCAGCACCAACAACAATTCACCACCTATTTTTCCCTACATGTGTTTCTCTTGTTGTTAGAGTAAATACTGTAGCATACCTTAGGGAAACTTTCAAATCATCTCTAACCAATATATCGCTTACCTGTTTATTCTTTCTTCATTATTGCAACGTTTTGTTGTTCCGTTAAAAAAAGTTGCTAAAAAAATTTATAAATTCTCTAAAGCAAAAAATAAAGAATAAAAAAATTCCTCATCAAGGTGAACAGATATAAAAATGTCTTTTAAGTTTATTTATATCTTTTTTTTTTGTCGTATTTTAAATATTCTTCTTCATTTTCATTTCTTGTTACATTTTGCTTCCCTTAAGCCATCCTGTGAATTGTAAATCCTTAAAGAAATATGTAACAAGACAAAGGAAACAAGGAAAAAAAATCAAGGTAAATAGAAAAAAATAGAACAGATACTCAGGTGTAGTTTTGATATGGGTCAATGATTTTCTAAGGACTTTTAATAATCCCCGTATGTGATTTTCGTTTACTCCATATGTTTTTTTATTCAATTTTTTTAGTTTCGCATTAAAAAAGATTGCAGATAAATATGCACACATGAATGTGTGTGTGTGCATGCACACTATCATATCTGAATGTTTTGTATGAATGTGTGCTTGGTGCCATGATATTTGAAAATGATAATTGAATTTTCTTATATTGTTATCATAAAAAAAAATTACAAATGTGACATATTTCTTTGTTTAACATGGATAACAGCATATGTCATGTTATAAGCTTATCTTAGCAAAAAAAATAAATATTAATCCGCATCTTTTGTGCCAGCGTATGTAAAATAATACGTGTGCGCATGTAATATAGAATATTTTAGAGTAGTTAGAACATTAAGTAAAATAGAAATGCTATTTTAAACTATCATGGCATGTACATTTTACATTTAAGAGAAATTAGCGAGAGTTAATAGATAAATTTTTCGATCAAACACTCCTACAACTTATGCTGAAAATAAATATCCATATATATGTATATAGTAGTAATATGACTTTTGTAGTCTTTTACTATATATACATATCGCTGTCTATATATCCCATATAGTAATTCAAGTAGGAAACGTCCAATAACTTGTATGTATATATAAATATAAGAACAAACTGCACTTATTTCATATAACCTATTGTGCTGCCATCTATGGGATAGTAGATTGTGGATATTTTCCACCATAGCACTCACCAGTTCAGTAAACCTACCACATCATTCAAACACACCTCTTATGCACAAATATATTACACAGCTGGTTCGTTTAAGAACTGTCAAATAAAAAAAAGTCAACCAACAGTTGAATAGTTTTACAACACAATTTAAGCATTAATAAAGTGGAATTATTAAATCAAATAAATAAGTACGCTTACATGAGCATATATAAAAAGTTAACAAGACTGACTAATATAACATTAACTGTATTCTTAAAGCAAATATTAATGGAAAGCTAATAATCGCAAACAAAGTGATAAGTGAGCATAAGAAAAATAAAACAAAATGATTTAGTGAATTATCTTTGTGTACTTTCCTAACATGAATAGTTTCGCCTAATTATTTCACAACTCTCAGCAATATTTCGAAATATAAATACAAGTAAGTAAATGTATTAGAAATAATCAATTATCAAAATTGTAAATACTTTTATAAGATTCGGAACATTAGCAAAAATGGACTCTGCCCAGCAAACATTATTTATGGTAGTAGCATATGACATTCTACTTATAATACATATACACATACATGAATATAAATATATAATATATATATATATATATATATATATATATATATATATATAAAATATATAAAGTAACAGCCGTTATTTTTATATAAAATGCATAACAAAGAGTTTAAGAATGATTACTAAAAATCAAAATACATATCACCTTAGTTTAATAGTAGACAATTTTAGTACAATTTTCCTACCGCTGCTAGCATTATTTAATTGTAAATATTAAGATCAGAACTAGAAATTTATACAGTTACGTGAAGTGCACAATTTTCTTGGGCGAGTGGTACATAAAACTTCGCACTTAAAAATATAGCAGCCAACGAGCCTTTATATTGACTGATTCAGAATATTTTAATATAAAATCCAATTATAATAATAAATAATTATGTGCATATATTAACTTATTTATAAATACATAATAGTGAAAACCATGAACCAAAATTTATGTAATAAAAAATTTCAAAAACCATGGTTTTATGAAAGAATATCTAATTTGTTACATATTTTAGTTAATAAACATTTTCTGACCTTAAGACAAAAAGAGTGAAGCAGTTAAGCTTGAATATTTAGAAATGAATTATTAAAAAGTATTAAAGTAGTACTTCGAATGAACTTTGTTATTATTTTGAAGTAAGTAGACGATATGTAACACTATTCATACATACATATAACATTTGTGTATACATATCTTTTTATATATTCATAAAGAGGCGATATTGAAATGTGATTTTGCACTTAATAGTATATTAAACTGATAATAATTATTAAAGTTTAAAGTCTAAAAGTCGTATGTTTAAAATATTTAATATGATCACCTCGTACAAAGTAATTCAATGCTATACTTGCAATTATTTTATTGGAGTACTACAGTTAATAAACAAATTGGTTTGTGAAGCTAATAGAGTTCTATGAATTTTAAAATTGTTTGCATATAGTTGGGAATATCGCGGACACAATAACATTAGCTAAGCTAGCAAATGAAATGTATATACAAGCTTTAATTATATAAATTGATTTTGGACCTACTGAACCCATACCGATTTGAAAACAAATAGTGTTTAGTAATTAATATGATATTCATCTACTTGGGTTGTTGCACAATGCGGCCAAAATAATTTTCCGCTAACCATTCCATTTGTACCTTCAATAGAGGAGTTCACTAAAACTAATGTAAGCATGAAAACTAATAATTGCAAAGTTATTAATACCTGATGTGTACCTGCTTTCAAAATAATATATAATTTTCTGTAGGACTACAACGGCGAGATTGCCTAAATAAACACAATGGCACTTCGACAAATAATTTTTAAAGCAATTTTAAGATGGTTGCTCAGTTAGATGTATTAATTGAAGATGGATTAATTGTTCAAAATCATGCTATAAAAATAGGATTTAATTTCTCAAAGTTTTCTCCCACAATTTTTAATTGCAAAGCTTGACTAGAAAAACATCGTTATCTATTTGACACTTAGTTTTTGTCTAGTGTTGTATAATTGTATGCACTTTATGACATTTTGATTAATATTTTTGGTGCATTATTTTTATATAAACTCGCGAAATACTAACATACAGCCCCAGTATGCCATTCCTATAAGAAAATCTTCCACTGGATACTCTTGCAATCGTTATCCTGGCTAAATGTTATAGCGGGGTATTGTTTTAATCGGATGACGGTTAGATTCCAAAAGACGCTATGTGTTCAAAATAAATCCAATTGTGCAATTTAAAGTTTAATAATTTTTGTGTTCAATGTAGACAAATTTGTTGCAGCATCGAAACTTAGCTTCCAATTTTTTCTATTAATATTCTGCAAGTTATGGAAATAAACAGATTATAAATAAATATACTGGTATCTTTCTCTGTTTAAATTGTACATGTATCTAAAATGAAAAGTAAACTTTATTTGAATTAAACTCGCAATTTGTTTAAATAAATTGCAAATATGCCTGAGGGAATACGCTACTAAAATAATTTATAATTATGCTGCTCTAAAATATACTATCTAACCAAACGAGTAATATAATTTTATATTTAATATTTGATAATTTTTATTTAATAGCGACCTTATCTTAACGTCGAAAAAAAAGAAACGTGAATTTATGTTGTTCTCATTTTTTCTTTTGTTTTACAATAACAAACACTTTTTCACACTGGACTGCAAAACAAAAGCTTGTTTCTAAATTAATGTTATCAGTTTAAATTTATAAATTTATTATTTTTAATCATTGAGTTACACATTTGATTAGCTAATCGAGTATCAAATGAATTATATGAAAAATAACAGATTAAGCCACAATAACTTTCTACTGAATTATTTAAGCAAAGAGTATTTGAAGGAATTATTTAAATCAACGACAGCGTTATCGAAATACTAACTAGTGTGCTAATGACTTGGTATAAGAATCCATTAAATCTAGGCATATAGATATACTTAAACTGTAAAAAAGCCATGTTAATTGACAAGTTATTGGAGTAGTTTTGGGAAGGAACAAGTTTATAATAAATCTTTTTACAGACACTTTATTATCCATAAAAAAGTGTTTTAAATATACTTAAAATTATCTTATGTAAGTATATATACACACATACATGAGGGCATACGTTTACACGTGTGTGCTGGAAGTAATCTGTAAGAAAATCTATTTGGTCTAACGTTTGCAGTGAATCATTTGTCGGTATCTTATAATAATAATTCAACTTATTTGGTAAAATTTATGGTCAGAATTTTTATTTATGACACTGATTGCCTAGTAAACCGAACGCGAGAATTTTTCTGGTTTTCCAAACATAAGTAATTTTTAAATTAATGTGCTTTAAATCAGTTGTACCTTGTACCATCAATTTTTTTATTTTTATTTATTTATTTATTTTTTTTTGAGAACTTGAAACTATTAAACTATTACACAAGAAAGACATGTTTTGGAATTAAATTTTTTTTAAATATAACCTGGTATTGGACTAATCGAATGAACTTATAATCGTAAAAAACATATTCCGGATATTATATTTAAAAAGAGATGTCATGAAATGAGAGCACTATGGGTTAGGAAATGTTGTGCCAAAGCCTAATTAATGCTCAGACACTTCTTGTGGCATGACCGTTCCTCACTATCTCCACAAAATTTAAAGAAGTCTTTAATTTAATAGCAGCAAATAAAAAAAATCCGAGGAATATATGTAGTCATATCTGTTTATTGGAGTTTTGTCATAAAACTTATGCTAAATATTATTATTATTTTATTATTATTATTTATTTATACTTCAATATTTAAACGATAATAAACAAAATGTTCACTACTTAGTTGACACTGCTGATAAGTGGACTTTTTTATATTGCAGCCAATAAATTAAGAATATTGTTCGATTTGCTTTGAAAATACAAACATTGACCCATGATTTTCAGCCATAGTGCGTACATTGAAGATAATTTTATGAGTTATTAGCTACTAAATCGCATGATTATTATGGCACATTTGATGCGGATTTAAATTTCAACGGTATCAGGTGTATCAGCATATTAACTCTGACGCTTTTATGTGCGAGTGCAGTATGCTGTTTTATGTTAATTAAATATTTGCTGCAAATAATCTGTTTCTATTATTAACAACATTTGACATTTAAGTGCGAAAGCACTTAATTCATAATAACCATTAATATCTTATCTAAATAGTTTACAAACGCACATACATACGTGCAAACATAAATACGGGCGTACAAAGCACAGTGAAATACAAAACAAATAAAAATGAAATGACCCTTGAACGAACTCATCGTGACATGTGTTACTTTTTTTGTATTCATAACAAAAGAAATTATTTATAACAATTATTTATACAGTAATTGAACCAATAAAATTAGCATTTTGCAAACATGAACAGATAAAAAGCAACAATAAGGTTTCACAAATAATTTGCAAAAAGAAAAACAATAATAATAATTATAATAATAAATATATGTATTGTGCAAAATTGGCAAATGTAGAAATATAAAGCAAAAAATATATATGTTTGAGAAAAGTTGGAAATCGTAATATCAACTAAGGGTTCAAGGGTTTAATTATCTCATATATATAGATACACCGCACATTTTATGGTACTCTTTTATGTACATATATCATCGTCCATCAATATTGATGAAGCGTATACTGTTTCAAAGATAATTTTGTGTAAATTAGCACTAAACTACAAACGCACAGGCCACCAATATCGACTATTGCCCAAAACTCTTATACAATATATTAAATAAATATATTAGTTTAAAAATTACTCGATTTTAGCGAAAAAAATATTTATTTTTCGTAGATATAAATAAATAAAAATCAAGAAAGACCATGTTTTGGTGTAAAACATATAAAACTTGTTTATTAAGATTTCGAAAAATTAAATTAAAAACTGTTTGATCAAAATTTGATTTTTATGATAACACTTATAACCAATACGATTCCTGTATAACACAAAACCGAGATAGAAATATTTTATATATGTATCAATTAAAACGTATATAAATTGTAAAACCAAAATATATGCAGCACACTTATTTATCTATGTATAGTTCTGGCAAAGAGAAGTTAATTTGAATTAAATTTCTTTGCAGTCTTTCGCCTATTAATATGACGGTACAAAGCAAGATGTCGACTGCGGTACTGTGTACCTGCAAAGAATTCCAGCACCCTTGGACTGACAAATGTATACATGCCTCAGCCGGTCTACTATTTGCGGCAACTCCTTATTGCTTGAGAGTCTACACCATGGTCTACCTCGTAAGTAGCGGAGAACTAAAAAAAGAATATTATTGGAAATTAATTATATTATCTTAAAGCTTTCTTTAATTATGCGTCACAGAATTCCATCGCTAAGAGATTTGCGCAAAATGGCCTTAGGTATTTTACAGTCGTCGGCATTTTTAACGACAAACGCCTACAGTTTTATCATGTTCAATTGTTTGCTGCGTAATATGTTCGGCCAATACTACTTGTCCACGGTGGCCTTTTGGCCTTGTTTCTTAGGCAGTTTAATGTCTATAGCTGTAGAAAGGCCGCAGAGAAGACCGCTATTGGCTTTGTACGTGGCCAATGTTGCTACTGAGACCTTATGGAATATGGCCGAAAGCCGGGGTTGGGTTAGATCAATACCCAATGGCCAGATTTTAATATTTGGTGTTAGCATTTCTATATTGTTGTATTTGTATAGATTAGGTTTACATAAAACTTCCTGTCGTGACTCGCTGTTTGATATACTGCGTATATTTGTTGGAAAACCGGAAGAAGGGCCACTTAAACCCTCTACCGGTAGCAATGAGAATAATGAACTGCCACAACAATCAATATCTAGAGCGCCATTAAATTTTAATACCATAAATGGTTGGATACAAATCTACAGCAGTTTTGTTCAAAAACTGAAACAAAAACATCCCTCTTGCCCTCATAGTGAGAGTTGTAGTAAAAATGCTTTAATGGGTGGCTTTAAGCCGCTGTTAGGAGGAATTGGCTTGCAAGTAGGTTTAAAATTGTTGCTCAATATCAGGAGATTAGTTCAAAATAAAATGAATTGGCAGAAGACCATATTTAATAAACAAACACTAAATTTGGGTCTCTTCTTAGGCTCTTTTTCATTTTTATTTAAGGTGAGAATTGAAAAAATATGAAGTTATTCTTCAACAATTTTATTACTGGAATGTGCATTATTTTCAGTCTATTTCCTGTGGTCTTAGACATGTGTTCAATTGTGATGACCCCCGTTTTGCCCTACCAGCTGGTTTGGTAGCCAGTGTAGGCTTTGCCTACTATCCAGATGTCACTGTTGCCTTGTATGTCATGTGGAAAATGTTGCAGGTTTGTTAACAAATAATTTTATTGTAAATATTTTTTTATTTTTGTCGTATTGTCACTTGCAGGTTATTTACAATTTGGGCATAGACAAGAAAAAGCTTCCCAAAGTACCTGGTTTTACCATATTTTTATATGCCTTTTGCACAGCTGTGCTATTCCATGCCGGTATATTGGAAGCCAGAACGTTGAGGCAAAGTTATTTTAAGTTCTTACAAGACATATCAGGAGGAAGGTGAATAATCTTGAGACAAAATATATAATCAATTGAATGTGCTTAATTCGTGCGCCTGATTCTTTTCTTTTTTCCAGATTAAGTAAATTCAATATGGTGCCTTTGGATGTTTACGGCTTCAATTCCAGTCAGTCTAAAGCCGAGGTTTTGCGCCGTTTAAATATTGTCGATACTTCCCTTTACCCCGCATTTGCCTTGGAGAAATGGTAGTTATCTTTAAGGTAATTTATATTTTTACTCACATAGGCCCGTCTCTCAAAACTTCAAGTTACACATCTACAAATAAAATGGCGAAAAAACAACAAATTTTTTAAAATTGTTGTTTATTTTTAGGTATTTTTGCTTGTAACTTATAGTTTTGAGAAAGGTTCCTAGATCTTGTGGAATATTGTAAATATAAATAAGATAGAGGTTTTTGTGAAAAACCTGCTCTACTTTAAGAAGTAGAGAAATTATAAACATTTTGTGAACTAGAAATCGCTTGTTTTTTTGTAGTCGAGTGTAGTAACACAACAACCGATGGCAACACACTTATACTTCGCAATAACCTACTACTTAAAATATTTTGAGTTCATATTATTTCAAAATAAAATATATGAAATTTTTCAAAATTACTGAAGTTTTGAACAAGATTAATATATAAAATGAATATCATAAGTTTTGATGTTCTTCATATGAATGATTTGTTTGCGATATTTCGCCTACTATCGGTAAGCTTCAGGAAATTGTTCTTAAAACCACAAGAGTAACGAGTTTTTAATTGTTTTCCCGTTGCCGTCGTTTGTTGTATTCTAGTACTAACAGTTGTTAAATTGTATTAGTTATATATAATATTTGTTGTTTGACAAATTTAAGTAAAGTAATTAAGCATTTAGTTTTACTTTTTATACTGCGTACATAGTAAAGAATTTATTAAACTTATGTAGAAGAATCTTTTACTAACATAAACGTAGTTTTGATGCTGTCAAGGTGTACTAAAAACATATATGATATTGACAATCATGCCTTGTACTCAATAAAATTGTAAACAATTATTTGTTTTTAGAATTTGAAATTAATCACAATCAAAACCCAGAATTAAAGTTCTCAACAAAATGTATGAAGAATTCGAATTGCAGTAGACAAAACAGAACACACTACAATAGCAAGAATATAGTTTGCAGATGAATCTATTGGGTAAGTTTAATTAAAAGTTTTTTTAAATTAAATAAATATTTACATAACTATGTTGTGCTATTAAAAGTAGGCTTGTGATAGCTTACGAAAACATCATATTGTTCTGTGTTGTTAGACTAATAACAATGACCCTTAGTCTCAGGGTCATAAACAAATGTTGCCTTAAGAGTATAAAATCATATTTCCTTACAAAGTATGTACTGATATATATGTAGGTATATGAAAAATTATATATTTAATTAATCCATGTGACACCCGTATGGACTGAAAATTGTTATTGCCAGAAAAATCTATTATGCGACAATGCTGTGGCAATGAAATCGTGGTCTGCTAACAATTTTTGTTTGTCATTATATTGTGAGCATATCGTCAAGTGTTACAATATTGTAATATCTAATAATCGACTGTAACATAGTCTTACTAACCATATCCTTGCTTTGGGCCAACTACGTCTATATGCTTGCATTTCATTGACCCTTCCTTTAAAAAATTCCTCTTGAAGAAGCGTACCAGTTAAAAATAAATGGCTTGTTTAATAAATAGCTAATATCCAAAGGGCTATAACTGGCAAAATATTCAAAATCTTCTTCTTGATTGATTATGATTTATTTTTCTTAATTACATCATAATCAATCAAAAATACTATATTGAATTTTTGTCAGTTTTTATACATATAAAAAAGCATCTATCGCAAATTATCTCTCATTAGCACAAATAACATTTAAAAGAAAAACAAAATGGTCGAATTTGTTTTTGTTTACAACGTTAGTTATTTATGTGATCAATATAGGAAATATATTTTTTTATATACATACATACGTACATATGCACATATATATACTTATCAAAATAGCTATTGCTTTTAAAGAATTTCGGAGATTGTCTTTTTATGTGTAAAAGTTATTTGACTTGGCGATTTCCAACCAAATTTTCTTAGCTGCCAATAAATGTTTTGTTATCGTGTTTACATTATTGAAAAGTAAAATAATACGCACTTATAAAAACAATTACATATTTATATAATTTAAATAAATCTTATATAAAGTTGCAATTATGTTACTCCGCAATAAATAAGTAATACATAGATAAAATGCTGGTGGTATGTAAATATTAAAATATGGCGAGATTTTTCATATATTAAATGTAAATTCAGAGGGGGTATTTTAATTGTAATGTCTGATAAGACATTCTCCTCACAAAACTAAGAGAACTGTTAAAGTCTAAATGGGGTGATTTGGTCTTGCATATGTATGTATATAATTTTACTTGTATTGTAATCAACATTGTCAACTGGATGCTTTTCGCACCGTTTTTAGTGCTTTTTCGATTTATCAACACCAAAGTATTTTGCAGTTGGTGCTCGAGCATTTTAAATTTAGTATCAGTGCTTTTTTGGTTTATTATTGGGTTGTGTATCTTTTTGGTAATTTTTACTTGCCCCTTGGTGTATCGATACTTTTAATTCATTCTGTTGTGTTGCTTTTTTCATATCTGCAATCGCTCTACTATATGTTTTTCGATATCTCGAAATCAATGTATTTTTTTCCAAAAAAACTCAAATCCACATATTTTATACGTGAATAATATAACTTTTAAATAAAATGAGCTTCTTTTGCTAAAGTTAAGCGCGTTTTCTAGGTATTTAGTGCTTTTTGAAAATTAAAAGTTGACAAATACAATTTATATTTGTATCAATTAAGAGATGGTACTCAAGCAAAAACCACATGAGAATATTGGGGAGAATAAAAGCAAACAAATACAAAACAAATATTTCTTTAATTTATTTGTTGTGTAATTATTTTTTTTGCATACAAACTGAATGAGAAAAATCTTTTTTGTCATTGATTTCTGTTTTCGTTGTCGTTGGTTTCTTTTGTTTACAAAAAATTATTTATAATCAATTTAGCTTTTAAATTATCGGTCGTTATACGCCAAACAATGTGCATATAATAAATATTTTCTTACTACGTAATTAACGGAATAAACGTACTCAAGCCAAGAAATGTTTAACGGAAATTATTATTCGATACAATCAATTAAAACAACAATTCCCCATGATGGTCACAACACATCTATAGTGGAAAAAATATTGAAATATTTTAGTGAATTTTCAGCAACTTTTATGCATGTCGCAGTTTTATTAGTGCTGGGCTCAACTTTGTTGTTAATAGATTGTTTAAATTCATTGATAAATTATATCGTTAACATATTGCCATCACATTTTGTGCATAATCCTCGTGGCATCGATGATCTGCTGGCAGGGGAAAGAGAACCAGCCGAAATGACACTGGCCGCCATAAGTACGTGGCTGTTTGTTATGTGAAATGTTCAAATGATGTTCGACATAGTGTGTAGATAGAATATGATTTAAGTTGAATTTGTGATAAATAAATTAGTTTGTAAAATAAGTATTATGAAATTTTAGAGAATAAATTAAAGAGACGGTCCCATATTCATAGTGAACATAAAGTATTTATTTTATTTATTTTTAAAATGCAAAAAGTATTTTATTATTTATAACCTTTTCATATGAGAAATGTCTATACAAAATTTATCAAATAAGCACAATATGTTTTATAAATTATGCCTTAAGAGCTTAAAGCCTGTACTTTATGTAGAAGCTATGAATATGGGCTGTTGTCTTAAAAATCAGTGACAAATATTAAACTTATTTAAGGGTAATGGAGTTAAACTACTTCAATTTTTGTTTCGGAGTCAACTTGTTTTGACTCGCTTACACGAGCATGATGGCATGTCAAGATGTCAAGTGTGCCCGTCTAGTAGCCGTTTTAGTCACACGAAAGAACCAATCTTTGATCGTGCGCCACAAAGAATTTGGTGCTTAGAAGTAAAACCAACAACTTCTTATATCTGTCACTATATCTGGAATTTCAATGGTGTTTCCGGTTTTTGTACCGTACGTTGCGCAATTACTATTTAGTAATAAAGTTTAAAAAAATATATGTTTTCTACCGAAAGTACGAAATCGAGTTTTCATCAGATCTCCATTCTTAGATTCTGTTACTATGTCTGTGTATGTGTGTGTAAATGACCGGCTTTTAAATTTTTGAATTGTTGGACCGAATGGAACCAACCCGTTCACGTTCTGAAAACTTCTCCTGCACTTAGATATCCTGTGAATTTGGAACCAGTTCGGACCTGTAGATTTTGAGAGATAAAATAATATTTTAAGTGTTTATTTTATAGATTTTAAATGGCTTTTCTGATCAGCTCCTGACATTAGAAAACATAAGATTATCTCAAAGACTAACGGGATCAAATTTCAAAATCCCGGTGACCAATTTACATCATCTCCTACGCAAGACGACCCTGACATAATACCGAATGCGGAAGAATTGTGTGCCACTTAGAGCCGTCCTATTAAAAGTACATGTCTGGTTGCTGGATTTCAAAATGTTTCCTTATGAATAATTTTTTTCCAAGTGCACAGTTTCTTTGGTATATATTCCCAGACAATTTTCCGACTAACGACCAGCTTAACCCAATTTTAAATAATTTAATAAACTTGAATTACTTAAAATCTCTAAAGAGTCATAGAAAATCCTCTTAATATGTTTGAATTACTTTAAAAACTTAGTAAATAATGTTTCGAAATATAATATGAGATTAAAATTTTTTTATAAAAGAAAAAAAAAAAACGCAGCCTATATTTTTTTTAACTGTAGGAAATAAAGCCGGCCAATATGTGTGTGCGTACACTTCGGCATTATTTGAAAAGAAATTTATTTGTTAAAACGTGATGATGTTGGAGTGTGTTGGGAGTGTTTCTTAGGACTCGCAGCCATACCAGCCAACCATAACTAAAAGCAATGTGAGTTGCTGCTGCTGCTGCTGCTACTGCTGGTTTTGCGATTTATAACCATCACTTTTATTTCCACTGCCAACTCAACAATATATATAAGACAATAAAACAGCAAAGGAATGGACCAGTGAATGGAATATACGATACAAAGCCCTTTTGGGCATAAAGTAGGAAAAATCCATAAGATTTATATTGTTTTGAAAAAGAAAAGCAAAGAAAAGTAGAAGAAAAAAAAAGCAAACAGCTAAGCAAGACAACAAAGATATTCTTGAAATGCTCAAAAGATGATGGAGAAAATCGTAAAGTGTTGGTTTAGTTTTTTTAATTTAATTTGGGAAAAACAAATTTTTTTTTGTATTTGAAGAAAGAGCTTTTGTATTATAAAGCAATAAAAATTCTCAAACGCCGGAGGTGTGCAATAAAATTAAACTGGCTGTGAAAGCAGTTCCCCGAAACCAATTCTTTCAAATATTTTCTAGTTTCATATTGTCTGTTATAATAGACAATTTAGTGGTTAAAATAACATTATAAATTTTATAATATTCTGTGCAACCGTTTTAGTAAACCAGCAATTATTTTATTGTTCACAAACAATCCAATAGTTTTCTGTTTCTAATAAGTTTTTAAAAGATTCTAAATATTTTAAGTCACTTATAAATCTTCCAAAATATTCCCTTGAATTTCCTTGACATATTCAAGTGCCGTTTGTTTCACTTCCCTGTTTGTAGGCATTTTAAAGATTAAATATGAAATTCATTTTTGAGAAGTAGAATACTCAAGCAGCTATTAAACAAATAAGTAATTCGCTTCTTAGTCAACTCGTCCAGAAGTAATTCCACAAATTATATCATATAATAATAAGCTTGCATGCGAACTCGCTCGTCTATTTGTTTAAGCAGCATTAAGTAATAACGAGACATTTATTTGCTTCTTAAATTTATTGTTTTAATTTAATTAACAATTGTATTATGGAAAAGTAATATTTTTAAATATTTAATGACACTAGGACGAGGCATTAATTCAAAAATCAAAGAGCAAAAGTCCTTATTTTTAGATTATTCTCGCTACTTCTTTAGCGTAAGTTTTTAAGAAGGCCTTATCCGTCGCGAAAAATATGATCTTTTGTGTGAGTTGTGTACATACACACTTATTTAAAAAAGTACCTGGTCTAAACAAACTTGAAATAAGTGTCTTTTGTCTAAAGTACCATTTTGAAAAATAATATATTAACAAGGTACCTTTTTCAATCAAGTAAACATAGTTAAACAGAAAAAGTACCCAAAGGGGGTACAATTTTACTCATTATAATTGGGAATTTTTAAAATAAAATTTCACAACATATTCTATATTATTTTTAAAAGAATGTGTGGAGTGAAAAAAGTACCAAATTAAATGTTCATTTCTTTTTACCCCCTAAAAGTTAAAAAAAAGTACCAACCACGTGCTGATTTATTTTTGAGTTTTATTTGCATGTTTTAGAAATTTTGAATTTATCTGTCATAGTTTCCGAGATACGAGTTAACGATTTTACCCTTCCTTGTACCTTTTTATTCCTGTTCGCAATGGAATTTTTAAGAATTTCTTTTTAGTATTACTGATACCATTTAGTCAAAATTATTTTTAGATCTATATGCACATGTACTTTATTATTAACAAAGGAAAAATATGCCGAAAAAGGGTAGTATTTTACCTTCATAATTACGTAACTGGTACTTTTTTAAAAAGCATCAAAATATGTTGGATATATTTTCAGAAAAACTTTATTGATGTATAGAGTGTAAAAAAGTACCAGTTTAAATATTTACCTTTTTTTCACCCCCTTAAAGTATCAAATAAGTTCCGAATTTCATTTGTATGTCTGTCGTAATTTCAGGCAAACTTCTTTCTGTATTAAAGAGTTCGCATGTAAAGAGGGTTGCCAGTAGGGAAGATCTCAAACAACTTTTAGAGTGGAATTATGCTGAATTGCCTGAAGGCAGTTTGCTATAGCAGATATCTAAAATATAGCAAAAACGCGGCCTTTTTTATTAACTGTCTATTCGTCGATATCGCAAACCATCATATGATCGCATAAAATTTTGTTTTGTTTGCAATAACGATAACTAGAGATATCGTCGAATAGACCTTTATGTACAGTAGGGTATTTAATTAATCTAGTCTTTGTATTAATCGATTAATTAATAATAATCGATAAATTTTAATATTATTTGGTTAATCGAATAATTAAAGTTTTCTCTGATTTCTTAAAATAACAATAATAGCCTTCTAGTGAAGTTATAAACCGGGAATAACTCGTTAATTCGCAACTAAAAGTCTCCTTGTCACTGCTTTTCAAAAGAGTACTAAATTCAAAGATAATATTTTTAGTTGGAAAACGCTCTCTATAATCAAATTTTTTCCAAAACAAGACACAAACATGTTTTCTTCTTATCAAATTCAAAATGATAATTTTCTCTGTGTTTATGAGTTTATATTTTAATTAATTCTCTATTTTCTGTTTCATTTTAATATGCTTGTTACATCTGTCTGTCTCTCTGTCTGTTTGTCTGTCTGCCTGGCAGCCTGTTCTGTCATTCATCCTTTAAATTCTTTTTTCCATTTCAAATACAACTTCTGCGTCGAGTTATGAAAGTGAAAAATCTTTCATTAATCAACCAACATGCGGAGATTTTGCCATGAATTTATTTTTTCCTCAACTTGTTCTTCTTCTAACAACATAATGATGCCACAGTAAATAACAACAAACACAGACACAAATCCTCCCAAGTGATACAAAACTTTAACTCTAAAATAGCAATTACAACTACAAATATGTGCACAACAAAGTCTTCCAAGAGTAAATTATTTTACAAAACATAATTTTGTTGCGCTCTCTGCTGCATCTCAATCATTTGAAAAACTTATTGCGGATCTTAATAAATGATTGAGTGTGTACGAGTGAGTAGATTGGAGCTCGTGGTGGATAGATGGGTTGGTTAATACGTTTTTCCACGCTCCCACACTTTGCTTTTCTCACTTGCCATTTCCTTAATCCGCGTACTTAATGTAACAACATTTTACTCGTCTAGTAGAAATGCCATAGAGGATGTTTATCCTTATTACGCTTAAACGGGGTATTGCGGGAGCATTGGGGTTACATAAACACTGTATTATTTCCTTTTGTATTAAAAGGTGGTGGAGGAGGAGGGGCGTTATTTGTAAGAATGACTGTTATGACGGAGTTTCATAAAGTAGAGAAACAGAAATGTAATACAACTGAAAGATAAAAGATACGGAATAGCGAAAAAATGCATATAAATTGAATATTAAAAATTTTTTTCTTTATATTTCAAATGTTACATTTTCTCCAACAATAAAAATTTCAATACATATAAATACATACATATTAATTTCTCTGGAAAATTTATAATTTAACAAGTAAAACTACTGGCTGTATTGGACTATTGCACAGTGTGCCTGGTCGTGATTATAATGGAACAAAAATCTGTATCTTTTGAACCAGTGTCCGGATTGCAGAACGATGTTTGGAAGATCGTAGACGATAAGTGATATTCCGTGCAGAATTGTAGAAACTGAAACCACACACACACACATTGATCACGCAAATTCAGGGCTGGGAAATGGGTTTTTAGCCATCGGCCAGAATTGAATGAAAGAGGCGATTTGAACATGTGATTTTAACAGGACGGTGCTATTGACTGTACGGCAGGATGGATAATGGATCCGTAAAGGAATCATTTTCTAGTCGTGTAATCTCTCCTTTTGGCATTTCCAGCGGGAATGAATTTCTTTCCTCACGGCTACTTAAAAGCGCGGATGTATAACACCATGCCCCCAGATAATCGCAGTCTTCATATTCAATAGGAATGTGAACAGTTATCGACCGAAAATTTGCCCAAAAAGTCATGGCAAATACCATCAATCACCCCAGCCACTTGACGAATATTGTCTTTAGTAGCAACCGATTGTAAAGGGCCATCGTTCAAAATAGCTTTTTTTTAATTTTAAAAGTTCAAATAAAATTTTCCATCACGTAAATCATAATTTTTTCGATTAAAATTTTTTTTTCCAAAACTAAATTCGATAATTAATGTTGCTTTACTCCATACATTAGGGCGTTCAAACGATTAACCGTTGTTCAATTAACTTCTAGAATAATTCAAAATAGTTTATTCGAATATGAGTCGACTAATCGACAATTTCTTTCTCACTATTTGTTTGTATCTCTTATGTACGTACCTGTCATATGAAAAGTGGAAACAATTAAAATTATTCGATTAACCGAATAATATGGAATTGTTTGATTATATCTCGATTAACTGCATGATATTTAACTATTCATATTACTGAATTAAATATTTATAATAATATATCAAGCACTTAATCGATTAATAAAAATGCGAGATTAATTGTATACCCTACTGTACATCAAAGGCCTATCCGGCCTGTCTCTAACTATCCCTCTTGCAAGCAAAACACATTTAAAACAACAACAAAATATTGTGCTATCAGTAGGCAGCAAATAAACAAAAAATACGTCTTGGTCTTTAGCCATATTTTAGATATTTCCTTTGGCTAAGTTGATTATACCAAATCATCATAAATCCAGTCTAAAAGCTTCTTGAAAGCTTCCCTGTGAGCAACTCCTTTTATATAGAAATGTTTTAAACCAAAAAAAATTCTACCTGCTGCAGTAAACGAGTCGAGAATCGGACATGCGATTTAATTGAAATTAACAATACAACAACATGTTTATTTACTTGATTATCTGAAAAGGTTATTTGATTATATCAAATCCCCTACATTCTGTTCACTATTATAGTTGCGAACGTGTACTTAGTTTGTCGAACTGTGTATACTGACATTTTCTGCAAGTTTATCTCTTCTTATTCCGAATAACTTTATCGTTCTTTTATTCGCCTTATTTTCCATTTATTATTATTGTCTTGTCTCTCGTTTTCTTCTATCAACTTAATTTAAGTCAATCGCTTTTATTTCTTTAGTTCTTTTTTTTTTTGTGTGTGTTATTTTGTGTTCACTTGATATTTTTCTGTATAAATTTCTCAACTAAGAAAAATCAAATAATAGATAACGAACGAAAGTGGAAAGAAAAGTGTATCTGCTGCGAGTTGTATGAAAAATATTTGCAAACAAGAGAATTATGTAAATATATTTCTGCACTGTCTTTCTGTTCTTCTTGACGTTTTGTTGCCGTAATTGTGTTCTTATTTATTTATTAATATTTCTTATTTTGCTTTTAATTTTTTTTTGTTGTATTTATGTTGTTGCATTCTCTGTTTCTTCATTTATTGTAAGTGACATGAATGACTTGGAAAATAGTTACAAGTGACACAATAAACAATTACGGGTTCATTAAAATTACTGACGACAGTATAAAAATGTAGAGGAGAGGGCCAGAAGGAGAAGAGATGGGAAAAATAAATTAAAAAAAGGAAATGAAGGACATGTAACAAACAGAAAAGTCAGATGACGAAGATTAAAAAAAAATTCTTTTATAAAGCAATTCGATTCATGCTTTAATTGATTTACAGATTAAAAAACAACGTTTTTTCCCAGGATATAAATCAAAAGTCACTTGTTTATTTTATGTGTCACATTTATACTGTTCTTCTAATCTGAATAGGGATTATTCTTGATTATATTTGTAGCAAATGAAGATGGTTTATTGTCAAAATTAATCAAAGTAAATCAACTTAAGAAAAATCAAAATACGCATTTTTAAATTAAAATTAATAATACCTTAAAACTCGTAATTACACCATAGTGTTGATTCCTTTTTTTTTTAATTCTATTAAAAATTTCTGGCCAATTAATGAAAAATAAGGAGTTACAAAAAAATGTCAAAGCTTAAAGAAAATATTTTTATGTACAAAAATATTGAATTTAAATTTTGCAGAAATAATAATAAGAACGAATCGAATAATTTTGTGAAACAAATTAAAATAGACGTTAATTTTTTGAATTTAGTTGAACCCTTATCGCAGTTCACACTTTTTAAAATATAAAAATAATATATTCCGATATTTTACTACTAAGAAAAAAAGAAAACAACTTCTCAAGAGCTGTTAAAAAAAAAAATTTTTTACATAACAAATCGTTAGCTGCTGTTATTTTCTATATAAAGGGTTTTTTTTTATAGAGTGATACAAGTTTAAATCATAATAAAACATAAAATATATTTTGGATATCAATTAAACAGTCTTTATTGGATAGAAAATTTTATGACATTAATGTTTAAATATGATTTAGGCCATTTGGCCGCCACGGCTGACCATCATCGTTTTTGAAGAAGTATGGGCCAATGACTTCGCCAGCCCATAAAGCGCACCAAACAGTAATTTTTTGTGAATGTAATGGTGTTTCGACAAAAGCTTGTGGATTCTCCTCACTCCAAATGAGACAATTCTGTTTATTTATGTACCCATTCAACCAAAAATGGGCTTCATCGGAAAATAAAATTCTGAATGGACGAATTGCATGATAAGTTTGACGAACAGAACCATTTTTTTATTAAAAATTTCCACAATTTGCACGCGTTGCTCTGGTGCAAATCGATCCATATTAAAATGTCAGAGCAAACTAAACAAAAGGCAACTATCAGCTGTTAAATGGGTGGTTAGATAAAGCAGTGATGCCAACTCAAAGTTGTATCACTCTATAAAAAACATCCTATATCTCTTAAAACTTCTAATTTTCGACGTCATTCTTTGTTCAATACAACATAATAAAAACAGGATTTGATTGCTGTTTTCATATTATTATTATTTTTTTTCATATATTTTTTATTTATATTTATTTTTGTTTTTGTTTTTACGTTTTATTTTCTTGCTTTGAAGTACTTGGGAGAATAACAACAAATAAAAATAGACTTGAAAACCAAATTCGTAGTGTTAACGCATAGAATTTTTGGAAGCAATTTGCAAAGAGAATTGTGTGTTTTTTAAGTTTTTTGAACCATATTTATTTCTTAGTGTGGTGTGCTTCGAAAGGGTGTAAAAATACTTACACATTATGAGAAGATAAGAACATGAACAACATTAATTACCTTCTACTACCACCAGGCGACGTATGAGGAACTATATTAATAATATTGAATATACATCTTAAGAGTTACATACATACAAACAAACATACAAGTGTATTTAGTAAAAATCGTATAAAAACTGGTTTAAAAATTTAGCCACTGATATATAAAAAAGATATTTTAGGAACTTAAGCCTAAATAATAAATTTTAACTCATAATTAAATAATAACCAGTAACCTAAATAAAAAACATCATCTCCACATTGAAGAAAATAATAAAAATTAGGTTTTTTTTTGTCAAAAATTACTAAAAAACGGCAGCTTTGTTTCACGCCAACATTTTCGTACAAAATACTGGCGTTTAAACTTTTAAAAATTGTTTTATTCTCATATAACCTTGAAGAAGTTGACCACTGTGGGTAGCGAAGTGCTTTAAAAACTTTAACCTCTTAATCATAAAACATATGAGAGTCTAATAACAGTGTAATAAAACAAAATTTCATATGAAATTTGCTCTATTACACTCTAATAAGCCTCTCATAATTTTTATCAACAAGGGGGTAAATGTTTTTGTTGATTTTTTTATATAAAATAAATTAGATTTATTGGTGAAAATATTAGATTATATCTAAGAGTTTAGAAGAAAATTTAATTTTAAAGTACAGTTTAGTGTGACTACGATTATATCGCTCTATATATAAAGTGCACTTTTGTAGGCTTGAAACTTTCGTTGAATGCAGCATTTTTAATAGATAAATTTTAAAAGAAATTAATCTTTCTAATTTAGACTAACGAACGCTGTTTTCTATATCTTTAAACAAGTTTTCTCGCTTAAATGTTTTGCTTTAAAAAAAAACTCACTCAATTATAATTCTAAGCCAATTACTCGAACACATGCTTCGAACATGTTTGAAACATAATATTTCTTTAATATTATTTCCTAACTGCGCAGGTCCCAGTGTTGGCGAAACTCTTTTAACGTGTTTTCTCTATCAGCAAATCATTCCGTCTATCTGTTCCCTTTCACCACGAGTCCTGCCTCAATAATTCCAACTCGCTGTTGCATTTCACACATCATACTCTTAATTTGTCACTTGTTTCTGTGTTCTGTTGCTGGTGTTGTTGTTCTGTTCGATTCCATTAATTTGTATTGAATGGTCGGTCCACCAAGTATTTTGCCTCACAACTGAAATGTAGGTCAGTGGTACAAGTTCAGTTTGTTTGGCTTTTACAAGACTGCATTTGGCCCTCTGCCGTTCGCAGTTTTATTTCCTTCTCACAACCAAAAAATTATATGCAGTTATTTAACTGTTTCTATTCGTTTTTTCTGTGCGAGCTCTCTGGTGCTCTTTTGTTTGAGAAAGTTTCCCAGAATTGAAACGTTGTGTTTTCTTGTTGTGCTCTTTTTGTGGCTCCCGAATTTCCATTTGATTTGTTAATAAATATTTTCCATATCGAACAAAAGATGCAGCAGTATCAGCATCATTATGCCACGCACATTTTCATTGCTGCATGCAAATTAAAAAGAAAGATGAAAGAAAGAAAAAAGGAATTATTGTCACATTAACGGCACAGAAATTTTGAAAAAATTTGCTTAACACATGTTGCGCAATAAATGTCCTGCTCAGTTTACACGTGCGAAATTTCCATGCGGCATAAAAATTGCCCAGAAATTTTCACGTGGAAATGGATGGTTAAATAATAAAGAAGTCAAAATGTAGAACAAACTTTTAACCGATTCCATGACTGCGTGTTGTTGCTGGTTGCTGTTGTCGTTTGCTTTTGTTTTCGATGTTCGTTAAATGTCTGATTTATAAAGTTTTAAAGTGAGCAAAACTGTTTGTTTGTTTTTTAATACTTTTAAGCAAATAAATAAAAGTTTTCCTTTTGATAAATCAATTGAAATTTATTATTTTTATCTCTGCCAGCAGAGAATCCTTATTTATGGTTGGTGGAATTTTCGGCTTTTTGAATTGAATTATTATTTGAAGATGTTGAAAGCGTTTGTGCTAAAAGAGTTTTATTTGCTTAATTAAATGATTTTTATTTGTGTGGCGGTTAACAAGGATCCTGTTTTTTTGGACTTATTATTATGTTATTCTATTTATTTATATATGCATATATTGTTTTTATATTAATTTTCGCTTTTTATGCGAAATATTGAAAAAACGATTTATAATTTAATAAAAATAAAGAGACCTTCAGCTTAAAAATATTAGTTTAATATAACGTCTCTTATATTTTGTGGAAGTATCAATTTTTATTTTCTTCTTTAAAATTTTTTTTGTCAAAAATAGATTCAATATATTTTATTTTGCAAATTGGTCAGAGTTGCCGTAATTTTTCCCGATCAGTTCTGTTTTGAAGGAACTTTTTATTACATACATTTTGATTGCGGCGATTTGATATCCTCTATAATATGTTGTATATGACGATTTATGTATGTATGTTCCTGAATTATGTGAAAAACACACCAAAGCCTCGATTTGCCTCTTTTCGATATGTGTCGCATATCCAAATTTGATTTGCTTCGACTCGATTTACTGCAGTTTGATGCCAACATGCCTTGGTTCCAAGTGCATCGCTTGGAGTTCAATTTGGGGCTGCAATTTTTCTTAACTTTAAATTTTGAATGTAAAAGCAAGAATTCCATTACGTCAATGACGTAGTGGCATATAATGAAGCACGAATTTATAACTGAATAGGAAATATTTTGTTTAAGCTGAAAAAGAAAAAAATCAAATTCATGTGAGTAAAAATAATAATAATAGAAAATGTATGTTTCTTCATATAAAAAAATTTATTTAATGAAATTATATAAATAAAAACGTAATGACATGGCTCACGTTGTCCGAAATACTTGTATTTTCCGCTTATATATTTAATTTTTGATCCAATAAATTAGAAATCAGTGGATTTATATAAAAACAAGTCGTTCGATTTACGTCTCCGTTTTCCCATCCTTATCAACGGTGCAATTCGCGGCCTTAGTGTACTTTACCTGTACTAATTCATTTATGTTTTTTATATAGTGAAATACCTTGCTTAATCCTGCTTATTTGAAATCATTTTTACTAAACTTTTGCGTATTAACAACTTCACCAAAAACTGTAACCAGAAACATTGACTATAGAAAATGTCACGTGCAACATGTCACGTGTGACAGTGATTAAAATTAATTTATAGGAAAAGTAATCGATTAAAATATTATATCAGCGAAGCCTGAGCGAATGTGTCTAATTTTTAAAATGATTCCACTATTACTTAAAATTAATTAAACAATTTTTTTCTTTAATTGATATTAATTATAGTCGTTCGTGACATGTTGCACGTGACATTAAAAAAAGGCTTTCAAATCAGCGGAAAGGAGAGTTCAACTGATACTCTTTTGGCCCATACGAACGCCTTGGATTCTTGATATGACCATATAGTAATACAAATAGGTCGCGACATGTATTCCCTAACCCTGCTCTGATATCACAGGTGTTGACAAAGAGTTGATATATACATATTTTCATGTATTATCGTTTGGCCAAAAGTCATTCTGGAATTATATTTGGAAATATAATTTGGAAAATATACTTCGTATTTCATGTCGGCCACTATCCATTAAAACCTTATAAACGGGAAAGATGTCGCAGGTAAATACAACAACTCTTCCTGTTTGTTGTATGTCTAGTGAAGAAGCGGAGGAAGCAGGAAATAGGGATTCAGAATCTGACGATGTCAATGAAATGATAGATAAAACATAAATAGTCTTTTGTCGAATGATAAATATTTCATTGAAAAAAAGATAAAATGAAAATCACTTAATTTAATTTCAAAAAATAAATCAGCGAAAGTTGTTCTCTTTTCAAATTTTTCAATCATTTCATTTTCACCAAAAAAAAAAAACTTCAAGTTCTTGAGAAAAATTAAGCCATCTACGGCTTAAGCGTCAAAATAAAAATAAAAGGAAACCAAAAATATCAGTATCAATTTAACAGAAACTCGTTATCATTAAAATATTATAGGAAAATTGTTTTCAGAATGCATGAAACCTTCTTTTAGTCCTTAACGAGTGTGTCCTTGAAAATTACAACAAAATAAAACGCTTGAATGTGAGATGAAATTTTGCACCTTTTTCCCATTCTTTTTTCTGTCTTTCCTTCTCTTATTTTGGTAATCAAATTTTGGCTTTAAGCCAACATAGTAAAAGGAATACATGATTTGAACTAATAAAGAAAAAAAAATACGAGATAAAAAGGCGAAGTGAAAATGAATTCAAAAGAAACAAAATTAAATTATCTCTCGTTTTGCTAATCTTTTCTTAAACGAGATATTGTGAATGGAAGGATTAAAAGAATGTTTGAAGAATAAGAAAACTGCAGACAAGTAATCGGAGAGAAAAAAAACACTTGTTCTATTTTGATTTATATATCTTTTTCTTCTTCCTCTTCATCTTGAGTACTCAAAAAGGGGCTGCAGTAAAAGTTTTTTTTTTGTTAGAATAGACTTAAATTTTTTATATTTATTTTATATATAATAAGTTATATATATTTTTATATTTCGCTGTTTAATTTTAAAATTAGGCCTTTAATGGTAAATTTGCACAGGACGGCAGTTGTATAAAAAACAAAATGGAAATCAAGACAAAATCAAAATCAAGTCGTTTTAAATCACGGGGCAAAATTACCGCACTCGATTTCAACTGAAATTTCACTACAATTCACATGGAAATTACGATTGATATCGAATGCTGTAATTTGCCTCCTGGTCGATTGAAAACGACTTGATTTTGAAAAATCAAATCCACTGAAACCCATCTTTTTCAATATTAAATTTTTACTGCCTACAGTTTCATGTCCGATATTAAGTTTTTATATATAACATTAAATATATCAATGGATCCATTGTTTATTACTTTGGAAAACGAGAATTTTATTTGCTTTTGATTTAAATTGCGGGCTCATATATTTAGAACAGATATTTTGCAAATAACTGATCATATTTTATTGGAAATTTCGAGTATGTGGAACAAGCATCCATTTGCTTTTCTAGTTAATTTAAAATTATTTTTACAAAAGTATTTATATTGTGCACATCTACACAAAATTACCTTTTGATCCACATATAGTTTTATTTATATTGATGGACGATAAAACACTTAAAAGGGTGTCACAAAAAAATGTTATATGGCTTCATGCTTAGAAAATGTAAATTGCTGCAATTATTTGTCTACAAATTTGCCAACTGCTTATTCAAGAAAACCATAAATATGTTGCCAGCACAATAATTTTTCTCAAATTTTTATGTATAAAAAAATAATAATTCAAATATTTTTCCATTCATTTATTTTATTTCGTGCTCATTTTGAATGCGTTTCAAATAATTTTTTTATATATTCTGAAGAATATATTCATTCACTCACAAGGAAAAGATATCTTGAGTAAATTGTGTATGAAAATTTTTTTCTGGATAGTTTTTCCTTTTACTTTATTCACATGTTTCTTATACTTTTAAATTTTCCCTTTGGCTTTTCCTGGTTATACGTTTTATGGGAAAGAGTGCAATTTTTTAAGAATGTTAATTCTACGTGTCTGGGCTGCAGCAATAAAAGTCTCCAATTTCTTTTTGACTTAAAAAAAACAAATTTTTGCAGGGAACATTTTCATATGAAATAAAAATAAAAAAGTGCTTTCGTACATGACAAAGAATAAAATTAAGATCAAAAATGGTAAAATAAAGCAGAAATCTTACGGCTGCTTGTGAAATCTGATTAAGTTGTAGATGATACGAGAGAAGTCCAAATTGACATTGATGAAACATAAATGGGAAGCGGCACCATTTTACCTACTAATTTTTTTTTTTTAATTTAATAACATTTTATTTAATTTTAATTGCATTTCAGTCGACATCGAATTCCGTAAAATGTCCTCTGGTTTTGAACTTTTCTTTCTGACAAAGTATTTTCATTGAAATCCATAAATAAAATTAGCAAATTGTTAAAGTGTTTGTACAGAACAATAGATAAATATTTACAAGAATAATACGGCTGTGAAATAAATTTAATATTTAAATATATATACATATTTCTTCTTTATAATTATTTAGTGCTATTTTTTATTTTTTTTGCCTCGCAAAAAATTTATGTTGGTTAAGTGCATTTCATGTTCTTTTCTGTGTCAATTTCGGCTTTGTTTTGCTAATCAAACTAATTTAATTATTTTTGCTTGTACAAAGACTATTAAAATACATACAATATATTTTAAAATGTTACCGATTGTCTGAAGAATGACATTATGCACAGCCCAAGTTTTTATAGCAAATTAATTATACAGCCTGGCGCAAAAGTAATCGCATTATGGGAAATTCGTAAAGGATTATTGATATTGTGAAAGAAGCATTTCCTGGCTACTTGAATTCGCTGGCTGATAGCAACAAGCCTCAAACTCCTAGTAAAAAATAACTCCTTAGTAAAAAGTAATTTTATAGCAACTTTCTTTTTGGCAACACTGTTTCTGGCAGATCAGCTGTCTTCCTGTCACATGTTGCATATTTAGTTTTGTTTATAATTAAAACCAGAATAGAGGGAAAAATATCACAGTTGTAGCAGGCAGTGCTGTGATCGATACGTAACGTTGCTGTTAATGTCGAGCGAGGGAAATATTGCCGAAAGTTATGGAAACTGCGACAAAACGGGCTTGGAGATATCAGCTTTTCTCCACTTAACAAACAATTTGGCGGAGGTCCATATACAAATTGCCATCTCTCAAAATCATTTCCTTATTTAAAGGGTGTTTTTTATAGAGTGATACAAGTTTAAATCATAATAAAACATAGTAATATATTTTTGATATCAATGAAACGGTCTTTATTGGATAGACCATGTGGCCGCCATGGCTGGTGCGTACAAGGCGCAATCTGGAACATCAATTTTCACAAACAGTAACATACTGACCATCATCGTTTTTGGAAGACAAATGGGCTAATAACTCCGCCAGCCCATAAAGCGCTCCAAACAGTAATTTTCTGTGGATGTAAAGGTTTTGCGACAAAAGCTTGTGGATTCTCCTCACTAAAAATGCGACAGTTCTATTTATTTACGTACCCATTCAACCAAAAATGGGCTTCACCGGAAAATAAAATTTTGAATGGGCGAAGTGCACGATAAGTATGACGAACAGAACCATTATTTTGATTAAATATTTCCACAATTTGCACGCGTTGCTCTGGTGTAAGTCGATCCATAATGAAATGTCAAAGCGAACTAAACAAAAAGCAACTATCAGCTGTTAAATGGGTGATCAAATAAAGCAGTGATGCCAACTCAAAGTTGTATCACTCTATAAAAAACACCCTATATATTTATTTTATAAAAAAAAGTATTTAAAAACCAATTGGACAGATAAATTTCGGTGCTACTTGTAGAAAAAACTCAATACTTTTCCAGTGTTCTATGTGTCAATGCTGACATATTGACACGTAAATTTCGAAATTCAAATCAGTGTTGAAAGCAGACAAATTCATGTCCTTTTCTAGACAAGTATTAAAAGAAAAATTACAATTAATTAATTATTGATTTGAAATAAAAAAAGTTTCACCGAAGTAAGACAAGGTAAACACTCCTTCCCCCAAAAAAATAGATGCTTCCAACTGTCAAACAAATTAAACATTAAAAAAAAAGACGTTGATACGTTTTGCAATTTAAATGATCAGCTAATGGATTTCCCAGATAAATTTCATGCTGAATTTTACTCTGTCACAAATTATTTGCTGAACAACGTGACAAATAAAAAAACTCATCTCATTACTTGTTTATTGACGTCCAGCCGAAAACATGTTTGTGCAGGTCTTATCAAGAATAATAATTGAAAAATAAAATATTTCTTTTTGCACTTAAAATAATTTCGAAAGGACAAAAGATTTATTCAAGTTTTTATTACAAAAAAGAAAAAAAACAAGTACCGAAAATTGTTAGAGAGTAATTGTTCTAAATTTGATTGTTGTCCCAAGTTCTTACATTTTATTGTTTTAGTTGTTTGTTTTGTTTTTCTATGTTTGCAAACGTTCGTCAGTTCATTCAACTTAAACTTTTCTTCTACAGGTGCCCGAAATACGCTTGAAATAAAGAAACCAACAACAAAACCAAAAACATTCCAACAATCGCTTTTTGTTCGTTTATTCCTTTTTTTTCTGCTCAAAATTTGGTTCAAACACTGTAATTTATATTAATACTTTCAACAATTGGCTTAAGTTCAAAATGTAATGACGGTTGTGTTTTTCTCTCTCTCTCGTAACGAAAGAATGTGCAATTTTTAAAATGACTTTCTGTGTTTTTCCAAAAATGATGTTAGAAAAAAAAAATTAAGTATATTTTTTTTCTATTGTCTGTTACTGCTGGATTTACACCAGATTTCTTATTTTTTTCATTGTGCAAAGTTTTCAAAAGTTTTTAACTGCTGCCAGTGGAATACAAGTTGTAGCGAAATTGTAGGTAGAATCGGCATGGCGAACTCCTTTTTTTAAAAAAGTTAATGCACATCTTTTTTAAAACTACTGGAATTTATATATATATATAAGAAGGCGTGGCAGTTGCTATACAAAAGTCGCTTGGCTAGAGTAGTTGTAACTAGAATTTTGTTGATTTATAAGTTAAATATTTTCCTCATATTCATAGAACTTAAAACGAATTTGAATAATATTTTTTTAAAAGGTTTTTAGACAAAATTTTCTTGAAATGATTTCAAATATATGTTGTTTTTTATAGAGTGATACAACTTTGAGTTGGCATCACTGCTTTATTTGACCACCCATTTAACAGCTGATAGTTGGTTTTTGTTTAGTTGGCTTTGACTTTTCATTATGGATCCTCTTACACCAGAGCAACGCGTGCAAATTGTGGAAATTTTTAATCAAAATAATGGTTCTGTTCGTCAAACTTATCGTGCACTTCGTCTACTCAAAATTTTGTTCTCCGATGAAGCCCATTGGTTGAATGGGTACGTAAATAAGCAAAGTTGTCGCATTTGGAGCGAGGAGAATCCACAAGCTTTTGTCGAAACACCATTACATCCACAGAAAATTACTGTTCGGTGCGCTTTATGGGCCGGCGTAGACATTGGCCCATATGCCTTCAAAAACGATGGTGGTCAGAATGTTACTGTTTGTGAAAATCGGTGTTCTAGATTGCGCCTTGTACGCGCCAGCCGTGGCGGCCACATGGCCGAAATCATATTTAAACATTAATGTCATAAAATTTTCTATCCAATAAGGACCGTTCCATTGATATTAAAAATATATTTTATGTTTTATTATGATTTAAACTTGTATCACTCTATAAAAAACACCCTATACATTTTATTTTTCTTTATATTTTCAATAATTTAATTTTTAATATTTCTTTATGAATATGACAATTTTGCTATAAATTTTGAGTATGTAAATATATTTTTTAATACCTTTTTATCAATTTTTTAATACACTTTTACCAATATGAATTAAATATCTTACTTCCACGGTAACGAAGAAGTGGGCGTGGCACCTTTCTTATAGTATGCTGGACTTAATGAATAAGCGTAATCGGAAGCGCCAGAGAGTTTTTTTCTTTTTGTATGTGTATCCAATATTTTTTTCAATAGCATTTTGTTAATTTATAAAATTAATAATCTCTATTTATTAAAACAATTTCAGTTTTTTGTGTTAAACGTTATAGAAACAAGGCTAAGATATTAATAAAATTTTGAAATGAAAATTTATTGAAACAGTTTTAAGTTGTTTAGAAAGTTTTTGGAAAAATTTTGGAAAAAATTAAAAAATGTTTTAAATTTGTTTTAAAAGCAAAATAATATTTAAAAAAATTAATGCCGATTTCTTTTCTAGAAAATAATGCAACATTTTTCACACTTTTTAACAGAAAATTGCAACTTTTTGTTACTTTAAAATAAGGAATTTATTAGAAATGAGTCCAAGATCTGTCACGTAAAATAATTTCTGTTTTTAAACTTTTCGAAACCGCCTTTTTTTTAGAAAATAAGTGACAAAATGTTACATGTTTCCTTGAAAACTTCTTTGTAAAAATAAATGTTTAATTTATTGCTAACTAATAATCGTGTTTGACGTATTCGCCTTCAAAATTCGACAATTTGTAATAGATTAAAAACAAACAGCAAACATTTTCTTTAATCTATTACAATATGTTGTATTTAAAGGTAAAAAACGCCAAACACGATAAGGGTGAATATTTTTGAAAAATAAAAACTTATTAAAAAAAAAAAAAAAATTTATTTTAAGAGATAAATTTCATTATTTAATTTATATTTTTACACCTACTTTTTCTACCTATTTTTTAATACATTTAAAACTTTATATATATATATATATATATATATATATATATATAACAAATTAAAGTTATTTGAGAGAAGTTATAATAAAATTTTATTTTAAAAATTTCATGGAAAAAGTTTTTAATAAGCTTTCATTTCCGATATTCAAATTATAATGAAAGACTTGTTCAGATGAATTTCAAAATTAAAATGTCTCCAATCTCATGTTGAACTGTATTTTCGCTAACTCGGCTGTACTGACCGTAATAAGAAAAGTGGCTTACTTTTACTCGAAAAGCAGTTGAAGGACCAGAAAATGCTGCGAGAGAAAAAAGAAATTATAAAAAGTAAAAATGACTCGCTGAGGAAGACAATGGAAATGAAATGCAAGTAGAACATTTCCAACTTACAATTGACTAAAATTGCCCTCATTTTCTAAATAGTGTATGAACAAATACACCAACAACTCAATTGCATTAACGAAAAATGAAAAACAAAACTGAAGATCATATTCTTCTTAATGCCATTTATTTTAAGTATAATTCCTTTATTTAGTTGCTTTTGTTTTTGTTTTTATCCATTTTTCACTGGCAACCAACCAGAGTGAATATTTTTGTGACCAGTCTTTTATCCGCAAGAATTTAGTTGCAGTCATGAACTTGTGTGTGTATGTGTGTGTGATTTTGTTTCCTTGAGTGCAAACATTTTTCGGATTGTATCTGTGTGCGTTATTTTAACACAAATGCATACGTATGTGTATGTAAATGCTTGTATGAAAAGCTTATTTTATTATGTTTACTTCCTGTTGCCGTCTACTTTTATTTACTTAATATTTGATGTGCGTAATTTATTTGTTTGAAGTTAAATGACCCGGTCATCTGGACCAGGAGGTGCATCGCTTGTCAATCCTTATCGATAATAGTTGGCTTTTATATAAATTAATAATAAATCATTGATAAATAGTTTACAGTGGAAACTGTTTCTTCCAAGAAATATATTTCCACATCATTCGCTATAAGAACGATAGAGCGGTTAACTTTTAAACTTGGATCGCTACTACTCCAAAACAATAGTCGGATATTTCTGAAAAAGTAAAACGTATTCAAAATTTATTTGAAGAAAATTTTATGTGTTTATTTTTCAATACATTTTGGAACAGAAGATCTACTTTATTTTTTATAAAAAACTTTAAACTTTTTATTTTTATCCAATATTTCGTTACCAACAATGTGTAGCTTCTTCAGGGATATTTTCAAAAAATATGTTTATAAAAATTATTTTTAAAAATGTTTATAAAAATAATTTTTATGTGTTTGAAAAAACCCCTGAAGAAGCTACACATTTAGGAAAGTAATGGATAAAAATAAAATTTAAAAGTTTTTTATAAAAAAAAATAAAGTAGATCTTTGATTCCAAAATATATTAAAAAATAAAAAAGTTATAACAAATTTTTATTGATAGAAAAATAAAGTGAATAAGAAGAGCGAAAAATTAGAAGAGCATAAAAAATTGTGTATGCTTAATTTCGGATAAAATACATTTGAAACATATTTAAATTTTTTTTAAATGTCAGGATATGGGAGATAGAGCGTTAAATTACGTCTTAACATATATTGTACTTGTGGCAACTCTGAAATTTGACAGCTGTTTTACGTGTTTATTCCAACTATTGAAAATGGGAAGCTTTTCGCTAGAAGCCAGCAGACCAATACAAAAAAAAACACTCCACAGCGAAAAAAGTGGTCCTCTGCAGTGAAGCGCATTTCCAACTGAATGCCTTCTTGAGTGCAAAAACTGTCATATATGGGAACTATAAAACTCCCAATAATCCCGACTTCAAATTTGACATCCAACGCAACATCGAAGAGATACAACTACTACATCTTTTTTAAAAAAGTCCTGGAAATTCATGAAAACTGTTATGGCTTGTCAACGGAGCTATATGGGTAATTCCATATCAAATCGACAACGACTTAGACACGACAACTCTTAACTTTGAATTAAATTTGGGGTCTTCTTTCGTTCAAATCAGTACTCATATCAACAAGAAAATTTTGTTTTTTTTTTTTTTTTTCAATTATAACACATTCGAAACTTACGAATTTCTTCAATTTATTTTTTTAGTATCTCAATAACCATCTCATACTCAAAAGTTATTCTTATTTAATATTAAAAGGAATATTTTGGACATCAGAATTTAAAAAAAAAATTATTTCTGGTTGTTTGAAAAAAGTATTATTCGCATAGTTTTGAAATTGAATTAACCCAAGATCGGTATATATATATATATATATATATATATATATATATATATATATATATATATATTAAATAAATATATATCTGGCTATATCCTTGACGACTTTGAAAGAGCTGCTTTTGTTCCTTTCTAAGATATAATTTTTTTTTTCTCTCAAATTCTTTGATTTTATAAAATGATGTGACACATTTTATTTTTTTATTAAAAGTTTTGGAAGGAAAGAAAGTTATATCTTAACGAAAACAGGTCCTTTGAAATTTAGGCATCAGTTGCTATAAAACTAATAATTCAATAAAATGAAATCGATACCAAATCGTGGCCATTTTTCATTGTATGAAATAAAAAGTGTGACAGAAACTTTTTAAATAAATTTTCTTTTTCAATTGCAAATACGAGATCGTTTCATAAACATTTAAAAAAAAACTGCTCTAAAGGCAAAGCTCATAATTGAAAGTAGAACTCCCCTGGGCTATTCGCAAAAAAATTAATTGTCAGACTTAAGCTGTTCTATCTGATAACCACAGATATCTGTTCATATACGCTGGCAGGTGCTACTCCACTGATAGTATAATCTCTTTATATCCCATTTCAACAACTGTTTGGTAGAATTTTACGATTTTGATTTTTCCCACTCACCCAACTATTTACGCCCTTAAATTTGTTTAACATTCATCCGGCGAACTTTTGTGTCCAACCAAATATTTCATTGACACATGCACTTAATATTATTTTATGGTTGTTAACTTTGTGTTTTTCCTTCTTTCGTTCCATAAAATTTTTTATTTTTTTATCTTTTGCTTTATTTTTTTTTATACCCAAAGAGGTCCTTTAGACATTGTAAGAAGTGTCCATTATATTTTATGATCACAATGACAGAAAACTGCATTAAAAAGGAGAGAGATTTATATGAAAAGAAAGGGGTTTTTATGGGCTTTTTTCAGTCAATTAAAATTTTTTTGTGGACTTCAGAAGGATCTTTAAATTTTTAATTATTTCTTATAAATATTTATTTCATATGGGAAATTTAACTATAAACGATATTTTTACAATAAAATTTTTGTTTTAAGGATTCCAGGAGCCAAAAAGTCACTCTCATTGTTTTTTTTTATGAATGTAACAGTAAATACAATAAAAAACATTATAAATTTCTAATAAAAGGGAAAATATAAAGAGAAAAAATCATGTCAGAAATATTTAATAACAGATAAATAAATTTCTTTAAACAATTCTGTTTTCAATTAAGAAAATTATTTATATTTTCCCTTTTTCGTTACACTACAAAAAAATTATAGAATAACAAAAAGCAGTTGCACGCTTTCTAACCAGCTAATAAAAAAAAAATCATACAGACTTTTCATCGTTTTATTATGTGTTTGTTCATAATGTGTTCGTAAGTACAAGCACCAAAATACAGAGACTTTTCTTTGTCGTGCTAAGAAATTAAAAAGAAATAATTACATTGTGCACATCTACAAAGAAATACCTTTCAAACTATGAATAATTCATTAATTTTGAGGGACACTGAGATACTCAAAAGTGTACCACAAAAAAATGTTTTCTTTCCCAGAAATATGTGATAAATTTTTATATGTGATCAATTTTTACTTAAAAGTGGCGCTAACGGAGTTTTTACTAAACACACGCATACTCGTATAAACATAGACAAAGACACACATACAGTTGCAGTTAATACCGTGACACTTAAAAATTCAACATATTATTGCCTGAAGTAAAAGAAACAAAAAGCAAATAAACTGAATAAAATTTTTTTGTTGGATTTTTGCGCCCATCAAATATTTGCCCGTATTATGATTGACGACGTCGACCTCGACGTCACATCAACACGACAGCGAAAAATTGTCACTTGTCCAGTCTTTGGCGACAGCAATTGACCTCTGGTAATATGTTTCATTAATAGTATACGTCTTAGAGAATACCAAAAGGCTGTTAATAATAATCAATTATTGTGCACAATTAAATGACGCGTAACAATTTTTTACTGTCCTGTTGATGTGACGTCGATGTCGTCATATATAATATGGGCGATTAACTCCAATTGAGGCATCAAAGCCTTACCAGACTTTTGCACTACTGCCACGGTTGCCACCTGTTTTCCTGTTTTGCTTTAATTCGTTCAAAACTTAATCCAACGTCTCTAAATTAAATTTAAGTTCTTTTATAATGTTGAAAGTGTATTAAATTTAAAAAAAATATATTTTTATTGGAATATACACACTCCCACATACTGTTAATAAGTGTTCCTTGAAACCGTTTCCATTTTCATAAAACTGCAGTCGAGAGAGCGCAAAACAAACGTGCCCATGAAACTCTCGAAATTATCCCTCTTAGCGAATTAGAATTTCATGGCAACTGAAATCTGACATGTTGCCTGCCATATACCACTTCAACAGCTATTGACTGATATATTATCCTTAACCCTCTGTTAGCTGGTGAAAGGTGTTTCTATTTTGCACTTAAGCCGTGCAGTGGCAAACATGTGCGATGAGTAGGAAAAAAATCAACGATGGGGCTAATGAATTGAAAGCTTTTTTAAATAGCGACTCGAAAAAGAATCTCCTTAAAATGCACCAAATTTCCCCCTCAGAAAAAAATATATCCCCCTAAATTATAATCTGATCTGGCTGCTTGCTGGAGCTTCAATTTAAAGATTTCTTTTTTCCCTACCCCTGCCTATTTGTCCTCTTTTCAATAAAATTCTATTTGGCCGTTTGCAACATTCAGATGATTACAAAAGCCGGCGAAGCCAACACACACGTAAATTGTAAACAAACAAAAAAAAATCCAAAGGCCATAAGAGAAGAAATGATGCTTTTAGGCTTAAATGCCAGTCTGTCAACCGCGCAACAGTCATTTGGTGAGGACGACACAAACCGTTCTTATGCGCGAGATGATGACTTACTAAAACGAAGAACAAAATCCCAGTTTCCATTTCATCAGAGTTAAATGATTTTTAGTTGTTGTCCTTGCTGTTGTTGTTGCAGGCTGTATTGTATGACCGACTACTTTCAAAAGGCTATTTACAACTTTAATTATGATTAATTTTCATTCCCACTGAGAACGTACACACTTGTCAGGATAAAAAAACTCTGCTGGAATAATTTAACGAAATGAAATTTAAGGACACTTTTTTATGATATTTTGTACGGTTTGAACTATTGAAGCAACCTGGTTCCGGTGATAAAAAATACCAAATACTTTTGGTGCTTTTAGAAATGCTGAGAAATTGGCGAATAGATTTTCAATTTTTATTTCTTGAGGAAAAAATAAAAATCAAAAAATAACTTTTATTATTTGATCAAAATATAAACGTTAAGATTTTTGTGAAATAAAAAGTCAACAAATAACTTTATTTTTCTGATCAGAAAAATAACTTCTATATTTTGAATAAATAAAAATTATAAAATAACAATTATTTTCAATCGAAAAATAAAAGTCAAGAAAGAACTTTTATTTTCTGATCAAAAAGTAAAATTTAAAAAAAGGACTAGAAATAAGTATTTTTTCCTAAAAAAAATAAAAATCAAAGAATAAAAGTTAAGAAATAATTTTTACTTCTTGAGGAAAAAATAAAAGAAAAGAAATAACTTTTATTATCTGATCGAAAAATAAAAGTTGAGGAATAAGAAAATTTTTGTGGAATAAAAAGTCAACAAATAACTTTATATTTCTGATCAGAAAAATAACTTCTATATTCTGAATAAATAAAAATTATAAAATAACAATTATCTTCTAATCGAAAAATAAAAATAAAAACAAGTTTTATTTTCGGCGGAATAAGATAATTAAGAAATAACTTTTATTATCTGTTCAAAAAATAAAAGTTAAGAAACAATTTTATTTCTTGAGAAATAACTTTTATCAAATAATAAAAGTTAGGAAATAAGTTAAATATTCAGTGGAATAAAACAATCAAAAAATAGAATTAATTTTCAATCGAAAAATTAAAATCAAAAAATAACTGTTATTTTCTAATCGAAAAATAAGAAAACGAGTTCTATTTTTGGTGGATAACATATGGTTTTTATTTCTTGAGAAATAAATAAAATTCAAGATATAACTTTTATTTTCTTATCGAATAGTAAAAGTTAAGAAATGACTTATATTTTCTGTGGAATATAACAATCAAGAAATAGAAAGAATAGAAGAAATTTTTTTATCGAAAAATTAAAAAAAAAAACTTTTTTCTAATCGTAAAATTATAGCAAAGAAATAACTTTTCACTGATCGAAAAATAAAGGACAATAAATAATTTGTATTTTCCTGAGCAATAAGTAAAAATCCAGAAGTAACTTTTATATTCTAATCGATTAATAAAAGTCAAGAAATAAGTCACAAGACTTATAAACAAATTTAAAAATAATTTTTATTTTCGAAAAGTAAAAGTCAAGAAATAACTTTTATTTTCCGAAGTTAAAACTACTCAAAAATAATTATATATTTTCTTTTATGGTTAATCGATTAATCGACTGAGATCAACTTGTGCTTTCAAATCAATCGAGCAGTTGATTGGTTGAAAATTAATCGCTTAATCGATTGAATATCATATATAATAATAAATATTATTGATTTATTAACGGAAATCAGCGGTGAATATTATGAAACTTGTAAAAAGTTTAAAGATCTCCTTTTGTCTGAAACCCTTAAACTGAAAGAAAAAAATATTTGTGCAACACATGGAAACTGTTTGAAAATGCATCTATTATTTTTTTCTTCTTTTAATTTCGCAACGCATCCATCGCATCGCAATTCAGTTATCGCTCCAGAATGGCCTTTAATCTTTACATACGCTGTAATAATTTATCTCTTCTCGTTTATTGTTCTCTTGTTTTACTTCACTGCAAATGCAAAACATTTCAATGTTTCTCTATCGTTTTTGATTTGTTTTTATTTTTTTTTATTTTTATTTTTCTTCTCGTCATGCTTTTTCATTGCATGAGCAACAGCAGCAGCAGCAACAGCAACAGCAGCATTCATGAACGTGAAGTGTCATCATGTGAGCAGAGAGTATTGAAGTTAGTGTTGTGTTGTTGGTTTCTATGTAAAATTTATGACCGACTCTTAAATTCCTAAATGACAGTGCATTTGTATTCTTAACAACATTTTGCTAAAATTTGCACACACACACACATACACATATAGACTTAGATTAAAACGGTGAAAAAATACAAGGTGGAAAGTAGAATGTGTGTGTGAGTATTTACTGACTGTGACAAGTTTAAGAAAATACACCAGATTTAGAAGGGGTACAGGGCAATACGTGGTCGTAGGCCATACAGCGAGCGCTATGGTTCGATGATTACCAACTTCTCTTGGCCTGCACGGGATGATATTTTCATGTGGAGGATGAGAACCGGCCACCGAGATTGTGCAATTTGAACCCGTTGCTAAAATTCGTTGTCATTTAAAGTGTGTATTCTTTAGCTTCCCTGGCCCACTGTGCACATGCCGTCACTGACTGTCATGAAGTTTGTATATGTATGGAGAAATGTTTACTGGGTGGATGCTTCTTTCTACCCACAATTCTATGCCATCATTTTCTTATTTCAATATGACAGATGTTGTGTCATTTTATTGCTTTTTATTGTTATTGTTTGCTGTTGCATTATTCCTCAAGTCACCTGCATTTGTCTGGGCAAAAAGTGTCCAGAGTATAAAGTTTACAATAGCAAAAAGATATTTTTAGTAAAAATATTCGTCTGTTATGATTTTTATGCACTTTTCTATTTTGCTGGCCTTCTTGTTGTTGTTTAAAGTTTTATTCCTTTTTCTGTCTCTTTTTGTTCCAACTGCTTTTTGTTTTCTAGTCTGATACCTTTTCTGTTGGAAATGTTTGCATGGGCTTGTAGGTGTGTGTGTGTGTGTGTGTGTTTATTATCCTAAAACTATAAATTATTGCCTCTATCAACAGTCTGTGTTGGACTGTTTCTGCTGCTGCTGTGAATGTATTGTTTTATTAAAGATCCTTTTTATGTCACAGAATGCGTATCGTTTTCCTAGAAATTTTGTTTTGCAAAAAGCTTTTGTGGAAATGTATGTCGCCTTCCTAAATTTCTATAGAAAAGCTGTTCACTATCGTTTCATTAAATTTCCCTGCTTTCTTCTTCGTCTTCTTCTTTGTAGTCTGTACGTTTGTAAACTGTTTTGCATTATTGTGACTTTGAGTTAAGTTTATCTCGTGTTTATTGTTCGAAATCTGTTGTTTAAGGCATGTAAAAGACGTTTATTTCTTGAAAATTTGTTTATTTGCAAAAAAAAAAAGGAAAAACAATTGAAGGGTATTTCAATTCACAGCAAATGAACTGCTGGCTTTAGTAAGTGTTTAGCTTTGCTGACTGTTTGTAGCGGGTGTTCTTTATGGAGAGCGGAGGAGAACAGTTTTAAACTTAAGTGGAGGATAACCAATGAATATAGGGTGTTTTTTATAGAGTGATACAATTTTGAGTTGGCATCACTGCTTTATCTGACTACCCATTTAACAGCTGATAGTTGCTTTTTGTTTAGTTCACTTTGACATTTCATTATGGATGAACTTATACCAGAGCAACGCGGGCAAATTGTGGAAATTTTTAATCAAAATAATGGTTCTGTTCGTCAAACTTATCGTGCACTTCGTCCATTCAAAATTTTATTTTCCGATGAAGCCCATTTTCGGTTGAATGGGTACGTAAATAAACAGAATTGTCGCATTTGGAGTGAGGAGAATCCACAAGCTTTTGTCGAAACACCATTTTATCCATAGATAAATACTGTTTGGTGCGCTTTATGGGCAGGCGGAGTCATTGGCCCATGTGTCTTCCAAAACGATGATGGTCACAATGTTACTGTTTGTGAAAATTGGTGTTCCAGATTGCGCTTTGTACGCACCAGCCGTGGTGGCCACATGGTCGAAATCATATTTAAACATCGATGTCATAAAATTTTCTATCCAATAAAAACCGTTTCATTGATATCAAAAATATATTTTATGTTTTATTATGATTTGAATTTGTATCACTCTATAAAAAACACCCTTAGAAAAGGTTTTATTTTATGGCGTTTTCTTTTCTCGAAAAAATGTTGCCTTTTTTCAGTTGTTTTCTATAAAAAGAACAGTTTGGAGGAGTTTTAAAAAGCAAGATTTCCGTAACGGATGTTGAATGAATTTCGAATAAATTCTTTGTTTTCAAATGACAGAGTATGGCTGTTATCTAATTAAAAGTGCAAAAAATGTTGCACTCTTTTGTAGAAAAGAAATCAACTTTAGTTTAAATGTTAGTTGTTCGTTAATATTTTATACCTACAATTCCAAGTTGCCCAAACCAAAAACATCAATTCCATTTAATTTATAAAGTCGGTAATCAAAATGATTTTGTTATTAATTTTATAAAAAACAGAAAATGTCTAACAATAGATGTGAAAAAAATTAAAAAAAAAACAATATAAACAATTTTTACAATCAACTTAAAAAGATAAATAATAAAAGCAAAAATAGATTAAGTTAAAAAATATATAAATTTTGTATGTTAAATAAATGAACGAATGCAAACTATTGATGTACGAATATCATGTCATTGTCACCGCAGTGATTGATACGTTTTGATGTTTCTTTTTCTGCTTTTATTTATTTATTTATTAATTTTTAATTTTCTCTTTTACATGCAATTATTCTCGCAGTAAATCAGTTAGTCATTTATTTAAACATTTTCAATTTGTGAAAAGTTTTCCAATTTTTAGAAATTGGATGAGTTTTTTTTTTAGCAAGCACGAATGCAAAATAAACATATTTTTGTAACGTGTGAAAATACGTGTTTTAGTATTTAATAAAATTACATTTCATTGCATATCCTTGCACTAATACCAGCGCGGCATTGTTGTTGTTTTTGTTTTAGTGCCAATGGTTCTAAATAGTTCTAGTCGTATATTGTGGTTGTTATTACAAATACATTTCCTAAATTGTTTTCTTTTTATAACAATAGTAATCATGCTTGATCATGTCCTTGATATCAGAAATCTGGAAATTATTCAAAAGAATACATCAAATAAATATTATAAAAGATTAATCGCAGGCAGATACTCATAATTGTCCACTTAATGAAGAGTTAAGAATATCAATATTTTTATTTTTATTTTTATTGTATAAGTAGGAAATTGTAAAGCTTCCTGAAACTCTTGCAATTTCCTAGATGCGAATTCGTGCTTGGAATTTACAACAATTATTCTGCATATCTACACAAAAATGCCTTTTAAATTATATATCTTGGACTAAGATTGGGGCAGGATTTTATATGTTAAAGTGTACCACAAAATGTACATGACCCACTTATATGAGATATAAAAGTTTATACCCATCAGATAATTTTATTTTTCAAATCTCCCAAATCCCTTCAAATAGATCTATTTACATATTATGCTAATATCAAGTAGAACGATTATTTATTGAAATTGGAAGTCTGCTTTGAAAAAGAATTGTCGGTCCATCTGGAGACCTAAAGAGCTCTTAAATAACTAAACAAATAAAATATAAACAAATAAATAATACAATAGAATTATTATTTTAATTATATTTAAAACAAATATATGGCAACTCTTTTGATATTTAAAAAATTATTTAGAATTTATTTACACTAAATAAGACTAAGAGAGTGCTGCGTAATAGTGTTTGTGCTGTTGTTCAGTCTATATTTACCAAATTTGCACACACTAACGCAAATAAATGATGGGCTATAAGATCACACACAATACACACACACACACACATACACATATGTATGTACTCTCACACAACAACAAAACAAATTGCAAATATTCACATACCAGGCCACATTGCAATTTTGTAAAGTTTTCATTCCATTTCTACCCTCCAGTCATTCTGTTATTCTTCTTTTTTTTCATTTAATAGCTTTTTAGTTGAGTTTTTAAAGTTAAGTTCAGTTAAATTAAAAGTACACACACACAGACACATATATATGTGCATGCACATGCATGCGTAGTGAAATATTTAAACTACCACACACACACACACACACACGCATACATAAACGTGCATTTAATATATAAATAACTGCAAGTGCAGATGGACGTTAAGTACACTTAAAACAATTCAATGTACGAGTATTTCATTTTATTCCAATAGTTTTTTGCCTTCTAAAATTTATTTTCTCTGGAGATATTCAAACTAGACAGCGTGAGTTGTTGCTGCCCACAACTTGTGAACAAAAATAATGTGCATGTAAAATTAGAATAGATCTCAATTAACTTCGTAATTGAATGGACTATTTATGTATTCGTTATTTATTTTTTACACAACGAAATACTTAAAATTTAAAGATTTAGAAACGGAAGAGATACAATTGCGTTTGTCGGCATGGAGAACAATTTTGATCGACTTCGTCATTGAGACGGGCCGACATCTTTTGACAACCGTGCGTGAGATGAGAAATATTCTATGCCATATTCATGGCTGACAATGGGTTCGAACAAGGATCTTTGACTTCATAGTCTTGTATTAACTACTTTCAGCTAATAGTAATTAAAAATGGTGTACAAAAATAATAAGGTTTCACAATGTAAATTTATGTTGCCGTTATAAACGGTATTTTTTTTTTTATTTTTAAAGTTAGTTAAACTTCTCGTGAAAACATGCATTAATAAAGTATAAAGTTTTTTTTTCTATTATAACTGAAAAAAATTTTTATTTACTTCTTTCAAATCTGCATAGGATTACCTTTTAAATTATACAAGTTTCATCGGTATTAGAAGCCGATAAGATACTTCAAAGTGTACCACAAATATAAGTGGTGCACATATCTGGGGTTCTTATCTAAAATATATATATATATATATATATATATATATATATAATATGAAATTTATTTGTTAGGTGGTTAAGCAATGTCTATATGCATTTCATTGGTGCTTCTTACCAAATCGTCAGTAGACTTCAACCACAGTTTTGCAAAGTTTCAAACTTCTCAACTTATTAAAAGACTTCCAAAAACCATCTGAGAATTATGTTAAATAAATTAACTATAAAAATTCACAAACAATTTCAAAAAATCACATTATAATAAGTGTAGCAGGCTATGAACCTTATACAAACCAAACCCAACAAACAACTTTTATTCGATACGACTCTATTTTATTTTTCTATACCTTTATACAATTAGGAATCCCTTGGATAACAATGAAAGTATTTATAAGGCAAAATGAAAAATAAAATCTCAATTGAATTGTTAATAAACTAATTTTTTGACATATAGTCATTGTACTATTATAATATGAAATTTATTATATATATATATATATATATATATATATATATATATAAGACATATTGCATACAAATTTTTATTGAAATTTTTTCGTCTTAAAGGAAGTAGAGCGAACTACATCTGGTTTTGTTGCGTGTATCAAATTGAAGGTACATATATAGGGTGTTTTTTATAGAGTGATACAAGTTTAAATCATAATAAAACATAGTAATATATTTTTGATATCAATGAAATGGCCTTTATTGGATAGAAAATTTTATGACATTAATTTTTAAATATGATTTCGGCCATTTGGACGCCACGGCTGACTATCACGGCTAATGACTCCGCCAGTCCATAAAGCGCATCGAACAATAATTTTCTGTGGATGTAATGGTGTTTCGACAAAAGCTTGTGGATTCGACTCGTTCCAAATGCGACAATTCTGTTTATTTACATACCCATTAACCAAAAATGGGCTGCATCGGATAATAAAATTTTGAATGGACGAAGTGCACGATAAGTTTGACGAACAGAACCATTATTTTGATTCAAAATTTCCACAATTTGCACGCGTTACTCCGCTGTAAGTCGATCCATAACGAAATGTCAAAGCAAACTAAACAAAAAGAGCCTATTAGTTGTTAAATGGGTGGTCAAGTAAAGCAGTGATGCCAACTCAAAGTTGTATCACTCTATAAAAAACACCCTATATATAATCAAATCCCAAAGTCGCAATAAAAAAGGAATTTTGAATCCATCTTAAAACCTCAAGTCTTGTTAAATATCAAAAAAAGTTGTAGTAATAATAACAATAATAATAAAAATAATAAAACAAAAATGTCTGCGTCTGTAAAAAATAGAATGCCGAAAAACTACAGAAAAATCCCAATATTGGGATTTTGAATTAATTCTTTGGGAATGGCGGGGATATTAGAAAGAAATTTAATTCGATTTATTTTCCTCATCGTTATCATTTAACACTACCGAAAATATTGTTAAGAAAGTTTAAAGCAAACGCTTTTAGACTTCAATTTTGCAAATCACTTTGCTTTGGTGATATTCATATACACACGCACAAAAACAAATATAAAAAGAATATCACTCGCTTTGCTCTCTTTTCCTCTATTCACTGCTGTTTCATAGAGAAATTAAAATATATATAAATAAATTTATTTCAAAAAAAAATATGGAAAAGGTTGAACCTAAAAAGCCATCGATTTAACTGCCCGGTAATTTCAACCGATTTGCAGTCGCGGACATGGTTTTTTTTCTATCTTGAGAGCTGATTAAAATCGATCGGTAAAAGCGTTTAATAATTATTAAAAAAGAAAACACTTAAAAATTTTCATTTTGCTGAGTTTTTTGAAATCTACCGGTTCGAATCGGTTACCCGGAAACCTAAGTTCAGTAGAACTGTTTAAAACGCCATCAATTTGGTAGACATCGGTCAAATCGTTCCAAAATTCCAAAGCGGCTTGCACACTTAGACTTACACACACACACACACACACACACACACATACATACATACATACATACACACATACAGACATATTGACGAGTTCTCAGAATTAGTCAGGGATTTGATGATCTAATCAAAATGTCGAGATCTGATGAGAAATCGATTGTTTGAAAACGGTGTAAAATTAATAACTTCCAGTTTTTTTGGAATTTTAAATTTTCGTAGCGGGAAGTTAAAAAATATATTTATTTTTTTAGTTTGATGTGCTTCTGTTTTCAAGTGAAACAGAAACATAAAATTATCTCCATCTTTCGCACAAAAAATTAAAGTTAAGCAGCAAGACTGGAAAGCGTGTGCAACGTGACTTATGGCGTTTTCTTTTCTGAAAAGTGTGCAACATTTTTTCACTTCTTCTCTAGAAAGGAACAGTTTAGAGGAGTTCTTAATTGGAAATAGTTTTTCGTAAAATATGTGGGATTAATTCCAAATCAATTTCAAATTTCTATTAAAAAGTGTAAAAAATGTTGCATTATTTTTTTTCGAAAAGAAAAAGCCATTAAACAAATAATAATTTTCATTTGGGAATTTGTATTTATAAAACAAAAACAAATTAAAGATTTCTGTTGATTTTTTTTCTAAATATTTATTTAGTTATTTTATTTTAAATTTACTTTTTTATTAACAGAAATAAGCAGTTCAAGCCTTTTTAGTGATTCAAAATGTTTTGGTACTTGAACTCTAGATTTTTTAACAGTTCATTTCTTAGAAAAGAAAAAAAACTTTTAAAATCTCTCTCTGTACGGCTGACTTTTTAAAACGAAAATTGCAAGAAATCAATGTGTTAATTTCTGCCCCTGATTTTGAACACTGTATTTTAGGACTACACGGACAACATCAACTGATTTAAGTTGCACATATAAAAATTTAACCCGAAAAAAAAGAAGCTAAAATCAACATGGATGCATTTCAAAACTTGTCATCCTTGTTGTCATTGGCTTTTTGTTTGGGGCCAAATTTAGCCGAAATCTATGTGCTCGTATGTTGGTCAAAATTATAGCTGATGTTGTTATTGTGGTGGAGAGCGTGAAAGGGTCGGTGGTTCATTTTATTCTATTCACATCCGCTGTAATCGAAAAAACAAAACGAAAATATATATTCACACACACACACACACACACAGACACACACACACAGACACACACACACACAGACACACACACACACACAGACACACACACACACACACACATGCAGTTAAGCACATGTTTGTAGGTCTTGCAGTAGGTTTTTTTATTTAAAAAGTAGAATTGAAAAAACAAAAAACAAAAAAGTGTTGAATTCAAATTAAAGAGCATCCGTATTACTTCCTGTCAACAATTTCCGCTTATTTAGCAAAACTACTTTTATGAAGAACAAATTTACACACACTTGTTCTCTCTTCCATACACATGCACGCGCATACACACACACACACATACACAGATTCTACAGCTATTTAACACTTTTAAACAAATTACTGTGTGTCAGTCGTTCTGCTCGTTCTTTTTCTTTATTATTTCTGTTTGGGTTGGATTTTTATTTGGGTTCCAATTCAGCTGCAGGTTTATAGTCCGGACCCCCCCTTTTTTCTTTATTCAAGGGGACTTTACGGCAGAGAAAATTGTACAAGTGTTGCTTGCAGCTTCGCAAAAGGCTTTCATTAGTTTTTATGCTGCCTGTCACATTTCTCCCCTAAACATGTCACGTTGCTGTATTTGGGTTTCCCCAATACATTCTCTCTCTCTCTCTCTCTCTCTCTCTCTCTCTTAAAAGTTTTCCTTTAATTTTTAGATAAGTTTTGGTTTTCGCTTGGTATTTCTGTTTTGGCTGCAGTTGGCTGGCTTAACTCTAGCAAATTTTGGGGAAATGAAATTAACTTTTTCAATTTTTAAAGTGAAAATTTAACTCACTTAAAAACCACTTTAAAACTTTTGTTGTTCTCTAAAAAACAATCAAATATTCAAGCGGACTTTGAAAAGGAAGGCCAGTCCACAAGTCATGCACTCGACATAAATATTTCTATTTCTTTTAAAATTGGGAACAAAGACAAGTCTTTTGCAGCTTTAAAACATTTTTAACATGTCATTTCTGTTCCTCACAAAAATAAAAGCCACCTGCTCGTGTGTGTAGAACACAAGAATTAAATTTAATAAATAAATTGCAAAATAAATTTCCAAATGCGTTAACAACTTTTTAAAGTGCGTTTGTTTTATTGCAGTCAAAACAACCAAATAAATCCTTAAGTAGAATGTTGTGTTTTTCCAAATGCTTTTATTTTTAACTGCCAGCATTATTTATAAAAAGAAAACAAAATAAATATCGCGAACAACATATTTTTGTTGTGTCATTAAACATGTTCTTGTGCACTGGCTTTCAACAAGTCAATACATTTGCCCTGCTTTACGTGCAGCACAATCCGGGGAAAAGCCATAACTGAACATAAATTAATTCAAAAAGTTGTTTCAAATTTTAGCGAAATTATAGCGCGCAAATATAATTTATAAAACCGAAATTGTAAATCCTGGAAATATTAATTTGGCATCATGAAATAAATATTTTTTATTTATTTTTTGTAAAAACTAAAAAGTGTTTTTTATAGAGCGATACAAGTTTAAATCATAATAAAACATAAAATATATTTTTGATATCAGTGAAACGATCCTCATTGGATAGAACATTTTATGACATTAATGTTAGAATATGATTTCGGCCATGTGGTCGCCACGGCTGGCGCTTGCAAGACCCAATCTGGAGCACCAATTTTCACAAACAGTAACATTCTGACCATCATTGTTTTGGAAGACATATGGGCCAATGACTCCGCCAGCCCATAAAGCGCTCCGAACAGTAATTTTCTGTGGATGTAATTGCTTTTCGACAAAAGCTTGTGGATTCTTCTCACTCCAAATGCGACAATTCTGTTTATTTACGAACCCATTCAACCTTAAATGGGCTTCATCGGAAACTAAAAATTTGAATGGACGAAGTGCACGATAAGTTTGACGAACAGAACCATTATTTTGATTAAAAATTTCCACAATTTGCACGCGTTGCTCTGGTGTAGGTCGATCCATAATGAAATGTCAAAGCGAACTAAACAAAAAGCAACTATCAGCTGTTAAATGGGTGGTCAAATAAAGCAGTGATGCCAACTCAAAGTTGTATCACTCTATAAAAAACAATATCGGTTGCTTATCTTCTGCTGTAAAGTTACAATTATATGAGTTGGGCGTAAGTTGGCGTTTAAAAAACGTCAATTCAAACACGCTAATAGTTGTGGTGTTGATTTTATCAGAGAAAGTGAAATTGTATTTGGCAAAATTGCCAACAGATTTTGTCTTCGTTTAGTTTGAGTCTTCGGTCCCCACGACTTTTCGCTGCCTGGCATTCGTCTCAGCTCGTGAGCTTCTTAGCACCCGCCTCCCTTCACAATAAAAAGCCATAGTGTGAATTGGCTTTAATCATGTTAATGGAAAGAAAGTCATTATATTTTGGCAATTTTTTGAAAAAATAATATTGAAAAGCAGTTGCGCTAAAAGTTAATGATTGTTAATATTTATATATAGGCTAATTGTTCTTAGTTAAAATCTCAGAAGGACATGATGATAAATATTCCTAGGCACAAAGGAAAGTCAACATCAGTTTTATTCAACTTACACAGCAGAGCAGAACAGCTGTTTTCGAAAGTCGCTACACTTTCATCTTCAGTGCTCATGTGTACTGTGTTTGTCACCACTTTTTAGGAGGCTCAGTTGAATGTGATTGTTGTTGTTGATTTTGTTAAGAAAATGGACTTTTCAAAATTAAAAAAATTTTGTCTGTGAACAAAACACTTTAAGAAATATATCCCATTAAAATCCAAAAATATAGAGATTCTAATAATTTTTTTAGGCGTATTGACAACAAGATATTTCTTTGGACACCCCGAAACAGGGGACATGAAAAACCACTCAATAACAATATAAAAATAAAAAAAAATCCCAGCCATTAACATCGTTCTCAGATATTTAATTTGAAAATTTATTTTTTCCCTGGCAAATCACAAAACCACAACTGCTCTAAAACACAAACTGTGCTGAGACCGCTTCCATTAGTAAAAGTGAATTGTGGGGCTGCTTGTCAACCTCGATTGTGTCCAATAAAACTCTGCTTAATCGTTTACTAATTTCTGCATTAAACAAAAATGTATTTAAAAGATAAAATTTATAAAAAAAATAAATTCCCTTCAAAGTGAAACTGAACCACAAGTAACATTTTACTTTTACTTGGAAAAATGAGGGGGGAGGGAGAAACGAGAGACTGCAAATATGCAACAGACAACCGACGTTTAGGAAAAACGAGCAAAACAATGCACTTTGAGATGCAGAAGTGTGCCTCAATATGTTTGAGTACAAACACTGCAAACACACCAACACACAGGTAAACACAAATACAAGAGCACGGATCGTTTTAATGCAGCGTTTGGAAAGGAGAATGTGCCGGTGCAAAAGATTTTATAGGATATTTTGAAATAGAATCCTTTATTTTTTTTTTTGCTCTTTCTTATGATATTTTTATATGCAGCCGAGCAGGCAACCGTGCAGAGGATGATGATAGAAACAAAAGTACTGCCAGCAGCAACAAACCCCGCTCCTTCCCCCTCCCTCCCCCTTCAAAAGAGCATTCAGTAAAATGTATCTCTTTTTTTTTAACTACAACAGAAATCTTTCGAACAACAACTACAGCAGCAGTTAACTGTTGTTTGTTGCATGCAGACAGAAGTGTGTGTGTGTGTGTGTGTGTGTACCTGCCACACAATTGCAAAATTCTTCTACACTAAGCAACGATTCTAGTTCCATACTTTTTGTATCCTGGGAGTGCGTACAAAACTCAAGTGCAGTTCAACAGAGTGAAAGAACATTTGAAATAAATTCAAAGAAATATGAACGATGCAAAAATGCATTCTGGACTATTTTCAGTCGACGGCGTCGTTGTCTAAATTTAAGCAACAAACAGGAGTGTTCAAGGAGCAGTTTAAAGCGTTTGAATTAAATAATTTTTGGCAAAAATATATCAGATTATCGATGTGGAAAGTTTTCCTAAAAAAAATTCTAATGAAAGTTCATTACAAATAAATTTTTAAAAAATATTTATTTCTTTATTGTATAAAGGAAAGCGCAAAATAATTCAGGGCTTCTGAGCTGTAAATTCTGTTTTGTTAGAGACCACAGAAAATTCAAAAAAATTTAATTTTTCCAGGTCAGCGCGATTTTTATCACTTTTATATATTCAACTTTTACCGCAGAGCGAACAGCTGTTTTCGAAAGCCGCTACACTTATTAGATGACTTCGTTGAATATGATAAGAATTATTCTTTTATACTGATTTTATTATGAAATAGAATTCGAGAATTGTATTGAACTGATAGTAACACACTCTGAATCCCTGCATGGCCGTTTGATTATATTTTTCACTTGATTATTCTGTTTTGTTAGAGGCCATAGAAAATGGAAAGAAATTAATTTTTTGCAGGTCACTGCGATTTTATAATATTAAAAGTTATTTTTTATATATAAATTTTAATTTCAGAAGTTAATTGTTTGAAAGGTGTTTTTAATTCACAAAGACATGATAAATATTCCAAAGCTTTATATATTCAATTTACATTGCAGAGCATAATAGCTGTTTTCTAAAGCCGCTACATTCCCATCACTAGCAAGCATGTGTTTTTTCGCCCACCGCTACTTATTCTAGACTTCGTTGAATATGATAACAATTATTTTTCATACTGATTTTATTATGAAATAGAATTCGAGAATTATATTGATAGTAACACACTCTAAATCCTTTATTTGCCGATTTTTTTATTTATTATTTTTTTTTTCTATCACTTGTTGTGTGGTTTAGTTGAACGTGATAACAGTTTCTATCTATGCCAAATTTTATTATGAAAAAGGATACGAGAATTGTATCAAAACGATGGTAACACAGTTTTGCCAAGGCGTCCCCTGTGTTGCCGTTTGATTATTTTTCTTCGTGTCCTATTTTTCAGAATTTTTCGTTCCATATTTTTTTCTTTTATAGCCGTAGTTTAATTCGTTAGTGCGTGAATCTCCTCTCTGTCCATCTAGTCAAAAGTACTTGACAATCTAACCACCATTATTAGTTATTTAAAAAAATTAAATCTATTTTCAAGCGTACCATTTTTATATAGAACGAGAACTAAAATATTTAAATTTATTATTCACCCATATTATGAATGTCGACGTCACATCAACAGGACAGCCAAAAACTTGTCACGTGTCATTTAACTGTGGACAATAATTAATTATTATTAGCAGCCTTTTGGTATTCTCTAAGGCGTATAATATTAATAGAACACGTTGCCAGAAGTCAATTTCTGTCGACAAAGACTAGACAAGTGACAATTTTTCGTTATCGTGTTGATGTGACGTCGACGTCGTCTATCATAATACGGGCGCTAATTTTTAATGTAAAAATTGTGTACTCCAAATTTGCTGTCGATATGTTGGGACAGTGAGTAAATAAATCTTTAACTCCTAAAATCTCTCGCTAACCATTATCTGCTGGTGCGGTCCTGTTCCATTTCCAAATTAAAAAAAAAATAATTTTTTTCCCTCAATGAAATAATTTCTTCGCAGTAGCTTTCACGGAATATGGGTTAAGTAAAATGTACCAGAACTAAATTCCACATTTTCTAATCTGTTCATTTGTTTATGAAAAGCTGTAGTGTGTGTGCGTGTACATGTGTGTGTGTGTGTGTAAAAGTAGCAACAAAATTACCAGGGACGATACATGTTTTCTGCAGAGTTATTGAAAGTTCTTTGCACAAACTTTTTATGCTGCTTTTCATCTTCGATATCGAATGAGGGGGGTAAAAGTCATAACCACACGCACTCAGCCACACGCGCACACACACACACACACACACACACACACACACACATAATTTATGTTACACGCATATCATACATATTGACTCATTTAACCATTTATTTTTTCCAACTCAGTTTGTTTCTCGAGTCGGTTGAAAGTAAAAAATAAGACTGGGGATAAATAATGTGGCTTTTCAAATGGGGTTTTTAAAACACTTTTTCATGTTGCGTCGAGTTGTGCTGGAATTATTTTTAAATAATCTCCGTTAGTCATCGTATGTTTTGTTTTTTCAAAATGTTTTAATTCTTATTTGAATTCCAACTCGTCTGCCTGAATGTGGAGTGAAAAGTAGTTGCGATGAAAGTAAAAACCGCATGTTCTAAAGAGTAGATAATAATGTGAGTTGATGTTGTTGTTAAAGTTGCTTTTTGTTGGGGGAAAAAAAACAGAAAATAAATATGGCCTGTAGTTGAAAGTTGCTGGTTTGTAAGTACTGCAACATCTGCTGCACATTTTCCATGCTACTTTTTAGGATGTTATCATGTGAGAGCCAGAGGCCAACAACAAATACTTGAAGCAAATAATTTACAACAAAAAAAAAAAAAACAGAAGAAAATGCAAGAAACTTATTCATACCGAATGTATTAACAAATAAATAACATCAATATGTTTTGAATGTTTGAAACAAAAGTATTTCTAAAGGAGAAGCTCGCTGCCATGCAAAAACGTGTACAGGACTCAATGCCATAACGAGCCCTGTGGGAAATGGTGTACCAATTCACATCTGTAATTAATTCTCTTCATATGAAGTTCCCCAATGGAACCGCATGTTTTGAAATCAAATTATTTATCATTGAAATTATGAAAAACAAATTTATTAAAGTGTCATAGGTGCGAGGTCTGTTTGACAACTCTGTGACTAGTTAAAAACAGGAAAAAAATTATCGGCAATAAACGTTTTATTTTGCAACATAAAACTTCTTTTAGATCCATACATTTTGTGTAGCAGTTTCCCAAATTATTCTTTATTCCTTCCAAACAATATGGACTATTCACACTGTAGTCATAAAGTTGTAAGTCATAAAATAATAGCACATAAAAATAAGGCAATTTAGTGTGCTATTTTAAAATTCCATCAACTCTTAAGAAAATAAAAAATTTTTTTAAGAAAAGAAATGAAAATATTTGCAACATCTTCTAACAATTGCAATTTTATTTAAAACTATTTTCCGCCGCATGTCTCTCGAATTAAATTTATATTTTTAAACAAAACCAGCTGCTTCTGGCTAATTAAACTTCTTTAGCTGCGTCAAGTGGGTAAAACAACGTTTTAAGGCTGCCACAGCAAAATTTGTCACTTGTTTATATGGCGGTTTCATTCGCTTTCACTTATTTTTATGTTATAAAAATTAATTCTAATTAATTAATTATTTATTATAATAAAAATTAATATTAATTAATTTATTATTATAATAGTTAATTAATTATGTTATAAAAGTTAATTCAATTGTGCAGGTATAACGAAATGACAAAGCAAACTAAACAAAAAGCAAGTATCAGCTGTTAAATGGGTGGTCAAATAAAGCAGTGATGCCAACTCCAAGTTGTAGCACTCTATAAAAGACACCCTATAATAATAATAATAATAATAATAATAATAATAATAATAATAATAATAATAATAATAATAAAAATAATACTAAAAAATTTTTATTTTTATATTTTTTATATTTAATTTTTATAGTTAATTTATTAACATAATTCTCAGATGGTTTATAAAAGTCTTTTAATAAGTTGAGAGGTTTGAAACTTTTCAAAACTGTGGTTGAAGTCTACTGACGATTTGGTAAAAAGCGCCAATGAAATGCATATAGACATTGCTTAACCACCCAACAAATAAATTTCATATTATAAAAAAAAATATATATATTCCAATATTTTTCAAGAAGAATTCTGAATTTTTGTGTAATACCTTCTAGTTTGTCAGTAGTTTCAAAAAAAAAACTCCAAAAGAGTTACTTCTTTCCAAATAAATAAAATTTTTTTAAATTGTCAGTAGTTTCAATAATTTTAAAAAACTTATAATATATTTCAAATTTCATTTTTTAAATTCCCAAAGGAATATCTTTTAAAAAAAATGCTGAATTTTTGCTTGTTGCACTCTATTTTTTTCGGTAGTTACAAAATTAACAACTGAATACGTGGACCTCTTATAAATCTGCTAGCATATTCATAGCAAGCAACTAGTTAGTATTGACTTAATATCGTCAATATTAAAGAAAAAATATTTTAAAATTTTCGTTTTCATTACAAAAATCATAGAAATGGGTGAAATGATTTGTTTGATTTTAAACCACTGAAATACTCATTTTCCTTCTTTTTTTTTAATATTTAGTAATAAAAATATAGTTTAAAGTACATTTTACTTAAAGTATGTTTTAAAACAGATTACTTTAGAATTACAAATATCTGCACTGGCCCTTTAACCAAAATACTGACGAAAAGAGAAGAACAAAAGAAAGTTGAACAAAAAGTTTGTTACATTTGGTTTAGGTTTTAATTGTTGTTTTTGTTTGTGTTGTTGCTGTTGCTGTTGCTGTTGCATAAAAGCATTGACCACAATACATCATCATCTACTTACAGAAAATCATGAATAGAAAGAATGTCTAATATCGGTTTTTGTTTTGCAAGTATTTGGGAGTTTTTTCTTTTCTTTTTTCTTTCACACTCCCACTGCTGCAACTCCTTGTTTCCTCTGCTGTGTTCTTTGCATAACATTTCCATACTCAACAGAGAAACAAAAAGTCAGTGATTGCACTTTGCCTCTGTTTGTAAAGATATTCTCTTTTGTATTTCCGAAATTGTCGTTTTTTTTGCCTTCAGTTGCAACATGATTTTTCTTTGATTATTTTCAAATCTTTCAAATATGGATTTTTTTTTTTTTTTTGCTTCAATCCCTCTGATTGTTTGTGTAATTGATTATGCCATTTTATGTTTATGTGGCACACAGCTGAGCTTCCTGTTCCATATTCAAAGTCTGATTGTCTTCCTGTTGTTCCCTGAAGAGGGACCATTTAATGCTGATTTGTAATTGTTTTGAAATTTTTAAGAAAAACATGTTAAATACAATTTTTTAATGGTGGTAAAGTTTTTGGGATATTTTGGGGGAAAAAAAACAACGAAAGCATTTTATGTTTTTCCATACTTCGCTGCTATTAAGAATTCGATGGAAGACAGGCTTAATTTATTTTAAAAATACACAAAATAATTCAAGAATATTATTAATAACTTTACAGACTTTATTTCTACTATTCAATTCAATTCAATTTTTATTGTATTAAATGTTAATTACAAAATTCACTTACAATAGTTTATAAATACATTTTTTCAGTTTTCTATTTCAATATACAATTTTGTTTCATGACATATTAATGTATTTTCTTACTTCTAATAAAATTTCTATAAAAGTTAAATTTTTACATAAATTTATACTTAAAACTATTGTTAATATATAATTTGTCACGACATATTTTTCAGAGATACCCACGATTACCGAGTATATCATTTTAATTACCAAAAAGTATGATCGTGGTAACAAATTACCTGAAAAGTAGTCATTTATATCTATTTATTTCATTACAAACTTTAAAAGACAATGTAAAAACTTTAAAATCCCACAAAACTTGCACAACAGCAATCAAAATTTTATTTCAAATTTCTTTTCAGTTGGCTGTATGTGGAATGCACGAGGAGGCTTATTAATTCAATAAAAAAAGAAGACTTTTAACTAAAAATCCGCCCTACGCACAGTTATTGTACAGGAACTATAGTTAATCTTGCGAAAAAAAAAACTCCAGAAACTCTTCTACAGCAACTTTATCTTATGACATTTTGAAAACATTGAATAATTATATTATTTAAACTTTTATAACAATTAATTATTCATTTAATAAAAGAATTGTAAATAAATGCAAAATATATAAACAAACAACATACAAATATCTTTTAATTTATTATTTATTAAAGAAAAGAATGAAATCAACAAACAAAAACACATCAGGAACTTGTTTGTTTTCGTTTTTTTTGCTTTGCTTCAGCTGACGGCGACGTCGCTGTCGCCGTAGCAAAATTTAAAAATTTCCTCAAGACACCAGGCACCCAGAATGTTGAAAAATACAGCAGGGAGTATTTTTGTAATTTTTTTTGATAAAAATATTCAAAGCATACTTTGGGGCCTTGCAAAGTATTTGAGTCAGCCTGTCGACCAAAATGTCCACAGGGCGACTCGCACTGTTTTTGAGCTACAGGCTGACTCAAATACTTTGCAAAGCCCCAAAGTATGCTTTGAAATTTTTATTAAAAAAAATTACAAAAATACTCCTTGCTGTATTTTTCAACATTCTGGGTGCCTGGTGTTTTGAGGAAATTTTTAAATTTTGCTACGGCGACAGCGACGTCGCCGTCAGCTGAAGCAAAGCAAACAAACGAAAACAAACAAGTTCCTGATGTGTTTTTGTTTGTTGATTTCATTCTTTTCTTTAATAAACAATAAATTAAACGATATTTGTATGTTGTTTGTTTATATATTTTGCATTTATTAACAATTCTTTTTAAAAATGTATAAATAAGTGTTATAGAAGTTTGAATAAAATAATTATTCAATTCAAATATAGTATGTGTATGTTGTGAAAATGTTATAAGATAAAGTTAAAATAGAAATAGTTTCTGGAGGTTTTTTTTTAACAATTTATATATTATTACAATTGTTATTTAATACTTAAGCAACTGTATTTGTATAATAATAATTTGTATAATTAATTAAATAGTTTGTGTAATATTAATTATAAATAACAGAGTTTTATTTGTTTTATTCAACTTTTGCCAATAAATTGAGACTAATAATAAATAGTACATATATATATATATATATATATATATATATATATATATATATACATATATATATATATATATATATATATATATAACAATTGAAATATATAGTTTCTTTTACTAAAATGTATCTTTTTGAGATTTTTCTTAGTTAAATTATTTGATATACGAACGCTTTGTTTACTGTGGAGCAAAGTATGTCCAGCATTTCATCAGTTCTTACACCAAATCATGGAATACATTTTCTTTGTGGTGTTTTCTGAGAATTGAAAAGTCTGTTAGTTTGTTGGCGTTATTCTCAAATATTTTTCGAAAGTTTATGCATCAGCTGAGAGGAATTGCTGCTTTGGAATTACGTTGAAGTCTACTAGTGATCTTTTGTAAGAACCAATGAAATGCTGGACATACTCTGGCCACACAATAAACAAAGCGTTTGTTTATAATTTGTTTAAATAATAATTTTTTAAATTTAAGGTCTTATTTTATATAATTTTTAATTATCAATATATCATCACGCCTCTTTAGGCGTGATCTACCGAAAAACCTGGTGAAATATTGGAATTAAACAAAAATTTGATGTAAGGAGTAGTCCAACCATAACGCACGAGAGTCCAGTTTTTTTCCAATTTAATTTGATAATTATTTGCTTCAGTGTTCGTACAAATTCAGCCGTGAAGAGCAGCACAATGGAGAAGCGCGTTAAGTTTTTTGCAGTCTCTTAAAAAAAATCAGCTTTCAAATCAAAATGTACATCTTGTAGCTCGTGATTTTTCTGATCAGCCTAATCGTTCAAATATGCCCATAATTGGAAGAATCGTGCGTAAATTTCAGCGAACCGGGTCTGCAGCAAATGTGAAAATAAATAGAGACTTTTTGATGCGGTTTATGGGCCAGCTAAGTCATCGTTTCGTACTTCTTTAAAAACGAAGTCGGCCAAGCATTTCGGTGTTCGTTATCGCGGGACGATAACGGACTTCTTGCGGTAAGAAATTTCAGGTATATGGACCTGGACGTTATTTCATTGCCATACAGCCAACGAAATAATGGCTCTCTTGCTGGAGCAATTTCATGGCCGTGTTATCTCACAGCACGGTGATGATAATTGGCTGCCGCGATCATGTGATGTGACACCGTTGGACTTCTTTCTTGGGGGATATTTTCAAGCCAAAGTGTGCGTCAATAACCCAAGAACAATTCATGAACGTCACTGAACCTCAATTATGTCTCAGAGTTATTGAGATAACATGGACCATCGTATGGAAGTATGCAAACGAAGTCGTGGCGGCCATGCGGTTGATATTTCATTTCACACATAATTGTCACACTTCTTCTTCTGTCATTATAAAATTGTATTGAGATAATACGCTGAAAACATGGTGCGTTTTGGTTGGACCACCGTTTAAAAAAAATTGCTGGCAATTTTAATAATCTGATTTTTTGATGGTTTATAGGATTTTATATATTAAAGGACCCACATACTTGGCACAGATTTCCGTCACGGATTTCAAAATATCGTCCAAATTATTGCAGCAACATTTTGAACTTTTATGCAGCCTGCAAAAGTAAATGGAAAATATAATTTTTTATTAAAATTTATTTATATACGATATTTAATAAAAATTGCAATGAAAATCTAAATTATATAGATGTAAATAACGAGATAATAATAAATCAGTTCAGAATATTTTTTTTACTCTTTATGTCAACGGATTTAGTGACTAAATCCCTGCTTTTTATATTTAAAACAAAAATTATTTTCTTGCTTTAATTTTTTCATATAAATTGATTTTTGTGGTGGTGGTCCACCCAGTTAATGTTTGCCTAAAATCTATAGAAAATATTAGTTTTTTAATAATTATAAATGAAATATTTTTCTTTTAAAATTTAAGATTATTTGTTGATTTATCTTTATTGACTTTATCAGTTTTTTATAATATTAATCAAGCTTATGGTGGTTTTTTATTACATTTTTTTTAGTCTAATTTTTATTCGATATTTCGTTAACAGTTTGTTAACATCTTCAGGAAATAGAAATTATAAAAATTTTATAGACAATTTTATATATAATTTTTATTTCCTGAAGATGTTAACAAACTGTTAACGAAATATCGAATAAAAATTAGACTAAATAAAGTTTAATAAGAAACGACCATAAGCTTGATTAATATTAGAATTTAAGACTATTTTTTACAGTGCAATTAATTATTATTGAAAAATTATTTTTTCAAGCAAAAAATTATATATGAAATATATGATTAATAATGCGGTCTAATATTTATTAAGCTTAAGGTCTCTTTATTTTTATTATATTTTAAAATTGATTTTCAATATTTCGTCACTCCTTTAAGTGACTTCTTCAGGAAATTTATTTTTAAATTAATTTTCTATTTGAAAAATAAGTGCCAATCTGTCAGTTTATTAAAGAAAAAGTATCCGACGAATTGCACTTTTTTTATACGAAAAATATTTTTAGAAAACAAATATGCGTTAATTTGGAAAATTATATGAAAAAGTGTAAATTGGTACAATTTCACAGATGTTAGAAAATTTCAATATTTCAGCACTTTACGAATTGAGATAATGTTTTCTTTCTGAATTAATTTATATAAATTATAATGACCTCAAGCCTAAAAGGACATCACAAGCAAAACAAATTTATTCAAAAAGGTCTACAACGAAACATATTCATAAATTATAATGACAACATTTTGACTTATTCTGTAATTATTTGTCAGCGTCACCTTAAGTCAATATCACATATAAGACTTTTAACTAGTCCATTTGTACAGCAATTAATTAGAGAGTGGAAAAAAATATTAGGAAAATAAGGACGTGAAACAGAGATTTAGGGTGTGTTACCAACGCTTCCATACAATTCTCGTATTTTATTTTATAATAAAATCGGTATAAATAAGAATTGTTAGCACAATCAATTAACCGCTTAATAATTTATATTAAGCAAAAATACACATGAGAACTGATGAAGAAACTGCAGTGACTTTCGAAAAGTTCCCCCTGCTGAGCAACTTAATTGATGAATGACTTTCTTGGCGTATTAATCCCGCCTTTTTCAATTCAAAATAAAGAAACACTTTGCAATTATTACGGCCATTATTATAACTTCATATTGTCTAAAAGAAGCATTTTTTCTGACGCATAAAAAATTTTCTTTAATTACAATTTAATTAAAATTCAAAGTGAACGATAAATTCATTGTCCCTGGTGAGTTGAAGAAACGTTGTTATAAATCCAAACTTTTTGAGAGTCCCTTACAATTCCAATTTTAATTTTATGAAGTTCTAATAATGGCCCCTGGCCTACCTGTTCATTTAACAATTAATTACTTCTGACAGGCTGAGCTTCGTCTTGCCAATTTTTGAAGAAAAGGAGTACAAAAGTGTGCCATTTTTATTTATTGTCTTGAGGTGACTTTGACAAATAGTTCCAGAATAAGGGGAAATATTCGTATGAAAGCACGCAGTAATATAATTTGTGGTGAAGCACCATGGGAGTGTTTCTTAATCACTAAAAAAAATTTCCCTCATTCATTAAATTTAATACAAGAAATATTATTGTTCGTAAGTTACTTTTTTTTTCTTGCTTGAAATTTTAGTGGTTTGGAGTGCATATTTGTGTGTGTTAGTTAGTGTTTAATTTAGAATAAGTACGAGTTGATCTGCCACTTTTTCTCTAACACAATTTAATTGTTCACCATGAAAGAATAACCATGATCACTATGAATCGAAACGTGTGACTCACCATTTTCTGTATAGGAAAACTTATACATCATGAGTCGCAAACAAAACGTGTTTTAATTAGCCAATAATTTTATTAAAAAGTGTTAGTTTTTCTAAAGAAAAATGTTGTGCTAAACGGCCAGTATTTCCTTAGGAAAAGCAAATTTTGCGAGGGAAAGAATTTACTTTTTGATTAGAAGAAAAAAAAAAACAGTTTAAGTTTTATTGTTAAAAGCAAGGCAGATATTTCAAAAGGTCATATCCATATTAAATTCGTTTAATTGCTTTGAAAGTGTGTCCAACAATTTGCTTTTATTATCAACTTCTTTGCCATAGAGATTTCAAATGTTATTTTGTTTTTGTAACTACAAGATTTTAAAGACATTAACAACGTTCTCATTGTCATCATCATCAGGCAAATGGTTTTTATAGCACCCACACAAACATTTATAAAGACGATTCTGGGTTGAAGGAAAGAACAAAAAATGGAACGAAAAAAGAAAAGTTGTAAAAGAAGAAGTGACTGAAGTGCAGGTAAAACGTATGATTAGTGACAGTTCACCATTCACGTACTTGACTAAGCAATTGTACAACCACAATGAACACATACCGACTATTTCTGTGGCTCCTGCTCCTGCTCCTGCTGGCCCACACTTACTTCTGAACATTCTGCTCCAACAGCCAGAGCTACTAAAACTAGATTCTTTTTCCTCTTTTTTTTTTTGAAAATAGCAAAAAAGAAAAAAGCAAAAATATATTGGAAAGTTGGTTTGTTTGGGATTTTGCTATAAAGCTGCCTGTCGTTCACAGCCGCAGCCAATATGCATTGTGATACATAGTCACTGTCACAGAGTGACAGTCTTAGTCAGCCGACAAAATGCAGTTTGTGTAAATGTGTGTGTGTAGTCTAGATACACATTTAGAGATACCTGTACGGAGGTACACATACATGACGGCTTGCCTGTTAAGGTTTGTGAAACAAAATGACTTTGGACGTTTGGCTTAAATGGTATTCATTCAATTCATTTGTAGTTCCAGTTGAAACTCAACAAAAAAAAAAGAAAAAAATTAAAAAAAAAACAAGAAATTGCATGGCATTTTTATTTAAGCAAAAGTAACAATTACAACACATTTGTTTCGTACAATTCTCGTTTAAATCTTCTTTTTTTGCAGTTTTTAATTTCTTTTTTGTTTTGTTCTGTTTTGCTTTTTCACTTAACGTTTATTCTTCCAGACAAAATGTCCATAGTGAAGGCTGTTAGTACAACAGTTTCCGGTTTCCGTTTTGCAATTGTTGTCGTTACACTTGAGTTGAGTTCTTACGGGTTTTTGTTTTATGTTGTCTTTGTATTTTTGTAGTCTTTCGTATATATCGCTGCGATACAACTTATCGCAGTCAATTTAAGTCATTGTGGCCAAACATTTTAGTCAATAGGAAAATTGTGTTTTCTTCATTTTCATTCTTTTTTTTTTTCAGTCGTCTATACGGGTTTCAATTTTCACAACGAGCTTTTAAGTGTAACATTTTGTTAAGCAGATGTGTCAGCCAGCCAGTCAGTCAGTTGGTGTGGGGAAAAATGAGTCGGGGAAATTTAATTGTAAAAGAAGTGAGTCATCTAATCCTGGGGAGACAAATCGCTACGAACACTAAAAAACTCACTGATGATAATGACGATGATGGGAGTGCAGGCGGCTGTAATTCAACCGTTTGAAATTTATAACTAAAATAAATTTTTATTTTGCATAGCGCATTTTGCAACGCGCGGGTATTAAATCAAAATATCCCAATTTCAAATTTTTGCTAGAAATTTACTAACAAAATTTAAAATATTTTTTATTATTTTATCCGTTATTGAAACTGACTGAACACGACTCATGGCTTCACATAAGAAGTGGCAACGTAATTCACCACGGAGAATTCCTTTGAATAACAGCAATCCCCTACAGTGATCTCCGGTTTAATCACAAGAACGAGGGGAGGAGGCGGACTATTGAAAATAGAATGATTTTGTACGAAAAATGTGCTGCTTTCGTTCGTTTTACAAACAGCTAATTTTTATAGAGAAAAGTTTTTGTTCAAGAGTGTAGCTTTCCATGGTTAAAATTTCCCAAGTTTTTACTAAATAAATGTCAAAGAATGACAGTTCACTCTATGATATTTCATTATTTTACAGCCAATTTACTTTCTAACCTCAAATTTGCCCATACTGTGTTATAGATTTTGAGAATCCCAATTTTGGTATTTTCAGATTGAGAATTCAGGATTTAATTTTTGTTTTATTTTAATAGTTTTTCTTTTTAATTTTTTGGAGTTATTACTGTATGGCAGTTTGAGGGTTTTTTTTGTTTCCTAAAATTTCTTTTAAAAAGTTTCTTTTTCATACTTTTTTTCTATTTTATAAAATTTTAGCCAAAAAGTATTTCTTGTTATATCTTTTTTGGTAGAAAATATAGTCTTCAATTATGGCGTTTTCTTTTCTGGAAAAGGTGCAACACTTTTTCACTTCTTTTCTCAAAGGCGGCAGTTTGGAAGAGTTTTAAAATGAAATAAATTTTTCGTAACGAATGTTGGACTAATTTCTAAGAAAATCTTTATTTTCAAATGACATAAAGTTGCGTTCTTTTATTAAAAAGTTTAAGAAGTGTAACATTATTTTTTAGAAAAGAACACACCATTTTGGTATTTTGAGATTCAGAATTCGGGGTTTTAGAAATTCGTAATTTTTGTTCTAATTCAATATATGTTTTCTAATTATTTGGGGTTATTACTGTATGGCAGTTAATGGGTGATTTGAGGGTTTTTTCTTTTTCCATAAAATTTCTGTTAAAAAGTTTCTTTTTCATACTTTTTTCTTTCTTATAAAATTTAAGCTAAAAATTATCTTTTCTTACTTTTTTTTCTCGTAGAAAATATAGTCTTCCCTTAATAATTGAATATTTTTTAATTAAATAAATCAATTCCATTTCCTATTAAATTGTCGATGTGTTGCACACCTGCACGGCACTTCCTTGTTACTGGCTGCGTGTTTGTTTTGTTTCAGTATTTTTTTTTATTTTTTTTTTTTGTTGCCTCAATATTCAGTCATTTTAATTACAAATCACCGCCATCGTCATGACTTTATAATCATTTTCCACTTAATTCTAGTGTCTATTAGAGAAGCGGAGCAGCATTTGCTGAAAATGGAATAATTGTTGAGGAAAACATTTAAATTGCTGTCATTTGATTGTGGTGTGCCAGAAGCGAGTGAGTGGAGTGGGTGAAATGAGTGCTGAGAGGACTTGAATTGAGTTGCAATTGCTGGCATTGTTTCGGTATCGTTTTTAGAAATTGATTAAATTAAGTTGGTTGGCTTTTGAACTGGCAGAGGCCGGCCGGCTGGCAATACTGCGGATTTGAATGGACAAAAGTGCCAGTGACGTCGTTAAGTCAAAGTGATTTTGTTATAAAAAAATTGCAATTTTTTCAATTGTTTATTTTTCACTTTTTGGTTTCTTTTATTTATTTTTTTTGTTGCTGCCCGATTTGCGTTATTTATCTTGCGTGGTCTGCTGCGATGTGGTCGGTTGCATTTCATTTACTTCGTTTGGCTGTTTTATAATTTCCCATCCCTCAATTTGTTTAGAAGTCTTAATTTCTTTTTTTCGCTTCGGATTATCTGTTATATGAGATTTTTTCCTATTTCCTTTTATCCCCACGTTTTTTTCGTGTTACATTTTATTGAATAAAATGCTTTATCAAGTGCAGTAGTCAGTCGTTTTGTGGGTTTTAGCTGTTTTTCGATTACTGGCTGTGCAAAGTTTTTAGTGAAATTTCAATATTGTTCTTGCCCGCTCTTCTATTTAAAACAGTTTTTGTTTTTGTTGCCTGCAACTTTTATCTTATTGATATTTTGTATTGAGATGAATTGATTTAATGGCTTTTTATTTATCTAATACTTTAGCCAACACAAATTCTATTTTTGTTTGACTGCATCCAGCAAACCAGCAGCCAACGTTAACCGCCACACTGAAGCCCCATCGTAGCAACCACCGCACTACTTCATTATGTGGGCAAAGAGGCAAGGGGTTTGGTGGTGGGGGTGGGGTGTGTAGTGGCGACCGCAACACATCACATTCTCATCGCAAGTTTGCAAATAGTGCAACAACCATCAAGTGAGTGGCATCGTCAGTGTGTACGTTTATGCGCCAGCAGCCACGTATTGCCTTGACACCATGAAATCAATAAAATGTTGATGCCGTCGTTTTAGGAGAAACGGCAGCGAGCAACGAACAGCAGTTGCTAGATAAATTGTCTGCCAAATGTAACGACAGTTTTAAAGTTAACAACCTTAAAGTAACAAAACTTTTATATTCAGTTTCCAGATCATCAAAAAGTATAAAAAAAATATATAAATAAAAATAAAAACGCGGTTGCTTACAAACGTCTGACTATTTTCTTTTTTCTTTGTTTTTTTTTTCAACTAAAAATTAATAGAAATACTCGTGAAGTTTGAGCAGAAGAGTTTTCAAAGTTTTGTCATGCATGAGATTTATGTTCCATTTAAAACGTGTGATTGATATTTAAAAGATTTGGAGGCAACTGGATGGATAAATAAAAGTGTACGAGTGTGTTTCAAGGACACAACGAAACATTCGCTACAGTATTTTGTTGGGAGTAAGTCCTTTGCGATCCTGTTTCACTGATATTGTGAAAGTGAAAAGTAGACACGAATATATGAATGGAGTTGGAGCGATTGTTTTGTTTTAGTTGGCTAATCAAGTTGCTGCTGACTTTCTCTTGTTGCTTGCAGTGTTAGCAGCTCTTTATGAATACAACACTTGACTAATTCCAGCCTATTTATTTTAAATAAATAACATCTTTAAGATATCCTTTTATGAAAATTTAATACGCTATTGCATAAAACTTGAAGGGTAAGAGACGCATAAATTGGTGACAGTTTTTGTGAGAAATTATTTAAAAAAAAATTGTTTTTCATTTGCGACTTAAAAAATTCTCTCTCCTTCTTAATTCGTCCTCTCCACAGTATCCACTGTTTTTCATAAATTCCGCGCAGTGCAGTCCATACCTGGACTGGGATTCATACCCTGAATGCCGGGTCAAGTATTAAAAACAAACAAGTAAAAGTTCTATATTCGACCATGCCGATCCTTATTTATTAGGGTATTCAAACGATTGACCATTTTCCGATTAATTTGCTGGCAATTGATTAATCGAATTATTCAAAATTGTTTACTTTCAATTAACAATATTCGAAATTTCATTGTTTCTGAAGCATAAAAAAGGTTTAATACACAAACAAAAATAATAATGAAACTTCTACTGATTTCTTTTCTACAAAAGAATGCAACATTTTTTACACTATTTTAACACAAAATGGCACCATTTTGTTATTTAAGAATAAAAAATTTATTAGAAATTAATCCAAGATATTTTACGAAAAATGTTTTATATTTTAAACTTCAAACTGTCACTTTTTAAAAAAGAAGTGCAAAAATGTCACATTTTTTCGAGAAAAGAAAACACCACTAGTTAAGCTTCTTTAATGCTAGAAAGAAGTTAACATTTTCCAGCTCTGGAGCCGTATTATGATTTCCAATAGCAACAATACAAGACCAAGTTGGTGTTGGGAAAAGCGATTGCAGGAACGACAGATGAACATCGATTATTCGACTCCCCTATTGATGAGGATCCAGAATATATTTTATATATTCTATAAGGTCGAATATCAATATAAATTTTTTTGGTCGTAAGCCAGCATTAAAGGGATGCCTCCTAAATATCCGATGCATTGTTCCAGAACCAGAAATCAGGGCAAATTACAGGCGAAACGTCAAGCCTGTATTTACTAGGGCATTCAATTAATGGGGGCTACCGTTTCAATCGATTAATCGCCCGATTAATTAATCCCCATTTTGATTTATTCATATATTAATTGGTCAGCCGATCTAAAAAGCTGTTCAGAAACCAATACTAGTAATTAATGGTTTAATTGTCTCAATTAAGTTAAAAGTCTGATCAAGTTTATAAACATTTCCAAAAATATGCCACTTTTTCTTTGTCGTCTTTTTTAAAACAATTTCATATTTTTTACAAAATTTTCCCATGCACTCCTTTCCCCCGGACTTGAATTGTTTATTTTGTATTGAATTGAAATTGTTTAACTTTAATGAAATGAAACAGGCAAAAGAAAATTGCAAGTTTTTTTCCGAGTGATTTTAATATGACCGTTTTTTCTTCTTCTTCCTTTTGAAAATTGCGGCCGTATTAAAAATGTTTATTTATTTTTTCACTGCTTCCTCCATATCTTCAGATAAATAAATTTACATTTCATTTTCAAGTCTATTCGGTTTGGTAATCTTGTGTGTCTGCATTTGTGTCGCTGTTTGTGTGCGTGTCTGTATTGAAATCTTAATCTCATAGAGCTCCGGGTTACAACTTGCAACATTAACATTTTAATGGTTTCGCATAGCCGTGCCTCAACGCTGTAACGAGAAACTGTCTGTTACACATGTAACGAGTTGATCAGTGGGTATAAGACGTGGCAGCGTCTTAATTTTTTATTGATGGCAAGCAATCGTAATACTGATTGCGCTGGCAGGCACGGCCCTTGGCAGGCACGGCCCTTGGCAGGCTGTTTTATTTTTAGCTCTGTGTGTGTGTGTGTGTGTAAATATCTATCTGTGTGCATGTGCGCTTACAAAACATATGACTTAATTTATAAGAATTCAATTTGTCAAGCATAGAACCATCAATCAAGTTAAATAAAACACAGACGCGCTCACACTCTTATTGCGTCATCAACACGGTACGAATTTTGTTTCTTCTTGAAAAATTTAAACTTCTTTTTTTGTTACAGAATACCCAAACAAACTACCAGGAACATTTTGCCTGTCTGTGCAGGCATTTAAAGGCCTGTTATTGCCACCCAACTTTTAAAACGGTTCATATGTTTTTAGCACGGCTGCCACGGACTGTTCAGTGCTGGAGAGTGTTGAAGGTAGAACGAAAACAAAAACATCAATGAAATTAAATGCCACAAAAAGCTCGTAAATAATTTATGCCTTTTCGATTACAATTTAAGATTATACCGTTATTTTATATACTTTATTTCATGTTGTTCTTGTTGTTGTTATTGTTGTTGTCGGAATGCTTGCATTTGTGTGCCGTGTGTCAGGTTAAATTCATACTTAAAAGTATTATGAAGTTGGAAAAAGGAAGAGACACAAAACGGTGGAAAACTGAAGCGCCTCTACTTAAGAAGCAAAACGGAAAATATTGTGTGAAAATTTTCGTTTAAAAATTAAGTCTTAAAATCAGAAGAAGTTAAATTAAGTGCAGCATTTATTAGGGGGGTATGGAGTTTTAAAAAACAGACTCTCATACAACTGGGAAACTTTTATGCAATAACGCTGCTGTTTTAAAATAGGGACGCATCCAATGTTGATATATGCACACTTCCATGTCAATATATTTTGAATTTTGCAATAAGCCACCACGCTTAGCGCTTCGCATTCACCAAGTTATTACCCTCCATTCACCAAGTTAAAGCCCTCCATATTGAAAAGCTGCCGTCTTGTCAGTGGATGTGATAAAATGCTCAAAATCTCATAAAAGTAAAAAAAAGAGCTGCATTTCGTTCTAAGTTCATACTGTTATAAAATTGTTTGTTGTCATTTAAAATGTTTAAAATTTTCAACAGGGCGTTTTACATTTCCTGCGACGATATGCTTTATAAAATTCATATTGTGCACACCTGCACAAAAATACCTTTCAAGCCAGATATGTTCTATAGCTACTTTTGGCCGTTAAGACACTTAAAAGTGCCCCACCAAAAATTTGTAGCGTATTTTTATACAAAATTTCCTTTTGCTGACAAAATTGCTACACAATTTCTTTCATTCCATTTACAAAAATTTTATCATTTCCGTTTATCATTTTATTATAAATTCAAACAAATACTTAAAACGTATACTTGAGTGAAAATTTCATATACATAAGATTTAGATCACATTATTTTTACCGAATGTTCTGAAGAAGGAAAAAAACATTAACTTAAAAATTACTTAAATTTTTATTTTCGTGCTGATTCTTTTTTTTTCCCCCAAATTTTTATTAAACTTCAAAGTGATAAATTCAGCGGTTTTAGTTAATTCCTTTGCGCATAGAAACTAGCTAAAACCCCTGAGTTATTGATCACTTTGAATTTTAATAAAACTTTGAGAAAAGAGAATCAGCACGAAAATAGAAATTAAAGTAATTTTTAAATTAATGTTTTATTTTCTTTTTTCAGAACTTTCGATAGAAATAATCTGATCTAAATCGTATGTATATGAAATTTTCACTCAAGTGTATTATGTCCATCATTATTGATCAGGCATATACGTTTTATATATTTCTAGGTAAATACGAAATACTTCACGCACTTTTTGGTGGTATACTTTCAAGTATCTTACTGACCACCAATATAGACTAACCATATATGATTTGAAAGGTCTTTCTATGCACGTTAACATAACACAAAAATCTATTCTATATCTCCAGCACAAAAGTAGTAAGATAGCCTTTAAATTTGCTTAAAAAACAGAAATAAAATCTTTGTTTATCGTTTTTGTTTTCTACTTGCAAAAACGCCGGTACCTGCACACAATTTTCAACGCTCAAAGGACGCTGCATATATTTACTTGCTTGTACAACGAGAGCATGTGGTTTTTGTTGTTGTTTGTTGCTGTGCAAAAGGAGACACATAATTGAAAAAAAGCCAGTATTATTTTTTCTTAATTTCAGCAGCCCCTACTTGCAGAAGGAATCGCATAAGGCTTTATTCACTCAAAAATATATGAGATTTATAAACTAATTTCAATGTAGAATTTGTTAAATAAAATCATAAATTATGTTTTATGAATAAACCTCCTTATTCATAAAAATTATGGGAGTGTAATAACAGCGTAATAAAACAAAATTTCATATGAAATTTGATTTACTACACTCTAATAAGCCTCTCATAATTTTTATGAATAAGGCTGTAAGGATTTATATTAATCGCTACCGTCAAGTAATTGAATTTCTCGTTGCAATGAAACAAATTTTATTGTTTCAATGAAGTTTTGCATTGTTTTAGTGTTAGTGTTGAAGTTAATATCGAAATTCTTTCACTCCTTAACGATTTTCTACTTTCCGATTTTCTTTCATCCAACTATTTCTTTGAGTGTGTGCGTGTGTATCTTAAAATAATTTTTTTTTGCGTATTTAGCTTTTGTATCGTTAAAATATCTTTCAGGTACTCAAAGCGTAATAATCGTAAAAGTCATTTTAATGTTTAAAATGGAAAATCATTAAATTTTCCTATAATTTAGTAACGCCATTGAGTTGGAAAATGCTTTTCAATGCCACTTTTTTCTTTTTCGTTTTTATAAACGAGCGCAAACCAGCAGTTAATGCTCGTATGCATGCTTCAATATTTATGGCAAGACTGAGGGTTTATAAATCTGCTTTCTACCTACAAAAAGATACATTTTTTTATGTAAAAGATATTAACAGCAATTTCATGTTCAACCCCCCTCCCCCAGGCAAAATTCTTAAAAGTAGACAATTTTAGGGCCTCCGGTGCGCGTTGGCTTACAAAAACAGAAAACCAAAACGAGAAGTTGTAAAAATTAAATCTTTTTATCGGCAAAAAAAAAAAGAAACGGAGAAAAGAAAATTGTTTGTCAAGGCGTAACAAATTGGGCTGCGAAGGCTTAAACTATAAATTAAAATTGATAGATTTGAAAATTATTTTAAATTGAATGACTTGGCCCGTAAAAGCCATAAAAGTGGGAGCACATAATTTTGTTATTGTTTTTCTCTTGTCACAGGGAAAGACAGATTTTGTTCGAAAACCTGTTACATTTTATTCGTCTGTTGTTTAGAAGACTAGACGACCGTGTGTGACTCGTTGGACAGCCTGTTGGTATATTTTTCCATTAAATGTTTTTCTAAAAAGGAAGAACTGCATCAAAAAGGAAAACAAACATGTTTTTGTGCATTAAAATTTATCAGCAAAACTTTGAATTAATTAAAGTAAATAAATGCTGATAAAACAAATTGACAGTAAAGTCTGTCGAAGTGGTCACACTTCGTTTGTTGAAAATTCCTTAAGTAGAACTTGTTCTATAAAACAAAAGAAATTTTAGTGGCCCAGGTTTATTATAATTTAAAAATGCGTGATTTTTTAACAGCCTTCGGATTTTATTAAAAAAAAACATATACAATTGATAAAAACTTATGAGATTTTAATTTGAGTCGATTTAACGATCTCTACAATTGAATGTTTTAGGTACGGCAACGCCTCAAATGGTTTATACGCTGGGTCCAGCAGTTTTGGTATACTCTCTCCAACATCGACCATTGTCTCACGATCAAATTCTTCAATATTGTGTTTTTATACTTCAGCCTTTGCGAGCTTCTCCTTATGGAAATAAGCCTCAAACATAACCTCACAAAAAGTAGTCTAAAGTCTTTAATTAAACGATCTAGGCGACCAATTGACCGGCTCCACATGTAAAATAAACTAATCACTGAAACTCGCCTGTCAATCGGGTCATTGTTTCGCATGCGGGGTGGCATATGGCGTCATCTTGTTGTAACTACATGTCACTCAAGTCCAGTTCTTCCATTTTTAGCAAACAAAAAAAAAACAATAATTAATAAATTACATCAGCGCTCGGTAGTTCTGATCATTCACAGTAACGTTCCTGTTTTCGTCCTATTTAAAAAAGGACGATCCAATGACGCCACCTGCCCCTAATCCACATCAAGCAGTGCATTTTTCTGGATGTATTGGTGCTCTTCACACCAAACACGTCAATTTCGCTTGTTCACCCAGAAATAAGCTTTGTCGCTGAATACAATTTTCTCCACGAACATGAATTTTTATAACAAAACTCAATCATCTGCAATCGTTGTTCGTTTGTAAGTCGTTGCATGGTGAAATTGCAGACCAAACTGAACATGTTTAACAGTAACATGTTACACGAAAACAGCTGAGCTGTTAAAAACAGTGTTGCCACAAAGAAAGTTGCTAAAAAAATTACTCTGTACAAGCATGTATAAACGACAAATGAAGCAACTTTGCGAGAACATCAATGCGTGTGCTCAGCTCCACGCCTCATGTTTCCCTTTTCAAACCCAAGACTTTAAAAAGTAAATTACGTCAGGGTGAAAGGAGTCCCACCATAGCATGAGGTTAGGTTAGATTCAAAGGGACTACCGGCAAAGGTAGCGAGAAAAACTCTCGAAGACCCTAAAGGCGCATAACGTACACAATTCTATGAAATACCACCCAAAGCTTCTCACGAAGCCCGCCCAGACAACCAGTGATGCAACAACCTGATTGAATGTTGCGGCCACTCAAAACCACATGTTGTTCCCTTTCAATATATTGTGTGTAATAATTAGCAAATACTTTTTGGAATTCGTATTTTCGTAATTGATTTATTTGAAGGCAACACAAACTTCTCAAACACGGCTTTGCCATGAATTCATAATTAAAACTTAACAGTTTACGGTAACGTCACGCATCAGCGTTAATTAATACATACGAGTTTATGTACATGTTGTGTGAACAAATCACTGGCATCCGGCAGTCAATTGATGGTGGAGAAAACTTTCTGGTTGTTTAACATTTTCATTGTTTTAGTTGAATAACTTCTATTGTTAAACTTTAGGATTATTTAAACACTCTTCAATTAACCATAAAATCACTTACATTTCACCGGCACAATCCGTTACACACTTCACAAATCACATAAATACATGGACGAGCACTTACTTGAATACCCGGCAGTTCTGGTAGTTGTAATTGGCTCGTTTTTCCTTCACATGATTTTCAAAAGCGACGGACTGCCTACGTTGTTATAACACATTCCAAGCAAATGATCCAAAGCGTTAGCCACTCATGATGTGAATATTTCTTTCCGGGCCGTATCGTCTTCGTTTTAAAAGCTGAAAAATAAAATAAATAAATATTCAGTTGTGTGGAAGTGAATTTTAAATAAACGTTTAAACTGGTGATAAAATTAAAGGTGATTTGATAAATGAATTTTATATAAAAAATAAAGTTCTTGTCTATAAAAATGTAGGTCCACTAAATTGCGTGCCATTAATATCAATTCGGCGTCAATGAATTGACAGCATATAATTTTAAATAAAGCTGGCAACCTATGATTGAAATGTGCAGCATCCAATTAAATTATTTAATTGGAATAATATTTTTTTACCAAAATTTATTTTTGTTTAATTACGAAGTTAAACACTAGACATGAAGAATAATTGTGTTCCACTACACGAACTGCTGGGTACAAGAATAACACCGCCACTCATAAACAGTGTGGCAAATATAAAACAACAAGAACAATAATAATTCACAACAATATTGAAGGAAGACGAGTTCAGTTGTTGCAGGTATAAAAGGTTTAGTTGTCTAAAACGAAACTTTAGATAAACATTTAAACAACCATCCAGCCGGCCAAGTTAATAAAGGTGAAGAACTTATGGCCTCTAAGCAAAACGACAATAGGAGAACAAAAACAACAAGTTTTAATAAAGGAAATTAAGTGTGTATGTGAATGGGTTTGTGTGTGTGTGTGTGAGCTGATGATAGTGGCGGTAGTGAGTGGTGGTACAGGGTACCATGAGCTGTGAAACAAGAATCGGATGGATGATGAGAAAAGCACTTGTTGTTGTATTTAGAGCGAGTGTATGGCGAAGGACAAAGAATGTTCAAGCCTATTGAAATTGTTCCGTGTTTTAGTGTTTTAATGACAATAAGCGAAGGAGTTTGTTGTTCTTGTTAATGCCGCTGCTGCTGCTGCTGCTTCTATTTTTGTTGCTTGTGCCATTATCAGTCCAACAAAATGTAGCGAAACAAAATGAAACAACGCAAAAACCTTAATGCATGAACTGCATACGTAAATAAATAGAGTGTGTTGTGCTGGAAGGCAATAAAGGATGTGTTTTTCTTTAGCAGTTTGTTTGTTTGCCTTTTTTGAGAAGCAGGGAATTTAACAGCTGGCGAAGGAAGTATTGGTTTGGGGATTTAATTTCACGAAATATTGTTTTGATATTTGGCAAGTGACGCCAGGTAATTAAGGACTTTCGTGGGGTTGCCACGGCTTCGGGACATTTGAAAGGAATAGAGAAAAGCAAATTGTAAAAATGTGTTAAGCAAACATTTCGAAGGGCATCTCAAGGAAGTTTAATTCCACGTCATGCTTTAAAGGGGTTTAAATAAAAAAATCCTAATATTTTTTTCATTACAAGTGTTTTATTTCAATTGCGTAAATTTTTAAATTTAAAAAATTAAAGCTTTTAAGATTTTCGAAATGTGTTTTACCTTAGACTTGGTTTAGGAGATGAATTTATTAAAATATATATATTAATAATATATGAAAAAAAATGTATTCTTGTTTCTTTCTAAAAAATAACATTTCTTACACTTTTTAATAGAAAATGGCAGTATTATGTGATTTAAATTATTAGAAATTAATCCAATTTCTTAAATTAGTCACATGAAAAAGTTACAAAACATAGGGTGTTTTTTATAGATTGATACAACTTTGAGTTGGCATCACTGCTTTATTTGACCACCCATTTAACAGGTGATAGTTGTTTTTGTTTAATTTGCTTTGACATCTCACTATGTATCGACCTACACCAGAGCAACGCGTGCAAATTGTGGAAATTTTTAATCAAAATAATCGTTCTGTTCGTCAAACTAATCGTGCATTTCGTCCATTCAAAATTTTATTTTCCGATGAAGCCCTTTTTTGGTTCAATGGGTACGTAAATTAACAGAATTGTCATATTTGGAGTGAGGAGAATCCACAAGCTTTTCATCTACAGAAAATTACTGTTTGGTGCGCTTTATGGGCTGACGGAGTCATTGGCCCATATGTCTTCAAAAACGATGATGGTCATAATGTTACCGTTTGTGAAAATTGGTGTTCTAGATTTCGCCTTGTAAAGCCAACTTTGGCGGTCACATAGCCGAAGTCATACTTAAACATTAATGTCATAAAATTTTCTATCCAATAAAGACCGTTTCATTGATATCAAAAATATGTTACTATGTTTTATTATGATTAAAAAAAAATAATATATGAACCTAAAACAGAAATACTTTAAGCTTAAAATATTATTCACTAATCTTTTACCTATTATTTTGCTTGAAGTTGTATCCATTGAATAATATAATTATGCCACAGGCGCGTAAGTTAATCTACAAATGTTTTCGCCAACAACGAACAGTACTCGATGACGTCATAAAACTCTTGCACTTTAAACGCTTCTAATTTATTTAACACTTAATTTTGCACTTTAAGTTTTTCACAATTTCAATCGATATGAAATTCCTTTTAGATTAACACTAAATTTATTAATTATATCGCAAATTCATTATATTATTTATAAATTTTAAGCTTCTATTACGCGCCCACAACCGAACAGTTTCAATAAACTACAGCAACTTATTTAAGTACTATTAATCGCTTAACATCACATGCTTTTAATTTTTAAACAATTCCGTTATTCATGTGCAGATGTAAATATGTATTGTTTTGCTATGTACTGCACTCTGCACTCACTCACTTGCCTTGTTAAACATACCAACAACGTTTACTAAACCACTCTTTAGAATGCTCACAATCATCTCAATAAATGCTGCTGCTTCTTCTCTCTCTCATTCATTGCAATTTCTGTAACAGTACTGCGACTTTGTATGCCAGGAGTTTTGTGATCAATCAAGGTTATTATGCGCGTATGTATTAATATAACTCTTTGATTTTCAATCGTTATTAAGGGTATTCAATGTAAACGAGCTTTTCATGTTCACATTAAATAGAATATTATTTCTGCATGAGAGAAATAACATGATTTTTGTATTTGTAAAAAAATAATTGCCTGGAATTTTTATTAAATAATTGGGGGGGATTCACACTATAGTCATAAGTCATAAGATAATACCACGAAATATATGACTAGTGTGAACAACCCGTCAACACAATTATATTTCGTAGCTTTAAAAGTCACACCAGTTTGCTTAATGTTTTATTTTCTTTCTTCTAACTTCGTTATATAACGCCATGCCTCGCTAAACTCAAGCTTTACAAATGATTTATTATTGTTAGAGCAACGAAGCAGCTTATCTGCAATGTCTTATTGATATACTCTTTTATTCCAATTGTTGTTTTTAATTACTTGTTTGTATATTACTTAATTGTATGTAAAATACTTTTTATTAATTGTCATTCATATTCTTATTTTTTTCATTCATTAAACCAACCTGAATTACAAAAAATCGTTTTAGTATTCTTAATAATTATTTTGACAAATTGAGTTTAATATTTTTTTTTTACTACGAATTCATTGAGCAGACTCTTTTGAAAGATTACTTCGTTATTAAGAGCTTTAGCAGTTCCATAATAAGATTCGTTATATCGAAGCTTATCCTTGTAGCGGTGTTCATTATAACGAAGTTTCACTGTACATACTTTTAACCAATAGCGTTTTCTTTTCTGGAAAACTTGCAACATTTTTTCACTTCATTTTTAAAAAGTAACAGTTTCGGGGAGTTTTGAAATTCTAAATTATTTTTCGTAATTGGCGTTGGATTAATTTCTGATAAATTCTTTATTTTCAAATTACAGAATGTTGCCGTTTCCTGTTAAAAAGTGTAGGAAATGTTGCATTCTTTTCTAGAAAGGAAATCAGCACTAGAGTAGCGATAAATAATTTTTCAATTAATATTTCGAATGCATTTTAAAAGCAGTATTTTTAAACGAACATTTCTAAAGTATTATTTTATCATTGAAGTTTTCGAATGACTTTTTTTTAATAAAAAATTTTCAGTAGATTTTTTTAATACAAATTTTGCAAGTAACAGTTTAAAATTTAGATTTTTAAGATTGATATTTTTATAAATTCTATCGGGTGTTTTTTATAGAGTGATACAAGTTTAAATCATAATAAAACATAGTAACATATTTTTGATATCAATAAAGCGGTCTCTATTGGATAGAAAATTTTGTGGCATTAATGTTTAAATACGATTTCGGCCATGTGGCCGCCACGACTGGCCCGTACAAAGCGCAACCTGGAACACCAATTTTCACAAACAGTAACATTGTGACCATCATTGTTTTTGAAGACATATAGGCCAATGACTCCGCTATCCCATAAAGCGCTCCAAACAGTAATTTTCTGTGGATTGAATGGTGTTTCGACAAAAGTTTGTGGAGTCTCCTCACTTCAAATGCGGCAATTCGGTTTATTTATGCACCCATTCAACCAAAAGTGGGCTTCATCGGAAAATAAAATTTTGAATGGACGAAGTGCACGATAAGTTTGACAAACAGAACCATTATTTTGATTAAAAATTTCCACAATTTGCACGCGTTGCTCTGCTGTAAGTCGATCCATAATGAAATGTCAAAGTGAACTAAACAAAAAGCACCTATCAGCTGTTGAATGGGTGGTCAAATAAAGCAGTGATGTTAACTCAAAGTTGTATCACTCTATAAAAAAACACCCTATATTTCTCTAAATAATGATTTTTAGGTTCTCTTTTTTTAAAACTGAGTTTTTATTTGTCTCGAAATATCGCTCAAGGGCGCAGCGCATTAAGCCAGAACTAAAAAGTAGGGGGTAGTTTTAGGAGGACAGTTGAAGACAAAAATTTTTTCTGCAGCTTTTTTTGCTCCGGCGTTGAATTTTTCGATGCAAGTACGGACGAAGGATGGTGCTGCATTCTGGGCGTGTATTGTGGCATTCGATATCGATCGATTTATTGATATCGAATGCAGAAATTTGTGCCCTGTTCTTTAATACATGGCGAATTAATGGCTGTCGGATAAGTCCATCGATCAGTGCTATGCCCTTGACATTGAGACAAGATATTCAAAGATATTCTTCAGGGAATTCATGACTGAGTGCGGAATCTGACTGGAGATCTCAGGCATTTTCCAGCATTTTTCTAAATGAAATTTTGTTTAAAACATATTTTTTTCTGCGAGGCATTTTATTAAAAGGTAAGTTTTTTTAAGAACTTAATTTTTTTCAAAAGGGTTTTTATTTAACACATACTTTTCGTTTTTAATATTCAGTTTCGTTAAAATTAAATTTTTTTAAATAACATTAAGCATTAAACACAATAACCACAGCAGGCTACACGAACACCGACTACAAAAGTCGTTGGCTACAATCGTGTCGCCTCGTAGTCAGCTACTTAATTATTTTTAGAACGACACCACTAAATCAACAACTATGTGTTGTTGTTTGTAGTAGGCTTCTCTTCATATGCCAGTGTAGCCGCTTTCACATATTTAATTGTTATTCCAATAAAATATATTTAAAATTCACAATATATGACAAGAAATCATTTCATTAGCTTGTAGATATAGTTTGTTGTTTCTTTTTGTATAATAAGACATTATATTTTCAAGTTTACAATAATTGAATTTATTTATATTATACTGGCAACATTGTATTTACTCATTGTCGTTCACCAAAGTAGAAATTAATTTAATTTGGCTACAACCACAAAAACAGCAGGGACAACAACCCGTAGCCGTGTTGTCTGTCGTAGTAGAAATAATCATTCGTGTATACGCACCTGGATTCTAATTTTGACAGGTTGTAGCCTGTAGCCTGCTGTCGTTATTGTGTTTAATGTAAAAAGTAAATTTTTTTAAATTATTTTAAAATCAATTTTTTTTAATTCGTACTTTTTCAAAATATATTTATTAACTAGAACAAGTTTATTTTTCAAAAGACTTAATTTTTTGAAGACACTTTCTTTGAAAGGTGCTCAATTTCAAGGATAAATTATCTGAATTGCAATAGAATTGTTTGCAACAAAAAAAGAACAAAAAATAATAATAAAAATAACAACAAAATTATAATATTATCATCGTCTTTTTATCCTAAACTTTGATTTCTTTTCTCTTTGGAGCTTTTGTTTTCAGCCAGTTTAAAGCCACTTAATCTTTATCGTGTTGTCTTTGTGTTCCGTTATTTCGTATTTGAATGATTATCATAAATATAAAAAGGACACCGATTGTTCATTCCTTGCGATAGTGGCCTCCTGTCCGTCGTGTCGTTGCTTTCCAACTTGTGTGTGGCATGAATTTTTTTTTTGTATTTCTGCAGCCACGTTTACATGTCTATTTAAAACTGTTGTTGTTGTTGTTGTTGTTGTTGCTGTTGTGCTATTTTACGTGTGCCAAAGTGATTGCATTGCAATCAATTTATCAACAACAAAGAAGCAGTAAAAAAAGTCACTAAACTCCAGCCGAGTTAAAAAAGTGGAAAACAACAGCAATAAAGTTTTATTCATGAGAGATAAAAATTAAAAGCAGAAGCAAACAATTAAACTTTTAGTTCGTTCTTTTGCAGTTAAACAAAGTTTGTGTACGGAACGGGCCTCATAATGCCAGAGGATAAATTTACAGAAGACAGATGGCCAATCGATTGGACATTTATGCAGGCAATATTTTGCTGATATTGACGTTAATGCAAAACCTCATCGCTCAATAGGATGCGATATTGTGGCCGAGTAAGAGACGAACAGTGCGAGCAAAGATGTTTTCAATTTGGAATAGCAGATATCTAAAGGCTTAAAGTAGTTGATATTAGACGAAAAAAAAAATAAGTTAATGTGTTCGTTAAGCTGAAACAATGTTGGACACTCCTCTACTACGTCATTTGCGTCTGGGCATGACGTTTATCACAATTTATGGAGAGTTAAATGCATCTTTGGCTGCTATTAACAGTTCTTCACGCTCTTAATGGCCACAAGATGTACAACAGCTTATGTCAGTTTTGTTACTGCTGCTCCCTGTGGTTCGCCGCCATTACTTTTCTCTTAATATCCTTTCGCTTGCAACTGACAGCGGCAACAATTGCCTTAAAATGCAAATACACTTTTGGAATTCAATAAATTGATGGAATAAATTGAATTCAATGGATTCATTTTTATTCCTATTGGCTTCGCTTGCAACTGTTGCTATAAATAGGGAAAACGAGTGGGAGTTATAGATTTGAAAACCGCTGCAAGTTATTTTCATTATGGGAATTAATTTTAATTTATAAGAAACTGTTTTTCTGCAGGCGTAAATAAAGCACATAAAAAATGTGCTGGTAATTATTCCATTTAGTAGCATTTTGTTACTCACTGTAACGTTTTTGAGAGGGTTTTTTTAGGGGAAATAAAATCGTTTCCGTAGAAAAAGAGAATTTCTTTGCAATCGAGCCTTGCAAATAGAATAAAAAATATTTCAAAAGACCAGGGGGCTAAATTGCCGCATTCGATATCGGCTAGAAATTTCAATAAAATTTCAACACAAATTGGGATTGATAATGGAATGCCATAATTTGACTCCAGTATATGCGAGTTGTTATTCGAGGAGGTAACTTTTATAAAAAAATACTCTTCAAGAAATAACTGCTTGAAGAACGCATTTGTTCAACGAGCTTTTTTGTTCAAAAGGCACTTTTTATTAAAGAGTTTTTAAAGCAGTTCCTTTTTCAAACAACTACAACTTTTTATAAAAGTTAGCAAGCAATTCTCATTTGATTGAAAAGTTGTCTGTCTCTTGGTAAAGGATTATTTTATTATTTCTTCTGATTTTTTTTCTTTTTTTTTAAGAAGTCACACATGGGAGTGACGATATATTGAAACAACAAATTATAATTTTTCAAAAATTAAGAGACCTGAAGCTTAAAAATATCAATATGCGATATTTCTTTTATTAAGTTATAACTTTTTTACGAAATGTTTTGTTCATAAAAACTACATTATGATAAATAATATTTTTTAGGCCACATAATTATTAAAAAGGTACCTTTGTGAAAAAGTACCTTTTACATATCCTAGTTTCTAGAAAAATTACTTCTTGTACAGAAACTTTTCACAAAAATTTCTTTTTATAAAAGGTGCTTTAATAAAAGTAAATTTAGTAAAAGGTACTTTTTATAGAAGCTACTTTTTATACACGGTACTTTTTACAAAAGGTTCTTGAAAACAGCTGCTTTTTATGAAAACAATATATTCTCGGAAGTAGTTCTATAAAATAAACTTTTTATACAAGCACTTTTCATAAAAGATTTTTATTAAAAAAATTAGCTTCTTTTATTCAAGGTACTTTTCATAAAAAGCTTCCTACACCAGGTACTTTTACAATATGTTGAAATGTTTTTATTTAAGAAATTGTTTTGATACAAAACTCTTTTTGTGGTAGATACTCTTCGTAAAAAGTGCTTTTAATAAAAATGTATGTTATATGAAGAATATATTTTTTGGGAGGAATTTTTAAAAAAGGTACTTTTTATAAAAGATACTTTTAGATTTTTCTATAAAGGCACTTTGTACATACAATACTTTCGGTACTTTTCATAATAGATACTTTTCGTTAGAGGTGCGTTTTATTATGGGTAATTTTTATATAATGGCACTTTATGTATAAAGTACTTTTAAAAAAAGTACTTTCTAAAAAAAAGTACCTATTATAAAATAAAATTTTAATACAAGGGACATGTAATTATAAATAATTTTTAAGTTGCACTTTTTATGGAAAGTCCATTTTGTACAAAGTACTTTTTAAATCAGGTAGTTTTCTTAACTTAAACTTTCAAAAAGTAATTTATTCTGGAAGCTACCTTCACAAATAGTCCCTTCACAGAAGTACTTTTCATAGCAGTCGCTTTAAATTTCTAGAAGTTTCCATTAAAAATATATGAAAACCGGTTGACCCTAAAGGGCATTCCTGCAACATCTCGCTAATTTTAACTGCAAAGCTAAAACCCTATTCCCCTAATTTTCAAATTAACCGATTTTCAAGTGATAAGCGGTTGTTAAAGTAGTTTTCGATTTCTATAAAACAATCGAGATCACTAAACGATCAGATATATAATTTTGGTGTTTCTTAAAGAACTGACTTTTTTAAGAATTGTTTCTTTCACGATATCCCACGAACGGATTAACGGATTCCGTGGCGGTTTACAGTGATTGACGTGGTTTCAGATCTATCAAGATCTGAAAAAGTGTTTTATATAAATGAAAAATTTTCGAGAGGGACTTTTTACAGCAAATACTTTTTATAGAAAGTACTTTTGATGACAGCTACTTTTTGCAACATCGATTTTATAAAAATTTAATTCTTTTAAAAAAGTAGTTATTATAAAAGTTGCATGTGAGTTAAAAGCTAAATTAAAGTTGCTTTTTCCCTTAATCTTTAGAATATTCATGATGTCTTTCGTAGCACCACCCTATTAATTATAACCCAGTTTAATAATTAATAAATTTGTTTGAGTCTTAAAGCTATTTTATATTAATCTTTAATATTAAATTAAATTTTTATAATAAAGATTAATATAAAAGAACCTAAAAACTCCAAAAAATCTATTAATTATTAAAAGAAAAAAGTTTAAAAAATTAGACACAAGAATTATAACCCAGTTTGATAAAATAAAGAAAGTTCGATATAAATTCCTAAAAATATACTTTATGGTGTTTGAAAATAATTGTATTTAAGAGCACACTTAAAGTCAACATTATCTTTATGAATACGGCCTTTGATAATTTAAAACGTTATAGAAAAAAAATTTTGAAACACAACATTTTCATTAGGGAAGCACTTATTTTGCTTGCACTCGTTATGCTGATTTTCATTATTTACATTAATAAAATTTTGTTAAATTATATTTAATAAAAATATATTTTTAAAAGTTGTTATGCTCAACAAACTGGAGACAGTAACTTTATTATACGCCCAAACTCAGGTCTTTCTGTTGTTGTCTATTTCGTTGCTCAAACAAAAAAAAAAACACTCAACCTGTTTTAGCAGTTGGATAAACAGATTGTTTGCCTTTTATAAAGGACAACTAACAAGAAAGATTTATGGTTGTTTATTCTCAACAATTTGTTGATTTTATTGAAAATACTTCGTGAACAACAGAATAATGATTCAAGGCCACGAAGCAACCGAAAGAAGTGAATTTATTGCCATGGAATTCAACAGAATTCGACAAAATTTAATATTTAATGTTGTTGAAACGATATTGAGAAAAATTGCTTTTACAAATTTACTTAACTATAACTTATTAAAGATTTATAAGCCTCTTGTACACTTAATTACTTAGGGTTGCTCTTCCTTTTTATTATACTTGCCAGTAATTGTGGGAGAACATTTAGTAAAATGTTTGTTAGAAAAAAAAATAAAAATGACCAAAAATATTATTAAAAGCCGTCAGAGTAAAGGAGCTTTTAGAAGTGCTAATGCTTAAGTGAAACAATCTTAAGCCAACGACAACCTTTTAACCTTAAAAATTAATTATAAACGAGAAAAAGTTTTTACAACATTCATCACACTCCTTCCGGTGGTGGTATTTAATGTACGTGGTTTCATAAGTCTGCAAACACACACACACACACACACACCTACCACATACTTATACGAATAAGTATAAAGTCAAGTAGTAGATTGCATGTGTGTGGGTAGATGTGTGAGTGAATATAATAAGAGCACGTAAGTATATAAAATTAATAATGAAACTTATATGAAACAAGTGAAGTTCATCTTGTGTGGACCAACTCGTACATACTAACGACGTTGGCAGAAGAAGTTCATGTGTTTTGTACAACCTCAAGTCGAAAGTGTAACACATGCATTATCCTGCTGGATATATACATATATATTTCAGCTTAAATGCTTAAGTATGTGTGCTCGTGACATCTCTTGTCATCTACATATTTCTCTTATTATTGATGCCGTTTGTGTCTGTTGGACAACTTCCTTTTTGTTGGCAGTACGTGATGACAATAAAGTCACAATGACGACAATGATGAATAACAGCATCATGATCAGCACTAAACAACAACAACAAAAGCAAATTGCCCAGCAACCCCAAGTATTTATGTTTAAGTTGTTTCATGTTTTTGTTTCGTCTGTCGCAGGGTTATCAGCATAATTATTCATGAAATAATAAAATAAATATATTTTCCTATTTCCATCCGACTTTTCCATTTTCTTCTTTCATTAATTTTCTTTCGTTTTATATTTATTTCGGTAGACCACATCAGGGATTTGTTGTTTATGTTTCTGGTCGACTTAATTAATTCTTGCTGGAATTGAGCAACTCGTTTGCTTCAGTTTTTTTTCTTTTTTCATTAGAAAATTTAATTGGTTATTAAATACTAACAAACTAAATTATGAAAAGAAAAATCTTGATTCATAAGAGGTTTATAAATTAAATGCTTGTACGAAAGATTGTTTTATTAACCTGTTATAAATCAAAAGTTATTTTCTATAAATTGTTTCTATTACATTTTGGAAATTAGATAATTGAAAATATTTTTCCTATGAATTTTCAACTATAAGAGGTTTATAAATTAAATGTAAGCATGAGAATTTGTTTTATTAACCTGTTATAAATGAGAAGTTATTTTTTATAAATTATTTTTTATAAATTATTTTTTATAAATATTGGAAAATTAAATAATTGACAGTGTTTTTTATGAATTTTGAACTACAAGAGGTTTATAAATTAAATGTTTGCATGAGAATTTGTTTTATTAATCTGTTATAAATTAAAAGTTATTTTTTATAAATTATTCTTTATAAATTTTTTTAAATTAAATAATTGATTGTGTTTCCTATAAATCTTGAACTATAAGAGGCTTATAAATTAAATGTTTGTATCAAAGATTGTTTTATTAACCTGTTATAAATTAAAAAGTTACTTTTATAAATGATTCTTTATAAATTTTGGGAAATTAAATAATTGATTGTGTTTCTTATGAATCTTGAACTATAAGAGGTTTATAAATCAAATTTTTGTGGGAAATTTTGATTTATTATTCTGTTATAAATCGAAAGTTTGGAAAATTATATAATTGATTATGTTTCCTATTAATCTTGAACTATAAGTGGTTTATAAATTATATATTTGCATGAAAGGTTGTTTTATTAACCTGTTGTAAGTCAAAACTTATTTTTTATAAGTTCTTTCTTAAAAATTTGGAATTTTAGATGATTTATTGTGTTCCTTATGTATTTTAACTATAAGAGGTTTATAAATAAATGTTTTTTATAAATCAAAAAAGATATTCTTTATACATTAGTCCTTTTAAATTTGGGAAATTAAATAAGTGATTGTGTTTCCTATAAATCTTGAACTATATATAAAATGTTTGTGTGAAAGGTTGTTTTATTAACCTGTTATAAATGAAAAGTTATTTTTTATAAATTATTCCTTTTAAATTTTAGAAATTAGATGATTGATTGTGGTTCCCATGAATTTTGAACTATAAGAGGTTTTTAAATTATATATTTGCATGAAAGGTTGTTTTATTAACCTGTTATAAATCAAAAAATAGTTTTTTGCGAATTATTCCCTATAAGTTCGGGATATGAAATAATTGCTTGCGTCGAAATGTGCGTAAAGGTACGTTCACATTTATGAAATAGTTGGCAAAATAAACGTAACCACCAAATATCTATGAAAAAGCTTTCACTTCACACAAGTCTTTACCGAGTTAAAGAGTTGCCATCAATTTTACACTCTGTAACAGTGTCTATTGTTTTTGAATGAAACTGTTTTATTTAATAAATAGTAAATAAATAGTACATAGTTGAATAAAAAATTTTATTCATTAAAATATAGTGGTTACGTTTCTTCGGACAAATATTTGATAAGAACAAACTGCAAGTTCCACACAAAGTAATTAGGAGTTTCCCTTTATCATCAGAACTCCTCATTTAATGTGGGCAGCTCTCAAAACAGGCAACAAGTTCGCATAAAAATGTTGCTGTTAACATGGGAGAGGAGAGAAGTTTACCTTGCATTTAACAATAACAACAAGAGTGATTGTTTCAGCAGCTTTCTTTTTGGCAACACTGTTTTTAACAGCTCAGCTGTTTTCGTGTCACATGTTGCTGTTAAACATGTTCAATTTGGTCTGCAATTTGACATTGAAACGATTTAAAACGAGCACCGTTCGCAGGTAAAATATCATTTAAAGTTTAAAATATTTTTAATCCTAATTTTTGAGCTGTTTGTGTTCTTTAATTTTTCTTCAAAAATTTCAATTCGAATGAACTGTTTTAATGATTTTCTAATTTTTAGAAATCAACAACCCAACCGCCAATTGTTAAATATTAACGAATTCACAAATGAAATAAGAAACTTATCAACAACTTTCAGCACATTTGTGATGGAGAGTACACAGAAATAACAAATAAAAAAACTGAAAATGGAGGAAAGAAATTCGATTCTAGATTCAGGCAGCAGGATGCAGGAGAAACAACATTTTTAAAGCTTAAAACTGCATGTTGCTGACACTGACTGATTGTCTGCCTCTACAAGTTGCACATGGAGTTGTCGTTTCCATGCGTGCATGTGGGAAAAATAAATGTAACAAAATGTGTGTGTGTGTGTAAAATAAATATATAAATGTGTTTTACTAACGTTGTTTATTTTATTTCTGTTGTGTGTGTATTTTTTTTCCTCCGTCGCTAAAATAACTGCATGGCATCGTTCTCTGTTTGCAATTGTTTAAAGTATTTGTTAAATTAAAACAAACAGCGAGAAAGGAATTTAAGGACTTGAATCAATTCAATTGTTGCTGAAAGTCTTATGAGAATTTTCTTCTAGTCGAGCACCATCTTCAGCAGTGGAAAAATTGAACAGCGAAAGCTGAAAGGCTGCATCAGCTCACTCGAAACTGACCTATTTCGCTGGTTAATAAAAATATTTTAAATATTCCCCTCTTAATAAAAAAAAAGTTATATTTAATACAAATTTCTTTTTAAAAAAAATTTTCTATAAATTAAGATGTAGAAAAAATGCTTTCCTAGTTGTTAGTATTGTAAAATGTGTCTTGGCTATTAAGCTCGACCTAGAAGTATTCCTTTTTACTCTCCATGTATCCAGGGCTGTTAAGAGTAAAAATTTAACCACATGAGAATTACAGTTAGAGCGGATCTTTATTGTGCACATGCGTATGCAGTTTTCTGTTTAAGTTAGAGCTACTGAAACTTTTAAAAAACTGCTTTGGTTTTTACTTTGAAAGCTTTTGAGCTATTTGCATGCTATGACTTTATAAGATATATTGTGCATATCTGCAAACAAATACCTTTCAAACCATATATTTTTATCTACAATACGAAACAACATGAAGCCTAAACATGTACCACAAAATACATTTTGCATTTTTATTCATAAAACCTGAATAGAGGCGAGTTCAATTCATGCATCAATGATCAGTGTTGGGCATAAGTCTATTGATCTAGTGGCGGGAGTACTATAGGACGAGTGTTTGGCCACAACAACGTAGTTAATAATTCCCCCATGAGTATCTTGGAGCCACAGCATCAATGACCGCATGTTTCCATTCCACTCTTGTTTAACTGATCGCCGTCTTAATCGAGTCAGCTTAAAGATAAATAAATGCATTTGTGAGGATGTGAAATGCATGTGTGTTGGCATGAATTTAATGTACATATTTGTTGTAAATTTAATTGATATTAATAAATAAACAACAACAGCTGCTTCTGTTGCTACTGATGATGCCCCCGCCATTGTTCTATGCAGTTTGTAATTTTAGTGCTGCTATTTATTGTTACAGCATTTCCTTTAAACTACAAACACACGTACACACACATCCACACACATACACACAAACATACTAAAGCATATAAAGAAGCAAGTTGCAGACAAATACACACACACTCACACACATTCCCATTACCAACACTTCTATGCAGACATTAAAATAAATTTGTCTACTACATTTTTCGTTTGTTAAATGTCAACAGAACAATACAACAACAACAACAACATGAAATGCTTAAAAATATACAACAACTCGAGTATGAATTTTTTTGTTTTTTTTCCACTTTCTTTCAAAAGAAATAAAAAGCCACTGCCACCACTACTTTAGTGAGTTGTACTTTATTTCGGTATAATTTTTAATGCAGCTTGAAACGACAGCAACAACAACAACAATATTACTAGCAAATACAAGTTGAAATATAAATAAAAGCATAAACTGAAGTGAAACAGTGTGTCTGTGTGTGTGTGTGTTGCAATGCATTTTATATGCGTTTTTAAATAAAACATGATTATAATGAAACGCTCGTTGAAAACTCTTTGCAAAGAGAAAATAAATATAAAAACAATAAAGCAAAGGAAAACATGAATAAATATCGGAATAAGCAAATATATTTTTAACACCCTACAGCAAGCAAAAACATGAATGAAAAATAATATTTTTTTTTTTTTTTAAATAAAAGAAATAAATTCTATTGTTTTATTTAATTTTCTTGCAAAAATTTTGATTAATTCAACTGAAAGTTATATTTTAATAACGAACACCAGACATCTTATATTAAAAGACTTAAGATACGGTCACACTTGTCAAATATTTGCCTTAAATAGGGCAACCAGGAAAAAAATTTTAACTAATTAATTTCATCAGTTTTTATTAATTAAGTGTATGTTTTATTTAATAAACACGAAACCAACTAAAAGTATTTTTCATTAATATTATTAGTGGCTACGCTTTTCTTTGACAAATATTTGACATGTGTGAACGCAAGTTTGCGGAAACTTTTTTTGTCTATTTGAATACTAATTCATAGCAAATATTTTACGTTTCTAACCTGCCTAAGTGGTAAATTTTGTTTGGAACCGGGTCAAATAAGCAGGTTACAATAATAAAATTTTCATGCACTAGAGAATTTGTTGTAAATAAGCCAAACAATTTTTTGTGGTACACTAATAATTAGGGTTGTTTTTCCAATATCAAGCAAACATAAATGGTTTCTAAGGTATATCTGCACGATAAATAAAAGTAATTTGATCAAAAGAAATCTTCTGCAACAATTACGGTAAGAAAAGAAAACAACTCTGGCAGGTTGTTGGCTTAATTTTAAAATCCTTAGTGCCAGCCCTGATTAAAAGACACACACCCATAGACAAGTACATGTCTATATACGAAATTATGAAAAGAAAAACTATCAAAAATATTAGATGGGAAATATTATGAAAACGTCTACAAGAAACGGAAATAAATACTACGAGTGTGTGGCTACACACATGCACTCATGCACACACACACATAAATACTTAACATGCACATCCACAAATTCTCTTTATAGAATGTTGCCCAGCAACAAATTTTATTCCCCTACGACCGGTCGAAATTGCTACACGACTGCCATATGGGGACCGGTGCTCCCAAAACTCTTTTGGAAGCTACTTTGAGGTGAATAAGCATATCGGCAACACTCGAATTGAGGACTCTAATCACTTGAATCACGGGGACAACGACACAACGTGGGGTATATTTCAATATATTTCCAGTACTACATGTGCTATGGAATATGGAACTGAAATTAGGGAAATAGTACCCGACATTCAATAGTTTTTGAGAGCTTCGCGCTCTTCGCTCAGATCGCATTAATTTTTGCTTGAAGTTGCCAGTGAACTAAATCAGGCGTTATCAAGAAAACTGGTTTTCAGCCAAGTGATTTGTATGGGAAATAAACTTCTTACAGGGGCCTTTACTGATACGTTGAGCTGGGGAAATTTCAAATCGAGGCCACAAAAACTATCCTACTGCCTCTATCCTTCCAGCCATAAAAATTTTATTAGTTCTGCCTCCATTAAAAAAAAATTATTTAATCGCAACATGAGCCACACTATTCGCTTGGTTGCAAATTTTTTTGGTAGCTGCAGTTGCTCACAAAAAAGAAAAGAGAAATTGTTTTCTTAGTCTTTCCAACTTTTCCAAATTATTTCAGTCTCATTTTTAATTTCAGAAATAAGTCTTCTTACTTATTTACTTGTCAGTTCTATTTATTTATTTATCTTTTTCACGTAACATTTCAAAGCGCTATAAAGAGAGAGAGAGAGAGAGATACAGAGAGAGTGTGGAAGCGGGCAAGAATATTAGTTCTAGGAGATGATGGCAACTTTTGTATGTACAATTTGCATAATTATGTTGTTATAATTAAAACAATTGTTGTTGCTTGCAGAGACAATAATAATAAAAGCAGTAGGAGAGAAGAATCTTGCAAGATTTTATTTTAAAACTCTTCCGTATTTTTATCTCGTTTGTAACTTTCAAATTGCACAGAAAAAACGTAAATATTCAATATTCAATAAAAAATTTTTTTTGACTTGCCTGTCCCACTGTGTCTCCAGATAACATTCCAACTCACAACTACATACATATAAAACAGAGGCAAATTAAAATTTAATTTAATTTAATTTATTGTTGTGTTCTTTTGTAGAAAAGAATGCAACATTTATTACACTTTTTCGGTAAACAGAGGGAAATAAAAACATGTTGCCTTTAATTCTGCTTTGAAAGAAATTGTTCAACGATATCTAGTTATATCGTGACACAGGCAGTAAACCTCTTATTGTGTTCTTTTGTAGAAAATAATGCAACATTTATTACCCTTTTCAGTAGAAAATGAATTTATTAGAAATTAATCCAACATTTCTTACAAAAAAGCATAGCTATTTTAAAACTCCAGCAAACTGCCGCTTTTTAGAAAAGAACAGGCAAAATATCACACGTTTTTTCAGGAAAGAAAACGTCAGGTATATCATACATCGAAGAGGAATTTAGTGTGACACTAAAATATTAAAAAATGCAATAAAATTTTTTTAAAACTGATAAAAGAAATTTTGATTCCTTTCCAAGTAAATCATTTCCGTCAAAGACTTGACAGTTGCTAACGGGTCCTACATCTGTCATATCAGTGGTCATTTACTCAGTGTATTTTTCCAAATCACCAGGAACGATTATAGAGTGAAATAACACGTGAAAATAATAAAATTTTTTTATCAAAAAGGGGAGCTTTGTTCGGGCAACGCAACGCTCACTAATTATCATCAAAAAATCATCTTCAATCATGTCATATTTGGGACGACAACAGTCCATATGAGATCCCAGGGCGTACTTTGAATTAATATTTTTATATATTTTATTTTTCTTTTTGTCGACCCGTGTACTCACTCTTCTAGTTTGTTTGTCAAATTTATCCACATAAATAATTATTCAACAATCGTATTATTGAAAATACAGCTGAATGTATTCAACACAAAAGATAGTTGTTATTCATAAAAGTAATACGGAATTATTCAGTTGGACAAATGCCCTTCATTGTTCTCTGAAATTCCTTGTGAAACTTATTTCCTGCCCCCTGAAATATACTACACATATTTGTAATATTAATGTGAATTTAAATTGCATTAGCCGGCATGCAAAAAAACATGTTGGTGCGAATGGATGTGCACGTGTTGTACGAGCAGAAGGAAGCGTGCGTTGGCGTGTTTGTGTGCGTGTGCGTGTGCATGTTGAACAGCAAGTTTATAGGAATTTCTCATTCGAAACATAACATTTTCCTATTTTGCATTATTTAATATTGTTTACTTATATTTTTGTTTTCCTGCTCTCTAAATACCAACTGGAGATATCAAAGGAATTGTATTGCATTCACCTCATTTGTTAAATCATTATAAATTTTATATGATCGAGATATTTATGTAGAATGTGTGTGTGTGAGTGTGTGGAGCATGAAACAACAAGTTATGCACACTCAACAAAACACAGAAACTTACTGATACAGCAAAAACAACAAACTGCAAAACACTTGCATCTACAGATACTGACAGATATTTTGTAGTAAATTACTTTTACTATTTAGTTATGCATGCAAGCATTCATGTGTGTGTGTGTGTGTGCGTGTACATGTGCCTGAAATGTCTATTTAAGGAAATATGCATATTTGCGTATTTGTGTTTATTTCTATATAACAAAATTTTCTATTACAATTTTCGAAAGAAAAAATATATAAACGAAACAAAACAAAAATAGTTTTCGAATGCTCCGGCATAAACATTTAATCCACAGAGAAAAATCTATTTAAAAAAAAACGGTTACACAAAAAGAAATTGCAACAGCAGTTTAAGAAAAATCCTTAATTAAAATTCAATATATTTATTTATTTAAACCGATTGACAAGTACTTTTTTAGCTTCAAAAAAACTCCCAATTAAAATTAATTACAGTAACGGTTACAAGTTTTATTTAAGAAATTAAATTAAAATTTTTATTTCCCGAGTTTTATTTTTGCCTAGAAAATTAAACTTACTTGCTGAACTTTTTCTGTTTTTATGCTTCGAAAACCGCAGTTACTTATTAAATTTCAAAATGTTGTTCACAGAAACATGAAAATTTGAAAAGAAATAAACTATTAAATTCAATTCAACAATTAAGATCCTTGGCAAGGACTCTGGCTTTTAATATGAATATAAATTTTAATATGTATTTAAATTTTATTTTATTTACAAAAATAGTGAGACAGTTTTTTATATATTTTTCAGTTCAAAAATTATTGAATAATTCATCCTAATAAATTTTCAAAGTTTGCAAATATATTTATTTACTGTCCGACAACGCTGCAGCCAAAAAACATGGGATGAGTTGCTAATAAAAATTTTTTCTTGGAACTGTTTTTTAACACTGCAATTTTTAATATTTAATTGTGTTGATTCTCTTTTCGCAAATCAAAAACAAAAGATTTTTTTATAATTTTCTTAAATTTCTTAGAATATCTGAAAATATTATCTTAAAAGTTTAATTAATATAAGATACTCATTTTATCTTATTAGACAAAATAAGATAAGATAAAATAAGATAAAAAACGATAAGATACGATACGATAAGTAAAATAAAACAAAATTGACCAAGATAAGATAAGTTGCGATATAAAAGGTCAGAAAAAGTAAGATAAGATAATGTAAAAAAGAGAAAGTAAGATAAATAAGATATGGTAAGATGAGATAAAATAGAATTAGATAAGTAAAATAACATCATATTATATGAGATAAGATAAGATAAGATAAGAGAAGACAAGATACGATAACATAAGATAAGATAAAGTAAGACAAAATAAGATAAGATTAGATAAGATAAGACTAGATAAGATATGACTAGATGTCATTAGAAAAGATAAGATAATTTAAGATAAGATAATACAAGTAAAATAAAATAAATAAAATAAGATAAAGTAAGACAAAATAAGATAAGATAACACTAGATAATATAAAATAAGATAAGATAAGATATATAATATGTGATAGGATAAGATAATAGAATAGGATAATATAACAGAAAAGATAAGATAATAGAAAAGATAAGATAAAATGAGATATGGCAGGTTAAGATCAGATAACATAATTTTTTTTTATTAACAAAATATTCATAACAAAACTCGCTTTTCTTTTAATATTTTCACATTTTTTCCAAATCTAACCCCATGACTTTGAGGTCGTCATTTCAGGCAACTTTTACTTCCCCAATGTGACCTGCAACCTTAAAAAAATATTTAAGAAAAATGATATTTTGGCACCTTCAAAGACGGCTCAATAAAGTGGTGCAATGTACATGCCAAAGGGCTCGAAATGATTGAGGTCCTTTCATATTTCAATTTATATAAAAAATTTTTGTATAAAATATGATCGAAATTTCTTATTCGTTTAAAAGATCAGTTGATGGCATCAGGAGTGGTTTTTCTATTTGGATACTCTCGATGTTCATTTAAAAATCAAGTTTTTTTATTTGTTGTTGTCAATTATTGATATCTATTTCTCCAAGTGTATCTGCCGTCTGATGCACTCGTATTAGTTACTGATATTCTGTTGCATGCATTTGTTCAGATAATTTTGTTTCTGCAAATTTTAAATACTCGTTTGAATGCGTATTTCAATTTTAGCATGAATTGGCTTTGGGTGAGTTTGTTTCTATAATTCTACACACTCTTTACCTGCAATACAACAACAATAACAACAACAACAACAACAACAACAACATCAGTCCACATTGAAGGGTAAATTTATTATTATTTATTTTGTAATATTGGCCCTAATGCAATTCCAGTATTATTCATGTAAGAGTTGTTAGAGACCACTTTCACACACCTGCACTTTGCACGGATGCGTTTCGTAAATATTCGAGTGCAAGTCTTTTTATTTCATAATTCCATCAAGCAGTTGAAGAGATAAACCTTTACAGGAATTTAATTCTAAAACGGGCTTGTAACTCTTTATTTTACAAATAGATAGAGATACACCTGCAGCAGATTTAGTTGCACTGCACTGAATACCTTTTGGGTTACTCAGGATGGGTGAAGTGGCCAGTGGCTCAAGAGCGAAGATCTGTTAATACGGATTGTGGGGATATTTCAAAGGATTTCTCAAACGAGAAGTATTTTCAAAAATATATTGAAGCCAAATTATTATAATTTTTTTTAAATAACGGTACTATAATCAATGTTGCCAAGAGCTACAGAAAATATAAACGAAATCGGTTTTTGGGAAAAGTGGCGAAAGGCATTTCGAGCAGGATGACGCAATAAAACAATTTTAGTTTCGAAGAGGCTTAACTGTCAGTGTTTTTAATAAATATTTCACAACCGTCGTAAATATCGAAAAAGATAGTAACGGGTTAATTGCATGCCGATGCATGCATGCAAGTGTGTATATTGACAATAACATCGAATTAATGTTACAACAAACATGTTTTAAATTATATTGACTGGATATTGGGACTTTTTTCATATCGGACTTTGCGTTTTTAAATAACAAAAGAAAATAAAAAATTACTTTCCCAAATTCTCTTAGAAGAGAACCGATCGATTGACCCTTGACAAGAATTTTTTGGGAAGTTTTGTTCATGAAACGTATGGAACCCAAATTTATTCCGAAAATAGGTAAATAAACGTCACATGAGAATTGCTCAAGAATTATAAAAAGGCCGTTTTCAGCAAATTTGGTTCGCTGAGAATTTTTCCTCTTCCCAAGATCAAAGAGGCATGTAAAAGGAGATCGTTTCACAAAGATTGAGAAGAGAACAATCAAATCGTCCAAAGAGCTCAAGGACAAATAAAAAAATAAAAAATTCGCAGCTGCAAATATATCATATTGAAGGGGGGCTATTTTGAAAGTGGGCAAAACAGGGATCGATGAATAAATAAATATATTCTGAGAAAAATGAAATGCGCACAGAAACTGATTACACCCCCTAAGCGATTAATCGAATTTATTGGAAATTTTAAGAAAAAGGAATCTGCACCATTAAAATTAAATTGTAGTGATAGATAAGCCAATTTAAGAATTTACAATTTAGATCACTTTTTAAACTAACCTCGCATAAAGAAATTTCTTTTTGTTATAATTTTGCGAAAAGGGAATCTGCACTATTAAAATTAAATTGCAGCGATAAATATGCTAATTTAAGAATATACAATTTAGATCACTTTTCAAGCTAGCCTCGCATAAAGAAATTTCTTTTTGTTACAATTTTGCGAAAAGGGAATCTGCACTATTAAAATTAAATTGCAGCGATAAATATGCTAATTTAAGAATATACAATTTAGATCACTTTTTAAGCTAACTTCGTATAACGAAATTCTTTTTGTTAAAATTTTGCGAAACAGGAATCTGCACCATTAAAATTAAATCGAAGTGATAAATACGTCATTTTCTAAACATACAAATTTAAAATTTATATAGGGTACTTTTTCAACTGACCTCGTAACTATTTTTATTACTATTAAAAATATTTTTTCATTTTATTTATTTATTAATTATTATTATGATTATTATTATTATTATTTTTTTTTTTTTTGTTACATGATCAAGTCTGCTCACTTGCCAAAGATCATAAAAGGAATTTGAAGAAATTATTAAATCTCGATGAGTACTTTTTTGTATTTTTAGTGCGAAAAATGTATCAGCACCACTAAAATTAAATTGGGGAGTTAAAACACCAATTTTGAAATATACAAATTTGAAAATAATTTAGATAAATTTTTAAACTGATCTCGTAAATTAAATTTTTTTTAATTTCTTTAAATTTTTGTTTTTGTAAATCTTATCAAATCTGCTCATTTGTCAAGGATGTCAGAATGTATTGAAATAACACACTTTATAAAGAAATTATTAAATCCCGACAGGTACTTTTTTGGATTTTTAATGCTGAATTTTTAATTCGCTTCCAGAGTTCATAACTATTTTAGCAAATATTTCTAGACCATATTATCTTCATTTATATCTATAAAAACATGTACGTACATACATTTTGCAGCCATAGAAATTTCGTATTTATTTTTTCATTTATTTACATTTTTTTTCTCTCATTAAAATTCAGTTACAAAATATTTTTGCCGCAAACTGCTCTGCCGTTATGAAAATGTGTAATTGATTGACATTCTTTTCGCTTTTGTTTTCTAATTAAATTAATAAAATAAATGCAAATTCAAAAATGTCGGTCGTGTATTAAAGTGTGAAATTTGTTTGGTAATTACCAGCATTTACAGCATCATCGTTATTCTTTATAATGGTCGTTATAACAAACAACACGATTATTATCAATTAGTGTTAACATTTTTAAATGGTTGTTTGCAGTGTAAACATTTTACTGTTACAATAACAAATAAACTCACACAATTACGGAGGGTGGTATAAAAAAGTGTTGAGTAAAGTTTGTAAAATAAGTGTATGTAAGAATGAATTCCAGGGCATATAAAGCATTTTATTGAAGCAATTTAAAATTGTATGGGAAAAATTTAATTGTTATCATAATATTGGGAACATATTTTGTAAAATTCCCTAATGGGAAATTTTTATTTTTAGCTTTTCAGCATGCTTCTTAATATATTTAAGCATTTTTTCACAACTTGTAAACTTCCTGATTTCGACAAAATATCCCATGAAAATGATATAAGTTTTCGTAAAATTCCACTTTGGGAAATTTTTATTTTTAGCTTTTTAGCATACTTCTCATCAGGTTTAAGCATTTTTACACAACATGTAAACTTCCCTGATTTGGGCAAAAGATCCTTCAAAAATCGTATAAGTTTTCGTAAAATTTCTTTTGGGAAATTTTCATTTTTAGCTTCTTAGTATGCTTCACATCATACTGAAGCATTTTTTCACAACATATAAGCTTATAATACAAGTTTTTGTGAAATTTCCTTTTGGGAAGTTTTTCTTTTTAAGCTCACGCTGATATATTTTGTAGTTTTAAAGCTAAATTCTTTCACATATTGTAAATTTCCCTTATTTCGAAAAAACTCCTTTTAAATTCAAACTACTTTTCGTAAAGTTCCCTTTTAGGAATTTTAGGTTAGGCTTTTATAGCCTAACCTAGAGCAAACTTCTCACCACATTTAGGAATTATTTAAGGGATTGTTCATTTCCCTTATATATATATAAAAAAATATCCTTCGATAACGAAATTAGTTTTCAATCAAATGCTTTAAAAATCAATACAAATTACATCATGTGATAGTTTATATAACTATTAATTTTAAGGAAATTTTATTTTTAAGTATAAAGAAAAATTTCTCAATTTGTAAAATGTCTTTAGAAATAAAACAGTTTTCCAATAAATGTTTAAAAAGTCAATAAAATATGCAATATATTTATTTCAGGTTGCAAGCTTAAAAGAATTTCCCTTTCAAGGATATTTTATATTTAGAAACGTATTTAAAATGTTTCCTGATTTTCATATATTTATGAGTGGTATTTTTCATGGCGAAAAATTTTGAAGGCAAATATTTGGTATATGAAATTTCCCTAACTCAAATAAACCCTTTAAAAATATTGCTTTTTATTGGAATATTTAGAAATTAAATATATAAAATAAACAAATCTTCAGGTTGTGATTTAAAAGAAGTATATCTTCTAGGGAAATTAGATTTTTTCCCCGTCCTTTTTTGTTTTCTGATTTCCATGCATACAGGAATAACATATTTTACATTTAATAGCTTTTAATTGAAATAGGTGTATTCACAACCTTAAAAAATAAAATTTCCCTAAAAGAAACTCTTTTGAAAATAAAAATTTTTTTAAATAAAGTGTTTTAATATTTAACACAAATTATAAATAATACATTTTCTTAAGATTTGAATGAAAATAAATTTCCTTTTAGGGAAGTTTTAATGGTTATGATATTTTGTATTGTCTTTGGTTTGCATACTTATAGGAGTTGTTTCTTTTTCTTTCCTAAGAATTTTTGACGCATTTAAATATTTCTAAAATTTCTAAAATTAAAAAAATCCCTTATTTAGAAATAAAATCGTTTGAAAAAATTACTAATAATTTTGAATGGTATTTTTCATTTGTGGCAATTTTTAAGGCAAATAAATTATTGTTTAATCTCCGAAAAGTTCTTCGTCAGATAATTTTTTCATAAGTTAACCCAACCTACTATAATATAACCTTGAGTTTGGGATGAAAAAATTTCCCTTTTAGGGAAATTTTATTTTTTGTTTAGCATATTTTTCAATGTTTTTTGATTTATTTTTTGTGCAAACGAACTTAAATAACAACAGAGATTTCCAAAATTTAATACTGCCTACAAATTCCCTAAAAAGTCCCTTTAACTAATAATAACCCTATATATTTGAGTTAAATATTTAAAAATCACACATCTCACGACTTCCTTTTAATTTTTTTCACGTCAATGAATTCTACGACATGCGATAAGATTCAGTTTTAAGTTTAAATAGGAACATGTGATGGCACATTGACGGTTAACTACCCTCGATGTTTATTTACAACATAAATTTTTTTTATTGAAAAAAAAAACTGCAGTATTTAAAGCATTCAGCAGCAATAAAACATAATATATATAAAAAATTCATTTTAATTTGATAAATAGAACGCGATAATGACACACAAAATATATTCGTGTACTTTCCCTTACCCCTCGCCGTCACGCTTCAACATTTATTTGCTTAATTATTTCCTTTATCCTCTTCTGCGAAATGACTGACTAAAACTTTATAAATATTTTCGTCTGTTCAAATCTTCATGTCATGTTGTCAGTAATTCTGTCAATTTCTAAACGAATTTAATCACAACAATTTCATGAAGCATCACAAATATTTTTGTTTGTCTTTTTGTTTGTTCTATTTACAATTTTATTTTCATTGACTTTAATTAAAATTTTGTAATTGAAAGAGAGAAAAAGGGATTCATAATTATTAAAAGCAATAAGAAATGTTTGCTCAGCTAAATGGACGTACAACTGAGTGAACGAGTGAATGACTGAAAGAGTTGATTAAATAAATTTGTTTTTTTCTTTCAACAGTTTGACGATGGAAATTTTATTATCCAAATGCTTTGAATGAAATTGTTTGGAAAATTTAATATTTATTGGACGTGTGAATTAAAATTCATAGGAAAAGCTAGTCCTTGGCAGCCTTTAAAGAGTTAAAGCGAGACTCTCATAAACAATTAATTATTTAATATTTAAAAAAATCAAAATGACACCACTATATCTGTTCCGGAAGTGTCATGAACTATTAAAAAAACTACCCGATTATTAAATAGACTTTTCATGACGTACTAAAAGCTGAGGTGAAAATGAACAACTGCCTTCGAGTGTACTTTATTGCATGACTCTTTGCCAAAAAAAAAAAAAAAGAAAAAAGCCCCCGCATCTCTAAGGAAACATAATGAAATTCCATCAAAAGTGACACATTTTTGTTTCCTGCTCACTCTTTTGTTGCAGTTAGTTGCAACGGAAGTACGGGTAGTAATACAACATGTCAACATGGACATTTAAAACATGTTGAGACATGTCATAACATGTGTTAGTTCAACTTGGCTGAGCACTCATAATAACAGTAGTTTTTTCAAATAATTAATTCAACTACCAACAAGCAAAGATAAAAAATAAAACTTAAAACAAACAAAAAACACAAATTAAAATATTTTAGGGTTACATATTAAAAATAAATATTATATAAAAGGATCAAAATCTTTAGTTGCAGGATTGACACTAATTTTAAGATCAGTCTTGATAAATTTGAATGCCGTAATGAAAACCATCAACGCACAATGCACAGGAAGCGCTAACAATTCCTCTCTTCCAACTGACTCATGATGTGCCAAAAACTGATACTTAAGGGAAATTTTTATAAATATTTCCATGGAAGGAGTTTTACATTTTTCAAGAGAGCATCATTTTCATACGATATTTTATAAGAATTTTGATAAAAAACTTAAAATTTCCCCTAAGTAAAATAATTTCCCTTAAGGGAAATTTTTAATATTAGTTTAATCTAAGATATTTATATAGTCTTTATTAAACATAAACATTATAAATCAAAAAGAAGCATAATTTTATGGATTTATAAAAAAAATCCCCTGAGAAAAATATCATATCAAAAGCATTTTTTATTGCTTTTCCCCAAAAATTACTAGAGAAATTTCATGATAGTAATAAAAAAACTTTTCTTTTGGTATTCGTCACATAAAGAGAGATACTTGAAAGACAAAACCAACTTTTTTTTAAAAATCCTTTTTGGGGGAAATTTTACTTTTAAAGGTTTCTACCTAATTGTTTGATATTTATAATTCATATAAGTCATTTCTAATAATTTCCAACAATAATTTCCCTAAAATTTCTTAAATTTATTTGGGATATTTCCAGAAATTTACCTTTCAAATGCAGTTATTTTTCCATTGTGAATTAAGCTAAACCCAAACTATTAGAAATATGAAAATTTCTTTTAAATGGAAATAATTTTCCTTGTGGGGAAATTCTGACTTTTCTTTGTAGTTAAGGTATTTGCATGGTATTTGTTATATATAAACTTCACAGGATGAAAATAAGCATAAACTTCTTGATTTCTAATAAAAACCTTTAGTAAAATATCATTCTAGATGCATTTTTCGTGTTTTTCTCTCAAAATTATTAAAGAAATTTCCGGACAGTGTTGAATTCGCAATAAAAATTTTTATAAAAAAGTCCTTTAGAGTATTTTCTTATTCGTTAGATAAGGAAATTTTAACTGAATTTTCAAGAGAGGCAAAAAATATTTAAAGAAAAAATTTCCCTTTTGCGGGAAATTTTTTTTTGGTATTTCTTTTCAATTGTTTGCTTTTTTCAATGCATTTAAATAATTTCTAATAATTTCCAGCAAAATTTATTTCAGATTTTATTACGAATTTATGTTCCTGGAAAATGTTACTAATCAAGCCATAGTGCAGAGTACAAGCAGATCCCCAAATAGAAATCCGTATCTGCAGAAGTGTTTGGTGTAGAACTGCAACTGCATTTATTGGCGTGTCTCTGGATGTTTGCTATTCTATGAGAGCGAGTTGTTTTCTATTTATTATTTCAAGTGTCAGTGGGAGTGGGAGCGTGAATGTGTGTGTTCATATAGAAAGAGATAAATGAGTGGATGTGTTGTAAAAAGTGTGTGTAAAGCATCTGTTTGTTAAATTCATTCTAAAGCAAAAGAAATAAATAAAATGACAAATTCTAACATCAGTCGTAGTGACACATTTCTTGGCTGGTTTTCTGTCTTCCACTCTTCGCTTCGTTTTGGTTTTTTTTTTTGCTTTTTTTTGTTTTGTTGGTTCCACTCCACTTTATTTTTAAACAATTGCAGCAAAGCTGTTGCAGTTGTTATTGTTTTGTGTTGTTTGAAATGTCAAGAAAACAAAGTGATTTTGAAATGTACAACTGCTACACATAAAGAGAAAAGCAACAACAACTTGTACGATATTCATGTACGTCACTCCTTTTTGTATTTTAGCGGCAACACCACCAGCAAGACAGTTACAGCAGCTGCAACATTTTGTTGTGTTTCGCCGATGTTCTTGTTTTCTTGTTGCGATTATAAATGAGTAGCTTGAAAACAACAGCAGCAACAACAACAAAAATTGGTTTCAATTCAAAAGCGGGACACTGTGATGGTTGAAGGTGGTATAAGTTTTATGTTCTTAAATTAATTTCAGCTAATTTTGGCATTGAAGTGTCTACTTTTTATTCCTTTTCCTTTAAAAAGATGTTCTTTTAATTACCCATGTTTGTTAGATTAAAATGTCGGCCAATTCGTTAACAGTGTTTGTGTCCTTATGAGAGCCGAGTAGCGCTGGTCTTTTATTTTGCGATGAATTTTTGATTAATAAAATATTTTGTGCTTTAACTTCTTATATGTTTGCGTATCAAAATTTCCCTGAGAGGTCATAATTCCATTTTTGGAGAGTTTATAATTGCATCTGAGCAATTTATAAAATTTTTATTATACATAAACATTTTAGAATGAAAACAAGCAAAATTTTGTTTAATTTCGAAAATATCCTCAGAGAAAAACATCACATTCGTATTGTTTTTCTGTAGCAACTATTGCAAAAATCCCGAATACGTGAAATAAACTTGTATGAAAAAATCCTTCAGGGGAATATATTATTTTTAAGTATTTTTAGAAATTGTTTTGCTATTCCTAAGATAAGAAACTTTTATATGGAATTACTTGAAAGACAAAACGTACAATTTTAAAAAAGAAAAATTTCCTTTGGGGAGAAGTTTTAGTTGACAGCCTCTGTTTTAACTTATATAATATTTAAAATGTATTGAAATCTTTTCTAAAATATTTCCCTTTTGAGAGAAATATTATTTTTGAGCATCTCTTTTGAATTGTTTGATATTTACAATGTTTATGAGTAATTTCTAAAAAATTTCCCTTTTTAGGGAAATATTATTTTTTAGCATACTATTTAAAATATTTCATATCCACAATGTTTTTAAGTCATTTAAGAACAAATTCCGTTTTAAGGAAAATACTATTTTTGCGCATCTCTTTTGAATTGTTTGATATTTACAATGTTTTTAAAAAATTTCCCCTTTTATGGAAATATCATTTTTGAGAATCTCTTTTGAATTGTTTATATTTACAATATTTGTGTCATTTCTAAAAAATTTCCCTTTTGAAGAAAATATCACTTTTGAGCATCTTATTTAAATTACTTGATATTTGCAATGTTTGTGAGTCATTTCTAAAAAATTTCCCTTTAAAGGGAAATATTATTTTTGAGCATCCTATTTATTTCATATTTACAATGTTTTTAAGTCATTTAAGAAAAAATTCCCTTTTGAGGGAAATATCATTTTTAAGCCTCTCTTTTGAATTGTTTGATATTTAGAATGTTTCTAAAATATTTCCCTTTTTATGGAAATATAATTTTTGAGTATCTCTTTTGAATTGTTTATATTTACAATGTTTGTGAGTTATCTCTAAGAAATTTCCCTAATGAGGGAAATATTATTTTTGAACTTGTCATTCAAATTGCTTAATATTTACAATGTTTTTAAGCCAAAATTAAAAAAAAATCCCTAACTGAAACGAATAGCATTTTGTTTCACATATTTTTCAGATTTAATTTAAGAAAAAAATTATTTTTGGTGAAACGAACGTAAATTTTAATTATAGAAATTATTTGTAAAACATGCACGATGGTCTCGTTGAATATTAAAAAAAAATTTTTTAAAATCCGGTACAGAAATGACCAGGATATTAAATTTTAGTAAGTGAAATTATACTCACACACATTTGATGACTGATGACCTCGTACAATTGCTTTAAAACAGCCAGAATTTCCCACAAACTCATTCATCTACATTTTTCATACGATTCCGTATTAAAGTCTTCCCATTCCGTGTAGAGTGAAATAATTTTTGTTATCTTAAGAACTCCTCGTGTTTTTACATCCACTTTTTAATTTGCTTTAGTACAGCCAAAAAAAAATTATTATCTTCAAAGTCATATTTTAAGTTGAGTTTGATTTTTTTCTCGTTCTTCTTTCTTTCTGCTTTTCTCCAGCAAATGTTTTTCTTGCCAAACATTTTATTTTGCAGATAATTTCAGTTTATTAAAAAAAAGAGACGAGAAGAAAAAAAGACCAGAACAAACCGAAACAAACGTGGGGTTTTGTTATATTTTTCCCAGCGATACCACAATCATAATAAATTTTTCATTTGTTTTACAAGCACATTTCATTTTATATTTTCCTTTTTTTTTTATTTCGGTGCAGCGGCGTTTGTTGTTGTAAATAGTTCTGGCTAAAATAGTTATCACACATACAATTTTTATGAGGTGCTAAAGGAAGACTATAGAAAAAATTTCAAAAATGTATGCAACAACAACAAAAAAAAGAATAAAGCGAAAATAATAATAAAAACTGCAAACAGATAAAGTGATTCAAAACCGCTGTTAAAAGTTCAAATAAACTTTATGGCACAAAGCATACTTTTGGGGGTAGGCAGCATAAAAAAGTAACATGAAATTTTATGAAATAAAACAAAACAAGCAACCAAATATACACACAAATTTATTGAGTTTTTATTAAGAGAAAAAAAATAAATAAAAAAGTTGCAGAATTACGGCGGTTAAAATTATTCAACCCTAAGCGCCTATATGTAGGCACCACTTTCTGAAAAGTCTTGGCATAAATGAAAATTTGTAAAAAAAAAAGCTTTAGAATGTAGTTTCTTAAGTAGTAACAAAATTATTATGCTTTTAATTAAGAACAAGGTGAATTTTCCAATGTTTGGCTTTGGTCACAGGAATTCCCGTTCCCTTTTAAGGACCCTCGTTTGTTATCCTACGTTATACAAATGTTTTCTTTTATACTCCAAGTATAAGAAAATTTAGTTATAAAACTAAAAAAGCCAGAAAAGTGGGTAGAGCCACGCCCACTGCCAGTATGTATTATTTTTAAATTATTTCTTCCCAAGCGTTTCTTGGGACAGATTGCACACACACACACACTAGTATTTACAGCTATACAAATCTCCTAGTTTGAAAAGTGGGCAGTAACACGCCCACTACCATTTATTATCCATAGTCAAGATGTGTCTCTGTTGTACATGTGATTAAACGATGTTTAATCACATGTTGTTGTACTTCCGCAGACGATATAAGTCCCACAACAGTGGAACGGACTTTGTTGTTGGCTGGTAAAAAAAATTTACTACTTTTATGATAAAATTTCTAAATATAAGTTCACATTTTGTATACCTGCATAAAGAAGCCTTTCAAACCATATCAATTTCAGCAATATTGCACAATGATAAAATATTTAAAAGTGTACCACAAATTTGTATATAAGAAGTGTACCTGTACATAAAATATATATGTAAAACATTTCTGCACAAAAATACCTCTCAAATCGTATATATTCCGTTGGTATTAATAAGCGCTCACACAACTGAAAGTGTACCACAAAAATATATTTGATGTTTTAACAAAGAAAACTTTGTCAGCTACTGATCCTTGACTGGCTTTAATAAAATATATCACACCAGTTACAGCTCTTGAAAAATTTTGCTTAATAAAAGCGAAATTAGACTGGACCACGCCCCTATTCTCCCATAGCCCAAGACATAGTCCCAAATATATCCAGACCAAAACAATTTAATAATTTCGCTCTTTTTCAAGAGCCACAAAAGTACATAATTTTAGTCTTTATTTTAAGGCGAAAACTTTAGTTTTTATAAAACGCACCTCAAACCACCACCCTCTTTTGTTCACTCATCCAACCGTGCAGAGCAAAACAAAACAAAACATCGCAGTGGTAACAAATTATTCAAATTACTTCTACATGCCGCGAGGCTTAACATTTAACAGTTACGGGAATTTTTCATATAAACGGTGTATGAGTGAGTGTTGTAAGAGTGTGCGATACGTGTGTATGTGTTGTTGCGAGTATGTAAATAAAGAGTTTTCTTTATAATTAAACAAACTGCCACTAATTGCGCTGGCAAAAAAAAAGCGTATCGTGCAAAATAAGAAAAAAAAGAAAAAAAGACGTGGTTATGCAGAAGCAGCGTTTAGCAGAAAACAAATTTCTTAATTATACGCCAAAAGGAAAGAAGTTTGTTATGCTTTAAAATAAACAAGAAGAAGAGGAAAAAGAAACCAGGCAGCAGACAAAAGATGTTGAAAATTTGCAGAACTTCTTAAATTCAAAACAATTGACTCAAATGACGGCGACTCAACACAAGACAATTCATTTTTCCCTGGAGTTTGATTTTTCCTTTTTTTTGGGTTTTTTTTATTTTTCAATGAAGAATAAAAATTATAAATTAAGTCTTGACATTTTTTTTATTGTACTAAAAAAAAAGCAACAAAACTCGTTTGAAAAAAGCCGAAAGCTCTTAAATAAATCCTATAAAACGTTGATCAGGATATAAAAATATAAAGTCGCACAGTGGGAAATTTGGGCAAAATTCAAAACAGTTGTGCAGTTTCTAAGTGGGAGATTTAATTGAAATATATAAAAATATAAGAAAAGATATAAAAATATAAAGTCGTACAGTGGGAAATTTGCGGAAAATTCAAAACAGTTGTGCAGTTGCTAAATGGGAGATTCGATTAAAATATAATTTCGTGTTGATAACAAATTCTCGCCGATATATCAATACAATTTCTATACGGATTTCGATCGATATTGAGGGATGAAATCGTCATTAAATTTTTGTAAAAATACGCATTAGTACAGTGGGGAATTTGGGTATAAATATTACAACACATGTGTAGTTTCTAAATAATTAATCTGATTGCAATTCAACAGCGACTGAAATTTCAACGAAATTTTTATAAAAATATGCTGTCGCACAGTGGGTAGTTTGGGTGAAAAATAGCAACACTTGTGTAGTTTCTAAAAAATCAGTACGATTACAATTCAATAACGATCAAAATATCAGGAAAATTTTTACACAGATTTCGATCGATAACGATGGCCGAAATTTTAATTCAAGTATTATAAAAATACACAGCCGCACAGTGGGGAATTCGGAGAAAAAATTGAACCGATTGTGCAGTTTCTAAATAATTTTCCGATTGCAGTTCAATAGCGAACGAAATCTCAATATGAGTTTTAAACAGATTTCGATCAACAACGATGGCCAAACTTTTAATTCAATTATTATAAAAATATGCAGTCGCACAGTGGGGAATTCGGGGAAGATTGGAAACAGTTGTACAGTTTCTAAATGGGAGATTCGATTGCCATTCCAAATTATCGCCGATATTTCAATACAATTTTGATTTTGATCGATATTGAATCACAATTAAATTTTTATAATAATACGCAGTCGTACAGTGGGGAATTCGGGGTAAAAATTACAACACTTGTGTAGTTTCTAAATAATTTTCCGATTGCAATTCAATAGCGACCGATATTTCAATTATTATAAACATAAGCAGTCGCACAGTGGGCAAGTTGATGAAAAAATTTAGCATATACAGTTTCTAAATATTTATATATATTTTAATTTCAAAATTTAAATTATATATCTTGGGCAGAGTCACAATACTCCTTCGAGGGTCACTTGGACATAATAAAAAATTTAAGCCCGTGTTAAGACTCAAGACTTAGATTTTTCTATCCAACAGCTTTGTGTGATTATAAACCTCCGCTGTTAGTTTGTGAGAAATTCAACTTAAAGAGTTTATCCCATCTATATTTTTCACTTGCTCTTGCTCTTGCTCCACTGTATTACCAATAGGAAAGTCAGATCTTATGCGCTCGCGAAATCTCTTTTCTAACGCTTCTGTTTTACATGATCCCAAGCGTTTCAAAATACACTGAATTCTTTTAGAAATATTAGGTTCGTTCGATAGTTTGCAATTTTTACTCTGTCCGTAGTCCTAAAGTGCTGTTAAATATTAAAAAAAAACATCTGCCAAACTATATTAAAAATGCAGGGAAAATATGGAAAAGTACCGATTTTGGGATTTTTTTCAAATTTCTTTGGGAATCTCAGGGAGCTCAAAAGAAACCCCATTTTTTTGCTTTCGCAATTGAATCAGAACTTTAAACTAAAGATGTTGAATCAAAATTTGTAGCATATTTTTAGGCACTTTTTATTAACTTCACTCTTCTTTTCATGATGCTTCCATTCGTATACTTAATATTATCAATGATGTTGCTCATACGTCACGTTTTATTGATACAAAGTTGTTGTTGGTTCATGTTCTTATCTCCTCATAATGTGTGAGTATTTTTACACTTTTTCGAAGCGCATTAAATTAAAAAATAAGTTCAGGAAAATAAAAAATACGATCTTTTAAAATCAAAAACAAAGTTAAAAATAAATTTTAAGAAATTTTAAAATAGTAATGAAATAAAATGCAAGTATAAGCGTGGGCGCTTTGTGCCCTATTTTTCGCATATCGACCGCCCGATGCTTTTTTGTGTCAGAACTAGGAAAATTGATTATGGGAAGGAGAAGAGACGGAAGGATCCTTGTGAGCCTTCCACTTGAACTTTACGAAATTAGGCACTGAAGGAAAGACCACTTAATGAAACAGATGAATTGTTCAGCCAAAGAGGAAATTTACTGGCAATTCAACCTCAAGAGCATGCGCCCTGTGCAAAGAGCGACTGGTTTGCTAGAATAATAAGTTTCCGCCCGCTTATAAATTTTTTATTGAAGAAATAATTTTCATTCCATTCAACTAAACGATAAATAAAAATCCACGATATTTTAGCAGCAAAATTATTTCCATAAATCAATCTTTTCGTAATTTTTGGTGTAAAGTTTTAACAACTTTTAAGACCACCACAAGAACAACAACAAAAGAAAACGAATTAACAAAACATGAAGAAAAACTATCGCAACACATTAAAACTAATTTGAAAAATTGTTTGTTGCACTCCCTGCCATTTGCCATTCTGCTGGCAACACGTTGCATTCATTCTGATTCTGCAAAACATTCACGCCTTTCAAAACAAAAATATTCGCTGAAGTTGTTGCTGTTCTTCTTGCAATTTTCCAAATTTTTTTCTTTTTTTCTTAACAGTTACTTAATGTTCTTTTGTTTACGTCTATTTGCATTCGTTTATGAATTACTACGCCGTATTCGTGTGGCTGCTTTTAAGGCTTTTGTAGGAATTGTTAAGAGGCAGAAGGAGTAAAGGAAAAAAATTTGGGGGAAAAAAATAAGGACGTTGTACTCGTGCCCAGGCAAATCGTTACTGGCTGGCGTGCAAGACGACTGTTGCTCTCCTTTTAATTGTGCTGACTGCTGAAAGGAAAGTTTAACTCGAGAATTTAATGAAATATGTGAAAAGTAGTCATAATTTTGTTGAAAAATTGCTGGAGGATGTATTTAAATCATTTTAATAATTTTATACTTTTTTCATTCCATTTATTTTTTTTGTTTTTTATTTTTTTGTAAAGGAGTGGCGTAAAAAAATGATTTTTGTATAGTGCTGCTGCTGCCGCTGCTGCTGCTACAAAAACAAAATGTTCTTTTAGTTTTTAATAGTGGCACTCGTAATTAAAATCCTTTATAATGATGAAAAATTAAACTTGAAGGAGTCATTCAGAAAGTTGAAAGTGCAAAACTCAAATTGCAAGTGATTTATGAGCATTTTAATGGTTAAAGCAACAGCGGGGGGGAGAGAGAGAGAGAGAAAGACTGAGAGGCTGAGAGAACCACTTACGGTTGCTTTACATGAAAAAATGTGCGAAAAAACAGTGCATTCTTTCAGGCTGCTATCAAACAAGTGAAAGCAGCATCGTAAAGATGTTGCATAAATACTTGTATTATGTTTGGGAAAGTACAAAAGAGAATATTTAATTTTAAATATCTCGATTTGATTTTCGCCAATTACACTGGGCTACAAATGTTTAGTTTTCTTTTTCAACGAGCCTTTCTTTACAGATTAACGAACAAAAAAGGGAAATTGTGCGATAAATTATCTCTGTTAATTATATTGTACGAAAAAAAGCTCCTCGCAGTCGCCATGAAACTTTAAATTAAAAAAGTTGTTTATGCCTGCTGCCACAAGTTTTGAAGAAACCCTGTCTGTTGGGTAACATTAAAAATGTTTTAGCAATTTCCATTTCCACAAAACAATCAAACAAATTCTTTTTAACAAAAAAATATTTTTCTCTTAAAATCTAAATACCGATAAAAACAAGGCCTGCAACAATATTTGGCCACTAGCATTGAAATTAGTAAAAACTGAAAATTTAATGCGGAACAGAAAACATTTGTTGCGTGAACGAATTGTAGTCATGAAGTCCTGCAGAGAAATGAAACAAAATTATACTGCAAAGAATAATTTGTTTTTATTATAAATTTTGTGAAGTCTTTTGAGAAGAAAAAATTTTTAATATAAAAAAACTAAATAGGGAATTTGGCAGCTCTGAACTTGAGCCGGAATCATAATTCTCAATTACGGTTGTTACAACGTCCTCTTAAAAATACAATTTAATATTTTTTGTTACGCGGCAGTAACGAGTATTTTTAGGCTTCTGTTTTCATTGAATTTAAAAAAAATACATTATTTTTTTCCTCCTAAAACTATGCCATACAATTTACTAAATGCATTTCTTATTTGTGGTATAAAACTTCACTTAAAATCTTAAGTAAATTCATGCATCCTTTTTAGCTTATCCCCCAGTGCGAATTAGCGCTGAGTTGCCATAATGAAACAACAATTTATCCGGGAGATAAAACTCTACCTTTAACTAACATCAAGTTTTAACGTTTAAAGCTCAAAATATATTCATAATCAAAAAATTTAATGTTTAATATTAAAAAAATAACAACATTTAATTCTTTAAGTTTTTCAATTAAATTTTTCCTTGCACCGTTCACAGTGCTGGAACTGTAGAAAGGAGGAGGGGTAATAGTGGCACGTTAGATGACGAGTGTAAAAAAAAATTTATAGTTGAAAAGTGACTTTAGTTAATTATTCTGGTTTATTATTCTGCCACTATGTATATTTGTATAATAAAAAAATATATTTTCAATGGTAATTATTTTAACGAACATTTTATATTGTTATGTTAAATTGGAATAATATTCATGGGCTAATTGTTCGAAATTAATTTGAAATCTCAGAAACACATGATGTCTAATTCAATTTATTAATGTTATACTGGCAACACTGCATCTACTCATTGTCGCCAACCAAACTAAAAATTAGTTTAATTTGACTACAGCCACAAAAATAGCATGGACAACAACCAGCAGCCGTGTTGCCTGCAGCTGTAAAAATAATCATTCTTTTAAACGCACATGTATTCTATTTTTGACAAGTTGTAGTCTGTAGTCTGTTGTCGTTATTGTGTTTAATGCCTAAATTTTTAAAAAGCATAAAGCTTAATTTTCAAAGAGCTTAAAGCACTTTTTTGGAAATTATTTTAGTTAAATTTTCTTAAAAAGTGTGTTTTTTATTTACCAGTTTAATGTGCTTCGAAAGGGTGTAAAATTATTTGCACATTATGAGAAGATAAGAACATGCACCATAACAACAACCTTGTGACGTAGGAGTATTATTAACAATAATATCAAGTATACGCCTGGTAGCACAAAGCAAAAGTGGAGACAAAAGCAAACAAGTGAAGCCAATAAATATCTTATAAAAAAAGGAAATTGTTTTATTAAATTGAATTTTCATAAGCCAGTGTTCGTTAGAAGTCGTAAATAATCAATTTAATTAATCAATTAATCAACATCATGTCAATTTTCAACTGACACTGGCACAGGAACTTAAATTTTCGTTATTTCTTTAGTGTAGACACGCGCCAACTGTGTACCGGAACTTACAATATTGAATCACAACAACAATTGCAACAACATGATTATTCGCTCATTGTTTGTTACGTGTGTTGTGTTGTGCCACACACTGGCATTCAAATTAAAGAGAAAAATATTTTTTTTTTCCTAACGAAACTAATTCTCTTTTAGTAGCGCCTTGTTGGCATGTTATTGTTGTAACGGTTGTAACTGTTGCAGCTATTGTTGTCAACAACAACAACAAGAACAACAACAGCAAAAATGAACATGAATTTAATTGCAATAATTATTGGGTGTAACAGAAAGCAAACAAAAATCGAAATCACAACGAAGCATTATTATTTTAACAAGTTTTACATTTATTTGCACACACACACACACACACACACACACTTACATACACAACATAATTGTTGTTGCAAAAACAACAACGACAATGGCAGCAAATTTGCCAGCAACATCAATACCAAAATACACAAAACAGGCAACAATTTCCAGCACAGGCAAGTAAACATTTTTGCTACTTTTCACTTTAACAACATCCTTAACAGCAGGCAGACAACGAGAGAGAGAGAGAGAGAGAGAGACAAAGAGGAGCAGCATTTAAAACTGCAACACGTTTTGCAGTTATCTGAGCAATTTTATTTATTTTTTTTTATTTTTATTTGTTTTCGTTCAAGTAAAAACGCACAATTTTTTTCTGTTTTTGTATTTTTAAATTTTTTTTAAAACAGAAAATGCGTTGCCAACACAAAAACCAAACACACGCACCCACACCCACACTCTCACACACACACCCACTCGCACCTCTTCGACATCAGTTAGTTCTTTGCTGTGCATGCACATTCATGCATAAAGTGTAGCCCTACATGACACATTCTGTGGAGCATGTCGGCTTTTGTTGCAAAAAGAAAGAAAAAATATTAATTCAAAATTATATTTTATGAAAATTTCCATATCTAAATCCGAAGCGAGTAAATTCTGCAATTTACGACAATTATTTGTTTTGGAATGTGGAAAAATGTGAAAAGGGAATTTTTGCCGGAAGGGTTGAGCAAATTCACTGCGTGTAATTGGAATAATTTAAAATAGTTTTTCTAATTCAAGACTGCTGCAGCATTAAATACGGTGCGTAATTTCAAATAAAACACGTTTCGTGCGTATTGTTTTTGCTTTTGTTGTAGCAAAAGTGTTGCTTCAGCTGGCATTAAAAGCAACATAAAGTTGCTGATGGCGCTGGCATGCAGACAAATTCGACTGCAAAGTCACGCGTCGCGCGTCACTGTAATAATTTATTCAAAATATGCAAATAAAATTGTATTAAAAAATCACTTTTGTTAAACAAAAATAAATAGAATAAATTAATTTCAGTTAAAAAAATTTTACTTTTTTACTACAAAAAAAATTTTTTTCTTTAAAATTTCTCTTTTGTAAAAACATTTTCATCGCAAGAAAATTATTTTATTCAAAAATTTAATTTGCTAACGAAAACAATTTTAAAAAATTTGCAAAATTCACAACAACCAGCTAGCTATATATATACGAGGCCTGTTCTATATATTGGAAACTTTTTTCTAAGAGTTGATATTTATTCGTCACTTTTTGCTTTTGTCACTTTTAAAATAATACCCATGAAATATACGAGGTCTGTTCAAAATATTAAGTAAATTTGGTTTTCTCTCAAGATATATATATATTTATTTATCATTAATTTTTATTCTATTATTTATATTTATATTTATTATATATATAAGACCTCTCAGATATACGAGGTCTGTTCAATGTATTACGTAAATTCACATGTTTTTCACCATATTTTTGTGTACTCGTCAATTTCTATTTTTGCCTTTTAATGACGCTCTGTTCACGCATACGAGGTCTGCTCACAATATAAGGTAAATTATTTTTTTTTCAAAATATTTTTATTTACTCAGTTACTATTTTTACCCCTTTAAAATATATAGCCCCTTAGATACTCGAGGTCTGTTCAAAATATACAGTGAATTAAAATTTTTCTCAAACGTGTTTATTTATTAATCAATTTGTATTTAGTCTACCTTTAAAGACATCCTGCTCAGACATACGAGATCTGTTAAAAATATAAGGAAAATTCAATTTTTTCTCCAAATATATTTTTTTTGTTTGTCCACTTAAATTTTGTCCCTTTCAAAGTATGTTGTCCCCTCAGATATACGAGGTTTGTTCATAACATAAGGTGACTAAAAAAATTTTTCACCACATTTATTTATTCGACAATTTCCATTTGGTCGCCTTTTAAAGCCACCCAGCTCAGACATACGAGGTCTGTTAAATATATATGGTGAACTATATATAATTTAAATTTTTTTATTTATTCTTAAATTTCTACTTTTTGTCCTTCAAGGTATGTGGCAACCTCAGCTATACGAGGTGTGTTCAAAACATAAGGTACATCGAATTTTTTCTCACCGTATTTTTTTAGTCGTCAATTTTCTGTTTGTTCTCCTTGAAAACCTCCACTCAGACATACGAGGTCTATGAGAAAATTAAGGTGAAATTGAAAGCAAATCGCTGAAAATTTCGCTTTATTTTTTAATAGAACTTGTACTGCGAACAAATTTGGTCTTCCGCCAATTTTATCCCAGACCAGCGGTGCACATTCAACTCGATTTCGTTTTACACCAGCAGTTGCTGGTCTGGCACATGTTGTCATCTATTTACATAGACGCTCGAGTGTGCCATCATTTGCAATAACGATATTTATTTTTATTTCCCTTGTCTCTCTTCTAATTTCTGTTGCCGTTGCACTGTTGCAATTGATGCCATATCGGTGCATTAATTAAATGCAAGTGAATAAACATGAAGAGCACATTTTGAGTTCTCAAACATGTTTTTAAAATAAGTGAACAACTGGAAGTACGAGTTGTAGTAAAATTGTAAATACACAAGAGAAATGTTTGAAAGAAGTTGGTGTGAATGTGTTGACGATAATAACACCCCAGCAGTTTAACACTCTGCCAGCAAATGCTGTTGCGGATGTGTGCTTATGAATTCATGACACTAGAGAACTAAAAAGACACTGGAGTACAGTGGGTAACAATAAAATTACATTTGGGGTTAATTTCTTAATTTGACTTTTAATTTTATGACTCAAATAATACAAGAAATTTAATTATTTCACATTTCATTTTCCAGCAACTTTGAAATTATATGAAAATAATACCATAGAATGGATTTCGAGTTGTATATCCACCCCTGCACTGTGAGAACGACGTGTTTGAAATCCTTTGCCAAATATGCACACTTCAAAACTTATCGTGTATTTGCACTCACAAATAAAAATGTTCATTCTTATCAAATACAACTGAGCAACAACAACGACAACAACAATGGCAACAACGTTAGCAAACAAACTGTTCAAGTGTTTGTTGGCACGAGGAGTTTGTGTGAGAAAAACATGTTTTTTTTTGTTGTGAGAGAAGAAATATTTTTCAAATTCTGCGGTTGCCTTGTTGTTGCCATTAGATACACACACACACCCGTAAAATCTCCTTGCTGTCTATTACTTTTAGTTAATTGTGTTGCAAAATTGTTTTGAGAGTGTGTGTGTGTGTACAAGTTGTGTTTGTATAAAATTTTAATAAACATAAACTAGTTTTACATGTGCTGTACACGTACATGTTTGTAACAGGTGGTCCATTTAGTGGTTTCAAAACTACCGATCTGGCAAGGCTGTCTATCAGCATACAACAGCTGTTAGTAACATCACTGGCGGATGCAGCTGCGTCAGTTGCCTCTCTCCGCACTCTGAATAAGCGTGTTGAAGGTTTGATGTCCAATTATGACTAAATTTCATAAGTCATACGATTCCTATTAGCCATCTTAGGAGGTAACCCAAACTGACTATAAAATAGGAGAGCGATGCGCTTTCCTAACCGAACGTGAAGTTTTATAATAAAATTCAGTCATCTGCAAGTGTTGTTTGCTTGCAAGTCGATGCATTGAACACGTTTAACAAAAACATGTGTGTGTTGCACGAAAACAGTTGAGCTGCCAAAAACAGTGTTGCCACAAAGAAAGTAGTAAACAGATGATGGTACTACGCCAGCGGACAGTTTTTTGTTAATTATGTGAACGTTGTTGGTAATTGTGCTTGTGCCCAACACTTCAATTGTTGCTATAATTTTTAACAAGAACCGTCTCTTTACACTAACAACAATTCCATTATTTGTTATCCCATTACTTCCACCTTATATTTTTTATACCATAATTTGTACCACTATAATGGCCAGTGCCTCGTTCTCACATCGAAAAACTAAATAATTCTGGTTGTCTTGCTTTTTATTGTAGGGTTATCCATAGAATAATATATTTATTATTATAAAAAAACCAACAAAATTTCAAATGCATTAAGAAGTATATTCTGACTCATCCTGTGTTTCACAGAGCGACGACAATTTTTTCGATGCGAGAAGTTCTCACTTCAGTTACAGAAACGAGGCACCGGTCGCGAGGAATTATAATGACTTGCAAGTTTTGTGAAAATTAAAATTTATGTGTGCTTAAAACCGTAAGAGGGATAACCCTTTGCTGTGCAAATAAAAGTCCTGCTCAATTATTTTAGTAACTGAAGAAAAAATGTTGTCTAATTAACTGATGGAAATCTTAAAAACTAAAACAATTTACAAAATTTTCTCAACAGATTATTTATGGTGCATCTACTCCTGTTTATAGTAGAATGAAAAGTGCAGGCATGTGAAGAAATATGTGTATCTATGTGTGTGTGTGTGTATGTGTTTGGGTGTGTATGCATGAGACAGCAAACAGATGGACCAAAACTGATAAACCTATTGAGGATGAATTAGTCAACATTGAGTGCGGGTGTTTAGGTTCGATATCAAACTTAACGAAAGGATCTTTCAACAGCGACTTCTGAACTTTAACAGTTGATAACGGCCATCTTGTTGAAGCTACAAAAATTGTTGTCATTTAACTGCTGATTCTTATTCAGTTTGTTTGAAAAAATCACCATGGGCTGATGGAGCGTTTAACACCATGCGCAGTTAGAGTTTAAAGAAAGTAAATTAAAAGTTTTTTAACAAAATCGAACTAGAAATTTAAAAATAAATTTTAAAAACGCTTAAAACAATAACGCATCGAAATACAAATATTGTTGTGAAAAAAGTGCCAGGCGCTCGATTTACGAAAAATAGGTTACAAAGCTGCCCCACTTTTTTTCCACAATAATACTTGTATCGGGTGTTTTTTATAGACTGATACAACTTTAAATCATAATAAAACATGTTAATATACTTTTGATATCAATGAAACGGTCTTTATTGGATAGAAAATTTTATGACATTAATGTTTAAATATGATTTCGGGCTATGTGGCCGCTACGGCTGGCGCTTACAAGGCACAATCTGGAACATCAATTTTCACAAACAGTAACATTCTGACCATCATTGTTTTTGAAGGCATATGGGCGGGCCTATGACTCTGCCAGCCCATTAAGCGCATCAAACTGTTATTTTCTGTGGATGTAACGGTGTTTCGACAAAAGCTTGTGGATTCTCCTCACTCCAAATGCGACAATTCTGTTTATTTACGCACCCATTCAACCAAAAATGGGGTTCATCGGAAAATAATATTTCGAATGGACGAAATGCACGATAAGTTTAACAAACAGAACCATTGTTTTGATTAAGTTTCCACAATTCGCACGCGTTGCTCTGGTGTAAGTCGATCTATAATGAAATGTCAAAGCGAACTAAACAGAAAGCAACTATCAGCTGTTAAATGGGTGGTCAAATAAAGCAGTGATGCCAACTCAAAGTTGTATCACTCTATAAAAAACACCCGATATTTTGATTCACTGCTGTTTTAAGCTTTTTTTGAAATTTATTTTTTCTTTAAAATTCCGTGTGTTGTTTTAGTTTTATGCTTTAAGTTTATTTTATATTTAATTTATTAACTTAATATGCTTCGAAAGCGTGCAAAAATACCTGCACGTTAGTATGCTTTATTATGATTTAAACTTGTATCACTCTATAAAAAAACACCCTTTATTTCAGGCATTTTTTCACGCGCCCAATTTATTTTCTATAGGGGCACACAAATTAATTACAATATCGTGACATAAAATAAGATAAATTTTTTCATATGATCATCGGCCATAAGAGTATCTGAATGAAAAAGAAACCCGTCTGAAAAGTTGTAAATATTTATATTTTTAAGGGTTTTAAAAAAGTGCCCTTCTATGGAAATCAATTTTATTATCAAAAAAAAAAATAAAATTCCCAAAATATACCGCTTCTTACGCGCAGTCCCCAAACAGCTACAATTTGAAATACAGCCAATTATATAGCTTTGCCAACATTTTCATAGACTCTCTTAACGATTTTAAGCTGAAACCAAAAGCTTGCAAATAAAAACAAATCGTTTAAAACTCGCATTTATTACAAACAAAAACAGAAACAAAAACTTCCTGCTTTTGTTGATGATACTTTTTTGGAAACCATTTAAATATTAAACCATCTCTGACATTTATTGATCTGTACAACAAACACTTTGGCTATTGTGCCATCGTTCACTGTGTGGTGCCAAAATACATCTGCCGGGGTCAGTTACGAGCGGGTACGAATGTGCAGCAAATGGCATCAACAATCGATGGACAGACAATCCAGCAACAATCGTTCATATAAAACAAAACAAAATCAAACAAAAGAGAATAAAACAAATTTAATGCGAATATAACAACTGCAATAACTGAATGCGATACAACAAAACAAAACACTAGAGAAATAAAAGCACAAGTTTTTGTATCATTTCCCAACATGGAACGAATGACTGACTGACTGACTGACTGACTGGTTGCTGGAATTGTTGTTAGTTGTTGTAGAGTAAAACAAAGTTAAACAACAATAGCAACACAAAAACTATGGAGTAGCTAGAGAAATTATTAAACAAGTGTTTTTGCAAACTTCCATATTAGCGTCATAGGAACGCAGCACTCCGGTATTTGTGTAGGGGAGTAGCAAAGATGATGTTTCAAGGAATAAGTACTTTTTGCTTAAAAGTACTCTGCTAAAAGTAAATTTTTTTAAAAGTGATATTAAAAATTACGTTTGATTTTAAATTGTCTTTTAAAACAAATCTTTCAATAAGCTCTCTTAACAAAAGTTATGTCTTCCAAAAAGTACTTTTTGCAAAAAAGTACCCTGCTAAAAGTCAATTTCAAAAGTGGTCTTTTTCCCACTGAATTACTTTTTTCTAATAGCCACTACTTCTTTCAAAATGATTCTATTTTCCAACGGTTATTAATTTTAATAGGTTGCTTTTTTGTTAAAAGGACTTTTATTATTCAAATTGCACTTTTATTGAAAAAGTACCTTAATTATGGTAATTTTACTAGAAGGTATTTTTTAAAAGCACTTTTATTATAAAAATACTTTTCTTAGAGAGGTACTTACATTAAAAAATCTAAAATTTTATTTTATTAAACACGCACTGTTATGAAATATTTTTACTAAAAATATAGTTTTATTAAAAAGGTACTTTTATTGAAAATTTACTTTCATTATAAAGACTCTTTTAATACAGATACTTTCATTAAAAAGTAGTTTTATTAGAAAAAAGTGCTCTCATGATAGAGTTGATTTTATTGTAAAAATACTTTTATTGAAGAGGTGCTTTTATTGAATAGGTACTTTTTATTAAAAAAGACACCTTTTTTACAAATGTATCATTTTATTTTTTTCAATAGTCCTATTAAAAAGTACTTTTTATTTCAATTTGTGTTTTATAACAAATCTTTCAATGAGCTCTCTCAAGAAAATTTATGTCTTGGAAAAAGTACTTTTTTTTTTATCGAAAAAGTACTTATTGAAAATATGAATTTTCTTCACATTTATTTATTAGAACTTTTATAAACAAGTCGCTTATTTAATGAAGGTTATGTGGTAAGAAATATTTTTTAAGGTACATTTTAGGCAAATGTACTCTTCTCAGAAAAGTACTTTTATTGAAAAGATTTGTTTCAGAAAACAACATCTGCTTTGAAATAAGATTCTGTTTATGAAACGAGAATATTGAAAAATAATATTTTTAATGGGGAATTATTCTTCTTCAAAACAGCAATTTTTTACAAAAAAAAAGGCTTCAGTTTTATTTGATGTCTCTCTCTCTCTCTCTCCCTCTCTTTGATTAACCCAATAATATATTATTGACTTACTTCACTGACATGCTATAGATTTGCTCTAGTATTTTTCAGATTTGTAACGAATAGCACCAGCTGCTACAACAACAACAGCAATTAAAACAACTTTTCATTTGTATATTTTTCTTTTTGTCAATCCCAAAATGGAAATTCGCAGCTGTAGAAGAATCTGCATGAATAAATGAGTGCGTGCTTGAGCAAGTGTGTTTGCTTGCTGTGTTTGTGTGTGTGTGTGTGCTTATAGAGTCCTCAATATATAGTTTTGGAGCAAAGAAATGAAAATGAATATGTTGGCTTACGTTGTGCTGTTGCATCATCCTGATCATCAGCAGCAGCATTGACATGGTCGTCATGGTATAACATTTTAACGAAAACATGTATAAACGTTTTCGTTTTTGTTTTTGTTTTCGCTTTTCGTAAAATATCGATTGTTATAAATTTTTAAATGTTTGAGTCGGTCAGGCGAACGGATTTTAAGCCCAAAAATTAATAATAACAAACTCTTCTACATGCAGCTCCTTGTGTGTGCGCTCGTGTTTATTTATTTTTATGAATGTGAGTAGATTCAATGTGAATAGTTATGGAATCCAGCACACACACATATATACTCACACAGATAAAAAACAAATTTGATATGAGTAGGGAACTGTAATAAATATTAAGGTCATTGGGACAAGATGAATATTAATGTTGTATTGCTGCAAGTTGCCATTGTTGTGGCTGAGAAATTTGTTGCCATCGCCTTTTTTGTTGGTAAAATGTAAAAAATATTTTAAAGTATAATATTTACAATCAACTGCACTTGTTTGTATATAAATTTAAATGTTTGTTACAAGTCTTTAGAATATCCTTTTTATGGGACATTTTGTTTTTCTTCTATTCTATTAAATTTTTTAAAGACTTCTGAAGTTTATTTTTTATTTTCACTTTATTTCTTTGTTAAGTAGTTGGTTTTCTTTCGTTTGTTTAAATTTATCAACTGAATTCAATAAGTATTTTTTTAATATCTTCAACCTTCAATATTTGTTTGGTTTGCTTCCTTCAACAATAGATTTAATTAATTAAAATTTAATATTCATAATTATATTAGAAAACTAAAGTAGGCTTGTGATTATAGCAAATCATGAAGGCGTTGGCGTAAGTTAATGCCCATTTTTATTGTCTTTGGAAATTCACTGAAGACATGCTTGAGCATGCCCACACCAACAGCAGGGGAATCGAATATTGATGTGCATGTATGCCTGTTAGTAAATATATTTAATTATTTACCTATTAATTTACAACTGATTTCAAATAGGGGAAAATTGTATGAAAAAAGTTTTAGTTTAAAATAAAAATAAGAGATAATTGAAGGAAATTTTAGACGTAACGAGTTGAAGGACGTAATTTTTAAAAGAGGAATTCATGGTGTTTTTAAGCTCAAATAAATTTCATGTTTTTAAATCTCAATTTACAAAACTATTGTATTTATTAATTATTATTTTAATTATTTTTTGCTATTTAAATAACATTTTTCTTGTATAGAGTTGTAAAAATTTATTTATAGAGTTTTTTATAGAGTGATACAACTTTGAGTTGGCATCACTGCTTTATTTGACCACCCATTTAGTTGCTTTTGGTTTAGTTTGCTCTGACATTTCATTATAGATCGACATACAGCAGAGCAACGCGTGCAAATTGTGAAAATTTTTAATCAAAACAATGGTTCTGTTCGTCAAACTAATCGTGCACTTCGTCCATTCAAAATTTGATTTTCCGATGAAGCCCATTTTTTGTTGAATGGGTTCGTAAATAAACAGAATTGTCGCATTTAGAGTGAGGAGAATCCACAAGCTTTTATGGAAACACTATTACATCCACAGAAAATTACTGTTTGCTGCGCTTTATTGGCTGGCGGAGTTATTGGCCCATATGTCTTCAAAAACGATGATGGTCACAATGTTACTGTTTGTGAAAATTGGTGTTCCAGATTGCGCCTTGTACGCGCCAGTCATTGCGGCCACATGGCCGTAATTATATTTAAACATTAATGTCAGAAAGTTTTCTATCCAATAAATACCGTTTCATTAATATCAAAAATATATTGTTATGTTTTATTATGATTTAAACTTGTATCACTCTATATAAAACACCCTACACAAAACTAAACAAAAGCACATTTTTCTTATTCATACTTAGTATTTTTAGGAAAAAAAGCATTTTTCTATTTCAAAACACAATGATTATGATATTCTTTTAAGTATAAAAAGAATTAAATATTTGAGCAAACATATACTTACAGCCTTAAGGTATGCAATGGATTTCGTAGATATCTGAAATGAATAAAAAAGAATAGATATTAAATTATGCATTTTAGAAAAAAAAAGTCGAATATATATTAAGAGCATAAATAGAATACAAACTTAAAAGTCTTTCTAAGCCCATCAGACTTTCAGTTCTGTAAATATAAATTTTCTTTCCTCTCCCTCAACTTTTAAACATCTGCCCAACTAACTTTGTTTATACGATTGTTTTAATTTTGCTATAAAAACTTCTCCATTTGCCATAATTCTTAAAACAAATGTTGGTTTTGTGTACACTTGTTGTTGTTATTATTTTGTTGTTTTTGTGTTTGTTGTTGTTTTCCATCTCTTTTATTTTACAAAATTTATGCTGCTTGTAATTGTGTTTTGAAAATGATGTTATTGCATACTTTTAGGAAAACTATAAATTTTTTAGTGAGATGAAAATAGTTGAAATTTTCAATTGATGTACTTGTATGGATGTTGTTCATACGTTTGCAAGTGTGTGTGCGTGTAAGTGCAAGCGAAAAACTACTCAATTTTTGTGATATTTTTTTATTGTCTATTTGATACTTTTTTAATGTTTTTATGTTGTACAGAGATGAAATAAAATATAAATATAAAGCATACCACGAAGGCATACAAAAATTAAACAATTTAAAGCATAATTTTAGGAGGTATTATAGAAACCAGTATTTTTAGGAATATAAAAGCCAGTATATACTTGTATTAGAATATGTTTCATTTATTTTTTGTTTTATCGAATCAAGTGCCTGCCGTCGGCAAGCGATCCCCCCACCTTGAAACAGACAGGCTACATATCAGCCTCAACGCCTACTACCAACTCATTAAGAACCACTCAACCATCATCACAACATCCATAGCATTTTGTGAAAAATAAATTTCTAACAACTTCTCAAATAAATTTTATATATTTTAAAGTAAAAATATTTATGTCCACAAAAAACAGCAAACCTTGGCTGACTTTTCATGGTTTGCAAAGTTAATTTGTTTTCCAGTTTTATCTCTGTGTACTGCTGCTGCAGTTCTTTTTCCCTTTCCAACCACAACAAACTTTTCTTTTCAAATAAAAGTTTTTCTTTCCACAAAAAAAAAGAAAACAAACAAAATAATCAATACAAAAAGTATTTACAAAATATTGATGCTTAAAGTTTTTTATCTCTCAGATATTCTATAAATGCAGTGCATCTGTATTTTAATGTTTGTTTTAGAATTAAAAGTTTTTTAGCTTTAACAGCTAAAAAAGCATATTTTTCTGAGAAAAGTCTTGAGCAAAACATTTTAAATTTCCCTCAATATTTCGTGTTTATTTTCTAAGATTTTTTTGCAACAAAAAATAAACGTTTAATTTACATAAAAAATTCAAAGATATTTAAAAAAGATATAATATCTTTACACAAACAATTTTTTGTTCTATGTTAAACGTTTGAACTATTGATTATATTTAAATCTTCTAATTCTATGTTTACTATGAATTAAAAAATTTCCCATTAGCAAACGTATATCCCTCAAAAAGAATTTTTATATTTTAACTGCAATGCATCAAATTTAAGTTTTTTTATCGCATTACAGTCTTCTAATTCTATTTTTACTGTAAATTAAAAAATTTCCCATTAGCATATATAGGTTCCTCAAAGGAAATTTCACATCTTAACTTTTATTCATCAAATTTAAAACTTTTTATCGTATTTTAAACTTTTAGTTCTGTATATTTAATAAATTTATAAATATCCCATTAGTACATAAATTTTCCTCGAAGGGAAATTTGCCATATAAAGTTGAATGCATCAAATTTTATATTTTTTTATCATATTTAAATCTTCTAATTTTATGTTTACTATGAATTTAAAAATTTCCCGTTAACGCATATAGTTTTCCTCGAAGGGAAATTTTAAATATTAACTTTAATTCATAAAATTTTACACTTTGTATCATATTTTAAATTTCTAAATCTGTGTATTTTATAAATTTAAGAATATCCCACTAGCACATATATTTTCCTCTATGGGAAATTTCACATATTAACTTTTATTAATCAAATTTCAAACTTTTCGCCATATTTTAAACTTGTAGTTCTGTGTATTTTATAAATTAAAAAATTTTCCATTAGAACATATATTTTCCTAGAAGGGAAATTTTATTTGTCAACTTTAATGCATTAAATTTAACTTTTTTATCACATTTTAAGCTTCTTATTCTATATTTGCTAATAATTTAAAAAAAATTCCCTTATCATATATATTTCCCTCGAAGTTAGATTTCACATTTAACTTTAATATAATTTTTAATATATTTCTTCTATGTATTTTAGTTATTTTTTTCAAGATAACAAAAAATTCCCTTTAAAAGATATTTGCGCATCTTTATTATTATTTTAAAGATGACAGAAACTTTCCAAGAACTTACTAAAAATTCTTTTCTGCTATCTTATAATTGTTACAAACATGTTTATAAAATTAGGAACTTTTACGAATTACCCTAAAATCTTATATAAAAATTTAAATAGTTATTTCTTGTGAAATGTTTTATCATATTTGAACGCTTTGTATAGAGAATTGATATAATTTTCAAAATTTCCCTACGCCATAAAAATTTCCCTTAAAGGGAAATTTTATAAATCATTTCAAAAGCGTTAACTTTTTTATTACTATATTACTTTGATTAATTTTTCATATTTATTCCATGTACAAAAATTTCCCTCAAGAGGAAATTTACAGTTTTGACTAAACAAAATCAATTACATCACTTTTCCTTTGACTTAAGCTGTTGAACATTTTTTACTTGTTATAGAGATCAAAAGTTGTTTTTAATTTAATTACTATTCAATACAGGTCCTTAATTTCTTGTTTTGTTATCTCCGATTTGTTTGACACATTTCTCTAATGTGTTACAATTTCTAGCCATGTACCACACATGTCAAAGTTAAGGCAATTGGGGGTTGTGTATAGGGGGTGGTAACAATTTGACAAAATGAAATAAAAATTTCTTCTTAAATCCTTTCAACAGGCTGACAATACTGCAGTGATTTTTGTATCAGCTAGTTTGTGCCTACAAAAACTACAACAATTCAAAGCATTACGACAGTTTCTCTTGAGTACTTTTGTATCTCTAAAACAGATATTTATCTCTACAAACTTGAGTACCAAAACAAACACACATACTCGTAAATATGTATACGTGCATTATGAATATAAATACAGGGAAAAGGGGAACATTTTCTGTTTTCCAATATCTATTCGTACTCCTACGCTTAACGTTTAAATGGATTGTTGTGCGTATTTCTTTTTCTGCCAACGCCTTAGCACTCACTACACTTTACTGTCCTTTTTCTATGAAATACTCTACCACAATTCGCACATACACAAGCACTTGCGTATGTGTAAAAGTATTTCTCCCATTTTTTTTTTTTTTTTTTTTTTTTTGCAGAACACGAAATCTCTGTAAATTGTTGTTGCTTAGGTTTATGCCTCTTTCGTTGTTGATATTTCCTACCGCCTCCCATTCCCATTTTTACGCACAAAATCGCCTGAAGGAAAAAAATCTGATTTAATCCTTTTTCTCTTATGGTTTTTATGAGCATCACAGTTGTTTTTTTTTCTGTTATAAATTGTTCGTAGTTGCTAACGTCCATGTGACCAGCATTTACAGTTTTTTTCTTCTGCTGCTACTTTCGTAAGAATTATGGCTCAAGTGATTTTATGAGATTTTGTTGTAAATGTTTTGATATTTCTTTCATTTCCGTTTCATTGTCATTTTTCATAATTTACTTAAGTTTTCTATTACATTTTTGTATTCGAGGCTTTTGTCTTGTCTGTGTCCTTAGAGTCTTAAAATTGGATAAATGATTTTAACGTCTACTGAAATTAAAGGACCATGTAAATCTTGAACGGAAACGTTTATTAGTTTTATGAGGAAAATGGTTTTAAGCCGAAAAATATAAAAAATTCAGTGGCTTAAAGTTGAAAAAATGTACTAAAATTCATATCAAATTAAAATATTCTTAAAATAGATTTAAAATAAATTCTATATTTTCATGAATATTAAAGTACTTATAATTGTGTACATGCGCACATATCGTCGCCTAAGATTCAAAAGGTCATAACTGATAATATTTTATATATAATTTTTAAGTAATTATGCAGCGGATTAATAAAAATATTAAACATTAGCAATTTTGAATTTGTTGTCAGTCACGTCCTTGGGGCATATTACGATGTTAAAAACCCATCGAAATTTTTATTCAAATTATAAATTATAAATTTTGTTCTAAAGCGGTATTTTGTCATCTGCTATTTAATTTACATTGAAAACACTGTGCGACGCTGGCTTTCTCAAAATTTCATGATGAAAAAAAATTTGATAATCAAATAATATTTTATATGAAATATAACATTTTAGTACTAAAACTAAATTGAGTAAAAAAGCTAAGTTGTTGCTTTCAAGCTAATTTTTTTGTACTAAAACAATTTTTTAGTGAAGCCGTATAGATAGCTAACTTATTACTAAAACTAAACTGTTATAATAAATCTAAATTCAAGTATAAAAATTAAATTTTAGTACCAAATGTTAGTACTAATATTAAATTTTGGTACTAAAACCAAATTGTGGTACCAAAAATATATTTAGCACTAAAATTTTTACAAAACAATTATATTTTTAGTGCTACAATAAATTTTGTTACTACTGCTAATTAATTTTTGTACTAAAACTAAATTAATATTTTTGTACTAAAAGGGAATATTTTATGATACAAAAAGTGTAACTTTGATAACTGCAATTTATTTAAAAAGTTTCATTAGATGTGGGGGGAACAACCTATATCCCCTGTATCCGCGCCAGTACTCAAGAAGTGCTACTGAAATCTTACAAAAAATTTGCAGCGTTAAATTTTCATTTATTTTTTCACCTCGTTAGTAGATTTGTAATAATATTGAGGAAATAGTGTTTAGTACTAACGTTAGAACTACGAACTAGTAAAAAAATAATTATTTTTTTTATCTGAACTTTATTCATGGTGTAATACTTTCCTAGAAAAAAGTTTTTTTTTTCTCTAACAGTAGATTTTGCTACAGCAGAAGCTTAGTACTAATTTTTTAGTACTAAAACTGAATGGTAGCAAGAAAATAAATTTTATTTTTAAATCTGAAGTTTTCTAAAACAACAACTGAATTATTACACTACATCTAAATTTTAGTACTAGAGGTAAGTTTTAGTACCAAACCTTTTCTTTTTCAATAAATTTAGCGAATTAGTAAACAAAATTATTTTTTTTTTATTTGAAGTTTATTCATGATACAATACTTTCCTGTTGAAAAGATTTTTTTGTTATAAAAGTAGATTTTGCTATAGCAAAAGCTTAGTACAAATTTTTTAGTACTAAAACTGAATGGCAGCAAGAAAATTAAATTTATTTTTAAAACTGAAGTTTTCTAAACAAACCCCAATTATTACACTGCATCTTAATTTTTGTACTAAAGCTAAATTTTAGTACTAAAATTTTTTTTTATAAATTTAGCGTTTAGTATTATAGCTAAATATTAGTTATACGACTAAGTTGAGATGCTAACTCAGCCTGGGAGTACTAAACTTAAATTCTACCATTTAAAAACAATTTAGTACACATCAAAACATCCATTGAACTTGCTATCGATATCGAATGGGGTATTTTTGTCCCTTTTTTTTAAATGGCTAGAGAAAAAATCTTTTTTATTATGAATCAATTTTATTGTAGACTTTGCATGTGAAATCAATTAAACTTCCCTTTTTCTTTTTATTTTATTTATTTTTTTTTTTTTCATTAAAATATTGAAGAAATTAACTACGAAGAAGATAATGATAAAGCAGCAACCCGTCATTAGCCACACAAAATTGAACATGTCATTATCGAATTATAAAATCAGCTCCAATTATTACACAACGAAAGCGCGGAGCAACAGCCAAATAAATTCAAGTGAATTCCAATTCCAAGAAGCATTTCGTTAAAGTTTCATCTGGTGAAAACACTGAGCCCATGACAAGACCAGTGCAATTAACGCGTTTTCTTTTACAAGCCGATATGTTGGCCAAATCGATTGGTCTCATACCGTACGATGACGACTCAAAACCCCAACGACATGCAAAACTAATGAATTGGATTTTCATCATGCAAATCATTAATTTGAATTTAGTGCTCTTGTCTGAAATCGTTTTCATTCTGCTGGCCGTTGCGCGTCGTGAAAACTTCAAGGAAGCCACCATGAATTTATCCTACATCGGATTCATTTCTGTCAGCAACATAAAAATGTTTAGCGTGTTGCAAAAGAAATCCCTGTTGACCGTATTGATGAGAGATGTACGTCAATTGTATCCCAGCGGACATAAATTGCAACAACAACTCCACGTTCATCGTTACGCCTTCAAATATAATTTAATAAGTTTTGGTTTTGTGTTTGTCCATGAGATTCTGATATGGTCGTACAATCTGTACACGGCTGCCAGTTATTTGATTTATGAATACTGGCTGGCTTGGAAAATTGTGCCCAAGAATTTGCCCTACAATGCCTGGTTGCCCTGGCAGTGGCAGGATCACTGGTCCTATTATTTTTTGTATGTATCACAAAACATGGCCGGCCATACTTGTATGTCGGCCCAGTTGGCCAACGATTTGATATTGTGTGCGGTGGCCACACAGATCATCATGCACTACCGCTATTTGGGCCAACGTATTGAGACGTATCGGCCATCAGGGCATTATGAGAAGGACAGGCGGTTCCTGAAGACATGCAGCGAATATCACCAGAAGATTTTGAGGTAATTTTGATGGAAAAGGAAAGTTTTTGAAATTTATTTCAACAGCAAAACAAAAATAATTTTACTTCACAGTTTGTCTGTCCACATGAACGAAGTGTTCGGTGTGAGTCTGTTGGTAAATTTTATTTCTTCTTCATTCACCATGTGTTTCCTGGGCTTTCAAATGACCATCGGCGTCCAGACTGACACTCTGATCATGTTGTTCCTGTTCTTGTTCTGTTCTCTGCTGCAGATTTTAATGATTTGCTATTATGGAGAGCAGCTGACGGAAAAGGTAATCACAGTTTGCGAAGGAAATTATGCAAATAAATTAAGGTGACCAGCAGCCAATAAAATTTAATATCTGAATGCGAGAATCTTTAAATTCCATTTGGGTAAAAATAATGTCGTTGGCTAAGAGATACTTTTTCTGCGACTATTCATAAAATTTCAAATGACTGGGAAATATATTTTATAAAAAGGACTTTAAGGTCGTTGGCTTATTCACAAACGCTTGTTAAAGTTAATGAAATTTTAAAAATGTTTCTACTTAACAAAATTCATGCTCTAAAACAACTTTAAATTTAAAATTGGTTTGTGAATAGCGCCGATTTTAATTTGTATGAAAATTTTGTTTTTCCAGAGCCAAAGTATTGGCGATGCCGTTTACAATCACGACTGGCTGCACTCGGATGTCCGCTATCGGAAAATGTTGATCATGATCATTCAACGTTCGCAAAAGCCCGCTTTAATGAAGGCCACAACTTTTCTAAACGTTTCATTGGCCACCATGACGGATGTAAGAAAACTATTGATTTACTTAATTTACACGGTGAATACTCGTTGTTATTTTTATTTGATTTTTTATTATGATTTTTTTATTTCTCTTTATGCAATTTTCTTTAGTCGTTGTTTTCTTTTTCTTTATTTTTTTAATGTGATAAAGTAACAACAAACAAAAAGACCTGCAAAAAAATAATAAATCATGGTATGAACGCAGAGAATTTTTGGTAGCAACACTAAAAGCGAATTAAGAAAACTACATGTCTTAAAACTCGTCGTGTGAAATGGAAACTACACGCCAAATTTGGCCTGCTTTATATTTCACTTGCCTTAAAATACTTTTTTCCCCATTTTATCACCTTTTTTTTGTTTTGCCTTTTAAAAACTTAATTTTTTAATAAATTTTTTTAAGTTCGCCTAGTAATAACGGGTATTTTTATAAAGGCATAGAACTTTTAAAAATTCTGTGACTTACTTATATTTTTTCCAACCTTTAAAGAAGTATTTCCTTAGGAAAACTTTCCAAGCCGATGATTTTTTTAAATTCTATTAATTTTAACTTTCATTTGCAGCTGATGCAGTTATCCTACAAATTCTTTGCTTTGTTGAGGACCATGTATTCAAACTGAAGAGAACACAATTGGCCCAGTAGAGGAGACTTAGAAATTATATAAAATTATATTAAATAAAATACCCCACATTTACAAAATTCAAAATGAGATTAATATGTATTTTGTCAAAAATTTCAAAATTATTTTATTTTTTATGAATATGGGGAAGTATAGGGTGTTTTTTATAGAGTGATACAACTTTCAGTTGGCATCACTGCTTTATTTGACCACCCATTCCCCAGCTGATAGTTGCCTTTTGTTAAGTTTGCTTTGTCATTTCATCATGGATCGCCTTACACCAGAGCCAAAATTTTTAATCAAAATAATGGTTCTGTTCGTCAAACTTATCGAGCACTTCGTCCATTCAAAATTTTATTTTCCAATGAAGCCCATTTTTTGTTGAATGGGTACGTAAATAAACAGAACTGTCGCACTTGGAGAGAAGCGCTTTATGGGCTGGCGGTAGTCATTGGTCCATATGTCTCCAAAAACGATGTTCCTGTTTGTGAAAATTGGTGTTCCAGATTGCGTCCTGTACGCGCCAGCCGTGGCGGCCACATGGCCGAAATCATATTTAAATATTAATGTCATAAAATTTTCTATCCAATAAAGATCGTTTCATTGATATCAAAAATATATTTTATGTTTTATTATGATTTAAGCTTGTATAACTGTAGAAAAAACACCCTATAGTTATTTTCAACTTTTGGGTTTGACCATTTTTAAAGTTTTTACATATTTTTTACTGAGTCCTGGTACTCAGGGGATGATTTTTTAGGCTTGCTAGTTTTTTATTATTATTTTATTTTTTTTTTTCACTGGGAATGACCTCTACTGCATTGGGGAACTTAACTAAAGAGAGACTTGGATGGCTGGTGTTGACAGGACAGTTGAAGAGAAAGCTAAAAATGGCGGTATCGTGTTATCTCGAACTAGTGAATTTACAAATAATTTATAAAAATAATTTTTTTTAACTGAAAACTCTGGAGAAAAATTACACGATTAGATGTTGATCAATATTTTTATTTAAATTGTTTAGAAATTTTCAAATAGAAGGGAAAAATTGTTAAAGGTTTTTTAAAAATGAAAACATCGGCCGTTGTCTTTTGAACTTGTCTTAATAAACTAGTCAAGTACCTACCTTTGGCCCCTGTACTTGTTACTTTGACCACTTTTCTAGTCATGTATTTGTATCAGTGCTTAGGAAGTCGGGCGGGCTTTCACAGGGATCACTAGCAATAGAGTTTCTTTTTGCCCATTTTCAAGAGCAAAAAAAATAATAATATAGAGAAAAAAAAACTTTTTTATAATTTTTAAGAAAATTTTACGGCTGTTAGCACGTTTATATAAAAATAAAAAAAATGGGCTTACGCTGTGAATATCTCCCTAAAAATACCTCTCAAACAAATTAGTTTTCATTAGTATGGGTGAATCCTAAGATGCCAAAAAGTGTACCACAAAAAAGTGAGTGGCATATTTATATATAAAATTGAAAACAACAAAATCAATTTGATGCATATAAAAGTGAGAAATTTTAAGCGAATTATTTCAACAGCTTTTTTTTAGTTATTTATTTAGTTATATAGTATATATTATATTATAGTTATTTATGTTTTGCAAACAGTACCTTGATAAACTGTATGCTATTAAATGCATGTAGGCGTGTGTGCCTTTTAATTTATTCATGCATATTGTCAATAATTTAATTTAATTTTTAACCCATCAAAATGCCATAAATTGTTTAAATGAAAATTTGTTGATAACAACACGTTTTTCAATTCCATTGTGCGCCACTTTCAGCGGTCCTCGGCTGTATTCGTCATTGTGACTTTCGGTCAGACTGTCATTTAATTAAATTACGGCACTTAATCAATGTAAATAAATGCAATATAAAATAAATGAAATGATATGCTGTTGCGATTAAGTTATTTGGCACACACGCACACAGAAGCAAACAAGTGTGTGTGTGTGTGTGTGTGTGTGTGTGTGTGTGTGTGTGTGTGTGTGTGTGTGTGTGTGTGTGTGTGTGTGTGTGTGTGTGTGGGCAGAAGTTTATATTTATGTTGACCTCTTAGAAGCACTACTTTTTGTAAAAATTAAGAAAAATTCTAGAAATTTTAATAGTGGGAAACGAATTTTATTAAACTAAAACTCGTAACAGTCTTTTAGGCGAAAATGTATCAGGATACGAAATAGCAGAAGAGTAGAGAAATATATTTGAATAATTTTAATCTTAAAAGGTAATAGGCTCAGGCAAGTTATTCACGATGGTAGTGAGTTTTGAGAAAATGAAAAAAATGTTGAGAGAAAAATGATTGCCAACACGGCTGATCAGCTGCTTTTAGCACATCCACAAACCTTTTGCCACATCAGCTGTTTTCAATCAAATTTTTTTTTAATTTACTATGCCAAAAATGGAATTTTTCTTTCAGATAGTGAGAGAATAAAATGAGAGCATTTATCGTGTTCTTACAGTGGGATGTGGCGGTCTACGAAAACAGTGTTAGTTAACTTTCTCTATGTTATTAATTTGAAACATACGGTTCTCGCTAATTCTTTTCAATTTTACCGTGATGAAATTGCAAATCAAAAACCAACGTCATTTTTTCTTTTCATAAGAGCAAATGAAAGACATGTCGGGTGATAAATACACATAGAAATTCATATAAATAAAGATATTTTTTATAATATTCATACCTGCATTAATATTCATATTCACACACACACACACACATACATCCCCATAAATACTTGTTATAAAACCTACATGTAGATATGAATCATGCAACACATGTTGCATGCCTAATGACTTTGAAGCAAATTGCACGCACACACTCAGCAGTTCTTTTTTTTTGTGTACCAGCAGCGCAGCAAAATAATTTCATAAAAAATATGAACTTCGGAAAACAATATAAATTAAAATTGACAAAAAACAACAACGAATAATTTGTTACAAATTGAGAATATTAATTATTTAAACATGAAATTTATACACATAATGAATTTAAATTGAATAGCATAGTTTAAGGGATTTATTATGAAAACGAATTAAAGCATAGTTTTAAGGGCACTTAAAAATCAATACCTTAATAGTCATGGGTAATTCCATATCAAATCGATAAAGCATTAAACACGACACTTTTCGATTTGGTTGAAATTTGGTCAACAACGGAAAAATATTAAAAAATTTCTTTTTTTATTTTCTCTAATTCAAAATTTCAGAATATTCATTTTATTTCATCAACATCTCAAAAACTATCTCATGCACAAGAATGATTTCAATGTTATTTAAAAGGTAATAATTAGGACTGACAAATTTCAGACAACAATTTTTATTTTTTGCAAAAATGTAGTATCCCCAAAATTTTAAATTTAAAAAAATGTAATTATCTCAAATATTTGTTTGTATTTTTTCTAGTCAAAACTGTGGCTGCTGTGTAGAGATATAGAAATTTTTAAAGATGTATTTTTTTCTCTTTTTTGGATATAAATTTTTTTTCTTTCAAAACTGTTAATAGTATAATTTAAGGCTCAATGAGATTAAAAATTTATTTTTATAATATTTTTAAGGAAATATTTGGGGCTACAATATATAATAAGGAAATTGAAATTTTTTGCAAAAATGTAATATCTACAAAGTCTTAAAAACAATTAACCACAGTTTGTAAAATGTTTCTTAATTATATTTATAATAACATTATTTGTTATTAAAAGATATTGAGAAATATTTGTGTTTTTTTATTATATAAGTTTTTTTCTATCCATACTTTTAATAAAACAAACTGATTTAAGCTTGTAAAAGAAAAAAACATTTCAATATTTCAGAATGTTTAAAATATAATTAGCACAATGATTAGAAAAAAATTCATGCAAATATAAAAATACCTTTTCTGGTTAATTTACTTTCAAAAATTCAAAACTTTGCAGATATTACATTTTCGCAAAAAATGGAAATTTTTGTTTGAGATTCTATAGCCTTTAATATAACCTTTTAAATAATTAAAGAACAATATTTTTGTTTGCGATGGTTTTTAGATGCTGAAAAAATAAACTGAGCAAATTCGGCGTCATTATAAATTTTTTAATATGACTAAAGGCGTTTTCTTTTCTAGAAAACATGTAACATTTTTTCACTCATTTTCTAATAAGTGGTGGCTTGGAAAAGTTTAAAAACAGAAATTATTTTTCGTGAGGGTTGTTGTACTTAATTTAATAAAGTTTTTATTTTGAAAAGGCAAAATGTTGCAATTTTCTGGTAAAAAGTGTGAAAAATGTTGCCTTATTTTCTAGAAAAGAAAACGACATAAATTTTACAAAAAAAAAAATTTTTTTTTTTGGTATAACTGCCATATAGAACGAAAGACAGCCTGTGACCAAACTTCATGCAAATCGAAGGGGATCATATATGACTCCTTGTCGCTTTGATATGGAATCGCCCTCATATTAGATTTATTTTTATTATTAAATTTTTTAATGAAACCAATTTAAAGAATGATTTTAAACTGTGCTGTCTATTTTTACGAATACACAATTTATCTGAATGCAAAATTTTTAAAAGTCAAGAACAGCATTTTCTCGTTCAACCAATTAATTTCTTTGAGTGTTTTAATTACCCAAATTACTCTCCGATTTAAGCAAACTTTTAGCATGAGGAAAAGACAATCAAATTCTTAAATATTTAACTTAAACTATTTTGCTTTATTACATTTTCCTAACTTTAAAATAAAGTGCAGCAAAGCTTGGACTCCCAAAAATATTGACAACCTCCTACGCTCCCCCAGTTGCATTGTGGCTGTGGTCGCAATTTGCCCTCTTAGTTAACCTCTTTAATAGCGAAATATTATTATAAAACTGTATTCTAGTTAAATATTTATGGAAAAAGTCGTAAAGAGCCAACCTGCTGGAAAATAAAAAGAAAAGGGAAAACATTCAAAAATACCACACCCACCCAGGCACACACACACACACACACACACACACCAGAAGACTTGAGGAAAATAATACAACGCAAAATGCTTCGATATCAAAGTCAAATATTTTTATACTGCTGCAACAATGAATGTTGCAGCTCAATAGAGAGGAGATGGTAAAATTGCAATATGAAAAATGTATCAGTCTGAGACTCTTTCATGTGTACAAATGCCACATTGCGAGCAGATAATATCCACAGAAAAAACGAGTAGAATGGAAAAAAATCAAGGAAAATTTCAAATAAAAAAACATGAAATGTTGCCATGGAAAACGGATCCACAATCAGTTTAATAATGGGCTCTGCTGCATCACCAAGTCCTAACAACTGAAAACAATAAAAATGAAGAAGTATTTGCCCCATATGGTGGCAGCAACAAAATGATATTGAAAATCAGCAGCAAAACACAACAATAGAAGAGAGATATTCCAACAATAAACTCGATATTAAGGCATCGTGGAATGTTCTCCAAGTATGCAATTTGGAAGTAAATTAGGTCTCTGTTTATAACCTAAAATATGTACACACACACACCGCGTAGCGTATGCATGTGTGTGTGTGTTTATGTGTGAACATGCCGACGTGCATGTGCATGTACGTGCATGCATTCATTTTTAGATTGATATGCTTGAGTTAATGTTGCGGTCTTCTCTACCTGAGATTCATTTAAAAGAACATTCTTTGCATATTCAGGCGCATTTGAGGGCAATGGAAGGGGCCTAATAGATTTGAAAAATGCCTCCTGATTATTTATGCTGTCCACTGAAAAAAATTTTCTTTATAAATTCCATAAACTTCGACATTCAGCCAATGAAAGGTTTCAATTAAAATTCAGCCAACGTCGCATTACACTGGATTAATGAAACAATTCTCGTTAAAGTTTAACGAAAACTTTATCAAATAAATGTAATATTTTCGTTGATACTATGAAATAAATTCATGGATTCAACGAAGTAATTTCAATGATACCAGACAATGATTTCATTAATGCAGGGATATAATTCAATACATTAAATAAAGTCACTTCACTTCATTAACACAACGAAGTGAAGTAGCAACGTTAATACAACAAAACACTTTCACCGACACATTGAAGAGATGTCTTTAATGCAATTAAATAATTTCATTGACAAAATAAATTGATTAAACAAAATGTAAACAAAAAATTAATAAATAAAAATAGAGACACAAAAAATAAGGAAGTACAAAATAAATGAATAATAAATAAATAAGAAACCGAAAGCGAATATTTTTTAAATAATTAAGAAGAAAATTGAAAGTTGCTGCTGAATATTTTCCCTCTATTTTCCCCACTCATGTTAAATAGTTTTCTCAAGCGTTTTCGTGTTGTGGTTTGAAATTTTGAAAATATTAAATCGTTCGCTGGTTGGCATGAATATTTTTGACACTTAACAAATATTTTTTTGGAATTTCTCGTTGAGCCCCGAAAATGTATTTTAATAAACGGCAGCAGACAAACATAAACGGATAAACGGACGTGCCTGTTCGCCCACTGTGGCTGCAGCCGTTTTATTTGCCATTTACAATAATCCCGTAAATACCGGTTTGAGAATCCATGTGTGCGTGCGTACGTGTGCATGTTTATTTCCGTAAGTGCTTGAGTGTGTGTGTGCCACGCCCCCTTGCATTTTCACATGAATTTCCCGTTTATTGGAGAATTTCGAATTTTAGCGCGGGTGTTTGCGCCCGTCTGTCTGTTCGTTTACTTGACTGCTTAACCGCCTCCATGTGTTCGTAAATTTTCTATTTGCAAATCGCTAATTTATTTCAAATGCGGACTGTGATCAATTAGTTTTGGTTATTTATGGGCCGTGCAGTTGTTGTATGATGCGTGTTTTTGCATGCCCGGAACGTATAAATAACGCAGCAAATGTGTTAAAAAATACGTTGTTTTAAATTATAAAATGTTCCCGACACTTGCACTTTGGCATACGAGGTCGGTGCAAACAATTAAGTCAATTTTCGTATTTCGTAAATCAATTGAAATCTTTAGTTATACAAATTTTTAAAATGTAGTTTTTGGAATGCGAAAAAGTACTTTTGGTAATACGTCCAGTTTGAAAATGGTACTTTATGAATAGAGAAGTCGTCTAAATAACTACTTCAGATAAAAAGTCATTTCCGATGAAAATACTTTGAAAAGTCTTTTTAAAATAAGTACTTCTTAGAAAATGTGCTTCTTCAAATGCATGATTCAATTAAAAAAAAGTTTTTTTTTTCAAGGAAATGTTATCTTTTTTAAAGGGTATTTTTTGAAAAAAAAAAGTACTTTTTGAAAGAAGTACTTTTCGGAGAAAATCCTTTTTGAAAAACTACCTTTTGGAAAAGAACTTCTTCAAAATAATACATTTCAGCAAATATACTTTTGAAAATAAATAATTTTTGGAAAAAAGTACCGTTTGAAATGAGTACTATTATATATTTAGCAAGTGATAACTTTTGAGAAAAATAACTTTTTAGAAATAGTGCCTTTTCAATATACTGTTTTGAAAAAGTTCTTTTTTGAAAAATAGTTGTCCAAAAAAGTTCTTTTCGGAAAAATTTTTATTGAAAAACGTACTTTATGTCAAAGTGTTTTTTTTAGAAACAGTACTTTTTGGAAAAGCACTTTTTGAAACAAGTACTTTTCGGGAAAGTACTTTTTGAAACGAGTATTTATTGCAAGAAGTAATTTTTGAATGAAGTACTTTTTGAAAAAAAATACTTTTTGGAAAAAATTCTTTATAAAAAAAGTGTTTAGTTTTTTTAGAAAAAGAAAGATTTTCTTTGGAAGAAGTATTTTGAAATTTATGAATATAAGAAAATATTGTGCCTTAAAGTCAAAGCAAAAAGTCCCACAAATCGTCCTATTGTTCTAAGTGGATTTACTTTCTTAATTGTTGGTGGGTTCAATATAAAAAAAAAATAGCTGGTACATACAGGCAACAAATATCCTAAGTAACCCTCGTAGTTGTACTCAAGTGTTGATAAAGAAACGAAATATTAAAGATAAATATATTTTTAGCCAAAAATTATAGATTTTGTTTGGACTGTTGACATGACCAAGTCAACCAGCAGAGATGTTTTATTGCAGCGGCAGTGATTGCAATTTTTTGCAGAATTTTCTGGGCTCAACAATCGTTATTTTTTGTATCGCTTAAGGCAATTGAAAAAGCTTTTATAATTTTTTTTGATTTTCATAAAAGTTTCATTAAAAAATCTCTTTCATTTTTTCAATAACTGCATGCGTAACCACGAGTGGTTATTATACAGAGAGTAAAAAAGCCGGAGAATGTGTGTTCTTGTGTGTGTGAGAGAGATATTAACATTTTTATTGTCTGTGTTTGGTTAAGGATGTATATGACACTTTGATTAAGTGTCGGCTCAATTGCACTTTAGTTGTTTGTTCCTGTGATTATGTGTTTGTTAATGGTAACATGTTCACAATCACACACACACACACACACACACACTAGCATAGATGTGTGCACACCAGTGTGTGTTTGTGAATGCCTGCTTTTCAGTGATATAAATACTCGGAAGTGCGTATACGTTTTTCATAGTTTGTTGCATGCAACAACGACGACCATGTGGATGAGTTTAAGTGTCACTAAAAATGTTTGTAAATTTAAGCGAGCATATCTTTTTTGTTCTTCTTAGTTTATGTTTCTTTGGCTTTACACAGTGGGACGCATAATTTTTTTTTTTTGGAATTCAGCACTTTAAAAGGTTGATTCCAATCTTTGTTATTCCGAATTTTTAAATTCGAATAAAAAATTATTTTATTATGAAAAATTTAGTTTTATAAAATATTTTAGCAAAAAAGTGCTTTGCCATTGTGCACTTTGCCTCAATATTTTTATTTATTAATTTCTGTTGCAACTGCAGTGGCTGTCCATAATCAGGCACAACAATTTGTCTCTGATGTTTTTCACTTTTTTCTCTACCCATTTTTACTATATTGCGGTCATATTTATCATATTCAAAGAGGATTTTTTTCGTTTCTTTTTTTGGGTTGGCAGGAGCAACAAAAAACAAAATAGAGAGTCCAAAATTGTTGCATAAAAGCAACAGTGAAATTTATAATCAAATAAATTGGAATTATACTTTTTGGAAGAGTAGCAACAACATGAAAAGTTTGAAAAAAAAAATTGTCAAAATTATTTAAGTGCTGGATTTTTATTGATATTGTTTTTAAAAACACGTGCATGACAATTTTGGATATTTTATTTTTGGTTAGATGTTATCAAACAAAGACTGTGAGAGAAAGAGAGAGAGAGAGAGAGTGTTGGAGAGAAGAGGAGGGATATATGGATACAAGGGAACAGAGGGGGGAGAAAGACACAGGAGGAGAAATAGAGAGGCAAGCATGGAGATAAAGAGGAGGCTTTGCAAAGTTGCCAGTTTAGGGAGTTTTTCCCAGATTTAGATACTTTTTTATTTAAAAGCAAATTTAGGGGAAATTCTTTTTTATATTTAAAAGAATTGAGTTGAAATCAGTATAAAGACCATAATATTTAGGACTTTTTTCAAGCCCGCTAAATTTTGGTTTATTTGTGTAATTTTTAGTGGGGAAGAAAATAAATTTCCTGGCAACACTGAGTTAGACTAAATATATATATATAGCACAAAGTTATAGAAAATAGGCTGCAAAACAATCATAAATGCTGAGATTTAATTTATGTGAAGTTCATCTTGGTATTGATATAATTCTCGTATGCTATTTCCTTTCAAAATTTATATAGGCTGTTTTTTATAGAGTGATACAAGTTTAAATCATAATAAAACATAGTAATATATTATTGATATTAATGAAACGGTCTTTATTGGATAGAAAATCTTATGACATTAATGTTTATATATGACTTCGGCCATGTGGGCGCAACGGCTGGTGCGCACAAGGCGCAATCTGGAACACCAATTTTTACAAACAGTAACATTCTGACCATCATCGTTTTTGAATACATCTGGGCCAATGACTCCGTCAACCCATAAAGCTCACCAAACAGTAATTTTCTGTGGATGTAATGGTGTGTCGACAAAAGCTCTTACCCATTCAACCAAAAATGGGCTTCAGCGGAAAATAAAATTTAGAATGGACGATAAGTTCATTTTGAATAAAAATGTCTACAATTCGCACACGTTGCTATGTAAGTCGATCCATAATGAAATGTGAAAGCAAACATCAGCTATTAAATGGGTGGCCAAATAAAGCAGTAATGCCAACTCAAAGTTGTATCACTCTATAACAAACACCCTATATGCATAAAATATAAACTGTTTATCCTGCACACTCTCAAAGTTTCAAGTTCAAAACAACAAGCCTGGGATAATTCGTTACTTGAAGCGATGTTTAGTGGATTTTCGAGATTTAGTGAAAATTTTGAAAATGTACTGGTCAAAAGAACAACAGGTTTGAGTTCTCTGAATGCAACTAAACGTCGCCAGGTGGGTCCTATCAAACGTATAGACTATTTCTGTGAGTGCTGGTGTACAAATCAAATAAAATTTATATATAAAAGTATAAGACCCAACACACAAATGCCCAAAAAATAAATTTAAAGGATTGTGTGTAGAAAGGATGTGCATCGTGTTAATATAAAATATAACGAAAAATCGTAAAAGTATACAATTTTCTATAGTCTTATTTGTCTTGACTGAACTCCAGGAACAGATTTCATTGTTGGCTGTTATTTTAATTGAAAAAAAAACACACACACACATGACTCAGCGCAAATTAGAAATGTTTTCCCACAGCTTTCGTATAAAGAAACGCGAATTTACTTAAAAATATTATGAAAGATTTTAATTTATTTTATGAAAATATAACTTGTCTCCGTTGGGAAGAAATGTCATTTAAATTAAAATTCATTTAATCTTTCCAACGAGCTCAAGACAACAACAAATAATGTGTTTTGAGGCGCATTTGCCGTACACTTTTGAGCCAACAAAAACAAGTTTATGGAAACAATTTAAAATGTATTCCAAAAGACAAAAAAAAAATATGTTGTTTTGTCACACTAGACGATTAAATAAATGTTTCCTTAAGATTATAGATTTAATTAAACTTTTTCAGAAAACAAAAATTAAATTTGTGGAAAATTTTTTAAAAAGAGTTTAACTTCTTCAGCTGATTTCAGTCAAATTTAGTATCAGTCATTTTTTCGAGCTATTAAAAATTTCAACTGTTTTCGAAAGCCGCTACACTTTTATAAATCAAACGCCGAGAAGAAGGACTGACAAATAAACTTACCAGCTCCCAGTTGACAAATTTATTTATTTTTCATCTTTAAAGCATTCGAAATTAATAACGAATTATTTGCTAAGAATAAAAGAGGGCCTTGATATTAAGGCCTAAAGCTTTAACACACACACACATACACAATTGACAGGCCATGAAGTTTAATATACATATAAACTGCGCCACCAAACCACATCTCCTCCATCAATTTTAATCTTAATGCACAAAATTAAATATTAAAATTTATTCGTTCGTAAAATGCATTTTAATCGCACACTGGGCTTTTTTATAAGGAGGTGAGGAAAACTGGGCTTTTGTTTTTATATAAAGCAAGTGATAGCAAGCGCGCCTGTGGCCATACAAGTGGCCACAGGCCAATTTTAAAATTTTTATTTACACTTTTCGTAAATAAATAATTATTCGATCCAAAAAATTTGATCCCACGACAGCAAACAACTCATGCGTGACTCACACGTGACTTAGGCATAAGCCACTTATGGCATTTGCCTGACTAGAGTGTGACTTGTGAGTGAAACCGTATGTTGACTCACCGTGAGTGACTCAGTTTTGTCTATTGCATTGTTCACGCGTGACTTATGAGTGATTTACGAGATTCTCATGCGTGACTTTCAAGTGCATGTTTATAACAGTTGTTTTATTTTTTGTGAATGTGCAAGGCACATGCGTGACTTAAGACATGTTTAAGCAAGATTTATGCGTAGTTCACGGCATATTTGTGCGTGATACTCACGTGACTTACGCGTGACGGCATTAGTAAATGTTTGATAAAAAATACAGAAGACAATTATAACAACGAAAGCAACAAAAAGTTAGCAAAAGTTGTGCAGTACGTTACTTATCCATAAGCCACGTGTAGTTTTTTGCGTGACCAAAGCGTGAGCTGCGAGTTATTTATGAGTGACTCAAAAGTGACTTAAGCACGATGTATGCATAGTTAACACGCGACTTGTGTATTAATAAGGCATGATTAATGAGTAGTTTACATGGTACTTATGCGTGACTCTCAGGTGACTTACGCGTGATGCAATTGGCATATATTTGATAAAAATATATGAAGCAAATACAACATTAACAGCAATAATGACCAAGAAGAAGTTGCGTAGTACTTGACTTATACATGAGCCACACGGGATACTTATGCGTGACTCTCAAGTGACTTACGCGTGACGTAATTGATAATTATTTGAAAAAAATATATGAATCAAATAAAAAAGTAACAGCAATAACCAGCAAGCAAAATTTACGTAGCACGTGATTTATACATAAGCCACGCGTAGTTTTTGCGTGACCCAAGCATGAAATGCGAGTGAGCCATACGTTATTTATAAGTGACTTAAAAGAAACTTATGCACAGCTCACGCGTGACTCACACGTGGTGAACGCTTTACTTATGTGTGAGTTATGCATAGTTCACGGCATTCGTATACTTGAACCCCACGTGACTTACGCGTGACGGCATTGGAAATTGTTTGATAAAAATACATAAGATAATTATAACAACACAGCAACAAGTTATAAAAAGTTATGCTGTACCTCATTTATCCATGAGCCAAGTGTAGCTTTTTGCGTGACCCAAGCATGACCAGTGAGTGAGTCACACGTTATTTATAAATGACTCAAAAGGGACTTATGCGCGACTCACGCGAACTTATGCATGGCTAACACTTTACTTATGTGTGATTTATGTGGAGTCCACGGGATTGGTATATTTTTCTCTCACGTGACTTACGCGTGACGGCAATAATTTCTGTTTTCCCATTAAAAACAAAAATATTTTCTCTTTAATTTTTATTGCAAATTTAAGTGACACATTTGAAAAGTTGTCTGATTTTCTTAAATAATTTTTTTCTGCCTATTGCTTCAGTGTCAGTATTGCCACAATATTTAATATTAACGCGTGACTAGAAAAGAACCGTTACCTATTTGAAATTTACTTCTTTCCAATTCATATAGAACTTCATTCACTTTCAGAGAAGTCCATTCCTTTTCTTTAATGAATCTACGCTTGAACGCTTTTGGCACCAGGGTGCGCAGATTCAACTTGATGTATGGACATTTACTTTTTCCCTCACCCAATAACACAATAGAATATAATTTAAAATAATATTTATTAATTTTCTTATGCAGACAAATATGAATATCGAGATGGATAAGAATAGCATTTTAAACAAAAAAGTTCGAATGCACACACATACACACACACACACACACATGCTCGCGTAGAATATCCATATAAATTTTGCATGTACTCGAACAATGTTTGATTCAACCTAATAAATTCATATACAGAGAAACACATTCTGAATGCATCACAATTTCAATTATTTACTCAAATGTATGCCAATTTATGTATATGTGTGTGTGTATGTGTGTGTGTGTGCACTCGTACATATTTAACCAACTAAATATGAATGCGGATGTGTTTTATGCACATTCAGATATAAACAGAAAATAACAATAATAATAAAATATTTATTTGTTTTGTTTGCTCATGGGTGTGTCTGTGTGTGTGTATGTGTGTACTTGCTTGATACATTCTATCAACAGTAGTGAAGAGAATAATAGGCATCTACTCAAAGCCTAAATTAAAAATTAATAATAAATTCACAAAACAATAGAAAAATGTGATGCATCGAAAAGCACTAAAACATATTAAACAGTGTTGCCTTTTAGAGGTTTAACCGGTATTTTTCGATGTTCTACAGTAGAAGAGTGTGGGAGTAGTATGTTTATACCGGTTCTGTACCACTTTTTCCCATACAAAAAACTGCTCATGTTGCCAGTGTTGCCATATTGTGGTACAGAACCGGTATAAACATACTACTTGTTGGAAAAAGATTTCTTACTTTTAAAATGAATTTGAGACATGCAAGTTTGTATTTGGAAAATATAAATTAAAAAGGAGAAGAACAATTTTTTCTGAACAATTTAATGTTCGGAAAAAGCAATTTGAAATTAAAAAATCCAAATCAATATGGAGAATATTTAAATTGATAATAAAAAATGATAAATAATATTAGGAAAATAAAAATTCATATTAAAAAATCCAATATCATATTGAAAAAATAAAAATTAACAAAAAGAAATTCAAATTGATTTCAGGATATATTTTCGAGCTCAAATTTGCAATTTAAATTTTAGATCAAAGAAGATTCTTTATTTTACAAAATATTTCAGGCTTTAATTTGTGCGGCTTCCTGCTTATATTTCGGAAAATATTCCACTCAAAATAATATTGAATGTTAAATTGCTTTTTTGCTGTTTTTCTACTAGAGAAGTCACAAGTTTTCCGATCTGCTGAAACTTTCCTTTTATAGAAATGAATTTTTTAATATTTTCATTACAATCTATAACTAGATTTTGTTCAAATTTTATAAAAAGTTAATATTTTGCCAGTTTTCGTAGAATATATTTTCTCAAAAGTGTCCTTAAACCCCGCAGAATGTGTTGCATTAGTTTAGACCATCTCCTGCATGCCAAACCTCGTTAAAAATTTACATATTTTATGAATTTAAAAATTTTATATATTACAGCCAAAAAACAATTCCTTATTATTACAAATTAATTCAATAATTTGCCAAATTTCCCTCTTTAATTGCTTTACAAAACCAGAGAAAATTTCTTAAATTTAATTTCTGCTCCACCACCAGCTCATCTATTATGCAAATTAGCATTAAATCTAAACAACATATCTGAGGACTATCGACAATTTTGCTTAATAATCAATTAAGGCTTTTCATTTGTGCAATAATTATATATCGGGGTTGGAAAAAAGTCCATCAATTACTGCTTATGAAATAAGTTGTGGCACTCGTAATAGTCGTATCGATAATAGTCCTGAGATAAGGATGAGATAATTAAAATTATTAATTATTTTAATAAAATTAATACATTTATGATTATCGATGCCACATTAAATGGAATTCATAATGATATAAATGAATGTGTTTGTGTGTATGTAGCGAGTGAATGTGTATAAATTACTTTCATGTCAAACCACTAAAACTACCCGATAGTTCGTGTGTGGCACTAAAATGAAGTGATCACGGTACTCGGCCTTCGCAAAATATTTGAAATCCTGTGCATCATTTTAAATAGTATCCCTCGTCCTCTTGAGAGTGCAAAGTTTCATCAAAAATATTAAGAATTGGCAATAGATCGAATCCACCAGAGTTTTCCGAACCCTGTAACTGCAGTTGCGTTTGAAATATGTTCGTTGTATGTGTGATATGATGGCTTCGGAATAACAAACTTTTATGCGCCCTTTCATATTTTTGTGAAGGCTATAAAAATTGTATATGTAAAAGAGATTCCTACCTCCAGAACTACCGGGCAATGAGAAATGTGAATTATTATTTTATGTGTTTGTATCATTATATGAGATTGTGTTTATTTTATGGCATTACGTAAAGCAAAAACTTGTAAAATAACAATTACACTCAACGAAATTATTGAAAGGACCAACTGAACGTAACGCAATAATAAAATAAAAATTAGGGTACTTTTTTACTTCTTCCGGTATTCAGGGTATAAATTCTGCTAACAAAAAAAATATAATTGTGTGCATAAAATAGCCAAAGTTGCCATGGATTCCCCGGTGCTAACTCAGAGAGTCCCAGAACAGCCGGGCATTTTATTGCATCTAACAAGTTTGTCAATATGCAACGAATTCTTCATAAAACTATTATCAATTATAATAATAATGATGAATAATGCAACGATTTAAATCTTTCAGTTTACTGCTCTCTTGATGCCATTTGTCATATCAGCTTCTTTTTAAAAATATTGAAAGTCACTAACGTTTCCAACGAAAATTTAATGCTTGTTATTGTTAACAAAACAAAAATTTCCATTTGAATATTCATATTCAAACAACAGCAAACATTTACGACTAAAAGTTCGGTTGCCATGATGGCAACTGAAATATTTTTCGCTTGCTGTATAACAACTGGTTTCTGCAAGTTGTAAATTTTCAGATAATATTTAGTATTTTTGAGGCAACTAAAACTATTCAGTTGTCGGCTGGCAATGCAACTGAAAACCAGTAAGGTTTATTTCGGTTGCCATTATGGCAACTGAAAATTTTTCTTCGGTTGCTGTTTGGCAACTGGTTTCTGAAATTTGTGAAATTTCAGATAATATTTAGTATTTTTGAGGCAACTAAAAATTTTCAGTTGCCGGCTGGCAACGCAACTGAATTTCAGTTGCCAACTTTAAATGGAACTTTGTATTCGTTTTCGCTATAATAACAAATGCTATGTAATTCAAAATGTTTTTTTTTTATAAAAATGGGCCGTCCATTTAAAAAAAAAAATTTTTGGAAAAATATATTTCACCGTCTCAAAACAGCAAGTTTGAAATAAATTATAAAATTTTTTTCCTTTTTTTTTAAGTAACTGTTCAACTAATTTAAAAAAAACATAAACTTATTTCTTGCAGTGTTGCGCCCTTTATATACACATTTCTATGTATGTATGTGTGCATGAGAGATATTCATTATATAAGCAGCAGATTTAAATGTAATTTTCATTTCAATTATAATAATAACTAAATGTTGAATTGATGTTTATAATTTGCTGTGTGTAGTCGTATAATGGAAATATTTCCAGTTGCCCTGGCCTTTTGCAAAGCATTACAGACATTTTTCAATGCATACACACACACAAGCACCAGAGTGCATAAATACAAGAGCATGCATGTGCAGGCAGGCAGGCAGGCAGGCACTAACTTGAATGCGTATAGAAATTGTGCATATTTATTAAACGCCAGCACATGTTTGTTGCATTTATTCACTCAACTTAAAATAGTGTTAATTTTATAGAAATCGTACAGAAATAAATTTAATAATAATTTACAAAATCCCCATAAATAATTATGCCACAATCACTCGCATATAAATTGGGATATTGAGGATACTTGAAGGTTGTTATTTCGGTATATGCGACGGTCAGTTTGTCCGTCTGGCAACGGTTTGCAGCAATTTAATTATAAAAACTATTGCATGTGCATTTTGTAAAATTTTGTATTAATTTAAGCCTTAAAACGTTATCGAAAACAGTCTTTGGAAAATATTCGTTAAATGTAATCGTGTGTAGTCATATAAATTTTGTGAATAGCCAACGAATACGAACACATACTCGCTTTGCAAGCATGTATTGTATATATATTTCAGTGTTTGTGTGTGTGTGTGTTTATATTTAATAGTGTGCGTAAGCCATGTTTGGTTTTGTATTTGTAACCAACATCATCAGCATCATTGAATGCACTCTGTGTTGAATATCTGTTTTTAATTAATGCCCCTAAGTGTATGCACTAGAATAATTGTTGTTTGTTATTTTTTTTTTCTATCTATTCCATACATTTACACGCACACATATTCTCGTTTCCCAACCTCTCGTGTTCTCTTTGACACATAAACGCCTATTGAAAACTAAACAACACTGGCCATGCTCTAATTTCTTTTGTTTAGTGTTTAATTTATTTTTGCAAAAAAAAAATATTTATTAAAAAAGAATAAACATTTTCTCAACCGCTAAACAATACATTTTGTTTTAAATAAACCCTAATTAATTAATACTTATTGCGAGAGAAAAACAGAGAGAGAGAGAGAGAGAGAGATAAAGAGAGATATGGTGTTAAAAACCATGACGCACACTGGAGCTTTTTGTATGGAGTTGAGTAAAATAAAACGATTTTTTATATTTAAACATGAAAATATTTTTAGGTGTTAAAATTTTTGGAGCACAAGATCCACTTTATTTTTGCTCAAAAAATATTAGAATCATATTGAAATCACAAGAACATTATAAAAATATTTTTTTTTAATGTAATCAGGTTTATTATGATTTTGAATATATTTAAATGCATCCTTTTTGGAAAATAACAGCTTCGTTCGTACAACTTTGCAATTTCAAATGGCAAATTTTTGGACTTCCCCGAATTAGACAAAATACAACAATTAAGCGAAAAATATTTTTAATACTCATAAGTTAGAAATTAATGTAGCGCCTCTACAGGCGGTCTTGGGTATTAGACGCTCAGCTGAGAACACTCGAAATTAATTTGAAATATTGAAGTTGCTATTAGACAGCATATTGGCAGTGGGTCCCAAGTAGAGTTCAAATTCAAGGTCCAAGTGTCTTTGCAAATATTTTTTTTACTTTAGCCTATTAAATATTTAATTTGGCATAAAAAAACAAAAACAAACAAAAAATATAAAAATGTCAGTTTATAACACGACGAATTTATAACAGGGTGACCTCCAGCGGTCAAACGACTAGAAAACGCTTTACCTTTGACCGATCAAACACGATATGAGAAAAATTAATTTTTAAAAAATTATTTTTGAAAAATTGAATTCAAGTTTAATCTTGCTTTGTTGTGTGAAATAAGTTATTAAAATAAAAATAAAATCAAACGGTCACACGGGGCCTTAATAAAAGTGTATTACCATCGGTTTGGTACAATTCTCGTATTCTTTTTTATAACAAAGTTGGCACAAACAGAAACTGTTATCACATTCAACTAGGCCACCTAACAAGTGGCTATAAACAAATTCAAAACAGATGATCAAAATGTAGAGGCTTTCGAAAACAGCTATTCTGCTCTGTTGTGTAATTTTAATAGTAAAAACTTTTCTTTGCTTTGCTTTGAAATTTGAAACACTTTCCGAATTAAAGGAAATAATATTAATTGTCAAATTGTAAATCAATAAAAACGATTTCGATATTTTTTGATATCGGTATGGCACTTTTTTCACAGCGAATTTTCCGTCTTACGGGTACTCGATGTTAATATGATGAAAAATTAATATTAATTTGAAGTTCTTAAGACAAATTTCGGTCTGTGTAGTAAAACAAACAACTTCTGAATTTGTAACGGCTAAAGAAAAACTAGTGGACCGATTTTTTATTAGAATTTAACAGATATTTCGAAATTTAAAAATAAAATGCATATTGAAGATTGCAAATTTTTTAGCAATATCCCCACAGTGCCCCGTTTCCAAAAGGATAGAAGTTCACGTTGAAAGCAGCGAATTGAAAAAATTTATGTTATATAATATTTTTGTGACTTTTACAAAATTAAGTAAATTTAATTATAAATCTTGCATGTTTTCAAACCCTTTTTTTCAACTGCATGTCATTTATATTGTTCGGTTTTCTAAAAAAGTGCTACATTTATTGTACTTTTTAATACAAGATGGCAGCAAAATGCCATTTGAAAATAAATAGTTTATTTGAAATTAATCCAACATTCTTTACGAAGAATTGAATGTTTTTTAAAATTCCCAACTTCCACTTTTTAGAAAAGAAGCGAAAAAATTTACACTTTTTTGAGAAGAGAACATGGCAAACGGAAACACAATAATTAGGCATTTTTTCTATTCAATGTGTAAGCTGTTTTTTTAATTTTTTTTCATATTCAATTTGTTTTTAAAAGTGGGAGCTACTGAAATCCCGGTTCACACTCTTTAAGTTTTACTGTCCATTTACAATCGCCCCTTTGTAGGAATAAAATATAAATATATTTCCTTCTTTCTCATAGAAAGAATAAAAGTTCAGCAACAAAAGTGGAAGCGTGTGAACCGGGACTAACGGACGTTTATTATATCCACTTATTGCAAACCCTGCTTCTACAGGTAATTAACCCTCATGAAAAAGGAGGACAAGGCTAAGAGCCTGAGTTGCAGTTCTTCGCAAATCCGACCATAAACGCATGTAAAAGTTAATTCTATAAAATTTAATTCCAAGAAAAATTCACACACGTGTGCTTTGATTTAATGAAAGTGAGTTAAAATTCTGGGAAATAGCAAAATCTGATTGAAAGCTGACTGACAAAAATATATATTTTTTTTCCTTGAATTTGTGAAAATTTATTCACACAATTAAACACACACACACACACACACCCGCACATTTTGAATATGAGCACGTAAAGCAAAATTTAGTTTTCTTTTATTTATTTTATTAGTTTATTTATCTTAAAACATCATTGTGCGGTCTTTATTGTGAACCGCATGTGAAAGCCTGAATATATAAATTCTTTTTCCTATAAAAAAAGCAATAGCAGCCGACACGTAACATATACGAAGGAAACTTACGTGGCAAACATTAAATTCATCATCGCACATTCTCTTTTCTATTTACGGAGTCTTAAGCAACAATAAAAAATAAAAAATATGCACAATGCGGTTCCACTAGTTTTCGAAAAAAAAAGATATACAAGATAAAAAGTGTATGTGAAAATATTTATATGTTGGATGCTCAATCGAGCCTAAATGGCAGCAGTATCACTAACACCCGCACATTCCTCCAGAGCCAAGACTAAATTGTAACAGGAGCGCAATTTATTTGAAAATAAGTTAACGAAAGAAATTTTAAAGATTTCACCCGACCATCTAAAAAGCCTCTTCTGCATAGCCAAATGTAATAGAGCATTCAAGCGATTAATCGTTGTTGGATTAATCGATCAATTGTGGTTGAACAACAATTCGAATAATATTTTAACGATGTCGTACAACTACATGTGAAACATTAAGTAAATAATTCTTTCGATTGTATAAAATATATTATATATTCGAAAAATTATTTCGATTAATCGTTGTTGTATTAATCGATCAATTGTGGTTGAATAACTATTCGAATAATATTTTAACGATGTCGTACAACTACAGGTGAAACATTAAATAAATATTCTTTCGATTGTATAAAATATATTATATATTCGAATAATTTATTTCGATTAATCGTTGTTGTATTAATCGATCAATTGTGGTTGAACAACAATTCGAATAATATTTTAACGATGTCGTATGTACAACTACATGTGAAACATTAAATAAATAATTCTTTCGATTGTATAAAATGTATTATATATTCGAATAATTTATTTCGATTAATCGTTGTTGTATTAATCGATTAATTTTTGTTAAATAACAATTCGAATAATATTTTAACGATGTCGTACGTACAACTACATGTGAAACATGAAATAAATAATTTTTTCTACTCTGTAAAATATGTTATATATTCGAATAATTTATTACGATTAATCGTTGTTGTATTAATCGATTAATTTTTGTTAAATAACTATTCGAATAATATTTTAATGATGTCGTAAAACTACATGTGAAACATTAAATAAATAATTTTTTCAACTCTATAAAATATATTATATATTCGAATAATTTATTTCGATTAATCGTTGTTGTATTAATCGATTAATTTTTGTTGTATAACAATTCAAATAATTTTTCAACGATGTCGTACGTGTAAAACATTAAATAAATAATTTTTCGAAAAAAAGTTATATATTCGAATAATTTATGTCGATTAATCGAAAAAAATTTTAAGCATTTTTTTTTATTTCAAGCCGATGAGTGCACATCATACTATCAAAAATTTTATGCGCTGGATAGTATTAAAATTATCCGATTACCCGAATAATATGTTATTCGATCACTTTTCGATTAAAGTTTTACCTCGAATAATTAAGAAAGAATTTTCAAATATTTAAGAATTCTCTCCGAAAAGCTCTTTTTCACAGTCGTCTTAATGTGCTAAAATATTCAAACGATTAATCGATTAATTTTGGACGAATAACAGTTCGAGTAATTCGTGTATATAAAAATTTTTCCTGTATATAAAAATATATAAGCTGGTACATGTCATTAAAAAATATGTTGCCGATTAATCAGTTATTCGATTATCTTTATTATTGAAATTCAGTGTCAGCACACCAAAGAAAAGATATCATTTGAAAAGTAAATATTTTTATAAGAATATTTTTGAAAATTAACGTAAGCTTTTGTGCAAATTTTTATTTAAAAGAATGTTTTTTTTTTATTAAATGAATTACCTTTTTATAAATTTTTGTTTCTTAAAAAATCTCTATTACAAAAAATTTTATTTTTGGTTTTATTTTTAAACTAGTAAACAAGAGATAACTAAAATTAATCGACTAAGATTAATCGATTAATATCAAATAGTTAGATTAATAGTCGAATAAATTTTCAACTCGAAAAATTACCCTATTAATTGAATGCCCTGTCATGTACGCTTTTCAAGCCCTGGCATGCAAACACATGCGATAAGACCGACAGACAAAGAAAGGCATGCATGTGCTTGTCTGCTGTGTTTTTCTCTTTTCTCTTTTTTTTGTAATCAAACTTATGCAATCACACTCATGCTGCGGCGCTATGAAAAAAGAAATCCCTAGGGTATGCTACGTTTTCTAGCCATTTCTCGTATTTGTATTTAAATATCGTATTTGCCGATGACTGCTGCTTATTATGAAACGTACGAGATGAATTTGTCTACGAGTGTGGGTGTAGATGGTAGATTGTTCAAGGCTTTATGAGAGTCTATGCATTTATAAAGACATCATTATCACCGCTCCAGTTATGTGAGAATATATTCGTTGAAAAGGCATACAAAGTCAGAGATTGGGATTTGTTAGGAATGAGTGTTGTAAGAAAAAAAAAAATAAGAGGAAACAAAAGAACAACAACAACCATAAAAAATTAAATCAAATTGAAGCAGGTAAAAATTACTACGTGATTTGTTGCAAAAATTATTAGACTATTATTTGGCTTGTTTAAGATATATTTTATATGCTGCATAGTTTAAGGTGCTATTTGGTTACAAAAACTAGTGCCTACTTCCAGGTATAACACACATGAAATTTAATGCGAATAAATACTTTTTTTTTTGTTTTTTGAGAAAAATTTAAATTCACCTAATATTTTTTGAACAGACTTCGTACATCTGAGGGGACTACTTTGTGGCGCAGCAAATAGAATTTGATGAATATCTGAATTTGTTTTGAAATACATACATATATTTGAATTCTCGACATATATTGAACATACCTCGTATTTCCGAGAAGCGATTACTTTGAAAGCGGCGCAATGGAAATCATTGAATAAACAAACAATTTATGGGACAATTTCAAAATCATCTTCTATCTTGAACAGACCTCGTATATATGAGAGTGTTTACTTTGAAAATAACCAAATTGAAGGGAAGACAAATTTTAATTCACTTAATAGTGAATGGAAGGGTGCCTAAATGTTTCGTATAAGCACATATTTTCGGAGAAAACTTTGAATTCACCCAATTTCTTTTGACAGACCTCGTTTCTTTAAGGTTGGCTACGTTAAAGGAGTAAAATTTAAATTGCCCAATAAAAAAATGCCATGAGAAAAATTTTAATTTACCTTATGCTATGAACAAACCTCGCATTCGTAAGTATAAGATCTACTTTGAAGCGGACGCTATATAAGTTGATGGCTAAGCAAACAATTATTGAGAAAAATAAAAATTCACCTTATGCTATGAACAGATCTCGTATGTGTGAATGGAAAAAAAGTAAACTTTGAAGGGGACAATTTATAAGTTGATGTATAAGTAAAATTTTTTTTTTAAATTGCAAATTCATTTTATTCTATGAACAGCCCTCGTATGTGGGAGCGGAAAGAAGTCCACTAGAAGTCATACACAATAGAGAATATAAGTTCTCGTTTGATGCTAAATTTCCTGTTGCATAATTCCCAATAATTTCTGAAATTGTTTGCCTCTGAACTCTACGAAAGAAGTTTGGAAATGCATTCAATTATTTATAATTTTATTTCTCACAAAGAAAACAATTCTCCTACTATTTTATAAATACAAATTCTTGAGAATTGTTACAATTTATTTATTATTTCCTTTTCAATACAACCATCCAAACAAAAATGGAAGGACTCTGATAGAAAATTGTGTTTGGACTTTAAAGAATTGTCTCCTGCACAATTGTTGCATTATTTATGGCATGTATTTGTTGTTGCTTTTATGTTGTGCAGCAATAAAATCATTTTTAAAATATGCAAATATGTTTGTCATATTATAAACTGACACACAATACGGCGAACCATATGTTGAAGCTGCTACTCAGTCCTTTGGAAAAGTCGTATGAGTATAGTTGCCATGCAGGGCATGGGATGATCAAGAATTCAGTGCAAGCTGGAAAAGTAAATATTTATAAAATATCGTCCAGTTTGAAAATCAATTAGTTAGGAAAAATAATCTCATGTTTGCAACACAGACAACAAACTGCTGCCAACTTCACTCTTTATATTTTTCCCAGTCTTGGCAGCCCTGCCTTGTAAATTTATTTATACAGTTTTGAAAGGTCTTCATAATGAAATAATGATTTTCGAGTGACAAAAATCAATACCAGCTTTCTTATATATATTTTTGTTTCTCACATCCGACTTGCCCGAATTTTCAACTCTTTTGAAGTAGTTCTGAATGTCGGACGAATTATTGTTTCGCAGAAGGTTCATCACATTCAGTTTGAAGCGTATTAATGCGAAAAGAGTTTGTAGACTAATTGTAGCAAAATACGAGGCCTGTTCATACATTTTAATATTACTTTTTTCAGAAAATTTTTAATTTCGCATCAATTTTAATTTTGTCTACTTCAAAGTAAAACCAGCGCGTTTAAGTCCATCTTTGAAGCTATTCTAATATGTCCTTTTTGGTAGGTCCTTTAGCTCTCTCAGATCTCTCAGCGTGTTTTCAAGGGTATTCCCAATTGTGGGAACAGAGAAATGTAGCGGGCAAATAAGTCTGGTCCAAACTCATCAATTTTAAAACGAATTTTGAGGCCACTTTATTGACACAAGAAATTTCTGAAAAAAATACTTGGCAGCACGCAATTGATTTGGCGTTGTCGTCAGCAACTTTTTGAATAGAAATTCGACTCCACTCTCCCAACATTTTTACCGACTGTCCATATTGTGGGAGAAGGGTCGCCGTGTTCATGACATTTTCTCGGCCTACTCTGAAAAGTTTGCAACAGTCGTAACTATTTTACTAATTCAAAAGCTTTTGCAAAGTGAATTTTATTTTTTACACATCGAAAAATTTCAAAACGCACACGACACTTTTCATTTTCATGTTTTCCACGATCAAGCTACGAGCACTAAAATAGCAAAGTGTATATAACTCTCAATATTTTTTCTTCTGTTTTTGAACAGACCTCGTAAGTTGTACTGAAATTATTTAAGTTTTTTAAACCTGAGAAACTTGCAATACTATTTTTTCGCCGTGCTGTACAGTGTCATCTTTAATAAATTTGGGTCATTTTATTCGATTTATTTATTTCATTTCAGATCAATTGAAATGTTTGAATTAATTGTATATATTCCAAAAAAAAATTGCTCGCAAAAAATACACTGATGTTTTAGAGTAGACAACAGACTGCAGCCAACTTCACTGTCTATATTTTTCCCAGCCAGTGCAGCCCTGCCTTACAAATTTCTTTGTACTCTGCTGTTGAGCCATAAAAGAATGTAAATGCATTTTAAAGCAAAATTATCTAAAATGCATACAAAAGTATAAAATTTTTTTCAAAGCATACCTTAAGGCATTTTCAGAGAATTAACATGATAAAACCAACTATGCTGCGCTTACAAAACATGAATTTAAATCACTGTGTGTGTGTGTGCATGTAAGTGTTTGTGTTCCAAGCGTCAAGTTAACAAAGCAACAACAACAAAAGAAACCTTTTAAAATAAAGAAATATTAACACAAGTAAAACAAAAAGAAACTGAAACAGAAGATCATAAAATATAGGGTGTTTTTTATAGAGTGATACAACTTCGAGACGACATCACTGCTTTATTTGACCACCCATTTGACAGCTGACAGCTGATTTTTGTTTAGTTTGCTTTGACATTTTATAATGGTCGATCCACCAAAGCAACGCGTGCAAATTGTGGAAATTTTTAATCAAAATATTGGTTCTGTTCATGAAACTTATCGTGCACTTCGTTCATTCAAAATTTTATTTTCCGATGAAGTCCATTTTTAGTTGAATGAGGAGAATCCACAAGCTTTTGTCGAAACCACAGAAAACTACTGTTTGGTGCGCATTATGGGCTGGGGGAGTCATTGGCCCACATGCATTCAAAAACGATGATGGTCAGAATGTTACTGTCAATGGTGAACGGTATAGGAACACGATTCGAAGTTCTTTCGTACCTCAATTAGCTGGCATTAACCTTGCTGGTATGTGGTTCCAACAGGACGTAGCCACATGCCACACAGCGGGCGTTACAATTGATTTACTCAAGGTAACTTTTGATGAACAAATAATTTCACGAAATGGCCCAATTAATTGGCCCCCAAGATCGTGTGATTTAACCCCATTGGATTATTTTCTTTGGGGTTATGTAAAGTCACTTGTGTACGTCAATAAACAACAAACAATTGAACACCTGGAAATCAGCATTCGAAGAGTTATCGACAAGATACGGCCGCAAACACTGCGCCTTGTACGCGCCAGCCGTAGCGGCCACATGGCCGAAATCATATTTAAACATTAATGTCATGAAATTCTCTATCCAATAAAGGCCGTTATCATTGATATCAAAAATATATTCACATGTTTCATTATGATTTAAACTTGTATCACTCTATAAAAAACACCCTATACATTAAAAAAAGGACATTAACGAGAATACGAGCAGGTAGTGGATTTAATATAACAAAATTCCTTTTCAGCTTTTGTTTTTAATTTTTAAAATTACACTAAATAATAATTATTAAAAAAAGAGAGTGCAACTGCTTTTACATCTAAATAGAAGTGGTAAAATTGTTAAATGCATCATTATTTATGCAACTAAAAAAAAAACTTGAAAAAATATATTTTATTTTGCAAAAAAAAAAAGAACAAATATGTTAAATAAAATTTGCATGCAAGTACGCATTTAATGCCAGCCACTTTTCATTTGCATCGTATATGGCTTAAGCACATGCCCTCGCATGTGTTTGTGTGTGTGTGTGCGCGCCATTGAATTACTTATACAGACACACGTAACTGCATTCAAATGCAATATGCCACAGCATCTTCTTCTTTTTTTTGCAACGTGATTTATAATTTTTGTTTGTTGCAGCATGTTGAATAATAAATTTCTTTTTTTTTCTTATATCATCTGAATATAATGAATAGATAATGTAGCGTTTTTAATATTCTATTCCATTTCATATACTCGCATATAAAGAAGAAGAAGACGATGTTGTTTTGCTTCTGTGCTGCAGTTGTTGCACTTCTATTTAAATATTCATTTGGGAAGTTTATTGCTCCTGCAGAGTCTTTATGTTTTTATGTTATTATTATTTGTCGGATACTTTTTTTTTCCTCCTCCACATATTTTCTTATGTAACATGTTGATTTAAAGCATCTTCTTTAGCTGGAACAGTGATAACAAGCCTCAGATTATATTCACTTACACAGATTTTAAAAGTGGAATTGTATTAGAGTTCAATAGTAGAACTACTATGACCCGCATTAAGTGGCGCATGGAAGCTCTCAGGTGCCATCTGACCCCTGACAAAAGCTGGGAAAGCTACGGACATCGTACAAGTGTCCAGCCTTGGCCAATCTTATGGCGTTTTCTTTTCTAGAAAACATGGGACATTTTTACACTTATTTTCTTAAAAGTGGAAGTTTGGAAAAGTCTCACAGCAGAAATTATTTTTCGTGAGAGACGTTGGATTCATTTCTAATAAATCCCTCATTTCTAAATGGCAAAATGCTGCCATTTTTTGTTAAAAAGTGTGAAAAATGTTGCCTTATTTTCTAGAAAAGAAATCGTCATTGGACTGGAAGACAACGGCCAATGCTTATAAATAGTGTTGGCATATTCTGACTGCGTTTTAATGGACGTTCTCTTCTTTCAGTCGGCGTCTAGTTTATTTAATTAAGTTGGCAGCACTGGAAAAGGAACCGATTTTAAGCTGATCTCACTTAAAGTTGAAAGAAAAATTGTTGGAACAAAATCCAAGTCCAATAACTCTTTTTAGAACGCTGCCATTTTGGTTTGATTCGGTTCAGTGGCTCAAAACTTGTAAGCGCGTCACATAATTACACACACCCACTCACCCATACACACACACACACATACGCATATACACACTAAGGCTAGTGACGGGGTATCAGAATTAGTCAATGAAGCTTCACGGGACCTCAAAAAGTGATCTGATGAAAACTCGCTTCAAAACGGGGTAAAACCAAAAACTTCTGGGATTTTGAAAATTTAAAATTTTCCCAGCGTGAAATTTAAATAGGAATCATAAATGACTCATCCAAAGGAGTCATAGAAAGGGTGCCACTTTCTACCAAAACAAAAATATATTTTATGATAAGAAAAAGAGGACACGTTCTGACCGTCAGAAAAGGCCCGAATTCGATTCGAAATTACAAAAACTGATTGATGCAGTTTACGAGTCCTTGAAGAAAACCAAAAACAGTAACCGATCAGATATATAATTTGGGATTTTTTCTCCAGCACTTTTTTGAAATTTCTTTGTTGTTCAAGAAACCCTACAATTAACCGCCTTTGAATTGAATAAATATAACAAAAAAACTCAGTTATTCGCAAAATCTAACAGTTCCAATTTACTGGAAATTTAAGTCTTGTCCGATTAAATCAAAACCTTCAAAAGTTGTAAGCGGGTCACATATTTAACTACACACACGGACACACACATACACACACATACAAACAGGGTGACAGCCTCTCGTAAGTAGTCAGGGAAGCTTCCTAAACCTCAAGATCTGATGAGAACTTCTACTTTTTCAAAACAGGGTAACACTAATAACCTCCCGATTTTTTTTAATGCTCAACTTGTAGATTTTACGAGTCACACACACACATACAGACAGGGTGACAGGCTCTGCTAAGCAGTCAGGAAAGCTTCCTAGAACCTCAAAACCTTCAGATCTCATGAGAACTTGAATTTTTTCAAAACAGGGTTATACTAATAATCTCCCAGTTTTATAAATGTTCAAGTTATACGCGAGTCACACACACAAACATACACACACACAAACATACACACACACATATCTACATACACACAGGAACACTAACGGGTTCTTAGAATTAGCCAGGGATCGTATGAGAGATCGAATACTTCCCGCTTTTTTGCATCTTTTCAATTTTCCTAATGGGAAGTTAAAAAACAATTCACAAAAAAATTTTAAACCCGAAAATATTCCACGATTCCACCTACACCATTTCCAGGCAATACATTTTTAACACGAAATCCTTGGCAAATAACTGCTTATTCGCTGTGGTCCCTCTGTCTTAACTTTACTCGGAGAGCGCTCAATACATCCTCCTAATTGTATGTGAAACGAAACCCTTAAAATGAAGTATAAAATTAGGAGAAATTTCAACCCACAGCATTTTGATTTCAGAGCAAATTCCATAAGACACTCGCTAACGAATACTATAAAGATTTAAGCATAAAATTCCTGTTGATGAAATCCTGAATCCTTAGAAAATCTGTATTTTGCGTTGAGTTTCAGTTGCTTTTAAATATTTTGTAAATATTTAAATACTTGAAATTAAACTTGTCAAATATTTATTGTCGATTTTCTTCGAATATGTGCTGCTGCCTTAACTAAAAGCCCGCTTCGTTGTCATTGTTGTTGTTGTTAATCTTTATCAGACAACAAAATGTTAACAAAACTAAATGACATGCACACACATCTTGCGCTCTGCATAATGAACGCCTAAAAGTATGTTAGATTTTTCCTCGTTGTGTTGTTGTATATCTGCGGTGTATTATTTTCCTTCATTTAATATTAAAGGGAAATCTTTCAAAATCTAATAGAATCGTAAGTAAGTACGACTGTTAAGTATCTGTTGAATTCTTTGTTGAACAAAACTGATGTACTTGGAAATTTCACAACACAACCTGCAGTTCGTGCGTCCTTCCGTCCGTCCGTCTGTCCGTCCGCCCGTCCTCTCTCACTAGCTATCGAAGTTCTTGTGCTTGTGTTTTCTTAAGTAGGTATTCTATATGATAACTACTTAACAGTCATAACTAGACGATAGCAGCAAACAGCCCTCAGGTACAGTGGCGCGAGAACATTTTTATTCGGCCAAAATTTTTTCCAAAGACTTAAATTCGATTTTCAGTTAAATAACAAGTTTTTAGCTCCTCAATTTATTTTTATTTAACAAAAAAAAATCAAAGTGATCAGTGAGTGGGGGCTACTGCAGATCATCAGGAAATTTGTAAGAATAAATAAAGATTGACTTTCTTTGAGAAAATGTTTCCAAATTTCGAAGAATAATAAAAAATTTTTTAACTTTTTTAATTATTTGGCCTTGATTGCAATTTTGTGTGGCCTATATTCTTGGAGCAGCTGTAGTTTTAGTCACAAGATTCCGGATAACCACCCCAGAAGTCCACCCAAACAGATCATGACATGGACGAAGTACTTGACCGATCACGAATTTTTATTTTAATTCATCACTTGCAGACGTTGTTCGTTTGTAAGACGATTGATTCATGCTTAAATTTTGAACCAAACTGAACATGTTTTTTACAACAATATTTTGCACGAAAACAGCTCAGCTGTCAAAAACAGTGTTGCCACACAGAACGTTGGTAAAATATGAAACGAACAATTTAGGATAGAATAAGAAAAATATATATAGGGTGTTTTTTATAGAGTGATACAAGATCATAATAAAACATAACAATATATTTTTGATATTATTGAAACGGTATTTATTGGATAGAAAATTTTCTGACATTAATGTTTAAATATGATTTCGGCCATGTGGCCGCCACGGCTGGTGCGTAAAAGGCGCAATATGGAACACCAATTTTCACAAACAGTAATCTTCTGACCATCATCGTTTTTGAAGGCATATGGGCCACTGACTCCGCCAGCCCATAAAGCGCACCAAACAGTAATTTTCTGTGGATGCGACAAATGCAACAATTCTGTTTATTTATGTACCCATTCAATTAAAATTGGGCAAAAAAAGTGCACGATAAGTTTGACGAACAGAGCCATTATTTTGATTAAAAATTTCCACAATTTGCACGCGGTGCTCTGGTGTAAATCGATCCATAATAAAATGTCAAAGCAAACTAAACAAAAAGCAACTGTCAGCTGTTAAATGGGTGGTCAAATAAAGCAGTGATGCCAACTCAAAGTTGTATCACTCTATAAAAACACCCTATCCTTAACCGATCACGAATTTTTATTTTAATTAATCACTTGCAGACGTTGTTCGTTGCTTAAATTGTGAACCAAACTGAACATGTTTTTAACAACAACATTTTGCACGAAAACAGCTGAGCTGTCAAGAACAGTGTTGCCGCACAGAAATTTGGCAAAATATGTGAAAGTGCCTACTTTGAAGGAAAAAATTTAGAAATAAAGAAAATATATATATTTTGTTTTTGAGAACACAATTTGCACGCCCTAACGACTGAGCCGCAAACGTCAAATGCCAGCAAATGTTTTAGCTGCAGGTTTAGATGGTCTCATATTTTAACAACGACGTACTGTGCGCCCAGGAACACTCACTCTTATTCGAAAATACGTACAAGTTTATGTTTTTTTTGGGTTGGATAGCAGGTAAACAGGTAAATATCACAGCGTTTGTGTTTTATAAATGTATGTGTGTGTCTGTATGTGTGTGTCTGAAAGTTTTTTTTTCTCTGAATCATATTAAGAAAATAAGCATAACAAATGCCTTGATTTTAGACGTTTTTATCATTGTTGTTGGTGTTGTTGTTATTATATTTTGCTTTTATTTTGTCGTTGTTGCTGCTGTTAAAGTTTAAGTTGTTGTTATTTTTTCTACTTACAGGCTTAAGACGTTTATCTTTATTTTCGCTTTTTCTTTTTCCCTCCTCTTCTTTTTCTTGTTATTTTCATATGATTTTAATATTATTTTTTCCACTTCTTCTTGCTGTTGTGGCATCATAACAAATAAATAAAAACCACATAATCTTGTGCTGGTTACACGATGACTTTTACAATTCAGTTTAAGTTCTTAACAAACGTTGTTTCTTCTTTTTTTCACACATTCTTTTATCCTGCAAACAAAATTGTATTCCAGCACAAATATTATTGTGTAGAAGTATGTGTGTGTGTGTGTGTGTGTGTGTGTGTGTGTGTGTGTGTGTGTGTGTGTGTGTCACCAAACACATATTCAAAAATATTTTAATTTTTTTCTCTTTTTGTGTGTGACAAAGTGAAGGGAAAAAGGTGAAGTTTATCTCTAAAATGTTTGCTTTTATTAGTGTTGGTGTTGGTGTTGGTGTTGTTGCTGGTGCCGCTGCCACTGTTGCTGTTGCCATCATCATCATAATATTGTCGGCAAAGGCGTGTAAGTGAGTGACATTGTTAAAGATATCAACTTCTTATAATAACAAACACCAGCACTCTGCCAGATGACAACGATAACAATCAGCCAGCCATCCAGCCAATAAATACCATTAACATGTTCAAGTGTTGTAACATTTTAAGGGGAAGGAAAACAACAACAACAACAACAACAACAACAAGAACAGCAAAAGCAACAAAACGAGTTGCAAGTTAATTTCAGTTGGCATTTGCAAACAGCAGCAAATAGAAAGTGAGAAATTGCTTAAATACTAGCCAGCGGAATATTAAAAATATATATTTTTTTATTTGTGCAAAAAGCCTAAAAGTAGACCACAAATATTAGTTTTAAGTTAAGCTTTGGCAGGGAAGAGATAAGCAATTTTGTTCAATAACTTTTAAAATTTTTACATAATTTTTTTTATTTTGAGACTTTTACAAAAAAGCAAATATTAATTTAAGGAGAATGTATTAAAGCAAATTTTTTTTAATTATCAGATTCATTTACAGTCTATCCGCACCTCTTTCTTTTTTGGAATTATGTATATTTAAAATATAAATAAAATTTTATAAAATTTCTTTTACATGGAATTGTACCAGTGAAAAAAACTATTTCTATTTTCGTCAAATAGGCAACAAGTTGATATGGGTGTGGTATCATCCCCTTTTCTGTGAACTTCACTAATAAAAGCCTAAAAGTAGACCACAAAAATTAGTTTCAAGTTAAGCTTTGGAAGGGAACAGATAATAATTGAATCATTTGATTCAATGATTTTCAAAATCAGACAATTCTTTTTTACATAAGTTTTTTTATTTTAAGACTTACAAAAAAGCAAATATTAATTTAAAGAAAATTTATTAAAATTGTTTTCTTTGAAATGATCAGATTCCTTTACAGCCTGTTGCAAAAGGACGAAAGAAGGCTTTTCTTTTATGGAATTATGTTTAAAATATAAATAAAATCTCTTTTACATGGAATTGTACGAGTGATAAAAAAAAACAATTTCTATATTCGTCTAGTAAATAACAAATTTATATGGGCGTGGCACCATCCCCTTTTCTTTGAGCTTCACTAACACGTGACTTAAATCGACAACTTAATAAGAGATTAAATTCATTTATTCAATTCGAAAAAAAAATAACTTATTAACTCCAGAATATTATTTTATAAAAGCGAAAGATATATTAATAATTCTCGAATTCTATTTTATAATTCAATCTGTATAAATAAAAATTATTATCACATTCAACGAAGCCTACTAAATAAATAGTGATGAGCATAAATACACATGAGAACTAAAGATGAAAGAGTGGTGGTTTCCGAAAACAGCTGTTCTGGTGTGTGGGGTAAAAGCAATAACTACTTGATTTTTTTTAAGTTTCTAATTTTCCTGGAAGTTAAAAATATTTTATACTGTCCAAACCACAAGCAGTTAAAGTTTTCTCCGAATAAAAGTTTTAATGAAGAAAACACTTTAACCGTTAATCGTTAAGCAAATGTACACAATGCTGAAAGCGCGGTGGTTTTCGAAAACAGCTGTTCTGCTCTGCGCGATAAAAAACTTTCCAATTTCTTAACATTTATAATTTTCCTGGTGACAAGATAATTAAATAAAATAAACATTAACTGTTAATTAATTTAAAACTTCTTTCAAGAACAACAAACAATTTACAAAAAATGGCGTCCGTTAACAATAAATAATTAACGTGAATCACTCAATCTATTTTGACAGGCATACTGATGACAATTGGATGCGTACACAAACACCAATACAGACCCACAACACCCCTACATGCGTGCATATATGTCACCTTCACTGCGGTTGCATATGCATCAGTATGCTAATGTAAGCCAATGCACAGTGGGGGAGGTTAGAGAGAAAAATCCAATTATTTTATAACACATTATTTTGGGAATTCTGCGTGAATTCAGGTGTAGATTTTGCATTTTATCTCGCTAAAAGGAGAGGAGCACGAAATTCCCAAATATATACGAAAATCCCCCAATTGGGATTTCTTTAGTACTTTTGCGGAATTTCAACAATATTCAGGTAATTTGTATTGGATATTTTTAAAGGCAAATTCAACTTTAAAGTGGCCTGGAAAATTGTTTTAAATTTTACGTCTAGTTCGGGACTCTACAGCTGCTTCAGCCAACTTTAAATATTTTTTTAAAGTAGAAAGTTTTTACTCATATTAAAAATAAACAAAATTATTTTTTCTCTAAGAAGCCCTTAATTTCTAAAGAAAATTTCGAAAATCCCCTAATTGGGATTTTCTCAGTATTTTTGTGGAATTGCGCTATTTTCTGTCTCTTTAGTTCTCCCAAAATTGAAAATTTTTAACCTTTAAATGCTTTCAACAGTTTAAAACTTTCGCTTCAGTGGGTAAGACAAACAAAACAAATATTTTCCTGAAAATCCCGAAATTCCTAAACAAAATATACAAAATCCCCCTATTTCGATTTTTAGCATTTTCGCAATGTTTTGCTACTTTAAGTCTCTTTAGTTGCTAGAACAGCGAAAATTTCAAAAATTTTAACATTCAATGGGTAAAACAATCAAAATAGATTTTTTCTGAAACGCCCAATATTCTCAAAGAAAATTTCCAAAACTCCCCAATAGCGATTTTTAGTATTTTTGCTTCATTTTTAAGTTGGAGACTTTTTTCTGAGAAGCTCGAAATTCCCAATAAAATTCCATAATCCCGTAGTTGGGATTTCTCATTATTTCACGGTATTTTGCTTGCTTCTTTGTATCTCTTTAGTTCTTGCAAAATCTCAAATTTTTTATATTTAAAATTTTCGCTGCAGCGCGTAACACAAACGAAGAGGTTTTTTCTGAGAAGCCGGAAATTCCCAAAAAAAATATCCCGAAATTCCCAAATAAAATGTCCTAATTCCAATTTTTAAAATTTTTGTCGCACATTAAACTTTAAGCTGAAGATTTTTTTTCTGAGAATCTCGGAATTCCCAAAAAAAAATTCTATAATCCCGTAGTTGGGATTTCTCATTATTTCACGGCATTTGGCTTCTTTGTGTCCCTTTAGTTCCTCCAAAATCTAAAATTTTTAATATTTGAAATTTCCTCTGCAGTGGGTAAGACAAACGAAAGAGATTTTTTCTGAAAAGCCCGAAATTCCCAAAGAAAATTGCCGAAATTCCCAAAGAAAATCCCTTAATTCCGATTTTTTTTTATTTTGGCACACATTAAACTTTGAGCTGGATTTGTAAACATCATGGACCTTATTTTTGGGGTCTTGTGACACCGCATTGTTTCTATATACAAGAAATTTTATTGTACCCGAGCTAATTATTTAGAAACTGCAGAATTACTTTTTTTCCCCACATTCCCCCACTGTGCAGTGTTTTGTATTTGCGTATGACTGTGGCTTATTTCTAAGAAAGTGTCACAAGCACCAACGCTTTATTGCAGTCAAATATGGTCGCATGTATGTGTAAAGCATTGTATTGATATCCAGGCATGTGTTGGTGTTGGGGTATGTGTATGTGTTTTTAAAGTGTAACGGTTTATTAAGAAAAATATTGAGTAGTCAGTTATAATCGGGCTGTCATTGACACACTGTATGACACAAACCTTGAGGACATGCACGCACACAAAAACACATACACACTTTAAAGAGCCAATAATGACGCGCTTGTACACATGCCTGGGTGTGTGTGTGTGTGCGTGCCACATTTATACGTTGATGGATACTTGGATAAACAATAATACGAGCGTATGATGCATACAATTGTGCCACGACTTGAATTTTATTACGTAATACTTTTCATGTGTGTGTGTGTGTGTGTGTGAGCATTTGTTTTCATCTCTTTCAGATTTTTTATTAAACTTTTTTCATTGTGACGGAAGATCGTTTGCTGGAAATATAGTAATTTTCGTTACGTTTGCATTGTTGTTGTTGTGATTGTGCACCCACTGTGCCAAGAGTCTGCAGCTGAAAGTATTCGTACAATTGATAATTGGCATGTATTCCATTGTTGGTTTTGTCACATTTTATTTGCCACACACACAAACACATAAAAAAACACACACACACACACACACACACACACACACATACACACCACATATGGTTGCAACGAAATTGTCAAGTTTCACCACACAACGATGTGTGTCATTTAAATTGAAATTATGAATGATTGTTTGAAGTTTTATTATTATTTTAAGATACGCGACAGTTTCTGCATCAACGAGGCCACAACGAACCAATAAATAGTCGAATATTTTGTTGAACAGATGGCGAACAATAATTGTCGAAAGTTGCAAAATTTCATTGATTTCAAAACAAGTTTCTCACAACTTTTTTGAAGATTTACATAAGAAAATTTGGATTTGAAAATTTAAAATAAATCGCAATAGATTAATTCAATTTATACGATGATTTTGTTTAGTAATTCTCAATTGGTTTTTGAAAGTTTGTGTATATGTAGATTAATAAATATCTAATTTTACTAACTGCTTATCGGATTTCGTTATATTCTTCTGATGATTTTTTAATAAATTTTTTTTTTAAATATACAGTACATTTTTAATAAAAAGTTTTTAAAAAAGGTCTTTCACAAAGGAACACAGTTTTTAAGAAAGCAATCGTTTTAAAAAAAGGTTTCTTTTCTACACAAAAATACTTTGTCAAACTGCAACTTCTTGCAAAAAAAGTACCTTTTACACAAAAGGTCCTAAGATTCAATATATTGTCCTATTGTCTCACAAAAGTTCTTTTTAATTGTACCTTTTTTTTAAAAAAAGTACTTTTTTATATAAACAATTTTAAAAATGTACTTATTTTTAAAGGCACGTTTTTAGAAAATAAGCCTTTTTGCATAATGTAATTTTTCAAAAAATACTTTTGTGATGCGTCCTTTTTCAAAAATGCACTTTTTCAAAAAGGTACTTTCTTTGAAAGGTTTTTTATTTAGAAAGGTGAATTTTGGTAAAAAAAAAATTATTTTTAAACGATGACCATTTTTGATAGGTAACTTTTTTGAATAAGTACTTTTTAATATAACTTTTTTTAACAAGTACCTATTTTTAAAGGTACTTTTGTAAAAGTGCTTTAAAGAGACTTTTTGGAAATAGGTATAATTTTAAGAAAATATACATTTCTTAAAAAGGTGCTTTTTAAAGTACTTATTTTTCAAATTTACTTTTTGGAAATATGTAGGCATTTTTTTAATATATATTTTTCAATAAGGTACTTATTTTGAAATGTAAAAGGTACTTTTTTAAAAGTTCTTTAAAGATGCTTTTTGGAAATAGGTATAATCTTAAGAATATAAACATTTTTTGAAAAGGTACTTTTTAAAGTACTTATTTTTGAAAATATGTAGGTATTTTTTTTAATATAAATTTTTCAATAAGGTACTTATTTTTCAATGTAAAAGGTACTTTTTAAAAGATACTTTTTGGAAATAGGTATAATTTTAAGAAGATATACATTTTTTAAAAAGGTACTTTTTAAAGTACTTATTTTTTAAAATATGTAGGTATTTTTGTAATATACATTTTTCAATAAGGTACTTATTTTTCAAAAAAGTACTTATATTTCAAAGGTACTTTTTGGCAATAGGTACTTGTTTAAATATATATACATTTTTCAAAGAGGTACTTATCTTCAAATGTATTTTTTTCCAGAGACTTGTTTGAATAATCTGCTATTTCAAAATGGAACTGTTACTTAAAGGTACTTTTTCTGAAAGGTACTTCTTAAAAAAAAGTACTTTTTTTAATTATTTTTGTTTAAAATGGTAATTTTCCAACGAGGTACTTTCTAAGAAGATACATTTTTTGTATAGGTACTTTTCTTAAAAAAGGTACCTTTTCAAAATAAATGGGGTAAATTAATTTAAAAAAAAAAAAAATTTTTTTAAGCAGTATTGTTAATATTTTCAGAGTATCTAAAATTTTTTTCCGAATTTTATTATAAGATTTACATGACTTCACGTTTGTGTAGAATAAAATTACCAATAATTTCCTGTCCTCATGTGAAAATTTTATGATTTTAGTTCCCTTCCAAAAATGTTTACGTTTAGTTAAAAAAAAAAGAAACTATAATTCAGTCTATAAATTTAATTCAGCTTTAGAGCGTTTCAGTTATTGGCGCCTTAAAGACTGCAATAACAAGAGAATAAATGGAAAAATATCTAAAAGTGGGCAAGTTTGCATGTATTTATTGCAAGTGTGTGTGTGTTTGTGTGCTGGTTTGTTTGTTTGCAAGTGGCCAAATGAATGTGATTGTGTGGGTGTGGGTGTTGGTGTCATTTAGGTAAATTAAATTAAAATCTATTGCATTCGTTAGCAATTTATAGCGATTCGGAAGGCCGGTATGCGAAATGGCACAAAAACATTAATCGTTATCAATTTATAGACCTGCCTGCCTGCCTGCCTGCTGGTAGCAATTAAGTACCTCCTTCCTTATTCACCACCCCACGCCCATTAATTTTGCTAAATATTTGGCTTTTATCGTCTATTTTAAAACAAACTCACACTGATTGTAGAAGACAAATTTCGTTAAATTACTTTTAATTACTCTCCATGAATTCGCAAACCATGCCACGACGCTCTTGTTTGCAGTTTAAATGCCGGCAGGACTTTTTTTTTGCAGTTCTCTCTCTCTCTCTCTCTCTTTCCAGCTTTTGTCTGTCCAGTCTATCGTACAATATTTTATGTAAAAAAAAAAGAAGTTCATGTGTCAGTTTAATTGGATTTGATGGAGAGAAAAAAATTATTTCCAAAGTGGATTTTAGGCAAATGTCCTGTTAGAAAAAGTGCAAAAACAATTAAGGATTTACTTTTTTTTTAGATATTTTTTTTTATTTTTATTATTTCTTTTTTTCCGTGGGTACTTTTTTCTTGTTCAAGTCATGTTTGTATTCAATTTGATTGTCAGTTTTGGTTTTAATTATAATAATGCAAATAATTCTCCGACTGCTTGGCAACTGGAGTGCGATAAAGTTTAGAGAGGTCACTCACAATTAGAATAAGAAGACGTGTGAAATTAAGGGAAATTTTTTTATGGGGAATTCAGGTTAACAAGCGTGCAGAATAAACGATATTAATAAGAAAGTTAAAGCTGACAAAAATGTATTCTTTTAAGTAGAAAAGATTGCAAAACTCTAGAAAAATTTATTTAAAATCAAACCACTCTTTGCTAAAAGTCATTGAGTTCACAAAAAAAATATTAAAAATGAAAATTAATTCATTTTGAAATAAACGGAAATACTTCTTTCAAAATATCAGTATTGCAAATTGGCAGTTATAAAAAAAAGTTTGACACTTTTATATTCTGATTAAAATTTTTAAGCGATATTTACGTTGATTTTTTTTAAGAAAAATCAAAAATCATCACATTTGTGTAACAGGCCTCGGACATTTGAGGAGGGCTACTTTGAAGGCGAATGTATTAAAACTGTTGAAAAAATATTCATAAAAATATATTTGGAGAAAAATTCTAGTTCACCTTAAGTGTTGAACAAACCTCGTATATCTGATAGGACTTCTTCAAAAAGAACAAAATAGAAATATTGAAAAAATTAAAATATTTTAAGAAATTTTTAATTAATCTTGCATGTGTAACAGACCTCGTATACCTGACAGGACCTACTAAAAGGGAGCAAAATGGAAAATTTTAAATAAATAAATATTGTATGAGAAAGTTTCTAATAAATATTGCATGTGTAACAGACCTCGTATATTTGAGAGGACTACTTTCAAGGTTAGAAAAATAAAAGGTGGGCGAAAATAATTTTTTTAGTTGTATTTCACTCTCATATTTGTGGGAAACAACAGGTATTTGAATTATTAATATTTCGAATAAACCTTGTCTGTTGAACAGACCTCATATATTTGAGGGGGACTACTTAGAAATAGGACAAAATAGAAATTATTAAATAAATCTATTTTTTTTTTAGAAAATTTCTAGTTAATCTTGCATTTGTAACAGACCTCGTATATTTGAGAGGACTACTTGAAGGGGGAAAAATAAAAGGTTGACGAAAATTATTTTTTTTTATTTCACTCGTATGTTTGAGAGAAACAACAGATATTTCAGTTAATGAAATTTCGAATTAACCTAGTATCTCGAACAGACCTCGCATATATTTGAGGGGGACTACTTGGAAATAGGACAAAATAGAAATTATTAAATAAATCTATACATATTTTTTTTAATTTCTAGTTAATCTTGCATTTGTAACAGACCTCGTATATTTGAGAGGACTATTTTCAAGGGGAGAAAATAAAAGGTGGTGCGAAAATATTTTTTTTTACTCGTATGTTTGAGTTAATGAAATTTCGAATTAACCTAGTATGTTGAACAGACCTCGAATATATTTGAGGGGGACTACTTAGAAACAGGACAAAATAGAAATTATTAAATAAATCTATATATATATATATATTTTTTTAATTTCTAGTTAATCTTGCATATGTAACAGACCTCGTATATTTGAGAGGACTACTTGAAGGGAAGAAAATAAAAGGTTGGCGAAAATAATTTTTTTCAACTGTATTTCATCCGTATATTTGAGGGAAACAACAGATATTTGAATAAGTGAAATTTTTATTCAACCTTGCGTGTTAAACAGACCTCGTATATTTGAGGGGGACTACTTAGAAAAGGAACGAAATAAAAACTGTTGAAAAACAAAACAATTTTTTAAATAAATTTAAAATTAATATTGTAGTCTTAACAGACCTCGTATTTTTGTTAATTCCATCATTAATTCCCATATTTCTACTTTAATTTGGTATCAATAAATTTTAATTTGTCAAAAGAAGAACGTGTTTTTGGCACAATTTGCTTCCAAACCTGAAATTTGCCACCCTCTAAACACCACACCTTTTCGAATTATAATTCAATGAATCATTTTGATTTTGCTTTCAGTTACCTTTTTAACAAATTGATTGGCCATGAAGAAGAATTTAATTGATTTGCAAATTTTAAAATCGCTCAGAAATATTAATTTCACTTAACAACTTTTTACGAAAAATTTCGAATTTTTACTAATTTGATGCTTTTTGTTACACAAGTAAATTTGACTCGCATTTTTTACAACCCAAATTTAGTTGATTGTTTTTTTGTTAAAATGAAAATAAATAAACGACTTTATTTTTTATACATTTTCCACAAAATTGCATTTTATGATCTCCTTCTTTTTTTCTTACATTTTGTTTCCGGTTTATGTTGACGCGCTTTTTTCTACTACTTTGTTGCACAGTGTCATTTGCTTGCAAAAATATATTTTTTCTCTTTTCCAGTTTCCTCTTCTTTGAGGGTTTTTGATTTTATGGTAAAAAAAGTGCTGCTTGATTTTCTTCATTTTCTGCTGCCGGTGGTTGTGCGAGTTTGTTTCTTTAGCCAAAATTGTTGTGTTTTTGGCTTATGCAATAATTTTAGTAGCATACTTTTTTGCGCTCGCTTTTTATGTATCTTTTTATCAATTTTTTTTAATTTTTTTCCTTTCTTTTGCTTTCTTGACAAGCCACAAGAAGACTTAAATTTCATTACACAATTTTCTTATAAAAGACTGGAAGAGAAGAGTTTTATTACTCTCCCTTCTTGTTGCTGCATTTTTCTTCTGCGAACACTCTACTTTTGGAAAAGAAGGTGCTTTGAGTTTAAGTATTTTGCTGCAACTTGAGGAAACGTTGACGGAAGTATAAAAAGGTTTTGAAGAATTTATTGGATTTTTTCTTTGTTCTTCTTGTTTTAGATTTTTAATTTAATTGAATAAGAATCTGCATGCAACTATAAACGAGAGTATGCGTGATGCCGTTTCACAGCACTGTTCTACGGGACGTATACTTAATATTCTTTAACTTAATGTTGCTCATACGCCAGATTTTATTTATTTTGTGCTGAAGTATTTTTAAATAATTTTGCAGTTTTATAGCATAAGAATACAGTACAACCTCGTTAAGACGAACCGGTGTAATTTCAGCCCTTGCGATTGTCCAGATTAGAGAGGGGAATATTTTCCACGTATTTAAGAGTTTTTTTTGCAATAAATTCGTTCCTTGAACTGCTTAAACGTTGCCGGACTTTTTTTAGGTACATGATGACCCCAATTTCTTAATGCATATTTTTTGCACATTTTTTTCAGTGAATTTTAGTTATTCCCACATAGTTTATTTCAATGTCTTACAATTTTTCGAGATATATAACAGCGATTTATTAATGCATATTTTTGCATATTTTGGTATATTTTTTTCCTATGCATTTTATGTATTCGCACTTTATTTATTTAAATCTTCTAAAGATTTTAGAGTCGTAAGACACCGATATTTTAGTGCATATTTTTGAATATTTTTTGCACATTTTTTTCTATGAATTTTATTTATTCGCACATAATTTATTTCAATGTCTTACAATTTTTCGATATGTATAATAGCGATTTATAAATGGATATTTTTGCATATTTTGGCATATTTTTTTTTCCTACGCATTTTATGTATTCGCACATAATTTATTTCAAAATTTAAGTCTTTTAGAGGCGTATGACACCGATTTTTTAGTGCATATTTTTGCATATTTTTTTCATACGCATTTTATGTATTCGCACATAATTTATTTCAACTTTTAAAGCTTTTAAAAGCGTATGACACCGATTTTTTAGTGCATATTTTTGCATATTTTTTTCCTATACATTTTATGTGTTCGCACATAATTTATTTATATCTTTCAAAGCTTTTAGAGGCGTATGACACCGATTTTGTATTGCATATTATTGCATATTATTTCCCTACACGTTGTATGCGATTTTCAAAAGACTGAAAATTTTTTTTATTAAATGTAGCATCACTTTACGAGTGCATATTAGTTTCATATTTAACACTCAATCAAAAGTTATTGACAGTTAAATAAAAATGTTACAAAATAATTTAATGAATTTTCCCAGTTTTTGTTTTCAAACATAAAGAGCGACAATAATTTCTTAATAATAAAAATATTTTGAAAATATACAACAAACCAGCTTAAGCCCTTAAATTATTGAGTAAAAAAATACCGAAAAATCCTTATTTGGGGATTTTAAGAAATTTATTTGGGGATTGTGGGGATTTCAAAATATGTTCAATTAATTTTTCTTCTATATTTAGAGCGGATGAATTTTAGATGAAAATAAGGATTCAGGATCTTACTGAAAACATTTTTTGAAATTACCACAATTCCCAAATAAATTATCGAAAATCCCCAAATAAGGATTTTTCGGTATTTTTCTTTTTTTACTTGTTTGTAGACGCAAATAAGTTGTGTTGCAAAAATGTAAGAGCATGTTCTGTTTTTCTAAATTTTACAAAAAAAATTTAACAAAAACAAAAAAACTAGTTTAACCATTAAAATTTAAAGTATTTTTAAATAAATTTTTTTATAAATCAATATTCTTTTCTTTAAAAAATTTCAGTAGAAAAAGATATTAAGAACTCTACATCAACTTAAATCAAGGGAATGTTTGCCAGCAACAAATTTGTTTAATTCCAACTTAAAAATAAGTCCTTCTGCTGGTTTATATATTGGTCACGTCAATCATTAGCCGATCTGTGAAAAACTATATAATCTTCCTTATATGGAAATTTTATTGAATTCGAATAAATTCCAAAAAAATGCACTCGAAATTCGTTGACTTCCTTGAAAAATGCATTTGACATTTTCTTAAAATGCCCTTCTATTTGAAACAGACAAGACACGCATAATCTAACATTCCATAGAGCAGCGAGGGCAGTGCAGAAAAAACGGGCACAACTACAAAAAAAAATTCACCACATTCAAGCGTAACAATATAAATTCAGCAGCATTCAGTGTTGTTGTGGGACTCTGGTATCCTCGTTGCACGCTTCAATATTTTTAGGGAATTTTTTCTTGTTTTTTTTTTCTTTCTTTTTTTATTATCGTTTTTGGCCGCTGCTTTTGTATGCAGCCAATGGTGGGGAAAGCAAAAAGAAGAAGACAACACGATGATATACAAAAATGCGTTTTAATTGAAATTCTTGGCTTAAGAGTTTAAGAAAAAGTGCAAGAGAAAAAGGGGGAGGGAGGGGAAGAGAGAGTGTTAAAGCTGACGCTGGAGGTGGGGGAGAGATATTGTTTGTTTTTTTTTTTTTTGGAAATATTGGGAAATTATGCTGCTGCAAAAACCATTAATTACATTAAATTGTTGTAGTTCGGAAATAAATATAAATATTTTTTAATTTTTCCCGAAACTAAAGCGCACATATTTTTCACCACTTCTTAAGCAGCAAATTTATGGATAAATAATAATAATAGAATGACGGTCAATTCAATCTCGAAAAGAAATAAAAGCAACAACCAAAACTTATAAGTTTAATTAAATTTTTGCTGGGATTTTGCTTTTTCTGTTTTTGAGGAATTCGCTCATAATGAAATTCCTTTAGCCAGATTTATGACTAAAAATATCATCATTCATTATAAAATAAATAAATAGAGAGAGAGAGAGGAAAACTAGTTTCTTTCCTTTTTCTCTTTTTTGTTTCATTGTACGGAAATATTTGCGAGTTAAAAATATCCCAAGAAAATCAGTTGAAGGAACACTAAGAAAATCCTTAACAAACCGTCTAATTGATTAATATCCTGCAGTTGTTATATATTTTCTTAGTATTTGTTCTCTTTGTGTTCATTGTATATTGTGTGTGTGTGTGTGTGTGTGTGCGTGTTTGTGGCATTTCTTGTTCATTTGCTTTCCTCTGTGATGATTTATTTTTTTTTCTCCATTTTCATATTGAATTGGAAAACCATCGAAATAACAGATGAACCAGAAATTCGATTTCAAAGCAAAAGGAAATTGTAAATTCTTTGAAAAAAAAGGTGTGGTGAGTTTGTTCAAACCAATCACATGATTAATTGTTCTTTTTTTGTTAATTATATCAAACAAACTGTTGGCAAACATATTTTGTATAATTAAAAATATCCATTAAAGTGGCATGAAGTGAAGATTTTCGATCATTAAAGTCGTTTAAAAGTTATTTAAACTAAACAGAAAAGTGTTTACAAGTGAGACAAACTTTTCAAAGAAGTTCCAGAAGAAGGACGCGTGTTGTGGATGTCGAAACATTTCAATAGGCTGAGGGACATGTTGAGAAAGTTCGCAAGAGTAATTCATCTAAAACGCGATTGTGTAAGAATTGTTGAATAAATATTTGATGAGAAAAATCACAATTCATTGTATGTATTTAACGGACCTCGTATTTAACGGACCTCGAATATCTAGAGATAACTACTTCGAAGGGGACAAAATAAAAATAGTTGAATAAAAAAACATTTTTTGCGAATAATCAAACATTATTACACTTCCTTAACAGACCTCGCATATTTGAGAAGGTGAATGCAATAAAATTGTTGAATAAATATAAATAAATTTTTGGAGAAAAACTCTAATACACCTTTAAAATTTAACAGACCTCGTATATCTAACAGCACTTCTTCGAAGGGAAAGAAATTAAAATTATCAAATAAATAAATAAAAAATTAAGAACATTTTAAATTAAGCTTGCATGATTAACGGGCCTCGTACATTTGAGGCACAAAACAAAAACCGGTGAATATAACAAGTTTTTTGAAAAATATTTCAATTCACTTTATAAGTTTACCAGACCTCGTATATTTGAGTGCAATACTTAAAAAAGGGACAAAATAAAAATTGTTGAATAATAAAATATTTGTCCCGAAAAAAGTTTATCTTAACCTTGCATGTTCAACAGACGTCGTATATTTAAGAGGGCCTAGTTTAAAGAGAACAAAATAAAAATTTTTTGGATATAGAAAGACTTAAGAAATATTTGAGTTGACTTTAAAGTTTTACCAGACCTCGTATATCTGAGAAACTGTTAAATACATGCAACAATTTTAAAAACCTTTGATTGACCTTGCATGGTTAACAAACCTCGTATATTTAACAGAACTATTTTCGAGGGGAGAAAATAAAAATTTGAAAAATAAAACACTTTTGAACAATTGTAATTAACTTGGTATGTTTAGCGGACCTCGTATATTTGAGGGCGGGCTACTTTGAAGAAAGAGAATTAAAAATTGTTGAATAAATACACTTTTTTTTAATTTTTAATTAATTTTACAATTATAAGACACCTCGCATATCTGAGGAATTGTTCAATAAATGAAAAATTTTAAAACTTTTAATTAACCTTAAATGTTCAACAGACCTCGTATATTTGAGAGGAATACTTTCAAGGGGAGAAAATAAAAGTTTAAAAAAATAAAACATTTTTTGAATTATTGTAATTAACCTTACATGTGTAACAGACCTCGTATATTTGATAGGTGCGGGACTACTTTGAAGAAAAAGAATTAAAAATTGTTGAATAAATATATATTTTTTAAATTTTTTATTGATTTTACAAGTGTAACCGACCTCGTATATTTAAGAGGACTACTTTGAAGGGGAGAAATCAAATTATAGAAAAAATAAATATTTTTTTAAATATTGTAATTCACCGGGTATGTTTAAGAGACCTGGTATAGTTGAAGGAAACAACAAATATTTAAATTAGCGAAATTGTGAATTAACCTGGTATGTTTAACAGACCTCGTATATTTGTGCAGGGCTACTTTGAAGCAGCCAAAATGGAATTCTTTTTTTAAATAATTTTTTAAACAATTTTGCAATTAATATTGCATGTACAACAGACCTCGCATATTCGCAGGGGACCCCTTTTGCAGAAGTCCAAAAAGCAGATGAAAACGTGTACCGAATTTTTTCTAAAATTTCCTAATAAATTGAAAATTGTTTTTATTTCTATAAAAAAATTTATTATATAAATAACCGTTCATTTATTGAATACCCCAGTAGTTACAGCTGGTGTGGGGAATTCCGACAACACGCTGATGTTAATGTTCTTGTCGGAGTAACGCGTCTCTAACTTTGACCAATAAAATCACCTGAGACTCAAAACCATCTTAACAAAAGTTCGACTTGACAAAATCCCGGCAGCTGAAATCCTCTCAAAACTCCTAAAAATATTCATCCCATCATATGAAACTCATACAAAGAAAAAACAGAATTTCAATTGGAAGAGTTGAAAAAGAAAAATCCCTTAAACACACATGCAGACAAACAGCTTTGGCTTTTATATGGCTCATTGATTTACAGTTAACTAACAGATTGGCTCACTGAATACAAAAATATACTCCCTGTTATACACACGCACACACATGCTGATACTCAATATCTATCCCACACACAGAGCCTTTCTCTTGCTGGCTATTTGTGTGTGTGTGTGTGTGTGTGTGTGTTTGTTTGGGTTTCATATATACTTTTTACTTTTATTTTTATTTATTATTATTTTTTTAAAAGATTTTTTATTTTTCGTTTTTATTTTTCATAAATGTCACCACATTGTTGTTGTGCACACAAAAGTTTCATTCATTCGCAAATTATTTGTTGAACAAGAAACCCCTACAGAAGTGGGCGATTTTGCTGGCATTCGAAAACTTTTTGAATAAAAGGAAAAATTTAAAGAACAATAAGTAACTCAAACTCGAGTAGAGATAAAATGGGAGCACTCAAGCTTTCAAATGATTTAACTTTGCCTTGAAAAGGATTAAGAAAAATGCCCAGAAACAATAGGAAAACTGAAGGGGTTCCTCAGAACTACAGGAAAATACTGCGTGCACACGTACGTTTTTCCATTTTGTTTTTTTTTTTAATTTTTCCACTGGTGTAGATCGGAGTTTATCAATGAATTGTGGTGTATGAACTGAATGAAAAGCACATGGAATGAATTTATAGATTTTTATGCTTGAAATATATTGAAAAAATATGTGGGAAATTTCTAAACAAAAAATTTATTCGAATCGAGTTAATTCTGGTTTCGTGTTCCAACTGAAAGAAATCCAATCCCTTTTATGCACTTCAATGAATTTATTTGGAAATTTAAAAATCTCTACAAGTTTGTTAAACTAGAACAGAGATTGTGCTTAAAATGTTGTTTATTTTACATACATGTCGCTCACTGAAACGCAAAATGTCCCAACTAAGAAAATATTCAAAAACGTTGTTTTGTTGAATCCAAAATATTTATTTACTTTCCAATTTCTGTTTTACGTTCTTCCAAAGAGGTCCCCTTCGAATATACGAGGTCTGTTGCACATACAATGCTGATTGCAAATTTGTTTAAAAAATTATTTTTTTTAAACAAATTATATTTTGGCTGCTTCAAAGTAGCCCTGAACAAATATACGAGGTCTGTTAAACATACCAGGTTAATTCCAAATTTCGCTAATTTTAATATTTGTTGTTTCCTTCACATATACGAGGTCTCTTAAACATGCCAGGAAAATTACAATTTTCCGAAAAATATTTTTTTTTCATCGATATTTATTTTATCTCAAATATACGAGGTCTGTTACATATGCAAAATTAATCAAAAATTGTTTATTATTTTAAAGATTTATTTTCTCCCCTTGAAAGTAGTACTGCACAAATATACGAGGCTTTGTTGTTTCCCTAAAATATACGAGGTCTGTTAAACATACCAGGTTAATTACAATTATTCAGAAAATTTTCTATTTTTTTAAATGTTTAAATTCCCTCCTCTTAAATATACGGGCTCTGTTAACTATACCTTTTACTTTTTGTAGTTGTGTATTGAGCGTTACCATTTCTTAGCATAATTTATTAATCCCCAGTTACCTTAAAACAACTTATTTTTTTCGCTAATATATTTATCATTATTGTAGTGGAATGGATTTTTTTTCAATCAATTAGAATTTATATGCTTGAAAACGTATTGAACGTTACCCTGACATTTTCCATTTATTAACACTCTTTGCATATAAACTATCTCTGTTAAAACCATCTAAAAATTGCCTTAAATTCTATGTTAATTTCACATGTTTTAACCTACTTTGTGTATTGAATGTTACCATTTCTTCATAAGCTTTATTAACCATGTTGTGATTCCAAGTATTTAATATTTTACGAATTTATCTTGTATTAATGCCAAAGAAAATATTTTTGTGTTTTATAAACTCTATAATGTACTGAGCGTTACCTATAACATTTCAAATAAATATAATTGCTTTTATATACTCAAGTAAGTTATATTAAAATACATCAAAACTAACCGTCTTTATTCCTGCCATATTAAATTGTTTTAAACATTTTTTTGTATTGAACGTTACCATGTCTTGTAGTAATTTATTACGTAAAATATTTGTGTATTTATCATTTATTATTGTATTGGAATATAATTCATTAACTGTGTCTGATTTGTATCATTAAATACGTATTGAACGTTACCCCATAGCTTTTTAATTAATTGAAATTTTTTTCTTGCACTAAAATGGTTTTTGATAAAAATCATTGAAATTTGTGTACATACTTAAATTATTGTTATTTCAATATATATATTGCATTTTGTTTTGTGTATTGAATGTTACCAAGCTTAAATAATAATGTTTTGCTTCCAAATACACCAGATTTTGCGAATTTTTCATATATTTTTGCAAATAAACAAATTTCTTTAAGCATTTTTTATTTTACAACATTGAAAATGTATTGAACGTTACGAGAAGCTTTTCATATAACTTAAATTGTTTGTACATACTTCATTAGTTTATATTGAAATTTATCAAAAACTGGCGGTCTGTAGTGTTGTCAACACAAACTGCTGTACAACGTTTTGTGTATTGAACGTTACCATCTTTTGATGTAATTTGTTATACAAAATTATTGGCAGACCCAATTTCTTATATGTTACTGTATTGGTATGGATTTCATTAATAGATAACGATTTTTTATATCTTTTACATTGTACTGAACGTTACCCATAACTTTTTTAATTAATTGAAATTGTTTGTTTGTACTGAAACAATTTATATTGAAATTCCTAGAATATTGGACATCTGAATTGGCACTAATTATTGCAAAATATTTCATGTATTGAACGTTACCTTTTTTTATATGCTTCGTTGTTACTATCCATTGGCACAATAGCATTAAACACATCATATATAAGTAGATAATGTTGGGGATTTTGAAAATATTAAAATCTTTCGTTAATTTATGAGATATAGGGTTATTTTTTAAGGGTGTGAAAAAATTTATGTACATGGAAATTGTAAAATATTTTTGAAAATATATTTTTTCCAATTATATCCCTTATGAATATCCTTTTTTGTGACAAGTTCTACACATTTACGTCCTTGAAGGTTTTCAACGCATTATTTTAAGGTTATATTTTTAGCAACTATTTAATAAATTTTTTTTAATTTATTTTTCCCACAACAACGAGCATGCAAACAAGAGATAAACAACAATTGAAAAAACATGAATTTTTACGATTTTAGATCGGAATTAACTTATCAGAATGACCCACATTTCGATGGTAAAATAATATTTTATTGATTTTTAAATACGAAATATATGACGATTAGAGTAACGGTAAAATATTTTAAGTTTTTTACTTTTCGTTTAGCGTTTTTTTAAAGCTAAACTAAAATGGATAAAAATTTTGTGTATTGAACGTTACTCTTCGATTTGATTTGTTCTTGGTTTTTTATTAATTGGATTTATGAAAGCGACAGACAGATAATATTTTTATTTATTTAAAAAGCATTCCAGAAAATGACTTCGTTTTATGACGATCCAAAATACGGAACCAACCCCTTTTTTCAAATGAATCCAATTTGGGTAAGACGGCTGAGAATTTTATATCTCAAACACTACAGTTTAATTTAGAAAAGTCCCTGCATTATTTTAACTTCAGCCTGCTGAAGAGCATTTAAGATACAACAACAGGCAAACATTTAAAAAGCAATTATATCAAACACTTTTAGCTGATGGGTATATACATCACACCTGCAGTAAACATGTTTATCTTTTACAAGAGCTACTCTTCTAAACCAAACTGCGTATCACAACGCCAAAAGAAGAAAAAGTACTTCTTTTAATTTAAAACCCATTTAAAAACCGAAATAGAAAAGTCCTTAAGAACCCTGAGACAACCGCAAGAAAAACATGGTATTTCATTAAAAGCGTGAAAAATTGTTTTTTCTTCGCCCCCTCCCCCACCCCAAAACTCTTTTCTTATTTGTATTTAACGAGCTCAACTCCCCGCTATCCCTTAGCCACTGAGCCAAGGCAACTCACATAAAATTAAATAGAATGGCAAAAGCATGTGTTCGCAACCACTTGAAGGAGCGAGAAAAAAAGCTCTTTAAAATTAAAAGAATCAATTTTGTTGGTTTTCTTTTCGTGCTCGTACAGAAGTTCGTTTTTTTGTTTTATTTGCTTTTGATATGATGAGGAAGTAGGGGCTTTCATTAGGGGTAACAGTCGCATAAATATTAAACGAATATTTTCACCAATTTTTTTTCGAGTGCTCAAAATGCTGGAGAGATTCAAAATAAAATGAAGTTCTTAACTTATAATTGGAAAAAAGTTTCCAAATGCTGGGCAAATATACCACTGGATGTAAAAAAAATTAAGGCATTTTTACTATTGTCTTGACGTGACTTCGATAAAGAGTTAGAGAATAGGGGAACACAATTCGTCCAACAACGAAGTTGGAAAATTTTAGGCGGCAATAGCACGTTTTATTTATATAAATATATATTAATTTTTAAATCAGAAATAACTTTCCGTCATCCAGCGCCATATTTGATTTTTCAACAGACCGGTTTCGGCCATTTGCCATTTTTAGTTTTCTATTTCTCAGCGAAAAATAAAATCTGTATAAAAATTCTAAAATGATTCAATTATTTCAACAATAAAAATTATCATAATCTTTTAATCGATTAATCTCAAATTCTAATAGATTGGCAACTCTGGTTCAGCACGCACACCCTCTCACAATATCAAAAGTGCCAGTGTGCAACACATATGCGAAGAGATAAAATAATTTTGTTACCAAAAAAAAATATGTTTAGACTTAAAATCTTTTTCCCTAAAATTAATGATTCAATCAGCGTTGCCGCTGAAAAAAAATTTATTTTCTTGCAAAAAGGGGTTACAAAAGGGCAGCGGCTTAAATTATTAACATATTCCTTATTTATTTTTCTAATTTCTAATAAAATATGTTTGTTGGATCATGCCTTTTACTAGCTCCTTATTCTGTAACTATTTCTCAACGCCATGATTACTATAAGAGAATCATGATCCGCTAACTGATTGGATATATAATTTCAGAGTTCTGAAAATAAAACTCACTTTTTTTACCGATTTCGAACCGTTTTGCAGTGGCCGACGAAGATCGGATCAGAAAAGCCGTTTAAAAGTTAACACTGTAAAAAAAATGTTTCCAAGCCTTTTTAAGACTTCTTGAAATCTACCGCTTCGAGTCGGTTTAATCGGTCTGCAGGAAATCTAGTAAACCCCTTTAGAATGCCATCGGTTTGCCGTTCCAAAGTTATAAGCGAATCCTATATTTACACACACACACACACACACACACACACACACACATTAGTCAGGAAAGCTCTCTAAAACCTCAAAGTGTCGAGATCTCGATTTCTTTCACAACGGAGTGAAACCAATAACTTCCCGATTTTTTTAAGTTTTCAATTTTCGCAGCGGGAAGCTATCGGGTGTTTTTTTTATAGAGTGATACAAGTTTAAATCAAAATAAAACATGTTAATATATTTTTGATATCAATGAACGGTCTTTATTGGATGCAGAATTTTATGACATTAATGTTTAAGTATGATTTCGGCCATGTGGCCGCCACGGCTGGCGCGTACAAGGCGCAATCTGAAACACCAATTTTCACAAACAGCAACACTCTGACCATCATCGTTTTTGAAGACATATGGGCCAATGACTACCGCCAGCCCATAAAGCGCTTCACTACAAATGCGACAGTTCTGTTTATTTACGTACAAATTCAACCAAAAATGGGCTTCATCGGAAAATAAAATTTTGAATGGACGAAGTGCACGGTAAGTTTGACGAACAGAACCATTATTTTGATTAAAAATTTCCACAATTTGCACGCGTTGCTCTGGTGTAAGTCGGTCCATAATGAAATGTCAAAGCAAACTAAACAAAAAGCAACTGTCAGCTGTTGAATGGGTGATCAAATAAAGCAGTGATGCCAACTCAATGTTGTATCACTCTATAAAGAACACCCGATAAAAATATTAAAGACAAATTTCGTTGTCTATGTGTCAAAATAAAAATATTATTTTCAAAAACTACCAAAATGTTTTAAAAATATAACAAGAAAATTTATTTTAGTCGCAAAACGGTAACACTGGTTTCAATGTGTTTTGTGGCAATCAGTTGTGTTACCAACACTTAGGCATTTATAGGAAAGTATTTGTGTGTGTATATGTGTATGTGTGGGTATGTGCGTGTTCATGTGTGTGTGGGTATGTGAGTGTTCTTGTGTGTGCGTGTGTGTGTGTGTGTGTGTGTATGTTCGCATGCGTTTGGTTGTCAAAATCGTCCTCAAGCGGTTAAACTCATTAAAAAGTTTTACTTGTTGTCTCTATGAGTTTTCCACTCTCACGCCTTCTTTTTGTTTTCCGAATTTGCTCATGAAGGAATAAAAATGTGTGTGCGTGTGTGACTTGATTTGTTGTACTTTTTTTTCATTCAGAAATTTTATTAAATTTTAAATCTTCATGTCTACATGGTCTTATATATATTTTTTATTTTTTTTCACAAAAAAAAAACTTTTGCAAGAGTTTTATGTTCAGTGATTTAAGCAAAAAAGAAAAAAATAATAATAAGAAGAAGGAACACACTTTCAAAGGGAAATTTGGAAAGGGAAATTTTTGGCATTGGGATTGTAATTGATTTTCGTCGTTAAAAATATTTCACGGAACTTTTGTTGCTGACTTCTCAACTTGTTAATATCGAAGAGAAGCACAAATAAACCTGCTGGCAAAACTGTCAATGAAAGCGATGAAATCAAAGAAAAATAATAATAATAATTAAACTCTTATTTTTTATTATATGAAAAGGCAAAGCCTGCTAAAAGCAGCCAAAATTAATATCCTCCAACGTTCAAACAACACAAAATTCATTAATTCTACTTTTCCTTGTGTCGACCAGGAAAACCAGAAGGAGTTTCGTGCTCACAAGCAGTGCAACAAACTGTTTTTAACATAAATTTGTCAAAATTATTTAAAGATCGTCTAGCTGAATATATTAAGAGGCAATTCAGCTAATATTTTTTGACTGGTTTTCAGTATACTTTCCACCTTAGTTTCATTTCTGTAAACATTCTGCAGCTGAATATATTGAAAAGATAATTCAGCTGGCTTTTTGAATAACCTGCATTAACCGTAGTCGGTTTAAATGATAGCCGCTCTTAGCACTTTAGCTGAAAACATTAATACTTGTTTTAGGAACGTAAAGGGGACATATTAATAATTTAACACTAAACTTCCATATATTGCTATCAAAATTGTTTAGCTTAATACATCGAAACTTAATTCAGCTAATGTTATTTAGCTAACGAGCATTATAATTTTCAGCGTAATCTCATTAGTACATTTATTCTTCAGCTGAATGCATTGTAACGCCAATTCAGCTGCATTTTTCCAACTAAATTGCTATCAGGGTTGTCCACTTTTTGAAAATTCTACTCAATACTTAAGCTGAATATATTGAAACTTAGTTCAGCTCATATTTTTCAGCTAACGAGAATTATACTTTTCAGAGTAGTCTCATTGCTGCATTTATTTTTCAGCTGAATACATTTTATCTTCAATTCAGCTGCATTTTTTCCAACTAAATTGCTATCAGTGTTACCCACTTTGTTAAAATTCTACTCAATACCAAAGCTGAATATATTGAAACTTAGTTCGGCACACGGTTTGCAGCTAAAGTGCGTTATACTTTTCAGAATAGTCTTAGTACTGCGTTTATTCTTCAGCTGAATACATTATAACTCTAATTCAGCCACATTTTTTTCAACTAAATTGCTAACAGGATTATCGACTTCATTAAAATTCTTCTCCATACATAAGCTGAATACCTTGAAACTTCAATTCAGCTTCTTTTTTACATTCTCTATATGTTATTAACTTTACTTAAACTATGTCCAGTACTTGAGCTGATCGCATTAATGGTTTTGAAAGATTTTAAACTGCACAGCCAAAATTTTATGATACTATAAGCAAAAAATTTTTAGCTGAATATGCTGCAACTTTTATTCAGCGAAATTTGTGTCATCTGACTTGCTTTATATTCTCCTTTATAACCATATACTGCTTTCATTATTTCGCTGAATGCATTGCCACTATAATTCAGCTATATATTTTCCAGCTGAATTGCTTTCATTGAGAGTGATTTGTGCAAAAAGTATTATAAAAACAATATTTTCCTTTTTAAATCATTACATTTCAACGAAAAGCCTGCGAGATCTTAAAATGGTTCAGAAAAAGGGAAACGTTACAAAGAGAAAAGGAAAGAGTTGCGAGCCGTTTAGTATTTCTGTGCTTAATTATTTTTCTTTGTAATTTATTTTATTTTATTTTGTTTAGTTTTTCTTTTTGTTCTTTTGCAAATGACTTGTTATGTTGGATGTGTACGGCGGCTTGGCTTCTTGCAATTACAGATGATGATGACGATGATGATGATGACGATGTGATATTTTGTTGGTCATTCTGTTGCTTTTGTACAGTAAAAGAAACTTCTGTTTCCTTCGTGCAAACGAATCATTCTTAATGGTTGAAATTTACTTTTTATTTAATTACAATTGTTTCCCTCTCTGTTTTGGTTTGTAATTAAATGTTAAATATCATCAGTGTCATGTCAACACATCACTCAGCCTTCATTTACTAGTTTTCTTTTTTTTTTTTTTTCTTTTATAAATGATTCGAAAAGTATGTGTCTGGTTGGTTGGTGGTGAGATTAGAAATAGTTGGGATGGTTGCTGTTCGTATAAAAATAACAAAATTACGAGCAATTAAGGACGATGTTTTTTTCGTAAATAAATTAACCAACAACATGATGACAAGAAAGAAAATTAAACGTGAATGATATTATTTTACATCATCTTTCTTTTACTATTTTAGTGATTTGAAAGTGGAAGTGTATTTTTTGTTTGTAGATTCCTGAGGGGAATTTAAATTAAATTGTAATTAATTTTAATGAGTGGCATCATGTTTTAATCAACAGGATAATGGAATGAAGCGAAATTCCATTTTATTTTTAGCTTTTAATTACTGTTTAATTTTTTAATTTATTAGCTTTATATTAGTCAGGCTCAAGTTTTCTATTGAGAATGAAAATGTTTTCTAATCAACATATGAAAATATTAACACCAGTGTGATCGTGGCGAAGCAATTTTTCAAGTGACACGCCGAATCACATAAAAATAAACTTAATTTTATTCCATTTAACAAAAACTAAATTCAAAATCAAAAAGGCTGTACGAAACCCAAATTTAGATAAGACTTTACCTACACTGTGCTACACTGTTAATATTTGGTGTGTTATTTTATATATAAACAGACTGGTATAGTGAAAGTTTTGGGGGGTAAGTTCGCCAAAGACTCCAAGGGCCGGTTTTAAAAACTACAAGTCAAATATCTACAAGTCAAAATGCCTACACGACAACAACATTTTTACAAAATGTACTATTTTCAATGGATATTTTTTTACTACTAAATTTGCAACTTGAAGTTTCGAACCGCAGGCCATAGTGCATTACACATGTAGGAACTGAACTCTGGCAGCACTGCTGTCATACAAATTATCTCACCACCGATATGCAACGCTGTTATCAACATTCCCGCTACTTCAGCTTTGAAAACAGAAGTAAGCAGTTAAAAAGTGGAAAATTTAACGTTAGCGATTTCACTGGGATACGTTGAACGTATCGAGGAGCTACTCCATATATACCACGTGAGTCTTGACAAACTCTCACACTTCATGTTTTTGTTTTTCTATTGTTTTTGTTGGTATAGAACATGAGATATTTTACACTGCACTAAAAAAGCGGGTATTCCAAATTTTAGAAATAAATATTTTAAAGTTATTTTTTGCAAAATTAATCCCAATTATTTTATATAAAAATCCTGCCGTCTGAAAGACAACAAGCAGATGTGGTGGAATTTTCTTTGCATTCTTCACATACAATTAGCTGAGCTCAATATATACAACTTGGCAGCACCCAACTTAGCACAGACAAAGACAGATTAATTTTAAATTAAATCATTTTGTATGGTAAAACCACGTTGTAATAGTAGGTTGTAACACCAACATTTATTTTTTTAATCAGGAACTTCACTCAGGGAAAGATCGACCCTCATTCAGACGGTGTTTTAATGCAGATTTTTCGATTTTTGTGAATCAGCTTGGAGCAATACCGTCTTCGAATCACAGTTTTTTTTTAATTTTAAATTACTAATTCATCTGCAGATTAACAGCTCTAAAGAGGTAATTTAACATGAATTTATTGAATAAAAAATCGACTAATAAGTCCCATACAATGAAATCTCTCCCTTTTAAATGTCGCCTTATTAATTTTAGTGCCATTTTGTTAATATTAAAAAAAACCAAGTTGAATATATCCAAATATGCAATTTGGCGTTTCGTTTTCTTTAATTTTCGTTTTCAAATTATGAGCTCAGTCCGAGTGGTTATTGTAAACTTGCAAACTTTCAATTACTTGTGTACACAATTTAATTTATTTATTTTCTTGGGTTTTTTTTCTGTATAAAATCAGCAATTGAACAAAATCTCTGTGTGCTTTATTGGCTGTCTTGGTCGTTGGAACCCTTTTATGTTTATTTATTCTTTCTCATTCTTGCAACAATCTAAATAGTTCGATTTACTTTTTTTTTGCATTTATTTATTATTTTCTCCATTGCAACAATAGAATATTATTACATATTTTTTCTTCTTCTTCTTCTCTACTGCAATCAATTGTATTTCAATTTCTGGAGTTTGGACGACATTCACTCAACCGTGCATAAACTTATGTTGTGGATAAGTAGTCAAACAAAAAAGTGCAAGAAAAAAGAAACTTAAATATGAAAAAATTGAGAGAGAGAAACTGATTTCAAGAAATGAAAATTTCGTATTGAGTTAATTTTACAGTGTTTCGAGGAGGTGTTTTAGAAAAATAATTTATATACAATAATTTCCTATTCAAATCGAAAACTATTATAGATTCTATCATATCAACAAAAATTCACTGGCTCACTAAATAACAACAATTTTGGAATTGCTGGTGAAATTTGTAGTCTGCAGCCTGCAATGCTGAATGTGCTTGAAGCATGATTAGCTTCAAGGTTAGTTTTTCACCACTAGAAATTGAACTGTGCTACCAAGTATTTAAATTCTTCAATCAAAGTTGAACTGAACTGCCATACCATACAGAATACATGCTGCCACCTGGTAAAACTATCAGCCATCTATTTTATCTGGTAGCCCTGTTCGAAACGTTAAGGGTAAAAACGGTCAGTAAAGAATGTGTTGTAAATAAAGCGAAAACTTTTTTTTCGTGCACAACAAGTTCAGGATCACACGAGGAAGTTTTTTGTAGCTGAAATTCTTTTCAATTTTGAAGGTGCCTTATTGTTAACACAGAGAAGTGTGTTTTAACACACTTTCGCTTTCATTTACACCCAAATTATTCTATTTTTGACAGGAATTTATTACTGGCAGCTCTCACTGATTCTCTGAATAGCGTTGCCACAGTTTAATTTATCTTCATTAACTTGTTAACACAATCAAAAGAACTTAAAATAAATATAAAAAACACGAGAGAGAGAGAGAGAGAGAGAGAGAGAATTTGAAATTCTGTTTTAGCTTTAACAGCATAGGAAATGTTGTGAATAAATTCAAAGAGCTCTTGCAATATATAAATCGAGTTCAATTAACAAAATTAGTTTGATTTAGTCTTAAATATAGAATATTAGTGCATGTTATTAATCAAAAAGAGGTAAAAAAAACTAGAAGAATTATAGAATATTTCACTATTTTCTTTTTCACGTCTTTGATATACTAAAAAATATGAATGAAAAAATAAATAAATAAATTTCTTTTGCATAGGAAACGGTGTAACTTAACTATTTCATGTTAAATAACACTTGAAAACAGAAAAAGTATATGTTGCAAATTTTTCATGTTCGTTTTTTCTTTTTTTTTCCTTTTCAAAACTTCGAAAAGTTTATTATGTAAATATTTTTGCAACGAGGAGTGCCACAATTGTAAAAAAGAATGCAAAAATAAAAAAATTACAAACAAATATGATGATTTACTGTAAATGTGATTAAAAATCAATGGAGCAGACGGTGTTTATTCCTCAAAAAACAAATATTATTTTAAAAAATTCAAATAAAGGAAATGGTGGCAACCTTTTTTCAGTAGTTATAAATTTGAAACAAAAGAGACAGAATTTAAAGGAAATAAATTTTTTAAATTGCAAAATACCTTAAAAACCAATCAATCAATCCAGCCTGAAGCTATACAATTCAGCATAAATTTACATATTTTTTGGCTTCTTCCCTCTCCCCCCCAAAAACTTTCGCCCAAATGTTGTGCATCAGTCGGTGATTGTAAATTTCTGTTTATTTCAATATTATTTTAAATCAAATTTATGCATAATTAATACGAAACAAAACAGCAGCAGTGGAGGAAAATATATTCAGATAATCCTGTTGTGCAAGCGAGAATAAAGTTGGAAAATATTTAATCACAAACAATGTGTTACACAGCGTTTTATTTTTTTCTTTTTTCTTTTTTTTATTTTAATATCTGCACAACTTTGTAAAACTATTTAAAAAATTCATTTTAATTTATATATTAAACAAAAAATTCATGAAAGCACGTGCTTTCCCAAAGTTGAAAAATTATTGCCATTTATAATTTAAAATTGTATATTGAAAACTAATTTGTATTCCCACAGCAAACATGCCACTTTTCATTTTTTCCATGCCGAAAGTGGACGAAGAGTGGGACCCATTAAAAGGATGTATGAGAAGTTTTTAATAAATGAAAATATTATTGGCTTTTACTACAGTGGTCGTATAGCGCGTGTTGAAATGAAACGAACTCGCTATTGTGGAGCGATTATTCGCCGTCAAAAACGGAATTGATTTGCGTGAAGGGTTGCCAGATGACGGCATACTCAAATTTGCATTTCGCACTTTTTTTAATTCTTAGTGTTAAAACGAAATAATAAGTTGCGGAAATCGATCACACAAATGATTTATTTGACTTTTTTTATTATTCGCTGTCAAAAACGGAATTCATTTTCGTAAAGGGTTGCCACATGAAGGCACACTAAAAGTAGCATTCAGCATTATTTTTTAATTCTTAATTCTAAAATGAAATAATAAGTTGCAGAAATCGATCACACAAATGATTTATTTGACTTTTTTTATTATTCGCTGTCAAAAACGGAATTCATTTGCGTAAAGGGTTGCCACATGAAGGCACACTAAAATTAGCATTCAGCATTATTTTTTAATTCTTAATGCTAAAATAAAATAATAAGTTGCAGAAATCGATCACACAAATAATTTATTTGACTTTTTTTATTAGTCGCTGTCAAAACAGGAATACATTTGCGTAAAGGGTTGCCACATGAAGGCACACTAAAATTAGCATTCAGCATTATTTTTTAATTCTTAATGCTAAAATGAAATAATAAGTTGCGGAAATCGATCACACAAATGATTTATTTGACTTTTTTATTATTCGCCATCAAAAACGGAATTCATTTGCGCAACGGGTTGCCACATGAAGGCACACTAAAATTAGCATTCAGCATTATTTTTTAATTCTTAATGCTAAAATGAAATAATAAGTTGCAGAAATCGATCACACAAATGATTTACTTTACTTTTTTATTATTCGCCATCAAAAACGGAATTCATTTGCGTAATGGGTTGCCAGATGAAGGCACACTGAAATTAGCATTCAGCATTATTTTTTAATTCTTAATGCTAAAATGAAATAATAAGTTGCGGAAATCGATCACACAAATGATTTATTTGACTTTTTTATTATTCGCCATCAAAAACGGAATTCATTTGCGCAACGGGTTGCCACATGAAGGCACACTAAAATTAGCATTCAGCATTATTTTTTAATTCTTAATGCTAAAATGAAATAATAAGTTGCGGAAATCGATCACACAAATGATTTATTTGACTTTTTTTATTATTCGCTGTCAAAAACGGAATTCATTTTCGTAAAGGGTTGCCACATGAAGGCACACTGAAATTAGCATTTCGCTCTTATGTCAGTGGATTTACCTCAGCCCAGGAATCGCTGGCGATAAACTACTTTTTTTCTTTTCTGAAAAGAAAATGTTGCCTTATGATTTGTTAAAACTTTTTCTTGTAACTAAGAACTCTACTCATTAATTTGTGGTACACTTTAACGCATCTTTTCGTTCACCAATATGGACGAAACATATATGATTTAAAAGGTACTTCTATGCAGATATACAGAATGTGAAATTTTATTTCTAAAATCTTGGCGTAAGTGATGAAAAATCTGTTTCGATTTGCTCGATAAACCCATCTATTATTTTCAATCACGATCACAGCCACGATTGTATTGATCGTAGCCGATGTCGTATGCCAATGCCGCAAGTTCAGCGCAACGGGAAAATCTGTGTCAAGTGCGAGACTTTTTCATACGAATCGTCAGCGTTTCGCTTCAAATAATCGTGTAGGAAACGATGGGATATGATCTTCAAAATGCCAGTTGGAAGCATTTAATTTTATTTTGTATTTAAAAACACTCCATAACTTTTTTATTTTGTATTTTTTTATTGGAAGAAATAGAGAGAGAGAGGAGCTAAATATTTGGCAACATTTAGAATTTCTCACACGTACCTCCTAGTAGTACTATTGGCAAGATGATTATATGAATGCAAATAATATGTGCATGTAAAAAAACTCAATGCAAAGCATGAATTAAATAACTCTGGAAAGTTTTTACATTGAAAAAATACTTGTATAACTACAAGCAGCTGCTTCATGCTGCATTTTGTTAAATAGTCGAAAGGAATTTAAAAAAATATCGCTGATTACAAAGAAAAAATATCACAGAGATTTTTATTCTTCAAAACATTTATTTAAGCACTTCTGTGAAAATAAGGAAAAAAAAGGGGGGGAAATGAAATAGTTTGGAAAAAAATTTGAATTATTCGGTTAAAAAAAGTGTAACATTTTTTTTGGCATGACAGACAGACTGACCAACTCTATTTATTCACATTTAATGTCCGTGTCATTTAGAACCAACTGCAAGTTCTATCAGGAAAAGAAAGAGGCGAGTGCATCTCACACAAAATATTTATTGATTTTCCTATATCTGCAGGATCACAATAACAGAGGTGCTCTAAACTTGATGACGTCGGTATACAGACGAGGAGAGAGGCGGCCACTCCCTGCACAAATTAATTATTCGTTATTTAACAAACTTGACTTTGACGTAGGCCCACGGTGCCCTTGAGTGACTTTGGGTTCGAGTTTTCCATATTCAAAATTGTTAACAAACCTGAGCGTTCCATTTAAAGCTTTAACATGAAGCCTTGTCAGCTCCATGCTTTTCGCGCCGTTTTTAATACTTTTTCGACTCGTTGACCTGTCACTTAGATTTTCTTCTAAAATTTTTAATATCCCGCTACGAAAATTGAAAACTTTAAAAAATCGAAAAATTATTGGTTTCACTTCGTTTTGAAAAAATCGAGTTCTCATCAGATCTGGACGTTTTGAGGTCCTAAAAAGTTTCCCTGACAAGTCAGGGAACCCATTACTATATCTATATGTGTGTGCGTGTGTGTGAGTGTAATGTGACCCGCTTATAATTTATAACGGCTCGATCGATTTCAACCACACTAATGGCATTCTAAAGGGTTCTACTGGACTTGGATTTTCTGTGAATTTTAACCGATTCGAAGCGGTAGATTTCAAGAAATTTTAAAAAAGCTTAGAAAAAACAATTTTGTAAATGGTTTTTTTTAATAATTATTAAACGGCTTTACCGACTGATTTGAGAAACCAATAAATTTTCAAGATCAAGAACAACGTCGGCCACTGCGAATCGCTTTAAAAAAAATTGTTAATTTGAACCGATTCCAACCGGTAGATTTTAAGAAATTTAGAAAAAAAAAACATAGAAAAAACAACAAAACATTTTTTCAATAACTTTTAAACGGGTGTAACGACCAATTCCAGAAACTAATCAGCTTTCTGATCGGCCACTTCGAATCGGATCACAATCGGTTAGTCCGTGAGATATCATGACGGGGAAAAATTCGGAGTGATTTTTTTTAAATTCCGAAATCATATATCTGATCAAAAACCAGGTTACGATAACTTTGCGACTAAAATTAGCGGAAAGTTACAGGGATGGTCTTTAGGGTCAACCGTTTTGGGTGTTTTTTTTTATTTTTTTATAATAATTTTTTTTTTTTTTGATAAACAGGTAAGATTGCAGCTGTGCAATCAGATCTGCAATCACGATCCATTTCTGCGTAACCATGGCCCTGAACATACGCTTATATTAACCCCTATATGACAACTTTCTCTTTTTTAAGCATTAAACAGAATAACGACAGCAGGCTACAGACTACAACTTGTCAAAAATAGAATCCATGTGCGTATATGAGAATGATTACATTTACTACTACAGGCAACACGGCTACTGGTTGTTGTCCATGCGGTTTTTGTAGTTGTAGCCAAATTAAACTAATTCTTAGTTTGGTTGGCGACAATGAGTAGATGCAGTGTTGGCAGTACTATAACATTAATAAATTCAGTTATTGTAAACTTGAAAATATATTGTTTTATTATTAAAAGGATATAAGAAACTATATGTCCAAGCTAATGAAATGATTTCTTGTCATTTATCGTTGACCTTAAATCTATTTTATTGGAATAACACTATTTAATGGCATTAAATATATGAAAGCGGCTACACTGGCGTATGAAGAGAATTCTACTACAAACAACAACTCATGGTTATTGATTTGGTGGTGTCGCTTTTTAAAAATAATTCAGTAGCTGACTATGAGGCGACGATTGTAGCGAACGGCTTTTGTAGCCGGTGTCCGTGTAGCCTGCTGTCGTTATTGTGCTTAATGCTTTACACAAGAAGAAAAACCCTGACAAACAAATAACAATAAAGTTACATTAAAATGAAAAAAAAAGAATCAGCCATAAATAAAAAAGAATTGCTACCACATTTACGCACACTAACATCGAATGAGAATAAAAACTACAAACGGAAGCCTCATGCAACATTTTAAATTCTCATCAACATCATTTCTGAATGGTTGAAGAATTTAGAAAATTATTTGCAACAATATTTTTTTGGCCATATATCACTCAAGCAGCCAAGTTGCATGACATTCTATTTTATTTATTATTATTTTTATATTTATTTCAGTTTTTATGTGCTGTCCAGTGCATGTTCGTTCGTACTTAACAAATATTTATTTGAACTTCTATTATTGTCATGGACACAATTTTTTCAAATATAAATAAATAAACCAGGAGCTAATACATACATGCGTATGTATGTGTGTGTGTGTGTGTGTGTGTGTGTGTGTGTAAATCATTTCATATGTTCTGTAAAATTTATTTGAAAGTGATTATTACAAAGTTATTTAGATTTGAGTTTCAAGAGATTTTATTCATAAGGAGATGTTTCGAAAGCACAAGAGGCAGTTAATATCAAAGCAGAACAAGGGTGTTTTCGGAAGACGCTGCACTCTCATCAACAGCACTTATGTATGTACTTAATAATTTATCCCCATTTTAATTGTTGTAACAATTCCTATTTTTTAAAAACATTTTTAGTCATCAACTTTTACTGTGGACAGATAATTAATTTAAAGTATCAGTGCACGGATCGCTGTAAGGATCAGTGTCATTAGTGCGATCATTATGGCGAGGTTGTTAATGCGCAATTTATTTTCTTACTGGGACTGACTGTACACGGCTTATGCTTTCACATAAGAAGTTGCAGCAACCTAGTTAACCTCGGAAAAAATTCCTTAGAAGAACCGTATTCCCTCACAGTTGTCTGAAGAGTAGAAGTTAAGTAGTGCGAGTGAGACGCAAAACTCTCGCAAAAGAGTAAACAATTAGTGGCCGTATATCCCCTTTGGGTCTATTCCCAAATGCATCACCGCACTGCAAATGAAAATATAAATTTCTCCACATGCATCGCTGAAGCAGCTGAGTCTGCTTTCGTGATATATAGAGTGTTTTTTATAGAGTGATACAACTTTGAGTTGGCATCACTGCTTTATTTGACCACCCATTTAACAGCTGATAGTTGCTTTTTGTTTAGTTTGCTTTGACATTTCATTATGAATCGACTTACACCAGAGCAACGCGTGCAAATTGTGGAAATTTTTAATCAAAATAATGGTTCTGTTCGTCAAGCTTATCGTGCACTTTGTCCATTCAAAATTTTATTTTCCGATGAAGCCCATTTTTGGTTGAATGGGTCCGTAAATAAGAAGTGAAGAGAATCCAAAAGCTTTTGTCAGAACACAAAATTACTGTTTGGTGCGCTTTATGGGCTGGCGCATTCATTGGCCCGTATGTCTTCAAAAACGATGATGGTCAGTATGTTACTGTTTGTGAAAATTGGTGTTCCAGATTGCGCCTTGTACGCGCCAGTCGTGGCGACCACATGGCCAAAATCATATTTAAACATTAATACCATACAATTCTCTATCCACTAAAGACTGTTTCATTGATATCCAAAATATATTACTATGTTTTATTATGATTTAAACTTGTATCACTCTACAAAAAACAGCCTTTACTATCGGCAAACTTATATTAGCATTGTGGAATAAAGTTTTCTAATTTGATGCGCGCAGGGTTGCATTTGCGAACATGACCTTTATTAGAACCTGTTGCGCTGGTTATAAAAGTTATAGATATCGAGTCTGGTGTTGTAGTTCTGCAGGTGTAGGAAAATTAATAACTATTTTGTTTCCAAGATATTTTCATAAAAATTCCATTATTCCACGACTTTGCAAAACAATATGTCTTAAATATAAATATATAATACTTATTTAGCACCGACAATGTTTTATGGAAGTGCATATAAAAACAACAATAAATTATTTGTCGTTTTGAATAATGAAAAAAAATTGATTTACAGGAAATTAAATCAAATTCAATGAAAAGCAAACGTAAAAAATATATGCGAAATATTTATATGGATTCGTATATATGTACATGCATGTGTAAATATATATAATCTAAAGGTATATGTAAGAGTGTATGTTTTACACACATATGCACATACATATACATATGTATATAGGTATATAGGCACATGTAACATGCCTTGAAGAAAAAAAAAAAGCTAATGGAAGTAAAATATTTCCATACTTCATCATATTGTTTTAGTTATTTAAATACATAAATACGACAATAATAATAAAGTTTGTTAAAACTTACCTTATCACATACACACATGCGCGTATGGATGTATGTGTTTATGTAGATGCACCCACTTATTTGCTGATTTTAATTAATATTTTCTTTATTAAACTTGAAAAAATCTCAACATTTTTGTGAAAGAGCACTTGGATTCTTCAAAAGAACACTTTTCTTACTTCTATACTTTACAATGACTATTTCAATAGTCGCTCTATTTCTGGCATTTTTAATTCTTCACTTAATTAATGCACATACGAGCACTTATATTTATTGAAATTGCAAATTTTAATTAGAATAGACACTTAATCCTCAAAGAAGCAAACTAAAGCGACACGTGCTCAAGCGTACAATGTCGTGCCAATTGATGTAAATAAATAAAGAATTAAAAGAAGGAGAAGACAAACAACGGTAAGCAAAAGTGTAGCCAGATCGTTGAGATTATGAGAGCAACGAAATGTACTGTGTCGTTTAATTTGAGGTGGAAAACTCTTTCCAATTGACTAAATTTTACTTCGAATAAGAAAGGCTGCGTATTAATATTACTAAAATAAATTTTGAAAACCACCAACATATAAATAATTTGCAATGTGATTGATGGTAAAATTTCTACTGCAACATGACTTATTAATATGTTTTTATTGTTCTTTACGGTTGGTTTGTTTATTCAGAATAAGATTACTCGAGCACTTATTTGGGTTCAGCAGTGTGGTGAAAATTTTCAATAGCATTTCAGCAGTTTTACTTTAATTTACGTACTTTACCGTACTTTTACAAAAAGATTTATCGAATATTAACACTTATGCCAAGAAATAGTTTTATGAGAAACTAAAAGGTTTTAATAATAATTACGCTTAAGAAATAAAATAATAATTGACCCATAAAAACTATTTAAAAATTGCAACCATTAAGTTCTACACATGTGCACGTACATATTTATATATGAAAGTATGTAAATAAGTACCCTGCTGGAAATGTCGGTGGTGAGACAGTAGTGATTCACTACCGATATTGTCACCAATACTAATCATTGTAGCCTTCACAATGTGCTGTGCTGTAAATATTTTACATATGCGCAACATTGAGAATGCACTAGCGCTATTTGTTGTAAGTTTATCCATAATGAAATAATGTTAAAGCAAACTAAACAAAAAGCAACTATCAGCTGTTAAATGGGTGGTCAAATAAAGCAGTGATACCAACTCAAGATAACTTTTGAAAATCCCTTTTTAGAATTTCGTCAGGTGGCTTCTTAAAAATTGCAGTTATGGTGAAATTATTATAAGGTGACATAACTAAGGCTATTATTATATTAATATTTATATAGGCTAATTGTTCTAACTTAGTTAAAATCTCAGAAAGACATGATGATAAATATTCCTAGGCACAAAGGAAGTCAACATCAGTTTTATTCAACTTACACAGCAGAGCAGAACAGCTGTTTTCGAAAGTCGCTACACTTCCATCTTTTGTGGAAAGTCATGGCAAATATTATAGCAACAAAACTCCTTAAAATACGCCACACATGCACAACTGCAAACAAGCCTCAGACATACCTTCTCACAATGAACAGGCCATTGCAACTCTTCCGATGATTTTTTGAAGGGTTATGTTTTGACCGTTGAAAATGTTCCGTACTGTCCAAAGTTTTTTTCATATATAGCCTTCTTCATATATTTTTACTGATGTGTGCTTACTATTTAACTGTTTGTTGTTGTAGAAAGTATTACCGCAAAGCCACAAACACCTTTTTCTAGGTTATGTAGTCAGTAATCTTTGACATAACGGAAAAAGTTTTACATAAACAAAATGCATGGCTTTTTTATTTTTATAATAGTGAGATAACCTGGTAGTTGGACAAAAAAGGGCTTGTTATGCAAAAGACATTGTCTTCTAAAGTGGTGATGCCACCTGCATATAATTTCATCATTGTTGGTATCATGATGTTATACATAAAGGGGTGTCGCTACGACAAATGCCTATTTTTTGCTCAACCATTAATTGGTTACACTGATAGGAAGTTGTTGTATACAACAACTCCTGGTTTTGTTTTTATATGGGAGCGTTATTTATAATTGCGCAGGTGTGCGATATTTCAAAGTGTTATGTTGCTATAATTTTTGACGTGGACCATGACTTTACACAAACTAAACATTTCCTTGATTGCTGTAAGGCTGTATTTGTAGCCGCAGCGAAACCACCTTATATTTATTATACCCTGGTTGGTATCACATCTTCCAATTTATATTCTCACTGCACAAGCCTTTCTTCTGACAACATAAATGGTCAACAAAGTGTTGACTTGTCTACACTTGATACCAGTCTCCCTTCAGGATATAAACTTACTCGTATATGTATATGTGAGTCTGTTCCTTCAATGGCCTGGTCACTTGCATTATAATAAGCAATTCTGTTTCCTCATTATTTTCCTTTCAATTTCAGTTTGGAAAGTGAATGAAAGAAATAACGAAAGAAAAAATATGTGAAACACAAAATAAATCTTCTCATCTTATAAAATTAAATTCTTGTGATATACTCGTATGTTGCAACGATGAATATGTTGTATACATATATGTATGTATGTACGTTGTATGTATGTATTGTTTGACTTATTACTTGGCAATTGTTGGCATTATTTATTTGAAAACATTTCTCTCGTTTTCTTATTAAAAGAAATTGAATTTGCCTTAATAGAAAGCAGAGAAAAAACTCCTTTAAAATCTTGTTAGACGAAAATGGATATTTTATACAAACAATTTCTATGGTAAAGGATTTATTGATACATAATATGGATGCACATACATACATACTTTACTTACATATAAATATATTATATACACGCCATGTGGTTATACATTTCCCACATACTTAGGGACACCTAAAAAATACTTACACTCACACACAGAGTGCACACATTTACTCATATCGTATATCAGAGTGGGAGTCGTGAGTTATCGTTAAGATCATAACGTTCCACTTCACAGCTTGACGTAGCGCTTAGCTTTATGTAGGAGTTTAGAAAACGTAACATTTTGTTGTTGTTTCTGTGGATTTTCTACGTAACATATGCAACGACGCGTTTTTATCACCGACACACAAAAGTTTTTTTTCTACTTCTGTAAAATTAGGACATTTTGAGTTTCAGGCAACGTTATGTATGTATATACAAATCCAGAAGGCTGCAAATGACCAAAAATTCCAAATATTCTTTGATGATTTGGATCATAGCTAAATAATATATTTATTTTGAATTAGTCAGTTGCAACCTTTTGGATTTCAGCTGACTATACATACACATAAGTGAATGCCTACTTTACTTGTTGCTCACTCCCGCTGCATGTTTCCCTATTACCTTAGAAAGTTACTCAGAGTCACGTGTGAGTCACGCAAGTCACTTGACTGATGTTCACATCTAATACGAGCATACGACAGATATTGTGAAACATGTCAATAAAAGAAACGTTAAAATGCTTGAAAAATTAATGCAATTTTCCAAAGCTGCGTAGGAAATCCCCGATATCATTTGAAATGGGGAGAATATGTTTTAAACAACAGGAGCAAAGAAAAAAAAAGGAACAAAATATTTTGTTAAAGTTCATCATAAAAATATATATTTAACACACACTTGTTGGTGTATGGAGCCACTTCGTTTCCCAGCGGTCTTATGGGAGATAAAAATATCCAGCAACTACAAAAATATAACAGAACGAATAAGAAAATGTTGTTCTTTCCCCATTTTGTTACTTTCTGGCCATGATGCTGATGATATGTCTGCTTGTTTGGCTTCCGGTCTAACGTATTTCATATTCTTGATTGTATTTGACACTTTTTTTTCAATATTTAACAATTTAGTTTTATTCTCTTGTTATTCCAGTCGAAAATATGAGCAAATGTCATATCCATATAAAATTGCAGTTTATGTTAAGAGTGGTTGGTTGCAAGGAGGTCAAAACAAACAAAAAACAAAAATTCATATATTTTTGTATAAACAAGTTGGTGTGTTTTCTTTTTTTTGATATTTTTTAGAGCATAAAGAAAAGCATCATATTTCTGGTCACGTTCGTGGCATAAATGTTGAAAATTTTTCAGTTTTCAATTTCTTACAAATGTCTTCCAACGCACAGAGTTCTTTCAATGTATAGAAAATAGAAAACAAAAATCCTCTTGTACAACTTCCAGCATTATTCCTTATTTCGCATATTAAATACAGAAATAACATTTAACTTTATGTATTTAAGTATTTTTCCGTTTTCCTCAGCTACAACTGTGCGTTTTCCCCAGTTATTTATCGTTATTGCTTAAATAACCGACAATGGTAAAGCGATATAAAAAAATTAATAGAAGTTCTATGTGACAAGACTTGGGTGACACAATTTGTTTCGGATGATTTTAAAAGAACTTGTATGGAAGCAGATTATATTGAAAACATGTTAGCAGAAACATCTTAAATGCCATGCACTGGTAATTATTTATATTGAGTTATTTGTCAGTGATTTGAAAATCGAGCAGACAGAAAAGTAGCAAATAAAACGAATATAATAAAATATTTACTGCCGTGTGTACAATATGTAGTTGTTGTATGATTTAAAATCTAACTTTCTTACATTTACTTGAAAACAAACAAAAAAATCTCTTAAAATTAGTATGTGAAACTCCTAACCTGCTGTCTTTCTATATAAAAATACTTTGCTTACTAACTTCTTACTTTACTGGAAGTTACAGAGTTATATGTAAACCCCTTTAAAATAAAAATAAAAACACATAAAGCACCTTTAATTAAAAACATATTCCATAAGTTCCCATTTAAAAAAACGTTTCAACGTTAAAAAAGGTGTGGCATCTCTTTTTAAAACTAAAACAGCAGTGTGGGCAAGCTGTAAAATCTCACTGATCTCTATCACAATTTGACATCTAGATGGCCAATGAAAATGGCCGCCAAGTTTTGTAAACAAAAAAGTTGTAAAAATCTGAAAGATTGTGACGAAAGTTTTACAAGAATTTTGTGTTTATTGAAAAGAGTAAAATAATAAAGTCCTAACATGAAACTATTTACTCCCAAAAGAGCAGTGCATGTAGAAGTCTGTTTAAAAAAATTACCAGGGTGGGTAGCAGCAAAGTATTGCATTTAGTGTGATTAATGACAAAATCATTATATGTATATTCTTGTTTTGGAATGTAGAAGAATAGAAGTGATTCAGGCAGAGTTGGAGGAACCTTTAAGAGATTTATTGCGTAATAAGCAATTGCCATTTAACGATAGAATTAAGTTTCAGGAGGAGGAAATAAGCAACGTGCTGCTACATAACGTGGAAAGTGTATTGCTTGAATGTGAATCCAAACAAGATGGGCAGGTGAGCAGACTGCTTCATTTAATAATTCATTTGATGACATCACTGTGAATAGTATTCAGTTTTCTAAAACTAAAGAGCTATGAGTTGTGTGTTCTCAACATGGACACCGTTTACAATGAAGCCATATGCTAACAACATATAATTTCGTACATACATTCTTTTTATTAATTTCAGCTATCGTCTGCTGAGGACGCCGAATTTTTTGTATTTCACTTTTACTGGCCTCAGCGTAGGGATATGGAACTAGAAATGTTTGATTGTGACGCCGGCGAAGGAGATGCAGATTTTGATTCGGTGCCTTCTTCGAGTCATTGGATTTTACCATTTCATTCTTTTGATGGCCTGTGGGAACATTTAATATACGACAAAGGCCTTAAAGAGAAACTATTAAAGTTCGGCCTGTCCGCTTTGCTATTCTCACAACATAATGTCAACCAAAATATCATATCTTGCAATCGTTTAATACTGATGCATGGTCCACCAGGCACTGGCAAAACTAGTTTATGTAAGGCTTTGGCTCAAAAGCTATCCATAAGGTGTCGTACAGTTTTTCGTCATACTCATCTCATAGAAATCAACTCACATTCATTGTTTTCGAAATGGTTTTCGGAGAGCGGTAAATTGGTTATGCGTTTGTTTTCCAAAATCAAAGAAATTATAGCCGATTCTAATAATTTGGTATGCGTGCTAATAGATGAGGTGGAGTCTTTGGCATATGCCAGAGATTGTATGTCGGGTCAGGAACCGAAAGATGCAATGCGTGTAGTGAATGCTTTACTCACACAACTAGATAGCATTAAAACGCATCCGAATGTATTAATATTGGCTACTTCCAATTTGGCGGAAACCATAGATTTGGCATTTTTGGATAGAGCTGACATTAAACAATATATTGCTTTACCCAACGAAAACGCCATAAGGAAAATTTATGAATCAATGCTTTTCGAAATGATAAGAGTGGGCTTAATAGCTTCTCCTGCAAACTCATTTACTACGGATGAGGAACATGAAGGTCTATTAAAGGAGCTGGCTAAAAGAAGTGAAGGTTTAAGCGGTCGCACTTTAAGAAAATTACCATTTTTGGCTCATGCCACGTACTGTTTTAATATGGATTTCGATTGTTCGAAACAAATCGCTTTGTTAGATTTTCTAAATGCTTTGCTTATAGCTTTGGATAAGCATCAGCATGATCAACATATAATGAAACTGAATAAAAAAGTTTAAAAAAAACGTTGCAAAACGTGTATTATAATTTTCTTTGATTTTCATTTCGTTTTATTCTTTTGGTTTTGAAATATTTTAGCTAAACGGATTTTTCTTTTAATCCTTTTTCATTCCAATGTTTGACAAAATTTGTTTAAACGTGTGCATGTATTCTTAACAAATATTCATCATTTTTTGCTTGTTTATATCATCAATTGGATTGATGTTGACTTTTAATTTTTACAACAAATGGCGCAGCAGACTAATTGCTTTAAATTTCTATTGCCAATTTATGTACCATTGGTTTGTTTTTTCCGCCATACAATTTTCTTGGGAAATAGTTTAACACAACTGAAATGCCTATAATGCGCTGAGGCCCTACATCGGTATATATTTACTTTAAATCCGAACAATGCTGCTGGTGTTATTTGTTGCTGTAACTGCCGCAATACTTTAACATATTAAAGACGTATGAATTAGTTTTGAATATCTCAGCTGAAACTTTAACAAAATATCAACGATATTTTATTTGAATTTTATATGTTTTCCTTCATTCATGTTATGGTTTGCGCAGTTTCAGAACTAACCTAAACAATTTTAAAAATCCGTTGATTTTGCATTTATTGCTGTCGCGCTGCCAACTTGTAAAACTAATTTCGCTTGGAAAAGCATTTCAAAACTTCTGTTGAGTATGTGCTTACACATTTGCTTGTTTTAACATTTTCTCCCAAAGCAATTTTTGTTACTCAAATCAATTTTTTCATGTTTACTTGGTCATATAAATTTTTTTTGACGTTCTTACTTGCAATGTGTGTTTGTATATAAATGCTTATGTACTATGTAGGTATAGATGGTTGAAACGTTTAAATAGTGGTTTCTTACACCTCCATTTATATTCTTGTTTGACTTTTCCTAAATTTTAGGGCAATATAATTGCTATGGAACTTTATATTATAATTTTGCTTTATTTATGGAACAGAATATATGTTGTAAGCTATTTTCGGTCATATGGAGCAACTTTTTATATAAATATAATATGCCGATAAATTATGAATCTCCTAAAAACACTACAAGCAAATAATGTGAGGAAACTCCTTGAAATTGCCGGTGAAATTAGTTGTACTTCCAATATCGAATCATGTAGCTGCTATCCTGCAAGTGTTATTACATTTAACGCCAATCCAAAATTGTTTTCACACATCTGCCCGTTCGTTCACTGTCTCTCACTAAATAAAATTCGTTCACACACTCTTTATATTGTTTATATTTGCTTTTCAAGATATTTGCACGTTTATTTTATTTACAGACATTGAATTTTATTGACTATTTGTTTGATGACAAATACGAAGATTGTTTTCTGATGCTGTTTTAGTTGTCTTCGACAGTTTTAACAAGGAAAAGTACGATATTGGCAAACAAACTCTATCGGTTATGTTCTTTTTTCAGAAAAATATTACCCAAATAATAAGCAACTACTTGTGCATCGTTATAATAATGAACACTGAAACATTGATTTCGTTTCGCGAGTATGTACGGTATTGCGATAGGTTTGGGTCAAGCGTCACGCGCAAATATTTAAAAAAAAAATCTATTTGTTCAAGTGTTTTATCAGTTTTCTGAAATGATTTCGTAGGAAAACTATGATTTTAATTTCGCCTAACTTTTCTATATTCATTCTCACGAGATGCAACACGTTGACCCGCAGGCAATCTTTGAGATTCCAGGTGATTGCTTGTGACAGACCACTACACTTGCCCATATCAAATTATGTAGGTCAGTATCCAGTACTTTTTCGATATCTGGTTTTAGGTTATCGCATTATGCTTATGGTGTTTTTCATAAGTCACGACTAAATCAAGCTTAAAGCTGGACATTCACAAAGGAAATGGAAAACTGTCTCATCCATAATTTCTTTGCGACAACTACGTTAGAACTCATTATAGAAAAGCCTATCCTACTATAGCTGCCGATCATCCATAGTCCGAGTTATTAATTGTATTAAGTCCACATTTTTCCAACGACCCTGTTTATAAAGCGCCATCTGTATTCAGCCTTTTGTAGATAAGGCTTGAGGAAGCAGTACTTAATAGGACCCAACAGCGTAGCTACCCCTGGGAAGTCGCTGTGGACTGGAGCTCAGATGAGTGTAAGATCGACTTGACCGCCCAATCTGGATAACACTTAATTGCACTGTCCAACTAGAATAGGGGAAGTTATGTATGACGGACGGAACAGGAGTGCTGCCGAATCGTCGAACCTACTCTATCGTTTTGTTCTTTTCATACTTTTATTGCATGGGAAGTTTGTGTACGTTGGCACACACAAATAGAGGTGAATTCAAACTTCAGATTGATGGGCATCCAGAATTAAAAATGTATTATTTGTTGTAACTTATTCTGTGGGTAGTGTCATTACCACGCCGAGATGGAGGAAACCTTAGGCTGGCAAAGATTGAGGTTTTACGTTAGTGATAGGGAGCGACTATGAAGGTGGGAGGGGTGGGCACACCACGCCTCTACTGGCTTCTATGTGTGTCCTTGACATGAGCATGAGGCTCCTGTTATCAGCCTACACCATCGTAAGCCTTTTTAAAAATTTTTTTATGTGCCCATCTAACGACAGGATAATTTTGAAGAAATTGGCAAGTACCGAAGCTTCTGCCTGTCGAAATTCTACTTCTTACGATGTCTCTCAAGGGATTTAAACTGATTTTATATGTTTGATATAACGCTCATGTAGTACTACTGCTGCAAATTTTACTCAACCCTAGTCAGCATAACAGAGGAACTAGTGCCAACAAGCATTTTCCACTCTTTCTTGAGCAATAAAATTGCCAAAGCAATTGTCTATTTTTTTTTCTCTCTCTCAAGAATATTGTTCTTTGCTGTTGTTTTGGTCATAAAAAATACTTATCGTGTGGTAAAAACAGGAAAGAATGCAACAAAAAAAAAACCAAATGCCATAGTGAAAAAGATATGTACGTTATGGCTTCTTATGCCTTCAACAAATGGCAAAGGGTTAAAACAAGAACCTAAACCAAAACAGTAACGGAAATAACTGCCATTCAGTGGCGTATCATCCAGAGAAAATATACTAATAATATTGGTGAGTTTGTGTTAGAGTTTAGTGTTCAATACGTTTCACTATTTTATTCAACCTCTTTTTTATTGTCTGAGCATAAGTATGTGTGAATGTGTGTGTGTGTGTGTGAGTTCTTTTTTATAATATTTTTCCAATGTCCACAGTAAATTCGCTGTCCGTAATTTTGTTTCCCTTTTGTTGTATTGTTAGTTGCTTGCTTTTGTTTTGCAACAGCAACAGGAAACACACACAAACGCTTGCAAACGAACGTTAACATTTTGGCATCGTTCATCATTGTGAATAAACAAGAAGGCAACAAAAACAATACAATGCAAATACCAACTGTGAAATAAAAAACTTATAACAGTTCAATACTCCATTGAAACTGATGATACTCATAGTTTTGCAGGTATGAGAGAATATGTGTTCGGTCTGTCTGCGAATTCAAGTGAGTGTGTGTGTGTGTGTGTTTGTCTACTTCTGTAACGGAGAACAAGAAGAAAAAACTTATAAATAAACACAGGCACCAAGCCAATTAGTTAACTAAAGACAGCAACCGGAAATGACGCTGCTGCTGGATTCAAGTACCACCCAATCATCATGCCTGGCATGCTTTACTGCCATCCTGTCGCTTTTTGTTTTTGCATTTTTATTTTATATATCTATGTATGGATGTATGTATATATATTTTTATTTTTTTTTCGTGGATTTGTCACAAATCGATGGGGCGTTTATTTCTAGTTGGAATAAATGTTCACTCGTTCATATCCATATGAAGCTTTTTACAATAACAAAAAAATGAAATGAAAGTAAAAAGAAGGAAGAAAAATAACACACACGGAACTTTTAACAGGATAAATATCCAGGGAGTACAAAAATTCTTTAATTTAATTCATTAGCACGTGACTGGGACGCAGCATATAAAAAATGTCGTTGCGTTTTTTTCGCCGTTTCTTTTTTATTTCACCGGCATGTTTCAACGCGCACATTCATACATTTTTCCTTCAAGTAGAGTTGCTTCCTTTATTTAGCTGGTCAGTAAGATAAAATGTTAGCTGCTTTTTACATCTGTTTCCAGGGAGGGGGTAAAGCTTAATTGAAAATTTTAGCCACACTTTTTAGTCCAGGTAAGTGGTAAGACTGCCAATTAGCTGGCCCTAAACGCAAGTACAATTTTATTTTAAAAAATGTTTATATATAAATATTTAAGTAGAAAATTTTAGCAACTTTAAGTAGCAGGTATGTAAAAGAATGCATTATATTTTATTATTATTTTATCTTGTAGGCTTTAGAAGTTGAAAGAGTTATGGAAGCCTGATGAAGTATGATTCGATGGAGAGCTTACAAGCTCTAAGAGAGATGGCAAGATTTCGATTTCTATACTGAAGTATCGATAGCATTATGACATAGAAACGTATGAAAGACAAATATCGGGGAGTCTACTTTTCAGATAGAGTCATTTGATGTCATAATTTATGTTGGCCTTTGGTTCTGTTGAATATATAAATAAAATAATATAGGGTGTTTTTTATAGAGTGATACAAGTTTAAATCATATAATATAACATAGTAATATATTTTTGAAATGAAACGGTCTTTATTCGATAGAAAATTTTATGACATTAATGTTTAAATATGAATTCGGCCACGTGGCCGCCACGGCTGGCGCTACGATAAGTTTGACGAACAGAACCATTATTTTGATTAAAAATTTCCACAATTTGCACGCGTTGCTCTGGTGTAAGTCGATCCATAATGAAATATCAGAGCAAACTAAACCAAAAGCAACTATCAGCTGTTAAAAGGGTGGTCAAATAAGGCAGTGATGCCAACTCAAAGTTGTATCACTCTATAAAAAAAACTCCATAAAGACACCCAGTTTTGGATATCTTTGTGCGTTAAATAATCGATAATTTCGCCGTATATAAGCCCATTTTCAATTCGTTAAAAGAATTGGAAGGAATACATCTAGAGCTGAAATGTCAGACATCTAATAAAATAATGACGAGTACAGAGATCTGTCACAGACAAATAAAATGGTCCACCCACTCGCCATAAAATTGGGCGATCTTTTGTATTTCCAACCATATCGCCAACGCGAATGTCATATCCCCAGATGATTTTTATTGTACAACTAAAAGAAGCGGATTATTTACACAATAACCCTGGAGGCTTCTGTAACTAATTTAAGAAGGGCTTGAGCTGAATATATATATATATATATATATATATATATATATTTAAATTTAAATTTAAATTTGAAAGGCTAATTGTTCGCAAGTGTTTTTAGCTCAGAAGAATATGATAAATAATCCAAAGCACAAGCGAAAGTCAATATCACTTCAAAATTTTCAACATACACAGCAGAGCAGAAGAGATGTTTTCGAACGCCGCTACACTCTCATCATCAACACTTGGAAATATTCTTACTTAGTACCACTTGTTAGGCGGCCTTTTTTAATATGACAACAGTTTTTATTTGTATCAATTTTATTATAGAAAAGGATACGAGAAGTGTATGGCACAGATGGTAACACCCAGTGTTGCCGTTTATTGTCTATATGTTTTATTATATATTTTATGTTTTACTTTATGTGTTTTAATTTTTTAAGCCCAACGATTCATTTAATATTAAAGAATTTAAGCTACAAACAAAACGCTGAACTTAAGCAACCATGCCAACACCAACTGTGGTGTAGGGTAAAGGCAAACAATCTTAAACAGATTAGATAGCCAACGGCTTCATCTTACTTCACTGGCGAGAACCTTGAGAGATGGATAGAGAGAGAGAGAGAGAGAGAGAGAGAGAGAGATGATGATGAAAGGCTTAGAAAAAGAAAATGTTACAAAGACAATTTGGTTTTGACTGAAAATGAAGATGACAAACAAGCACAAGCAAACAAAAACCAACTATAAAACAGAGTGTCAAAAATTAAGTAAAAATATCCTTGAAGCCAAATAACAAGTCAAGCAGCAATAAAACTGTTTTACGTATAATTTGTGTGGACACAAGAAATATCAACATGTTAACTTGTTTTCTTCTTAGCTGTTTTAGTTTTTCTTACATTTCATGTGGTTGGTCACTTTGGGCAGAGTACCCCAGCAGCAGAAACCACAAGTGAGGACGAACATCCTTTACGTAAAGGATGCAAAGTTAGTTTCCTTTAAAAATTGTTTTTTATATATTTTTTTCGAGCGAAATAAAACTCATATCAGAGAATGAGATGCAGCAACTGAAGTCTTGAAGCAACAAGGATGCTTTCAAGACGATAGTGTGTGCGGGTGTGTGTGTGTGTGGGAACAGAGAGTAGAAGAAGAGAAATATATAACAATTTAATTTCCTTAATTTACACAGATTACAAAGTTTTTCATTAAGCAGCTTGAAAGGGTACAGTGATTTTTGGTATTCATAATAGATTTAATCAAATTAATTCCTTAAAATTATTTCATAAATAATTTTTATAAAAATAAATTTCTTATAGGTCATTGTAATAACCACACAACGATTTGATTTTATAAGCAAGTTGCTCGAATGCAGTCTAAAATTCAGAAAGACATGACATATATTCCAAAACACAAGAGAAAGTCCGTTTTTATATACTCAACTCACAGAGCAGAGCCGAACAGCTGTTTTCGAAAGCCGCTACACTTTCACCAACAGTACTCACGTGTATTTAAAGTTTATCAGAAAGACTTGACAAATATTCCAAAACACAAGAGAAAGTCCGTTTTTATATACTCAACTCAGAGCGCAGAGAAGAACAGCTGTTTTCGAAAGCCGCTACACGTTCACCGACAGTACTCATGCGTATTTTAAGTTTATCAGAAAGACATGACAAATATTCCAAAACACAAGAGAAAGTCCGTTTTTATATACTCAACTCACAGAGCAGAGCCGAACAGCTGTTTTCGAAAGCCGCTACACTTTCACCAACAGTACTCACGTGTATTTAAAGTTTATCAGAAAGACTTGACAAATATTCCAAAACACAAGAGAAAGTCCGTTTTTATATACTCAACTCAGAGAGCAGAGAAGAACAGCTGTTTTCGAAAGCCGCTACACGTTCACCAACAGTACTCATGTGTATTTAAAGTTTATCAGAAAGACATGGCAAATATTCCAAAGCACAAGAGAAAGTCCGTTTTTATATACTCAACTTACAGAGCACAGCCGAACAGCTGTTTTCGGAAGCCGCTACACGTTCACCAACAGTACTCATGCGTATTTTAAGTTTATCCCCACTTCTAATTCTGAGAGCCACCCGAAAATCCAGCTAATAATTGTAAATAAAACTAAACCGTCAACAAAAAGTAGGGCAGCAAGTCCCGAATATTTAGCTCCATATTCATAAAAAATAAAATGCACAATTCGCATTTCCTGTTCTATCGTTTTATTTGAAAAAAGAATTTCAAATGAAGTCTTTCAATGCAAAAATATTTTATATATAAAATTTAAAACTTTCAAAAATCAGGAAGCCATTGATTTTACCCCGTTTCGGAAATATCGAGTGCTCATCGGATCCCAACATGTTTAGTCCCTAGAAAGCGTTCCTGACTAATATTGAGGCGCTGTCACTATGCCTGTAGGTATGTGTGGGTGTGTCTGTGCGTGCGTGTGAGGATGTGAGTAACTCGCTTATAACTTTTGAGCGGCTGAGCCGAATCACAGTGGACTTGGATTACTTTTGAATTTGAAACGATTCGAGCCAGCAAAAAACATTTTTAAAATGGTTTTTTTCAATAACTTTCAAATGACTTTACCAATCGATTTCACAAATCAGCTCCCGGCATTGAAAAGCCAGATCGATAATTGTAAATGTGTACTAAATTACAATTAATTTAGTACAAATTAGTACTTCCAGTACTAAATTGTGATTAGCGCACAATATGATTGTTTTTAAGATCTTTCTACGCAGTAGTTAGTGTGTGTGTGTGTGTGTGTGTGTGTGTGTGTCTTCCCAAATGCAAACTGCAGCAACAACAACATCAAAGTGAATTTATTAAACTGGACGTCAGCAATTTTGCCTCAATTTTCTTTCTTATCCCATTACAAAACAACAACAATGAAATTCAATTATATTATTTTTGTTTGCAGTTACAATTTTCCACATGGACGCAAGTTTAATCATTCTCTAAGCCATCAGTGGAAAACAAACACGCCATTTTGTTTGTGTTATGTTTCCTTTAAAAAGTACCAAAGCGTCTTGCGGGGAATATTTTTCATTTACTGACGACGCCTGGTCGTATTGTGGTCATACGATTTGTTTGTGTTTGTTTGTGTATCGCATATCAGATAGTTAAGGGCTGAACTTTAGATGCAACTATGGCTGGGACGTCATCTTGTCTACTGCGAAGGAAATTGGAAGAAAAATATTGTTGTGCTTGCACACACAGATAGAGAAAAGTCGGAAGGTCGATTTGTGGTACTGGAATTAGTGAAAATGGTCACTCTGTTTATATGCATCGCAAAAATTTCATCAATAGATCTCTGAAATAAATGTGTGATAACGAATTTCATGAAAAGTCATTTTTGTTGAATTTTAATTTAAGCAAAATAAATTTCGCTCAGTGTAAAAATGGCAGCCGGCAACAAGATTAAACTAGTCCTACATCCGTTGGTTTTCTTTATTTCGCTGCTGTCTTCATAACTGTCCATCTTATTCGCAGACAGTTTTGTTGTTTGTCTTCTTCCTTTCGTTGCCACAAATATTATAAAGGGTGATTTTTTTAGAGATGCATATAGAAGTTGCGATAAGCATAATTGTCAAACTAATTGTTATACTAGTGAAGTGCGTTGGCACTCTGTTTTAAAAACGTATAAAACAATTCGCCAAGTATACGATGGGCACAGCCATGGCCATGGTATAGTATCTAATACATTTAATCTTTTGGATAATCGAGCCCGTCCGTGGCTAAAGACGCGGAAGACGCTCTAGACTCGAATGTATCGGTCCGCTTCCATTTTCAACAAGCCAGTCTCTGTTCGTACACTATTTGGAAATCTTTAAGGCACAATATTGGCCCATATCCATATACGATCCAGCAAGCATTAAGCGGATCACAATTTTTAGCGCACAGTGGGCGATTTTGGGGAAAAAATGGATATAGTTCCACAGCTTCGAAACGGCTTGCCCGCTTATAATGAAATTCTTAGACAGGATCTAAAAAGTTTTGATGATCTTTTTTAAGTTAGAGCGTAGATTTTATATATTCAAAGTCATTCCAGAGGCTATCGTCTCTAGGCTAAGAAATATTAAAATTATTCCAAACCGATAAAAAAGCTTTTTGTCAGACAGATTTTTCTATCCAAGAATTAAATAGTTCCGTATTTGCATCAGCCTTCGCTTTTTGTTTAGGAGATGTGGAGAGATTCATTTTGCGTACGTTGGCCCACTGATGTGTTTATGGGGAAGTCAAATATTATCTAATTAGCCAAAACTTTCCTTAGTACTATCCTACTTTTGATAGATATCTAGTGACGTTGACAACTAGTTAGGGAATAAAAGGGACTACAAAATACGCCTGAAGAGAATGATTTTGTTAAATTTTTCGTTATTGAAGGAATTAAATCATTTCCGAATACACCAACATGCTTGTAAATATTTCCAAAACAAATTATCTTCATATTGCTGTAAATCCCAATTCGGGGATTTTGAAAATTTTTCTTGGGAATCATGGAGAGCTTATAAACAAATCAATTATACAATTTTCCAAGCAACTGGGAATTTTCTGCCAAAAATATTTATAGAATCTCTGTTTTTAAGAGTTTTTAAGGCAGGACATTTTATTTTTTTTCCAAAAGTAGTGCAAAATTGCACCGACGACAGAAGGACGTTCGTAAGGCACAGTATAGAACGCTTTAAGCCAGCTATTATTTTTTAAAATTCGCCAGCCTCTGAAGCCAAACGAGTTATGCCTCTGAAAAAATCACCCTTCTTATACGTGGCGGGTTTAGAGCAACGCTTATTTCCCATTCCGCGTGATTCATGGCATCATCAACAGCTTTACTCATCACCAATTTTCAATTTCTTTTTTCGCTCAACATTTCATTGCACAAATCAAAAATAACAACAACGACAGCTGAAAATTATAAAATAAAAAAAGTTTGTTTTGTTTTCTTTCGTGGTGGTTATTAATTTGTGTCTTGAGTTTTTTTTTGTTTGTTGTTCGCGTACTTTGTTTATCCTCTTCAAGGATAATCACAGAGTAACTGTAGGATAAGATTTGCAAGATGTAAAGCTCTTTTTACTTAAAAGTTCTGCTTATCTATTTTCAGTAATTTCAAGCAAAAGCTGTTGGTGTTTTTTCAAATGTCCGTTATTTTTGTGATGAAAAACAGAAAATCGCATTAACAATATTTCCGCCTAGAACCCATATTTTTAAAAAGAATTTAAATGAAATAAATAAATTCTGGTGATTTTGTATATCGCATACGAAACTTGTATATCTCATGATAGAGATCTACTTTATAAGTAGACCAAATTATGTTCTTATAGGAACTTCAAAGCGCTGCAAAAGATATCTGAGTGTCATCTTTTTTTGTATAGCATGTCCCATAGGAACATACCTTGGCTTTACTTACAAAGTACCTCGTTAACACTATATAAAATTCTAAAAATGGGCAAAATATTTGCCCATGCGAAGTGCCACCTCTGAATGTTAATATATGAGCTCTCATTAAATTTGACGTTACTTATCATAACACCATATCCATAATAGTGTGAAAACACGAACGTATAAATTCGTGCTTCGCTCTCAATCATGTTTCGAACAACATGCTTTACCATTCGAAATTCTAAAAGAGTAGCAACTCCTTTTAAGCTGCTTCGTTTTGAAGATACACATCATACATATATTGAAACACTGCATACATGCCCAATTACAAATAACGTTTACATATCCAAATACCACAAGGACTTGTACACAAGAACTTCATATGAACATAGCAAAAAACTGTCATCTGGCGTAGACAGGATGCCGTATATATAATTTCGTCGTGATTACGTCGAGAGTTCATTATAAACAAGTTTTACTGTAATATCGGCTCAGAGCAGCGAGTTTTTCAAGACTGGCAGCAACTTGCTTAACTCACATATAAATTCGCCGGAATAGTTTATAAGACAGCGGTGGCAATAGCGCCACCTGGATGTAAAATCGCATAAATGTTCACTGTTTATTCAATTCTTGATGATGCACAAATAACAAGGAAATTTTGCTTATAGCTCCGAATTTTACTTGTGTAGCAGGCGTCAATATCAAACTCGGCTCGCATAAGAGTTGGTAACCTTATTAAGAATATATATAAGAAAATTTGCTGTAACACAAACGCAACAATTCTTCTCATATTAATAACACACATAGACAATGGTTTCTTGTAATAACTACTTTGATAGAAGTGTTGGCTAACAATAGTACGGTAAAACATTAAATACTATGATTATGAACGTTACCTGTCTATTTACTCGTACGTTATTGAATTGGCGTAACCTCTTCCAACAATAATTTAGCTGAGAACATATATGGGTAGCAGCTTTGATATAACGAGAATATATATGAATGGAGTTATAGGAATTTCATATTAAATATACACCTTAGCTCTCGAGGAATAATACTACAGCGTACAATAATTCCAAACCGTTCCCAATTATAACATTTTCACATTCACACTATATACGTCAAAAACACTGGAAAGATACTATTGGAAAACGCTACAATAACAATACTTAAACGAAGCAATATTCAATTCGCCTCTGAAATATCAATTACATATGAAAAATCTGTTTTGTTAGACAACGAAAAGAAATTATTGAAGAAAAATTTATCTCAATAATGGCTTTTGATTTATGCATTGATACAAATTTATTTTTAGATACCACATGTCGGACTTGCAGTAGATTTTTTAGCGAAAATGTTAAATTCTACAAAATATTCGTGGAAAATTTTAAAGCAACAACAAATGAGGGCGGTGGTGCTGTTGATAACATGCAAGCAGCTGACCTAAAAGACAACAAAGTGTTTGAGACATGCGAGGAAATCAAGGAGATATTTGAAGACTTAAATATATGGAAACTTAATGTAAGTAGGGTGTGGTTCAAGCATTGAAAAGTATTTTCCAAAGTAGTTTTTGTCTACTATTAGATTAAGCCTGTTGATGGTCTGCCTCAACAGTTGTGCGAAGAATGCTTTCAACGATTCAAGCAAGTTAGAGCTTTTCGGGAGGAATGTCTAGACAGTCAAAGAATACTTCAAAGCTATTTTTTGGATTTCGATCATTTATTAGAAGCTGAAAAGTTTTCTCCCACCGCAGATGTTGTGAAAATGGATCCCGACACCAGGGAAGACGCGGTTTTAGGCAAAGTTTTAGCTAGATCATCTCCTAAGTGCGTCGCACAAGATTTAATGTCACCTTTCAGTAGTCCTAGACTGAGATTAAGTCCACGTTTTGCAGATTTCGGAAATTGTATTGATACTTCATCTTCTATGGGAACTCCGCCACCATTGTTTGAGGAGATTAAAACTGACCCCATAGATATGGAAACTATGGAAGTGATGAAGCCAGAATCGGAGTTGCAATTTCAAGAGCCATTGAAAAAGGAGTATACCATTAGAAGTCCCGTTAATTCGTCTGATGAAGAGTCATCAACGCCTACTTCTGATGAGGAAGTAGAAACTGAAGAATCCTCCTCATCGGATGAAGAATCTCTGCAAGATTTCCAAATGAAACAAAAGAAAAAAATTCACTCTTACTTAAAGTGTAAGATATGTGGAAACTCTTGTCAAAATCGCCAACAGCTAAAAATGCATCACTTACGCTTCCACCCCCAAGAAAAACCTTTTGAATGTGATATTTGCACTAGTACTTTTAAATCAAGTTTTCTGTTAGCCCAACATAAACTCAAACACAATCGTCCCGACACCATGCAGTGTGATGAATGCAAAAAATATTTTCGTAGCCAGTTGCATTTGCAAAGGCATTTCAAAAATTTTCATTTAAAATCCACTTACACCTGTCACATTTGTAACCAACAATTTGAGAACTATACGCAAATGCGTTTCCAATATCATGTGCGCCAGCATGGCGAGAAACGCTTTTCATGCTCATATTGCGAAAAAGCATTTCACCAGAAAATCCATTTGATTAACCATGAAAGGACCCATACAAAAGAACAGCCATTTCGTTGTGATTTGTGTGGGAAAGCTTATCGTCAGCAGACTGCTTGCCAAGAGCATATGAAAACCCACAAAGATCCAACACCTTTTAAGTGTAAACACTGCTCTAAAGAATTTTCACAGCGGTCAACGTTACGGATACACATGCAGAAATTTCATAATTTAGAAAAACAACCGATTGCTACACAAAACTTTAGTCGCAATGCAGCGAACACTGCTGCTGTATTTGAACAGCGCAAATTTATGAATTTTTAAACAATTTCTATCATAATTACTTTACTTTGTATTAAAATGTTAATAAATAATATAGTCTTGAAAACTATTCAAATAACTTACATGGATTTTAAGATTTTTTGACGTCAATACTCCCTCTTTTTCCTTTTAGGTTATGTATTCTACTAAGCTTTTGTTACGGCCATAATTTAAATTTTTTCACAAATTACAATATTACAACGGCAAAAATATTTTCAGAATAACTTAAAAAACACCGACACCACGTATTCTAAAAAGTACATTCAGCTAACGATTGTAGTCGTCTTGATATTCAGCTAAAAAAAATTTTCTACAACACATTCTATTCATGCAATATTTTTACTATTTACGCACAAAGATATTAAGAACAAACACAATAATTCCACCACTACTCAAATTAAACTTTTACAGTTAACATTCTTGTATCCAAAAATGTTTTATCGTTGGGAAAAATAAATTTTACAACCGACACAACTTTAAGAACGCTTGCAAAATGTTCTCGTTTACATATTAACTTGTCACAATAAAAAGGAACAACACAATTTAATCCGCCATTGAAGAATTTTTTAGTACCCCATCATTGTGAATTGTCTTTTCCTCTGATCGAGAACTGGAGAATGTAATACAACGGTACATACGAAGAGCAGCATTAACAACTTTTTTCTAACATTACGAAGCTATCGAATGATGTAAAAAATTATTTTTAAACAGACTTTTTATTTACGTTATTTTGAAATTTTTCAATATTTAATACTTTTCTCATAGAAGTATTTATTAAACTTTTTCCAACCAAAACGTTTTTTCGGATCCTTCTTACTATTTGCTGGTGCTAAATTAGGCATCAGTCCAGCCTTTTGAGCCATTGTTACTAAAGTCCCCATTTTCTTTTGTTGTCTATAGCACAAACCTGTTATACGTTTCGGCAACATACAGCCATCTGATCGCACATATTGCGATAATATCAGCACATCAGTGTGTTTAATATCCAAACCTAAAGTGCATTCCGGGCAGAACTTTGCCGAGCAAGCCTCTTTCAACATTTTACTTTCACGAGGAGAAGGTTTAATAGCCGCTTCAATTATTAAAGCGTTATTCTCAGTTTTCTGTTGTACTAAAATAAAAAAATTGTACAGTTTAGGTTATGAAAATACCATTTACACTTACTTTCTTTAACACGACTCAGAGCCGTTGTTGTAAGAGTTTTTGTATGAATTTTTGAAAGGTTTTCGACAGCCCTTCTCAATAACGACATTTTTAAGGTTTAAAGAAAAACTTTATTCAATAACATGTATTATTATTATTTAACAAAAGCAAACGCTCTTGGCAGTTCACAACTGAAGTTGCTCACAGTAGCCCATAACAGCTGTAATAAAACAGAGATGACTTAATATGTCATTTTTCGGTCTTTCAAATTACTGTGACTTGATGTTGCTTCCTATTCAGTGTTGGAAAATTGAGGTAAAAGGTATGAAAAGTGGCCGTTATCTCAAATTCTTCAATAGTGCCGGATCGGAGAAAAGATTATTTAAAATAACGGAATTTTTTAAATTGAATGTATACCAGCTTAAATAGAGTTGATGCTTTTTGTTTGTTGTGTCAAGTCGCACTTGTAAACCGGAGAGTTTTACACATATTTTTAAGGTTCGATGACAAAGTATTAGCGGATAAATAATCGAGAGATGAAAAAGCTCTATTGGTTACATAACTCATATTAGATTTATTTGTTGTTATTAGTAATTTATTTTTAAGTAAATTTTAAAAATATTGTTGCTAACTGTGCATTGTAGAATACTTGAACCCCAACTGAGCGAGTATATCAATTTTAATTATAATAATAGTTGATATATACATATATATATATATATATATATATATATATACATATACATATACATATATATATACATATATATATATATATATATATATATATATATATATATACATATATATATATATATATATATATATATATATATATATGTATATATATATATATATATATATATATATATATATGTATATATATATATATATATATATATATATATATATATGTATATATTCTTAGTTTATTTGATACAAAATAATTCCTACATATGAATATGTATGTAGATGTAATAAAATCCAATTTTATCAAATTCTTTGTTGTGGCATTAATATAAGTATTTAATACTCATAAATTCATCATCTACTTATCTCACACCAAAAAGGAAAATAACTAGAGATAACTTCAGTTTGCGGGAGCTAGATAGTCACCCGAAGTCAAAATAATTGTATTGCATTATGTGTGTGTGTAAGTTTTGCACACACAATAATGTATTTATATATCAGATTGAATATATACTATGAATTTTTACCCTTATCAAGGTAGCTCTAATCGATATAAAACGTTTGTATTGCTTATTATTAATGCAAAATAAGCGAGAGGTTTCGAAGAACGACGAAACATGAAAATATTTTGTGCGACAGTAGTCTTGAGTTTATTGGCTGTTGTCTCGACTGCTTCCTTAAATATCACTTCCATATTGAAAGAATTTACACCAACGGTTTGTTTATGAAAATTATATATCATTTTAAAGCATTTATTTTACTTATCTTGACAGGACGAGCGTATAAGGGCGGAAGGATATCCAGCTGAATCGCATTTTGTGGAAACAGAAGATGGATATATGTTAAATTTATTCCGGATACCGTATTCGAATAAATTACAAAATGCATATATTAAACGTCCCGCAATACTTTTACAACATGGTCTTCTCAGCAATTCCGACTGTTGGTGTTCCACTGGTGTAGATTATGCCTTAGCGTATCTGTTGTCTGATGCTGGATATGATGTGTGGCTGGGTAATGCTCGGGGAAATATATATTCTCATAGCAATACTAAAATTTCTGTTAATAGTCCAAGTTTCTGGCGTTTCGGTTGGAACGAAATTGGTACTATTGACGTTCCAGCAATGATTGATTATATTATTGATATGACTGGTGAAAAGCAAATTCATTATGCTGGTCATTCCCAAGGTACCACAGTTTATTTTGTTATGATGTCCGAGCGACCAGAATACAATGCAAAAATTAAATCAGCTCATATGTTAGCACCTTGTGCATTCCTCGGGCATGGCAACTCAGATGTTTTCAAGGTGTTTCAACCTCTAGTTGGTAAGCCAGATACCATCTGGTTTAAACTTCTCATTAACATGGAGTTTCTGCCTCATAATTCGTTGATTGCAAGCATTTCCAATACTGCTTGTGCTACAGATCCGGCTTTAGAATCGGTTTGCAGAAATATGTGGATACTTTTTGCTGGTTATGGTTACACAAACACCAATCTTACTGCTTTGCAAGTATTGCTAGAGACCCATCCCGGCGGCGCATGCAGCAACCAGTGGATTCATTATATACAGTTAAGTGACTACAACGAGGGTCGTTTCTGTCAAATGGATTATGGCGAAACACGAAATCAGGAAATCTATGGCCAAAAAACACCACCTGACTACAATTTGGGTAACATTAAGGCTCCTACGTACTTATATTCCGGTGAAAATGATGGATTGTGTGGGCCAAAAGATGTTGACATTTTGGTAGCTAATACTCCGCACTTGGCGGGAGATATCCGTATTCCATTAGCAAGTTTTAACCACTTAGATTTTATAATTGCTCATAATGTGAAAGAAATGGTCAATGATCGTGTTATCGCAAACATCGTGAAACACGAAAATTCTTTTTAAGGCTAATGGAGCTATACAAGTACAATATTGCTTACGCTAGTCTGATATATTATATCCTGCATATAAATACTTAAAAACACACACACACTATATATATATATATATATATATATATATATATATTGATATTTTGAATATCCTATGTTGTTATGTCGCCGTTTTACAATACTCTATTTAGCATTACTGTGTCTAGTACACTTTTAACTATTCCTGAGAAATAATAATATAAGATACAACCATGTATTCTTCGTCGTTCTTCATTTTCCATTGTCATTTCCCGTTTCAGCATTTTGTGTGTCACAAGAGCAAAGTGCTTTCATAGAAAAAAGTTTTTCGATAAAAATTTCTGTCGGCAGTGCTAAATTTTTTTTGTTTTAACCGTAAGTATAATTGAAAACTAATTAATACAAAAGTCGCACTAAGTATGAAGCATGTTTTTCATTAATCTAAGAAAGTATTCACATGCTTAGCCTACAACGCCATCACTTAAAAGGGCAGACTTCCCATAATATTTACGGAATGGCATGAATATGACTGAAATATGTATATTAATTATACTACATTACTTAATTGCCAACATAAAAAATAAAATATATTAATGAAATTTACCATCGTTTTTCTTATTTTATGTTTCTTGTTTTTGCGACCTTTTTCTGCAACGCTGTCAATATGGCGTTGCTATGCCTTCATTTCCTGTACTTTTTTTATATCAAAATCTACCACATGTCACTTTTATTAATGCTTTCTCATTTAGTTTTTGGAACTCATTAAATCTAGTGGTTTTTGAGTTCTTGTGACATTTTTTTTAATAAAGCCACTTTTTACAAGTTTTCTGTTTTATTATTTATTTATTTATGATATTAATTTTAAGTAACTTATTGTGATAAAAATTAAATTAGCAAAAGTTAAACAAACAAGTATAACCCTGTGAGTAATACTTCATCCAAATTATAAAACTACGCGTGCTGTGTGCGTGCATGAAATTCTTTGCCGCTTGCTCACATTTTTTAATTAAATTCAACAGTTTGAATTCGTGTCATTTGTATAATTTGAAATAAGATTGAACGAAGAAAGGGGTATAATTGCACAAGGTTAAACAAAGTTATTTAATTAAGGAAGTGTTTCTTTCAACGAAATAATAGTAAACCTTCCCAAGCTTGCGGAAATAATATTTCCTGTTGTTATTTTTTCGTTTTATTGTTTCAATGTAAGTAAAACAAAATAAGTTAATTCTTATTATTAATTTATGACTGCATATGATAAAGAAAAAGTGGGATTTCATTGACCTCGTTTTTACTAATTTTTGCTTTCTCGTTTTGTTTTATTTTAAGAAAATTTGTCTCAAGTTAAACGGGTTAGCTAGCTCTTTTCAATAATATTTTCTTTGTGTGCTGCTTCATATTGCTCTCTTAATTTATTTAAAAGTATTTCTTGCAGTTGGATTGGTGTGTGTTTTTAACATAATTTGCGGCCATTTGTGAAATTTAATTTATTTCTTCGATTGTTTGAGGTTAGATGCGAAGTAATAAATTGGGAAATGTTTATAGAGAAAGTCGGTCGTCTCCATTACTGCGCTAGTAGATTCTAAGCGGCTTATCGGTTCTATTACTGTAGCCACGTCGCTGTTAATCGTTGGAATTTAATCCGTAGTATGAAATGAAGCAGAAACCCAAGTTATATAATATGATGGCGGTATACTTACATAAGTATATATATAAAGTACCTATCACCAAAAACATTTTTTAAGAATTTCTATTTAAAATGTTTTCGTAGGCGAAAATATATTTCGTTGTACCGCCGTATTAATAAAATAATTAGTAACACATTCTTCTGCTATTGAATTTAATTGGATGTGTACTTGTTGTTACTCATAATTATATATGCAACCATATAAAACGGCATTTTTACTTGACTTGTAACCTTAACATTTTACCAGAGGTTAACTGGCAATATGGGAATGCTAGAGAAAGGACGATTGTTCGGGTGTCCAAGCATCTAATATATTAAGAGATTTTCTTGGCCAGTAAATGATCTGACAAAACGTTACTTCTAGTATATATCGTCATATGTCTTCAAAAAGTCCTAAGTCACAAGAAAATATAAAAACTATTTTTTGAATTATTACGTGGAAACGCATCAAAATACATGTTATATACTCCTACAATTATAGATATATAACGATCTTATTAACAAGCCTAAAATGAAAGATTGTGGAATCTTAATTTTTTTTTTTTTTTTAAATAAAATTTGAATGTAACTTAGGCCTTTTTTGAGAACATGACTGTATACATACATATACTTATATGTATATTCTATGATAACTGGTGTTTCAACAATTACTAACAATATCTTTTTATATAATGTATTTTAGCAATTTATTGTATGAGTCAAAAAACTGAAAGACCAGTACTATCAGGTCAGCGCATCAAGACCAGAAAAAGAGATGAAAGAGAAAAATATGACCCAACGGGATTCCGTGATGCGGTCATTGCTGGTCTCGAAAAAACTGAAGGTGACTTAGAACAAATCTTTAAATATTTAGATATCGCTGGTAATAAACTTGATTATCGCCGCTACGGCGAAGTGCTCTTTGACATATTAATTGCTGGTGGTCTCTTAGGTAAGTTATTTATTTGTCTATATACATTTAGGATATTATCTATGAGGTCCTATTATCAAGGCTTTTAACAATACAATGCCCCGACTAAAATATGTTTGACAAACGTTTAAAACACATCAAATGTTTTAATTTAACAGTTCCTGGTGGTTCAATCTCTCAGGATGGCGAGAAGCCACGTACAAATTATTGCATATTCGAAGCCCCAGAAGACATGGAAGCAATGCGCAATCATGAGCAGGTAAGTTTGACACACGTCAAAGTAAAACAATTGAAAAGTATTTGCTTGTATGCCATTGTATAACCTTATCCTTTCCAATTAAAAAGTCATATAATATGTATGTAATCAAGTAATATAAAATAAGATTGTTATTTATTGTTTATTAATTTGTCTCTAATTGAAAACCTGTTGAGCTTGATATTGAGACTGGTCAATGTTGCTGGTGACACATCGCAACTATTATTGTTCTGTCGTCAATGTAAAAAATAAAATGAGAAATATTCTTCTCAATACAGAATTTTAAATGCTTGCCAATTAGTTCATTTCGAAATTATAGAATTACTTTTTATTGATGATTGGCAGTGTAAAGAAAAAATTATAAAAATTTATTTTATATGTATATTATGCACCTAATTAGAACTAATTTTGCTGTACAATATTCCAAAGCTTAAATAGTGTCGAATGGTTGCTAAATAGAAATCATGTATATACTATCTAGTTATTTCTTATACATGAAATTATTAGATTTCTCTATATGAAACAAATATTGCCCACTATTTTCTAACTATTTGTCAATGCCGCCGTGTATATATCAAAAATAGAATGGATCTATATACATATGTCTTTTCTTCAGAAATTAACTATATCTAACAGAATAAAGGCGTTATTTAGACAGAAAAGGCAAAAGTAAATTTACTTATTTAAATAAACGTTTACATTTCTGTATTAATTTTAGGTATTTATCAAGCTCATGCGTAGATATAAGTACTTGGAGAAAATGTTCGAGGAGGAAATGAAGAAAGTATTAGTCTTCATTAAAGGTTTTACTCCAAGTGAACGCACTAAACTTGCGCGTATGACAGCGCTGTGGTTAGGTATGTATTAAATATTTTGTATGTGTAATAAATTTAGCGTGTATAGACAGACATTCTTATATTGACACGTTCCTTTAGTTACAAACTTTTAACACAGAAACTACAACTTAGAAATTATTATTTTGTTGGTCATCTTTTTCTTAATTAATATGTACTTTAGACCGGTAGTTTAAATAGTAATAAGCCATTTAAACCAAATTTGGTTTTTATCTGTGTAATTTTAGATAAAAATTAATATATTAATGGTATATTAAAGTATTTTTGGAGTACTGACTTTTTCCTTATCTCTTGAGTTAAAAGACACATACCGAATTACATTGAACTATCAAAAAACGTGCTCTTCTGGCTCATAAACATAATGAAAATAACAAAAAGTAATGAATTCAATATTTTATTAATTATAGTTAATGGTTCTGTGCCACCCAATGTTTTATTGGTACTCAATAATGAACATTTAATTAAGGATGGTATTGCTCTTGACTTTCTGGTGGAACTATTTGTCACCTTTAAACAAGAGAAGGGTATTGCTTCCCTAATACAAACACTTAAGAAGGGTGGTCTCGAAAGCAAGTAAGAAAAATTATTATTTTTGTATTAAATGTAATTAATTGTAAAAGCTTTTCATTAAAAAAAAAAATATGGAAAGTTTCAGGAAGAAATTTGGTGTACTTCATGTTGTACCAATTTCTTTAATAACCATTCCAATATTAAACTGATTTTGATTTTAATTTGCAAACGTTTTGTTCTGAATGTTTGTGTTTCAACTCAATGTCTAACAATAATATTATAAAATGAGTGCTGTTAAATTAATTACAACAAACAAAATACGATTTTTATAGTTTCAACAGTTTTTATTCATTTCCCTTATTACTATGACTTTTATTAGACTTATGGACTTCTTCCCACCAAACAAACGAACTGAAGAGAATTTCAAGCAAGTATTTCTTGAAAAGGACTTAACTGAAATAATAAAACTGCATAAAGCCCAAGCCAGTCAGGAAGCCAAACGGGAATTGCAACAAACACTAATTGATGACATTAACGATGAGAAACCCCATTCAGAAATAAATGCGGACATTAAAGAATTTGCCGCCAAAGCTAACATTCCGGAAAACGAAATTATAGTAATTATATGGTCGACTATAATGTCTCTAGGCGAATGGAATAAAAAAGAGGAATTAGTGACCGATCAAGCTGTACGTCATTTGAAAAATTATTGTCCTCTGTTCCAGGCCTTTACAGGTACTGATCGTGCTGAATTGGCTTTGATTTTGAAAGTTCAAGAATTCTGTTATGAGAATATGAACTTTATGAAAGCATTTCAAAAGATCATATTATTATTCTATAAAAGTAAGTAGCCCATTTTATATACCACATACTTATCTTCTATTTTACTTAATAAACCGTATGTGTCGAAATTAAAATTCTTTTATTTGTTTGTTTATATATTTTTTTTAGCTGAAATATTATCTGAAGAGGTGATTTTACGTTGGTATAAAGAAGGCCATTCTAGCAAGGGCAAAATGCATTTCCTTGAACAAATGAAAAAATTTGTTGAATGGCTACAAAATGCCGAAGAAGGTAAGCATTTTTTATATTTATTACTATTTTATGAAAATTACAAAACTATGTCTTGACATCACATCGTGCCATGCAGTAATAATCAAAATATTTTTCATGTAATGTCGAAATATATTTGAAAGCAAATGATTTCGAATTGCAATATAATGTAACACAAAAATTCTGACGAGTTCCTTTCCGAACGAATTATACTATAAAATATCGTAGCTATTATATAACTATCCGTATGCACCTTATTAGAACTAATTTTGCTGAATTCTTAAGCTTGACTAGTGTCGAAAGGCTGCTAAATTAAAATCATGCATTTACTTGTCTGGTTATTTCCAGTTTGCAACAACGAATGCAAAACTAATGAAGTTTCTAGATTTCTTTGTATGAAACATTTTTGTTTTTTTTTCTGATTGTTGATTTCTGGAGTAATTGCACTGTCTTTTGAAATTCAAGGTAAATCGATTTTGTACTAATTCACCATTCGATGAATAAAATAATTCGGTGGAACAGATACCATCTATATTATGATTATGTAATATGAATGTAAATTAATTATTTTATATAAATCAGTAATGAAAAAAACGAGAATAGCAAGCAAGTTATTTATATTCAAATACCTTCTAAATTGCTTAATTACCTGGGGAATAAATGCAAATGTTCATATACATACATTTATTATCACAAAGAAAGGTAATTGCCCTTTCAAGCAAACCTGTATGTTTATGGAAATCTATAAGAAAGTGGATTTAAGCTTCAAATAAAGATCTAAAATATATTGGACGTTTATAGACCTTCGCACACTTGTTTCAAGTTGACAATGTTAACACTTAACATTATTGTTATTCCAGTGTGCAAAATTAAATGTGTACAATGATTGGGTGTCCTAGCTACTTAAACCATAGTTTTCCTAGGCCAATTATTATTGTTACAAATTTAAAAAAAAAAATCGGCCCAATCACTAACTTACCCTAGGAAAACACTAAAAAATAAATTCTATTCCAGTAGAATAAAAATACAGAAAATAGATGTTTTGTTTTTGAATGCATTTCTGTCGTTTATGTTATTTCTTATTTTCTAAACTTAGGTTTCACTTCAAATAACATGTACATTTACGGAAGCTCGTAATATCAATTCTATTATGCACACTTTTTGAGATTGACATTGGTTTATTACCTTATATCGGTGTCATTGTACCAGTGTGCTAGAATAAATTAATGCACTAGTTGGGTGTCCTAACTAAATAAATCATAGTTTCATTAGGCCAATAACTATTGCAACAAATTTTAGTAACTACACATACAATAAATATTTTGGCAACTGATTGAGAATAAGATTTGGTCGAGTGCTTATCAACAAATATATCTTTGTTTGACATGTTGCCAGATTAACGGTGCTCAGTCAGTGATTGGGTGTCCATTTGTCTTTATTTCTGGCCAATAATTACTGTTACAGCACTCCAAAGAATTATTCAAGTGTAAAAAAAAACAGTAATAGCAAATTTTTAGAACGGATGTGTCAAAATAATTTCGAACATTTATTATTAATAAAAACTTGCCAGATAAAACATTAATTTTTGGTTACCTAATTAATTGTCTGCTAAATTAAATATATATTTCTTAGGCCAATGAAGTCTCTGATAATCACTTCAGACATGCACTATCAGCTCATTGACCTACTTTAGCCTTTAATGTACATAATATACATATGTGTGCATATATTATTGATAACCACATTTATTTTAACGAAAATTATATAAAATGAAAATAAATTGGTTATCAAAAAGTTAAGGAAATATTAATAATATTGCAAAATTGATATTAAATCATTTGAAGCTCGTGAATCGCGTCAAAATCGGTCTGGTTACCTTTTTATTTTTTGCACACTTTTTGAGATTGACATTGAATTAAACATCCTTATATCATTGTCATTGTACCAGTGTGCTAAATTAAATGTATACAATAGTTGGGTGTCCTAGCTACTTTAATCATAGTTTTACTAGGCCAATAACTAATGTGACAAAATTTCAGTAATAGAAACACATATGTACATATACATTAAAAGCATATGTATATACGTTGGCAACTAATTGAGAATGAGATTTTATTGATTCATTAATCACAATAAATCTCAGGTTTTTGAGTTGCAAGATAAACAATTGTTGGCCGGTGATTGGGTGTCCATTTATCTTATTCCCATAGATATTTTTGGCCAATAATCGCTGGCACAGCACTAATAAAAAAGGTTAGAGATTAAGAATGAATTAAAATGGCATACTTGAGAACGAATTTGTTAAAATAAAGCATAACATATTCTTTGTACTAGTTTGCCAGAGTAAAATATAGATTTTTGCTTGCCTAATTGTCTGCTAAATTAAAATAGATTCTATAGGCCAATGAAATCTATGATAATAAAAATTAGTGTCCGACCGAATATTAGACTTCGAATTTTTACGTAATGTTTCAAACTTCATTTGAATTAGTTAGCACAAAGGAAACTTGTGTGGCTGATTGCGGTAAATCCATCAAAATATATTAATATTTAAATATACATATAAATATATAACTTTTCTTTCCCTTTATATTCTATGCATTTTGCAATATCATAACTAAAATTCCAAAATTTTATTAATATTTTATTGTAGAATCTGAATCTGAGGATGAACAAAAAAATGGAGATTAAAAAGATAACTGCGGCAAGAATGCATTGAAAAAATATCTACCACCACAACAAACACCAGCTAATGTCAACAACTCTTAAGGATAATATAATTAACGTTAAATAGTCTCTTAATTGAATAAAACTTAAAAACAAATTTAAAATGACAAAAAATTAAACTGAAGTTGGCAAGCAGCAGCAACATAATGTAAAAAAAAACTAAATTCAATTTATATATAAATTCAAAATTTTGACAACAGTAATAAAATTTACAACATGAACATATTTTATTGCAATATTTCAGAAAGTAAAATAAAAAAGTTAATCAATCGCATACTAAAATATTTTATTCATTCATTATATTAATTCATTTTCTAGCATCATTATAATATTTGATTAAGAATGATTATTTAAAAACAAATTACATACATGCATATATACATATATATTTACATAAAAGAAAAAGTATAAATAAATTAACCAAAACAAAATTATATACAAAAGTACTAGATTGTGAGTCCAACAAAATTGTTTTCTTGTTTTTATTTTAACGAGATTTGAATTCATTTAAAAATCAAAATATTTATGACAATTGCAATAGTTTCTTCTCACATTCTGTTGATTACTGAAGTTTCAAAGAATTTATTGTGTAAAAACTTTAAATATAAACAATTAATAAAACATATACAAACTACAAAAGATTCTTAATTTACTTATACTATTTATACACACTCAGGTAAATCCACTAAAACCGCATATTTCCTATTTATTATTTTATAAAAATGTGTGAATATTGTCGCTTTAAATCTGAATTCGCAGAACAGGCGTGCGTATAAAAAGTATTTCAAATCGTTATCTTATTCTTCAGCAGGATTTTGTGATACGTTGATTGTAAACGTTGGCTTGACTTGTCGATATCGCGACAACTGGCAGTAACCATAATGAAACTGATTGTCTTGACCTGACGTTAAGAAATTGTTACTAAATAAAGCCGAGTATTATTTTCAGCAACTAGCAATTCAAATGGCACTTGCTGGTTTCCATGATCGGCCCGCAAATAATAGTCACTTCAGTTCTTAACATATATTTTTATTTAAAAATAATACACACGTGGAAATAAGATTAAAAACTTTATATTACATAAATGTTTACACATATTGGCCAGATTAATAATGACGTTACAAAACATATAGTGGCTAAACCAATTCATTTAGGGAGACTGAACAATGATGCATACTCTTACCATCGGGCAAAAGAGTTAATTGTGCAAAATGCATAAGCCTATAGAAGAATTCAATAATGCCTACGCTGATCGAAAAGAAAAAGAAATTTAAATTGTATTAATATTAAGTATAGTGGAAGTTTTTAAAATGCTAGGCAGCAGGATTTAGTTAAAGCTGTGTTAAGATTCAGTTTTTTAAATTTATTTTTATTTTGTATAATTATTGTTTAATTAATTTTCTTTAATAAAACGCCAGAAGCATGAAGGTAAATTTTATTAATACTTAAACAAGAGAACAAAACAATAACACATTAAAATGATGTGGTTATATAATAAAAAAAAAATTACAGTAAAATTATTTTTAATTTATTTATTTTAACAAAAACAGCAGCAACATTCAACTTATTACACTAATTGAATAGCAGAATTTAACAAAACATTATTAAAAAAAACCTTAAAGAAGTACTTTTTCCATTACAGTGAAGTTAAATGGTGGTTTAAAGAATTGGATGAGGGGGTGATAAAACGTTTGGGTTACTTAAAGCCGGTTACTAAAATGTTACTTATACAAGTTACAGTGATATTCAAAAAAGGATTTCAATTTCCAACGGGATTTTTTTTTTAATTTTTAATATTAAACATTCAGATAAATTTATTCAAAAACTGATAAGAAATTTAGTGAGCTTTTGACGGCAAATAGTTTCTGTTTACGACAAACATCTAAAGGGAGTTTCAAAAACATACATATCAAAGAGAGAAAAGTTTTTACCCCTATAGCACACACACACACACACGTCAGACACAATATTTAATAAGAGAATGAAATTTATAGATTTTTCAGATCTACTTTAGGAAACTCTACATTTTAAATAGAGAAATTTTGATTTCAATTTCTATAAATAAAATATAAAGGATGCTGAATAATCCCAAAGTGTTAATACAAGAAATCTATTGAGAGAAATTATAAAGGAAACTTGTTTTGAATTGCTTTTATAGATATTTCTGGCAGTTTTTAATTTTGTTTTATAAAATTCTTGATTTATTTTAAATAACCCAGCTTTAAGGAGACGAATAGGAAAAGTGGACAACTTTAAAGTAAAGAAAATAGAAAATGGCAAAATAAAAACAAAAAATGTAATGTAAAAAGTACAACTTTGCAATAAAATATTTGTTACATATTTGAAAGGGAGTTTTGTCTTTTCGTTATTTGTTTTTGTACAGGAATGTTTAAATTTGTTTGATTATTTAATGATTAATTTTTGTTTTTTATGTTATAACATAGTAGGTAGTTAGTTAGTAGATGTTCTAGTATAAGTAAATATGTTTAAATTTGTATAATTTTATGTTTTAAACTATTTTCTTTTTTTGAACAAAACTTAAATATTGTGTTTTCTATTAAATAGTACTTTTTTGTGTTGTTTTCTTTGTGTTTATGTATTTTAAACATTCACAAAATATCTAAAATAAACATCATTCAACTGAACAAAACTGTTGACATGCTCATAGTATATATCAACACACAAACTGCACTGAGAAAATTTAAGAAACTATACTTTAAGTTTTTTAATTTCCGGAGTTGAGTTTGTTAGTTGATTTCATATTTGGTTGTTTAGGAGGTGATTGAACATTTTGTTAATAGGTTTGCGTTTGGTTATTTGTTGCTGTTGTTATTAATAATTGGTTTGCATTTTCTTCTCGTAATTATTATTATAATGATTATTGTAAGCTAAATAAATTTATGCACACAAGTATAATGAAAAATTAAGATACTTAATCGGCAAATTTACGGTTAACATTGCGACCGAACAGGGCGTTACGTATTTCGGGCACCAATTGCTGTGAAATCAATTCCAGGCGGGATTCCAAAGTGTTGGGAACCTAATGATCAATGCAATTTATATAAATAGTGTATGTATATTTTATTTTATTTATATAGAAAATAAAGCACAGATATGAGGATATCTACTAGGAATGTAGTTCTTTTCATTGTGTGCTTCATGTATCAAGCAACAATGAATAATTAAAAAATTTCACTTTTAAACAATAATGCGTATAAATGAAGAATTTAGTAATAACTAACTCGCTATTCAACTTACGAATTTCAGAAAAATATTATTTTTCTTTTAATGAAAATTGTAAAAGCCGCCTTAGTTGGTGTTGCAAAATAAATTTAAAGTTACATCTCTTGATAGCAAAGAAGTAACAGAAAGATGGAAAAACAGAAGTATAAAAACTATATCTGTTGTACAGCGAGATCAATACTTTAGAAAGAAAGAGCACCCGTAAATAAGATGTCAACATACCTTTCAAGGAAATCTACTTTTACTATAAGAGGTACCACCTTTTGTCAACTAAAGCGACCGATACAGAGATATCTGTACCTCTTTTTTAGCCGTAGGTTATAAATCATCTGAAGTTCACACTACTTTCACATTGGACATTAAACGTACCTTAACACGTCCATTTAAAGCAATCAATTCAACACCACCACATGCATCGGGTGGCAAATAATTTCCAGTATCGACATTGATAACCACATCTTGTTTAAGTTGATCCTTATATATTTCAATAGCGGAGGGCAACACTTCATTGACAAGACCAACATCAACCTGGCGGCAGCGTAAGATGACTGTGGGTTCCATTGTTTGGTACAAAGCTTGCAAAATTAGTTTTTGCAAAACTACTTTGTATTCGCTAGGATTTTTGGTAACTTCACCAAGACGACGACGGGCTTCGTCTAAAACACTAGCTACATGATCTTCACGAATTTTTAAAACCTACAAAACAAGTATGAGATATATCATTATTGTATAAACGAATATGGCAGTGCAATTACCTTTAAACGAGCTTGGTTAAGCATATTCGATGATTGAATTTTCTTTTGCAGTTCAACCTGTTTTTCTTTCTTTTCATAGTACTCCATGATCTTAAGTCGTTGTTGTTGAACCAAACGACCTTTTTCAATATTGAATTCTTCTTCTGCTTTAGCATCGATTTCTTCAGCCTTTTCGTTGGCTTCTTGTTCGATGAAAGCCATCATGTGTTTGATCTAAAAATTAACCAATTTAAAAATATAAATTTGAGATAAACAATTTCTCATTTTTACAACAGTAACACTCTCAATAATGATTAAACGTGTTTTACACACGCGATTGTAAATCATATTCAGATGATTCAATTTTTCGTTTATCATTGTATTTCTAAAAAAATTCGCTAGTTTTAGAAAACATGTACTCACTTATGTATTTATGTATATGCAGCATATCTTAATATTAATAATAAATAAACATATTCAATAATTACTATGTACTTAATTGACATTAAAACAAAGATCGAAAGTACTCGTTTGCATAAATATCTTTTGTATATTTTTATAAAAGGATAACTGGGACATATCTTTGGTATCTGCGAGATAGTAGTATATTTTGTGATATGTAAGGGAATCAAGAGAATATAAATATTTCCAAGGTTTTTCTAAAAATCATGTTCCTGTATCAGCCATATTAAACAGTACCGCCTTAATGCTTTAGATATAGACGAGATAACTTATGTGCAATCTGAATGAAGATATCATTCCAATGTTTTAAGTGACATATATTTAGCAGACACAAATGTAAGTATGGACATGTATTTTGATCCTACCGCAGTTTCTGTGCCGGAATATTGTTTGAATATTTGTCTATTTTTGGCAAATACTAAATTATTGAGAATTAATTCACCCAAGAATAAGGTGATTTTCGACTTTTAAGAATAGTTAACTTTTTTTTAGCAATTGGCGTATACAATTTTGAGTATATTCCCTGGCATTAAATCCAGTGAAACAACTACCTGGTATATGAAACACCCATCCAACGTCACAGGCAGTTATGAAGTTGTAAAAAAGTTTTACATAGTGATATACATACATATATAGTGAACATAGGAGTGGCGATTCTCATTCACTATTCACCATAATATGATTAATTACATAATTTTAACAAAAATGTCCTACACATTACAGGGGTAATGTGGGTTAACATAAATTTGGTTTCTTAAGTCTTTAGTATGAGTTTGGCAAGCATCTTCAGTTATTGTCACCCACCCCACTCCTTCCAAAAATCTAAATGCATTCCATGAATGATAACAAACAAGAACGAGATAGAAAACCTTTTAAAATAAAACGTAAACTTCTATAACTGTCTTTTTCTCACCAATGAAAGCAACCTTCAACAAAACGAAGTCACATGACTGCCACTCTTTTCTTTGGGTATATTTTTTTTCAATGATTAATATAACAATATAAAGAAGTTTCATTAATTTAATGTATCTTATATTTTAGAGCATTTAAGGAATGGAATCATAAAATTCGAAGGTTGTTACACTTGATAATTCTTTCATTTCGTATAGTTAAAGAATACTGTTGGTATAAATAAACACATACATACGTTCACATGACATATCCCATGACTATTTTTACAATACGCCATCTTGGCTAGTAAAATTTTCATCAATGAACTTTTCTTTAACTTTGCATTTTAGATTTGAACTTCTCTTTAATTTAGAGATTATATTCTACCTTTTTCTTAATCTTACCTGCTTCTGCACATCAGCATCGCTAAGAGCCATTTTGCTGGTTTTTCCTAACTTTCACACACAGCTCAAAGTAAATCTTTTAATTGTATAGACACGTTCACACGTCTCCTGTAAATTAATCAAATTTATTATATTTATTTCACCGAGTTTAAGGATATTAAGTATTTTTGCTTGTTGTAATAAAATTTTCGATATTCACTAGTGGAAATTATGGATGTGTGCGTCCAGTATGTACAAGTTACGTTGGTTTTGTACAAAAAATATTTCTGACTTCAAACTTTTTTGCTATCATATGATAGTTGGTTGAAAATATCCCATCATGTGAAGGAAATTTTTTGACATTTCCCACCTATGTCTAAGAGTTGTGTTCAGTTGGCAAATGAAGGAAACACAGCTGTGCTGCAAAATATATATGGGGGATTCACACTTTGTGCTATTTAGTCACATTGTCGAGATCTGAGTCAAAGGGCTGAAAATCTTTAGGCGAGACGGCGATAGTATATGTTTGCCGCCGTTACTTATATATGATTCATGACTAAAAAACGGTTAAGGAATTATTAATACCTATATGTTTGTACATTAAATCACATTTTTATAATATAAAATATATTAAAGGAGCACTAAATCGCAAAAACTAAATATATACAAGTGAAAAATTTTTCTCGTTTAAATTGCGTAGCTGGCAGCCACTGAACGTTTTTCCATATGCCGACGCAGCCGTTAGAGTTTATATTTACAACTTTATTTAGTAGACCAAGTTATGACAGGTTGTTCACACTTGTCATATTTTTCGTGCTATTATTTTATGACTTATGACTCTATGACTACAGTGTGAATCCCCGAATAATCTGGGGGCAAATTACAGCACTAGTTATCGGACGAGACTACGAAATATTTCAATAGAGTTTATATGGAAATATTTTAAAATTTCGAATCGTATCGATTGGCGTAATTTGCCCCCTGATTTATGATAACGGTATCTGGCAAATATATATATATATATATATATATATATATATATATATAGATATATATATATATATATATATATATATATATATAGATTTATATATATATATATATATATATATATATATATATATATATATATAGATTTATATATATATATATATATATATATATATATATATATAGATATATATATATATATATAGATATATATATATATATATATATATATAACAATATTTAGCTATGTAATGAATTTCGATCAATTTAAACATTTCGCTTTTATAGTAGTTTTATTTATTATTTATAAAATCTTCAATATATTTCTTTAAGTTAACTAATTTTTAACAGAAATATACAACAGTTTCTTTAATTTTTCCAGATGATCTCGTTTTTAAATATTTTGGGTCTTAAACAATTTACACCCTAAATTGAAATTCTATGATTTTCGATATTTGGGTTACTGAGATCATTTCAAATTACTTGTATAAATTTTAGACAAACAATATTTTCTAGCAACATATTTTTATGAATTTTTTATTTCTAGAGCATTAGAAAATAATTTATATACATTTTTAATGTCGTTCCATTTATGTATTTGTATTTATATTTGAAATATACAAGCGTTCTGAAATGCACGTGATTTTGTTGTTCTGTAAATCGCACCCGTTTTGTTTTTTTTCGCTGTGATTGCCAAAAGCTCAAGTGTTTTCTTTCTCTTGATGGTTTTGTTGTTCAAATTGTTTTGTAACATATATATACATATATATATATATATATATATATATATATATATATATATAGAAAAGTCGAATAATAAGAATAGGGATTTGAAGAGTTTGTTGACTTAGATGAAAGTTTTGAAATCACAACATTTGGTATACAGAACACCTTGCTTATGATTTCAAATTAGATTATTAAGGTGTGTTTTTCTGAATATGCTTGATATTCACTAGAATATATAATAAAATAAATTATTCATGTAGATATTGATTTTAGATGTATGTACATATTACATGTACATACATACATACATACCGCTCATTTACTTCTACAATGTCATAACTCAAATATTACAGTTTCAGAGTTAATGATGCAGATTTAATCCACATATCGTTCTTGTTATTCTGCAAAAATTTTATTGAAATATCTTATATACTTCAGTCCTGACGGAAGAACTTGTTTCGAGCTTTTTGGTAGGCTGTTAACAAATTTAAAATTTTATACGCTATTGAAGTAAATGAGCGATATGTACATAGTTACAATAAAAAGTTATATAAATACATAGTATAGATAAAAACTCTCAACCTGCAATAAAAATAAACTAAAAATTATAAATTTTATATGGCTGGATACTAAATCATGCTGCTTTTAAGTTTTTTCAAATGCTTGGAGTACCGTGATTTCTGCTCGATCATGACAGGTGTAGAAGCTCTATATGTCGAACTGTAAAGCAGTTAAAGATTAAAAAGTTTTACATTTCTTTTAAATATGTATAATTTTTACTTATTTGTATCGCTAGAATCACAACTATCAGTGGCTATGTTGGCTTCTAGGGGAATACTTCTTAAAGATTCCAAATATTCGCGAGCGATTTCAATGTCTTTCTCCAGCTTGTTGACTATTAATAAAAAATAATTGATGGTATAAAATTAATTTTATTATTCAGCTAAGAATTGTTATTCATGTTTAATGTAAAACAAAAGTTGTTCAATTTATTCCTATTCAATGTTGATGTTATATAAGTTCATCGGCAATATTTGGTAAACTTTACTTAACACATACACACTTATATAGTGTCCCCTAAACTCTAACAAGAAGTAAAATGTCGGTAGAAAACGTATATAACGAATGTATAAGAAACGTGGGACTAAATTATGGCATTCGAAATAAATCGAAAATTATTGTTAAATTATACTGAAATATACTGAAATATATTGAAATATATTTTACTTTAGATCGTTACAATCGGTGATTTGGTCCAGCAATATTTTTGTGCATATATAAACAAAAGGAATCTTTCTTTGAAATCCTCTGCATAAAAGAGGCTAAAAGGAAGTTTAAAATTTCCTGGATCAGCAACAACAAAAGATTCCATTTTAAAAGCTTTTTATTAGCTTCACCTGTATGTTTGTTGGGATGTGTCTAACTTTTCTTTTGCATTTAGCTTCCGTGCGTATACTTAATATGATTAATAATGTTACTCACACGTTACTTTGCGCCTGTGCAAGGATGTTAGTGTGGTTAAGGTTCTTATCATCTCACAATGTGTAAGCTTTCGAAGCACATTAAAATGAAATATATATATGGTTTAAAGAAACTACGTCGAGACCACGACGCTTTTTTATAGCGTATTTTTATATAGTATTTTGGTTCATTATTGTTTTAAGCTTATTTAAAAATTTATTTTTAACTTTTTAGTTCGAGTTTCTTAAAAAGCGTGTTTTTTAGTTTTTTAAATTCAATTTCCTTTGCAAAGTATGTTTGAAATAAATCAATGAATAAATGTTTGCAAGTACCTTTATCTTTTAGCATTTCTTCTGAATAACTGCAACATAGTTCACTCTTACAGCAACAGCATTTCTGATCATCAGAACTAATATTGTCATGTGATATTTTGCAATCGATTTCCTTGTTATCAACTGAATGTGAAATTCCTGATGATTTCAACATTCTTTCAATCTGGTCTTTGTGATCCGACAATATTATGTCCAACAAACATCCCGGAAGCAACTGATCGGCTTGTGCATAGATTCTCTTATGCAAATATGCCAATTCTCGGAACGTTAGTGTGTCTATGCCACTGTGACAAAGCCTGTGACAAATATCATATAGTTTGGATTTTATATTAAACGTGCGGCAAAAGCAATTACTACATTCGTATATAAATTCTTCTAATATGATGCGAAACTCCTTTTCAAAGCAACGACCTTTTTGAATATTATGTTTTAAAGTATCAGAGTTCCTTTTAACGAAATCATCTAGCACTGCCACCTTTTGCTGTTCACTGCTCAACTGTTTATTGGACGACTCTTTACGCTTAGAAGTCTCATTATTTGCGTTTACAGGTGCAGCTTTTTGACGGTTGCGACTGGGCTGGTTTTTGAAAGCATCTGATCTTGAATCGTTTAAGAGTTTGATTTTTCGGTGCGCTGGCTTGGGGTGTTTACTGGCTGCAGGTTTAGATGGAGATTTCGCGAATCCATCTGAATCTACGTCTTTTTGCTGGTCACGCTTACCAAGTTTACTGCCAGTATATTTAGATGGTGATCTTAGAGATTCGTTTAAGTCTGTGGGTTTTTGATAGCTTGGATGGGGTTGTTTACGGCCTAAATCTTTAGATGGAGATGTTAAAAAGTCGTCCAAGCTTAAGACTTCCTGCTGGGTTTGACTTGGTATTTTGTTGGTGGTATTTTTAGGTTGCGATGTTATAAATTCGTCCAACTCAAGAATTTGTTGTTGGCTACGAAGTTGTTGGAGAATGGCACCATTTTCCAATGGAGATGCTAAAAGTTCGTCGAGACTTGCTGCTTCCTTCTTGATTTGACTTCTTCTTATATTGATATCGTTAGATGGAGATCTTACAAATTGGTCCAAGTCTACAAGTTCTTCTTGGTAGCGATGTGGCAGGATATTGCCACCATATTCAAATGGAGATGCCACAAGTTCGTCAGCACTTTCTACTTCCTGCTTGATTTGATTTCGGTTTATACTGTTAATATCTTTAGGTGGAGATGTTACAAATTCGCTCAAGTCTATGGAATCTTGTTGGTTTCGAATCGGCTGAATATTGCCATCATATTCAAATGAAGATGTTATAAGTTCGTCGACACTTGCCACTCTCTGTTCGGTTTGACTTCGGTTCAGATTGGTAGCACCTTTAGATGGGGTAGTTACAAATTCAGTTACTCCTTCGACATCTTGGTGGCTCCGAATTGGCTGTATATTGCCAGCATCTGTAAATGGAGAAGTTATAGATTCATTGAAACTTTCTACCTCCTGCTTGATTTGGCTTTGATTTCTGCTGATATCTTTAGATGCCGATGTTACATATGCGTTCAAGTCTACGACTTCTTGTTGGCTTCGACTTGGCTGTTTGTTGCCAGCATCTAGACGTGGATATGCTGCAGATTCGTCTAAGCTGGCTAACTCCTGTTTGATTCGACTCGGCTGTTTACTAGCACGGTCGTCTAAGTCTATGACTTTCTGCTGGGATTGGTTTGTAGTTCTGTTCATACTATCTTTAGATGATAAGTGACTTGCTGGTTTGTTTGCTTCAATATAATTTGCATCCCTTTTCTCATAATTAACTATTTCGAAATGATTTCGTTCTTCGCTTCCTGTCTCATCAGTTATATCAACCATATCATCTGTTCTCACATCTGATTGTGTGAGATTTATTATTTTTTTCAGGTTAGCATTGTCGTGAAGAAGTTTGTTATTGAGTTCTTTAAGATGTTTCAAATCTATTTCCCGTAGTTTTGCTTCTTCTAGAAGGTTGGTGTTGCTCTGTTGACATTTTTGGAGCTTGCCCATTTCTTCTTCTAGTTGGCGGCGCAAGTCTTTAATAATTTTTTCATCATCTCGAGAATTTATGGTGCTAATGCTGTTAGCCAGCTGTTGATTTTTCAACTGTACTTCACTTATATCTTTAACCAAATCAATAGCTCCTTGTAAATCTTTCCCGATTTGACTTGTTTCTTCACTATTTCTACTGATTTCCTTATCAAAATTATCTATTTTCTGCAACATATTGATCATTTTTGTTCCAGCTTCTTTGAGTTTTTCATTTAAAATTATCTTATCTTGTGAAAGTTTAGCATTTTCACTTTCTAGTTCTTTCAAACGTTTCTGTGCGTCTTCAGAGAGAATTTCAGCGTTTAGTGTTTTCTGCATTTCTTTCTCCATTTCATCCATTTGCTGTTGTAGGCGTTTTACTTCCTGGCAGCATTTTCTATCATCTTCTACGCAACTGCTACCTGGTGCTTGTTCTAGGCGATATACAGCCGAGAATTCATTATTGAAGCAACCCCTCTTTTTTAATTCCTTCGTAATCTCATTCAGGGTGGCACAGGTGTAAAAGGTTAATTCATCAGTCTGATCTATACATGTTTGTGTTTGGCTATCGTGCAGACATTGCAGCCTGACGGACTGGAGTTCATTGACCACATCCTTTATGAAAAAGTAATACAAGAACAATTATTAAGGCATTTATTATTACGGAATTATTAAAATTACTTAAAAATCAAATCTTCAGCAGTTGTTCTGAAAACACTATTGCCAACATGACATAAGTGATCTTTGCCTAACGTGATAAGGTACGTGCTCTGCGAAATTCGAAATGGAGACAAACAGGTCTGTCATATGTTTTTCCAATACAGGAAAGTCACACATTCCCTTTGGAATGGTCTTGATATTTTTGAAGATCAGATATCGATAAGGACAATGTAATCTCGCATATCTTATGTATTAGAAAGAAATTCGTTGGTATTTGAAATTAAAATCGTGACTGTGAGTACAGAATTGGACAATTGAAATCTTTTTAAAATAGAAATTCCACTTTGAAAATTTGATTTCGTAATAGAATCAAAATAATTTTAAATGTTAAGTTAAATTATAAAAAAAAAAGAAATTTGTAGGCAAAAAGTTTCAAAATAAATAGAAGAAATAAATTTTGCAGAAGATGCTATTTTTTATATGGTGTTCTTGGAAAATTACTTTTCACTTTGAAGGAAAATATTAATTTAGATTCGTTCTATAAAATAAATTTTATTCACAATAATTTCTATTTTAAACGTTTACACATTTCAAATTTCAAATAAAACCACGATTTCAATTTAAACCAGACACTACTTTACGCAACGAAGAGGTTTTCAAGCTCCTAACCCTTAACGAATCAATATTGTCTAAGTAATAAAGCAGATTGAAGCCGATAGCCATTGTTTTTAAAAGCTCTAGTTTTGTACTTAAAAAAAATGAATAAAAGAAAGAAAATCAAGAACTGCTATAGAAACGAGGAATGCTGTCAACTCACCATCAACTGTTTATATTGGCAATCATAATCATTTAGAGACAAGTCCCTTTTAAGTACTTCATTGCGTAAACTTGAAACTTCCATGCGCAATATGTTGGCTTTTTGGGCTTCACATTTCGCTTTAATCAGTTCTTCCTTTAAGTCGGCCAGTTGAGCCTACAGATAAATTAAACATATACTTAAGTAGAAGCATTTTAAAGAACAACGTAAAGTATTTTTTTCTTTTTTTTTGTGCAGTTATATATTTTTAGATGAAAACATATTTTTGACAACGTAAAATTATTTTTTTTCGCTTTCTCAGTCGAATTTGTCTGGTGAAAATTTTACGATGTGAAAATATTAGGGTACAGTATACCTTTAAACACTCCTCCCTGAAACAGGCATTTTGACATTTTTCTTCATAATACTTTTGCATATTGTGTATTTCCACTTCCAATTCATTAATACATTCTATTTTTTTTGATAAGCTTTTACACAAATCAGCCACCTCATTTTTAGATTCATTAGTTTTATGCTCAAACTCTTTGACTTGTTGTTCTAAAACTTTGAGATATTTACATTTTTCCCTTAAACCGTTGCGTTCTTTGATAATGGTTTTAATGTTTTTGGCATCCTGTTCAGATATGCTAGCAAAGTCATTCGTTTGCTGTTGTTTTAATTTATGATAAGCATCTTCTATTTGTCTTAGCAGAACACACTCCTTTCGCAGACTGTTAATCTCATTTTGCAAATAATCAATATCTTCAGATTCCTCGGCCACTGTTGTTATATTTTCTAATGTTACGCGCGCCGCTAATTTTTCTGTTAAACGTTTCAGATAGTTGTTTTCAGCTTGTAAACTTTCGTAGGCTTTATTCATGTTTTCCATTTTTTCGTAAATCTGCAGCATCATATTTTCTTCGTTTTTGTTGAATTTACCGGCTGCAGTAAATTTTTGTATCTTATTGTAAAAGTCTTTAGCCGTACTTGAATCTAGCCTACTGGCTAGAATTTCACGAATTTCTTTATTCTCTAAATTGGCTGTTTTGAGACTTTCTTTCGAGAGCTCTAATTGTTTTTCGGGAGTTATGTTTGTTTTTAGAAGTTTTTGATATTCTGTCAAATGGAAATTGGCGCATTCCAGAAGACTATCGCCACCGAATTGAAGAGGTAACAACTGGAAGTATGAAATATTACATGTTAATAGTTTATAATTATTGTTATATATTATACAAAAATATCTTAAAATTGATATGAAGCATATTTTATATTCTTATATTTATAATTTGAGATATTTTAATATGTTTATATTCGCGTTCGGTGAAGTGCGAACAATGCGAAATTGAAAATAAAGCAATTTAAAACTTGCAAGGCCCTGTTCTGTACACCAAATTTGTAAAAAAATTTTATTCTCTATGTATACTATAATATATTGATGGAGTTTAAAAAATGTCGATATGGTTTTTCGAAATCGAGTATATTTTACATCACTCTCAATTTTAGTTGCTAAGATATTTCTGAATTGTTTTTTGTTTTATTTTACGCATTATTTATTTATTCGCCCGTATTATGAAAGACGACTTCGACGTCACATCAACGCGACAGCGAAAAATCTTCAATTGCCTAGCCTTAATCGACAGAAATGGACTTCTGGTGACATGTTCTATTAATATTATATGCCTTGGAGAATACCAAAAGGCTGTTAATAATAATTAAATATTGTCGACAATTAAATGACAAGTCACAACTTTTTGCTGTCGACGTCGTCTTTCATAATATTTAGCGATTAAAAAATTTTGCTTGTATTTTTTTAATAAAAACTTACTTCTTTATGACCAAAATCATCATCACATTCTGCTTTAGTTTTTCCGGCACATTTACTGGTACTGGCGCCTATGGGATCATCATCAGCTCTATTATGCATACTACTTTCTGGCTGGGACATCTGCCTGTCAAATTTCCCTTCAAGTTCAGCATGAGCTAAGCTAGACTATAAAAAATTTAAATATTATACATGTACTATTTTGTTTTCTCAAAGAATCATACCGCTTGTTGTTGACATGTCACTAAATCACTCAAAAAATTCGACTGCTTCTTTTCATCGCTCGACCAAGAACGTGTATCGATGGTGGATTCATAACTCTTTAACTTAACACAAGCTTTTTTGCAATCTACCTCGAAGCTTTCATTCATGAACGGTACATTAAAGAAGTCTTTTTGTGTTGAAAATGCCATAGCCAGGAAGTAAAATTAGGAAGCGGGTATTTAATGCTGTTTTAAAGAACTCGAAATTTAAATGGATTTTAATAAAAAATCTCAAAGTATTAAAAAACAGAAAATATTTTTCTATAATTGAAATAAGTAAAGTCGGTTTATTGGAAATGAAGCTTTTAGAAAATATGTATTACTTGAATTTGTGTTCGAAAATGTACAAAGAAAGCAAACAAGTAAATCTTCAGGGTTGCATTTTAAGGGCAGTAATTTTTATTTTTAATCAACAACACAAGGCGCAAATATGTATGTGCCGTGATATAACAGTTATTATTCAAATCCTTGTGCTCTTTTTATAGCTTGATCTTCATCGTTGCTAAGCATTTTTGAAAATCCGCAAGGCTGCATTGTCATACTTGCTGTACCAGAGCTAATTCGTCTTAAGATAGTCGAATAGTTTGGTAATTCGGCTAAAGGAGCGTTCACTAAAATCATTTTATTTTTATCGCCTTTTGGTATAACGTCATTTATAACAGCTCTTCGACGTGCCAAATCCGATATTATGCTAGCAGTTCTTTCGCTTGGAACCACTATTTGTAAAGCCATTATGGGTTCCAATAGCCGGGTTCCATTTTCTGAGAGAATCTAAGAGAAGACATTCGAATATATGTATGTTAAGTTAAATCGATATTACATTTATTTACATTTTAAATTTAATTTCGATTTAGAAATGTTGTGAGTATATACGTCAATATTGAAAATTTTTAGTTGATAGTCGAACTTTTGTAATTAGTTGGTTTTCATAAATTTATATTATTTTAGGTAGATTTTTTTCAGTGTATTAAATGCCGTAATTGGAGTCAGTTATACATAAAAAACAATTGTAAAATATTGGGATAAACTTGCCTTTTGTACACATTGTGCTGCAGCTGCCATTAAGAATGAGTCCGCCGTACCACGTCCTATAACTACATTATGCAATCTTATTTGAGTCTCCACAACTTCTCCGCCAATTTTAGGACCCCTTCCCAAAGCTGAGATGCAGCCTTTTCGTATCACTTGCAAAGTTCGCGGCCTTAAAGTTTGTAAATTAGCTGTATTTTCGGGCGTTTTATGTACACTAAATAGTTCTTTAACGTTTTTAACTAATTCCAGGGTAATAGATACGTTTTGCTTGGAACCAGCAATATCTTTTTCAACGCTCAACGTTTTCATAGCGGGCTGTTCAATTGTCTCCTTATAGGCTATTTGCAATGGACCTAAATCTACATCAATTTTATATTCCGTTAAAATACGAGATTTGATAATATCCATATGCAGTTCTCCCATGCCACCAAGAACCGTTTGCCCTGTCACCTCATCATATGAAATTCTTAAGCTCGGATCTTCCCTTTGCAGTTGTTTTAAAGCCAACTCCATTGCATTTTGATATGACAGGCTGGGTGGTTCTATAGAACAGAAAAACACAGCATCTGGAATTTTTGGTTCCAAGGAGAATATCTCATTTATCAAGTCCTTATCAATATCTTCACTGTTATTTGTTTCACTGGTATGTTTTCCCAATTGCTTTTCTAAACGTTTTTGGGCATTTTTTAATGAAGATGTACTTGTTACTAGTAAATCGCCTGTAACTGTGTGCTAGAGATTTCAATTTATGTAGACTTTATGCTCAATTTATATTATTTTTTCAGATTACCTTTAATCCCGAACAAATTGCTACATCGCCGGCTTTTGCTGTTGAAATTTCCCTATATTCATCAGCTAAAGGTTCATAAAGCCTGCTTACTACTTCTGATTGACCTCTGGATGATGTCAAACGCGCACTTTTATTTAGGTTTCCTCGTAAAATTCGCACCAAAGTTAAAGGGCCCCTTTGTTTGTCATGTACTATTTTAAATACTTTGCCTACAAAATCATTTCTAAGGATATACAAATACATATTTACGTACTATGTCTTTTAAATTAGAGTATACTTGTTATACTTACTCAAAACAATCGTATAAGTGATTGCGTTCTTGGGGATGAGGTAAAAAATTGACTACAGCATCCATTAATTTCTGTATTCCAACATTTTTATAAGCCGATCCTAATAATACTGGCACAATTTTTTGTTGGACCGTGGCCTGTCTTAGAGCTGTATAAATCATATCATTTGTAACTTTATTGAAACCTTCACTACTTATAATTATATCGGCTAAGTTATCATCTATACCAGACAACTCGTCAATAAGAGCATTTCGTTTATCTTGCAATTGAAACAGCAAATTTTCATCTGTTATAGGTTTTGATTCATATAGACGACCCAAACTTTGGGAATTCCAGGTTATATGTTCCATGTTTATAATATCGTAAATAGCTACAATGCTTCATAATTTAGATATGCTAAATGATTTAGGTTAATATTAAAATCGTATACTTACATATATTTCCGATTGCATCTTTATGTGGTATTTGCGTGCATATCGCTCTGGCATCTAATTTAGTGGAGAGTTCTTTTACACACTTATCGAAATCAGCTTCAGGACGATCCATTTTATTAACAAAGGCTATTTTCGGTAGACTGTGTTTTTCAGCTTGCGACCATACTGTAACTGTTTGGGCTTCTACGCCAGCTGTACCATCTAAAACCACAACAACTCCATCAACTGCATAAAGCGATTGTTCCACTTCCATGGTAAAATCTATATGGCCCGGTGTGTCTAATAAATTAATTCTGCAATACATTTAATATATTTACACATTGCTTGTTTATATATAAAAACTGACTTTTTATCTTTCCATGAAAATGCTACCGCCGAACTGCATATTGTTATACCACGTTCACGCTCCTGTGTGAGATAATCGGTAACAGTATTTCCTCTGTGTACCTCACCCATATGTCTTGTCTTTCCAGAGTAGAACAACATTCTTTCGGTAGTGGTCGTTTTTCCTGTGATATTCACATAATTGAGTTTCATTTAATAAAAATGTTCCAAGAACTTACCGGCATCTATGTGGGCTAATATACCAATATTGCGTATGTCTTTACTGCTCAAATAACGTCTGCTATTAATTAAGCATTTCGAATAAATAGGAAACAGTATTGTTTTTATAAAAGACATTAGATTTTTGTATTTATTTCAGTTAAATAATATATACTTATTCTAATAAGATTTTTGATAAGCGCATAATTTATGCTGTTGCAGATGTCCAGCTGTTTCAATAAAAGCAGACGTCTTTTGTTTACATTTTTTGAGAGACTGGTATAATTTTTAAGTTATGTGGCACCTCTTCCTGCTGTTATAACAATAAATTACAGTGTGCCCGAGTGCACAAAACTGTAGTTTACTATATTTCGTTCGTTTACCCAAAATACAATATATGAGAACACATATCGACGTTAAAATTATATATGTATATATTCAATATAGAAATTTCTTATAGTTAAAACATAGTAAATAACTTGTTAAAGTTCAATAAAAACTGTAAAAGCAATTTGCAAATAATCAATTTATAAGGCAGAGATATAATTACTTCATATATTGAGCACATATAGTGCAGTTTATTTCATTAATATATGTATATTGGTAAATAATTTTTTGGAATTACTCAGTTTTCTAAGAAATACGCGATCCCATAAGGAAAAGTGGCGTAAACAGTCAAAAGTGTATAAATTTGCAGCAGCATGTATAATTTTAGTACGCTATTTACAGAATCTTGGGAGCTTTTGCAATTTTTCTGTTCGAATACTTCTTTCACCAACCATTCATTCCCTCTAAGAGTAACTCCTCTTTCACACACATCAGGTTTACTTGTTCAGTTTTTTTTTAATTTGGATTTGAACCTGCATTTACGTTCATAGCCCAACATTTTGTTTCATTTAATTTATAAATGTTTACTTTCCTGCAGCCAACTTCAGGTATAACATTTTCTCAAACTTGATGGTAGGGTCAGGTTTATAAAACTTTTTATTCTCTTCGCACCCTTTCTCCACGAACTCAAGATTTGACGAGTCAAACCTGATTTGTGCGAAAGGGGACTAAATTTCAACTGCAATTCGCAGCATAAGCAAACAAGCAGAGCTATTAGCTCATTCAGTTTATTTTTCTAGCACACTGTACCGATATATGAAACTTTTTTTATTTGCGAAAATTTCCAGGAAGAACTTATTAATGCTGCGTAAAAAGTTGTACGAATCGTGCCCAATTTAGATAAAATTTTTAATGATCCCAAAAATTTATTATATGTATTTAAAATTTTCAGAGAGTACAGATGATAAATTTATTTTAAATGGATCAACAATTCGTATATGTAACTATGTATATGTAGTTTCGCACTATTCTATTTTAATGTATTGGTTTCAGAAAACTCTTATAAGACGCTGTTTATTGAACATTTCTAATATGTTCCATATTTTTTTATTATTACATATAGAAATACATATGAACATTAACCGAGCATTTAGCACATGGTTTGCTTATTTTTGTATTGGCCGCATAATTAATAAAGCAATTCATTTCTCACACGATCGGTGAAATTTATTTTAAATAGTTTTTATTTAAATTTGTATATAAAACAATTCAAGTTCATTTCATAGTTTTTAGACAAAACTTGATATTAACATTTTTACTTCACGCAGGTATGTATATACATACATACGTACATGTGTATGTACTTAGCATTTCAATAAAATATGCTACAATAATACCTTCTAATCAAGAAAACCAGCAGGATAATTTAACCACAATTCACAAAGTCATTTATTTATGCATGAAGATAAAAGAAGAAACTAAATGAATACGCACAGACGTACTTAGAACATGACAGCTTGAAGAATTTACTGTTTATCTTTCTTCCTGCTTGCAGGAAACATATTTTAAGCAAACGTACATTTACCCACAAACGCATACGTATAAAACACAAAGCACAGTGGGACTTCTGCAAAACGATAAGCAATGCACTTAATATCAATAACAATATCTAGCAATAGAAGAAGAATTATTACAAAAACGCAGACATTCAAATAAATAGATTATTGAGCTCTGTCAGTGTGCAAATTGAAATAAAAACAAACTCAAGACGGCAAAAAAATATGTACAAAACAAGTTTTGCTATTTATTATTTTGTAGTACGGAAAACTAAACGAAAGACTCTAAAGGATGCCAGATGATTACAGAATGTAACGGCAATAATTGTTTGGACATATAACTGGGAAATAGACTGGTCGGCAAAGGTTTTGAGCATTGAAAAATAAACATGTCCTTAAGATTGGAAATTTAACAGCAACAGTCACTAGAGTTAAATGCAAGAATGAAAATATATGAACTCTTTTTCATTTACATCTTTGGAATCACTTTGCATTGTTTGCAATTTGTAATCGAATTTTGTTTATGCTCTAAAATATTATTTCAAAATATGTATATAGTATGAAAAACGAAAAAAAATATTTTAAATAAAGCTAAAAGAGCCAAAATCTATAATCATTGTTCGCAAGAATACTCCTATCGGGATTTTGGGTAAATTCAATGGTATGAAATTATTCAAAAGCTGAACCAGCTTCTTAATAAGCAAGTCCGGCATCCTTGCCAGCATTTGTTTTTGTTGCTTTTGAAGCTTGTTGATTTGTTTTATACTTATTGTTAAGAAACTTGTGGTAGTTTGGCCGTATTCCACTATAAGTTAACAGCGAACGTTAAGACAAATAACAGTTAAAAGCAGACAATCGTTGGAGGCGGTTGTTTAAGCTGGTGATCAAGTCAACATCGCCAGATAGATATAAAACAAAAACGGTTTAATTCGCGACAACAACGGCAAAGGTGATTTCAATAAATATCCGTATACATAATAATATTAAAACAAAAATATATTAAAAGTGATTTTTTCAATAATAAATTAAAAGCGGAACAGTTAATAAACTCCTTAATTAAAAGATGCACACGTTTTTAATGTTTTATTTCTTTGCTTTCAGTTTTACGTTTCACTTTTCAAAAGTAATAAAAAACCGCAATTACAAAATTAAAAATTTTTATTTAAAAAATGTGCACAAATATTAAATTAATATATATTCTTACTTCAAGTTAAATAAACTTTTGAGAGAATCAATGAAGCGTTTTATGACAGCTTTGAATTTATTATGAAATTGTTTGTGTTTTCAAATTGTATTGGAATCATTGACTAAACTTTAAATTATTATTACTAAATTACAATTATTTATTATTCACGCAGCGTATTTTGTGTGTTTGTTTTTGAGCGTAAAAGTTTAAACAATTTTATAAGAAATAAATTGCACACTAGAGTATTCATACTAGAGTATTCAATTCATCGAGATTTTATATTAACCGATTAATCGCGCAAATAATTATTCGAGGTAAAAATTTATATAATAATATTCAAGGAGTTTAATATTATTGGGTTAATTGAATAATTTAAGTTTTATTTGGCTTAATAGTTTCATTATAAAGCTAAAACTTTGAGTTTAACAAAGGATATCTTATGAAATAGAGGAGCAAAACTTTTTGAATAAAAACAAGCATCAAAGTTTAAGCAAATTTTCTGATATAATCTTTCAAGAAAGGAATATAAAATGAATGTTTATTTGTCCAAAAATTTCATTCTTTTGTTTTGATGAAGCTTGACTTAGAAAATATTCTTTAATTATACCATTTTAATGAATTTAACAACTTGTACATGCCCAAAAAAAAAAAATTAAAATTTTATATTATTCAATTAATCGATATCAATTCGTTAATCAACTCGAGCATTTAATCGCCCAAAATCAATCCACTAGTCGAATAACAATTAATCGTTTGAATACCCTAATATAAACACAATTTGTACATGAATGAGTGAGTTCAGGTGTTGCATAATAATGAGTTAAAAATCGATTTTGATTTAAAGTGTATTAAACAATCAACAACTAAAACTTAATGTTTAATTCAACCTCAACCTTCAATATATACTTTTTAGCATTTTCATTTAATTAAATAACAAGATTTTGTCAGTGTACTTTGGGCGTATTTATGTATGTGCATGTGTGTGTGTGCGTCTGTGTGTACGTGCATACATGTGGGTTTGCATAGCATTTTGAATTTATAACGGTTCGGTATCATTGAAGTTTGTATATTTACATTGAAATTGGTTGGCTGGTTTTAATGTTTTGGAAGTATTTTATATATCAGGAAATATTTTAAACTGATGCATAAATAAAAGTTTTTTAAATTTCTACAATTTGGATAATCTCGTGCAAGTTACTCTGGCCAAATTGCTTTATTTTAAATGCAGGAGTATAAGCATTTCAGAAGGAATATTGAAACATGTTATATAAGGGATTTTTTCAATACTTACTGAATTCCAATTTAAAATCCGTGTCTCTTAATTCTGCTATAATTCTCAGCAATATTGTGAAAATAGGAAAAAGTGTGGCTACCATCAAATGGGAAAATAGAAAACTATATTTTTAAACAGCTCAAGCGCAATTAATAATTCCTTGGGATTTTTCTAAGTTTTCCCATTCCTTCTATTACGAATAAATAGCTCTCATGAGATTTCTTACTATTCCTGTAAAGAGAAAGATAGTGGTTATCGTTCGGACAGGAATTATTCGAATATTCGGACAATTCTTTTCATTTCTGTTCGAACGAGCAAGATATTTCATTTTGGAATAAAATATAATTCGTATAACTTTTGACGAGTACTCGAATATTAGAATAATTTTATTTTTATTCAATTTATATGCTTTTTAGTTGGTGAAATTATGATACCTAAAGTAAGCAAATACTTGTGAAAGTCTGCCTGTTATATAGATTTAAACTACATTCTGAAGCCTCTGGACATAAGAATTGAGGAATTAGAAAAAAAATATTTTCTCCTTAACAGAACTGGAAGGTGTCGAGCACTATCCTTTTCTGATTCACAGATTTAATCAGAAACCCTGACACTAGAATTAACGAACAGTGTAACGAATTATTAAATATTTTAATATTATTTCTTAACTCGCGAATTTTTTTTGTGTGATGGATTAGCACTCAGGGGATTACCAATACTTATGCAGTGCATTAGGCCAGAACTAAAAACTAGGGGATAGTGTTAAGAGGATTGATACAGATTCGAAGATAAAGATTTTGTTGTTGCTGTTTGTACTTTTTACTTCGCCGGTGAATTATTTGCTACAGGTATTCTGTTCTTTTAGTACATTTTGGTGTTAATGCTATTTTAAAAGGTATTATTCGATGATATGAATTAATCAAAGAGACTCTTTTTCAATCGCTCAAATGATAAATCCGTTTTTGATCATCATCAAAAGCTATCTGAGAAGAATCATTAGTCAGCCAAATGCAAGCTGGGAAAGAACGTGACAAAAATGTATCCAAACAACGGTTGAGCCAGGAAATGTCATCTGGCGTAGCGATTCCACCCTATGTACATATAATTTCACCATGAATGCAACTGCTACAAAATTTGGTGCACTCTAGTGAACTCCTTTATTTAATACCAAAAATATATCCACTTAAGAATCTGTTAGCATCTATTCAGACATGGTCTTTGTTATCGCCTTCGGTTGTACCAACTTCTAATCTCTCTCCTTTTTTCATTCAATTTATCAAAGTGTTTTCAGCTGTCCATTAAGTTAAAACCAATTCGTGCATTAACATACTCGTAAATATAAGGTTTTTATTGAGAAACATATTTACTATGTCCATAACTAGTTTTATTTATCTAATAACATTAAAACAAAACATCTCGTGTTGCGGCGATATTAACTCAATAGCAAATATTTTAAGTTCGTAAAGAAATGGACCGACTGGTTATGTTTACAACAAGAACTTTAATAAACGATCTGTAACACAAAGTTTTCATGCTTATCATATACATACTTTCTTGAGAAAGATCTGGCTGACACTTTGTATGCATGTGACTCTCGTATGTATTTATGTACGCGTGTAACTGCATATGTATTTTCGGATGGTGCCTGGATATTATCAGCAAACCGGATTAATGAAGCCGGTATGTTGTAGTAATAAACAGAGTTTCCTAATACCGAATTTGGAAGGTTAATGTTAAGAAAAAATAAGTCAAGGTACGATTTGAACGTGTTAAGATTTGTTTGTTTGTGTTTGTAATTTGTATGAAGCAATTCTCTCTAAACAACAAGATGATGTTTCGTAAATTAACGTGTAGAAAGAATAGGGTCAAAAACAATTAATTTGTTTTGAGATGTGTTACAGTAAAACACTGCTATGACGAATGCAAAACCTTTGGCAATTTGAATTCACTATAAAGCAAGTATTTATTTACACATTTAACATTCGCCTATATTTCAAACTCTTTTATTTTTTATATTGTTTATATACATACATAATTACCATATGGGATTTATATGGTTGAGTTTTTAGTTAATTCTAACCCTGAATGGCTAGTCTTACCCCCTAATTCATAAACGATTATTAACGTTAATGAATGCTTTAAGAAATATTTAACCATATAAAGTCCGTACTTTAAAGCAACTTTAATTTTAATAATCGTTTATGAATAACAGCGTTAATGTTTGTACATTAAGGTAACTCTTCCTTGAATCGACAAACAACTTTTAAAAATAGTTCTTTCGTAAAAATTTTTGAAGTTAAAAATAAACAAAAATATTTTTAGTTAAGCAGTTTATTAAAAAAAATTGTAAAAGACTTAAATAAAATATCACATAGAAATCTTTTTTCTCTGTTAAAATTCGATACGAATTTGAGCAAAATAAAAGTGTCATATGCTCAAGAGCAAATGAGCTTTGTCGATTCGACGAACAGTAACCATCCAGGGTTAATTATAGATTTTATTAAGTAAGAAGTCCAACTAACCTTAAAGCAGTGCCTATCGGAATACGCGAACAATATGCAGACTGATAATTTCTTTAATATTTCAAACATTCTGCCAGTTAAGGTGAGATACCGATATTCAAACAGAAATATCGGTATCTCTATTAACTCTCAATTAACTCAATTATCTCTATTCGCAGTGTCGGCCTGTAAAATTATGTTCACACTGCATTCAAAGCAGAGAAGGCAAACATTCTGCTTGTGATATAAAATTTATTATATCCTTCACCAAATATGATAGAGAATATAATTAGTATATAGTTTTGCCATACCGTGTGTAATTTCCACAATACTAATATACGATCCCATGCGGAATATATATTCTGACTCCCTATGAGTGTAAAGTCGAATAAGCGATGTTCACGTAGCTTGTACTTTGAGGGCTCAAAAAAAAATCTAATTAGATGTTATTAAAAATCAGCAATATCCAATATATGGGTGCAGAGCTGGAAAATTCAAACGTATTTTTAGTATATGAAGGTAGCTACCTCAAGCTTATTTAATAATAACAAGAACAATTTAATATTTATATATAATAATTATAGCTCAGGAAGAAGTAGTAACAAAAAACAAACAAATTAAATCAATTCCACAGTTGGTCAATTGACAGTGTCTTTTGGTACATAAAAGTAATAAGTACGTCGGTGAAGGGTATAGAATATTCGGCACAGTGGGATGGAACACTTTTGTTTGATTTTTGTTAATTTTAAAATTTATTTCCTGGAACTAAGATTTGATTCTTCTCATAAAGAGGTAATAATACTTTATGCTGCCAAAAATAAAGTGTTTTTGATTCAGCCAAATTTTTGGGTATAATATATTTTTAATTAATGTTAAACACTTTAATGGGAATGCAAAAACCGTACCAACTCAAATCTAGTGGTTCTATTTGATTGTGTATCTATTATTTCATCCTTTTACTTCTCGGATACAGATAAATAGAAAAATATTTTATTTTACACAAGGTAAAGTGTGTCGGAATTAATTTTGCACATTTTAGTCACTGCCTCGTTGAAGTGAATGCACATAAGCGTGATGGAAATAAGCACAATTGTGCATGAGTTAGTTAGTCACGATCGCAACTCTAATTTAAAGCCGATTTAAAATGTTATTCATTAATATCATTTTCGAAATTAGGTTGATAACTGTCATGCTCCCGCATAATTGAAATTAATTCAATTCTAATGTTTTATTAATTCAAAACCAAAACGAAATTAATCTCATTAAAATTGGTAGCGCGTGTTGCACTATATGTGGTTGAACAATTTCTTTATTTTATTTTTTATTTTACTTGTCTTTACTCAATTAAGATCGCCCTAACAAAAAACAAATTGAAATAGATTTTATCTGATTTATGGCAATAGATTTGCAATATTGTTAGATGTTTGCACAAAATATTGAAATTTTAGTAGGCGAGATCAGCAGTTTCAATTTATAAGGGAATCAATGAAATAAATTTATTGTTTTTGTAGTTCTTTTTTTTTGCTTTTCACAACGCTGTGAATCACAGATTATGTGTGAATAACTTATTTATTTTAACAGTGTTTTTATGATCACTTTGTATTTGCTCAAAAAAAAAAAAAGATTTCACTACAAATTTCTATTTAACATTCAGTAAATCAGTCACCGGCATTTATTTATTTATTATTGTTTTGCAAGCCAGTTAAATGATTTTAAGTGATAAATTATTCATGACGTTTTATGTGAGACCAAGATACTACTCGGGGTTTTTTTCTTAAACAATTATTTTCTTATTAATTAATTTTTATCGGAGAAATTGTTTTGCATTATATACTGCAGAAATTGGAACTCATAAATAATATAAAAGTGTACAATAACACAACATCTTATTAGAGATAATGTCGTAAATATTTTTCTATTTTTGATCAAGAAATAATAGGTCAGATTTCGTACTTTTTGGGCAAAAATGCACAAAAAAGCAAAAACTTAATCCTTAATAAAAGGTGGCCTTTTGTTGAACCAGGTAACACGTTTAAATTTACATACAACAACACCTTTTTACTAAGTGGTCAGAAAGACACAAAAAAAAAAAAAAGAATTTAATGTGTATGCAGTCGTGTATCTATTTAGTTTTGTCTGCTCATTTTCTTATGATCTCACCTTCCGGCTCTCACTCCTTCAGCAAAGTTATCCTACTTTAATTTCACTTCATAAATTTTGTAAACAAAAGCATAAGAATAAAGGAAAACATGAGATAACTTCCAAAGATCCTGCTCAAGACACAACTAATAAAGGACACGCACCAGTTAAGCTGATTATGAGCTAAAATTCCATGAGCAACAGATTTATTAAATCTACATATTTATTTATCTTCCATCTTCTATCTATCTATATATAAATAAGTTGCATTGCGTTAGTAATTGATGTCCTCCGGAATGCGTGAACAGATTTTGTTTCTGCAAAGTTTATATGAAAGGTGACGTCAATACCAAGGTTTTTATGCAAATACAGTTTCTGTAAGTGTATTGGGTTATGAGTTGTAGCCATTTTAGTGAACGCTGCAATCATTTCGAAATATTTGAGTTAATATTTTGAAAAACTGAAATACAATTCGTTTTTAAGTTCATTACAATTAAATTTTGGTCCAAACCATTAATTTAATTTATATACGTAGCTTTTCTAAATCACAACTTCGCGGATCTATGAAATAAATTACATATAAATACAACACTAAAAACATAAATATTTAAATACATTATGCACAGCCCTCGTCATATGCATGAGTGTGCGCAGGATGCAATGACTTATGTGCGTCATTACGGTAGACCAGATTTATATATAACAATTACGTGTAATCCGCAATGGAGTGACATTAAAGATAATTTATTCGCTGGCCAAATTCCTACCGACCGCCATGATATCACTTCCAGTGTTTTTAAGCAGAAATTTAAAGCGCTTATGGGTTTTAGCGTGAAATCTAAAGTGTTTGGTCAAGTGAAGTTCTGGATGTATTCTGTGGAGTGGCAAAAGCGTGGTTTGCCACACGCTCACATTTCAATATGGTTGGTGAATAAAATCACATCGCATGAAGTTGACAATGTTATATGTTCTGAAATTCCAGATCGAATAAGTGATCTTGAATTATATGATGTTGTTGTGCAAAATATGATACGATACATGGTCCATGCACAGCCCACTTCATATGCTTGAGTACGCGAATAAGAAATCTGTTGAAGCTTTGGAAAGAACAATGAAAGATCTCCGAGATAACTCTGAGTTGTTTGGTGGTGCGTTGATTTTATTGCCAGGCGATTTTAGGCAAACATTGCCCGTCATTCCTAGATCGGCAGCTGCCGATGAAATTAACGCTTGCTTAAAGACTTCATATTTACGGAGAGTTGTTAAAATATCGAAACTCACTATCAACGTTCGTGTTCAGTTGCAGAATGAAATTTGCCGAAAATAGGGAACGGTGCAACGCCTATTGATGACACTGGATTGATAACATTGCCAAATGATTTTTGCCGATTCGTACAGTCAAAAGAGGAATTTATTGAATGTGTTTTCACTTACATAACACAACAATATACATGCCGTGCGTGGTTGAGTGCCAGGGCAAAGATGTTACCGAATTAAACATGGCTATACAATCAAAGATTCCTGGCGAAGTGGTGTTGTACAAGTCTGTCGATACTGTTACCAATGAAGAAGATGTTTTGAATTATCCAACAGAGTTTTAGAATTCGTTGGACTTACCAGGATTGACTCCTCATAATCTCCAATAGAAAGTTGGAGCCACTATCATTATGCTTCGTAATATCAATCAACCCCGTTTGTATAATGGTACAAGACTTGCTATTAAAAGGTTAATGGCTTATGTAATTGAAGCTACTATTTTAACTGGAAAATTAAAAGGCGAAGATGTATTCATTTCACGTATCCCAATGATTCCGTCTGATATACCATTTGAATTTAAACGACTTCAGTTTCCTGTTCGCCTTGCGTTTGCGATTACCATTAATAAGGCGCAGGGCCAGTCTTTAGAAATTTGTGGACTGAATTTAGCGTATCCAGTTTTCTCACATGGACAGTTCTATGTAGCCTGTTCGCACGTTGGCAAACTATCGGTTTGTATATTTACACCGAAAATGGAAAAACAACAAATGTTGTTTACCACAGAGCATTACAATAAAAGCAGTTTATCACTGATTTAAATGAATTCGAATTAATTTTTTTATTTTATTTTTTTGCACTACGAAGTGTGCAGGGGGTTCGCTAGTTCTTTATAAAATTTCTGTTCTAAATAAATTTGTGTCTTTCTCTCTCAAAAAATATTCAGTCACAATAAAAAATCAACGAATAAAAAACGAATAAAAAAAAAATTAAAGGTGCTACAACTATTCGGCTGTGGCGAATCTTATATACCCTTCAAGGACATGCGTCTGTTACTTTTATTTACCAAAAAAAAAAGTGTTAAGTGCCCAACCCGTCTCTTTGATTTTGTCTGTTTGTCTTTCGAGAGTTATGCGTCGAAGTCGCAATAGTTAACTGCTTCTCCTCAGATAACCGCAGAGGATTACGGTGCTGCTGAGGATTAAAACCCGTCGGAATTTGTGCACCTATATTTTGCAAATTTATTTTCAAAAAGTTTTCAATACAATAATGTTGTCTAATATATATTAAGCTTAAAGTCTCTTTATTTTTATTATCTTATAAAATTGTTTTTCAATATTTCGTCACTACTTTGTGTGACTTCTTCAGGAAATTTATTTTTTAATTTGATGTGAAAAAATAATTTTTGTTTATAAAACAACAATATGAAAAATTTTTTTTTTGTTGTTTTATAAACAAAAATTATTTTTTCACATCAAATTAAAAAATAAATTTCCTGAAGAAGTCACACAAAGGAGTGACGAAATATTGAAAAACAATTTTATAAGATAATAAAAATAAAGAGACCTTAAGCTTAATATATATTAGACAACATTATTAATCAAAAAGAGGTAAAAAAACTAGAAGAATTTAAAAGTTTTCAATACAAATAATAAAATTTTCATAATTATTGCGTGCATTCAGGTTGAAAAATGACTTCTTGAATGTGTAGTTGCAGGAATAATACCGATTTTGCTAAACATATTTTTTCAGTGTAAAATATGTATGATAATGACATTTCGTTCTTTAACTTATTTAAATTTATTTTAGCTATTTTCTCCTCTTGCTATTTGAAAACAATTGTATTTTCAATTGGCTGTGTGTAGTACAATTTCTTTTCGAATTTAGTTTTTATCTAAAAATGTGCACACATTAAGACATTTTGATTTGCGAGAGGTAACAGCGCCACAAATTAATTACAAGACACGCAAAATTAGAGATGAGTGAAACTGTGGCCGGGTTAATTGACTGAAAATTAATGCACATGCTTTGTTAAGAACTCGCTGGATATTCTCTATTAATGCAATCGTCTGTTTTGTGCAAGAATTTCTTAAAAGAATCATGTCGTGTAACACATTCTCCTGAGCCAACAATCTTCCACCTTCAAAATATGCGTTCGTCAACGATTAAAAACATTCTTCATGAAAATGTTTGCTGGTGTTAACAATTCACATTCGAATATTCAAATTTGATTAAAATCCATTTACTAATAATTTATTTACTAAAAACATAATTTTTGTTCTTCAAAACTTTTAGTTTCGCAATATGAAGCATCAGTTCTCCAACTTAGTGCTTTTCGGTTTGGGTTTATCTTGTTTTCTCAACTGCATCCATGCCGCCATCATCGACAACAGCTACAATTACTATCGTCTTCCCACTTCCATACAGCCGGAACGTTATAAATTGAAAGTGATAACGCATTTGGAGAATCCATCGAATTTAACATTCGATGGTCAGGTCTCTATACGTTTCAAAGTGCTGCAGGACACCACAAATATTACGCTGCATAGTCAAAATTTAACCATCGATGAGTCACGTATAAAATTAAAGAGTTACGATGATGATCAAAAAATGGATTGTTTGTTGACGGTGACCCAAGTACCAGAGCAGGACTATTTCATTATACAATTGTGTCAGACACTGCGTAAAGGCCAAAATTATAAATTGAAATTATATTTCTCGGCAACTTTGAATGAAAAGTTACATGGCTACTATCGCAGTTCGTATGTGGTCAAGGCTACCAATGAAACCAGGTATGTGGGAGTTTTGGTTCTTTTACATGTTGCAATTTTCATACATATTTATTCATATTAATTAATTACAACAGATGGCTCTCGGTTACACAATTTGAGCCCGCTCATGCCCGCGCTGCTTTCCCTTGTTTAGATGAACCTGCATACAAGGCGAAATTTATCATTTGGATGGGCCACCATAAATCGCTAACGGCCTTAAGTAACATGCCCTTGGAAAAACAGTTGCCATTGTAAGTAAATAAATTACATAATTTATGATTAAACATAATTAACTTAAAGACTATGCACACAAGGCGGTTTAATTTTATAAGAACGAATTAATTCTATAAGAATTACTACGTACTTTTAGCACGTAACCACCTTCTTTAATGTCATTAGCATTTTTAACGATCAGGTGGACCTACGCAAAAATTAATTTGCCTCGGAAAGGAGACAAAATATGCGTTGAAATATTATTTCCACATCAAAAATTAAATTGTGTCTGAAATTAAATTTGTGCTTCAACATTTGCCAAACGTACAAATTTATTGATGGGTTGTTAGGAATAGTGATGTTATACAGTTTGACGGTGAAACTATTTTTTGCATATAAACGAGGTATATAAAACTCTACTCCAGACAGCATTTGCACGATCATTTAAAGAGCGCAATCATTTCTCGGCTCCTTTTTAATCGTTCAGACGTTTGCTAAACTAGTAAATCGTCGTTTGTGTTCGGCCGTTCTTCTGCAAGCCTTCAGAAAGATTTTTAAACGGAACATTTTATTTGTATTTGTATTGAAAATACTTTGCAAATAAATTTGCACTATAGCGATAGTGAAAAGGCTCGTAATGCTGTAGTTGAAGCGATTTTTACAAGGCTCCTTTGAAAAAGGAATAAACAAGAAGACGCACCGTGGTTGATTCATGTGGAGGAGACGGTATCAAGATACAGTTTTTCCACTCAAATTTAACGAAGACGACCCATTTAATACCCTGCTTCATAAGCAGAAGAACGAAGCTTTCAAAATGAAATCCCCATGACCACTTATTTATTTAATTGTTTGTATTTTCAGAACTGGCATCAACGATTTCGTTTGGAGTATCTTCGAAGAATCGGTTCCCATGTCCACTTATCTTGTGGCGTATACTGTCAATGATTTTGCCCATAAAAAATCTGAACCGAATTCCGAATCGAATAATGATATAATTTTCCGTACTTGGGCGAGACCTGAAGCCATCGATCAGTGCGATTATGCAAGCGAAGTGGGTCCTAAAGTCTTGAAATATTACGAAGACTTATTCGGTATACCATTCCCACTTAAGAAGGTGGATGAAATTGCCATACCAGATTTTAGTGCAGGAGCTATGGAAAATTGGGGGTTGATTACTTACCGCGAAACGGCTCTACTCTTTGCTCCTAATGTGTCCTCCAATTCTAATAAATTACGTATTGCCCAGGTAATAGCCCACGAACTGGCACATCAATGGTTTGGTAATTTAGTAACCATGAAATGGTGGTCCGATTTATGGCTGAATGAGGGTTTCGCCACTTATGTGGCCAGTTTAGGTGTACAGCATTTAAGTCCCGAATGGCAGTCTTATAATGAAGAGTCATTGGAAAATACTTTGGCCATATTTCGCAGAGATGCTCAATTATCCAGTCATCCCATATCGCAACCAATTTTGAATACCAGTCAGATTGGGGAGCGATTTGACTCGATCTCCTACAAAAAGGGATCAGCTGTTTTGAGAATGTTGCACTCGATTTTGCAAAAGGATGCTTTCTTTGAAGGTGTTCGTGATTATCTGAAGAAACATGAATACACCAATGCCGAACAAGATGATTTGTGGACTGCCTTCACGGCGAAAGCTCATCGTTATAACCGCATCGATCAGCAATATGACATGAAAATCATAATGGACTCATGGACTTTACAAACCGGCTATCCGTTGGTCAAAGTAAACCGTGACTATGCAACGGGTTCGGTGGAAATATCTCAGCAAAGATTTTTGGAAAACAAAACCCATACGGAATTACAAACCGGCAAAGAAGACTGCTGGTGGGTGCCACTCAGTTACACCACTGGGTCTGTAATGAATTTCAAAAATACTACGCCACAAAATTGGTTGGAGTGTGATGAATCGGGAGAGAGTAAAACTTTACACCTTGACAATTTCGCCGACAAAAATGAATGGGCCCTGTTCAATATTCAATTGTCGGGTGTGTACCGCGTGATGTACGATACGGAAAATTGGCGTTTGTTGAACGAGACAATGAATAGTAAAGAATTTACTGCAATACACGTTATGAATCGTGCTCAACTTATCGATGATGTTATTTGGTTGGCCTGGAGTGGTTATCATGATTACGACATCACTTTTGATGTTTTGGAATATTTAATACAAGAAAGAGAATATCTACCTTGGAGAGCGGCATTGGAGGGTCTGGGTAGTGTTAACAGATTATTGAAGCCTTTCGAATCGAATTACGAACTATTTAAGGTAAGAGATACTTGAATTCATATATAATTTTATATATAATTTTAGAATAATAAAAGTGGCGACCAAATCATGTAATAAAGAGCAGAACACAACATCTTCCTTCATCGGAATTGCAGTAAGAATTCATAGACGAATTGAGAAGCAAAAAATTGCAAAAAAAAATTTTTTCTATGTTCAGAGTTGCTCTCGGTCATTTGGAGTATATCTTCACACATCCGAATGTATTTCTGTCACCCAGTTGATGACTATTTGCAATGATAAAATTTGCTAATAGGAAAAGTTAGGCTGGATTTATTATTTAGATTAACTAGTTTGCTCATTAATTGGCTAATTGATCTTGAAGTTAATTCTACTCTTTTTGTCTTTGCAGCGTTATATGCGTTATATTATAAAACCAGTCTACTATTATTTGGGTGGCATAAATGCTACAAGCTTTGATGAGTCTTCATCATTTTCTAAAGTCCTGCATAAATCTCTTATGGCCGGTTGGGCTTGCCGCTTGGAAATGGAAGATTGTGTTGAAGCCTCCATTAAATATTTTGCTACATGGAAAGCAGCTAAAGATCCCAATACAGAAAATAACGTGCCAGTGGATCTGAGATCCACAGTTTATTGTACGGCCATACGTCATGGCGATGAGGAAGACTGGAAATTCTTGTGGCAACGCTACAAAGAATCAAATGTGGCCACAGAAAAACGTACTATTATATTTGCCCTGGCCTGCTCTCGTAATACCAAAACCCTAAGCAATTACGTTGACATGACTTATGACAAGAGCGGCCACATACGTAAACAGGACGCCACGTACGCTTTTAGTTCCGTGGCACGCAACGAAGTAGGTTTTCCCATAGCCAAACAATTCTTTATGGAAAATATAGACAAACTTAATGAGTAGTAAGTTTGAAATCATTTTCAAATATTGACATTTTCTTTTAATTAACTCTTTTTCATTTCAGTTACGGTGCTTATTCGAATGATTTGGGCCATTTGCTGTCACCGTTGGCTAGCCAAATTATTGCGCCTGAAGATCTCAATGAATTGAGCAGTCTTATAGAATCGAAAAAAGATTACTTCCAGAAATCTGAAAAGAGCGTACAAAGTGCTTTTGAAACTATAAACTTCAATATCCAATGGATTAATCACAATGTACGAGATCAAAAGTCTCGACTGCTGTCACGTTTGACTCTTATGGATTTCATCAAACAGGATGATGAGGCTTAATGAAATGAAGGGAATAACATAAATGGCGTGACAATTAGTGAGGGATGTTTCAAGTTCAGCAGTTAGCAATTTATTAGAAAAATTAAATTTATAATTTGTTTTAACCTAATAACAACGTCAGCCCAGATATTGAAAATACTTGTTGTATTTTATTTATGTATTTTTGTCATTGTCACAATATATTTTTTACTTTAACATACATAAAATATTTTATTTAATAAACATATGTACGTTATGTTCAAGTTTTAATACGTGAAAGATGTTTTACTTTTCCATTGACTTCAAATGCGATTTAAAGCCTTTTTTGTTGAGCACTATTGTGGCTCACGTCTATAGGTACAAGCCCGCAATGGGCTATCGTTCTATCGACTCAAATAAAGATTTCATAAATTTTTCTATATACATAAGTTTTTTCAATCAATTCCGAAAGTGAAATGGGAACATTCATAGGAAAATGAGGAACGTAACTTCAAGTAAAAATATATTCTTTCTAGCACTCGCCCATATTCCGTTTAGCCGTTTTGTACTCTGCGTTCCGTTCTCCGTATCATCTCGACTGTATGTATTCCGCATTACGATCGTCGTTCCCAAATTGTTTCTTTATAAACGTACATTTTGTAGATTTTGTCTGTGTAGTTAAAAAGTATTTGTCATTAAGGAAAATGTAAGTAGAAAACGCTATAAATTTGTTTTGTAATAAATTGTTTTCGTGCGATATTTGAAACACAACACCTGAGCAACATGAAACTAAACAAATAATTTCACATACATACACACATTTAAGACAAATATTTTAAAATTTATCACTCACCTCGATTGGATTGCTGTAGTTTTTCTATTCCCTCTTTTCCAGTCTTGACTCCGCATCCCAAGTGTAAGAAATTTTATATATCTGCTGCAACAGTGTAGAGAATGTGAATATACAGCCTCCGCCACGACAGGATTCTACACTGTGGAATTCCCTCAGTATTTAGCTACCTTGTTTATATAATTGTGCACACCACAATATTTAGTTTACTTTTATTTTTATTATAATTTTTCCACTAAATTAAACTTTTTACAATGGAGGAATTGCAAAGTTCTACAAATTTTCTTATACATTTCTATTTCACATGTTGCATAATAAAGCAGCCGGTTTAAACATACTCTTCTCTTTCCTTAAGTTTTTGTTGCATTAACATGTTTCAATGAAAACATGGACTGCCCTATTGATACCAAAATATTGTATTGTTAAGCGTAAAGTTAAAATTTGGGCCATCCTAATTAAACTACGTAAAGCACTTCAATGAAAATATGAGCCGCCCGAATGGACCTACAAGTAAATTTGAGCTAAGTCGGTTCAGAGGAAGTGGGTCAAAAATGAGATGGCAGATTTGAACGGAATAAAAAACAAACAAGAAATGTTAAAAGAAACACTATAAAAAATAAAATGTATGATGCGATTATATTTTGAGACATAAAATGTGGATCTAAATGAAAATATTTTTTCAGAAGTAGAAGATCTCATGTATTTCGATAAGATAAAGAAGAGATAAGAAAAACTAGATGGTATTTTGAATGGAAGTGTGTTCTTAACGTCAAGTTTTACAAAAACAGAACAATAAAAACTGTTCAAGAAGAAAAGAATATAAACTGTACATAATTTTTAGAGACTATCTATTTTTATTATTTAGTTTAAACCACATTTTTATTTTTGTTGTTGTTATATGTACGACAATTGCTCAGTTTTCATACTCTATTTGTCGTGGCCTAAGCATCAGACCTACAAAAGAGTACTCCCTTTTTACAAAATAATCTTTTGTGAGTTTTTATTTAAACTCTCGAATGATTTATAAAAGTCTTTTGATAAGATGCGCAGTTTGAGACTTTTCAAAATTGTGGTTGAAGTCTACTGACGATTTGGTAAAAACGCCAATGAAATGCATATAGACATTGCTTAACCACCCAACAAATAAATTTCATATTATATTTCCTTATAGACATGCAAAATTCAGAAAAATGGGACATGAAGAAAACAATCAAACGGTAACACGGGTATTAAAAACAAAAACGTGTTAACATCAGGTTGATACAGTTCTCGGATTCTTTTTCACAATAAAATTTGTGTAAATAGGAACTGTTATCACATTCAACTAAGCCACCTAAAAAGTGGTGACAAACACAATATATACATACATGAGCACTGACGACGGAAGTGTTGCGACTTTCGAAAACAGCTGTTCTGCTCTGCTGTGTAAGTTGAATAAAACTGATGTTGACTTTCCTTTGTGCCTTGGAATACTTATCATCATGTCTTTCTGAGATTTTAAATTAATTTCGAACAATTTAACACATGCAATTATATTCGACGCATGAAATTATTCAAAGCGGCACAGCGTCTTAATAGTTAAGTCTGGCATCATCTCCAACTAACGGTAGAATTTGGAATATATTTTTGTTGCTTTTGAATCTTGTGGATCTCTTTTACAGTTATTGTTAAGAAACTTGAGGTAGTTTAGTAGTATTTCACTACAAGGTAACAGCGTACGTTAACACCAGTAACAGTTAAACGCAGACAACCGTTAGAGACGGTTGCTTAAACTAGTGATCAAGTTAACATCCTCAAACGCACACACACGTGCACAGTTGCTTTTGTTTGCCACTTCTGTTACGTATTAAATAATTTCTTCATTTTATTAAAGTATCTGCGTATTTTTATTACTTTTTTTTTTAATTTATAACTTGAAACAAAAGTATTCAATTTCTGTATATATTCGTATTGTCTTATTTAATTAGTGGATATTTCAGGTAACATAAAATTATATTTTAAATTAATTTAACAGGACAGGACAATAATAAAAAATTTTGCATTTAACGTATCTATTGAATATATTTTGTTTAGGAAACATGTACTCATTTATGCAACTAAGCAGTTAAATTAGTCCTTGAAATTCATATTCAGAACGCAAATTTCATTAAATGACTTTTTATTATTTGGCGAGTTTGGAGCGCTTATAATTTATTAATGCGCTAGCAAATGAAAATATCCTCTCTGAAGGAGCGTAAAATATTAATGTTAAACCATTCTTTTTTTGATAAATTTATTTCTGTTCTGTGGATTACTTTTTTTAGTTTTATTTCCCACAAAAGCTTTTCATTTAGTTTTTGTTACTATATTTATTAATAAAAAGGCGGAATTACCTAATTTAAAATAAAATAAAAAAAACAATACATTTTATTATTGAAATAATAAAAGAAGAAGTCAACATTTTGCAATTTCAAAATATGTCGAAAAATCATATTAGTTAGCCAAGTTGAAATCCTTCATTTCGGGGGAAAAAAACTATAATAAATCTTAACTATCATTGAACCAGAAAATTGAGCTTCGTGGTTGAGCACGATTTACCGCACGATGCACTTTATTAGCCGAACATGAATTTTGATAATGAAATTCAATCATCTGGAAGTGTAGATGGTTTGGACGTGGTCAATACAGATTCCGAACATTAATTCAGTTGGATGGAATAATAAAGTTTTTATTCAACAATTTAGAAAAGGCGAATATTTTATTTTTTAAAACCATGTACTCATGTATTTCAATAAGATAGAGAGAGATAAGAAAAACTGAGAGTATTTTGAATGGAAGAGTAACTAAAACACGTACTTTTTAATTGTGACACATTTTTAAAACGCGGCATGAAAAAATAAAATGTATGTATGATACGATTATATTTTGAGACATAAAATGTGGATCTAAATGAAAATATTTTTTCAGAAGTAGAAGATCTCATGTATTTCGATAAGATAAAGAAGAGATAAGAAAAACTAGATGGTATTTCGAATGGAAGTGAATTTTTAACGTCAAGTTTTATAAAAACAGAACAATAAAAACTGATAAAAAAAACATATAAACTGTACATAATTTTAAAAAACTATTTATTTTAAACCATATCTTTAATTAACTTTTGTTGTTGTTGTATGTACCACAATTGCTCCGTTTTCATACTCTATTTGTCGTGGCCTGAGCGTCAGACCTACAAAAGAGTACTTCCTTTTAATAAAATAATTCTTATGAAGCAAAATACCAAAAGTTTGAGTTGCCGGTTGCAAAGAATACTTTTAAATTCAAGTTTTTTCTACGTGAGGGCAACGAGATGTACCGGGTAGCTTAAAAGCAAATTCATTTTAAAATATTTCCTTATGGACATGCAATTATATTAGACGAGTGAATTTGTTCAAAATTGTTATTAAAACAATACGGGAAGTTATTGAAATCGAAATAATAAAAGAAGTCAACGGTTTTGTGCTGCTCTACTATATGCATAATTGTTAAGACCACGTAGAACTTATGTGTTCTAAACATGAAAATGTTATTGTGTTAACAACATTATATGTCGACACCACCGTTATATTTTAAAAAATGTTTATATTTTACTTGATGGAAAATTCATAGAAGAACAAATTGGTCTTAAGGGCTCTGGAGACGATAAAAATAACATCAATGACTCTTTATGGCTTAATTCAAACAAAGGACTCATTGAACTCGTGAAATTGCAATTTTTGATCTTTGCAAAATTTGATTTTATATTCGATATTTCGCCAACCATCCGTTAGCTTCTTCAGGAAATTATTTGGTCTTGTCAAAAATTTTCTTTTCAATTATGTATATCTATACAAATTCAAATATAATTTTTACAAGAGAAGATTAGCGAAATATCGAATATAAAACATTAATTTAAAATAACCTCAAGACTCAATCAAATATATTAATCATTAAAAGCAAACAGGTTAAAAAATTAGACACAAGAATCACCTCTACGTAACACAACTTCGAATTGCTCTTGCAGAATATCCGATGTGTCATGAGCTGTGTAGTGGAACGTAGCGCCGTCATGTTGAAACCACGTCTTTGGTGCCCAGATTATTCAATTCATCAGTCTATAGCGACGTTATAAATTGTCAAAGTTCTAAGATCCCTGTTGGAAGACCCTTTGCTTAAAAATTATAAAATTACACTTATCTCAAACAGTCCCTCGCAGAACACATTCTCCCGTGCGAGAATTGTCCACATTAGATATATGCGTTCGTAATTAAGATCCTTAGTCCCGGTTCACACTTTTTCGCTACCCTATTCAACACATTTTCCAATATTAAAATCGATTTGGTAACAATTTGTTTTCTTCTTTAGAGCTTTTAGTTTCGCACCATGAAGCGTCACTTCTCCAACTTAGTGCTTTTCTGTTTGGGTTTATCTTGTTTAATCAACTGCATCCATGCCGCCATCATCGACAACAGCTACAATTACTATCGTCTTCCCACTTCCATACAGCCGGAACGTTATAAATTAAAAGTGTTAACGCATTTGGAGGATCCGTTGAATTATAGATTTATTGGTCAAGTGTCTATATATTTCAAAGTGCTGCAGGACACCACAAATATTACGCTGCATAGTCGAAATTTAACCATCGATGAGTCACGTATAACATTGAAGAGTTACGATGACGATCAAAATATGGACTGTTTGTTGGCGGTAACCGAAGTTCCAGAACAGGATTATTTCATTATTCAATTTTGTCAGGCATTACGTAAAGGTCAAAATTATGAATTGATATTATATTTCTCGGGAAGTTTGGATGAAAAGTTAAATGGCTACTATCGCAGTTCGTATGTGGTCAAGGCTACCAATGAAACCAGGTATGTGGGAGTTTTGATTCTTTTACATGTTGCAATTTTTATAAATATTTATTCATATTAATTAATTACAACAGATGGCTCTCGGTTACACAATTCGAGCCCGATTATGCCCGCTCAGCTTTCCCTTGTTTAGATGAACCTGCATACAAGGCGAAATTTATCATACGGATGGGCCATCATAAATCGCTAACGGCCTTAAGTAACATGCCCTTGGAAAAACAGATTCCGTTGTAAGTACAGTTTATGCATAAACATAATTAGTTCTAAAATTATACGCATGACGATAAAAGTAACAAACGATACGTTAAAATGCCAACAGACAGATTAGAAGATAAAGAATTTCAGTGGCTCTGTTTTTACTTAGCCGTTGAATTTTTTGCTACAGGTACTGACGAAGGAGGGTGCTGTATTCTGCTCGTTTAGTACAATCGTTGCCTTCTTCATTGAGACAAGCCGGTAACAATTAACACAAACTAAACAATTAACTGTACTAAAGCAGATCAGAAAAATTCGACACCATTTTCATAAAAGTGCGGAGTGGAACAGCACCCTCCCTCAAGTTGATAGGATTTCAATGTTGACGGCGACCACACCTCAAATAGTTCATACGCTGGGTCCAATATCGGTCAATATATCACGAAACGTGTGTCACGTGCTGTGTGGTAGCATTTTGTTGAAAGCAAAAACCAGCCAAGCCCAACTCTTTCATTTTGGACAAAACATAAATAAATTTAACCAACGCACGTTAGCGCTACTATTCGCAATAAAGTTCAGGCCTTGGCGGTCTGTTCAATGATGCCTGCGGCCCATAATTTTTGGCAGTTTCGCTCTCTCAACCGAGCATAAGTCGACTCCTGATTATATTATAGACCAAATTGAACATGATTAACAATTACAAGTTACTCGAAAACAGCTGAGCTGCCAAAAAGATAGTTTCAACAAAATCCATGTTTACGACTGAAAATGGTATTATATAAAAATAATAAGCAGCTCTTTTTGTGTGTATATTTTGCCTTCGACCGGACAATCGCTCTAATTTTGAACCGCCTCCTCTACACTCATGACTTTCTTTATATACTCAATTGCTTTCCTCACTAACTTTTGATTTCAGAAATGGCATCAACGATTTCGTTTGGAGTATCTTCGAAGAATCGGTTCCCATGTCCACTTATCTAGTGGCGTATACTGTCAACGATTTTGCCTATAAAACATCTGTACTGAATTCCGAATCGAATAATGATATAATTTTCCGTACTTGGGCGAGACCTGAAGCCATCGATCAGTGCGAATATGCAAGCGAAGTGGGTCTTAAAGTCTTGAAATATTACGAAGACTTATTCGGTATACCATTCCCACTTAAGAAGGTGGATGCAATTGCCATACCAGATTTTAGTGCAGGAGCTATGGAAAATTGGGGTTTGGTTACTTACCGCGAAACGGCTCTGCTTTTTTCTCCAAATGTATCCTCCAATCTCGATAAATTATTTATTGCCCAGTCAATAGCCCACGAACTGTCACATCAATGGTTTGGTAATTTAGTAACCATGAAATGGTGGTCCGATCTATGGCTGAATGAAGGTTTCGCCTCTTATGTGGCCAGTTTAGGTGTACAGCATTTAATTCCGGAATGGAAGTCTTATAATGAAGAGTCATTGCAAAATACTTTGGCCATATTTCGCACAGATGCTCAATTATCCAGTCATCCCATATCGCAACCAATTTTGTATACCAGTCAGATTGCGGAGCGATTTGACTCGATCTCCTATTACAAGGGATCAGCTGTCCTGAGAATGTTGCATTTGATTTTTCAAAATGATGTTTTCTTTGAAAATGTTCGTGATATTCATGAAACATGAATACACCAATGCCGAACAAGATGATTTGTGGACAGCCTTCACGGAGAAAGCTCATCGTTACAATCGCATCGATCAGCAATATGAAATTAAAACCATAATGGATTCGTGGACTTTGCAAACCGGCTATCCGTTGGTCAAAGTAAACCGTGACTATGCAACGGGTTCGGTGGAAATATCTCAGCAAAGATTTTTGGAAAACAAAACCCATACGGAATTACAAACCGGTAAAGAAGACTGCTGGTGGGTGCCACTCAGTTACACCACTGGGTCTGTAATGAATTTCAAAAATACTACGCCACAAAATTGGTTGGAGTGTGATGAATCGGGAGAGAGTAAAACTTTACACCTTGACAATTTCGCCGACCAAAATGAATGGGTCCTGTTCAATATTCAATTGTCGGGTGTGTATCGCGTGATGTACGATACGGAAAATTGGCGTTTGTTGAACGAGACAATGAATAGTAAAGAATTTACTGCAATACACGTTATGAATCGTGCTCAACTTATCGATGATGTTATTTGGTTGGCCTGGAGTGGTTATCATGATTACGACATCACTTTTGATGTTTTGGAATATTTAATACAAGAAAGAGAATATCTACCTTGGAGAGCGGCATTGGAGGGTCTGGGTAGTGTTAACAGATTATTAAAGCATTTCGAAACGAGTTACGAACTATTTAAGGTAAGAGATACTTGAATTCATATATAATTTTAGAATAATAAAAGTGGCGACCATATCATGTAATAAAGAGCAGAACACAATATCTTCCTTCGTCGGAATTGCAGTAAGAATTCATAGACGAATTGAGAAGCAAAAAATTGCAAAAAATATGTTTTCTATGTTCTCCATCTGTCATATTAATGTTATCCCCTCCTGTCTATTGTATTGTTAAAATACTCTGCAAATCGTCGGTGCACAGATGCCGATGTACTGTTACTGGGGCGTAGAAGTAGAGAGACAGAAAACAATCAGTTATCTGGCTACACCCAAAAAATTTTTGCCGAGTAGCTTTGATGTTGATTGTTCAGAGTTGCTCTCGTTCATCTTCACACATCCGAATGTGTTTCTGTCACCCAGTTGATGACTATTTGCAATGATAAAGTTTGCTAATAGGAAAAGTTAGGCTGGATTTATTATTTAGATTAACTAGTTTGCTCATTAATTGGCTAATTGATCTTGAAGTTAATTCTACTCTTTTTGTCTTTGCAGCGTTATATGCGTTATATTATAAAACCAGTCTACTATTATTTGGGTGGCATAAATGCTACAAGCTTTGATGAGTCTTCATCATTTTCTAAAGTCCTGCATAAATCTCTTATGGCCGGTTGGGCTTGCCGCTTGGAAATGGAAGATTGTGTTGAAGCCTCCATTAAATATTTTGCTACATGGAAAGCAGCTAAAGATCCCAATACAGAAAATAACGTGCCAGTGGATCTGAGATCCACAGTTTATTGTACGGCCATACGTCATGGCGATGAGGAAGACTGGAAATTCTTGTGGCAACGCTACAAAGAATCAAATGTGGCCACAGAAAAACGTACTATTATATTTGCCCTGGCCTGCTCTCATAATACCAAAATCCTAAGTAATTACGTGCATATGGCTTATGACAATAGCGGCCACATACGTAAACAGGACGCCATGACCGTTATCAGTGCCGTGACAGGAAACAAAGTAGGCTTTCCCATAGCCAAAAAATACTTTATGGAAAATATTGACAAACTGAATGAATAGTAAGTTTGAATTTTATGCTCCTATTGTCATTCTGAATCCAACTAAGTTTGGTCGTCTACCAGTCGGCCCAACTCTCACTCAACCAAACTATTTTTTGATATTACGGAACCCAACTTTTTTTAGCAATATTATTTTTAAAAGGAAAATGTTTTAAATACATAATTGAACTCTATAACTAACTCAACTGCTAATAAGCAGTTGTCCATATTTACCGTATTTGTCAACCAAACTCATACAAAGTCGTGAATCGCAAGATAATAAAACACAACTAAAAAATCAACTACACAACCACAGTCAACTAAAGTATTTAAGTTGAGAATGGCAATACCGATTTGTGAAAGACGACCAAACTGATAAAAAAAAAGTTGTCAACCGCAATAGGGGCATTATTTTAAATCTTGACATTTTCTTTTCAATAAACCTTTTTGATTTTAAATTTGCAGCTACGGTGCTTATTCGATTGACTTGGGCCATTTTCTGCCAATGTTGGCTAACCAAATTATGACGCCTGAAGACCTCAATGAATTGAGCAGTCTTATAGAATCGAAAAAAGATTACTTCAAGAACTCTGAAAACAGCGTAAAAAGTGCTTTTGAAACTATAAACTTCAATATCCAATGGATTAATCACAATGTACGAGATCAAAAGTCTCGACTGCTGTCACGTTTGACTCTTATGGATTTCATCAAACAGGATGATGAGGCTTAATGAAATGAAGGGAATAACATAAATGGCGTGACAATTAGTGAGGGATGTTTCAAGTTCAGCAGTTAGCAATTTATTAGAAAAATTAAATTTATAATTTGTTTTAACCTAATAACAACGTCAGCCCAGATATTGAAAATACTTGTTGTATTTTATTTATGTATTTTTGTCATTGTCACAATATATTTTTTACTTTAACATACATAAAATATTTTATTTAATAAACATATGTACGTTATGTTCAAGTTTTAATACGTGAAAGATGTTTTACTTTTCCATTGACTTCAAATGCGATTTAAAGCCTTTTTTGTTGAGCACTATTGTGGCTCACGTCTATAGGTACAAGCCCGCAATGGGCTATCGTTCTATCGACTCAAATAAAGATTTCATAAATTTTTCTATATACATAAGTTTTTTCAATCAATTCCGAAAGTGAAATGGGAACATTCATAGGAAAATGAGGAACGTAACTTCAAGTAAAAATATATTCTTTCTAGCACTCGCCCATATTCCGTTTAGCCGTTTTGTACTCTGCGTTCCGTTCTCCGTATCATCTCGACTGTATGTATTCCGCATTACGATCGTCGTTCCCAAATTGTTTCTTTATAAACGTACATTTTGTAGATTTTGTCTGTGTAGTTAAAAAGTATTTGTCATTAAGGAAAATGTAAGTAGAAAACGCTATAAATTTGTTTTGTAATAAATTCTTTGTATTTTTTGCGATATTTGAAACACAACACCTGAGCAACATGAAACTAAACAAATAATTTCACATACATACACACATTTAAGACAAATATTTTAAAATTTATCACTCACCTCGATTGGATTGCTGTAGTTTTTCTATTCCCTCTTTTCCAGTCTTGACTCTGCATCCCAAGTGTAAGAAATTTTATATATCTGCTGCAACAGTGTAGAGAATGTGAATATACAGCCTCCGCCACGACAGGATTCTACACTGTGGAATTCCCTCAGTATTTAGCTACCTTGTTTATATAATTGTGCACACCACAATATTTAGTTTACTTTTATTTTTATTATAATTTTTCCACTAAATTAAACTTTTTACAATGGAGGAATTGCAAAGTTCTACAAATTTTCTTATACATTTCTATTTCACATGTTGCATAATAAAGCAGCCGGTTTAAACATACTCTTCTCTTTCCTTAAGTTTTTGTTGCATTAACATGTTTCAATGAAAACATGGACTGCCCTATTGATGCCAAAATATTGTATTGTTAAGCGTAAAGTTAAAATTTGGGCCATCCTAATTAAACTACGTAAAGCACTTCAATGAAAATATGAGCCGCCCTAATGGACCTACAAGTAAATTTGAGCTAAATCGGATCAGAGGAAGTGGGTCAAAAATGAGATGGCAGATTTGAACGGAATAAAAAACAAACAAGAAATGTTAAAAGAAACACTATAAAAAATAAAATGTATGATGCGATTATATTTTGCGACATAAAATATGGATCTAAGTGAATATAATCAATCTATGGTGTTTATTTCAAATACATAAGATCTCATGTATTTCGATAAGTTAAAGAGGAGATAAGAAAAACTAGATGGTATTTTGAATCGAAGTGTGTTCTTAACGTCAAGTTTTATAAAAACAGAACAGTAAAAACTGTTTAAGAAGAAAAGCATATAAACTGTACATAATTTTTAGAGACTATCTATTTTTATTATTTAGTTTAAACCACATTTTTATTTTTGTTGTTGTTATATGTACGACAATTGCTCAGTTTTCATACTCTATTTGTAATGGCCTGAGCATCAGACCTACAAAAGAGTACTCCCTTTTTACAAAATAATCTTTTGTGAGTTTTTATTTAAACTCTCGAATGATTTATAAAAGTCTTTTGATAAGATGCGCAGTTTGAGACTTTTCAAAATTGTGGTTGAAGTCTACTGACGATTTGGTAAAAACGCCAATGAAATGCATATAGACATTGCTTAACCACCCAACAAATAAATTTCATATTATATTTCCTTATAGACATGCAAAATTCAGAAAAATGGGACATGAAGAAAATAATCAAACGGTAACACGGGTATTAAAAACAAAAACGTGTTAACATCAGGTTGATACAGTTCTCGGATTCTTTTTCACAATAAAATTTGTGTAAATAGGAACTGTTATCACATTCAACTAAGCCACCTAAAAAGTGGTGACAAACACAATATATACATACATGAGCACTGACGACGGAAGTGTTGCGACTTTCGAAAACAGCTGTTCTGCTCTGCTGTGTAAGTTGAATAAAACTGATGTTGACTTTCCTTTGTGCCTTGGAATACTTATCATCATGTCTTTCTGAGATTTTAAATTAATTTCGAACAATTTAACACATGCAATTATATTCGACGCATGAAATTATTCAAAGCGGCACAGCGTCTTAATAGTTAAGTCTGGCATCATCTCCAACTAACGGTAGAATTTGGAATATATTTTTGTTGCTTTTGAATCTTGTGGATCTCTTTTACAGTTATTGTTAAGAAACTTGAGGTAGTTTAGTAGTATTTCACTACAAGGTAACAGCGTACGTTAACACCAGTAACAGTTAAACGCAGACAACCGTTAGAGACGGTTGCTTAAACTAGTGATCAAGTTAACATCCTCAAACGCACACACACGTGCACAGTTGCTTTTGTTTGCCACTTCTGGTACGTATTAAATAATTTCTTCATTTTATTAAAGTATCTGCGTATTTTTATTACTTTTTTTTTTAATTTATAACTTGAAACAAAAGTATTCAATTTCTGTATATATTCGTATTGTCTTATTTAATTAGTGGATATTTCAGGTAACATAAAATTATATTTTAAATTAATTTAACAGGACAGGACAATAATAAAAAATTTTGCATTTAACGTATCTATTGAATATATTTTGTTTAGGAAACATGTACTCATTTATGCAACTAAGCAGTTAAATTAGTCCTTGAAATTCATATTCAGAACGCAAATTTCATTAAATGACTTTTTATTATTTGGCGAGTTTGGAGCGCTTATAATTTATTAATGCGCTAGCAAATGAAAATATCCTCTCTGAAGGAGCGTAAAATATTAATGTTAAACCATTCTTTTTTTGATAAATTTATTTCTGTTCTGTGGATTACTTTTTTTAGTTTTATTTCCCACAAAAGCTTTTCATTTAGTTTTTGTTACTATATTTATTAATAAAAAGGCGGAATTACCTAATTTAAAATAAAATAAAAAAAACAATACATTTTATTATTGAAATAATAAAAGAAGAAGTCAACATTTTGCAATTTCAAAATATGTCGAAAAATCATATTAGTTAGCCAAGTTGAAATCCTTCATTTCGGGGGAAAAAAACTATAATAAATCTTAACTATCATTGAACCAGAAAATTGAGCTTCGTGGTTGAGCACGATTTACCGCACGATGCACTTTATTAGCCGAACATGAATTTTGATAATGAAATTCAATCATCTGGAAGTGTAGATGGTTTGGACGTGGTCAATACAGATTCCGAACATTAATTCAGTTGGATGGAATAATAAAGTTTTTATTCAACAATTTAGAAAAGGCGAATATTTTATTTTTTAAAACCATGTACTCATGTATTTGAATAAGATAGAGAGAGATAAGAAAAACTGAGAGTATTTTGAATGGAAGAGTAACTAAAACACGTACTTTTTAATTGTGACACATTTTTAAAACGCGGCATGAAAAAATAAAATGTATGTATGATACGATTATATTTTGAATTTAAGAAGAAAAGCATATAAACTGTACATAATTTTCAAAGCCTTTTTATATTTATTATTTAGTTTAACACACACGGCTGCAATTAAATTTAGCGGGTGCCAGCCAGAGGATCAGTTAAAATTGTCATACAATAATGAGCGGGAATTGCCGCTTTTTGTCATTGACCCATATATTACGTAATGTCGAACTAATGACGGGAGCTCCCGCTGTGTCGGGAATTAATGTATTTACTATTTTGATAGTTTAGTTTGTTTTGCCGAACAAATAGCGGAAATTCCCGCTTTTTGTTTTCAAGTGTTCATTTATATTTGAGAATATAAATGCCGGATATTCCGTCGTCATTAATATTGGAGAGAAAACATTTGAAAAAGTTTAATAAATTTTTGATAGTTTGATAATTTCCGAAACACCCATTGGGACATAGTGCCGGTTTATCTACACAAGGTTTGCACTGCAAACTTTTTTATTTTCTCTGTCCATTTTTACTACGGTATTTACATCTTTCTTGAAAACTTTTGTTTTTGCTTGACCCCTGACATTTTTGAAGAAATGGAATTTTCTCAAGGAAGTGCTGAACAGTCATATCTATTGCAGATGACTCTCTTTGGGCGTCCACTACTTGTAACGAGATTGGAAAGTTCTTGCCTATTTTGACCAAATTTGTGATTATATGATTTCGAAAGCCTAAAAAGGGCTTTATGAAACTGTTTACAAATAAAGTACGTATTCCACACGGACATGTCCAAGATATGAAACATCACCTCTTTATACCATCTAATCGTTTTTCTGGGATTTGAATAATATGACAACAGTTGGTCGGCTCTATCAATTCCTGCCATATTCGCATTGCAAGCAGCCATTGGAAACGCCTGCCAGACAACACATCGTCAAATATGGGTTGGTAATACAAAATGGTCTTTGTAAACATTTTCTTAATTGTAGGTTTTTTATTTTGACCTTGTAGTAGGCATAAGCCCAGAAACTGCATTTCGTCGTTTGAAGTTTGAGGTCGATTTCTTGTTGATAGTTTTGGTGTTATTATTCTCCAAACTTCTGACACAAGAATTACTCGATGAAACTTACATTACAAAATGTCTTCGTTAAAAAAACTTTGGAATAACATTAATGAGGACGAGTCACTATTAACTTCGCCAGGGATTCCCCAAGATTCGTTAAATGGAAAAGTTGGTATCTGCTGTGTATTCTCGTATCAAATTTCATCAGGCTCACAATTGGCATTACTACTTTCTATATCTGGAATTTCATCAAATTCGCTATTATCATGATCTTCGTTTCCATCCAATGAATATTCCTCTTCAGAACTTGCAAGCATTTCATCTACTGATTTTTGCAAATTTTCATTAGCCATATTCAATTTAAAAAGGACGTTATGACACTGCCACGAAAACAGTTTTTTATATTTTTAGCCGTAATCTAATGCTGCAAGTGACCACACTCAAAAACTCAACTAATTTGACGTCAATGTATGTCTTAAACACTTTATGGCGGAATCCCCGTAATTTGTTTCCTTGAAGATGTTTACACACAAAAAATCACCGTAAAGACACAAGAAAGATGGAAGTGTACACTAAATTTAAATAGGAATTCTCATGTTGGATTGGACTTGGCTGTTTGTTTAACCATTCAGCAACTCTATTGTTGTGCAATAATAAATATACATCAGTTTGACGGTTAAAAAATTGTATTTGAACTTAAGCGGTAATTCCCGTCAGTAGTTTATATGTGAAGACAAAAGAATGACGGAAATTCCCGCAATCAAGCCGAATGTGTTAAACCATATTTTTATTTTATTGTTTTTCTTATTGTATGTACGACAATTGCTCAATTTTCATACTCTATTTGTCGTGGTCCGAGCATCAGAGCTACAAAAGAGTACTTCCTTTTGACAAAATAATTTTCACGAAACAGAATACCAAAAGTTTGAGTTGCCGGTTGCAAAGAATACTTCTAAATTCCAGTTTTTTCTACGTGAGACCAACGAGATGTACCCGGTAGCTTAAAATGCAAATTTATTTTAAAATATTTCCCTATAGACATGCAATTATATTAGACGAATGCATTTATTTAAAAGCGCAACTGCTTCTTAATAGTTAAGTCTGGCATCATTTCCAACTAACGGTAGAATTTAGAATTTAATTTTGTTGTTTTTGAATCTTGTTGATATCTTTTACAGTTATTGTTAAAAAACTTGTGGTAGTTTGGTAGTATTTCACTACAAGTTAACACCAATAACAGTTAAGCGCAGACAACCGTTAGAGACGGTTGCTTAAACTAGTGATCAAGTTAAAATCCTCAAACGCACACACACGTGCACAGTTGCTTTTGTTTGCCACTTCTGGTACGTATTAAATAATTTCTTCATTTTATTAAAGTATCTGCGTATTTTTATTACTTTTTTTTTTTAATTTATAACTTGAAACAAAAGTATTCAATTTCTGTATATATTCGTATTGTCTTATTTAATTAGTGGATATTTCAGGTAACATAAAATTATATTTTAAATTAATTTAACAGGACAGGACAATAATAAAAAATTTTGCATTTAACGTATCTATTGAATATATTTTGTTTAGGAAACATGTACTTATTTATGCAATTAAGCAGTTAAATAAGTCCTTGCAATTCATATTCAGAAATCAAATTTCATTAAAGGATTTTTTATTATTTTGGGAATTTGGAGCGGTTATAATTTATTAGTGCGCACGCAAATGAAGGGATCCTCCATTCTTTTTTTGATAAATTCATTTCTGTTCTGTGGATTATTTTCTCTTTTTTTAGTTTCATTTGCCACAAAAGTGTTTTATTTAGTTTTTGTTACTGTATTTATTTAAAAAAAAAAGTACAAAATTTTTAGTAAAACAAAACGTGAAGTTATTGAAATCGAAATAATAAAAGAAGAAGTCAACGGTTTTGTGCTGCTCTACTATATGCATAATTGTTAAGACCACGTAGTGCCAAACTCCACGCGACGACTTGGAAAAAATTAAATATTTCTTGCTTTTAGAACACATGAAAATGTTATTGCGTTAACAACATTATATGTCGACACCACTGTTATATTTTTAAAAATGTTTATATTTTATTTGATGGAAAATTCATAGAAGAACAAATTGGTCTTATAAAAAAAAACATCAATTTATGGCTTAATTCAAACAAAGGACTCATTGAACTCGTGAAATTGCAATTTTTGATCTTTGCAAAATTTGATTTTATATTCGATGTTTCGCCAACCATCCGTTAGCTTCTCCAGGAAATTATTTGGTCCTCTCAATAATTTGCTTTACAATTATGTATATCTATACAAATTTAAATATAATTTTTACAAGAGATGGTTAGCGAAATATCGAATATAAAACATTAATTTAAAATAACCTCAAGACTCAAACAAATCTATTAATCATTAAAAGCAAACAGGTTAAAAAATTAGACACAAGAATCACCTCTACGTAACACAACCTCGAATTGCTCGAGCAGAATATCCGATGTGTCATGAGCTGTGTAGTGGAACGTAGCGCCGTCATGTTGAAACCACGTCTTTGGTGCCCAGATTATTCAATTCATCAGTCTATAGCGACGTTATAAATTGTCAAAGTTCTAAGATCCCTGTTGGAAGACCCTTTGCTTAAAAATTATAAAATTACACTTATCTCAAACAATCCCTCGCAGAACACATTCTCCCGTGCGAGCAATCTTCCACGTTAAATATATGCGTTCGTAATTAAGATCCTTAGTCCCGGTTCACACACTTTCGCTACCCTATTCAACACATTTTCCAATATTAAAACCGATTTGCTAACAATTTGTTTTCTTCTTTAGAGCTTTTAGTTTCGCACCATGAAGCGTCACTTCTCCAACTTATTGCTTTTCTGTTTGGGTTTATCTCGTTTAATCAACTGCATCCATGCCGCCATCATCGACAACAGCTACAATTACTATCGTCTTCCCACTTCCATACAGCCGGAACGTTATAAATTGAAAGTGATAACGCATTTGGAGAATCCGTTGAATTATAGATTTATTGGTCAAGTGTCTATATATTTCAAAGTGCTGCAGGACACCACAAATATTACGCTGCATAGTCGAAATTTAACCATCGATGAGTCACGTATAACATTGAAGAGTTACGATGACGATCAAAAGATGGACTGTTTGTTGGCGGTAACCGAAGTTCCAGAACAGGATTATTTCATTATTCAATTTTGTCAGGCATTACGTAAAGGTCAAAATTATGAATTGATATTATATTTCTCGGGAAGTTTGGATGAAAAGTTAAATGGCTACTATCGCAGTTCGTATGTGGTCAAGGCTACCAATGAAACCAGGTATGTGGGAGTTTTGGTTCTTTTACATGTTGCAATTTTTATAAATATTTATTCATATTAATTAATTACAACAGATGGCTCTCGGTTACACAATTTGAGCCCGATTATGCCCGCTCAGCTTTCCCTTGTTTAGATGAACCTGCATACAAGGCTAAATTTATCATATGGATGGGCCACCATAAATCGCTAACGGCCTTAAGTAACATGCCCTTGGAAAAACAGATTCCGTTGTAAGTACAGTTTATGCATAAACATAATTAGTTCTAAAATTATACGCATGACGATAAAAGTAACAAACGATACGTTAAACTGCCAACAGACAGATTAGAAAATAAAGAATTTCGGTGGAACTATTTTTACTTCGCCGTTGAATTTTTCGCTGCAGGTACTGACGAAGGAGGGTGCTGTATTCTGCTCGTTTAGTACAATCGTTGCCTTCTTCATTGAGACAAGCCGGTAACAATTAACACAAACTAAACAATTAACTGTACTAAAGCAGATCAGAAAAATTCGACACCATTTTCATAACAGTGCGGAGTGGAACAGCACCCTCCCTCAAGTTTATAGGATTTCAATGTTGACGGCGACCACACCTCAAATAGTTCATACGCAAGCCCAACTCTTTCATTTTGGACAAAACATAAATAAATTTAACCAACGCACGTTAGCGCTACTATTCGCAATAAAGTTCAGGCCTTGGTGGTCTGTTCAATGATGCCTGCGGCCCATAATTTTTGGCAGTTTCGCTCTCTCAACCGAACATAAGTCGACTCCTGGTTATATTATAGACCAAATTGAACATGATTAACAAGTTACTCGAAAACAGCTGAGCTGCCAAAAAGATAGTTTCAACAAAATCAATGTTTACGACTGAAAATGGTATTATATAAAAATAATAAGCAGCTCTTTTTGTGTGTATATTTTGCCTTCGACCGGACAATCGCTCTAATTTTGAACCGCCTCCTCTACACTCATGACTTTCTTTATATACTCAATTGCTTTCCTCACTAACTTTTGATTTCAGAAATGGCATAAACGATTTCGTTTGGAGTATCTTCGAAGAATCGGTTCCCATGTCCACTTATCTTGTGGCGTATACTGTCAACGATTTTGCCCATAAGAAATCTGAACCGAATTCCGAATCAAATAACGATATAATTTTCCGTACTTGGGCGAGACCTGAAGCCATCGATCAGTGCGAATATGCAAGCGAAGTGGGTCCTAAAGTCTTGAAATATTACGAAGACTTATTCGGTATACCATTCCCACTTAAGAAGGTGGATGCAATTGCCATACCAGATTTTAGTGCAGGAGCTATGGAAAATTGGGGTTTGGTTACTTACCGTGAAATGGTTCTGCTTTTTGCTCCTAATGTATCCTCCAATTTCGATAAATTAGTTATTGCCCAGACAATAGCCCACGAACTGTCACATCAATGGTTTGGTAATTTAGTAACCATGAAATGGTGGTCCGATTTATGGCTGAATGAGGGTTTCGCCACTTATGTGGCCAGTTTAGGTGTACAGCATTTAAGTCCCGAATGGCAGTCTTATAATGAAGAATCATTGCAAAATACTTTAGACATACTTCGCATCGATGCTAAATTATCCAGTCATCCGATATCGCAACCAATCTTGAATACCAGCCAAATTGGGGAGCGATTTGACTTGATCTCCTATTACAAGGGATCAGCTGTCCTGAGAATGTTACATTTGATTTTACAAAATGATGTTTTCTTTGAAGGTGTTCGTGATTATCTGAAGAAACATGAATACACCAATGCCGAACAAGACGATTTGTGGACTGCCTTCACGGAGAAAGCTCATCGTTACAATCGCATCGATCAGCAATATGAAATTAAAACCATAATGGATTCGTGGACTTTGCAAACTGGCTATCCGTTGGTCAAAGTATACCGTGACTATGCAACGGGTTCGATAGAAATATCTCAGCAAAGATTTTTGGAAAACAAAACCCATACGGAATTACAAACCCGTAAAGAAGACTGCTGGTGGGTGCCACTCAGTTACACCACTGGGTCTGTAATGAATTTCAAAAATACTACGCCACAAAATTGGTTGGAGTGTGATGAATCGGGAGAGAGTAAAACTTTACACCTTGACAATTTCGCCGACAAAAATGAATGGGTCCTGTTCAATATTCAATTGTCGGGTGTGTATCGCGTGATGTACGATACGGAAAATTGGCGTTTGTTGAACGAGACATTGAATAGTAAAGAATTTACTGCAATACACGTTATGAATCGTGCTCAACTTATCGATGATGTTATTTGGTTGGCTTGGAGTGGTTATCATGATTACGACATTACTTTTGATGTTTTGGAATATTTAATACAAGAAAGAGAATATTTACCTTGGAAAACGGCGTTGGACGGTCTGGATAGTATTAACAGATTATTAAAGCATTTCGAAACGAGTTACGAACTATTTAAGGTAAGAGATACTTGAATTCATATATAATTTTATATATAATTTTATAATAATAAAAGTGGCGACCAATACCGAGAGCGATTGAAATCATCATGTAATAAAGAGCAGAACACAACATCTTCCTTCGTCGGAATTGCAGTAAGAATTCATAGACGAATTGAGAAGCAAAAAATTGCAAAAAAAATTTTTTTTCTATGTTCAGAGTTGCTCTCGGTCATTTGGAGTATATATTCACACATCCGAATGTATTTCTGTCACCCAGTTGATGACTATTTGCAATGATAAAATTTGCTAATAGGAAAAGTTAGGCTAGATTTATTTTAAGATTAACTAGTTTGCTCATTAATTGGCTAATTGATCTTGAAGTTAATTCTACTCTTTTTGTCTTTGCAGCGTTATATGCGTTATATTATAAAACCAGTCTACTATTATTTGGGTGGCATAAATGCTACAAGCTTTGATGAGTCTTCATCATTTTCTAAAGTCCTGCATAAATCACTTATGGCCGGTTGGGCTTGCCGCTTGGAAACGGAAGATTGTGTTGAAGCCTCCATTAAATATTTTGCTACATGGAAAGCAGCTAAAGATCCCAATACAGAAAATAACGTACCAGTGGATCTGCGATCCACAGTTTATTGTACGGCCATACGTCATGGCGATGAGGAAGACTGGAAATTCTTGTGGCAACGCTACAAAGAATCAAATGTGGCCACAGAAAAAAGTACTATTATAGATGCCCTGGCTTGCTCTCGTAATACCGACATCCTAAGTAATTATGTGGATATAACTTATGACAATAACGGCCACATACGTAAACAGGACGCCATGTTCGTTTTCAGTGCCGTGACAGGGAACAAAGTAGGTTTTCCCATAGCCAAACAATTCTTTATCGAAAATATAGACAAACTGAATGAGTAGTAAGTTTGAAATTAATTTCAAATATTGACATTTTCTTTTAAATAACTCTTTTTCATTTCAGTTACGGTGCTTATTCGAATGATTTGGGCGATTTGCTGTCACAGTTGGCTGTCGAAATTATCACGCCTGAAGATCTTAATGAATTGAGCAGTCTTATAGAATCGAAAAAAGATTACTTCAAGAAATCTGAAAAGAGCGTACAAAATGCTTTTGAAGCTATAAATTTCAATATCCAATGGATTAATCATAATGTACGAAATCAAAAGTCTCGACTGCAATCACGTTTGAATTTGATGGATTTCATCAAACAGGATGAGGCTTAATGAAGTGAAGGGAATAACATAAACGGTGCGACAAATTCTCACTATATATTTTTTACTTTAACATACATACATACAATATTATATTTAATAAACATACGGTATGTTTAAGTTTTAATAGGTGAACGATGTTTTAACTTTTCCAATGATTTCACATGCGATTTAAAGCCTTTAGACTACTTTTGTGGAGCAATGTTATGACTCAAGGCTATAGGGAAAGTCCGCAACAGTTGCTAATATTGAAGTATTTTTTAATCAACTCCGAAATTGAAATATGAACATTCGGAGGAAAATGAGGAACTTAACTTTAAGTAAAAATAAATTCTTTCTAGCACTCACCCATATTATGCGCTTCGATTCGAACCGGATATTTCACCGTTTATCCGTTTTGTATTCTGCGCTCCGTTATCCGTATCATTTCGACTGTATGTATTCCGCATTACGGTCATCGTTCCCAAATTGTTTCTTTATTAGCGTACATTTATATATTTAAAAAGTCTCCTTAGAGAAAATGTAAGTAGAAAACGCTATAAATTTGTTTTGTAATAAATTCTTTTTGTGTTTTTTGCGATATTTGAAACACAACACCTGAGCAACATGAAACTAAACAAATAATTTCACATACATACACACATTTAAGACAAATATTTTAAAATTTATCACTCACCTCGATTGGATTGCTGTAGTCTTTCTACTCCCTCCTTTCCAGTCTTGACTCTGCATCCCAAGTGTAAGAATTTTTATATATCTGCTGCAACATTGTAGAGAATGTGATTATATAGCCTCCGCCACGACAGGATTCCACACTCTGGAGTAGTTTGGCAACAACTTTATTTCCATTCCCTCAGTATTTATTTATCTACCTTGTTTATACAATTTGCACACCACAATATTTAGTTTACTTTCGTTTTTATTATCCTTTTTTCACTAAATTTAACTTTTTGCAATGGACGAATTGCAATGTTGTACAAATTTTCTTATACTTTTCTATTTCACGCGTTCCATAGCAAAGCAGCCGGTTATAAATACTCTTCTTCTTCTCTTTCTTTACGTATTTGTTGCAATAACATATTTCAATTTCAATATACCTGCTCTGCACAGCACAATAAAAAAATTTCTGTTGTCATATATATTACATATGCTTAATGCAAGATTCTTTTTAGCTTTTTCAATATTTCCACAAATAACTAACCGACAACACAAGTACCACTTGTATGTAATGAATCCTAAGCAAAAATAAAGCTTTATTTTAAATCAACTAAATATGTCATGTGTAACGGAATGCTGGAAAACCATACTGTAAAATGTATGCTATTGAACAGGATGACAACTATATATTATAAAAAATGGCGCAAAATAGCAATTAGATATAAATAAACTGTATTGGGCGCGCATCGATCTCCTTATCGAATTTCCATTAGGTGAACATCTGTTTATGCACCATAATTCAAACAACTTTACCAAGGCGAATTGAATTCCATTCGTCTTGGTTTTTCGGTTTTATTCAGGGTTACAAAATCAGATCTTTAACACAGTACCAACGTGCTAATAAAACTGTACGTTTTCAACACCAATTGTACCAGAGATGTTTGGTTTTCCATGCTCGTTTGCACAAACTATTTCTGGTTTTTGAGAGTTAATTAACAAGTTTTGATTAAAAAAAACTATCTTATAAGCCTCTAAGAATAATATATTTATATTAAGCTGTAAGAATATATGAGCTTATATACGTATGTATATCTTTTTACAAAATGTGGCATTGTGTCCCTAAGAAATGGGAGCACACATGATATGACTCCATAAGTCAATCAAATGATAGACTGGGAGAACTCAACATAGAACATCAGCTAGAAATCATTGTACCTATTACTCTGCAATTGAACCATAATTTTCCAATTGTACCATCTTTTGTAACCCTGGTTTGACTACTATTTTCGTTAACAACACTTTTTGTGGTAAATTATTAAATTTTCGATGTAAGCACTCACGTTCTGCATTTGCAAGCAAAATAAAACAAAAAGGGCTTCAGTAAGAAAATAAAACAAAAAAATGCGTTTTTAAAATAATTAAGCAAATATGTAAGCAAACTTATTAACTCATACATGCACTAGAGAAAGTTTTTGTGTTGTGTCAGCTGTAAAAAGATATCACCGCCAAGTAATTGCTGCCTTTATCATTCTGTTCATTCCTCTATCGCTTCCTTTAAACATCGAAGCGAATTAAGCCGCTAACATATATATTTTAAAATTTCTTTGATTGAAAATCTAATCATGTCTCTAACTACACGACCAAAGAGAAGAGCTGCAGCGAAAGCGGCCAATATAATTGATATATCTGACAGCGATAATGATAGTGAAGCTACTCCGCAGAAAAGACGACGTGCCGTAAAAGTGGTAGTAAAAGAGAATGCTGCACCTAAGGAGAAATCCTCAAGAGAAAAGCAAAAAAAGGACCCAAAACCACGTAAGCCTAGATCAGATAAAAAGCCGAAGGAAACTAAGAAAAAAGATGAGAATATTCCACCAAATATTATCGAATCGGATGATGATATTCAAGAAATAATCGATTCAGTCTCCATAGACGATCAAACAGATGGCCAATGCCTACAGCCGGAAACACATGACAAAAGTCTGAATGACGAACAATCGAAATCTAGAATTCAGGGAAGAAACAGTTTCTGGGGTAAGTTTGTGAGTACATACAATATTTTATAAGTATAAAACGCTTAAAATATTCTGTATAGCTCGTCGTAAAGTGTGGACTATAGATGAACTTTTGGCTGAAACCGCCAACATTCAGCCAAAAGCTGCTCGCAATATTGTAAAATTGTTTGAAAATGAAAACACTATTCCTTTCATTTGTCGCTATCGTCGTGATTTGGTGGATCACATTGAACCAGAAAAGCTGCGTGACATTAAGACAAGCTATACAGAAATTGTTAATTTGCGCAAAAAGGCAGAGACAATTGTAACACAGTTGGAAAAGGAAAACGCCATTGATGAAGATATACGTACGGAAATGTTATGTGCCAAAACCACCGAAGAATTAGAATTTTTGGTAAGTTCTTAGGCATATTAAGTTGTCTGTATAGTCAATCGCTTTTTTACATCTACATTCCCAATATTCTCAATTGCTCCCTTATGATAGTATGCTCCTTATAAACCAGCTAGTAAAGGTTCATTAGCCGAAAGAGCTAAAGCTTTAGGTTTGGAACAGTATGCTGATCGTTTACTCTATGGCGAACTTCCACGAGTTTCAATTAGGGATCTGGTTGATCGCAAAAATCCCGACATGGATACAGAAGAGAAAATAATTAATGGAATTTGTCATATTATATCGCATACCATAAGCAAGCACACAGGTGTTTTGGAAGAATTAAGGAGATTGTATGTAAAAAATATAAAAATAGCTACATTCTAATAAAACTCTAACATGTATCGATTGTAGGCAAAAAGTACATCGTATAGTTTTAAAAACTTCTAAAGTTAAAAATCCCTCTAAAGATAAAGATTCTGCATCTACCTCGGCCTTTGTACCTGGTTCTGGCCATGGTAATAATAAAAATGATGCATCTAAATATGAAATGTATTATGATTATCAAAATGATGTGCGCTACCTAAAGCCACATCAAATTTTGGCAATAAATCGTGCCGAAAAATTGAAATTTCTTTCGGTAAAAATAGTTATAGCCGACTATGTACGTAAGGATATTGAGCGATATGTTCGCAATATATTTATGGAAGAGGGAGAAAAGTATGCATTGAGATTTGATGTATTTAATAAAGCATTTGAAGAATGTTTTACGAAGAAATGTAAGATAAATTTGATTGTTTGTAAAAGTTTTTTCATCAGTATGTGTTTTATAAGTGCAACCCTTGATGACTCGGCAAATCAGGGCAGATTTAAATGAGTCGGCAAAGAAAGCGTCAATTGATGTTTTTGCGAAAAATCTCAAACAATTGTTGTTAATGTCACCATTAAAAGGAGAACGTATTTTGGGTATAGATCCCGGTTTTGCAAATGGATGTAAATATGCGGCCATATCAGAAACAGCTGATGTACTGGAAACAGGTGTACTGTATCCGCATAAACGCAACACGGACCCAGAAAAATGTGGTGAAGAATTGTATAAAATTTTATTGAGGCACAAGTAAGTTTGAAGAAGTTACTGTTGAAGATTTATAAATCATTATGGTCTGGCAGTTAGATACAATTCAATGTAATTTGAGTAATTATTCTTTAATAATGTGTATTTCAATTTCTTTAATTATATTTTTATATATCTTCTAAAAGAATAAACATTATAGCTTTAGGCAATGGCACTGCTTGTCGTGAAACAGAATTTTGGCTTTCAAAACTTTTTGAGTTGGGTATATTAGATTCAGCTACCACACGTTATAGTATAGTGTCCGAACAGGGTGCATCTATATATTCTTGTAGTGATGTGGCTAAAAAAGAATTCCCCACTATGGATATGAATGAAATAAGTGCCGTTTCGATAGCGCGACGCTTAAATGATCCTTTAAGTGAATATGTCAAAATAGAACCACGTCACATCGGTGTTGGTATGTATCAGCATGATATTAATGAGAAACAGCTGACAGAATCCTTGAATGAAGTCGTTTCGGAATGTGTAAGTTATGTGGGTGTAGACATAAATAGCGCCAGCATAACCGTTCTTAAGTAAGTTTATTTATAAATTAAATTAAGATGTGTAATCGCATTAGTAACTTAATGTATTATTATTTAAGACACATTGCCGGTTTAACGGAGAAAAAGGCTGAGAAAATTATACAACATCGTTTGGAAAATGGTTTATTTCGCACTCGTAAAGATATACTGCAAGTCAAATCGATTGGTGAAAAAACGTTTGTACAATGTGCCGGTTTTATACGCATAGATCCTCTCAGCTTGGGCGGTTCCATTGACAATTTATTGGATTGCACTTGGGTACATCCGGAAAGTTATACAGTAGCTAAAAAGTAAGAGCATATATTATTTAAGTTATATATGTTTTCTATATATTACTGTTTATTTCCAGAATTATTTCTAAATGCAAGTTGGATTTAAAAAATATTGGTTCTTCCACGTTTATACAAAAGATAGAGATCTTTAAAAATGTATCTAATATGGAGGATCTAGCTAAGGAACTCAAAACCCCTAAAGAAAGGGTGAGTCTAAAATTAATTGCATAAACATAATTGAATAGACTACATTGAATATTAATAAAAATTGTTTAATTGGCGAAATTTAATTAATCCAATCAGGTTTATTTAAAAACTGTAAGTCCATTTTCAAATGGAGAAATAAATTATAAAAAACGGATTTTTTTTTCAAAATTTATTTAAAATATGTACTAATTAAAAAAAAAAGTAAATAAATACTCTGTTAAAATTACATAATATATTCTCTACAACTTTTAGTTGGAAGTCGTATTTCAAGCTCTACAGCGTGAACTCTTTAAGGATTACCGCAGTGACTTTGATAAAAGGCCACTATTTAAACAGGGCTTAACAAAAATTACCGAACTGTCACAATGTGATGTCTTAACCGGGGCTGTAACTAATATCACACATTTTGGTGCCTTTGTCGATATTGGAGTAGAATGTGACGGTCTAATACATACCAGCCAAATGGGTAAAACGAAGTTAAATATTGGTGACCGTGTCACAGTTTCCATAGTACAAATTGATGCTAAACGAAAACGTATCGGATTACGTTTGGAAGAAATGTTAATGGAAACTGATACATCTTTTACATTTACCTAATAACAAAAAAGGAAAAAAGTTCCTTGAATAAAATTAAAGAAATGGGAATTTTGATATTTTATTGAAATTATTGGCTTGACTTATTTTCATATATGTAAGAAATAAAATGTTAAACTATAAATTTATTACTATCACGGTGCAATTATAAGGTAACACCAGTTCTATAAAAAAAATAATACATGTACATATTTTGTTACTATGTAACAAAATTTTAAAAATTATTCTGAATTTTGTTTTCAAAAGTAAACTCTCAAAACGAAATAAAACAAAAGCTGAAAATTTTACGTAGGGTAAATAAACATTAAGCAGCTGAACTGGTGGAGTTACCTGGTAATTGTACCATGATTACTATGATTTTAAATTTATTATAATCAAAATTACAATAAACAAAGAAAGACAAAAGCAGCTGTTAGCTATCGGCTTTAAAAATAATAATATATTTTTCACTTGGAACAAATGTTTGTGCCTATTTCTTGATATTTTACAGTGAAATACAATCTTTTTAGAATTTTCGACTATACGTCAATATACATACTCATAACAACTTACAGCTTTTTAAAATGTGGGAAAACCGAAACAAAGCTTATGGCAGTGTTGCGGTCTACGAAAGCATCATGTTAAAATAATTATCTTTGGTCTTATATCTGATTTAATAAAAATAAATTTATATGGTATTTTAGAAAGAAAAAAAGAGAAAATCCATTCGAATTGGAATGCTAATAACAAGGAAATTTTTAAAATTTTATCTTAAAAAATTTTGAAATTCTTTCCCCTTTATTATGCAACTATTTATCAAAGTATAGTTTTTTAATTATGGATTTGTTTTGAATGTTACTG